>JAKSZU010000002.1:66933421-68307171 GCA_026018925.1 Tupaia tana
AGAAAGAAAGAGAAAGAAGAGAAAAAAGTGTCTGAGACTCTTTAAAAATATCAGACAATGATAATTTCAGAATGATATTTATAGTAACAGGAGTACTGGTTTTTACAGTTAGGTTTCATGTTTTGGTCTTTCCTTTGCAGATATGATCATAGGTTTTCTGCTGAGTATGAAAGCAAAATAAAATTTGAGGAATATGAGGGTACTTCAAAAGTATCACAGAAAAATGGAATTAAAGTCTGAATTTATTTTGGTGTAAAAAATAGTTGTAATCCATGAATAGTTTCTTTATATATGCATTTTCCATTAAGTTTTTGAAGATCTCTTGTATGGAAAGTTCTCACAATAATGGTTTAATCTTAAAGACATTTAATATACAGATAGAATTTTTTTTTTATTCTACTAGACTTCATCTTCTCCTTCGTTTTGGTCACTGATGTTTGAAGTGAATCTGTCTTTAATATAGTTACTAAATTCTGTAGGATTTGGGTAATCTGTTTGCATGCTTTTATAAGCTGGAACGAGAGACAGCAACACAATTCAGCCTCTTGCTTTGGAAACCACAAACGTCTAAAGGGCATTCTGCCTGGACATCACTTCATAGAGAATAAATGCTGTCCCTTGGCGCCTTGAAGACTGCCTCTATGACGTGTTGTATCATGTCACCTTAGGGAGTAAATTTAAATTTAAACCAGAGACCAAACAGGATACTTCACCTCTTAACAACTGAAATCTTTCCAATTTTGTGAATGTTCTCTTCTCATTATACTCCCTGTCCCAGTTTATCATCTAAGAACTCCTGAATTGAAATCCATGTGAAAAGGGTCAACTTAGCCCAGAGGATCATTCAACATGGACCAAATGACCTAAAGAGTACCATTCTTCACTTGAAGGACAAAGGTAGGGCCAGGAGGGAGGTTGTGCAGCAATAATGTAGATAGACCACATGAGAAACGTCCTGGTTTCACATCCTGGTACCTCTGTAAGCCTGCCAGGTGGGGGTGCATGCCTGTGATACAGGCCAGTTGAGACTGGGAGTGGATCAAGGTATGGGGACCCTGTTAGGGGTGCCTGTATCTCTTTGTTTCTTTCTATCTATGTCTCTCTCATGGAAGAAATAACTAAATAAACCTAAAAACATACCTTTTTTTAAAAAAAAATTGTGTGTTCCCTGGAGAAAGAGAGAAAGTAAGAAATCACCCCCTTCTCCTTCGTTTCTCTTTTTGGGATTTCGGGCACGTATGCATAAGCACCTGGCATGTTTTTCAAGCCACCATGTCCAGGACTTACTTGAACCACACAGTTGGCCATGTAGAACCCAGCCATCTTTACCAAGCCTGCTGGATATATATATATGTGTGTGTGTATATATATATATATGTGTGTATATATATATATATATATATATATATATATATGTGTGTGTGTGTGTGTGTGTGTGTATATATATATGATATATATGTGTATATATATATATATATATATATGTAATATATAATCTTCTGAAAGAGAGAGAGAGAGAAGATAGAGGAAGAGAATATTGGTCAGCTTTTTGTTTTTAAAATCCTTCCTAATATAAAATAGTCATAGGAATCTTCCTGTGTACTTTGTGAAACTGTTTATTTAGGCCAGAGAATCCTCAAATTAATATCGTTTTGTGGTGGTGTACGAGGTGGTGAGATACTCTGCTGTGTGGTGAAAAAGGTGGTCAGCATTGTCATGAGTTGCCTTCAGAGAGTTGGGGGGATAAATGAGTTCATAAACTAAGTGAATTGTTCTGTCTTTGGTGCCTTTGGCTTGAGGGAGTTTTCTCACTAAGAGAATCTAGTCTTTAAACTTTATTCTGGAGCATCCTGTACCTCTAACATGGTATTGTGCTCAAAATCTTACGGAGGAGCAGAACTGGAGTATGAACTTCAATCTCTTTTTTCTACCATACTGCTTGACCTGCTACAAAAGACCCTCCTCAGAGATCGAGCTAATCTGGCAGTAATAAGACAAAATAGCCAAAAATGCCAAGTTGTCTTAAAGAAACAAATGACACTGTCTGATGGCACATTGCTCAGCTAATGTTTTATTAGCCAGATCTTGTTAACAGCTTCGACTTTGGGAAAATGAGAATGAAGGTCAGCCTAGGGCTCAGGTCCCACGAGTGATAGAAGAACCACAGGAAAATGATCAAAGGCTGGTGAGGCCATAATAAGGGCTGTGGATCCTCATCTCGAATTAGTGCTGAGCTGTGTAGAGAAAGAGAAGAGAAGCGTGTAATGAGTACAGTTCTGGAACCACTGTAAATGACAAAAGGGGAGTAAAAAGTCATTCTGGAAAATCAATGGAAATTAAAATAGTGGTAAAAGTCAAAGAAGCGGTGATGTGTATAGAAGAAAGAACAGAATGAAGTGGACATGATTTGACCAGGTGATGAGACTAATGATCGGTGGCTCCTTCTGGGTAGCTAAAAGCAAAAAATGGGATTGTTGAGATGAGTCTGAAACAAAAAAGTAGTTGTTTTTAAGTTGCCAGAGGGCATGCGTGCTTGCCACAGAAAGCAACAGAGAAAGAGAGAGAGGAAGAAAGCCCACCCAATGGGTTTGATTCTACCACAGTCCCTTCTCTGGCATTTCTCAGTCCTGTCCGGATTGTGGGATGCATGTACACAAACACACCAAGGATGTTTTTTAAGCAACTGAGTCAGGAATTAAACCATGTGGTCAGTCATTTGGGATCCAGTTCCCTTATAACTAGGCCATGAGGTTGGCCCAAGAGGTTAGTCTTAAAAAGTTTTTAAAAACTAAGCAGTGAGGGACCAGCAGATGGTGTAATGGCTGTGTCACTGGACTTCCATATAGTCAACCGTGGTTAGAGTCCCGGACCTGGTGGCTTAAACTCACACCAGGCATGTGTGTGTGTGTGCGTGTGTGCCCAAGACCCCAAGAGGAGAATGGAGGAGAATGAATTGTGGCATGGCCATTCCCCCTGGGGCGTGATTTCTCGCTTTCTGTCTCTCTGTCTCTCTCTGTCTTTCTGGTGAGCACATGTGCCCTATAGCAAAAACCTCTCTAAATACAAAACCAAAAAACAAAAAACTAAGCAATGAGCTTACTTCTTTGGTATGAACTTTTAAAAAGTAAAAGAATAAATCGAAGTATTTTGGGCCTGTACCCAGATCTCAGGTTGTCATGAGCAGGTGTTTGTTCATTGTACTGGAAATTCCACAGCCTCCCTGGAAGCTCTTGCCATCAGTAAAGTTGGACATCCAGCTAGGTTAACCGCTATTAATGATAACAAACAAATGAGGCTGCCTGCCAGCCCCAAGCGAAGAGAGATGTGCCATAGTTATCCTGGAGGAGAAACATTTTGCCACCCAACACCCAACACCCTTTTCCTTCTTTCTTGGGCAGAGCAGAGGATAATAGAATTTCATCTCATAGTCTCTTTCTTCCAGGAGCCAAATAGGTCTATACTGTTCTGGCTCACTTTTCCTTGTAAGAGGAACAGACTTCGAATCATTTAAAAAACCACATATGGTTTCACTTCCATTGACATCTGGAAAGCAAGGGTTAAATATCAGCTCATTGAGATGTACCGGTGAACACAAGCAAGGAGTGGATTCTATTTTCTTTGAGAAATTACCAGAGAGTGAAATAGTCAGGGCTTAATGGGGAGGGAATTTTAGTGAGGAATTAAAATAATATTTCATTTCCTTTACTCCTCTTTTTGAGTTACCTCAAAGAGGAGAAGTAAGGACAGAGAAAAAAATAGGCAAGAAGAGCAGGAGCTACTTGATTAATCACAAGAATTTAAACAAAATCACAATCTTTCGAAAGAATCCCACAATTTTCAGACTTATTTAACTGTTCACCTTGTATCTCAGCCCTTAGTGCTTTTTCTTTAATTATTTTTCTCTTATTTTTTAGAGAGATCTTTGCTGTAGGGTGCATGTGCTCACAGGAGAGTTAGAGAAACAGAAAGTGAGAAATCACCTTACCCCAGGGGAGATGGCAATGATGCAATCTCTTCTCCTCCATTCTCCTCAGGCATATGCACCTGGTGTGAATTTCAAGCCTTCAAGTCCAGGATTCAAACCATGGTCAGTTGGGAACCAGCAGTTAGCGTAATGGCTATGTCGCTGGACTCCCACGTAGTCGACCACGGTTCGCGTCCAGGACCCGGTGGCTTAAAACTCACGCCGTGTGCGTGTGTGCCAAGATCCCGAGAGGAGAAGGGATTGTGGCGTGACCATCCCCCCTGGGGGGTGATTTATTGCTTTCTCTTTCTATGTCTCTCTCTGTCTGTCTGGCAAGTGCACGCGCCCTATAGTGAAAACCTCTCAAAAAAAAAAAAAAAAAAAACCATGGTCAGTCATGTGGGAGTCCAGTGACATAAACATTACATCATCGGCTGGTCCTATCATCATGTTATATTCAGAGAATTTAGGAATAACTTCTATAAATTTACTGCAATTCACTTCCCATGGCATACATATTTTCATTTAATTTTACATGATTTAATAACATAAGCTTTGTCACATTTACACAAATAAAAATAGAATTGGCATAAAGAAGGCATATTCTCGTTGTAATAGAAACAATTTAGGATCAGTTTCTACCCTCCCCAGAATTGACACTGAGAAACGTGATAGCACCATAGAAAAGATGAAACAAAAATACAAACCCTCCCCCTCCCTAAACATGTAACAAGCTCCCTCAAGTCTAATCCCCCAGCAAGGGATCCTACATTTTTCATTAATACAATATAAAAACATATGGTAAGAAAAGAAAAAGAACATAAAAAAAAATGAGCAGAAGAGCTACAGAATTCAAAGGAAACACATTCCGTAGTTCGTACCCACATCTAACTGCCTAAGAAATTTCAATGAAAATCAGATGTGATTTTCAACATGTATTTTGCTCAAGTAAAATATGAGTGAAATATAAGGACTTCTTTGTGGGGTGGTAACTATATTTTCTTCCCTTGTATTGGATTATAATTGCCTAGGGCCACTGTGATGATTAAAATGAGATAGTATTTGTAAACTGTTAAAACCCATATGAATAGTCATAGTCTCAAATTATGAAAATTAATTCTTATTGTTGAAGAGGTATAGATATGTTAGAGAAGAGAAGACATGATCAGTTTGGGGCCTAAATATATGCCAACCTCAAGCCATGAATTGGAAGTTGTTTTTAAAGGAAAATTCCTAATATTTTGTTGTCATTGTTGTTTTTAGAATTTGTTCTTTTTTCCTAAAAATAAATTCTAGAGAAAAGTAACCCAGTAGTTACGTTTGTCTGTTGTGTCTCAGTGAAATACATGTGGAAGAAAGGCCAGCCCAACGGGTTTCAGTTTTCTCAGAAAGCCCTCAGATCAGGATAAAAAAAATTAAAGGAGGGAGAAAAAGAGGAATGAAAGGGGAGAGGAGAGATGAGGGGAAGCAGTCCCGAGGGGAAGAAAGCCAAGGTAAGACCCAACAAGCAAATGAGTTCTGCCAGTTAAGTAAGAGGGGCTCACTGTGCTCCTGCACATGCACACTGCAGCCCAGCGCCGCTCCTTAGGAGTCAGCTCTCTTGTTTAATCTGAGGCTTTGGCTTCCTTTCATCTTTCTGAATCTGATCTAGTTCATCTTTAGATGGTGCTTAAGGGACTGAGGACTGCAAAGACTCACTCTAAAGAAGATTAAGGTAAATAACAGGTTGAGGAAGGCTGTTTTCCTTCTTTTGACTTCAGGTCTTTGAGAATATTTTCACATTTATTTCTGTGTAAAGCAAAATATAATTTCTTTACTGGAATTGAGAGTGGAATCATAATAGCAGCTGGAAAGAATATCTGCATTAGTCTACATAGGATGGTAGGACGTCAAGGGTAAGAAGGCCAGCAAATGCCAATCCTGCTCTTCCAAGGTGCAATCATTCCTTTGAATAACACAGGTTTATTGAGCACCTACTAAGTGAAGTACATTACTCTCCCAGGCTCTGAGGATAGGCAATGAGCCAAACAGATGAAAATCCCTCATTTCATGGAGCCAGTATTCTTAATAGTGAGGCAGCAAATTGAGAGGGCCTAAAATATCATTTATTTGTTAGAGATTATTTGCTTTAGTCTCTAAGTTTTGTTGTTGTTGTTTTTTGTTTGTTTAATTCTGCAAGTGAGAGAGACACAGAGAAGAGATACAGTACTCTCAGCAGGGTTTTGATCCCCTCCTAGCCTTAGCCAGCCAAGATCAGGGGCACATGTGTGCTCAGTGTACTCAAGGCACTTTCCCCACGTAAACTGTCCACTTTCTCACTTGCACCTGCATTGCAGAGGTCTCAACTTTATAGCTGTGCCACTGTGCAGCCCCTTAACTACTCACATAGTAAGTCTAAGAATAAGACGTAAGATTTTTTAAAATGATAGCTTCGGGAAAAAATGTATCAACGATTCTGAAACATTTGGGAAAATTGGAATACATACAAAATATAGATTTTTGTAGTTTAAAAACAAATCTAGGGGTCGGCAGGTGGTGTGGTGGTTAAAGGCATTGGATTCCCACATGGCTGACTGTGGTTCAAGTTCCAGATCTGGCAGCTTGCTTTCTCATTTCCTTCTCTCTTTCTCTCTCTTGCTCTCTTTTTCTCAGGTCAAATTAAAATAAACAAAATAAAATAAGTCTTTAAAGAAAATCTAGGAGCTGGTAGGTGGCATGATGGATGGCTAAGATGTTGGACTACACATGGCCAACCGTGGTTCAAGTCCTGGACCTGGTGGTTTGCTTTCCTACTTTCCCTTTCTCTCTTTCTTGTCAAATTAAAAAATAAAAATAACAAATAAAATAAAATAAATAGATAATTCTTTAAAAAACAAGTCTAAAACACTTTTATCAGTTTGACAATAAAAATTTTATATATAATTTTACTTTTTCAAAAATTTTAAATTAAAAATATTTCCCTTTTGGAGGTCAGTGGGTGGCATGTTGGTTAAGGCACTGGACTCCCACACGGCCAACTGCAGTCTGAGTCCTGGACCAAGTGACTTGAAACTCACTCTGGGCATGTGTGCATGTGTGCCCAAAATCACAAAGGAGAAATCATTGCCATCCCTCCAGTGGGAGTTTCTAGCTTTCTCTTTCTCTCTCTCTCTTTCTCTGGCAAGTACATGTGCCACATGAAAAAAACTTAACAAAAACAAAAGCAACAAACAAACAAACAAAACCTCCCCCAACTTTTCTGGTTTTATCTTTGCTGTGTTCCCATAATGTTCAGTCTAATGTTCTGCGTTTCATAACTTTTCAGTGAATAAGTGCCACACGACTATTTTGTAAATGAATGTAAGATAAATTCCTCATAGAGAGCATCTCATATTCACTCTAAAACAAGAAATTAGTTTAAAGCTGAAAAATAACCATATTCTTATATACATTACAGTTAATTCAAACCTTTCAATCCTTAAAAACCTAAACTTTCCTTCTGGAAATGTGCAGTGCTTAAAGCCTATTTTTCAAAATATATTAGAAATGATGACATTGCTTTATTTTGTAACCCATCTAAAAATAGCTTTTATAAAATTGCTTTATCATTTCATAACTCCAGAAATTCTTTATTATTAAAGTACTTAGGATAACTTTATGTTAGCATAGTTTGAGAAATAAATGGTTTGCTTCATCAGTGGCTACATGCCAAAGCGATAATGCCATGGCAGGCATAATGAGGTCTGAGCAGACCCCAAATCAAGAAGTAAACATAGTTGTGAAGAAACTATGATCAGAGCATTGGGTTTATTTTGTGGTCCAGGAGGTGGAGGGCTTAGGAGTCAGCCAAGGTTGATTACTAGGAGACAAGTGGGGGAAGTGCCAGAGACATGGCTAGAAAATGCAGCAGAAAACCTCTAACCTGTAAAACTAGCCCAGGAACAGAAAAAGCAAATGTTTCGCCTGGCAACATGTTCTTTTCTTTTAAGATAGGGCCTTTCCATGTGGAGGTCCTCCTGTCTCAGCTGCCTGAGTAGCTGGGATCACAGGTCACACCACCATTCCCAGCTCTTTCTCAGAGTTTCACTGTGTTGCCCAGGCTGGTCTCTAGCTCAATTCCCTGCCTCAGCTTTCCACACTTGGTGGTATTATAGGCAAACACTGGTCTCTAGCTCAATATCCTGCCTCGGCTTCTCTCACTTGATGGTATTACAGATAAACACCACCCCTCCTGGCACAATGTGCTTTTAAGAACCTGGCTATGTACTTCTGTGCATCATCTTAAAGGCATTGCAAAAAACTTGACTAATAAGATTAATGGATTTTTGTTTGGGAATGAATTAGACATTTTCCAGAGAATTACCAGTGAGGTCAATGAAATCAATTACTGGATGGTATTAATTATCTATTATTGTAGTTATCCATTGTTGTGTAACAAATTAAGCCAAAAGTTAAATTAAAATAACAAGTATTGGGTCAGTCCCATAGCTTAGTGGTTAAAGGAGCCAGATTCCACATGGCTGACTACAGTTCAAATCTTGGCTGTAGTGTTTTGAAAAACATGCTGGCACATATACATTCATGCTTCAGATCCCAATGGGATGGAGAAATGGAGGAGAAGGGATTGAATCAAGACCATACCCCATTGAGAAGTGCCTTCTCCCTCTCTCTCTTTGTCTCCCCATCTGTCTTTGGCAAGTTTATGTGTTCTCAAATTCAAAAAAATAATAACAAATATTTATTATCTCACAGTTTCTGTGGACCAGGAGCCCAGGTATAGCTTAGGTGGGTGTCTCTGGCTCAGGATCTGTCACAAGATTGTAATGAAGGTGTCAGCTGAGGCTGGAGTCACCTCAAGTAGGAGAGTAGGAGGAGATCCACTTCCACAATCACTCCTGTCAGCAGACCTCATATCCTTGCTGGCTGTTGGCTAAAAAAAATCTCAATTCTTGGTGTGCGAACCATTTAGTAGGGCAGCTGACTGCATGACAACTGAGCTTCTCTCAGAACTAGTGAGCTAAAAGGTGAAAGAGAGCAGAAGAGAGTGAGCAATACAGAAGTCAGAGTCTTTCTCCTCGTCTATGTGATGATAATGAGTGATTTTATTCAGTTCACACTCAAGCAAACGGGATTATATGAAGGTGGAAATGTTAGGAACCAAAGGCCATTAGAGTCATCTTAGAGATTGCCTTCTGCAGTGCTCCACAAAGAAATCTATACCATTAGATACTGAGAATTGAGTTGACGGCAACTGGTCATATGAAGAATAGGTACCCACCTATCTGAAGGTAGAAACTGGCATCTGAAAGTTCCTTTCAGTCTATGAATATATTCTCTGAAATGAATGGGTTCTTCCTTTTTTCTTGGTAAATTCTGTCCTCACACTATGGTAATTCAACCACTATGTCCTCTGTTGTTGTATGGAGGCAAAGTCTGGCTAAACTTTCTTAAGCAGTATAAGAAGGTGAAGAGATAGACTGCTAAGCTTTGAGTCACAGCTCTTGACTTTCAGCTGTTTGATGTTGTGCCTCGATTTTGCCATCTGAAAAATGGTGATCATTGTTTTTACCTAACTCACAAGGTTGTTGTAATAGTTAAATGAGTTAAGTGCTAAGCAGGGTGGCATGTGCCTGTAATACCAGATACCTACTATATGATCAATAAATGTAAACTAACTGAAGAAATTTGACCTGTTTCTTAATTATTGATAACTTTTTTGGGAAAAGATAATCTTTTTAATATGATTTCTTATACATCGGCCACATGGATCTTGGTCTTTCCTGACTTCCTAAAATGAATCTTCATCAGATTGATTGTACCTCTAGTACTATAACTCTCTTCAACACCTAACCACAATAGCAAGAGGATGTATATGAATAAAAAAAAAAAAAAAAAAACAGCCAAAGAAATGGGGACTTCAATTCTCAAATCTAACACTATATTAAACCTTTCATCCAGTTATATTTATATTTTATAAATTAGCTCTCAAATGTTAATACCTGTATTCTCCATAAAACAGCTAGAATGCAGTTAGAAAAATTCCACTGATGGCTTATTTTTATTCCTTATAGCCTTCGTTTTTTTATTAAAGCTTATTCTTATTCTAGAAAAATGAGAGAATACAGATAAGTAAGGAAAGAATGAATACAAAAAGGAATATACTGATAAGTTATAATAATCACAATATTAATGATTTCTTCTTAGTTGATTTTTAGAGATTTTGATTTTTTTATTTGAAAAATATGTTTATTCCAGAAAAATGGAGAATATAGGTAAATTTTAAAATAAGAAAGAAAAAGAAAATGTTTGTCTGATAATGCCACAGTATTATATGACTAACATATTTAAGTTTATCCTTCTAGGTATTTTTCTGTGTGTGTTATGTGTGTGTGTTTTCTGTTTTGATTTTTTTTTTTTGCTTTCTTTTCTTACTCAAAAACACATTTTGGGCATGTTTATTCGCTCTGAACAAAAGCACATCTATAAGGAAGAAAAGCTCTTTATCATATGAAAATGAAGGAAATGAATTAATTCAAGGAGAACAGGGAAATCAGGAAAAAGCAAGACTTAGAAAGAGATGAGAAAAGCAAAGGGAAGTTCATTTGGTTACCCAAGAAATGTTGGATTTAACTCTTCTTTCCCCTGAAACATACAGAGGCTTGACATAACTTGCTCTTTACCTGGAGTCTCAAAGATACAATCAGCTCAAAGACAGTAGCCTTTCTTCCTGTTCACATTTTACACCTTGGATGACTGCCCTGCGTGAATAGAAGGAGGTTCTTGAAAATATAAGGTTCTGCTTAACACCTAACATATATGCTTTCAGACCTTATCTCCTTAAAGACTCCCTATGTGCCTCTTTTGGGGACTGAAAAGAGAAAGTCAGTACCCATGAACTATACTCTCTCTCTTTTTTTAATACTATGATCTTAACACAATTATTTTATAACTATTTTTTCAGATTAATTTAACATTTTACATAAAGTTACAGGAGACTTGGAGTTAGTTCTTCTTTAAAAGTTTTGTAAAATTTAGAAGTAAAACCTTCTGGACCTTGGCTTTTCTTTGTTGGGAGACTAATTATTGCTGATTCAATCTCATCACTTGTTACTGATCTATTCAGTATTGTTTCATCCTGATTCAGTCTAGGTAATTTGTACATGTCCAGAAATTGTCTGTCTCATCTTGGTTTTCTACTTTGTTGGCATATAGTCACTTGTAGTATTCTTTCATAATTTTTTATATTTCTGATATATCGGTTGTAATATTATCAGTTTTGTTACTGATTTCATCTATCTAGTACCTTTCCCTGTTTTTTTTTTTTTTGATTAGCTAATGGTTTGTTAATTTTGTTTATCCACTCCAAAAAAAATTTGTTTCATTGATTTTTGTGTAGTTATTTTATTCTCTATTTATTTCAGCTCTGATCTTTACTTTCTTCTTTTATTATTGGGGTTTTATGGTTGTTGTTTTTCTAGTTCCTTGAGATAGATACTATGTTAAGTTATTTATTTGCCACCCTTCTATTTTTATTTTTCCTTGTGAGTATTAATGGCTAAGAGCTTCCCTCTTATGACTGCTTTTGCTGTGTCCCAAAGGTCATGGAAACAGGTGTGTTCATTATTGTTAATTTTGATGAACCTTTTGATTTCAGTCTTAATTTCTTCTGTAGTTTGAAATTCATTCAGTAGTAGGTTGTTTAGGCTCATGTTTTTGTGTTTTTGAGGGCTCTTTCTGTGGATGATTTCAAGCTTAATTTCATTATGATCAGAGAAGATGCTAGCTCTTCAGGAAAAACTTAAGGGGATACTTCACCTGGAAAACTAAAGGAAGCTAAATTGAAACGAGAGAAATAAAATACCTATGGGGAAAATAAAGAGTAACTAAATGACAGGTCTAAGTTCACATAGATCAATAATAACATTGAATGTTAATGGATTAAATTTCCCAACTAAAAGACACTGAGCAACTCAATAAATATAAGAAAACAGGAACACTTGGGGCTGGAAGTTGGCATGGTGGTTAAGGGCGCTTGATTTCCGCATGGCCGACCATGGCTTGAGTCCCAAATCTGGTGGCTTGCTTTTTCACTCTCTCACTCTCTCTCTCATCCTGTCCCTCTCTGGTCAAATTTAAATAAATAAATAAATAAATTTAAATAAAATGATTAATAAAAAAAGGATCATTTTATATGTTGTTTACAAGAAACAAACCTTATTGACCAAGATATACATAGACTGAAAGTGAAAAGGCTGGAAAAAGTTGTTTCATGCAAATAGAAATGATAAAAAGGCAGGAATTGTGATACTGATATCAGACAAAATATACTTTAGGGTAAAAGAGACAAAAAAAGACACTACACAGTTCTAAAAGGATTAATTCACCAAAAAGACATAATAATCATGGATATTTATGCACCCAGTGCCAGGGCACCCAAATATGTAAGAGAAAGACTGTAACACACTAATTGTCGAGGATTTCACCACTGGCAGATCATCTACACAGAAAATGAACAAACAGACATTAGAACTAATTAATATATAAGCAAAATGGACGTGACAGACATGTATAGAGCATTTTACTCAGCAACTAAAAAATACACTGTTTTTCATCTCCATGTGGAACATTTTCAAAGACTAACCACATAATAGGCCACAAAACAAACCTCTACATATTTAAAAGTATAGAAACTATACCCATCAACAATATTCTTTCCTTTTAAAAATATCACCCCTTGAACTGAAATCCTTATAAACATCTAATATAAATTTTTGTCTAACTTGAATGAAGGAACTACTCTATTTCTTACCCTGCTTTTAATGTTTGTTTATTTCTTCCATAAGAAAGATAGAGAGAAACTGGCCAGAACTAGCTTAAATAAGAAAAACCCGGTAGTAACTGCTGTTTTGTAAGTTTACTTAAAGGACACATGCACCAAGAATGAGTGACCTAAAGCTGACTCCTATTACAAGGAGGGAGTAAAAATGCTGGTTGCATCAGACAGACCAATCAGAACAGTAAAAATTTCAATTGCAGGAAGCTTAATAGATTCAATAGAATCCCTACACTTCTCTACACTCTAACTTCTCTAATCTACAGAAGCGGAAGGTGCATGGATTCTAACATAAAGGAGGTAAATGAATAGAAAAGAGGACATTAATTTTAAACCAAAGGAAAGTAAAATGATAAAAAAAAAAAAATCATTCAATATTACCTCCATGTAGAGTCGCCAGCTAGGTGAAGATTTTTACGCCAGTAGGGATAGCCATAATTATTGTTGCTGAGTTGAATAAATTGGTGTGTCTATGTCTATTCCTACTGTGAATATGTGATGCGCTCATAAAATAAAGCCTAAGAAGCTAATGGCTTTCATAGCCTGAAATGAAAGCCTGAACTGACAGTTCTGTCAAGGTTGAATGATGCATGTGCAGAAAAGCAAAGGGGCAAGACTATTAACAACAGCTCACGTTGCTGTTTCTCAGATTCTGACTCCAGAAGAGAAGACTAAAAAGCTCAGGTCCAACTTAGGGTTCTCATTTTTAATAACTTAATAAGTTAAACAATAGATTATTGGCCTAGAATGAAGTAAAAAGGGCACTGATAATAAAGAGGAAATAGTATTTTTCAAAAAATGTTTGAACTAGGGACCAGCAGTTAGCGTAATGGCTATGTCACTGGACTCCCATGTAGTCGACTGAGGTTCGAGTCCCGGACCCGGTGGTTTAAAACACGCTGGGTGTGTGTGCGTGCGTGCCCAAGATCCTAAGAGGAGAATGGAGGAAAAGGGATTGCAGGATGGTCATCCCCCCCCCCCCTGGGGGGTGATTTCTTGCTTTCTGTCTCTCTGTCTCTCTCTATCTGGCGAGTGCACGCGCTCTATGGCAAAAACCTCTCCAAAAAAAAAAAAAAAAAAAAAGTTTGAACTAGATTCCTTTCCTTACTAGAGAAGTAACTGACTATTGAGATTAAAAAGTTTTCAAAGCTAAAGATTTAGCTTTGTATAATTCTTATAAGATCAAAGAAGCAGAAAAAAATCTCTTAATAATTGGATCAGAAAAACTTTATGGTAGGATCCTTTACCAGTGTTTTATAACAAAACCTTTCCTGACTTCTGGCATCTAAGCAACACAATATCATATGTTTGTAGTGTAGTTACTTATTTACGTTTTTTAGTTTGTTTATTTTTAAATTTTTTTTTGGTATAGGGCATGTGTGCTTGCCAGAGAATCAGAGAGAGAACATGAGAAATCACCAGTGCGGGGGATGACCATGCTGCAAACCCTCTCTTTCATTCTCCTCCTGGGATTTTGGGCATGCTTGAATGCACATGTACACACACACACACACACACACACACACATCTGGCATATTTTTCAAACCACTAGGTCCAGGACTTAAACCGTGCAGTGGGTCATGTGAGGATCCAGCCGCCTTAACCACTATGCTACCAGCTAGCCCATGTAACCTGCTTATTATTCTGCTAAACTGTATAGTTGGAAGTTTGAATTTTTACAATTCTATTGCTTCTGAAATTGATTCTGAAGGACTTTTCTAAAGCTTTTTTCTTTTTTTCCCCAATAAGGCAATTTCTAAAAAAGCCAGTGTTTGGGTGATAAAGTAAAGCCCAAAGGTAGAATTTTTTCGCAAATCTAGCTAGCAGATACATTTCTATCAGCTAGCTACAGTATTCCTAAATTCTTAGTTGAGAGTATTTTATTAATGAAATCTAACCTAATCTAATGGAAAATGCATTACATAATTCATTCAAACTCCTTCCTTTATAGATGAAAAAGACAGTGATGTAGCTTTTCCGGGCTCACAGATGTTAACCAAGTGGTACAGATCACACAACTAGTTAGTAGTAGAGCTGTGATTAAAAATCACATCACATAGCCACTATTTATTAAATATCTATGCCCAGAGTAAGTATTTATACTAAGTTCTTCAATGTCACAATAAAGTCCCCTAAGAAAACATATGAGGGAAGCTAAGTAAATCAGGTAACCAAGTAACCAACTAGTAAACAACAAAGTCCAGATGTGATTCAAAGCCCATCAGACTCCATATACTTTGCTCTTATCCAACACCCGAATGTCTTTTCCCCCCATCAGTACTGTGCTTCTTGTCCATTGTTCTGTTGGTTACAATGAAAGCCTGAACCAATAGTTCTGTCAAGGTTGAATGATACACGTGTAGAAAAGCAAAGGGGCAAGACTATTAACAATAGCTTACACCGGTGTTCCTCAGACGCTGACCCCAGGAAATCCAATGCTGGTGAAGAAAATGTAGTTTTTCCTCCTTGGTGGCCCTGCAACCCTATACTTCCTTTCTCAGACCATGTTGACTTGAAGAATTACACATCTGGGCCACTCACAGGCCCAATGCACCGGATCGAAATCTGTTCCCACTCATAAATAGGCTCCCAGAAGACCAGTACTTTTCCCAACTGAGGATCATGACCCATTAGTGCACTGTGAAATCAATTCAGTGGATCATGACTAATGTATTTTTTTAATTAAATAAAATAGAGTGCATTCTCTTCATCACCATTCGACCCCCACTAATATTTTAGGCTTTAAGAGGATTTTTCTCTGATGCGTATTGGGGGGCCTTGGGTAGAGGTAGTTTCTTTTCATTTTGATTTTTCTTAACATTAATACCATAGTTTACTGGAATCTTCTCAAATGCTGACCAAGAAAAGTCTCTTGCAGAGGCTCCTTAAATGAAGACACTCTATTTCCATATGAGCTGTTTATGTAATAATGAACTCAGGGCACTGTAGTAGTTCCCCACCCCCACCCCCCCAGCTTTCTCTTTGCCTGGAGCCTAGAATCTATGGACTTCTTGGGTTAATTGCACCCAATCTAATTCCGGCCTCCTCTGTGCAAATCAGAGCCTATGTGGCTTCTCATGGAGTCTGCAGGGCTCTTTGGTGCCTCTATTGCCTCCATAAATTGGGGCTGAGCTGCTGAGAATCAGCTGAAGTTTAAGTGTTAGTCCCATTCCCCCACCCCCAAGTGAAAACCACATTGAAATATTTGTTCTTTGTGCTTTGTTCCTAAAGCAAACAGTATTTAGCTAAGTGTGGTATATAGGGGTACTGTTTACCACAACTGATAAATAAACTGGAAACCACAATAATGAGAGAGAAGTGGGGTATATTTTGTGGTGGTGGTGGAGGGGAGGATTGAAAGCTCTCTTTCAGTGGAGACAGGCTGTAAAAGATGAACATCATCAAAGCAAGGAACTAGATCTAGAACAGAAGCTTTGTTGGCTACAGTAGAGAACGTGTTTTAATTTTTAAAGTTTTGCCCATCAGCAGGTAGAAAACTATTTAACTATTTTTCTGACACAGAGATGAAGAGTAGAGATCAGTTTAAATTTAATTTTTCTATTTTTCTATCTAAAAAAAAAATCACATTTGGGAGCCCTAATAAAAGATGGAAAATCAGTCATATGTCTGGATTTTGTTGGTCAATGAGGGCAAGTTTTTAAAATAGGGTATTAAGTGATGCCACAGACTCAGATAAATTTAAAAGTTTAATTGTGTACAGGTATTCAAGGTAGTCCAGAAGAATTCATCTTTCTTGGCTTACAGTATTAGTCTTTTCTTTTAATGTAGAATCTTGATTTTAAGGGGAATTGTTATTTTTTTTTCTATTTAACCTAATGACATACAAATTAGTGCCAAAAAAAAAGTATACCAAATGGGATGGTGTAATGGTTAAGTCGTTGGACTCCCACGTATTTAACCATGATTCGAGTCATGCACTCGGAGACTTAAAACTCATGCTGGGCACATGTGCATTTGTGCCTAAAATCCTAAGAGGAGAATGGAGGAGAAGAGATTGAGGAGTGGCCATTCCCCATGGGGGGTGCTTTCTTGCTTTCTGTTTCTCTGTCTCTGTCTCTCCAGCAAGCACATGCCCCTACAGCAAAAATCTCTAAAAAGGAAATTTATACCAAATAATTTCTTACAGTGTCTACTAATAATTGACACATTTATATTACTTTTCTAAAAGATAAAAATATGGTCTTGACAATGTAACCTATGTCTTTTTGTGTCTTGTTCGAGGATACCAGATATATACAAAGAGATGGACACCAGGAAAAAAAAAAAAACACTCTTAAATTTCCATTTACATTAAAAGCTTATTGAATCATCTGACTATAAACTAATTGTAATGTAGAATAAGATGATTATCCTCTGCAAGCACAGCATGGGGAGATTCAGGTGTATGTCCTGAGATCAGGGTTGCAGAGAGAAGTCTTATGGGAAATCCCTGAACTGTAGAGATCCATTAATATTTGAAATGTGGGAATCACCTGGTCCAAACATGTTGGTTTCCAGCTTGTTGGTTTCCAGACACAGCGAGTGACTATTCTAAGGCCACAACTCAGACACTTAAAGACGTGAGATGAAAACTAAGGTCCTCTTGGCTTCTTTATTTTCTGTTCAGGAAGATTAAGTTCTGATCCAGAAATGGGCTGGTGTGTATTCATTCCTTCATTTCATTAATGTTTCCGGAACGTCTGCTATATGCCAGACACTATTCTGAGTACGAGAGATAATGAGATAAGAGTTAGACTTAGTGAGTAGGTAAATAGGTCAGAGGCTCTCAAGGAAGAGTAACTATGATAAGAGTGTGAACCACATATATTAAGATAGAGTCAGCTGATAAGATGGAATCACTTTGTCAAGGTTTCATAAAAACTATTTACTGTTTTTATTAAAAATCAAGTAATAGCTCTTATTGTTTATTTACACAGCTGTTTATAAGCTCTTTATAACTTGTTTTTATCAATCACAGCCTATCAGGAGTTATACTCAAACCCTTAGTGAAAATGTCATTATTTTTTTTCTTTTTTTGGAGAGGTTTTTGCTACAGGGCGCGTGTGCTCACCAGACAGACAGAGAGAGACAGAGAGATAGAAAGCGAGAAATCAAGCCGCAATCCCTTCTCCTCCATTCTCCTCTCGGGATCTTGGGCACGCACGCACACGCGCCCGGCGTGAGTTTAAGCCACCGGGTCCGGGACTCGGGACTACATGGGAGTCCAGCGACATAGCCATTACGCTAACTGCTGGTCCCTGAAAATGTCATTTTTTTAAAATCAGTTTTTGGCACGGAGAAGGTTGTTATTTTGTTGTTGTTGCTATTTTAGATATGTATATTTAAAAATTTACCACTGGGATGAGACACTAAGTTAACATTTTGATTTTTACTGAGACAATAAACTAATTAGACAGTACATCCAGATATGGGTGTACTTTTTTTTGGAGAGATTTTTGTTATAGGGCACACGAGCTTGCCAGAGAGACAGAGACAGAAAGCGAGAAATCACTCCGCAGGGAGATGACCACATCACAACCTCTTCTCCTCCATTCTCCTCTCTGGATTCTGGGCACATGTGCACATGCTCCTGGCATGAGTCTGAAGCCACTGGGTCCGAAACTCAAACAGCGGTCAGCCAAGTGGGAGTCCAGCAACGTAACCATAACACCATCTGCTAGTCCCACAATGTACATATTTTTAAAGGCCATAGTGGACATGCATGATGAGACAATTGAATTCTTCAATTGAGAGAGAGATGTGTAAGTGTAGAAGAAAGTTTATGAGTGTTAAACAAAAAAGCCAGATATTATGGCAGACATTTTTTGTTAAATATTTATTATCAACTCTTGGAATAAATATAATACCTAACCCCATTTCTAGTGTGGTTATCTTTTTCTGGCAGTTGCCTATTTGTATGCCTTTTATGTATGGGAGTATATATATTTTTTTAATTAGAAATAATTTTTTAGAATTTTTTTGGAATTTTTAAAACTTTATTTATTTATTTATTTATTTATTCATTTTAATTTGACCAGAGAGGGACAGAGTGAGAAAAAGAGGGAATGTGAGAGAGCAAGTCGCCAGATGCGGGACTAGAACTGTGGTCAGCCATGTGGGAGTCCAGCACCCTTACCTACCATGCCACCTGCTGGCACCAAAATCTTAATTTTTTTAAATTAAAACTTTTTAAAAAAAAAATGGTTTTTAATTGTATGATTTAAGAGAGGTCTTTGAGATTTAGACCTAAAAATCTTAGGATTTTATACAACACAGTTTAACTTTTTTATCTTATAACAATATATTTCATAGATTACTTATTTTTTGTAAGTTTTTTTGAATAATACTAAGTTTGTTCATGAGCTGACTTTTAAAAATATGATAGTTTTTTTTATAAACTTTTTTAACATAAAGTAAGCTTTTTAGAGACTGAAGAAGCCTACATAAAACCAAAAAGCCCAAAGTCCCTCTGACCCAGATGAAAACCCCTCACCTCACTTTTTCATTGACAATCCATTTTCCTGGACCTACTCTCTGCCTGGGAGCTGTTTTTCCTTCCCTCTCTTAACCTGTGTCCAGGTTTCTAATTCTTCATTAGCGTGAGACAAAAAAATCAGGTTTGCTATTATTCCTACATTTGATATTGTGCCCACACATCATCACTTCCCATATCAATAATAGGATGTATAAATAAACAAAGACAACACAAAGGAGAGCAAAATGGGGTTATTTTTTCATGTTATTTAGCACTAGCATTTGTTAATAAAGACTGAACTCTGGCCATGTTTTCTTTGTTCTAATTTTTCTTAAGGAGCCTGGGGAGAGCTACCCATGACATCAATATTACTAAACAGGTTACCTTACCTCAGAAATTGTGACTTCCTTCTCCTGTCCTGACTCTGACATAACATCACACGATCAATAAACTTCCTTCTCCCTTTCTTTCTACTGACTCTAAGTTTTAGCCTTGCTCTTTCAGCCAATTACAAAGTAAAAATATTCTAAACCTACCTATGACTTGTAAGTCTCTCATATAGCCCTCCCCACTTCAAGATATCCTTTCTCCTCAGGTCAAACTGATGGATAACCTGTATGTATCAATTTATATCCTTGACAGTAAGTTCTGCTGTCCTGAAATGTATAAAAGACCTGGTGTGACTGGCCACATGAGAAGCACTTCTCAAGGCTCATTGAAATTCAGTGGTTTCATGATCACTCATACTGTCTTAGAATAAACGTTCTTCAATATTTCATAGAATTTGTTTTTTCCCATGATAGTAGGTAGTCAAAGGCAAGTGTGAATGTGGGAGAGCTTTATAGTGAAAAAAAGGGACGCTCAGGTGTATCAGATTAGAGGCTGTTGGTTCCTAGTGGGAAGTGGGAGAAAAATGAGGAAAGCATTTTTCTGATATTTCTGCTGATCAATCTGAAATACGAGTTTGGCTTCTGGACGTGGTTGCTGTGGAGATTGAAGGTCAGAATCCTACTCACATATGTGGTCTGGACATTGTTCAGTTATATATTCAGTCCCTTCTTTGGAGAACAAACATGCTTTGCCTCTTCTTGTGGAGTTACAGTCTAACAGAGAAAGCAGATGATGAATAAATAAATGATAGTTTAGTCACACCACAAAAAATGCCAGAAAGAAAAAACTATTGGGTACAGAAGATCCCTAATAGGGGACATGACATCTCCAGGGAGTCTAGGAGTTTCCAGGGAGTTTAGGAGTTTCCCTGAGCAAATGACTCCAAGCTGGGCCCCTCATATTGAGGAGAAGTTATTAAGTGAAGAGTTAAAATGTTATTGCTGGAAGTATTTGTGAGGTTTTGCAAATAAAGCTGTGGAAAGTAGATTGTATTCTTACAAAAAGGATATTAGTTCCCTTCTCTATCTATGATCAGAATCAAACAGCTCACCACTATGCTATTTTTTTGTCTCTTACACCATAGCAACAAAATCAGAAGGACTTTCATTGTGAGAGGCTATTGTGTCTTAAAACAAAACAAAATGGAACCAGAAAGACCATCATTTAACATGAAAATAGTATCCTGACCCTCCTTAGACTAAATGTTGTTAATCAAGTTTAAATTTAGCTCCCACACAAGTCTCCAAAGAAAAAGAGACAGCCAGGCCCAGGGAGGAAAAACTTTTGAGCACCTCCCAGGCAAGGAAAACAAGCCTCAAGTCAACAAAGAGCAGCCTGTGAAAACAAATGGTGCTGATGAGAAGGCAAGGCCACCAGAAAGCTCATTAGCAATCAGAGCCATGGGGCTGTCGCCCTCCAGTCTATGGGCCAGGGCCACCAAAGAGTCTGTGACTCAGTGGCCTGCCTGGACCGCTGCCTGTTAATCTAAGACCCAAGCGGTTGGATAGGGAAGGGGAGGAGGCAGGAAGTGAGGAAACACCACAGGCAAAGTGAAGAAAAGCAAATCTATTGTCCTTATCTACCCACTGATAACTGATAATGAGAGTGGGGAAAGGCAGCTGCTGGGTGGGATTTCCAAGGCAGCATGATTTAAGTGGGGCAGAGCATTGTGGCCCTGCTTTTGTTCCCAGACTTAATGAGTCCCAAAGCTGTTCCCACTCTTTGGAGTCAAAAGATCTCTTCCTAGCAACCTATTTTATGGTCCTTTACATGAGTGGAGATGAATTTTATGAAATATATATATGTATGTGTGTGTGTGTATATATATATATATATATATATATATGTATATGTATATGTATATATAAAAGGGTTACTTAGAATTTGGTAAATGCTTGAAATATGTTTGCACTTTCTTTTTGTAACAGCCTAGCTGGATACATAGGAGAACAGTGGGTATGAATACTTTAAAAACAGCACAGCCCTTCTTCATTGATCCCTCATCCCTGCAGGCTCCCAGATGAGAAATACTATGCTATTAATTGGAATTCAGAGTAAAAAGGAGAACTGAGCATGTACTGTTTACTATTCTTAGATTAAAAAGGCATTATTTATTACCCTTCTTTTATAGCTAGAAAATAGCTAATGGAAAAATTAAGATATCTGCCTTGGGTCAAACTATTGATAGACATAAGAGTTTTGGTAAGAGAGCAAGAGGTGTTTTTTTGTTTGTTTGTTTGTTTTTGTTTTTGTTTTTGTTTTTGTTTTTTTTTTTGACAAGCACATCACTCTCCACTCCTAAAGCTCCTGCTCACTAGAGGTCTATTAAGGCCCGGTTAACTTTCCTGAGCATTTGCGAAGGAGTCTTGCACCTTGTACCTGGTGGGATTCAGTCCTTTATGTCTGGACACTATTGGTGGGGTGGCCCACCAGATTGAGACAACTGTAGTACCTTGGGTTTTTATATTAGCAAATCAACACCCAACTCATTGTAAATGAGAAAAGAAAATGTAAGCTTTACCAACCAGAAACTGCCAAGTAACTTCTTAACTAGGGACTTCCCACTGTAATCAATCAAATATTTTGTCTTGCTTCCACAAACACTTTATAAAAGTTTTCCCTATGTTCCTCCTCAGAGGTGCTCAAACCATTTGTGGTTTGGTTCTGCTTGCTTCAAGAGTTATTGTCTGCTGCTCAAGTACACGCTAAAATTTTAACGTGCCTAAGTTCATTTTTTAACAAAGGAGATGGGGCTTCTTAGAGATAAAAAGTTTAGGCAGCTATTTTTGATCAATTTAGATTGTAGAAACTTTGATTAAAAAGGTATTTAATTATAAGAGATTTTATATACTACCTGTAACCCCCCACAATATCTTTTACCAAAAAAGAATAACATTTGGGCTTTTATCCCCAAATATTTCAATCTATTTTCTATCAGTACCTGAAGACTATTAAATTTCACTCATGGTTACTTTGTGTTTTCAAATGTGCTCAAATTCCTGCAGTCCTTTCAGGAATACATTTAGATAACAATGGCCAATATGAGAGGCTCAATTCAGTTCCGAGACCCTGAAGGCTCTCACCAAACATGCTTCTTGTTGGTCTATTTCACATATTAGACTGCCTCGAAAGAGTTTGAAGACAGTTACCTCTGCCTTTAAAAAAAAAATGAAAGCTTACGGGACCAGCAGATGGCGTAATGGTTACATTGCTAGACTCCCAGGTAGTCATCTGGAACTCAAGTCCTGGACCTGGCTGCTTAAAACTCATGCTGGGTGCCTGTGCATGCCTGAGATCTGGAGAGGAGAATGAAGGAGAAAGAATTGAGATGTGGCTGTCTCCCTGGCAGGTGATTTCTTGCTTTCTGTCTCACTGTCTCTCTCTGTCTTTCCTGCATACACAAGCACCCTATAACAAAAACAAAACAAAATAAAAACTCTAAAAAAAAAGAAAGTTTAAAAACCACTGCACAAAACCTATTTAGTATCTGGCAGGTGATCTTCCCTTAATAAATATTTGCTGGCAAAGGGTATATTACTCTAACCACAAGTATATCTTCTGAGCAAGTCATGGTATTGAGGAGGCCTGTAAGGGGCCAGAAGGACTGTTATTCTAAGATGTTTACCTAACTCAAATTTTCAACTTTAAAATTACTATTAGGTCTTTGGACTATTTTCTCAATTGGAAACTAATCATCTTTGAAGTCCTTTCCACTCTGAGAGAGAACAGGAATGTTGTGAGGCCTTTGGAATGCCATCTTTTCTATACACAGGAGCCTCTCATACTACACATAACAGAAGTAGCTTTTTCAGCCTAGTCAGTTGACCCTGAAAACAAGAGTTATAGGAGATTGTGTGCTGGAATGTGGTGCTGATGAGCAAGAGATGACTAGGTGGGTAGTGTTTTTCTCACCTAGGAGAGAATAACAATAGCTGCCATTCACCAAACCTTTATTAGGAACCAATCAACCCAAGAAGATCTTCTCCAAGACACATTACAGCCAGACTGACCAAAACCACAAGACAAGATACTAAGTTTGGCAAGAGAGAAATAGCAAGTTACCTACAAAGGATATCCCTCTAACAGCTGACAGCAGACCTCTTATCAGAAACAATGTGAGCAAAGAAAGAATGGGAAAATATATTCAAGTGTTGAGGGAAAAGCAATTTCAACCGAGAATATTGTACCCAGCAAGATTATCCTTCATAGGAGAAGAAAAGACAAGAACATTCTCAGGTAAACAAAACCTGAAAGAATTTACCAGCACCAGACCAGATCTCCAAGAAATTCTGAAGGGAGTGCTATGTCAGGAAAATTAAATGCAGACACACAAAATAAGAGTTAAAAAACTAAAAAAATGGCCAACTTAATCGTAGGGACAATTCTGGAGTTGAATATCATATCCCAGAATTCAATTGGGAAGATAGAACCACAACAAGTTTTTGTCCTGTCTTGAGCTGTCAATAGATTCATGTAACTACTATTTGAACAGAATACTAACCTGTTTCCAGGCTTTAAGTTTTAAGCAAATTTTCTTACCAATTCAAAACTGCTTTTCTTAAAATTACCAGCTGAACTTGCTATTGAAAGTCATTAGATTGTTTAAGAAATTGTGTGATCAATAACATGTGGGGGGAAAAGAAATGGAAGACAACTGTAGACACAAAAGATGGTGTGAGAAGAGGGTGGGAAAGGGCAGAGGGTCAGACATAGGGTAAGTATATATATATATATATATATATATATATATATATATATATACACACACACATACATATATATACATATATATATATATGTATATATATATGAATACTATCAATGGAAAATTATTGATGATAACATACATGATTAAGCCACTATGCAGTATATTCTGGATGGGAAACCACATTTTGTATGCTGTGACAATGATTAGGGGATGAATGTAAATTAATTAATTAAAAACAAAGTTTCAGAAAAAAAAAACCCACGAAAACAGTTTTTCTTGAAATTAAAAAAAAAAGCATATTTGATAACTGCAGTAAGCTATATGGCCCCAGCTAGGCGCTACTTTATAGTATGTTCATCCTACTCACTGAGGTTTATGCCTAAAGTCAGACTTGTGCTCATGGATATGTATATATCAGCTGTGCTTGCTATTGGAAATATTTAGATTAATTAAGTTCATTAGCAAATAAATAAAATGGGGGGGGGGAGGCATAGAAAGCAACCATGGATACCAGAAACAGTGTGGGAGGAGGGTGGGACATGGCAGAGGGTGAGAGCTAGGGAATCAAGGATGACAAAAAAAAAGCAAAATATACAGGAAACAAGAAATGGAAAATTATTTGTTGACGATAACATGCATGTTGATGTGCTTGATTGAGCTAATATCTAGTGTATTCTGGATGGGAAATCTCACTTTGTATGCCGTAATGATGTATAGTGAATGAATGTAAATAAATATATTTAAATTAAAAAAATAAAAAAAATTTTGGAGACAGATTAAAAAAATAAATAAAATAAAAAAGAACCAAGCACTAAGTGGTTCACACCTACGAAATGGTTACACATATCCTAATGTCCTAACCATTGTACATTGAGAAGCTGTGGCTTACTTAAATCGTTTCAATGGCCCTCCATCTTAATTAGAAAAGAATCTAAGCCTGTTATCAAGGCTTCAAGACCCACTGATCTGGCTCATCTTTGTCTCGATAAGATCTTTCATATTCTACTAGCCCTTTTGCAAGCGCTGCTCCAGTCTTACTGGACTTCTTTTCTGCACCTTGGCTCGATAAATTTATGTTGAGTCTTGCTGTACTGGTGCCCTTCCCCCACATGCTTGCATGGCTAGTTTCTTCATTTGGATCTCTGTTCAGCTGTCCTCTTCTAATGGGGCTTATCTGTCCCTCCACTAAAGTAGCTTGCCCTCCTGGTGATTCTCAGTATTATTTTGTTTTATTAATTTGTAACATCACACTTACCAATCTCTGATATTTATCTTCTTATGGTCATGTGCTTCATAATGATGTTTTGGTCAGTAAGAAGCAATGTAAATGTTGATGTCATAAGATTATGATAAGCAATAACCATATAACCGAGGGGTGCAATAGGCTATACCATCTAGGTTTTTGTATATAAAAACTCTATGATATTCACACAGTGATGAAATCATCTAATGATGCATTTCTCAGAATATATCCCCATCATTGAGCAACACGTGACCGTATTACTTTGTTTATATACTTGTTTGCTTTCTCCACTTAAAGTGAATTGTATAAAGGTTTGTTGAAGATTTTATACCCAGGGCCTTCGTACATATTTGCTGAATAAGTGAATGATTGAATGTTAACCAGTTCATGTGAGCACACAGTTGAGCCAGGTCCTAAATCCAGATTTATCTTCCTCTATTCCTAGGAAAGTAAACTCCTAGAAAGGAGAATGTCAAGAGTGTTGGAATTCAAGATAATATGATGCTAAGTGCTTCAGCTTTTCCCAATGATTGAGCTTGAGCTAGAGCTGTCAACAGTCTAAAGCAGTGCTTCTCAAAGAGAGAGATCCAGCTCACAGGTTTCAGAATCACCTAATCTATTAGATGTGGGGCTCTAACCTAGACTTTGGAGATGTTATCATATGGACTGAAATTTTAAACAAGGTTTCCCATGGACTATAATTTTGAGAATCAAAGACTTGAAAGAAACTTGTTCTTAGCTGCACAACTTAATTTCTTTAACTATCTGATGTACATTTAGGTATACATCACTCTTGTTTATTGGTTGGTTTGTCTCAGGCAGGCACACATTTCTCAGGCCAACTCATTCTCTTAGAGTAGGGAAGAGAGAACTTTTTTCTAGGTTAGGAATCAGAGCCCTTTATGTGTGACATAGTCTCCTCCTTTATAACCCCACTCCTCCACTTTTTCAATCAGAGATAAGTGTGTTTACCTCTCTGTTCACAGATTTGCATGAAACCTGGTCCTTTTAGGACTATTTCACTAAGCCTTAAGAGAACTAAAGTGACTGTATTGTCCTTGGTCCTGGAGTATATCTTAATAGAGTAAGCCTTTGGAAAACTGGTCTTTGACTTCTTTTACTTTACAAGTCTTAGAACCTAACCTTTTACCTCTCTCACAAGCGATGGAGCCTAGTGCTTAACTACTGGAAGTTAACAATGACCTTCCTGAGTCTTTAGGTATAGGGAGAGGAAAGATGTAACCAGGCCTCTTCTATATGACCAGCTGAGAAAATTGTAGCAGTTGAGCCTTGCAGAACTACACTTAATTCTAAACCAGGATCTAAGAGTTGTATTGACTGACTCCAGTTGCCTCTGCTGCCTTATTAAAGATTTTCCCTTGTAAAGGATGAAAACTGGTCATTCTATTCTGCCTTGCATGTCCAGAAAGAAAACTGCCTCTGAAGCAGAGACAGCCATCCCCTGACTTCAGTGTCCTTGTGATTCTACCAAAGACAATGACCAGAGCTCCTCTTTTGCCCCAAAGACAATGAATAACTTGCCCTTTTTGTAAAAATTACCAATTTATTTTACATACTTTCATTGAACATCACCACAGCATACCAAATATGATTTTCCAGCCAGAATACAATGTAAAGTGGCAAATGTACCTCTTTTCCTAAGTAAGTTTTGTATCTCCTCTTATACTATGGAAATAGTTACGGATTCCCATTCACTCTCTCACAGTTGTTGACCTTACTGAATAAATTCCTTTCTTTATTCATCAAGTTTTGTCTCTTTGTAGCATTTGACATGGACCTGATTTCAGGCCCCCTGCATAAGTATCTCTGCCACTTTAGCATTATTACAAATCTAGCAATGAAAGAGTAGTTTTTAATTCAGAGATTTTAAAGGCCTAGATGAGCTTTTTGAAAAATTACTACTTAAGATTTCTTTATTGCACTTGAAATTATGTAGGAACTTAATAAGCTAAGTAAGAGATTTGGTCCATTTTTATTGGTCAATACACCAAATAAGAAATCTATAAACTCTATGAATAATGACCATTTAAACCACTCAAAATGAACAAATGCCCTGAGGCCTGCTTTGATAATTTACGCTCTTAATCCTTTTGCTTTAAACTTTCTTAGCTTCAGATGAATTACCTGCTCCAATTTGTTACTTTAAAGTTTAGTTTAAAAACAGCAACTAAGTAGAGCCCATTCTCTACGGAGAATCACAGCTACCAAATGGAATGATCTGAGTAATGGAGCTCCGTCAATGACGCTGGATGCCTAGACCACAGGGTTGGAAAACGTTTCATCTGAATTCCTGTCAGTTGACGTCAATAACTTTCACTTTTAATGGACTCAAAACATTGATTTTTGCCTGACTTGAAACCAGGGAGAAAAAAGAAGTTTCACCTGAAACTTAGCCCAAAGTTCTCCTTTGTGGTTTATAAATCATGAACACATGCCCAGGTTGAATTAGTGTTCAGAATAAAAATCAGGCAAAAAAATTTTATGCTTATTTCAAGTTTTGTTTCGTTGTAATGTTACAGTTCTACCAAGATCCTATGGGTTATCCAATAGATGTCAGAATGCCCTCTTGGACAGTTTAGTTCATAGAAATAATTTAGGCCAGAAAACCAGAAAGAAGGTTTTCTGGTTATTTCATCTAAATATACTTACATTTGTTTTAGAGACTATACCAGTGACCTTTAAAGGAGTTTTTAAAAATCCAGTGCTCTGGAGTGTCCTTTGCTATAACTCACGTAATTTTAATAACTTTACTTATCATTTTTGGAAAACTGACTTCATGTCCTTTCCATGCTCCAGCCCTGATCCCTTCCTGTGATCTTCTTCTAGTGACACAGGACCACACTTTAAAGGATGTATCCATTTGGCTATGTTGAGTTGCAGGTACCCAAACTAAGTTGTAGAGAACCCAAACTAAGCTGACTTAAAAATAAGATAGCTCCATTTTTCTGATATTCTTTCAACGATGCCTGTCTTCACTCACAGCTTAGTTTTTCCACTAGCTTTCTTAGAGATAGCCAAATGTCTTCTAACACTATCTAAGGCTATGTGTTCCCTCATTCACTTCTGGCGACAATGAACTTGTTTATTTTTAAAGTATCTCAACTGGGATTTCTATGACTACTTACTGTAAGCATCCTAAATCATAGAAAATAAAAAAAAAGAAAAAAAGAAAGCATGGGTAAGGATAACCAGATATTTTTCAAAATATATATTTTCTTTCTCAGTTCAAGTGAATCAAAGAACTCTTTAAATACCCCTTCTATTTGTTCTTCCTCTTTTTTTGTCATTATTTTCACCCTTGTTTCTCCATGCCCCCTTCTTGCCTTAAAACTACAAAATACCACCTGAGACCACTATACTTTGCAGTCCAAGTATGAAAGATTACTTATTCCCGGATGTTTCTGCATTAGACTTCATCTTTCAACTCTTTGATTTTGTGTCAAATAGTAACTCTCTGTCATTACAGTGTCCTAAAGTCAGGACCACTAACTAACCTTATTATTGCTGCTGCTACTGTGGATATTGGAACAACTGAAATGTCAGTAATACATCCCACACTGTATAAGCTCAACTTCAGAGAACTTAGAGGATATTTAGAGTTATTACTGAATAGACTTAGGCTTTGAAATTGATAATAAATGTTTAAAAATTAATGATCGTAATTTATCTAAAAAGAAGAAGTAAGGAAGAAAAAAAAAGGTAGATTGAGGGACAAGTCCATGGTGCAGCAGTAAGACATTATGGAAAGGAAGCTGGATCCCACATGGCCAACCAGGGTTCAAAGCCTAACTCCGTCACCTTCAAGCCAGTTCACATGCATGTTCCCAGGGTCCTGACAAATGAAGAATTGAAGAAAAGGATTGTGACACGATAAGGCCCCATTGAGTGGATGTTTTCTCTCTTGCGCTTGTCTATGTGCTCTCTATCATAATAAAAATGAAGTTTCTTTAAAAGAGAGATTGAAAAACTAGCATTAAAAATTATAGATATTTCAATCACCTCCAGTAACAAGCATTTCCAGGTAAAGGATTCAATAGTTGGAAGAATTGAGTTCTAGGAGTCAACATGCCATGAACTAGAGGTAGGTCTTTGGTAAGTCATAGAATCCTCACTGGGATAAATTATAAACAGTGCTCCTGAGATTTATCTGATCTTGCCTGAAATAGGTAATACTAATTTTAGAACCATTAAAAAGCCTTTAGCAATGGGCTAGTGATCTCACCTTCTCAGTTTAGTCAAGTGAGAAAACATCCCCCATGGGGAATGGTCATGCCACAGTCCCTTTTATTTCACCTCTCCCTCCTTTTGGGATTTTAGGCACATAAATTCAGTGTGTTTTTCAAATGCTGGGTCTGGCACACAGTCACGTGGAATCCAGCTGGTTTAGTCACTATACCACTAGCTGGCCCAATGTATATTTTGATATATTTTGATATACTTAATTTCTGGCTAACCCCAAATTAGGCTTGTCACTAATTAGTTACGTGACCTTGATTGAGATGCTTTATTTCTGTAGTTATTACAACAGCCATCCTGTGTCTTACTATCTTTTCCTTGTGTGCAGAGGTTCTCAGAAAATGTAGCCTCTTGCCTACCCCAAGAGAAAATGCCGTTTAATCTAAGAGTTAATCACAGGAATTGCATTTACTTGGAAAGCAAACCTGACCAATGATATAATACATAAGCAGACACCTTCTAAGGGCTTTCTGGGAAAGGGTTTACTCTCTAATTTTTAACAGATAGAAAAGTAACTTGTTCTTGCTTTTGCATAGGCACATGAGAATGTGATGTTTGGAATTGTGACAGTTACTGTGATAGTGGCTAAAACATGGTCAGGGTCACAGTGGGGAAAGATGGAAAGAGTGTGGCTCTCCGGTGACATCATGGAGGGACTACTCCCCTCCACATTTATCGTCTGGTAGTATGATAAAGATCTTCATTGTTTAAGGCAGTACTTGCCAGTCTTTTTCATTATGCTACATGTAGAAATGATCCCATTTGTATAGTACACGGGGATAAATGGATAAACCTGAGGACTCAGGAACTTCAGATTTCACCTGGTTGTTCTGAGGGCTGAGAGGAATCACTTATACACACAGTGTTTCTTAGCACAGCCCATTACAGCACTCCCATGTGCCAGACACTATCTGGAAGCTCTGGTTTCAGCCACCATTTGTAGTTTTTGTTAGTGGTTTAAGTACTGTTAGTAGTTTTCTGTTACTTCCAAACTGTCTGGGTCCTAAATAGCTTGCTTGGTCTTCAAATTTCTAGTTGTTTAAAGATTTCTGGAACTTCTCTCTATGCGTGAACCATGTTGCCTTAGTCTGTTGCCTACTGCTGTAACTCAATTCCACAGACTGTAATTTATAAAGAATAAAGGTTTATTCAGCTCATGATTTTAGAGGGGCTAAGGTTAAGGGCTACATCTGGTAAGGCCTTCTTGATAGTGGGGACTCTGCAGAGTCCTGAGGAGGTTCAGGACTTAGCATGGTAACAGGGCAAAGGTACATGACAGCTTTTCTCTCCCTCTTCCTAAAAAACCACCAGTATTCAATTATAGGGACCCTACCCTGATTATTTTATCTAATCCTTATAATGCCCTCCCAAGGTCCAATTGTTTAATATCATAGCTTGAATAAGTTTCCACTTTCTTAATACCTCACAATGGGGAATAAATTTCAGCGTGAATTTTGGTGAGTACATTCAAACCATAGATACTTTTCAAATGGTATGACAGCACTTATAATTAGAGAAATATATTTTGTGTCACTGGAACTTTTTCTGAATTCTACCAAATATCTTTCTAGTTGCTACCTCAGTCTATTTCAAATTTTATTCTTTTATGTCACTCTGCTAGACGAATGCAGGATATAACAGTTACTTCTCCTGAACACCTTTAATTTCTTAGTTTCATTAAAATATTGGCATTTAAAAGTTACATGTCGGGACCAGCAGTTGGTGTAATGGCTATGTCGCTGTACTCCCATGTGATAGACCACGGTTTGAGTCCCGGACCCAGTGGCTTAAACTCACACCAGGCGCGTATGCGTGCGTGCTCAAGATCCTGAAAGGAGAATGGAGGAGAAGGGATTGTGGCATGGCTGTCCCCCCAGGGGATGATTTCTCACTTCCTGTCTCTCTGTTTCTCTCTGTCTCTCTGGCAAGCACAAGCACTCTATAGCAAAAACCTCTCAAAAAAATAAAAACAAAGTTACATGTCATACAGCCAACAACAGTGATTATCTAATGCTATGATTCAGTGAGGCACTGTTTGGTTTAAGCGTTTCAATAAGGTTTAAAAAAATTTTTTTTCTGGGGCCGGCAGACGGTTGGTTGGTTAAGGGCTCTGGACTCCCACATGGTCGACCACAGTTCAAGTCCCGGACGTACAGGCTTGCTTTCTCACTTTCTCTCTCTTGCTCTTACTCTCTAACTCTGTCCCTCTCTGGTCAAATTTAAATAAATAAATAAATAAAGTTAAATAAAATAATTATTAAAAAATATTTCCAGGCCTACAGGTGGCATGGAGGTTAAGGTGCCTGGATCCCACTTGGCTGACTAGGTAGTCTGAGTCCTAGACCAGAAACTTGAAAGTTACACTAGCTGAATGTGCATGAGTGCCCAAAGTCAGAGAAAAGAATGGAGAAGAAGGGATTGCAGTGTGGCCATACCCCTTGGGGAATGATTTCTTACTAACCGTCCCCCACCCCCCATCTCTCTCTGGTAAGTGCACACGCCCAACAGCAAACGATTTTTTTTTCTATTGAAAATAAAGATTTTGGGACCAGCAGTTGGCATAATGGCTATGTCACTGGACTCCCATGTATTCGACCATGGTTTGAGTTCTGGACCCGGCGGCTTAAACTCATGCCAGGCCATGTGCGTGTGTGTCCAAGATCCCAAGAGGAGAATGGAGGAGAAGGAATTGTGGTGTGGCCATCCCCCTGAGGGGTGATTTTTTGCTTTCTATCTCTTTGTCTCTTTCTGTTTTTCTGGTGAGCTTACGCACCCTACAGCAAAAAAAAAAAAAAAAAAAAAAAAAAAAAAAAAGAAAGGTTTTATGAACATGATAAAGGTCAAATATAGTAAATGGAGTATAGCTTTATATTATCATATACATATGTAATAGATATACAAAGTATAAAATTCAAGTGCCTTAAAAGGGTACACAGTGAAAATTAAGGCTTTTTCCTACCCTTATCTTCTAGATACCCAATTCCCTTTTCTAGAGGCAGACATTGTTTCCAGCATATTGTACAGCTTTTCAGAAATAAATTATACAAAATGATGTACTCATATAAAATTATATATTATCTTTTTAGACTCACAAATTATTTTACCTATTGTTTTTCACTTAAAATCGTCTCTCGGATATCATTCCTAATTTTATATCGAATAGTGCCCATTCTTCTAAATGACTGTGTAGTACTCTAACATGTGGATCTATCTCAGTTTATTTAAACAATTTTTTAGTGATAGATATTTGGAACTTTTTTTATCTTTTGATATTACAACACAGGTGCAGTAAATACTCATGTATTTATTCTATTTAGCATAAATACAAATATATCTTCAGGAAAGTTCCTAAGTACATAATTGCTACATGAAAGAATACATACCTCTAAAATGTGTTTAATTTTTCATTGTGAAAATTTTCAATGAAAATTGAGAGATCACAACATTGTCTTAGCCTATAGGTTGCTACCTGACACAGGGTGGTTTGTAAAGAAATAGGAGTTCATTAACTCACAATTCTGGGGGCTGAAAAGTCCAAAGGTGTAGGTTTGGCATCAAACTGGACGATGACATGATCAGTGGAAGCACAGAGGATGGCAGAAATGTGCAGAGAGATTGACAGCGGCATGCTCTTTCTTTCATGTTGACAGCAACCAGCTCTTCTGAGAACTAACCCCTTCTGGTGAAAACCAGAACTCACCGGTATCACTAATGTACTCATCAGAGTGTGGCCTCCATGATGCAGTCACATGATCCAGTCACTGCCCACTAGGCATTACTACCTCCCAATGCCAAATTCCAAAACATGAAACTTTGGGAAACAAATTATCATCCAAACCATAACAAACATGTGGAAAATGATGACACCCTGTGACCCGTCCTCTGCCAAGAACAGTTATCAGCACATGTACAATTTTATATCTAATATTTGTTTCATATCTATGCCTCCACTTCATTATTTTTTTCTTCCATGAAAGAGAGACAAAAAGATAACAAGAGGAAGAAACACAGGTACCCCCAGCAGGTCTTCATGCTATGACTCACCCATGGCCTCAGCCAGCCACAATCACAGGCACATGCCCACTTGTTCCTAGAGTATACTGGCCAGTTTAGGACATGATCCCAGGAACTTCCCATATGGCTTCAGCACTTACTGAGCATTGTGTTACCATTATTCCATCTCAGGAGGTTTCCACTTTTTTAACAGAACCAAACATAATAATAAATACCATGATCAAATCAATTTTTTAAATTATTATTATTATAGGGCATGGTGGCGCCCATCCTATGGCAAAATTATTATTATTTCTAATTTGACCAGAGAGAAAGAGAGAAAGGAAAAGTGAGAAAGCAAGCCACCAGGTCCAAGACTCGAACTGTGGCTGGCCATATGGGAGTCCAGTGCCTTAACCACCATGCCGTCTGCCAGCCCCAGATCAAATCAATTTTAAAATACCATCACAAATATTGTTGGAGGGTTCCCTTTTCACCACATCCCCGCCAACACTTATCACTTTTTATATTCTTCATCTTTGCCATTCTGACAGGGGTTAAGTGGTATCTCATTGTGGTTTTTATCTGCATCTCCCTTATGATGAGGGATGTTGAGCATTTCCTCATATGCTTTTAGGCTGTTCGTATGTCTTCCTTAGAGAGATTTTTGTTCAGCTCATTTTCCCATCTTTTAATTGGGTTAATCATTTTTTTTTTCGCATAAGGCACTCGAGTTCCCTGTGTATTCTGGTTATCAGTCCCTTGTCTGAGGCATATTTAACAAAAATGTTTTCCCATTCTGAGGGTTTAAAATTTTCTGTCTCATAAGATTTTATACAATTGGTTAGTTCAAATCAGTAATCACAAAAGGTCCATTTATTCACTTGATTGACTTGTGTTAGCATTTTCCTCTTAGTCTATAGGTTTACCCTCCTTCCTCTTAATTCTTCAAAGTTTTTATAAAAGAAGTAAGATGCTTGGGGTCAGCAAGTGGTGTGGTAGTTAAGGGTGCTGGACTCCCACATGGCCGACCTGGATCTAAAGGTTTGCTTTATCACTTCCCCTTTCTCACTCTGTCCCTCTCTGGTCAAATGAAATAAATAATAAATAAATAAAGTTAAATAAAATAATTCTTTAAAAAAAAAAAAGAAATAAGGTCCTGTTGTGTAATATTACACCACCGTTGTGTCATTTAACAAGTTCAGTTCTCCCCCGACATATCCTGAAAACTGGTAGTTACATTTAGAAACTTGATTAAATTTCAGCTTTATTTATTTATTTTTACAAAGACATTCATAGCTGCTGCTCTATATTTCCTACTGCATAATGCCAGAAGGCATATCCTTTCTGTTATGTCACTGTAATTGACAAATTGATCACTAATTTATATTGTCAGATTGATCTATCTATTGTAAATTGTTCATCAGCTTTCCATCTAATTTTAGCAGGCAAAGACGGTGATAGTATAAATTCATTAGTTCGCTATGGGGTTCCAAAATGAAAATATTGTATTTCTATCTTGTTTTTTTTCTTTTTTTGCATTTATTGGGCATCTATAAAGAAGGATGTTTCCTCATTTAGTTAAATCAAGGTATAATTTGTTCATGAAAAGCAATATAAATGTTTACTTCTTCCCCATTCTGAAGCAGTTATTAGAATAATGAGCTGATTTCCTAATATCGGTAATGTTATTCTGAATATGTTATTCTGAATGTGTTCCTGTGGCATACAGATTATGTCGTTTAAATACTGTTTTCATCCCAAAGAAGCAAGGGCTTTAAAAACTGTCTGATTTCAGGGGCCGTCAGGTGGTGTGGTGGTTAGCGTGCTGGACTCCCACATGACCGACCACGGTTGAGTACCGGACCTGGAGGCTTGCTTTCTCACTTTCCCCCTCTCTCGTTGTCTCTCTGATGACTACAGCAAGTTAAAAATAAAGAATAATGATGATGAACGAAATAAATCATTCTTAGAAAAAGGAAGAAAGAAAGAAGGAAAGAAATGACTGGTTTCAGGACCGAGGCAGTATGTACAAGATGAACCTGGAACATGTCATATCAAAAAGCACAAAAATTTCCTAAAACTCCTGGAATTATTAACTATTAAGGGGCCTTAGGAGCCAAGTTGAAGAGACCCACACTGGCCAAAGATGAAAAAATGTGAACATCAAAAAAGAATAATAGCTGTATGAATGGAAATGCAAAAATATGTTAAAATCCCTAAGTTCATAACCCCTCCCCCCCCCACACACACTGAAACAATAGTAACAATAAACAAACCAAAAAGTCCATTTCATTGTTTACCTTTGGAAAATGCATTTAAAAAATGTCCATAATTCCAGGCTTGCTAAATAGGATGGAAGTTATAATTATTGCCATCATAAAAACCTCTGCAAAAGTTAAGCAAGCATGTAGAATTTTATGGAGGAGTAAAAACAATATAAGGATTGAATTAAGGAGAATTTCAAGTTTTTTCCAACAGCCCACATATACATATGTACGTACATACACAAACACACACATATGTATCTTCCAGCAACTAATGTACACTTCTCATTCTGGGATATAAGTTTAGAAGGTGACAAACCTCCAAAGAGTGTTATTCCAACAAATGAATTAATAAAATAAAATTGCTAGCTATCACACTAAAGTAATAGAAGACTCTTCAGAGTTATTCACATCCTTTTGCATTTATAGTATATGTTTTAAAGTTTTTTAAGCTGAGGAAGAGTAATGACTATAGCTAAATAACAATGGAAAGAAATTTCTTATAATGTAGTGAGATAATTGAAAATATTTAAGAAGAGTTTTAACTTTTTTGAGGATTAATAGAGAAGAAACTAAAACCTAGTGGGAAAATGTTCTATAATCTCTAAATTCCTCCCCAACTTTAAATTTGTGATTCTCTAAGGAGGACTGTTGGACATGGTATAGAGAGAAAGAGATCTCGACTATCTCTCCTTTTCTAAATTTTTTTTTATTAGGACACCAATTCTATCAGATATGTGCTCCATCATTACGATCTCATTTAACCTTAGTGACTTTCGATCATTGCTCTGTCTGTTACAGTCTCGTAGGGGAGTTAGGACTTCAACATATACATGGAGACGAGGGAATTCCATCCATAGCACTTGGGTAGGTAATAGAAAATATTATTACTGTGTATCAAAGCATCATGTTAACAATTTATAATATTTTACTGGTTTCTTCACTGATTAATAAGGTGAATAAAATATTTGCCGTGTTTGTTCTATATTTGTGTATTACAATTTTATATCTTTTATACCTTATCCTTTGACCAAAATATCAGACTTCATTCTTAGATGGAAGATCCTAAACTTAATAAAGAGAGAGAAAATTTAAGATCTCATTTCCCCACCATTCCTTAGAGACACTTTTCTTGGTTAAGAAGACTCTTCTTAGTATTTTTCTAGAGTTATATGGATCAACTATTAAACAAAAAGCAGCTGTATAAAAAGTACTGAGATATAGAAGTCCATACTCCTAGACCCGGGTAAATTCCTACAAGCTAAACAACTTGGTGCAATCATACAATCTTTTGGTCTTAGTTCTGTTATCAATGTATTGATGGGGGACTGCCCCAGACCCTAGTGGTTAAGAGAGCCCGATCCCAAGGCTGGCAGGTGACATGGTGGTTAAGGGTGCTGGACTCTCACGTGGCCAACCTTGGTTGGAGTACTGGACCTGGCGGCTTGCTTTCTCACTTTCCCTCTCTCTCTTGCTCTATCCTTCTCTGATTAAATAAAAATAAGTGAACGAAAAAGAAAGGAAGGAAGGAAGGAAGGAAGGAAGGAAGGAAGGAAGGAAAAGAAAAAGAAAGTAAATAAATTTAAATTAAATAATTATTGGAAAAAAAAGAGAGCCAGATCCCACATGGCAACTGTGGTTTGAATCCTGGCCCCAATGGCTTGAAGACCACTCTGTGAGCATGTGCATGCATGCCCCAAATCCCAATATGATGGAGAGATGGAGGAGAAGGGACTGCAGCATAGCTAAGCTCTGTTGTGGGGTTCTTTTCCCCTTTCTCTCTTCCTCTGTCTCTGGTGAGCAGATGTGCCCTTTGGCAATTAACAGATAATATATGGGCCAGCTGGTGATAGGGTGATTAATGTGGCTGGATCCCATATGGCTAAGTATGCAGTTCAAGTCCTAGACTCAGTAGCTTGAAAAACATGCTGGGCACATGTGTGTGTTTGACCCAAATCCCAAAAGGAGGAATAAATGGAGGAGAAGGGATTGCAGTGTGACTTTCTGCCCTGGGGGGGGTAATTTTTCACAACCTTCCCCCACTCTCCCACTCTCTGTCTCTCTCTGACATGTGTACATGCCCTCTGGCAAAAAAGTAATAATTAACTAGCTTAAAAACTATATACACACACATACATACACATATATAAAATGAAAAATTGGAATTAATAAATTTAATAGCCCTTTAACATTTTAGAATGTATTGATTTATTTCTTTTTGTAGAGAATGGTATTATAGAGACAAATCTTTCCCACTGTCCAGAAGAAAAATATTTTAATAAAATATCCACATAGCAATGATGTCTGCCTTCTTCATGCTCTACTAGGTAAGACTGGGTTTCTGAATATTTCCTTTCTCTTCTCTCCCCCATTCCTTTACACAGCTGCTTCCTGCCCCCCTCAAGAAGTCACTAACTCCCTTTGTGTTCAAGTTTCTCCATCTGTGAAATGTGAGGCTGAGTGCCCATCGGCCTCCCAAGGGTATTCTGTGTCTGACTCCATTACAGAGCATTCACTATACTGAGCATTATCTACAAACTAAGGTTGGCATTTCCTTCCTTTCCTTTCTTGATCATAATTTGATCCTAACTTCCTTAGGAGCCTCTTGTCTTTACAATTTGTCAGTAGTTCTAATCCTGTTTTAACATAATTTAAAGCTATGGTGATGCTAATGATGTCCTTGGTAATGAGCTGGGGACTGGCAGAAAGCCTTTTAAAAAGTGTGTTCTACTAGTGAAGAAAAGAGCCCCAAAACACAAAGAAACAAAAACACCCACAGCAGGAACAAGAAAAAGGTTCCATCTAAACAAAATAATTTATACAAGGCAGCATTGATGGATAAATACAAGACACTAAGACACTCATTTAAATTTGCATTTCAGATAAAGAATAAATTTTTATTTTAAGTATGTCCCATAGAGGGGCATGAATTATGTCCATATTAAATTTTTTTGTTGTTGCTTATCCAAAATTCAAATTTAACTGGGTGTCCTGTATTTATGTTTGTTATATCTGGTAACCCCAACAGAACATTAAAAATTGAACTTTCTGTTCAACAGTGTCCTCATGAGATAAACTGAGGTTCAAGTGTGTATCTAGGCTTTTCTTTTGTTGTTATTTAAATGTTAAACAGAGAAATATTCCAAAGTTGTTGATAAGAAAAGCTTCAAATCTCCCATAGTTTTGTTGTGTATAGTACATGTGGGAAAAAGTTGGTCCTGTCATGCTGAACTTTTATTGTTGATTGATATTTGGTCCTAAAATACTTAACAAACAAAATCCCCAATAGTTGGCAATTTCATAAATTGTTACAGTTCTTTCATGTTTCATAGAAACAGTATGGGAATTTTCTAAAGGTCATAAACATAATGACCTTTAGAAATAGTGTCATAATGCACAGGTTCTGGAGACAGTGGTGATAAGCAATAAAAGAATGTAGGTATATTCAGATAGTATAAGCACATGGCCTAAGTGATTTATTTTCAAGAATATCTTAGCAAAAGTTTCTTAACCAGCTTACAGATGTGACAATCCCAGAAAGTACATATTTCTGGAAAGTACCTGAATAAGCAAAGGTCACCCTTGAGAAATAACTTCTCAAGATGGTGGCTAGTCACCAGCTCTTTGCTCCTTTTTACTTCCTGGTTCTTCATCCTCCTCAGGACATTTGTTGCACCTTTTTCACAGTTTATCCTGAACCTTCACCTCTCCATCATATGAGATGGAAGGGGACAATAAATGCCATAAAGGGAATAATGAAACTTAGGTGATGTCTGGGAAGTTCATACAACCCATAGTACTCAGTCAATGAGGAATTGGGGGAGAGACTTGCATACTATGGAATAAATTGTTTGTTGTAACCATTTGGGGACTGCCTGCCCATCAGACACTTGATCTTCCAAGACCGCCATTAAAGTTTTGCTTTGGGACCAGCAGTTAGCATAACGGCTATGTCGCTGGACTCCCATGTAGTTGACCACAGTTGGAGTTCAGGACCCAGTGGCTTAAACTCACGCTGGGCACGTGTGCGTGTGTGCCCAAGATCCCGAGAGGAGAAGGGAGGAGAAGGGATTGCGGTGTGGCCATCTCTTCTGGGGAAAGATGTCCCGCTTTCAATCTCTCTGTCTCTGTCTTTCTGGCAAGTGCACGCACCCTATAGCAAAAACCTCTCCAAAAAAAAAAAAAAAAAAAAGGTTTGCTTCACTGTACCTCTTATCTCCGTGACCATTCTTTGGCATTGGATGAGTGAGCACCTTTCTCACAGATAGTCCTTTGGTTTTAAAGCACTGTTGGGGCCCAAGAAACAATGCCCCAAAGTATGGTGCTTTATCATGCTGTGTACTTTCAAATAAAGGACATTGGAAGGGCTCAGAAGCAGCCTCAAAACCAAGGCCCGACTTTCTCCTGCCTTTCTGCCTCTTGCTCTTCATTCTCTACTGAAGTGAATGATAAAAACCACAATTCCTCTTCCCTAATGAGGATCATAATTAGAACCCTTTTCCGCTAAAATCGATAGTAAAAACTTAAATTATTGTTCTAACTTTCCCTCACCTTTCTGTCTAGGAGCTGGCCATTTAGAAATTCTCTTATCTATCATTGTCCAGTAGTATGTCACAAGATTCTTGTTCCAGAGAGATCTTCTCCCATATCCAGGAGGAAGGAAAGCTATACAGAGAGGTCAAAAGAATCTGTCTAGGCTTTATGAGGTCTTCCCACCTCAGTCTGCAAACGTTACATCACACCCTTTTTATCCATTTCCACACTGCTGTCCATTGGTAATGGAACCAAAGTGTTGCAGGATTTCTGAGTTGCTGAGTTTGTGTCTCATGATCATAAAGAATCAGATGCATGGACAAAGGAAGGGGTTGGTAAAGTGGAGTTTATTGAGAGAGGAAAGCACCCGTCTTTATGGGAGAGGTCGCAAAAGAGGATTGTCAACTTGAGGCTCTTGTCGGGAGTTTTTACTCTAGCTAGGAGGAACTTGCCCATGCTTTTCCCACATGGAAGTTACATACTATTCTGGTTATTCCTTTTAGAAAACTAGTGTTCAATGATTGCTAAAGTTTTTGTCTGAGAGCTTTAGACCTTAGAGACCTTTATCTAGTCGTCAATGATTGCTCAAGTCTTTGAGAATTTTGGGTCCTAAAGAGATCTTGACTGTAGTGAATCCATCTTGGTCCTATGTCATAACTACCTGTTTATTAGCGTTCTAAGAATAAATATAGATGGCTTTCCCCGTATCTTTTGGTCTTCATTTTGAAGGTTCTTGTGTAATATAAAACTTAAATTAAATAAATATGTTATGCTTTCCTTTTGTTACCTGTCTTTTGTTATAGGAGTATTGACCATGACCCTTATGATGTATGGAAGCTGAGGCTGTGCAGCACATTCTGGTTTGATTTTCTGGCCGACCTAAGCAAGCCCAGAGCAATAGCATGTGTCTATGATCCTAGCTATGTGATGCTGAGGCAGGGTGATGGCAACATGGTAAGATTCTGTCAAAACTATCTGCTCTCTCTCTTTCTCTTTCTCCCATTACCCTCCCAAACTCTCTCTCTCTCTTTAATACTCTCTCTCATAAAAACAAATAGAAAAAAAACAACCAAACAAAAAAAAGCTAATGGGAGAATGGCCCTGAAATATTTCAGAAATCTTCAAGGTAAGCTAAGACCTTGAGAGCAAGATGTGTAAAGAAGTGTCCCTGTGGACCTCAGCAGTCACAGTCCTGTACCACCTCATTTCCTGCTCCCCACGTAGTGCTCCTTGGGCACTCCAGCGATACAAGCCAGTGTAGGTGCAACTAGGGCTACCACTCCAGATACAAGCCATAAACCTTGGCATCGCCAATGTGGTGCTAATCTTTCAGGCTCCCCAAAATGCAAGAGTTGTGAAGCATAGCTTCCTGTACCTATTTTTCAAAGGATGGCACAGACAGGCTTGCAGCCCAGACAGAGACTTGTCACAGGGCAGAGCCACTTCAGAATGCTCCCGTAGTATAATTCCTAGTAGAACCATGGGAGTGGTACTGCCTTTGTGACCCCAGAACTATAGATCTACCAATATGCAACTGCAACCTTGGACAGCTGTAAGCACTAGACTCCAACTCTTGAAATATCACGCACAGACTGATTTCAGCAAAGCCATAGAAGCAGGGCTACCCAAGTCCTTGGGAATACAACCTTCATTGCAGTGTGCTCAGACAAGAGGACATGGACCCCAAATAAGATTAGTCTCCCAAATTAAGATGTAATATTTTTGCCCATTGTGTTTTGGACTTACATGGCACCAACTACTCCTCTATTCTTGCTTGCTTCTCTCTTTTGGAATGGAATGTCTATCTATGCCTGTCCTGCCATTATATTTTGAAAGCATATAACTTGCCGATTTCACAGGTTCACAAAGAGATAGAAATTTGCCTATAATGAATCATGCCTTAAGTAGCACTCTTATATGATTTAGACGAGACTTTGAATTTTTGAGTTGGTGCTGAAACAAATTAAGAAGTTGGAGGACCAGCAGATGGTGTAATGGTTAGGTTGCTGGGCTCCCACGTAGTTGACTATGGTTCAATTCCTTGACTGGTGGCTTAAACTCATGCCAGGTGTATGTGCATGTGTGTCCAAGATCCTGCAAGGAGAATGGAGGAGAAGGGATGGTGGTGTGGCCAATCCCCTGGGTGGGATTTCTTGCTTTCTGTCTATCTGTCTCCTTGCTGAGTGCCCACACCATATAGCAAAAATCTCTCTCTTAAAAAAATTTAATTGGGTTTGAGATAAAATTAATATATTTTGCATGTGAAAGGACATGAATTTCGTGGGCAAGGGATAGAATGATGTGGTTTGATGTGTTCCCCAAAGTTCATGTGTTAATGCAACAGTACTGAGAGTTGGAATATTTAAAAGGTGATCAGGTCATGAGGGCTCTCTCCTCATGAATGGTTTAATATTGTTATTGAGTGAATGTGTTTGTTATCCCAAGAGTGGGTTCCTGATAAAAGGATGAGTTCAGTCTTCCTCCCTTCTCTCTCGTGCATGTTCTGCTCTTCTGTCTTCTACTATGGGATGACACTGCAAGAATGTGCCTGCCAGATGCAGGCCCACAAACCTGGACTCCCCAGCTTCCAGAACGTTAAGAAATGAACCTCAGGTTTTGATAAATTACCTAAACTCAGGCATTATGTTATAGAAGCATGAGATAGATTATGATGAGGTATGGCTACTTCTGTTTTCTTCCTTGTAATGCACCCTATGAGGACAAGAATCCCAGATCTGTGTCTCTCTTATTCATCACTTTCTGTTAAGTGTCTAGTGAAGTACCTGGTTTGAATTACTACTAACTGAAAGTCTAAATTATGAAGGAGAACCATGAAGATGGAGGGAGAAGTGTGAAGAATTTTCAACTAATGTCTTTTATTTTCTGTGTGAAATAAAGGACTTAGTAAGAAAGGCACTTGATAGATTGGAAGGCTTGAAGACAATGGTGAAGTTTTGATGGTGCTATTATGAAATAAGATCTACAGATAAAGTATCATTGAAGAGAAAGAAGCCACAACTTGTGATGAAGTGGTAAATTGTCTTAGGAGTTCATACATGAGACACACTTCTTAGAGTTGGAACTGTTAAGGAGGTCATAAAGGAGAAAAATATTATGGCCGGTCCTGAAGGATTAATGTAAAATGAGAAGGCATACCAGAGCCTATAGAGTCGCCAAAAGGAGTTAAATTTCCTTCAGATATTGACATAGGGAATTGCAATGGGGAAAAAAATAGGTTTTTGAGCATCCTTGGCCATTTTACAAAATGTCCATTGTACAACACTGTCTTAACTAGTCTCCCAACTTTATGCCACACACTTCCTGTTTTGAATTTATGACATCAGCTTTATTTCTTCTCCTCTGTCATCCACAGCTCTCCGAGTCCCTCATTTATTGAGGATTCTGTCTCAGGTTGTCTTTCCTATCCCAAAGCCTGAATGTGCCCTGATGGCTTCTATGCAAGAGATATAATGGACTTTCATTTCTTCACCTCCAGGAACTTTCACCTTCATTTCACTTCACTTCCCCAAGTCTATACCAACTCCTACACCTTCAGACATGCCAACTGAACTTAACTGCCACAGCCCACATTCACATTTTAATGTTACATTAGTGCAAACCAATAAACATAACTAAAATTCAAGAAAAATGGAACCATATAAAAAAAAGTACTATATCATGTTACCTAATTTAATAAATGCTTTGATTTGTCCCTAATATGTCTAGTACTTATCCATATGCATCAGTTTTTACATATTTTCAGTGTCAGTAGAGATCTGTAAACTGTACTTTATACCTAAGTATTAAATCAGAAAACACTTTTTTTAACTTTCCTATTCTCTTTCTCATATGTTTTTCCTGGAGGAGTCAGTGTTAACAGCTCAGTGTTTATCTTTCCACCTCCTTTTATGTGCTCTGATGATTATATAAGCAAATATAAAAGGTTTGGGGATTTATTGTTTTTACAAAATTATGATTATACTACATATGTCTTTTTATAAAATAACAATGCATTATAGCTATCCCCTTAGGGCAATAGATATGAATTTAACTCAATTTTTTAAATAGAAAAATGATATCCCACAGAGGGCATGTATCATGATTAATTCAATATTCTGTTACTGAAGTATATCAAGGTTACTTCCTTTTATTTTGGATTTGACAAAAACATACAATAACTATTCTTAGTTATATAAGTACTTCATATAGGTATTTTTATTCCCATAAAGGAGGCTTGGGAGAGTAAGATTCTTGCATTAAAATACTTATTATTTTTTTTGAGAGGTTTTTGCTATACAGTGTGTGTGTTCGCCAGAAAGAGAGAGATATGGAGAGACAGAAAACAAGAAATCACTCCCCAGGGGTGATGGCCACACGGCAATCCCTTCTCCTCCATTCTTCTCTCGGGGTCTTGGGCACGCAAGCACAGTGCCCGGCGTGAGTTTAAGCCACCAGGTCTGGGACTTGAACCAAGGTGGACTACATGGAAGTTCAGAGACATAGCTCTTATGCCAACTGCTGGTCCCAAAATAATTGTATATTTTAGTGAGAAAAATTTCCAGATAAATATGTAAAAGATTTTTTCCCATATTTTCACTGGCAACATATTAGAATGTCTTTTTTCCCCATCATATTTTAAAGTTTACTTCTTTCTTTCAAGAGAGATATAGAGAAAGACATCCTTACCTGGTTCTTGCCACCCCTCAGTTTTCCTATTTCAAGCCTTCTGGTCAGCCAAGATCATTGTTATGCCCACAAGTATACTCACTGTGAGGAGGTCAGCCAAGGATCCAAACCAGGCCTTCTCGGACAGCTCCAGCATTGTGCAGCCACATCCCACTGCGTGTACCACCACAGCTGAACCTCTCTCACATCTTTCAGCCAATGGATACTATATTTCTTTAGATTTTTTGCTCATTAGGTAGATATAATTACATTTGCATCAATGAGGTATATTTACTACTATATAACATGAGCTGAAGCACATACAGGTTTATTATTTCATATAGCCCAACACAAGAGGAAGTTTTAGTCTAAGCTGGATCAACTCAGTAGCTCTAAGATGTTTTCAAAGATCAGAGTATTGTCTGGGTTGTACTTGGCTTCCTAGGGTTTTAGCAATGCCTCTCCTCATGGTCACGTAGTGGCTGGAGCCACTCTAGGGACCTCATAAGTAAATATGGCCATTAGAGTAGAGGATCTCTTTCCTGCCACGTGGCTCTATACATTATACAGGAAAATGTGTATAGGAAGTCTTACAGGAGGTTTTCCCTCAGCTACCATTAGCCAGGGTTGAGTCAAACGCCCATGTTTAAACTGACAAGGAGAATTAAGACCATGACTGGCTTACACCAGCTGTTCTCAAAGTGCTACTCCCACTGCGTTAGCAGTAGCATCACCTGGAAGCTAGTTAGAAATCCAAATTCTCAAGCCTCAGCCAAGACCTAATGAATGAGAAATGCCATGAAGAGAGCCCAGCATGTTACAGTTCAGTAAGTTCTCTAGGTGATTACCATATACATTAAAGTTTGAGAACCACTGGCCCCTACAGCTGAGGAAGAATTCAAACACACTGACTACCTGAACAAATTAAAAACACCTGAGCAAAATTGAGTCTCTGTTAAGAGGTGAAAAAAAAAAATCAGAGAAGTATATGGCTGTTGAGTAAGACCTAATACTATCTTTCAAAAATACCTCATTGCTCTTTATTTTGAATTTCTCTAATTTCACAACATTCATGTTCACTCATTTCACTCTCATGTTCGTGATACATGTGCTTCTCCCTTACTTTACTGGACCTTCAGGTCTCATAATCTTTCTGTTTTAACCTCAGCCCCCTCCTGATTAATTTCTCTCTAGGCAACATTCCATTGTACATCACTGCAGCTACTTTCACCAGTACCCCAATCTCCAGACTGTTGGTTACCTTACACCTTCATACCTTGAATTTTACATCAATCCTCTAATTTCTTTTCTGCAACTACAGAGAACTCTGACGAAAAATACTCAATTGTAAAGGGTCACAAATATTATTATTTGTTTTGATACTCATACGTTACCTCAAATATTTCTTAGAAATTTTGTCAACTTGGCTCTAATTTCCCATGGTAAATATTTCTATTCCTTACTAATTTCATCTAAATTACTTCCATGCTACTTTTTTATTTTTCTGTCTGAAAGTAGTATTATTCTTTCATTAAAAAAAAAGTACCGTCAGCTCAGTCTGTCTTTACTTTCTTTTCTCTTTCTGTGAAAGATATTTCTTCTTCCTTTCTAGAGCTAATGCCTATATTTGTTTTAGAGTCAATTATCTCTGCCTGTATTATTAGTTTCTTATTGCTGCTATAACAAATTATCCCAAACTTAGGGCCCTACAAACAGTATAAATCTATCTTACAGTTCTGGAAGTAGAGTTCCAAAATCAGTTTCACTTGGCTAAAGCCAGATGTTCACAGGACTGATTCCTTCTGGAGACTTTGAAGACAGAATCCATTTCCTCACCTTTTTCGGCTTCTAGGGATCGCCTGTATCCCTTGGTTCATGGTTCTTTCCTCCCACTGCCCCACCCTCTCGTTTCCATCATCGTAGCTCCTGCTGTTCACTCTTATTCTCCAGTTTTTATTTTATAAAGATCGTTGTGAGTATATAGGCTCAAATCCAGATAATCTCTCCATATCCAAATCTTTCACTTACCCCTATCTGCAAAATCCATTTTACCATGTCAAATAACGTTCTCAGGTTATGAGGATTGGGCTTGGCCATTATTTTTGCATTCTTCTACTTACTACACTGCCTCTTCTAGTATTCTGTCTAATAGAAGCCCCTCTGTTTTTCTATATTTCATCATTTCCCTCTCTGCTAGATACATTCTTTCAGCCTGTAAACCTACTTAACTATCTTCTTCCTTTTTTTTCCCTTAAGCTGATTCATTTCTTTAAAATTAACAGAAAGAGGAAAGTACCTAGACGGGGTCTCACTGCACAGCAGTCTTCCCTACAACCTTCTAGCCAGCCGGGATCACAGGTTTGTATCTGTTCAGATTCACCCACGGTCTGCAGCCAGGTCTTCCATATCACACATTGGGGTCTTACTGCTTGTGCCACTGCAACTGGGCCAAAGTCTTCCCCATTTTAAAATATATTCTTTATTTCTCAGTTCCCTCCTCTTTTGCCTTATTGTTCATGCTTTTTGTAGTCAAAATCCATGAAATTAGCTTCTACATCTATTGTCTCTACCTCTTCATTGCCAAATCACTCCTCATTTCACTGGATAATTTTCTACCCTTTATCCCATCAATACTGTTTTTGTCTAAAACTGATGACATTTTATTGCTGTCATATTCAAATGACAGCTTTCCAGTCCTTGTCTTATGTGACTTCTTGTAGCATTTAACAGTGGTGAGTTCATTTATGTTGTTTTTTTCATACCTTGTATCAGCAATAGTACTCTCTCAACTTTTCCCCTACCACTCCATTCTGAAACCTGCATTGTGGACTCCTTAATACTCTGCCCATACACTGGTATTTTATAGGTATTGTCATTGACCCTCTTTTCTTTTTACCATAATGAACTATTTCCATGATCTTATTCACTATCTATTGTCTATGAAAAGATAACCTCCGAATTTTGTAAAGTTTGTTTATTTCTTGAAATAATGAAAGAGAGGCAGAGAAAGAAAAAGAGACCCCTGACAGAGTCTTGTCACATCACAGTCCTTCCCCCTGCCTTCCACTCATCCAGGAACGTAAGCCCTCCTGCAGGTATTCCCACCATGTTCAGGTTGACCTGGGAACCAAACCCAAGGCCTTCCCATATGGTTTCAGTATTGTGCAGTGGCACCCTACCACCTGCCCTACCACAGCTGGGCCATGACCTCCAAATTTTTGACTTCTGCAAATTGTCTATCCAACTGCCTGCTGGGAATCTCTGCCTGTGTGGCCTGAAGGCATTTTAAATCCTGCATATTCAAAGCCAAATTCCAAAGCTGCTTTTCTTTGTCCTTTATTTCTTGGCTCCTTTATTAGTATCTCAATCACCTAAGCTGAACCAGGGAATCATTATTAATTTCACTCTTATCTTCTATATTTAATTGTCTGTTATGCTGTATATAATGGTGGGTATTTGCCTATTCTCCACCTACTCTGGTCTCTTTCTACTGTGTCTTCCTGAACTAAAACGGCTTGAAAACTAGAGCTGGACATTGGCACAGCAATAGAATGTGACTTGGTGGCAGACCCACATGAAAACTTCACTGATTCATGTCAAAAGACTATACTGAGTACACTAGGCATGTGTGTGTCCATGATCTAAGGCTGCCTGCATGTCAAGGGTGGATTGTGGTGTCAAGACCCTGTTGGGGGTTCTGTGTCTCTGTGTGTCACTCTGTCTCTGTCACTTTGAAAACTATGAAAAATAAAAAGGCTTAAGAAGTAAACAGACATTTCCAAGATGCCCTTGAAGCTATATCTGACTATGATTTAAGTTTTACTAATCAGATACATCTGCGCAGGGCTTCAGAATTGAGTTTAGAAAGAAGTGAATAGGATACAAGGCTTCCATTTTGCTGGTGCACATTAGAACAGACAACATGGTTGCTCCAGCAACTTTCGGACTGATCATATGGTTTTTGTGCTCACAACAAGAGAAGCAACCTCTTTGACAGCCCAGTACTATTGTGTCACACTGAGAATTTTTCTTGGAATTTCAACCTAGAATCTGACTCTTTATCTCTCCCAAATATTCTGTAACCCTTTATTACCCTTTTTAAATTCTCCCTGCTTAAGCTGTTCAGAGTAGTAGATTTTATTCTCTGCAACTGAACCCTTATAGATATGGTTATAAAATTATACAGGTGTTTTTCCCAAATATGGTACATTGATTTATGTCAATAATAATGCTCTTATCTTTGCTATTGCAATGGCCTTCTAATTGGAAAAAGATCTATTTACCCATCTGCTTATACTTCCTCAAAGACACTTCACCTATAGGGGTTAAACCCCCATGGTCTTTATTATGGCAGGCAAATTCTGTTTTTCCAGCTTCACTTCCATCAAGCTTCCGTGCTCATTTTATGCCCTGACCATCAGGTTACATATGCCCCTCTCTGGATTGTGCTTGTATGATTTCTCCTCTGTGTCCAATACCTGTGCTGCCTCTAAGGTTCAGCTTCAATATTTCTTTTCATGAAAACCTTCCTTGACTCATCTTGACAAAGACAGATCTCCTTTTTCTGTGTTATATCTGCTTCCCTATTCATATTCATGAACCTTTATTTATTTAATTCAGGACCATGTACACACATCTTCGTATTCCTGTGTTTACCCAGACCTAGCTTAGGTGTACTTATGCCCTCAATAAATGTTTGAGTCATAAAAATATGAGTCAGAGAAAGTGGAAGGAAAAGGAGAATGAATTTAGTCTCTATTACCAACATATACTCATCAAGTATTGCCCCTTTTTCAGCTGGAACCATGGAGGGCATTCAAGAGAAGAAAAAGAAGGTTCCTGCTGTGGCAGAAACCAAGAAAAAGGCTCCTGCTACAGAAAAAGCCAGGAAGAAAAAGGTTCCTGCTGTGCCAGGAACTCTTAAGAAAAAGCAAAGCAATTTTGTGGAGCTGAATATCAAGCGCCTGAGAAAGAAGTTTGCTCAAAAGATGCTTTGAAAGGCAAGGAGGAGGCTTATCTATGAAAAAGCTAAGCACTACCATACAAAATATAGGCAGATGTACAAAAATGAAATGTGCATGACAAGGATAGCAAGAAAAGCTGTCAACTTCTATGTACCTGCAGATCCCAAATTGGCATTTGTCATCAGGATCAGAGGTATCAATGGAATGAGCCCAAAGGTTCAAAAGGTATTGCAGCTTCATCATCTTCTCTAGATCTTCAATAGCACCTTTGTTAAGCTCAACAAGGCTTCAATGAACATGCTGAGAATTGTGTAACCATATATTGCATGGGGGTGTCCAAACCTGAAGTCAGTAAATGAACTAATCTACAAGCGTGGTTATGGCAATAGCAGTAAGAAGCGAATTGCTTTGACAGATAACTGTGATTGCTTGATCTCTTGGTAAATTCGGCATCATCTGCATGGAAGATCTAATTCATGAAATCTATACTGTTGGAAAATGCTTCAAAGAAGCAAATAACTTCCTGTGGCCCTTCAAATTATCTTCTTCATGAGGTGAAATGAAGGAAAAGACCACCCATTTTGTAGAAGGTGGAGATGCTGGCAACAGGGATGATCAGATCAACAGACTTATTAGACTTAATAAATAAACTTATTGTTTATTTACTGACCAGATAACAAAAATAATCAAGGTATCCATCATGATTATTTTTGTTACCTGGTCAGCAAATAAACAGAGTGGCTGTTTTCAGACTGCAATCTGTTGTATTAGTAACTTTTATTACCTTGCCTCTGCCTTCTCTTAACTATTGTGGCACATCTTGGTGCTTGGTAAAATTAAGCCAAAACATCTGCAAGACTAGGGGCCATTTTATATTTTGTGAAAATCATTTAGGGACTTAAGAAAGGCTTTTTCCGCACCACGAAGGCCTGATGTTTTGGATTTGAACTGTGCTGAGTAAAAATGGGTTTATTCTAAGAAAACTTATTTCAAGGCAGTCATGCATGATTTGTAGGTAGGGTAATAAAATAAAGGTATTAAAAGAAAATAAAGGTCGGTTTACTAAAAATGTGAAAACAAGCAAACAAAACATATACTTATCAAGCAATTACTAATTGGTTTGTAGAGATAGACCTTTCTTACAGCTTGTAGTCTAGTTGGAAAGATAGAAAACCAAAAAATAAAATGTAAATAAAACAACAAGAGGCAAGTGCCCTGGAAGTAACCATCAAGTAACTGAAGAAGAGCTGGAACTGAGATTTCTAAAGGGAATTTCAGTTCTTGAAGAGTAAAATTAAAACTGAATGTGCCCATGGTCCAAAGAGAAAGCTCATTAGAAATTAACTCCTTTGTAAGGTTCCTTGTTGAGTGCTCCAATCCCTGTTTATTACCCCGCCTCACTGTCTTTGCAGAGCATGTGTTTTCTCCAGCATGTCATCCGCTTTTGGTACTCCCCCATCCCTGACCTCTCCGATTGAAATTCCCGCCCTGAATGCCCAAGCTTGAATTACTCCATCAAGAATAATGCCTCTGGGGGCCTGCAGGTGGCATCGTGGTTAAGAGCAGTGGACTCCTGTATGGCCGACCGTGGTTCGAGTCCCTGACCTGGCAGCTTGCTTTCTCTCTCTCTCTCTCTCTCTTTCTCTCTCTCTCTCAATCTGTCCCTCTTTGGTCAAATTAAAATAAATAAATAATATAAAATTCAATAAAAGAATTCTTAAAGATAAAAAGACATTATCATTGATATATATTTTTTTTAAAAAAGAAAAGAATGCCTCTGGAGTTTCTGTAGGACAGATCAGCATAAGGACAAGCCCAGTGCTGCCTGCTTTGAGATCTCCCTATCAGTACAGATATTTATACCTCTTAACTTTCCAGATGCTTAGAGGAGAAGTCTGTCTCACATCTCTCTCCCTCTATCTCTCTGTCTCTGTCTCGCTGTCTCTCTCTCTCACACACTTACCAACAGTAAATATTGATTTTTATAATCTCTTCTTTAATAAGGAAGAAAAAAAACCATTTTCCTCAGGGGCCTAAAATTTGCAAAATTGTCTCTCACACTAGAGTCGATTCTTCCCATCGTTATTGAGCATTTCTATGTCCCAGGTACGTGCTCCATGGTGGAGACACAGAAAAGAGGATCCAGCCATTCCCCCCTCAAACACTGAGAGTCCAGGGAGAGTCTCAACTATCGCACAAATATCTTTTGTATCTCTAGTCTTTGTCATCTCCACTCCCTCATCTATCTTCACTGCTTACCTGCAGCGGTTTCCCCTGGCTTCCCTGAGCTTTCGGCTCTGCTTCAACTTCTTTTCTAGCACTTGTTTCAATAGACTCTTTTATTTATTTACTTTGTATGTATGTATGTATGTATGTATGTATGTATGTATTTAAACTGTCACAAATAGGACTTTTTATTCATCACTATTAAAAGTCTGAACTTTAAACAGATTCTTGGACTGGTGGTTCATATCCATCAGCTCGTTCAACTTTGGTGCCCGTCTCATCCCCAGTAGCTTTTCCAGAGCTACTACCTTCACCATGAAGCTCCGTGAGTTTCCCCAATTCAAACTTGGGCTTCTTCAGCATTTTGACTTTCCTGACGAAGACATCATGGAGAGGGTAGATGGACTGGCAGGCCTTTTCTATGTCTTTTCCAGTGCTGTCTGGAATCAGTTTGTTGACCACTTCCTTCAAGCCATTTGTCTGTACATCCCGGGTCATGATTTCCATCATGTTCTGGATTTGGTGGACCTGCTGATGCTGGGCATCAGAGGACTTCCTTATCTGATTGTTGCATTTTTTAGTAAACCCAACACAGAAGAGACGAAGCAAATAATCATCAACATGAGCTTCCACCATGGTCTGCTATTTTTTGACCATGGAACACATTTTATCATGGGTGAGATCCATGCCATGGAAGTTGATCAGGCAGTTTTTGCCCTGAAAATCCTCACTAATTAGCTTGAATTTCCTAAATGCGATTTTATCATTCAGCAGATCTACAAGGCTCACTTCAAACACATGGCCCTTAAGGCCATCAGATGCAATTTTGGTTCCTTGAGTCCTGGTAACTAGTGTTTTCCCAATATTTCTTATGTTGAACATAGCAGGTGCTTTCATGTCATACCAATCTTTTTTAGAAAATGGGTCAACTGGGGCTGGTAGGTGGCATGGTGGTTAAGGGTACTGGACTCCCATATGGCTGACCATGGTTCAAGTCCTGGACCTGGCAGCTTGCTTCCTCACTTTCCCTCTCTCTATCTCTCTCTCACTCTGTCCTTCTCTGATCAAAGTAAAAAAAATAAATAAATAAATAAAGTTAAAATAATTCTTAAAAAAAAGAAAAGAAAGAAAATGGGACAACCACTTTCTTCTTGGCTCCCTTTTTGCCATCTTTCATAAGGCGCTTATTCGTGCCAACCACCATGGTGCTACTCAGACAGCCAAAAGGGCAATCCTGTATTATTTTTAAAGTCTGTCCTCCAAGGGATGTGATTCAGTTTTGCTCCCTTCTGATTACCTAATGCAATGCTCAGGAGATAATAAATGCTCAACTAGTTTTCTGGTTTTGTTTGTTTGTTTTTAAAGTTTATTTCTTCCTTGTGAGAGGGAAAAGAAGAGAGATAATGTATCCTACAGGATCTTCACATTACAATCCACCCCAAGTCCTTAGCAGCCCCAAATTGTGAGCAAGCGCATGACCAATATACAGAAGGCCTTCAGACTTGAACCACAAACATTCCCACATAGGAGTGCCTTACAAAGTATCACATTTCACTACTGCACCACTGTCTAGTCTCTCAACTAAAGTCTTTTGAATGAACGTGCTCAGAAAAGACTATCCAAGTCACACTAAGTGACTTTCTAGACCTCTGTTAAATATTTGACAGAAATGTGAGCCATCTCTTTCGTCGTTGGTAAAATTAAAATTCTAAATAGAGAAACATAATAGTCACTTGCAACTACACAATCTTTTCTTTCCAAAACTCTTTGTGTGGAAAAGGTTTCTGTAAATGGTAAAGAATGACCCCTCTGTCAGTGGCTATCACTATTCTGTTATCCCTGAGACAAAGGAGTGTTTCAAGTGTCCCCATATCACAGATACAGACACAGAAAAACAGCATTAGCGAATGACCTTGGGCTAACCAGCCACTTAAACCTCAGTCACTCAGGACTCAGTCCTTCCTTTTTTTAATATATATTGCCAGAGGTCATGTGCACTCACCAGAGAAAGATGGAGAGACAGAAAGAGAAAGAGGGAGAGGGAAAAAGTGCTCCCCTATGGGGCATGGTTACACCAAAATTCCCTCTCCTTCTTTTCTCTTTTCTGTCAGGATTTGGGCACATGTGTACATGCACCTAGTGTGTTTTTTAATCTGTCTGGGAAAGGACTCAAATTGTGCTCAGCTACATGGGATCTAGTTCCCTTAACCACCAGGCCATACATGGAGCCAGCTCTCAGTCCTTCCAATGCAAGCAAATATAGTAACATTATAAGAGCTTATAGTAAAAATAAAATTACAAGTAAAAGTATAGTACATTTCTTTTTAAAATTGATAATGGCTTTCCCTAGGCTTTGTACCCTTGTCTAAAAGAGTACAAGGTGACCCAGCTCTGGTGATGCAGGCAGTGGGGCACCACAGAGCAATACTAGAGTCATATGGGAGGCCTGGCTTCAGATCTTGGGTTGACTTGAACATGACAGGGGTGCCCATGTGATCCTGGCTAACTGAGAGACTAGGAGGAAGACTGTGGCATGGTAAAACCAGGCTACCTGTTTCTCTCCCTCTCGCTCTTTCTCTCTCTCTCGCTCTGTCTCATAAAAAAAAAGTAAGATTTGATTTTAAAAAAAAAAGGGGGGGGGGGTAGGGGGATTTAGAAGAAGACCAGATGATGAGTCAAACAACCTGAACTGGAGGCTTTACTCTACTGTTTTCTGGCTCTGGCTTTACTCCATGTCCCAAGGTCATGATATTTGCTATGCTTGCTTCTTGGATCAAGTGAAATAATACATGCCTAAATTCTATGGTCTGTGAGAACTCTGTGTGTGGTATCATTTCTTCTCCCCACCCCCCTAGGACTTTAGATGACTTATGACAACTACTGTGTCTTCTTCTGGCTTTGTAACACTAAATTCGAATGATTAATTTAGTGTAAGACATTGTATGAGTGCTAAATACATATTAAATTAATAAAAATTTATACATGAATGAGACTAAAATAAAACCAAAAATAAAAAGACACCAAAGGACAAAAGTCTAATAGTAGAAAAAGAAACCAGCATTTTGTGTGTTTGCACGTATGTGCGTGTGTGGTGTGTTTTGAGACAGTGTCTTGCTGTGTTGCGATCCTCCTGCCTCAGTTTCCCAAGCAGCTGGGATTATAGGTGCATACCATTGTGCCTGGTAGGGTGGGCCTGGAATTGCACCCAGACCTCCCATGTGGCCTTGACCTTTTAAGCAGCAACTTTCACGCTTGCTACCACAGCTGGGCTGAAGCCTGCATTTTTGTAGCGTCCTTCCTTTTTTATTACTCCACACGTAAAATAAATATAGAGTAAATATAGGGATCTAAGTACATGGCTAAAGAAGGCCACTACAGCAGCTCAAATCCATGTGTACCAAAAATAACAAAAAACATTTGGCTTTTAGTTAGATAATTCCATGGTTAGTCCTTTCTTAAAGCAGGATTTATAAACCAAGTTGCTGGCATTTGAGTGGTAACTGGAGCCAATGTTCGATTTCTTTTCACTTCATGTTTTGAAACCTAATTATGGTTTAATAAGTTAACAGTATCAAATTCATGCTTTCTCAGAGATATGAAAACTCTGACACCACAGTGTTTAAGAAAAGTCCTTTAACCTAACACATCATTTCTCAGAATGCATCTGGGTGTATTTGGATAAAAACCCAAGGAGCTTTTCCTAAAGGGTAGTCACACCTCCTGTTCTCCTGTTTGCTAACATGATGACATAAAACCCAAGGAGTTTCCAAAACTCAAGGATCAGCCCCGGTTCCTCCTGTAAGGCCAAGAGGCCCACGGTGCTGCCACACCACCAAACTCAATAGCCACGCCAGCGTCCTTTCAGGCTGAAAGCTCCGTTTGTTCTCAGTTCGCTGAGACACCAGAGACAGAGCTGCTTTGACAGCCGCCTACTCTCTGAGGGGTCACCTGTTGCCTTCCTTGGGCCAAGGGAGGTCAGCTTCTCAACGGGAACTTTTAAAAAGGAGGCAGGCATGGGTCTGTCCATAAAAGGCTCTCTTTGAGGTTGGTGAAAAAAATGCAATGCATTTTGTGTTCCCAGTTAGACCCTCTGGAACGAGGCCGCCTGAGAACAGGCCTGTGAACAGTTCCTCCTGGAGGACGGCCAACAGAGGCAGCCCAGACGTTTTTCACAGGACCTCTAGCTGCCACTGCTAACCCAGAGGCAGACTGAGTTGGAGTCAGGGCGGCCACCTCCTGGCCCCACACCCCTACCCCCATCCCTGGGCGTCTGCTGAGTAGCACAGGGCTTTACTGAACCAGCTGCTTCTGACAGGACAAAGTAATTTAGGGTCAGGGACAGGAAACCAGATTTATACAGAAAAGCATGATGTCAAACTGACATTTTCTGATGGCCATATGGAGACTTCACTCTTCTTTTCCTCCCTTTCATTCTACTGAAAAAGCAAAGAAATCCATCTCTGCCCCCCTCCTTTCCCCACTAACAACCCTTTATCTACCTGCAAGATGAAAGGTCAGTAGCATTTTGACATAGTAGCATACCCATGTGGAGTTCTTGTGAACATTTTTTTCTGTCACTTTGCCTTCTTCTCTTTCCTCTGGAGACCTTGGGCACATTCAAATGAGCAGCCCAGTGTGCTGGGCTCATACAGTGTGGAGAATCAGGGGCAAGGGCTAGCTGTGGGCAGTTCTCAGCCCTGGCCGTGGGAAGGAGCCTTGTAAGAGTTGCATGCACATTCTTCACCAGAGAAAAAGAGACTGCCTGTTCTCCAGCCTTCCTCTCCAAGGATCAAAGGGCCTCCCCATACAGAGGACCCTTTCTGAACAGCTAGCACACCTGACAGCTCACCAGACCTGAGTGCCTTCCCTCTCACCCCTCCTGCCACTCTTCCCCCACCATGGTGACAAATATATGCCTTTGTCTTTAAGCTTACGCTTTGCTTCCATCTCCACTGGGCAAAAGTGCTATTCTGCTGTTCTTCAGAGCCGGTTCAGATATCTCTTCTCTGAGAAGGCTCCAAATGCTTCAGATAGTCCCTCCTTTCTACACTCCCTGTGTACAACTAACTACTACTGAGTTTTAATGAAGATTTTTAGCTGCCACCAGGAAAAGTATGGATTTTAAGGTTCTTCTCCAAGCACTGTCACAAGAAAACATCATCAGCATCCTTAACCCAATGCCCCTGAGTGGCTAGAAGACACTGAACTTGACAATTCTACAGGCTGAAGTTCATGACATTGGCTTCCTTTGAGCAGTATTCAACAAGTCCCTTCATTGCCCTGCCCTAAGTCTCAGCTTAGTGCCAAGAGGCACTGCAAGCAAAGGTGAATCAACTCACTGTCAATTGGGAGCATAGATTTGGAATCGTGGCATTCAGAGACAAATCTGTGCAAGAAAAGCCAGGAAAGGGACAAAAGAACCCCAATGTCATCTGCTAACATAGCCTTTTGTGGCACCAAGTCTTTATTAAATTCGGTGTGTGTTCTTTTGGAATCTGCACATGTTCTTATTGTTGTTTATTTAAGCCTTAAGCGGTCTCGCCTCCCTCAGCTCACTTGCTCATCAGAGGCTGATGGATGCCAGTTACTGTTTAGTTGCTGGTAGGATGCTATTTGAGAGAACCACATCTGAGGACACTGGTGCTGCTAAAGCATCTTTTTAGTTGAGTAATGCAAGACAGCACATTTGGGGAGGTGGAAGGCATGCAGTAGTAGTTCAGAAGGAAGACAAAGAGGAAACAGACCGCTGACTCTGGTGGGAACTGGGGTGGTATGTGGCCTCCCTCACAAAGAGACAAAGATCCCAGCAAATTACCACAATGCCAAACAGAGGGCCATGGTTCCATTATTGGAAATGCATCCTGCTTTTGTCCAACAACAAAAGAAAAATGAGAGTATTTGCTTTTGCCATGACTCAAGTAAAAGATAGGTTGGGTTTCCTCTTAAAATGTGTTCTGAATATTCCTCAGGTGAAAAGTATTGGAGCATGTCGAGGTCTGTAACCACTAGCTCAAACTGCATGTATTTCCTCCAGGGACTTGTTTCAAGAGCACTCTCATTAGCTTATTCCTTCAGCACCTGGTCACCTGGATATCCCCAAGATGATCACCCATCTTCCCCCTTTCAGTCCCAATTTCTTCTCAACAAGTCTGTCTCCAGCCCAAGAGGATTCTGTGTAGCTCTTTGCTTCTTTGACAACCCTGCTTCTGGATGGCTGCTGAAAAGATGGATTCCGGTCCTCTCTCCCCATTCATTTGGGCATCCTTAGTTGCATTACATTACGAAGAAGTGAGTGCTCTATGTACAAATAGAGCAAATTCCTTTACCAGTTGTTTGTTGTGTGCAAATTCCTTTACCAGTTTTTTGTTGTTCCCTTGAAGAGAAAAACAGGGAAGGAAGAGTAAGGGCATAGCTGGACTTTCCTGTGCTAAAACATTCCAGGTGATTTACAAAAATACACACATTGAAGACATCAAGGATCTTTATTTTTTTTGGGGGGGGGGAGGTTTTTGCCTTAGGGCACGTATGCTCGCCAGACAGAGGGACAGAGAGACAGAAAGCGAGAAATCACCCCCCAAGGGGGATGGCCACGCTGCAATCCCTTCTCCTCCATTCTCCTCTCAGGATCTTGGGCACGCACGCACACGCGCCCAGCGTGAGTTTTAAGCCACTGGGTCTGGGATGCGAACCGCAGTCGACTACGTGGGAGTCCAGCGACATAGCCATTATACTAACTGCTGGTCCCCAAGGATCTTTGAGATTATTCAATAAAGCATAGGAATTTCCTAAGCTTGTCCTAAGCTCCCCTTTCCTCTCCTGCTCCCTGAGATACTTAAATTCTGAACTTGAGATAGAGCTAAAGAAAACTTAGGACGCTTCAAAAGCTACTTGGCAAACACATAGAAGTTGCTTAGGCTCTGCGATAGGAAGCAATATTCTTTTGAACTTTAAATAAAAAGCTTGAGAAAAATGTTTTATGAAATAAAGGATGTTAATATCTTATGACAAGAAGAAATCATCTTCAGAAAAATTCAAGTGATGACTTTGACAGTAAAGCACAAAATACACACTTTAGACCTGTCCAGTCCCACTGGCAATCCACAGGAGGTGAAGTATGCACGAAGGGCCAAGCTGATGCAAATGTACAGTATATTTCTCAAAACAAAGTTCTGTGTTATAAAACTCTGGGGTGGTCTTCCTCAAAATAATCCCCCAAAGACTCAAGATGACTTTTGGACATAGTAAAACCTAAAAGAAAGAAAGCCAAATAAAATTTGCAGGATCATTACATGGTAGGAAGCCAGCTTGAGGCTGGAATTTAAGAGCTGTGACCTCTGGCCATCCTGGATTCCAGCCTCTGTCCTCCAGCCCCTGAGTCTTGTCTTACATAACAGTTCATCTCTGAGGTGCTTTGATAGGACTCATTCATTCATGTATATATGCATTTTATTCAAGAAATGTTCACTTGAGTACCCACTACTTTACTGCACCGTGCTAGGTGTTGTTGAATTTACAAAGTATAATAATCGTAGCTAAGAGTTCCTGAGTGACTACTAATCACTATGATGTTTTACATGCATTTCTCTCTCACTTCTCACACCACCACCCTACAAAGTAGATATTATCATTATTGTTATTGCTATAGGCCTGTGCTTATCAGAGAAGGTGGAGGTTGGGGGCACAGAGAATGCACCTCCCCTCCCAATGGGGTCTGGTCATGATGCAATCTTTTCCTCCATTTTTCTACCTCATTAGAATTTTGGGCATGTATGCATACATACACAGAATGTTTTCTAAACTACCAGAGCCAGGATTCAAACTTTCAGTAGCTTGTGGGATCCAGCTTTCTAGGCACAATCCTTAACCATGGTGTAATGAGGTTGGTCATTATTATCATTATTATTTCAACCTACAGAGGAGAAACCTGAGACTTGGATTGGCTGACTTGTTCAATGAAGCCAATCTATTGTGTTTATCTAAGACACAAATTCAGCTGATCCAAGCCTGCCATGTTTAAACCAATAGGTGACACTAACAAAGGCACGCCCAACCCTAAGGAAAGTGCACTCTAATAGAGGAGATAAAGCATCTAAAGCTATAGATCAGACCAGCCAGTGGTGTAGTGGTTAAGGCAGCTGGATCCCACACGGACAGTTACATAGTTTGACTCCCATGCCCAGTGGCTTGAAAAACATGAAAACATGCTAGTATAAATGTGCAAGTACCTAAAATCTCAACAGGAAGGAGAAGGGATTGTGGCATGATCATTTCCCATGGTGTGTAGAGGGTGGTGGTGGTGGTTCTTTCTCATGTCTCCTTCCTTTGTCTCTGTCTCTATCCAATGAGTGCACATACTCTCTGGCAATTAAAAAAATAAACATAAACAAACACAAAAGCATGTAGATGCACAAGGCATTGTGCTGTGGATTAACAGGAGATTAGAGGTTCATGAACAGGGTAATATGTGATGAAGTCACCCATGGCTGAGATCATCAGAAGTAGGATTTGAGCTACACCTTTAAGAATAGGTAGGATTTAATGACTATGTCAAGATCTCAACTCAACCCTGAAGGAAACAGAATGATTTGTAATTGTCCTGTTTTTCCTCATGCCTCAGTCATAGAGGCATTTTTCAGGACATTAATACTCTTCACTGAAACTTTGAAAAGGCTACTGGATTCATCTTCTCCTTTCTTCTATTCAATACAACTGCCAAGTTGATTTGAAGCCTGGTTGATGTTTACATGGAGTGTGTCTGCACCAGAATGCTGCCTCCTCCCCATCAATGCTTCTACTACTAAGGTGTGATGACAGGTACTGGGGCCTACTTCTTACTCTTTGTTGGGTTTCAGGGAGTAGAAAAGTGCCTGCCATTGTCAATAAGTATAAATCTCACACAATGTGCCAGGCATGTAGGTTATGAGAACATGCTAGGATCTGTGACATAGTCTTTACCAGGATAAGCAATGGAAACACAAGCAGCAATCTGAGTTATTAACCCTCAAGCCAGTATTTTAGAGCCTACGAAATATTAAGAGAGAGAGAGAGAGAGAGAGAGAGAGAGAGAGAGAGAGAGAGAAACCCATACTGCATCTTTGTATGATTGCACTATCATTGGGAGCCAATGCATAAATAAAAAAGAAACAATGGTCCAAGGACTGCAGAACTTTAAGCAGTGACACAAATTATAAGTGGAATCATCATCTGAAAGAGAAAGATACTATCATAGTTTAGGTGGCCTATTCTCAGAAATCCAGGTTTGAGCAAGAACTAGAAAAATGATTAGAAGTTTAACAGAATGTGGGGACCAATAATTGGAGTAATAGTTATGTCACTGGACTCCCATGTAGTTGCCAGTGGTTTGACTCCCAGACCCGGTGGCTTAAACTCATGCTGGGTGCATGTGCATGTGTGCCCAAGATCCCGAGAGGAGAATGGAGGAGAAGGGACTGTGGTGTGGCCATCCCCCCCCCCGGGGGGGGGCAGTGATTTCTCGCTTTCTGTCTCTCTCTCTCTCTGTCTTTCTGGCGAGCTCACGCACCCTCTATAGCAAAAACCTCTCAAAAAAAAATAGTTTAACAGAATGTGAAAGATATTTCAGGGAAAAGAATAACATTTATTGCAGCATTTCTGAAAACATTTACTGTAATTATTCATTGCTTGAGTTTCTTGAGTTTTTTGTTACTGATAGGGAGTTACTAACAGCCACTTATATGACTTGTAGAAGTTGACTATGTGGGTGTGTGTGAGAGAGGAGGTAGTTGCTGAATGCCATGAACATTTTTTTTACATCCACAAATATTTCCTTTCAGAAATTGTGTCTGAAGACACTGAATATCTCAGAAATGTTCATCCTTGGTTTTGTAGATTTACATGATGTTATGGTTTGGATAATGATTTGTCCTCCAGTTTCATGTTTTGGAATTCTGTCTCAGTAGACAGTGTTGGTTATCCTCCATAAATTCATGTGTTAGGACTTGATTGTATTACAAAGATGTTAAGCAAAAACTTAAGTCCTCAGTGTCCCAGGGTAGGATCTTTGTCATTAGGATGGGGATTCCATGATTGAGTTGCGGTAGGGTTTATAATTAGAGGGCATGAGGCTAGAATGGCAGAACGGCAGCATAGATACAGGAACATACCGTGCTCTGCTCAAAGGTCTTCCTTCTACCATTTTTATAATGCCTTTGGGCTTTTCACCCAACAGAATCATGAATTTTGCAAATAAATTCATATTTTCTTTATAAATCATCCAGCCTCAGATATTTGTGTTAGTACCAAAATAATGGACTAAGACATATGGCTTTGGAACAACTAAGTTGCCCAAATTGCAAAATGTATAAAGCTATGTTAATCTATTTTTCTCTTTAATTGAAAATATCTTTTGCCATACTTTTTAAATAAAGACCTTTTATAAAACTTAAATTCTGTTAGTAAATTATAAACTACTGAGACTCTTTTATCCTTTATTAAATGAAAGCAAAATCTCTACTGGCTTAATCAAAGTTGGAGGATACTAAGAGAATAATTATTGTGGATGGAAAACACTGTAATTCTTTGGTTTGGGTCTATATCATCAAGGTATCTGAGAGCTTCGGTACAATGTTCCCTCCCCCAAAGGATTTCATTTATAAAGAAACCAAAAGGAAAGGAAGTGGAGAAGTCATTGGATAATCCCTATTTTTGTAATAAAGCCTAGGTTAACTGACTTTCTTGGATCTGATGATTCCTGATCATAAGAAACATCTTTAACAAATTAGGGGCATTGTGGTGGTGAAGTATAAGAATTCTCTGTCCATTTGAATAAACAAAGTACTTTCTTACAAAGGAAAAGAAAAACATTTTCATTTTATATGTTTAATTTCTCAGTTTTCAGTCCCATTTTTTTTTTTTTTTTTTTTATCTTTGGAACACTGACATGCTGAAACCAAGAATCATTTCACCACTTTGGTCCCATGAGTTTGGAGGTAGGAGTTTGCAAATACATTTTTGAAGACATTTAACTTGTGTTTAAATTCTATTCTAGTGCAGGATGAAAATTTCCTCATTATCAAATAAATACCATAACTTTTCATTACTATTCTTTTGGCTGGTTGACACTAAATATCTTGTACATTGAAATTAGTATTATATTAAATCAAGGGGAGTAAAAGCTAATTCCTGAAGAGATGAAAATGAAGCAAAATAACATTTGCTATGGAATGATCACTGAGAAGCTTACACAAAGGTATAATATTAATAGACACAATGCTAATATGGAAGAAGGCAAATATTCTATGTTTTCATAACCATGAGACTGTGCTGTAACTTATAAAAGGTAGAGATTGGGTTGGCCCATGCTCCAGTGATTAAGGAAGCTGGATCTCACATGACTTGTTGCCTGGTTTGAGTCCTGTACCTGGTAGCTTGAAAACCATACCAGGAACAGATGTACACATACATGCTAAAAATCCTAACAGACAGGAGAAATGGAGAAGAAGGGATTGACCATGAAGTGCTTTCTCCTTCTTTGTCTCTCTTTCGTCTCTCTTTAATGAACCTGCCCCTTCTGGAAAAACAAAACAAAACAAAAAGCAGAGGTCATTATGACTAAAAAAGAAATTCTCAATTGAGAATTAGTAGTATGGTAACTGAGCAAGATCCACCGAACTATTCTTTTGTCACCACTAACCATTCACTAGAGAATACTTCAAGAATGGAAGATCCTTAAAGTTCTTGGGATAGTTCTTGCTCCTCGCGTATGTTCTGCAGGCTCATCTATAAGATGTCTACCTAATTCTCTTTGGTCTCCTCCCTTGTTTCTATCAGACCGTAGCCCTTCCCACCATCATAATCCATCAATATTCAATATATACATATGTGGTAAACTTACCCAGTCTCACATTCACAGAGAAGTGGAATTCGGGTTTTCTAAACTTTTATCTGGATCTCTGCCATCTATTAAAGTACAGTTTCTCCCTTAGAATGTCAGTTCCCTACTCCTAAGCAATCCCTATTCTGATTGCTTAATACCCTCTTAGAGATCCTGAAGTCATAGAATCCCATTCCACTCCCTGAGAATGCCAATCACAGTGAAGTATTCCAAGGCTCCAAGTCTGCTCTTTCACATTTCTTCCATGTGATAGTCTTCCAAGGCTATCTCTCCCTAACATGGAGACCTATAGGGAGAGGCCCAATCCTTCAACCTTATTGTACCCTATACATGAACTAAGAACTTTCACTACACAGTAATTCAACGTTCCAGTTCCCAGGGTCATGTGGCGGTTCTACTTTCCATTCTCACCTACCAGATTTCTACCACCTCAATGTTCAGTCTTACTCATATCGTCTAGGCCCCCAGTATACATCATCTCTGGTAAGTGTGATAAAGGCACTATAGTTCAGGTGAAGAAAAGATATAAACTTACAAAGAGTAGGCCATGATAACCAACGTAGTCAAGTGTGGAGTTGAAATGAAAGAAGGATGGTAAAGATGAAATGAATAACAGCAAAAACAATTGACTTTGGTTTTAAGTGACTGTAAGAATACAATAATCGGCATTGCTTTCTAGATTAAGAAAGGACAGTGGATGATTCAGTGAGAAGAGATTTTACTCCAGACAAGGGAAGTGTAGGAGCCAGATAGGATATAATTATGAAATGATTTTAAAATTGTAGTAAAGGCAGGGTCAACCTAGGATGATTTCCCACAATGTCCTCCAGCCATGAGAGGCAACTCTGCAAGCAAAAGAGGTGCAGTAAGAAAACACCTGTGGTCAAGGGTGACTCCACCTTGCTTTCAAAGCATAGAAAATGACAGAGTCTAAATAATGAGTGTGCGTGGGAAGCTGGACCTAGAGCTCCCAAAAGTTTGGCTGGAACAAGTGCCAGACAGGTTGTATGATTTGATCTGGGAAATTTGAAAATAAGGCTCTCTGAGCTAAATTCCAGAAATTCCCATTGAGGAGGTCTGGGGTAAGAACCAGGGATCTGTATTTTTAAAATCATTTCTGGCTGATTTAAATGTACATCCAGAATTGTAACCCACTGGACTAGAAGCCACAAATACTGAGCTCAATGACTAATGTCCTCTGCCAGACTGTTGACTCTGTCCCAGAGTGTCTCAGGGTAAAACAACAAGGAGCAAAAGCTTGACAAGAGTAGGAGCATGAACATGATGATAAATGTGATTAGAGCAAAGAAAGACTGTCTGCAGAGGATATAGTTAAAGAAGAAATAAATGCAAATAAGCAGTGACACTAGGCCACAGCCAACACTTCCAGTTAAGCTCTTCGCTGATGTTCATGCCACACAGGTCCTTTTGGGGACCAGACGGTCTGTCCCCTGATTTCAAGATAGCTCTTAAAGGCACTAGCCTAAACCCACAGTGCCTTCTACACAACTCTCCATACAGCACTGTAGTGCTGGGGCCTCTTTTCACCACTTCCCCTCCTTCTGGGTAGTGCCCTAGGAATGTTCAGCCAACAGAATTCCCACGAATTTGGGTTCTGGATTCTCAAGGGCAGCATCCTGTGCACACTCTAGAGAAACCAGAGTTCATGCAACTAGCCTGCCTTTCTGAAATGGAAGGAGAGCATTCATGTTCAGGGTACTCACTTCAGGCAGAGACAACTTGAACTCTTCAGGCTTGATGGAGTTCCAATTTCAGGAGTCATGAGCATGAGCAGCCATGATCTGTCTCTCTTGTGGGAGTCCCATGGACTCTTCCTACCATTAGTCTCTGCTCTTGCTTGGATTCTAGGGATCCTTCAGGTCCTCCAGAGAGTCCTTATGCAGTGGAAACAGTATTCTCAGGCTGTCAGCAGTTAGAACTCTTTTGGCCTGGATTCATCACATCCTTTTAGAACTTAGGACTCTTTGGGTACATGCCAGCTACACTGCTAGTACATGTGTGTACTTTTGGACACCATCTGCTTTGGCGCTGCTGCCTGGAGACCTTTTCTGTGACCACATAAACTGTGAACTGGGGTTCCAGATCCCATGCTGTAGAATAAATGGTTCCACTGGAAACTATACTTCCAGCATACTGGTGCCATTACTCAAACTTAGGCACCATACTCTACATTGTGTTAGCATCATGAGAGCCCTTTGAGTGTAAGTTTCCAGGACTCTTCACACCCAAAGTTGAACTCCATGCTGGAAACCTGGATGTTTTCCTGACTGTCGTTGAAACTGGAGCACTCTAGGCCACAGTATGGTCATTGCACCCAGGCGCACTATGCCCTTTGGCCTAGGAATCTAGAATGGCCGCCATACTATCCCTTTAGGTGCTTTGATGAAAGCTTCTACCACCAGTGTGCTCCTTTGTATTATAGAACTCCTTAACTCAACTTGGAACCAAACCAGCAAGCCTGAGGATTAGCATTTCCTAGGGCATCTATGTCCTTTTTTGTTCTCAGTGAGCCCATATGGAATTGAACTTAGACCTTTCAGTCATGGACTGCACATGCGTTAATGTCTCTGAGGACCCAAGGGCGTTTGTGCAGGCAGCCTGTTTTCTAGCATTTACCGCCAAGGCACTGGCATCCCCAGGGGAACCATGAGCCCTCTGGCCTTCAGGCAGGCCACAGTTGAGAAATCATAATCCCTCTCAGTCACCATCTGTTTCTAGGGACTGAAGCCTAGAGAATATTACCTTCAGCAGTCTGACTGCTCCTTAACGTCCCCTAAAGTTCGCTAAAGTTCCAGTGATCTTTCAGGCCGCAGCGCAGTCCTCCCGGTCTCCAAACACGTGGAAGCAGCCTAGTGAATCTTCCGACCAACCATCAACATGTTTCTTCATCAGGATTCCGCGGTTTCTTCTAGCCACGAGTCATCCTGCCTGCTTGGGAAATAAGACATCCTGTGTGCTTGGGAAATATAGGACCTTTGGCCATCAGTCTGCCCGTGTGATGCAGAATCCATATTCCTTCCAGGCTCTGGACAGACCTAGCACTGAGGAACTATTGGCTCTTCCAGCTGTCAGATATCCCTTGTGCAATGAATCCCAGAACCCTTTTTGAGACTAGCCTCCTACACGTTAGTGTGCCTGGGGTGCGCTGGAACACCTGCTGTCCTGGCGCCTGGAGTTCTGCGTGTCCTGATGATCACTAACCTGCCCAAAAAATTGAGGAACAAGGTTGGACTACCATCACGTGTATTTGGAACACAGAGGTCTTTGGCATGCGTCCATCCTCATCTTTTCTGAGTACCCCTCTGACAATCATCCTCCCTTGCACGCTGTGGACCTGAGCCTGTTCGATATCCAATCTGTCAAATTCTAGGATCATATGGACACACTCCTCATGGGGGTCTCCATAGATGTACTTGCTGGGTTGCTAGCACACCAGGTACACCTCTGGATACATTCTGCCCTATGCTGTCTCCCTGAAACCAGAATGCCTCCCTGCTGGGCTCCCAGATAACCCTTGTTTTTGTTTTTTCTTAAAAAATATTTATTTAATTCCATTTGTTATTAATATTATTTTAATTTTACCAGAGAGAGAGAGAGAGAGAGAAAGGGGAAGAGAAAAAGCAAGCTACCAGGTCCAGGACTCGAGCCGTGGTCGGCCATGTGGGAATCCAGCACTATTAACCACCATGCCACCTGCTGGCCCCCCAGATAGCCCTTGTAGACTGCACCAGCGAGGTGACCCATGGGTTCTCTTGACAACCATCCATCCAGAACACAGATGCAGTTTCCCTTTCCACTAGACCACCTCCATCTGGGGTGCACCCTAAAGAAACTACCTAGCCACCGCTTTTCCTGTTCCCTAGAGTTCGGACTTTCCTCAGGCTCACAGCTTGTCTGTGTGCCCTGGAACTGATTCTTTGGCAATTTGCTATCTTGCCCCTCTATAGTGATTCCCTGCAGAACGCTCTGGCCACCAAATTTCTCACAACTATGATGCAGTATTCTTTCTAGTCCTCAGCTTCTCTGCACACAGTGGAAAGTTCTTTGCAGATCTGCTTACTCTTTTATTGCACTGGTGCCCTGGGGGAGCTTCCAACCACTAAATTTCCAGGCACTTAGAGTTACAACATTCCGATCAGCCAAAACTCCTTCACCTAACCAGGAGCCAAGGAGTTTCTGCAATCGGCTGCTGCCTTTTCAATACGGTGGTGACTTGGGGGAAGTTTCTGGCCTTAATAAGGCTTCCCAACTGCTGTGGAATTTTTTTGAGGTCCCAGTGTATGTACTGGAGAACCTTAGAGTTCTTCAGCGACCTGCCTGCTGGTCTTTTGGACACGAAGGATGTCCCTCTCTGTGGTTTCAGGGTTCCCCTGGCTTAGGCTCATCCAGGGTGCCTAGGTTCTCCACCAGTCATTTACCAGCAGAGAAAAGGAGAGCATTTTGGCTTATGGTCCTGGCTTCCCACAGGCTTATGCAGTTGCCTCTGTCTCTAAAGTCATCACCATTCCTAAGATCATCTAGATTTTCTCCTGTTATCTTCCAGGAGTGTTATAGCTTTGTGTTTTACAATAGGCCTATAATCTATTTTGAGTTGGTATTTCTGAAGAATGTAAGGTCTAGGTCTGAATTGTTATCATTGTTATTCTTGTTTTTTTTTTTTTTTTTTTTTTTTTTTTTTTTAATGTGTATGTCCAATTGTGCTAGCACCATTTGCTGAAAAGACTTTTTCAAAACAATTTGTTGCTTGTTACTATTATTTCATTTGCCAGAGCATGTACACATACCAGAAAGAGAGACACAGACAGCAAGAGAAACAGAAAGGGAGAAAGCACCCTCTTCCCACCACCATGTCAGGAATGGTCATGCTGAAATCATTTCTCCATTTCTCCTCCAAGATCCTTCCGGGATTTGGGGCATGTGTGTGCATGTACCCAGAGTGGTATTGCAAGCTACTCGGTTCAGGACTCACACTGTGTGATTAGCCATTGGCATCCAAGTGCCTTAACCACCAGGCTAAAGGTTGACACCCCAAAATATTTTATTTTCATTGCCAGAGGGCACATGTGCTGGTGAGTAGAGGAGATGAACCCTCAGTGGAGTGTGATGATACCTCAATCCTTTGTCCTCCAACTCTCCATTCCTCCAGGCTTTGGGGCACATGCATGTACCCAGGACATTTTTCAAGCTGCTAGAGCCAGGATTCCAAGTGAGGTAGGCCATATAGGATCTGACTCCCAGTGTGCCCCATTGTATTGCCTTTATTTCTCTGTCAAAAATTAATTGATTATATTTATGTGGGTCTGTTTCTAGGCTTTTTATTCTGTTCTGTTGATCTATTTGTTTATTGTTTTGCCAATACCACACAGTCTTAATTACTATAGTTTTATATTAAATTTTAAAGTGTCAGTTTCCTGACCTTTTTCTTCAGTGTTGTGTTGGCTACTCTGAGTCTTTTGCCTTAACTATACTTTAAAAAAAATTAAGAAATTATGTATTTAATTTTCTAATTATTATTATTTAATTTGCTATAGAGCATATGTGCTCACCAGAGAGAGACAGAGAGCAAGAGAGGGAAAGTAAGAAAGCAAGCTATTAGGTCCAGGAATCAAACTGCAGTTGACCATGTGGGAGTCCAGCCCCTTAACCACTATACCACCTGCTAGCCCCAACTACACTTCTTTTTTCCCATACTGTTTTTGATGGGTGCCCTAGAGTTTGCAATATTCACTTACAATTAATTCAAATTCAACAACACTATACCATTTCATGGGTACTTCAAGCACATTAAAATAACAAAATATCCCTAATTCTTGCTTCTAATACTTTGTATCATTACTGTTATTCATTTGATTTATACATAAACATATGGAACTGAATACATTGTTGCTATTGTTTTGAACAAATTGTTATCTGTAGATCAATTAGGAATAAGAACAATGAAGTTTTCCTTTATCTTCACTTAGTAATTTTCTAATGTTATTCCTGCCTTATATAGAACTGAGTTTTTGACCTGTATCAATTAATTTTTCTCTAAAGAACTTCTTTTTTTCTTCAGGTTTTGTCATAGGGTGCATTCATTGACCAGAGAGGACAGTGACAGGGAAAGTGAGAAATCACATCTCCCCTCCCCCCACCCCCAGGAGGGACGCAATCCCTTCCCTTCCATTCTCCTTCCAGGATTTTGGCACACAGGCATATACACCCTGTGTAATTTTCAAGCGTCCACGTCCAGGGCTCGAACTGCTGTGAACTATGTGGGAGTCCAGTGCCTTAATCACTACACCACCTCCTGGCCCAAAAGAACTTTCTTTAACATTACTTTCAAGACAGACATACTGTCAAGAAATTCTCTCAGTGCCTGTCTGATGAAGTCTTTATTTCTCCTTCACTTTTGAAAGATAATTTTACAGCCCAAAGAATTCTGAATTGATGATTTTTTTTCATCTCAATATTTTAAACATTTCAACCTATTCTCTTCTTACTTGCATATTGTTATGAAAAAAAGGAAGGCATAATTCTTATCTTCATGCCTCTGTAGCAGAAGTGTTTTTGTTCCCTTGACCTCTTTAAATATCATTTTCTTTTATCATTTAATTTCTACAGTTTGGATATGATTTGCCACTTGTAGTTTCTGGGGGTTTTATTTGTTTATTGAAGTTGTTTTGTTGTTCCTTTGAAGTTAACCCTATACTGAGAGGTTAAGTACTACCCATTGAGGTTGGTTATTTGTTTTGCATTTATCCTGTTTGGTGTTTTCTGAGCTTCCTGGATCTGTGATTTGGTTCTGTCTTTTTCTATTTGTGATGATATAATAGAATACCACAGATTGAGTCATTTATAATAAGCAGAAATTTCTTGTTTCATAGATATATAGTTCAGTATAAAGGCACTGGCAAGTTTGGAGTCTGGAGAGGACCTGGTCTCCATTCCTAAGATTGTGCCTTGAATTCTGTGTCCTCCAGAGAACAACATTGTCCCTTGTTGGGCAGAAGAGCAAAAGAATCAAGAGTTACTCTCAAAAGGTCTTTTATTAAGGCATTAAACCTACCCATGTGGGTGGAACCTTCGTGACCTAATCACCTCTTAAAACCCCACGTCCCAATTCTAATTAGGTTGACAATTACATTCCAGCATGAGTTTTAGAGAGGGTAAACATCCACATCAAATTTGGATCAACATCCAAAATGTCAGTGTCTGACATTAATTTGGGGAAATTCTTGGTCACTGTTGCTTCAGATCGTTTCTGTTTTTTTCTCTCTTTCTTCTTTTCCTGGCATTTCCATCATACTTATATCATACCTTTTGTATTTGTCCCACAATTCTCAGATATTCTGTTCTCTGTCCCCCCACACCCCTAACCCTTCCATCTTTTCTTCTCTTTGCTTTTAAGTTTTGAAGGTTCCTAAACATGTCTTCGGGCTCAGACACTGTTTTCTCAGCTCTGTGCAGTCTATGAATGAATCCTAAAGGCAGTGCTCGTTGTTGTGACAGCGTCTTTGATCTCTATTATTTCTTTTGTATTTCTTATTAAAATGTCCATCTCTCTCCTTAAATTATCCATCTGCTCTTGCAAGTTATCTATATTTTTCGTTAGAACCCTTAGCATATTAATCAGTTGTTTTAAATTCACAGGCTAATAATTCCAACATTCTTACAATAGCTGATTCTGTTTCTGATGCTTGTTCAGTTTTCTTCACACTGTTTTTTTGCCTTTTCATGTGCTTTTTTGTATGAAGCCAGATGTGATGTTCTGGGTGAAAGGAACTCTGGTAAATAGGACTTTAGTCATGTAATGAGAGGTGTGTGGGGAGGGGGAGCATTTTATTTCCTGTGATCCTGCTTCAGTCTTTTAGTGAGCCTCTGCTTCTTTGCAGTGAACTACACGTGCACCTCTCAGTTTTCCCCCCAACCTTACGGGGGCAAGAGGCTGGAGTGAGCTGGATTGAGGTATTTTCCTTCCCCAAGTTGGTTAGTCTCTAACAAAACCCCAGCAGGTCAGGCGTTGATAAAATAGTTGATATTGAGGACAGAACAACTTGTTAGGAAGAATAGGATACTTTGACATACTTTAAAGTGGATCCTTTTCTCCTCCCCCACCAGAAGCAGAAGGGCTAGTTCTTCAATCTTCTCTGAGAGAACCTGGCAGACGTGAAGGATGCAAAACTTAAAAAAGAGTTGTTATAATGGTGCTGGAGTTCTTAATTCATAGATTTATCCACAATAAAATTTCAGCACTTTGTCAATCACAGTTTAAGTCTTCCTACCCTGGGTCTGGTGCCCACAGAGGTTTCTGCCTTTGAGTTTTTGCTCCAGTAAGTTGTGATTCTGTCTGCTTCTCTCTCTCTCTAGTTCGGGGGAAGGAGTTTTGCTTTGAAACTTCACTCCCTTGAAGGACCTAAGAAAGGTTATTGATTTTTCAGTTTCTTAAGATTTTTACTAGATGTTAGAATAGAAAGGTGACTTCCAAACTCCTTCCATTCTTCAGTTTCTGAAATATTTCAATCTCCCCTACTAGAATGGAAACTCCAATAAATATATTTTATTTTATTAATTGCTATGTCCCCTGAACCTACTTCAATACTTTGAACTTTTCCATGTCCTCAATAAACTAGATGTTCAATAAATGCTTTTTTTTTTTTTTTTTTTTTTTTTTTTTTTTTTTTTTTTTTTTTAAGAGAGAGAGATTTTTGATATGTGTGAGCTTGCCAGAGAGACAGAAAGTGAGAAACCACCCCTTCCCCTCAAGGGGCTGGCCACACCACAATCCCTTCTCCTCCATTCTCCCCCTGGGATTTTTGGTACGCAGCGTGATTTTCAGGCTGCAGGATCCAGGACTTGAATCATGGTTGACCATGTGGGAGTCTAGCACCTTAACACTACTTGCTGGCTTCCAATAAACACTTTTTAAATAAATGAAATAATGTCAGCTTTTGTGCTAATACTAGTTCAACTAGTTGATTTTTGTGAGTCCCATTCAGAAAATGAAGAGAAAAATACCTCATAGAATTGCTGCCTGATTTAAATTTAATAATAATCATATACAAGGATAAGGAACAAATGCAACTTCCAAGAGGTGTCTATGTAGTGGGAGGCATGTTTCTGTGTCTGTTTTGCTTTGATCATTTCATCTGAGTCACATGTGCTGATGCAGAAGAAGTAAGGGAATTAGCTTTTTTTCTGAATTTACCTTGACTTTTGAGATTTACCGACAGTTTCAAGTAAGGTAAAATGTGGCCAGAGTGGAGTTTTTTTCTTCTTTTTATAGTATTCAAAAACTATTTCACTTTAGACTAATTCAGATTTACAAAAATGTCACAGAGACTGTATAATTTCTATATAGGTTATACCCAATTTCTTCTATTACTAATACTCTACCTTTTCTATCCTCTCCAAAGTTCATTTATTTCCTGCATGAGTGAGAGAGAAGCAGGTACCTCAACAGGGTTGGGACACAACAATCCAACCCCAGCCTCTGCTAGTCCAGATCACGGTCATACACATACCAACATGCTCAGGGAGGTCTTCAGACAAGCCTGGAACCCTTCTACATGGGTCAGCCTCAAGGAGCGCTGCATTTTTTTTTTTTTTTCTTTTTTTGGGAGAGGTTTTTGCTATAGAGCGCTTGCGCTCGCCAGAAAGACAGAGAGAGACAGAGAGATAGAAAGCGAGAAATCACCCCCCAGGGGGGATGGCCACACCGCAATCCCTTCTCCTCCATTCTCCACTCAGGATCTTGGGCACACATGCACACGTGCCCGGTGTGAGTTTAAGCCACCAGGTCTGGGACTTAAACTGTGGTCGGCTACATGGGAGTCCTGCTGGTCCCTCTGTATAAATTATTTGAAATTCTTCTGTACAGATTTATCTCTTCTATTTCATTTATTTATTTAAACTATAAACCTATGGACACTTAGTTTACATTTGGGATTATAATCCAATGCTGTTTTACAGGCATACCTTGAAGATATTCCAGGCCACCACAATTTAGCAAAATTACAATAAAGCAAGTCACATCAACTTTTTGGTTTCCCAGTGCACATAAAAGTTAGGTTTAGGGACCAGCAGTTAGCGTAATGGCTATGTCGCTGGACTCCCATGTAGTCGACCATGGTTCGCGTCCTGGACCTGGTGGCTTAAAACTCACGCCAGGCGTGTGTGCGTGCGTGCCCAAGATCCCGAGAGGAGAATGGAGGAGAAGGGATTGCAGCATGGCCATCCCCCCTGGGGGGTGATTTCTCGCTTTCTGTCTCTCTGTCTGTCTCTGTCTGTCTGGAGAGCGCACACGCCCTATAGCATAAACCTCTAAAAAAAAAAAAGAAAAAGAAAAAAAGTTAGGTTTACACTATACTGTATTCTATTACATGTGTGATAGCATTTTATCTAGTTAAATGAATACACCTTTTATCTGAATCGTCTATGCCAATTACTAGAACTTTTCGTACATCTGCAATAAGACTTTTCCATTCTGTTATAACTGGTGTATTCTCTGAAGTAGCATTTTTAATTTCCTGCAATAAATTTTCCTTTGCATTCATAGCTTGGCTGTTTTGTTCAAGAGGCCCAGATTTTAGCTTATTTTATTTCAGTTCTTTACATGCCTTCCTCAATAAGCTCAATATTTTCTAGTTTTTGATTTGAAGTAAGAAATGTTGGACTTTTTCCTGGCTTGAACTCTTAGAGGCAATTGGAGGTATTAATTGGCTTAATTTAAATATTGTTGTGTCTCAGAAAACAGAGAGACCCAAGGACAGACAGAGACATGGAATGGCTGATCAATGAAGGAGTGAGAACACATACGACTTGCTATTGATTAAGTTTGCCTTCTTATATCAGCATGGTTCATGATGTCCCAAAACAATTGCAATGGTAACATCAAAAGATTACAGAAGACTATAACAGATATAATTAATAATTATAATAAAAAAGTTTGAAATATTGTGAAAATTACCAAAATATGACACAGAGATCAGAAATGAACACATGCTGTTGGGGGAAAAAAAAAGATACCCATAGCCTTCCACAGAGTTGCCACATACCTTCAATTTATGAAAAATGTCATGCCTGTGAAGTACCATGAAGTGAAGTATAATAAAATAAAGTCCATCAGAGGACCAGATGACGGAGCAGTGGTAATGCAACTGGACCCACATAGGAAAGATCCTAGGTTTGTATGCTAGGACATCCCAAGCATGTTCGGTGAGCTTGCTTGCACGCCTATGATTTGGGCCAGCTGAGACTGAGGGTGGATTGTGGTGTAAAAATCCTGATGGAGTTGTCTGTCTATCTTTTCCATGGAAGAAATTAATGATCTAATAAATTATTTTTTTTAAGAAACAACAAGTTATACCTATATTTATTTTCTCTCATAAGAGAGAACCTTTGGCCTTTGAGTGCTTCTTATAAACTCTGGTATTCCTTTGACATTGTCCCATCATTTTGTTTGATCACTTACTTATTTTCTGTACTACAAGATCATCTAGGCCATCTTGCATATACCATGATTAAGACTTGGAACTTAGCATTATCTCTCCAAAGATCTGTGACTCATTTTATTGGAAAATGATTTAATGGAGAAATCATTTAATGGACAAACCAAGACTGGGCTGGCCCCATTGTTCAATGGGTTAAGAAAGTCAGGTCCCACATGGCAAACCTCACAGTTAGAATCTTACCCCTGGTTGGGGACCAGTAGGTGGCCTGGTGGTTAAGGCGCTGGGTACTCCCAGATGGCCAGCCATGATTCGAGTCCCTGACCTGGTGGCTTGCTTTCTCACTTTCCTTCTGTGTGTGTGTGTGTGTGTGTTTGTGTATGTATATGTGTCTGTGTCTGTCAAATTAAAATAAATGAATTAATAAATAAAATTAAATAAATAATTGAAAACGACAATAAAAAAAAGGATCTTATCCCTGGCAACTTGGAAAATATATTGGGCACATGTGGATGTGTGCCCCAAATCCCAACAAGATAGAGAAATGGAAGAGAAAGGATTGCAGCATGACCGTGCCCCATTAGGAGGGTTTTTTCCCCTCTCTTTCTGTCTCTCTATCGCTTTGTCTCTCTCTGATGAGTGCATATGCACTCTGGCAATAACAAAAGAAAAAAGAACATCAAGATCATGGTGGGGATTGTGCTCGTTAACTCTGAGATGGACTGCTTCTAGGTCCTCTGAGCAGACACATCTGGAAACACGTGTGTGTACACTAGCTCCTGAACTCACAGAAAGCTATCATTATTGCTAGATTAATCAATTGGTGTATATATATGCTAAATATTAATTACAATTATGTCTCCAACTCTAATCTAGTACTATATGGTTCATTCTAGCCTTGAAAATGGCATTTGAAAGCTTAAACTGTTGTAACTGGATGGAGATTGACTAGAGAAAAAAACTTAAAGGGGCCAGCTAGTAGTATGGTGGGTAAAGCAGCTGGATTCTACATGGCTGACTACATGGTTTAAATCCCAGACCTGGCGGCTTGAAAAAAAGTCACTCTGCATATGTGTGCATGCCCAAAATAGAGATTGCAGGGAAGAGCAGTTAGCGTAATGGCTATGTCACTGAACTCCCATGTAGCCAACCATGGTTCGAATCCCGGACCCAGTGGCTTAAACTCACACCTGGTGCATGTGTGTGTGTACCCAAGATCCTGAGAGGAAAATGGAGGAGAAGGGATTGTGGCATGGCCATTTCTCGCTTTCTATCTCTCTCTCTGCCTCCCTGGCGAGCACATGTGCCCTATAGCAAAACCTCTCCAAAAAATAAAAATAGGGATTGCAGTGTGGCCGTCCCTTGCAGAATGCTCTCCTACTTTCCCTCTCTCTCTCTCTCTTACTCTCTCTATCTCTCTCCAGAGAGTGCAGATGCCCTATAGCAAAATTAAAACAAACAAAACACTGGAAGTTAGTTAGGAGTTTTGCTAGGCCAAATGAGATGAGTACTATTTTCAGCTAGAGATGGAATGGGAGGGAGCTGATTCAAGAGCAGGATGACTTACTGACTGTGTTTAACATGACACGGCAGATACTAAATAAATGCCCACTATTTGTACTGGCAGTAAACAAAGCACTAGGAGAGATCCAACATTATAGGCCTAATTTTTCTCCCGCTTATTCATTGAACAAATATTTGTTGACAGCTTGGTATGTATAGGCAACAGCCTACTCTGTACAAGCAACAGACTATGCTCTGGGTAGGCAATGCTGAACAAAAGAGCGATGTTTCCTGCCCTAGGGGCCTGGACAATAAATGGGGCAGGAGAAGGAGGAAAATGGGCATATAAACACAGATGGAAGTGTACGGTTGCAGTCTGTGCTGTGGGACGCACAGGAAGAGAATATGAGTGAGATGCAAGGAGAACCTACTTTGAACTTGTGATCTGGTTTCCTGTTCTCTGTTTTCCCTGAGAGCAGGGGAAGGCCTTAATTCTAACCTAAAGATTTAGATTTGGTCATTTCTAACTAAAGAACACTATCTGTTGCAGTGCTTTACCAGAGAGAAGTAGAATATGTCTACCCCGCCTTTCTGAGGAAGGGTCCTGGGCAGAGATGCGCTCCTTTATTAATCCTTTTACTACAAATCGTTTTCAGTTCTGCATTTCCAGGATGGAGGCGGGGCCCAGATGCCACACTGGTGCCTGGGTTCTTCATGTGGTTTGTCTCAACAAAACTCAAAAACAAGCGATTCATTCCCAGCGTTTACAGGAATCTCAACTGGGTTACATAAAAGAAGAGAATTATTTGCATGCAGCAACATAGAAACAGAAATGCCAGTCCTATCTGCTGCCTAATGTCACTTATTACAAACAAAATGGCTTTTGTAAACTCCCCAACACGCTTATTAAATATACATATCTGTGTTTTGAGAAAGCCTGGGAAACAGTTTGAAAATTACATCCCAGAGTTAACATCGTTTACCCTCACATACTCAGTTCCAGTTTTCAGATTCCCACTGCTTGTGATGGTACCCCTGTGGACCATCCTGACCACATCTTTGTGTTCTTGATACTTATCCTTCAGACCTAACAATTATCAGCTGAATCTTCAATACCACCATATTGTTCAGAACCTTCTGACCTTCCATCCTGGCCAGGACTAAGCATTAAACAGCCTTGGTTCTTTTTGCTAGGCTGCTGGAGCCGTGTTCCCCTACATTAGGATTATGCGAACACATTCCAGAGAATGCTCTCAGCTAAACCACACAGCATGTGCATATGTATCATTTATACAATGCAGCTTCTCCTCTGTATTCTCTATTCTTACCTTTTTTGCCCTATATCAAATTCTTAATGTTTCCCTCACTTCGTCCTTCCAAAACCTTCCTTCTTGCTTTTAAACATTGTACCTGCTTTTCAGTGATGCAGCTGGGATGCCATTTACTGTCTCTTGACTGTGCTGTACCTCGACTGGATGCCAGGAGTTATTGTCTCCTTGATGTTGCTGGGAGGCAGTTTGGTAGCAGTCGAGGGCACATATTTTGGAGAAGATTCCCTTCGTTGGAACCTTGACTCACACTTATAGGCTATGAAACCTTAGGCAAGGTTTACCTTTTTTGAGCCTCAGTGTTGTCATCTGTGTAATGGAGATAACAGTACCTAGCTCTAAGTCATCCTGATAATTCAATAATTAATATACTAGAACTGTCTTTGTAGTGCGGTGGTTAAGTGCCGTGCATAAGGAGCTGGATCCCACCTGGCCAACAGCAGTTTGAATTCCAGCCCTGGAGATTTGAAAAACATGCTGGGCATGTATACATTCATGCCTGTATTCTGACGGGATGCAGAAATGAAGGCAAAAGGATTGCAGTGTGACCACACCCTATTGGGAAGGGGTGCTTTCTCTCTCTCTCTCTCTTTCTCTGGCAAATGTACAGGACTTCTGGCAATTAAAAAATACAAATATTTGTAAAGTGCTTAGAACAATGTCTGGCATATGGCAAGCTCTATATCGATGTCAGCTACCATTGTTTCCACAACCATATACTTCCCAGGATCAATGTAACTTAATGGCTGTGAAAATTCACTCTGAGTAAGACTTCCTGGATTTGAATTTTATTATCAACTCTTTTCTTTTTTTTTTTTGAGAGAGAGGTTTATGCTATAGGGCGCGTGCGCTCTCCAGACAGAGAGAGACAGAGAGATAGAAAGCGAGAAATCACCCCCCAGAGGGGATGGCCACGCAGCAATCCTTTCTCCTCCATTCTCCTCTCGGGATCTTGGGCACGCACGCACACGCACCCAGAATGAGTTTAAGCTACCAGGTCCGGGACACGAACCGCGGTCGACTACGTGGGAGTCCAGCGACATAGCCATTACGCTAACTGCTGCTCCCAACTCTTTAAAGTATAATATTGGCCAAGTTTCTCCAAACTTCTGTTTCCTTCTGCTGAGAATATAGATACTGGTAGTACCTTCTTCATAGGGTATTTGTGAGTATTCAAATAGGATGATGCATATAGATCAGATAGCACAAAGCCCAACACATGGTAAACAAACAAATGAATGAGCCAAACTACATGGAAATTCTACAATTAAACAATCAAATTATTAGGCCAGCTTCATAGTGCCCTGGTTAGACACCATGAATTGGGACCAGAATCTCACATGACCAGCCACAGGTCAAAGTATTAGCCCCAGCAGCTTAAAAACGATATCAGGCAAGTGTTCACATATGACCAAAATCCTGACGGGAAGGAGAAATAGAAGAAAGGGGATTGCAGAGTGATCATGTCTCTTTAGGAAGTGCTTTTTCTCCCTCTGTCTGTCTGGCAAGTGTTCACACCCTCTAGCAATTGAAAAACAAGCAATGAGATTACAAAAACTGAGAATTCAATATATGGGTTTAACAGAAGATCAGATACAGCAGAAAAGAATTTTTGAACTGGGTTATAAATCACTTCAGTATATCCGGATTATAGCACAAGAAAGAAGTATGGGATATACAGGAAAGAGCATCATTCACACGTGATGTGGAGATCAAAGTGTAATATATGGGCACTGGACTTCTCAATTTGAGGGGAAAGAAGACAGGCTAGTTGTAATATTTGAATACTCATCAAATATTGCATATTTAAGTGTCCGTCAGTTTCCAAATACTGATGAAAGCCATAAGACCACTTCAAAGAGCTCCAGGAATTCCAAACAAAAAAGAAATATTAGTGAAGACAAGGTCTTACTGGATTAAAATGGGTCTTTAATCTTCTGTTGCTAATGTCCTTACAAGAAGAGTGACATTTAAACACAGAGACAGACACATGGAGGAGAAAACCACGTGATGATGAAGGCAGAGACTGAAATACAACAGCCATCATCTAAGGAATGCCAAATATTGCCAGCAAATCACCAGAAGTTAGAAAGAAGCAAGGAAGGATTCTCTACTACTGGTTTCAGAGAGCATATTTCTGTTGACATCTTGATTTTGAACTTCTAGCATCCAGAACGGTGAAATGATACATTTCTGTTAGTTCAAGCACCGAGTTTGTGGCACTTCATTAATGCAGCTCTAGAAAACTAATATAAGGCCACTGAAATGAAGGAGGGATGATGAGCATTCAATAGATGATGCTAGGTAAATCCATATTTTAAAAAGGACATCTTAATTGTGCACGAAACAAGGTAATAGCTTTAGTGATAAAAGAATAAAAGTACTGATATTTAGGTCAGCAGGTGGCTTAGTGGTTAAGGTGCTGGATCCCATGTAGCCAACTTCTGATGGCTTGAAAAAATGCTGGGCACCTATGTGTGGCTACCCAGAATCCAGAAAAGAGAACGGAGGAGAAGGGACTGCATCATGACCAATCCCCTGGAAGGTGATTTCTCAGTTTCCTGTCTCTTTCCAGCAAGTACATGAGAGTATGGTAAAAATCTAAAAAAAAAATTTAAAAACTGATATTTTATAAATGAAAATATTCTAACTCATCAATAAACACAAGAGAAAGTACTTAGCATCCTTAGTTTCTAGAAAAATATAAACTAAACCGCAATGAGATTTCACTGTATATGAATCGGATTTGCTAAAATTAAAATGAAGCCTAGCAATATCAAGTATGATTGGGAATGTGGACAGTTGAAACTCTTGTACACTGTTGATAGAATTGTAATGGGTACAGCTACTTTATAAAATGATTAGATAGTCTTATAAAGCAGAACATGTGCATACACTACTACAGAAACTCTACTCTTAGATAGGTAATGCAAAAATGCACCAAAAGACAAATACAAAATTGGTCAAAGCAGCATTACTTCAAATTGTGGAAAACAAAACAAAACAAAACAAAAACTGTTCCTACAGTAGACTGGATAAGAACATTGTAGTATGTTATAATTAATACAAACAAAGTATTGCTACCTGAAGCAACAAAGTTAAATCTAAAAAACATAACAATTAGAGAAAAAAATCAGGTACAAAAAAGTACATAAGGCCAGCCCAATAGCCTAGTGATTAAGGGAGCCAGATTTCACATGGCTGATCACAGTTCAAATCCCAATCCCAGTGGCATGAAAAATTCACCAGGCATGTGTGTGTGTGTGTGTGTGTGTGTGTGTGTGTGTGTGTACATGACCAGACATTAACAGGATGAAGAAATGGAGGAGAAAGGCTTGGGGCATGACCATGCCCCTTTGGGAAGGAGTGTGCTTTCTGTGTGTGTGTGTGTGTGTTTGTGTGTGTGTGTCCATCCATGTCTCTCTCCAGTGAACACACATGCACTGTGGTGATTGAAATAAAAACAAAAAGCACATAATGCCTGGTTACAAATTTTTGAGCTCAAAAAGGCAAATTAGCCTAGAATAACAAATAAAAATAACAATTATCTTAACAAGAGAGTTAGTAATCTAAGAGTTATAGGGAGGCTTCTAAGATACTGATAGTATTCTGCTTCTAAGATACTGATATCATCGTATCTCTTGTTTTGGATGGTAATTATGTATTTCCTTTGTAAAAAAATTCATTGAACTATCATCCAATTTGTACACTTTTCTGTATGTCTGTCATAAGTTAAACATAGTATTTTTAGGAGCCAGCCAGTAGTGTGGTGGTTAGGTTGCTGGAATCCACATGGCCAACTCTTCAGTTTGAGTACCGGACCTAGTGGCTTGAAATACACATAGGACACACATGCTTGCATACTCAAAATTCTGAGAAGAGAATGGAGAAGGGACTGCAACATGGCCATTCCCCAGGAGGTGATTTCTCACATCCTCTCTTTCTCCTTGCCACCTCCCCACCCCCCCCTAACACACATACAAGTGCCCTAACCCTTTGGCAAAACTAATAATAATATTGTTTATAAAAATAACATATGTATTGGTTATCTATTACTGAGTAACAAAGTATCTGAAAACTTAGCTTGAAACAAAACACATTTCATATCTCACAGTTTCTGTGGGTCAAGAATCTGGTATGACTTACCTCAGGCTCTAGGTCTTTCACAAGGTTATGGTCATCTCAAGCTTTGACTAGAAAAAGATCTGCTTCTTAATACACTCATGTGGTTGTTGGCAGGATTCAGTTCCTTGCAGAATATTAAACTATGGCCTCAGCTCTTGTTTTCTCCCTGGAGGGAGAAAAAAACTTTTGGTCACTTCACATGGCAACAGAATGTGTCCAGAAGAGAAGTGCTAGCAGGATCAAGATCATGGTCCATTTGTAAACTAAGTATGGAGCTCAGGGGAACTAGTGTTACCACTATGCCACTCTGGATCCACCTGGGACAGTCCTAGGTTCTTGCCCTTGGACCTCCCTGTGCACACTAGGTATATATGCGTGCTCAACAACCTATCTGAGCTTGCTGGGACTTAGAGTGGATCATGGCATGAAGACCCTGTTGAGGCTGCAAGCTCTCTCTCTCACTTTCTCTTTCTGTGTCTCTTTCTCACAGAAGAAATAAATAAATGACCTAAAAAAATCCAACTGTGAACGTGACATCCCTTCACTTTTGCTGTGTTCTGTTCAATAAAAGCAAGTCATTTGGCCCAGCTCACACATAAGGTGAGGGGAATACACAAAGGCATGGAAACTAGGAGGCCAGGATCCTTGGGAGCCATGTTTGAAGACTGCCAGCCATGGTATGTTACCACTTGAGACAAACAACAACAAAATATATACAAACTTTTAAAAGTTTATTTATTCTACCAGAGAGAGACAGACAGACAGGCACTCCCAACAGGGTCTTCACACTGTGGTCCAATGCCAGCCTCGGCCAGCCTGGATCTTGATTATGCAAGAAACTGGTGTATAGAAGGATTCCCAAGACATGAACCAGGGACCTTCCAAAGTGAGTCTGGTTGCATTACTGTACTATTACTTGGCCCCAAAATATATATAATTATTTATGAATTACAACTCTTCTCTATGTACTTCCCAGTGCAAAGGATAAGGTCAAACACAAATCTTGTGTTAAATGGAAAGATCTCTGTTCATGTTTTACATTGCTGTATAGATACAGTGATAATGACTTTTAACTGACCACTGGTCTTCTCCTAAATTAAATTAAATTAAATTATATTATATGGAGAAAAACTATCCCCACTATAAAAAGAGCAGAACTTTGTTTTAATGGGTTTTGAAGAGACTCTGCCCAGTAACAAATGTTCTTAGTTATCTCACCACCCACTTGAAAAGCAACTGGTATTAGAGGGAAGAATGGTGTTGTCTGGTCTATTGCAGGAACCCTCATTTTATTGGAATGCAAGCATTGCTACAAAATAGGGAAGAAGGGAAAGAAAATGGGAAAATGGCCATCAACAACTGCTTTTAATGGAAATGGTATGAAGGCCCCTCACCCTCTTCTTCATGGTTTTAAGGCAATGATCCCCAGAGAGCAAATCTGAGGCTGCAATGAAAAGGCTTCATCTGAGAAAGCCTGGTCTGCAAGTTCCCTCTCCTTTGATGCCCTAGTGAGAGGGAATGTTTCCATTGTGTGTGGGTTTTTGATATGTAGCTTTGAAAAGAATACTAAATCCTTTCCATGAAAAGGTTGAATATTATGCTCTTTGCTGAGTAAAGAGGGTTGTTGTTTTTGAGTTAAGACAAAATCCCACTCAAAGTTCCCACTTATTCATGATCGGCCATTTCCTGAGGAGGCACATAAACGTATCCTTCCTTTTATTTATTTACTTTTCTTTCCCAAGGAAGACATTATCAGCCTATCTTTAATGAGAACAGGAATATTCGACTGGAAGAAGAAAAAAACATGTAAAATTCAGGTAAAATTTGTTGAAAGTTGAGGGGAAGAAATGAGGCAAGAATGTTCATTTTGTTAGACTAGAGGCATGGCAGACTAAAGCTACAGAAACTAGAGGCTGGAGTCTACAAAGGCAACTCCTTGCTAAATTCTCTCACTACAAATGCAAAAGTATTCAAGTGGAAATTACAGTACTATTTTAATACACAGAAATCCAGTTGACTGTGTCTCGAAATCATTTAAATTGTTTGATGCTCAGCACTTCTAAGAAAATTATCTAAGAGTGTTAAAAGAAAAACTTCAGACAATTTAACATGGTGGAGTTTAATTGAGCAAACAAAAAACATGATTTGAATCAAGGACCCCAGTATGGCTTCCAAGGGACTCCAGGGAGCCTTGTGGTCCAGCACATCTTTGGTCCAGAAAGGGAAAGTGACGTATGCAGGAATAGGAAGGTGACATACAAAAACGGAAGTGGGGAAATGAAGGAGAGAAATGGATTGATACTTGCCTGCATTAACAGAGTTCAAAGGGTGGGCTTTCTGTGATTGACCGAAGTGTGGCTACTATGATTGGCTGTAAACTAGCAACTCACTAAGAAAGCAGTTTCCCCAGTGGGGTCGCAGTTTGCTTACAGAAACTAAAGCAAATCAGAGGCTTTCTCAGGTTAACATAGTTTAACAAGAGCTAGAGTTTGTTTAAACAGCACATGCATGTCACATCCAGAAAACAGGAAATGTGAGTTCACATTTCTCAAACTTGACTGAAAATCCCAATTACCCAGCAAGAAACATAGATTTCTACAGCTTCATCTACAGCCTCTACTAAATCAGAATCTCTAGGTATGAGGTGTGAACACCTCTGTCTTTTGAAAAATCATTACACAAGAGTTTAAGGTTTTTGGAGGAAGACAGGAACGCGGGTGCTGCGGAGTTCTGGTTAGTCCAGCTCTTGCTCCTGACTCACCGCTGTTCACTCTCCCTGAAAAATAAGTCAGTCAGGAAGCCACGCTGCAGCCATGGCTTTAGAAAAATACCAGTGAACCAGAGGTGGCCATTCTCTGAATTAGAATTACTTTAACCAGCCACAACGTAAAGGTCCCTGCAGAAAGTGTGTGCTGACTTCATCAGAGCTGTTAAGGAAAAGAATCTCAAGGTGAAAGGACCAGGTCAGAAGCCTACCAAGACTTTGAGAATCACTAGAAGAAAAACACCTCATGATGAAGGTTCTAAGACTTGGGATCGTTTCTAAAAGAGAATCCACAAGTGACTCATTGATTTGCACAGTCCTTCTGAGATTGTTAAACAGATTACTTCCATCTGTAGTAAAACCATCAGAGTTGAGGTGAAGTCACCATTGTAGGTGCCAAAGGCAACTATTTTAGTAACTTGATTATCAGTTGAAAAAAAACGAAAGAGTTTAAAGTTTTTCAGCAGGAAGTACAAGCACTCTTTCATTGTGCTTTATGTTTACCCATGTAAAGCAGACAGATTTCAGAATGCCATGATGGTCTGGGTTCATGAACCTACGTGAGAGCTCCAGTAATGAAAGTAAAGTAGAAAATTTCAACTTTACAGACATTTGCCTGCACTCTTCTGTTCATTTTATGTCCATAGGAAATAGGATCCTTTGCATTTCCAATAATGATATTTATTACTGATAATTTCTTTCACAAATATTTTTATGACACTGAGTGATACTCATCAGGTTCATTAGAAGTTCTCTGTTTTCCATTTCTTCTTTCTATATGATACATGTTACTATTGAAACTGTCTACTGAAGGGAACAATTAATCCCTCTCTAATTACACTTTCCATACAGTTGTCATCGCTGAGTGATCTGTTTCCCAAATGAAAGCAATCTGTCCCTCTCCGTTGTTCTCATGCACTAGGCAATTGGAAACAGGAGCAATTTTAACTTTCCCAGAAACATTTACTGTTCAGCCTCATACTTCAATCCCCATTCCTCACAGTGATAATGCAAGAAAGATTCCTTTTTCTTACCCATTGCAAGGTTCATGGCTGAGGCCTCTGTCACAAAGAGATTCACAAGACAGAAACATACAGATTTATTTAATATCAGTTTTATGTGACTGAGGAACTTCCATAATGCAATGAAGAACCAAAGAAATGGAAACGTGTGTATTTTTAGGCTAAGTCTGGTGAAGATGTGGACGGAGATGTATGATTGGATAGAAGAGGTATGATCTAATGGTAATAAAGTGGAAGAAGCTTAACAAGGTTTTTTGTTCAAATTCTTCTTGGTGTCTTGTGTCTTAAGAAATAAGAATGTTCCTTTTCTTAGAGAAGGAGAGTGCCACTTCAAGGAGGGTCTTCTGACTTGCTTCAGGAAAGGACAAGGGGAAGATGAAAGTCACTTTTCTGCTCCTGCTACGTTCTCCAATGCCAAGGTGCCATCTCTGGGGATCGCATGTCTTAAGCTTCAATACTAGTTTGCTGCATCCAGGCTTGTGCCTACAGGGCTGGATTGGAGGAAACTCCCTCCTTTTTTTCTCTCTCTCAGCATGGGTGATGACTCACAAATTCTCTGGAAAACATGTCCAGGAAGGCCTCCTTAACTCCACCAGAATCTAAACTAGATCATAACTACATTAAGAGAGACCCATCTCAGTTTGGCCCAATAGTTTAGGAAGCCAGGATAACAGCACAGTTTGAATCCCAGCCTAGAAGCTTAGAAAACACCCTGGATGCATGTGTGTGCATGCTCCAAATTCCAACAAGACGGAGAGATGGAGAAGAGCTAGTGGCAGGACCACAGCCCATTGTGGGAGGCTTTCTTCCCCCACCCCAGTCTCCCTATTGCTCTCTGATAAGCACATATGCCTTCTGGCAAAAGAAAGGAAGAAAGGGAGGGAGGAAGGGAGGAAGGAAGGGAGGAAGGGAGGAAAGAAAGAAGAAAGAGAGAAGAGAGAAAGAAAGAAAAGGCCATCTTCTCTGGTTCCACCAAACAACACACATTCTCAAGAAACATACTCAAATCATTTACACATAGAAAACAATGTTGTACCTATTGATAAAGAAACTTCAAGTCTTCATTCATACTTATTTGCCACTAGATTTCCCTACTAGCAAAATGTTATTTTCAGATAGTCTGAACAAAGTTGTGTCCTGAATCACTGTTGATCCAAACATGGAGAATTTCACACATGAAGCACCGACACGGAAGATGCTTCCATACCAACCACACGTGACAAATTCTAGATCAGTTTCCCTTGAATTCAATGTCTGCACCAACCTACAAGTTATTGACTGCTTTTATGCAGCTCCTTAAGTAACAGAAACAGAGTGAGAGAGGTAAACAGGCAGTCTTTGCAAATCATTTTAGCTAGGATTCACATACATGGGCAAAGGCCAAGAACACAGGAATTTCTCAGATATTTTTGGAGTCCTCATTTGTTACCTTCTTGCCATGCAACCAAGGGAAGTAGCTGAATTTTTCTAAACTTTATTTCGCTCAGAAAGGAGAACATAAAGGATTCATCCAACATATTCGCAGTGTTGTGAGGATGTAATTAGATGAAAGTAGAAGTGCCTTATAAACTGTAGGGTCTCAGCAAAGTGTGTGGAGTTGTAATAGGTCACCAGCTTGGTCTCCTAACCATGCTATTCTACAGTTAGTGCTGGAGCACAAACTGTTTCATAGGATGGAAAGATTTTTCAAGATTTCCCTAGTAAATTTTTCATGTGCTAATCATGGATTGAATAAAGTGAGGGGTGGAGGTAAAAAATCCTCTACCACTTTATTGATAAGTCTGTACAATGTCCTTTTTATGAACCTGGTCTTAATTATATTATTCAATAAATATTTATTGGACAGGCTTTATGTGCCAGACATTATCCGAATTATTTTCCTGACCAGTAAAATAGCTTTCTTACATTGGCATAGATCTTGTTTTGCTGTGTGACATGTTTTGTTATACTTTTATTACAAGTTGAGTATCTCTTATCCAAAATTCTTGGGACCAGAAGTGTTTCAGATCTTATATTATTTTGGATTTTAAAATATTTCCGTACATACAATCTCAGGAACAGGACCTACGTCTCAACATGAAATTCATTATGTTTATTTTTATTATTTTTTTTTACAGCTTTTTGCTATAGGGCATGTGCACTTGCCAGAAAGACAGAGAGAGACAGAGAAACAGAAAGCAAGAAAGCACCCCCCTGGAGGATGGCCACACTGCAGTCCCTTCTCCTCCATTCTCCTCTTGGGATCCTGGGCACGCACGCACACACGCCCGGCTTGAGTTTAAGCCACTGGGTCCAGGACTCGAACCTCGGTCGACTACATGGGAGTCCAGCAACATGGCCATTATGCCAACTTCTGGTCCCCAAATTCATTATGTTTTATACATGCTGTATACAAATAGCTTGGTGGTTATTTATTCATTTATTTTTATTAGTTATTCATCACTTCTAAACATTTTTACCAGAGGGTATGTGTACCTGCCAGAGAGAGAGAGTGAGGAAAGTAAGAACAAATCCCTAAGGGGCATTGTCACATTGTAGTCTCTTTTCTTCCATCTCTCCCTCCTTTCATGATTTTGGGCATGCATGCACATGTACCCAATGTGCTACTCAAGCCACTGCATGTGGGATTTAAACCATGTGGTCAGCCATGTGGAATCTAGCCACCTTAACTACAGCCTGGCCTGAAGGTAATTTTATATAAGTTTTTTGTATGGAAGCATTTTTTACTGTGACCCATCATATAAGGTCAGGTGTAGAATTTTCTATTTGTAGAGTCATGTTGGCACTCAAAAAGTTTTGTATTTTGGGAACCAGCAGTTAGCGTAATGGCTATGTCGCTGGACTCCCACGTAGTCGACCGTGGTTTGCATCCCGGACCCGGTGGCTTAAAATTCATGCCGAGCACGTGTGCGTGCGTGCCCAAGATCCCGAGAGGAGAATGGAGGAGAAGGGATTGCGGCGTGACCATCCCCCCTGGGGGGTGATTTCTCGCTTTCTGTCTCTATGTCTATCTCTGTCTGGCGAGTGCACGCGCCCTATTGCAAAAACCTCTCAAAAAAAAAAAAGTAAAAAAAAGCATATTGAGAAATATAGGTATCATGAATCAAGAAATCTTCATACAGTACCTCTGTTCTAGGTGCTGAATACAAATAAATGTGTATCTAATCTACGCTTAGATGAAAGACTTGGAAATTATGATTCTTTTTAGTTCAGAAATGAGAGAAATTTTAGCCCATATGGAAGCTAGTTAAGGTACAGAGGATTGAAAAAAATAGGACTTCATTTGCACTTAAACTGGGTCTCAATGTGGTTCTTCAATTTTTGTTGAAAATCGAGGGAATGCTCCAACATCTAAAGCTGGAGGTGGATCCACTGGCTGTCTTTGCATCACTGAAGCTCTTAGGAGTCCAGCCTTCATGGAGTTCTTTTGACAGCTCCTTCTTTGTCTTGAATGCCTCTGCATTGCAGTGTGCTATTGGCTAAAAGGAAACAAGGGCCCAGAAAAAATGTTAAATATAGGCAGAGAGCCTTGCTGAGGCTATGACGAAGATGAAAGGCTATATTCTGATTGTTGGCATGCCAGCTCATATCTTCTGCCAAATGATATTTATACAGCTGAGAGGAGTATGTTAGTTTCATGTTCTTTCTACACAGGAATCAGAACCATTTTCTCAAGAGTAGGGTCCAAAATGGAATGCATATGTTTTACAATATCCAAAGGAGCTTCCCATCCTCAGATCCTTGAGCTTCTAAATACCACTGCTTTGGCTAAGCTAGTAGGCTCCTTTCTGGCCAGAACCATGACTAGAATCTAAACTTGAGATGGTTCTACTTCAAAATCACACTTGAACCATGTTGGGGTTTTGTAGTGTGTAAATTCAATTCATTATGGTTGCTGAGATTTAGGATTCATCTGAAAAAGAGAAATGGTGTGAGGAGACATTTTATCATACAGTTCTCAAGTCAACCAATTTTCTTGAGAGCTCAGTCACTATAGTCCAAACCTGGGACCTCATCCACCCAAAGCAGCAATTAGGTGACTGAAACGTAACCCACTAAGTCAACTTGGATTTGCCGAATGGAAATGTGAGTCAGCGTTCTCTGGGATGCAGTAGCCAGGCCTGTGGGCCAAAGAGGATACAGACTGAGAATGTAAGCATGGACAAGCTACGTTCACTTTGCAAAAAGAAATATGATGATGAGCAAAGTCGTTCTTCTAATCAGAGGTTCCCAGAAATAAGAATCTGGGAGCTCTGAAAGCAATCATTACAGAACCGTCTGTATCTTTAAATATTCGACTAATATTCATTTACGACGAAGAGTTGTGCTTGGGATGAGAACTGCAGGGAAGAAATGAAGGCGAGAAGAACAGATCTGGAAACATGCTTTGTTAGTTGGAAGTGTAATTTTATAGTTGCTCATGCTTGTCTTCAACTTTTATGGAGCAGCATAGAACGGGGTGATGGCTAAGCACACATAAGAGGTAAAGCAAATATTGTCTTTTTCCCCCCTTGAGAACCAAAACAGGGGCTGCTCTAGGAGAGATCAAACACTGGGAGAAGAAGAACACTGGTGACTCCTGATGATCTACTTATCAGCTCTTATCAGCTCAGGATGTGACAAGGACAGAATCCCAAAGAAAAGCAGAACCAAAACATGCAAGTGTTTACTTCAGCAACCTTTATGCCAAATAGGATATATTTGTGTTGGTGATGTTTGCTGCTTTACCAGTAAGGGTCTCTTTTCACCTTGAAGCATTGAAAACAGTATGATCTAAATTCACAAATTAAATATTGGCTATGCCTCTAGGATCCTGGACACATCAGTGATGTCAATAACTCGAATGACTTTGTGCTTATTTTAATTTGGAGTCTGTCAGGCCTTCGGTGATCAGATACAGGTGGTCCATCCAGTACTGTTACGAATCAGGACATGCCCATAGGCAGGTTCGTTCAGTTCTCATCTGTAATAAGACAAGGTTGAATAAAACTATTTTCTAAGATCTTTAAAATTTTGAACTTTCTGATTTTAACAGTCCACTTTGCTGGCCTTGGTGCCACTGGACTAGCCTCTCTCAAACTATCCTCTCACTTTTCCCTTGAAAACAAAAATGGTCACTTTGCATTAGTGGCAATGGTACAACCAGCATCCCTGTGCAAGCATTTTGCCGCTGAGTGCAAGGGCTGGGAGAGGAGGCCTTGGAGGGGAGTGGTCCCAGCTGTGAATCTCAATTGTATTATTTAGTAGGTGGATGGATTGCCTCTGCAGGATCACCAACTTTGGAGCTTTTTTCTTGGTCACTCCCATTCTGTGGTTATGTTCACTAATGCTCATTCTTTTACTATTTTTCAAAATAGAGATTTAAGACTACAGTATGCACTTAACTTCAAAGAAATCTTTTTTTTCTTTTTCTTTTTTTAAAGTAACAGTGTAATTAATCTCTCAGAATCCATGGTTTTTGGTGCTGACACTGTTCTATAAAATTCTATTTTTCTTTTTGCCTTTTGACCCACCCAGAGGATCTGACGAAAGGGTTTTCTCAAAGCATAAAAGCCAGGATGCACCATCTAAGATCACAAATTTTTATCAATGAATATAATCTTTTCCCTCTCACTTTTCCTCTGACCCACAGACCATAATAAACTCCCAGAGTTTCATGTTGAACACAGTGCTCAGAACTTCAGCCAAAAGAAAAGTTATATTTCCATTCCTGAATTAATGATTTGAAATACCCAACGTTAATTTAGCAAATATTTATTGAGCATCTCTGATGTACCAGGAATTGTTCCAAGTACTTTGGGATGCAGCAGTGAGCAACGCAGAGAGATCACAAGCACTAAGGAGAAAAGGGAAAGAGCAGGTGAAGTATCAGGCAGAGTAAAATCTAAGTAGAACCACCCTGAAGGAAAGGGATCATTCAAGAAACAGGGAAGAAAATTTGCAACACAGGGAACAGCAAGTTTAATGTGTTTGAAGTGACAATCTGTCTCAAGGCTCAAGGAACAGAGAGAAGGAGTGAGTGGTTGGAGGAGAGGGAGCCAGGAAGACGGGGAAGAGAGATGGTTAGAGGGGACCAGGTCACGTGAGCCTGTGGCTCACAGGATGTTTCCTTTTACTCTGAATGAGATGCAAGACCATGAGAAGGTTTTAAGCACAGGAGTGATATGAACTGACTTCTATTTTAACAGGATCACTCTACCTACTGTTTCAAAAATATACTGAAGCTTGGAAATAATAGAAACTCCCAAAGAAGACAACAAAATGATCCAAATAAGATGTGCTGACTTAGAACACAAGAGAGAGTTATTATTTGGATATTGTGAAGAGGTCCAATCCTGAATAGGCTCTGCTGGAAGAGTCCACAGATATCCTGACAGATTAGATATGGAGTAAGAAAAACAGATTTAAGGATGACAACAGGGACTTTTTCCTGAGTAATGGGAAGAATGGAGTTGCCATCAACTGAGATGGGGAAAACAACAGGAGTTTTGAAGAAGAAAGACATCAGGAGTTCAGTTTTGGACATATTGAGGGTAAAAATCTGTCAAATCCATATTATTTCCTTTGCTCTGTAACATACAAGATAATCTCTTATAACCTTTTGTATACACACACACACACACACACACATACACACAGAGTTTTGCATAACTTTTCACCATTAAGACTTAAGCCTTGGGGTTCTTTTTTTAATTAATTAATTTATCATCATCTTGTTTATATTACATTGAATCACACATAACTTTACAGTGTATTACATTTCTTTTTCCAGAAGGAATACCATGCATACCAGTCAATACAGAGATATTAAAATCCCCATTTCATTATCCAATAGCTTTTCATTATTTTTCCTGATCATCATCGTCATTATTATTATTATTCAAATTATTTTTTTAAACAGTCAATCACTATTGAGTTCTTTAATTCCTGAAGGAATCACTCCTTTACTGAATGAATCAGTTTCAAGAGGTCTAGCTGGTGGAAGTTCCATGAACATTTCTAAATTTCAAGCCAGATAAAAAAGCAGGCTGGAATTTCTTTGTTCATTCTTTCTTCCTTCCTTCCTTCCTTCCTTCCTTCCTTCCTTCCTTCCTTCCTTCCTTCCTTCCTTTCTTTCTTTCTTCTTTCTTTCTTTCTTTCTTTCTTTCTTTCTTTCTTTCTTTCTTTCTTTCTTTCTTTCTTTCTTTTTCTTCTTTCTTTCGCTCTCTCTTTTTCTTTCATTCTTCCCTACAGGGCACATGTGCTTGCTGGAGATACAGAGAGACAGAGGGGCAGAAAGTGAGAAATCACTCTCCAGGAGGGGATGGCCACTCTGCAATCCCTTCTCCCTCAATCTCCTCTCAAGATCTTGGGGCATGCATGCACATTCGCCTGGAGTGAGTTTTAAGCCGTTGGGTCTGGGACTTGAACTATGGTTGACTATGTGAGAGTCCAGCCACATAACCCTTATGCCATCTGCTGGTGACTACAATTTTTTTAGCATGCAACAAAACATTTTCTAGTTTCTTATTCTTTTTTTCACTAGTGGGCAAACAACTAGGATGTCAAGGTTCAGAAAGCCATATAAGCCCTCAAGAAAATGATAAATTTCTGACCATCAACTCTGGGTTATTTGTGATTCCTCCAAACCTGCAGCACTATCATACATGTAAAAGATGGAGACAGTCTGCAAATGCAAAACATGTATTGATAAAAATTAGCGGCAGGGAATCATCAACTCTTATAATAAGAATCGTATAATCTACTCTTTCTTTATTGACCTAATCAGTCATTTGTTCTTCACACATCCTTGGAGGCACTTGCTAAGTGGCTTACACTTAGATATAAAAATTAATATCATATCCAGATCTTTCTTTCGAGAAACTCATGCCAATAGGAGAGATAGGATGCAATCCAACAGCATGCTGTGTGATCAGAGAAGAATGTGAAGCTGTGATAGGGATAGAAAGGCAAAAATGGTAAGTCTAGTCAGGCTTAGAGAGAGGATGTGATTATTGAACTGAATTGTATTGTAGAAAAGAGTGGAAATTCCCTAGTCAGGCCAATGGATAAATAAGTGAGAGGGTACATGTTTCTGTCAGCTGGAACATCCAGTGAACAAAGAGTGAAGCTGTGGGCTTCACTCAAAAGCCTGTAACAGAAAAGATGGTGAGAGAGGTCAGCAGGTGGCATGGTGGTTAAGGTGCTGGACTCCCACATGGCTGACCACTGTTTGAGTCCCAGACCTGGTGGCTTGGTTTCTCACTTTCTCTCCCTCTCTCTCTGGTGAGCACATGTGCCTGATAGCAAATTTTAAAAAATGATAATAATAAATAAAATTAAATAAATAATTCTTTTTCCAAAAAATGACAAGAGGTAATACTAATTAATGGCTCTCAAAGGCTCTGACATGCAGGTAATTTGAATTTATCCTGTAAACAAAGGGGACAACTGAAAGTTTTTTAAGAAGGAAAGTAAAATGCTTAGATATACCTTTTAGAAAAAGTACTCTGGTAGAGGGATAAGGAGACATATAAGAAATATAAACATGTAGATGATCCTTAGGGTCTTTGAAATTATGCCACAGACCCTAATGTCGAAAGAAATTTACAAGATTTTTTTTTCATTAAATATATTTCAGGTTAATTGAGATTATTCTAAGCAAAGTGGTCCATTTGAACATTTATACCTGTAGAGTGCCTTTACAAGTATTTTGTGTGTTTTCACTGTCACTGAGCCGAACTTGAATGAAAAGCTTTTAAATGTATATTTATACCCTAAGTAAAATGAATATGAAAGATAAACATTTTGGAAGTTTGCTCTAGCAGAATGTCTCTTTGATTCTAGAAGCTGTTAAATAACTTATCTACTTCATTGTCTTAATTTATTTCAAGGAATTTGTATTAGAAAAGATTTATGTTATTAATGAAAATAAAAACAATGGTGGGGCCAGCAGGTGGCAAGATAGTTAAGGGCGCTGGACTCCCACATAGCTGATCACGGTTCCAGTCCTGGACTGGGTAGCTTGCTTTCTCACTTTCCATCTCTCTTTCTCTCTCTCACTCTGTCCCTCTCTGGTCAAATTTAAATAAATAATGAAGTTAATTATTTTTTTTAAATGGCAAATTTAAGTTCTCACTTAAAGCTATGTATGCTCTTGGTGTGTACAAAATCCATTAATAAGCCTTTATGTGGGTCTGCAAGTGGCATGGTGGTTAAGGTACTGGATCTCACATGGCTGGCTACATGCATGGTTCCAATCCTGGACCCAGTGGCTTGAAAATCACACCAGACATGTGTCTGTGCTTGCCCAGTATCTTGAGAGGAGAATGGAGGAGAAGCCATTTTGGTGTGGTCATATCCCCCAGGGAGTGATTTCTCACTTTCCCCCGCTTTCTTTTACTCTTTTTTTCTCTCTCTCTCTGGTGAGTGCACATACCCTACAGGGGAAAAAAAAGTGGAGGGAAGCCTTTTTATTAGAATAAATGGTTCAGAAAATACCAGGTGAATGGACAGTACATTTCAAAATATTGAAAAAACAAAAGTTTACTTATCCTAAAGGTCAATAAAAGATTTGAAATATGTCAAACACATTACTGAAAATAATAATAAACTTTAAGTGATTAGTCTAGAGTAGATAGAAATTTAAGAAGAAAGAAGGAAGGAAGGAAGGAAAGAACCAACAAATGAAGAACTGATTAAAGCTGTTTAGATGCCTGACATCTATCAGAGTTCCTATATTAATGGTTTCTTGCAAATGAAGCACGAGCCTTTGGGGCTCCTTAGCGCCATGCTTTGTCCACCATGGGTCCCATGCCTCACCAGTGGTGGGATTCAGACACTTGAAAAAAATTGCCACTCGGGAACCAGCAGTCAGCGTAATGGCTATGTCGCTGGACTCCCATGTAGTCGACCGCGGTTCGCGTCCTGGACCCGGTGGCTTAAAACTCACGTCGGGCGCGTGTGCGTGCGTGCCCAAGATCCCGAGAGGAGAATGAAGGAGAAGGGATTGCGGCGTGACCATCCCCCATGGGGGGTGATTTCTCGCTTTCTGTCTCTATGTCTCTCTGTCTGTCTGGCGCGTGCACACGCCCTATAGCGAAAATCTCTCAAAAAAAAAAAAAAAAATTGCCACTCTAGGGATATGAAGAACTAATGCACCATTAGGCACCATTTCTAACTTATTGATCAGCATTAAATCTAACTTGTTCCCCAATTAAAGTTCTCTATATTCTTTCTTAAAGAATTATTTTATTTAACTTTATTTATTTATTGTTATTATTATTCTTTTCCAGAGAGAGAGGGAGAGAAAGTAGAAAGCAAGTCACAAGGACTTGAACTGCGGTCAGCCATGTGCGAGTTCAGTGCCTTAACCACCACGCCACCTGCCAGCCTCTCTCTAAACTCTTTCAGACAAGATTTCTATCTCTTCCTTACCAAGGTGGAAAGAACTGTGAGGTCCTTGGGAACCATACAGACCTTTTTCATATCTCCTCATATTCAAAAGAATACCCACTCATTTAGGCCAAAAAAGACCCTGCAGCCTTGTTCCTTCTCTGACAGGCTGCTCATTTGTCTTTCCACATTGCTGGTCTCTGGCCTAATAATAATTATAGCAGCTGATTTGCAGGTGAATTCCAAGACACATCTCTTATCTGCACTGAAGGAAGTGTCTCTTCAGTGGCAGCATTTCTGCATTTGCAGGAATTTGGAGACTAAATCTTTGGGTTCACTTGGAATGGAAGAGGAAAGAGGAATTCCAGGGCAGGCTTTCATTGGTTGGTTCTGGGTGTCACTAGAGACCCTGACCCATCCCAGCCACACTTAGGCTTGGTAACAAAAGCCCATAGACCAGCTACTTCTTCCTCTATAATTGTCTGCTCACCTGGACAAGATTTTAGATGTGTGGCTGATGAAGCAGCAGAGACAAAGTGTTCTTATCCTTATTATACCTAATCCACATTCGTTTTAATTTCCCGAGAAAAGATGTATGGATAATTCAGACAAAACACTATGAAGAAAGAGTTGGATTAAGATTTTTTTTTAAGTTTTTTTTTTTCCTTTTGGAGAAGTTTTGCTACAAGGCGTGTGCACTCGCTAGAGAGACAGAGACAGAGAGACAGAAAGCAAGAAATCACCCCCCCCCGGGGGGGGGGATGGCCACGCCACAATCCCTTCTCCTCCATTCTTCTCTCGGGATCTTGGGCACACACGCACACGTGCCCGGCGTGAGTTTAAGCCACCGGGTCTAGGACTTCAACCACGGTCGACTACATGGGAGTTCAGCGACGTAGCCATTATGCTAACTGCTGGTCCCAAGAGTTTTAACAAGTGTTTTCACAATTATAGTTTGTTTTCCACTTTTAAAAAGTTTATTTATCGAGTGGTTCAATTTATTTTTACTAGGACTAGCAGTATTCATAAATTTATATCTTTTGTTATAATTTATTCTTATCAAAGTCAGATAGATCATTTGATTTATTTTGTAAGGGATTATAAAACAGGAAATGTTAGAAAAGTTGATTTTGTAATACATACTATATAGAAAAACAAATGTTTTTATTAAATGTTTCACTGATTCAAATACTTTTTTTTCAAATAATTTTGATGTAATTAATATGCCATTTATATCTTTCAGGAAAAAATAATTATAGCAGCTGATTTGTAAATGACTTTAAACCTTATTTTAGTCATTGAAATAAATTCGCTTTCCTGATTTATACTCTTAAAAAAGTTTATTTTTTTTATCAGAGAGAGAGAGAGAGAAAGAGGCAGAAACAGAGAGATACTCCTAACAGGGTTTTCATACTGCAGTCCGTCTCCATCTGAACCAGCCAGGATCATAGGCACACACACACACACACACACACACACACACACACATACACATACACACACCCACAAAGTGAGTGCACCAGGAAGGTCCTGAGATGCAACCCAGAGCTTCTCCCAGGTGGATCCGGTTGCATTACCACAGTGCCACAGCCACACTCTATTACTAATTAAGATTATAAGAAAAAACTAAGTCCTTTTGAAACATTTTTAAAATATTAATATTAGCTTTAAAAATGTTAATGTGTATTAGCTGCTGAACACATACATATCAAGCACCTTCATCTTCAGTACTGATGCGCAGTCCAGGAGGTGAAGGCCTTGCACAGGACACAGGTTTTTAGGGGGATTAACTGACCTTCGCATGAAGGTCTTTTTGTGCTCAGTGTAAGACATGGCCTCTTGACTGTTAGGCTAATACTGTAGGTCTCCTTGAACAAATATTGTTAATACTTTATAAATGAGTCATATCATTATGCATGCTTGAAAGCGATAGGACTGTTTTCATTTTTCAATGAATGTAATCTGGAATTTTCACCACCTCAGACTAGTCTATTTATTATAATTATTTAGAATTTTATGACTCTACCATAAAATTCACACATGCTAGCCAAAACACAGCAAGAAAAATAAATGAATTTCATAAAAGCAGTCCAAAAATTAGTATTATCTTGTTTTTCTTTAAATCATGTTCCATTGATTCTAGTAGCCAAAGGATTCAGTTGCCTAAACTCACGCAGTGCAGCTCAAAACATTTTAACAGGAAGTAGAGTAGACAGGGATCCTGCTCCCTAGAAGTTTAAAATAGAAAATTCAATATGAGGTACATAACAATGCAAATAACAACCCCACAATCCACTGTGTAAGAGAAAGCTACACAGAATAATACAATGTAGCAGCAAGGACACAAATGATCACTAAATTCAACATTTTCTCTAAGGTTTTCAGTGTCAGTGCACTGTAGAGGGAAAAAAAGAAAGAGAGAGAGCAGTTATCACTGTGATGAGGGAGGATCTAAGAAGAATAGAAAGAAAGCGAGGAAAGACCTGTCCCAGTAGAGACGAAGTCTGGGAATGACTTAGATGAAAGAGCAGGGTCTGGTCAGGAGAACCAGATGACCTGAATGCTGAGGAGATAGGTCTGAACAAAATGAAAGGAGAACGAAGGAAAGGAAGAGATTCATTACAGACTCCAGGGATAAAGAGCCCCATAATCAGGCCCCAGCAGCCTGGCCTAGATAGAGTAGACACAACTGAGAGCTGTAGCTGTATTCAAAGGGTGAGATAACCTGGTGCTTGTGGTGAATTCATTGGCCTCGCTCTCTCACCTGGCCTGTCAGGGCTGGAGGTGGAGGAAAGTGGGCTAGTGAGAAGAAAGTGGCTATGGTCAAGCCTGAATGCAAGTGACTCGGAAAATAAAACTCTCTATCCACACGTCACTTTCTCAAGTGAAAAGGACAGAATTCAAATGGACGTGAAACAAATTCCCATTTACTTCAAAGCTTAGACTAGAGACAAAAGGAGGAAGGAGGGACACTTTATAAAAATGGCTTGGTTTAGCGGTCGAAATTAGCGAAGAAATTAGCATAATATACTCAGGATTTTATTTTAGTCTCCTTTCCACGTTCCTTGGTGATATAAAATGTTCATTCTGACAAAGGCAAAATGTTCAAACTTCATCTCCAAAACGTTATTAACAAAGCCTGTTTTGATGGATTCAGTATGCACCACATTTGCACTTGTTTCCACATTATTTGGTAGAGAATTTTTGTATTATTTATAGTGGTTAGGAACTAAGTCTCTGAAGCCACATTCTGGCTCCAAAGCCCTGCAGTTGATTAGCTATGGGATATTGGGGAAGGTACTTAATATCTCGAAGTCTCAATTTCCCCAGCTGTTAAAGAGGACCATAATAATATCTACCTAGGGCCAGCCAGTATATGATGGTTAAGGAGGCTGGATCCCACATGGCTGACGCCACAGTTCAAGTCCTAGACCCAGCAGCTAGAAAAACACACCAGGCAAGTATATGTACATGTCCAAAATCCCAAAGGGAGAATGGAGGAGAAGGGATTGTGGTAAAGCCATCTCCCCAGGGGTTGATTCCTCACTATCTCTCTCTCTCTCCCTTCTCTCTCTTTCTCTGGTCAGCACATATACCTTTTAGCAAATTAAATATGTGTGTGTGTGTGTGTGTGTATGCCTTTAGGAATTAAATAAAACAATGGATGCAAATATTAAACATAAAACATTTAACAAAATACAGCATGGAAACTAGCAAATGGTATACTAAAGATTGTGGGCTTTCTCTCCAAATAAATTTCAAGCTTTCTAAAAGTAAGTTCCAAGTTTATGGTACAAACAAATAGCCTAGCAAAATATTAAGTCCTTTATTTCACCAAAAGTGGGAGTTGAAAAAAATATATTGTGACTTTGTCTATGTTTGTATACCCCAACATTCTCCAGGCAGAAAATGGATAATTCTGTTCGTTAGTCACACAGAAACACCCAGATACCTTTCTTGACTAGATAGATTGTTAGCTTCTAAACGGAATGATTTAGAAACTACTATAGGTTATTAAATTTACAGGAATTTGGTCTCTGGGAAAGCTTACAAAGGTGTGGTGGAGCTTGAAATCAATGATCAGTTTTTACTTCTTATACTTCAGTGCAATAATAATCTATTTAAATAACTCATCTGACCACATGACTTGCTTATAAACACAAACATTTTACTTCAGTAAACTCAATTCTTAATGATAGCATTCTACTTTGAATATACATAATTTGAATTCACTCGTTGGCACATACTGACTCCCTCTCTATGGCCTGCTTAGGACTCTATTACATCTTTGTGAGCTTCACCACAATGGTTTGGTTCAGTATTCCTCTACCATGGAATACATTAAAACCAAAACAAAACACTGTCATACGTGGAGGAGTTTATTAAATCCAGCCTGAGAAAGACAGTCAGCAATCTGTCCAGTCACATTCTGGACATTTTGTTTTAAAGACATTCCCAGAATATTGGCTCAATGTTAACAGAGAAACTGTACATAGGACTCAGTAAGGAAGGGATCTGCTAGTCTATGGGAGACCAGAACCCAGAATGCTGCCCACACCTCTGTGAAACACCACATTTGCTAAATCAGCTATCTACCAGGATCATAAGACTGATAAAAATCACAGTACTGAAAATTATGCATGCTCAGCCCTTTGGAGTTATTGCTAAACAGGCCGATAAAGTTACTTTTCTGCTTTTTGCATGAACTTCAAAAGCAGTCATTTGTATACATATTTTTTTTCCCCTTTGGGCCATGCATTATTATTTTATTTAAGCTGTGATGAAAGAATTTTAGTTTCTATATAAGAATAGGTATCGTTTCTTTTATTTTTTGTTCAGAATTATTTTCTATTCTTACTCATCATTATAAACTTTATTTTTTAGGTTTTTTGTTTTTGTTTGTCTGTTTGTATTTTGGCTTTTGCCATAGGGCTCATGGGTTCACCAAAGGTAGAAAGTGAGAAATCACCCTCAAGTGTGGCGACCATGCTGCAATCCCTTCTCTTCCATTCTCCTCCTGGGATGTTGGGCACACAAGCTCACGCACCCAGTGGAATTTTCAAGCCACTGTGTCTTATACTCGAGCCAGAGTTGACCACATGGAAATCCAGCGCCTTAGTCATCACAGCGACTACTGGCCCTAAGTACATTGTTAAAAAGCAAAATTATATAGATTTAGAACTGAAAAAAGTTTTAAAGGACATTGATACTCAGAGAATTTTAAATGATTTGCTTAAAGTCCTGCAGCCAGTGAAAAGGAGATCTGGAGCTAGAATCCTATATCCTCACTTCTATTTCTTTTTCTTTTTCTTTTTCTTTCTTTTTTCTTTTTTTTTTTTTTTTGGAGAAGTTTTTGCTATAGGGCATGTATGCTTGTCAGAAAGACAGAGAGAGACAGAGAACCAGAAAGTGAGAAATCACCCTCCCCCCCCCATGGGGGGAAGGCCACGCCGCAATCCCTTCTCCTCCATTCTCCTCTTGGGATCTTGGGCATGCACGCACACACGCCTGGCATGAGTTTAAGCCACCAGGTCCGGGACTCAAACCATGGTCGACTACATGGGAGTCCAGAGACATAGCCATTACCCCCAACTGCTGGTCCCACCTCACTTCTAAATTTAGTATTGATGCCATATTACATAGCCCAACTTCAAATAGAAGAGGAATTATACTGTTCAACATTCTCTGCACTCTCAAACTCCTAAATCTATATAACTCATCACCTTGCCATTCATTCAAAGATTTCCTACCTTTTAATTTTATTTATTTATTTTATTTTAACCAGAGTAAGACATAGGGGGGGAAAGTGAGAAAGCAAGCTACCAGGTCCGGGACCCAAATAATGGTTGGCCATGTGGGAGTCCAGCACCCCAACCACCACACCACCTGCTGGCCCCAGATATAGTATTCTTATGAAAGTATTAGGCACATAGTAACTACTCCATAAATTTTTTCAGAGGTTGAGAAGACAGAATTATATGTTCAAAGACTCCAAGTTTTTTTTTTTTTTTTTTAAAAAAAAAAAAAAAAAAAAAAAAAAGAAAGCACAATAGGAGGCCAGCAGATGGCATGGTACTTAAGGAGCTGGACTTCCACACGGCTGAACTGCAGTCTGAGTCTCGGACCTGGAAGCCTGAAAATCATGCAAGGCATGTGTGCATGCGTGCCCAAAATCCCCAATGGAGAATAGAGGAGAGGAGATTGCAGTGTGGCCCTCCCCACTGGAGGGAAATTTCTCACTTTCACTCTCTGTCTCTCTCCAGGGAGTACACATGCCCTATGGCAAAAACCTAAAAAACAAAACAAAACAAAAAGGTATGATATAGTATTACAGTATATCCCAACGAAACCAACTATTTAAAATAGATAGAAGCAAAGAGAATGAATTTAACTGAACTGTGATTACTGAAATTAAACTGAACTGTGCTCACTTCTCCCAGCTCCCAGTTATAGTGTAGGCAAGAAAGTACCCATCACCCTAACTAATATTGCAGAACATACATTAGAGTTGGTTCCTCCTTCTCTTCAGTTCTAAGGGCTCAAGCCCTCCTTCTAACAGCTGATAATGGGTTTATGACAGCCTTCATTAGAAGACACACGTGGATTTCGAGTAGCAAGCTTTAGAAAGGAGAACAAAATGTTAAGGGTTAAGAAAAAGATAATATGGAACCTAGGAAGTGACCATGGGCAGGGGCAGCTGGCAAAGGCTTCTGGATCTGAGTTTAGAAAACTGAGAGTAGTCCTACTGCAGGTCTATGGTCCAGAAAGTTTCAGGGTTATTGAACCATGAGGAGGATCATTACAACTCTGAAGCTGTAAGGTTCAAAAAACTACCTGCAGCACCAGGCCTGGGGACAACCCGCTAAAAGGGCTGTCCAAGGGGTGGGTAAAGCCCCGTCTGTGTCTCAGACCTTGGAGTCATCCCATAAATGGGATTTTGAGTCCACAGAGACTTTGAGTCCTGAAAATGTTGACAAAAAGGCTGTTAAATAGAACTAGTAATGATTAATTTACCAGTGGCACTGGTGAGTCAGTATATTAACAAGAGTTGGTTTTACTCCTAACATAGGAATATATAGGTTATAAACAGGGGTGAAATCACTTTCTGCCATGTTTGACAGCAAATTTAACAAAGAATTTGTCCTGGAAGGCAAACATTTTACCCTCAAAGATCTTAGAGTTACAGGGATTGTCCTTTGGCAAGACAGAATGACCAGTCCAAATTATTTAAATAAACATCCTCCCCTTAGAAATCAACAAGAATCCTAAATTCTGAAAAAAAAGCTATCTGCACTTAAAACAACATAGCAACATGTGACTAGAGTACCCTCACATACTTTCCCAGCCTTATGCACAGAAGGTTCCTAAAACCATCAGGATTCAATAGATGAATCCTATTCACATTCTAGACAAATGGGAAATTTAGAAGTATCCCTCCCTCCTCTTCCTCACACCGCTTTTTCTCCTCCCTACCCCATAGCTCTCCTAGGGTTGTCAGGACTCCCCAGTCCTGCTTTTTTTCAAACTTAAAATAGATTTCTATTTTCCTCCATGGAAGACCTTTGTGCTTGGTGATCTGCAGGTATTATATTCAGTCACATTCATTTAGTGAACAGGATGCATTCACATTGCAATCTAGTGCATTATATAAAAGCCTTTATTAATCACTCCATGGTGCCATAAAATGACAGGCATTGAGTTCCCAAAAGCAAATACTGCAAACCAAGAACCTTAATATAGTGGTGGATATAAAATTATAATAGCCAAGTGGCAAGTCCTTGGTGCATTTAGAGGATCACAAGAGGATAAAAAGAGCTTCTGGTGCCTCTCTAATTGTTCTTAAATTTTTATTTATGGTGATATTAAGCAGTTCTCTAAGAGCTCCAGCCATTTAAATTATGGTGATTCTTTCTAAAGGCTTTTAACTGTAAGGAAATTGGGAATTAGTTCCCTTTCTGAGGAGACACAGGTGCCTGAGTGTTTCCTAACAGATGGTACTCTTCCAAACTTGCTGAGTGGATGGTTTACCAGTGGTTTGCAAACTTTAGCATGCTTCAGGATGTCCTGAAGGACTTAATAAGTCGTATCGCTGGGCCCTGTTCCTAGCATATCTGATTCAGCAGGTCTGGGGTGGGGCCTAACGATCAGCATTTTCAGCAAATTCCCAGGTGATGTTGATGCTGCTGTTCTGAGGACCGTATCTTGAGAACCACTGCTATCAAATACACTTTAGCTAAATGCAACAAGCCAACTGCTATTATTGGAATGCATATAAAAGGATGTGGGTTCTCTAAGAAGCACCCTAGGCGCTCCATTTTTTGTGAGAAGGGGGCACTCCTATCTTCTCGCTCTACATCACAGTATAGGCTCCTCCAATTGCCTATGGATTAGATGCTGCTTAGGGTGAAACAATGTTAAGAACATCCTTTCTAGTCACTAACAGGGAGCAATAGAATACAAACATAGGGTTAGGCTAAGCAATCATATGATGATATGAACCCAGTAAAGTTTTATCTGGGTTACTCAGAAAAATTAGGGAATAATTCATTTACATTTATTTTCAAGGAAATTTAGTGACGGTTTTCCCAATACCTTCGAACTTCGATGTATTCCGTTTTATCATGGAGAAGATATAACCATTTATGATTTCAGTTGTGAAGTTCTAACAAATGAGGTTATATTTATATCTAAATCTTGACTTCACTTTAGAAATCTCTTGATTTCATTTTAGCCTATTATTCTTTTTTTTTCCAGAAAGGTGTGAAGTTTATTGACATCTAAAAAAAAAGAAAGAAAGAAAGGATGGAACAGAACACAGCTACTGAATATGGGATACTTCCTTATTTACAAGTGTTACTATGGGAGGCACATTTTAATCAGCATTTCAAATAAAAGAATACAGTTTTTTTTTTTTTTTTTTTTGCTACAAATATCAGTACTTCACTCTGCAGGTGGAAGATTAATGAAAACATTATGTGATTGCCCAAGTTAGAAGCAGATTATTGAGACCTTAAAAATATATAAAAAAGGGTAACTGCTACTCAAATATTAATTTTCACAAAATCAATCTTGCAGCTAATTTAGACAATTGTTTAGAAAAGCTGGCTTTAAAAAAATGGGGGGAAAGGGAGAACACATAGATATGTCTTCATTTAAGTTCATGCTTTCAAAAGCTACTTTAAAAAGAAAAACTGAATTAGGGTTTCCAAAGCTTTAGGAGTCCATCTTCACTGTAGGTGGCAATCAGGTTCTTATGAGGATGATGTGCAATACCAATCACATCCTTCTCGTGAACTGTCAAAGTTCTCTCCAGTTTGCCAGTGACTGTGCTGAAACAATAGAGCACAAAGTCATCCCCCACATAGTAGATCCATTCACCACGGGGAGAGAGGGCACAGCAAACAAAGTCACCACCTTCTCTTTTACCAGAGCTGAAGCTTCTGACAATCTGCCCCTGCATATTCATTATGACCACTGTGTTTGATCTGTTGCACACCACAAAGTGTTCTGGGTTTTTTGGAAGTAGAATCACACTGTTGACAGTAATGTCTGTCCCTGCGGTGCTGCCCAAGGATTTAAAGGTATTTGAACATTCTGTAGTCTTCATATTCCAGATCTTTACAGTGCCATCAGAGGATGCACTAATAATATAATGTCCATCCTGTGTAAATGTTGCTTCATTAACAAAGGAAGAATGGCCACGAAATTCCTTTAGGGTTTTCCCAGATTTTAAGCCATAAATTCTGATTGTTTGGTCAAAAGAGGCGCTAAGGATTTGACTGCTATCCTTAGAAAAGCTTAAACAGGTGACACCTTTACTGTGTGCCCTTTCAAACCTCCTTAAACACTGTCCACTCTGTATCTTCCATACCTTGATTTTTCCATCTAGGGTGCCAGTTGCTAACATTTCTGTGTCTCTACTGAAGCACATGCAGAGGACAGCATTGACCATCATCATAAAGTTATCCTGGGCCTGGTACTTAAGATCCTTCCTGATTTTTCCAGTTGTAAAGTTCCATACTTCAGTGAATCCATCAATAGATCCAGTGACCAGATAATGACCATCTGGAGAAAATCGAGCACACTCCACATGTGATTTCTGACCAAACTTAATATGTCTGCTGAGTTGTGTAGGAAACTTTTCTTCTTCCACATCTTTAACAGCTGCTTTGCCCCGGAACAAATCTATTGTCATACCAGGAGGCAGCAACCCCTGGTGCTGCTGCCACTTCAGTGCCTGCCCCAGCAAGGCCATGAGACGAGACGGAGGCACCACACGGACTTCCCCAGCTAAAGCCTGGGCAATTGCTGCTCTTCTCTTTTCTTTGCTACTTCCATCTGGATATGCCTCACGAGGATCAAAATAAGACCTAGCCAAGAGGTTCTCCAGATGAATATACCACTCAGGTTGTGTTTGTTCTAACATAATCATGGGGTCAGTCTGTCTCAGAAGTGATCTGGCAGCACCCAATTCATGGAGCTCTATCAATTCCAAAACAACCTGTTCATAGAGGCCAATGAGGGTTTTGTCTGGCAATTTCAGAGACTGTAAAGCCTGTAGGACAGTATCCCAATGGCCACTATTAATGTCAGCCACAAAACTCTCGATGCTGTCCACGGTATTCAGAGACACAATAGTCTCCTCCTGTAAGGTGGCGAGGGCCCGATGTAAACTGTTCTCCTTCAGGTACTGCATGATAAGGCGGATCACATCCGAGGACTCGATTTCAATCGACATAACGATGTTTCTCCAGGAGCAGCGCTCACTTCACTCTCAGACTCGGTCGCGCAACACACCAACGACACCTCCCACCTCCGGCGGCTGTCTCTTAGCCTATTCTTTTTTTTTTTTTTTAAAAGAATTATCTATTTATTTATTTCCATTTGTTATTGTTATTTTTTATTCTTTATTTGATGAGAGAGAGAGAGAGAGAGAGAGAGAGAGAGAGAGAGAGAGAGAGAGAGAAAGGGAAAGTGAGAAAGCAAGCCACCAGGTCCAGGACTTGAACCATGGTTGGCCATGTGGGAATCCAGTGCTCTTATCCACCACACCACCTGCTGGCCCCGAGCCTATTATTCTTTATCAATAGACTATTATATAGGAGTCTTTCAATATGTTACACCTTAGAATAGTTTTTCAGGATAATTTCTTTTACCTTTGTTAATTCCCCGTCTTGGATAATTCATTTAAGTTATTTTTCTATATTGCTTGTGATTGAGTACATTTATTCATTTTAAAGAATTTTTTTATTTAACTTTATTTATTTTATTATTATTTGCCAGTTTGATCAGAGAGAGAGAAACAGAGAGAGGGAAAGTGAGAAAGTGAGCCACCAGGTTCAGAACTTGACTGCAATCGGCCCTATGGGAGTCCAGCGCCTTTAACCACCACATCACCTGCCAGACCTTTTATTTATGTTTTTAAGAGTTTTTTGGCTTTAGGGTGCATATGCTCACTGGAGAGAGGCAGAGAGACAGAGATAGTGAGAGATAAAGTAAGAAATCACCCCGCAGGGAAGATGACCATGCCACAATTCACAATTCCTTCTCTTTCATCCCCCCCCTCCCCGCCTCAGGATCTTGGGCACGCACACACGCCCAGTGTGACTTTTGAAGCCACTGGGTCCAGGAATCGAACTGTGGTTGGCCATGTGAGTCCAACGATGTAACCACTACACCATCTGCTATACATTTATTTTTAACCTATTACTTGAAATAATTTCAAACATATACACAAGTTTCAGGAATGGTACAAAGAACTCCCATATATCCTACATTTGGATTAGCCAATCGTTCATATTTTACCATATTCTCTTTTTCTTTCTTCATTACTATTTCCTTAATATCAAACTAATCACGTAATACAGATAAAGTCACATACTCTGCCTAATAATGTTTCAGGCATTGATAGACCCCATATACAACAGTTGTCCTATGAGATTATTATGGAGCTGGAAAATTTCTATTACCTAGTGACATGGTAGCCATCATTGCACCAGAGTGCAATGCATTGCTCACCTATTTGTGGTGATGTTGGTGTAAATAAACCTACTGCAGTGCCAGTCTTATAAAAGTATAGCACATACAATTAAGTACAGTACATGCTACTGGATAATGATAATGAATGACTATACTACTGGTATATGTACTAATTATAATATACTTTTTGTCATTATTTTAGAATGTATTTCTACTTATAACAATTTTTTTCTGTACATGAGTGCATCATCTTACGCTAGCAGCAGCCTTGTACATCATGTATCTACCATGCGTCTTAAACAAATCACTTTCTTTTTCTTTCTTTTATTCTTTGAGAGATTTTTGCTATAGAGTACGTGTGCTTACTGAATAGACAGAGAGAGACAGAAAGACAGAAAGCAAGAATTCACCGCCCAGGGGAGATAGCCACACTGCAAATCCCTTCTCCTCTCAGTATTTTGGGTACACGTGCACACGCACCAGGTGTGTTTTAAGCTGCCGGGTCTGGGACTCAAACCATAGTTGCTACAGTTGCTACATGGAAGTCCAGCAACATAACTGTTATGCCATCTGCTGGTCCCAATTGCATCATTTTCTCTTGTGCTTGAATTAATGTTCTGTTGTTATTGTTCATCACATCCTTTCCAATGGGACAAAATGTGGTGGTGGAAGACAGTGATATTGATGATCCTAACCCTGCAGAGGCCTAGGCTAATGTGTATGCTAATGTCTTAGTTTTAAACAACAACAAAAAATTTAAGTAAAATTAATAAAAAATTTTAAAATAGAAAAAATTTATAGAATAAAGATATAAAGAAATGAAATTTTTTGAATAGCTGTATGAGTTTTTGCTAAAAGTTAGACTCCAAAAGTTTTAAAAAATTAAGATTTCATAAAAAAGTAAAAATGTTACAATAAGCTAAGAATATTGTTGATGAAAAATTTTTATTTAATTTAAGTATACAGTGTTTATAGTCTAGAATATTGTACAGTAATGTCCTAGGATTCACATTCACTCACCACTCATTCACTTACTCACCCAGAGCAACTTCCAGTCCTATAATAGCTGCATTTAATAATTTGAGGCTGGGGCTGGCAGTAGTATGTGGTGATTAAGGTGCTGGACTCGCACATGACTGACTACAGTTTGAGTCTTGGACCTGGTAGATTGTTTTCTCACCCCCTGACCCCCGTCTCTCTCTGGTCAAATTTTTAAAAAATAATAATAAATAAAGTTGAATATGTAATTTTTTAAAAAATAATTTCAGTTTGACATTGAGCACGGATTTTAATAAATCAAATAAAAACTAAGAATAAGGTAAAATGTACAAAAATAGAATATCCAGGTTAAAGAGAAATAGCAAAAAAGTCATTAAATGGTGAAAGAAATAATAGATCAAGTGACAAAATAACACAATGCCTTCTTTCAAGAGAGTTGCCAAAACTCTCTTACCACGCACAGAAAAAGTACGCCTTCTTGTTAACAGCTGACCAATTGTAAAATTTGATAAAATCTCCCACAGGATGAGTGGCATAATGAGTCAATAGGCTGTAGAAAACTTGTTTTGCATAACACAATGATATAATATGTTTAGACTATTCTGTCCACCTGAGAGTATACAGTGATAAGATAGAACAACTATAAATTCCCGACACCTGAACGAATAGAATTCATCCTAATTGTCATTTTGTCCATCTCCAGGGTTTCCTATACTTGTATATAGTTGAACATGTCAGTGCCACTGCATGAACTACAGCATTTAAGCTTGGTCCCAAGACCTAAAATCTATTATATAAGTATGGATTTTATAATTCAATAGGCATTCTAACTAAACTTCAGTTCCTCTCTTTAATATTTGCCCCCATCTAGATTAAGTCACTGAATCAACTTCTACAATTTTTTTTTTTTTAATTTTCCAGGAGGTGCATGTGCTTTCTACAACCCCCTCTTCTTCACCTCTCCTTCTTTTTTGGATTCTGGGCCTGTGTACATGCACCTTGTCTGTTTCTCAAGCCGGTGGTCGAGGACTCACATCACGCAGTTGGCCAGGTAGGACCTAGCTACCTTAACCACTGCAGCACAGGCTGGCTCAAGTTTCTGAAAACTTTCTTTATCTAGGATATCATGAACTTCTCAAAAGTTTATAATTTGAAGATGTAAGGTATTTGGGAGAGACAATTCAATCTAATTAAAACTAGTGAAAGTTTACACAAAATAAAGGCTAAGAAATGAATCTAAAACAATGATCAGCTCTTGAAAAATTGTCTGTCGGGGAATTTAAAAAAGTGTTATGAAGTAGAACATGACTATAATAAAGTATCAAGCTGGTGAGCTAATATCCTGTAGCTGTGGAGAGAAGTGTGACATGGAAGGGTAGTTCCTTGGGGACAGGATTTAGGTTTCAAATCTCATGAGGGAGATTAGGCTTGGAGGGAAGATGGGGCAGAGGTAAAAGCCAGGCATCATTTTTGTGAGAGGGTATTGATTATGGGGAAGGCCAAGCATGTGTGGGAACAGGAGTATATGAGAACTCTCTGTACTTTCTGCTCAATTTTGTTGTGAACCTAAAACTGCTCTAAAAAAGAATTTTTTTAAATAATTGTTTTATTTCATTTTTTAATTTTAATTTGACCAGAGAGGGACAGAGTGACAGAGAGAGAAAGAGACAGGGAAAGTGAAAAAGAAAGTCGCCAGGTCTGGGACTTGAACTGCAGTCACCCATGTGGGAGTCCAGCACCCTGAGCCACCACATCACCTGCCAGCTCCATCTGAAAAATATATTTTTAAAAGTCATACCTAGCCCAGGGAGGAGGGCACTCTGCCGGAGTGGTCCCGGCCTCGCCTGAAGCGTTGGTTTCTTCCTAGGTCTCTGGTCTCCTGGGCGCGTCCGCAGGAGACTACGATGGGGTCTTAAGGTGTCCCCCCCGATGTCCTGTTCTCGAGTGAAGCATGAGACCTGGAAGCTCACCAGTCAGGGGCGGTGCCCCTTCACAGAGGTGCCGTGCTAACCGAGCGCATGAGAGCCTAAAATCTACCCCTTCAGAGCTGTGCTGTTGGGGTTGCTCCCATGCTAGGTGATGAGTGGTTCCTGCACGTTCAAGCTGTGACAGGTCGAGAGCAAGCCGTTTTTCCTAGGAGACTGGATTTTGCTGACGAAACGGATGTTCTCTGGTGTTGGGCAGAAGCTAGGAACTTCTTTCCTGTTATCCTGTGTGAGCAGTTGTCAGCTACCAAATTGGCTAGAAATTTTGGGATAACTTTGTATCTGATAGTTTTCACTTAAATTTACTTTGTCTTATGTGTAAGAACATGGTTTTGTCAAAAGGGATTAAATTAAGTTTTTTAAATACTAAAAAAAAATTTTAAAAAAATTAAAAAATGTAACAGCTAAAGGGGACCAGCAGTTAGCGTAATGGCTATGTATCTGGACTCTCATGTAGTCAACCGTGGTTCGAGCCCTGGACCCGGCGGCTTAAACTCGCGCCAGGCGTGTGTGCATGCATGCCCAAGATCCCAAGAGGAGAATGGAGGAGAAGGGATTGCAGCGTGGCCATCCCCCCTGGGGATGATTTCTCGCTTTGTGTCTCTCTGTCTCTCTCTATCTTTCTGGCAAGCACATGCGCCCTATAGCAAAAACCTCTCAGAAAAAAAAAAAGTAACAGCAAGAAGCCAGCAGATAGCATGGTGGTTAAGGCACTGGATCCCACATGGCTTACTCTGTGGTTCAAGTCCCAGAACCAGCAGCTTGAAAAACATGCTGGGCATGTATGTGTGTGTGTGTGTGTGTGTGTGTGTGTGCATGCGCACACCCAAATCCTGAGAGGAGAATGGAGGATAAGATACTAGGGCATGGCCATTCCCACTGAGGGGATGATTTCTCACTTTCTGTCTCTCTGGCAAGGGCACACATCCTATGTCAAAAAATATAAAGTACAAAAAGAAAGAAAAAAATAGAACCCAAAAAAAGAACAATTATTAGAAGTGAAAATATGATCACCATCAGAGCAAAGATTTTTGTTAGAGAATCTGTAAAATGAAAATAAAAAATTTGTGAAACTGAACTTTTCGCTGATTTTCAGGCATTTTCTTGACATAAGATAAAACTCAAAATAATGAAATAGAAAGGGTACCGAAAAATATTAAGTGCTATAGTTGTCTTCAATCTTTTCATAACCAACTATCCATTTTATTATCTCTTACAAATTCCTACGATGCAATGATTGCCCATATTTTCTAATCTGCCTAAAACATAATGCTGTCGTTTCAAAATGTTTTCTTTTTAATTCTACAAAAGCAAAGAATTTTGACAGTTTCGTTAGTCTGAACAGATTTATTGTGATATAAACCCCAATTACATTGAGTTTTTTGAAATACTAAAACTAATTGGAGCATTCTCATTGCACACAGCCTGTTAGAATTTGGAAACACCTGGTCTGTTTTAACACCTAATTATAGATAAGGAAATAAGAGGACCAGAGAGATTAGTTAGTTAACTTGCCCAAGGTCATATAGTCACTGGTGGCACTTTCAGAACTAGACCACAAATCTGACTGTCAAGACCACAAGTCTTGACATTAATCCAGAACCCTTTCCTTTATCTTTTTTTCTTTTGAGGAACTTATATTCTCTACTGTCTTCAATTTTTTTCACACATCAGTCCTTTCCTCAATAAGATTTCAAATTCTTTGAGGAAAAAGAATAAGCCTTTTTGAATAATAGTAATAGCAACTATGTGTGAATTGCCTCCAACCAACAGAGTCAATAATAAAAGTTTTGCAATCTTCTCGTTTGATCTTAACAACCCCAAAAGACAAGTATTACCAGTCACTTGAGAGAAGTGGAATCTGAGCCTTATCAGGTTTAAGCAATTTGCCTAAAATCATGCTAGTGAGTAACAAAACATAGATTCAGCCTTGGTTTTCTTTTAAGCCTTTGTTCTGTCCACCCAGCTAGGCTGCTTCTAAGGGGAGGATAGTTACTGGATAGTTTCTATATTCTCTAGTTTAGCCAGAGGCCTGTGTCTGATGACTTTTTTGCAGTTCCTTACATTGCTAGGCTTTCAGAAATACACAATTAGGTAAAAAAGAGCATGGTTGTTTGTTTTCTGAAAACAATAAGTTACTGCAAAGTAATACACTAAACGTATTAAAGGGAACCCATGGAAGTCTCTCTCTTTCATTTTACAAAAGAGTTGCAAGCATAGCAAATCAGAGAATTCTGCAAACTTTGCATTTTGCAAAAAGTTCAGCATTTGTTTTACTTGTTCTTTTTAAAATCAGTTTTATCCTTTATGGACAATGTTTTCAGAAACAATAGTCTCCTTACTTTCTTGGAATGTTTGTATGTCTGCAAAGTCTTAAGGGTAATATTGGGCATCATTAATGAACTTGTTGCTCCTACTTAGGTTTGAAGGAGAATCAGTTAGGAGCAAAGGAGCAGTGCTGGGGCCTATGTGATTACAGAGAAAACCAAAAACCTTGCAGAGACACTTGTCTCTTATCACTAGGCAGCTTTGTAACTTTAGTTGTCACTGAAATGTTAGAAAATGGATGGCTTGAGAAAAGGACACCAAATCTGTGTAAGAAGGAGAGAAAGCTGTCTACAAACGCAGGATTGCTTGAGCAGGAGGAGCATCTGTTGAAATATAAATGACGTCCTCTTGTATATAACGGAATGCAGGGAACTTAATCCTGAGACCACTTGAGTTGGAGCTCACCCTCCTGTTTTATGTAGGATTTGGTGGTCCTTGGTTCATTTTTGAAATGTTTTTTGAAAAGGAGATGCTTCAAGTGGAATGGGCTCCTTTGCCTCCACGTTGGGAGTTGCCGTTAGCATGAGAGAGGCCAGGCCCAGATTCTGAAAGCCTTTCTTACAGTTATCGATGCATCCTCTGAAGCAGTCTTCTCCTTTATCTTCTACCTTGTTTTCCTTCAGATTTTGCTATAGGGCATGTGCACTTTCCAGAGAGATGGAGAAACAGAAAGCGAGAAATCATCCCCTCCAAGGGAGGATAGCCATGCCAGATCCCTTCTCCATTCTCCTCTCAGGATCCTGCGCACATATGAATACATACCGGGTGTGAATTTTAAGTCGCCAATTCTGGGACTTGAACTGTAGTCGACTACATGGGAGTCCAGCAACTTAACCATTACACCATCTGCTGGTCCCAATTTTCTACCTTTTTAACATTTTCTTTAGATATGCTGCACTCTGCGGTGGTTTTAACCCTCACTACATGTGAAAAACCACACTGAGACCCCTAAATTTTAATGGACTTAGTCTGAAATGAGGCCTAGGCACCTGTATTTTTAAGCTTCCCAGTTGGTCCCAATGTGCTGCCTAATGTGATTCTCAACCTAATGTGATTTGGGCACCCCATCCCCCACGAGTCCCCAGGAACTACTTTCAATATTTCATAACCCTAATTACAGTCATATCTGTTACTCATGATAAACTTCCACAGGATTAACACTAATTTTTTTTGCTCTTGGCTTGAACTATATCAACATCTTGTGGTAACAGTGAATCTTTTTCTGATAAGAAACTCTGATAAGTAGAGTTTCTAAAATAGACTAAAATGGAAAATTATTTGTTTATAAATACAAATACAAATTTTGAATAAACAAAATCTTTCAAAATAGATTATAGGAGGAAATAAATAAAAGGATATTTTCAGGTGAAAAAGTTGGGAAGCAATCTGATAAATTATTTTTTAAGCTGTTATTAAAATGGCCTTCGGCCTTTTGTACACACAATAGCATGTAAATGAAGGGCATACCAGAAAGTCTCTGGGTGACAAGAGAAATCTAGTTAAGGGATTTTATATTTTCTCCAGATAACGGGCACTCAAATAATGCAAATGATGAAGTTGATGGGCATCTTTGAATTCTCTTCCAGTAAACAGTAGAGCAGCATCTTCCTATCACCCCATCTTTCTTCTATCAATCCCATTAGGACCAGGCCCTTCAAGACCTGTCTGAGAAAAATCACAGAGGGAAGTACTAGAGATTATTCCCATTGTCTGCCAAGTTGGTCTCTTGCTATCATCCGGAAATGTTTAACATAAGTGAATCTTTAATTAACTTCAAAAAGTGCCTGTGCTTGGTCTCAGGTATGTAAACATGGCAGGACAAAAGTCACTAATGTTTGGCAAGGGAAGTTTTCAAAACATCAATTAGAAAGAGTTGGTATGCCTGATGAACACCCACTGCGACAGTAGGAAAGAAATTAGTGCTAATTATGAATATCCTTCTTATTTCACCAAGCATTTACTCTTGATTATGCACTAGGGAAGTGAAATTAAGCACATTTTTTGGCTAATATTTTATTTATTCACACATTCAACAATAAAGAGAAAATGCCATATGCCAAACATTACACCAGCCCCAGAAATAGAGAAGTATGTAAAATAAATTAAAAGCCATATCCCCATGAAGCTTAGGTCCTATAAGGAAACGTAGAACCTGGAAGTCAGTAGCCAAGAAGAGTATAAGGCAAAGCAGGTGTTACTCCAAACTATATTAAAATTTTTGTAGTTCAGACTTTTGAGAAAGAATATACCACCTCTAGATATAGAAAACAAAGGTATTCTCAATCCTTCACAAGAGTATTTTTAATACACAGTTCTCATTCTCTTAATTGATTAAACCGAAACCTAGCTAAAAGAGAAAAATATAATTTTAGGTACTTATGTTCTACATCCCTAACAGCTGACAATTCAGCATTAACCATTCAGTACTCATCTACCTGGGTCATTCAAGTAGAGCTTACTTCTTTACAGATGATAAGCAAGACAATGCACCATGTGTTTATGGACTTAGAGGTGAGAAGAGAAAGAAAGTAATCTTAGGAAATCTGAAAAGGAGTTTGGAGACCAGTAAAGTAATTTGGAGAACATTGACATTTAAATCAGATACTTCCATGTAATAAATATTTGCTGAATATTTCATTGGGCAGCTAGATTCCATAGATAGGGTGACATTGTTTCTCTTAAGACGTTAGTACTTTGTATGTACAATTGTAGGGTATAGGATACATTTCAGGTCTCATTTCCAATTGGTAATCCCATGAAAAAATCGTATAATGTGTCTTTGGCTGAGTGTAAAATTATCTTGAGAAGAGCTTCTTTCAGAGTATTGAAGCAAATGCTAATTGTGCCACCTTCTCGGCTTGAGTGTTTTTCAAGGAACAGTTATAAAGCCTGAAAGGCAGAGAAAGTGGTTGAAAGTCACAAAGTATTCTAGCAGCTGAAACCCTATGCTTGAGATAAGAGCTACCTTGCCTAAAATACAGCAAATGGCAGCCTCAGGACAAAGAATTAATGTGAAGAGGTGCAACCAACATGTCTTCTGAAAACCCTACACCACCCGTGCATTGTTCTTAGTATTCACACAAACTAACTTGCTGGAGTACCGACTTCTCAAGGAAAGTTGAATATTATTTTATGATAGGAACTGTGCAGAAAACTATTAAAAAATAGCCTTTTTTTTCCCTTTTCCCTAAGTTTCTTTATCTTTCTTACTCTTTCTTTTATTTTTCTCTTTCTTTCTTCTCCTTTTCTTTTTCTTTCTCTCTTTTTAAAAAATCAATTAATTTATTTATTTTAATTTGACCAGGGAAGGAGGGAGGAAGGGAGAGAGAGAGAAAGAAAGCAAGTTGCCAGATCCGGGACTTGAACCATGGTTGGTCACGTGGAAGTCCAGCACCCTTAGCCACCACACCACCTGCCAGCCCCATCTTTTTTTCTTTCTTCCTTCCTTTCTTTTTCTTTCTCCTTTCTTCTTCTTTCTTCTCTTTTCTTTCTCTTTCTCTTTCTCTTTCTCTTTCTCTTTCTCTTTCTCTCTCTCTCTCTCTCTCTCTCTCTCTCTCTCTCTTCCTCTTCTCTTTCTCTTTCTCTTTCTCTCTCTCTCTCTCTCTCTCTTTCTCTTTCTCTTCCTTTCTTTCTTTTTCTTTCTTCTTTCTTTATCTCTTCTTTATTTTCATAACAGAGACAAAGGGAAGCAGAAAGAGAGAGAGAGAAACAGAAAGAGAAACAGATTTTCCCAATAGGGTCTTCAGACGAACTCAGTCTCGGCTGACTCAGATCACAGGCACACATGCACATAGCTGGTGTGTTCAGAGAGGTCTTGGTACACAAACCTAGGATCTTTCCATGTGGGTCCAATTGCATTACCAATGCACTACTACCTAGCTCAGGATTGCTTTTTCTTTAGCCTCACTCCATTTAAAAATTCATTTTAAGGTGAAGGAAAGTACATTTAATGCTTTAGGAACAGAGAAAGGGTAAATAATTATTACAACTTTGTTAATCAAATAATAACAAAGACTTACAGACTAGGCTTTTAAAAAGTCCTGGAAATAACTTTTTTAAGTGTCTACCTACAGAAATGTTAGACAAATGTCAAATAAATTTTACCTAGATACTTTCAAAATACTTAGTCTCATTATTTATGTGTTAATTTGACAAATAAATGTCTATGATAGTAGTCCTGCAAAATGACAAATGTATAGGATATAATCCCTTACCTGAATGAAAACTAGCACTGATCATGTCAAAGCATAAAAGGACTAGCAAAGAGAATAGAGCATGCCAAATATTGCATAGGGCATATTAACAAAATTCTTTGCTGATTACCTGAAATTCAAATTTAAAAGGACATTCTCTAATTTTATTATTAAATCTTCAACCTACATGGATGCCTCCAAATTAAAAAGAACATTACTAGGACCCTAAGTTTATTAAACAAGTGATCAAAATACTTAACTAATTATCCCTCTCTTTAACTGTTCTTGTGCTGTGGATTGACTTGTGTCTTCCAAGACTGGTATGTTGAAATCCTAGCCCCTCAGTGTATCTGAAGATGGGCCTATGGGGGTAATTACGATTAAATGAGGTCCTAAGAGTGGGGTCCTGATCTTATAAAATTAGTATCCTTATAAGAAGACACATCAGAAAGCTTGTTCTCTCTCCCTCTCTCACCCTCCTCTCTCTCCACGTGTGCTCCAGGAAAAAGCTTTGTGAGGACACAGTAAGAAGGTGGCAATCTACAAGCCAGGTAAAGAACCCTACCTAAATGTCATTATGCGAACACCCTGATATCAGACTTCTCAGCCTTCAGAACTGTGAGAAAACAAACCCATATTATTAAAAGTACCAAGAATTGGATGCTGTTGAACAAATTGCCTAAAAAGGTGGAACTAGCTTTGGAATTTGGTAACGGGAAGAGGTCAAAAGAGGTTTGTGGTGCAAACTAGCACCGTGGTCATTAGGGTGACTCTGATTAGATCTCAGGCAGAAATAAAGAACATGTTATTAGCAACTAGTGGAAAGGTAATCCTTGTTATAAAGTGGTCATAAACTTAACTATGTTCTGCATTTTGTAGCAGGTAGAACTTGTGAGCAATGAAATTGGGTATTTAGCTGAGAGGATTTCTAACAAAGTGTTGAAGAAATGGCTTGGTTCCTCCTTGCTAGTTGTAATCAAATGTGAAAGAAAGACAAATTGAAGAAGAATCATTAAGCTGAAAGAAACTAAAATTTATAGATTTGGAAATTTCTTAGCCTATCCATAATGTGAAGAGTGAGAAAGTGTGTTCTGAAAAGAACACCAAAGGTGTAGCTAGACTATTAGTCAAGAAATTATTGGGAACCAGCAGTTAGCGTAATGGCTATGTCGCTGGACTCCCACGTAGTCGACCATGGTTCGCGTCCCGGACCCGGTGGCTTAAAACTCACGCCGGGCGCGTGTGCGTGCGTGCCCAAGATCCCGAGAGGAGAATGGAGGAGAAGGGATTGCGGCGTGACCATCACCCCTGGGGGGTGATTTCTCGCTTTCTGTCTCTCTGTCTCTTTCTGTCTGTCTGGCGAGTGCACACACCCTATAGCAATAACCTCTCAAAAAAAAAAAAGAAATTATTATGGGATTACATAAGGAGAAACATGGCTGGTTTGAATTGAAGGGTACAGAGATGGGATAAAACAAAAGAATTCTTGGACTTCTTAAATTCAATAAAATGGGACAATAGAGCTATTCAGCTGCAAGCGTGTGCAGATCTTCGAGAAGAGGAAATATGGACCTGAAGGAGATTCATAGCTTATTGGGGCTGCTGCCTCAGTTTTAACAGGAGAGAAGTCTTTTCCACCTGAAACCTTGGGGACAGGACACTGGCTTTTTAGAGCTGTGGCATTGGGACCCCCTACTAAGAGCCATGTAAGTGACGCTACTGCTCCAGTGGGCCTGGAGGGTAGAGTATCATTCAAAGAGGATTATTCTTGAGCCTTAAGATCTAGTGAAATTCGATTAGTTAGGGTTTAGAATTATTTGAGACCCTTTGCCCCTTTCTTCTTTACAATTTCTTCCCCTTTAGAATGGGAACTTCTATCTTGTGTCTATTCCACAATTGTATTTTGGAATAAATATCTTTATGTGTTCAGGTAACAGTTGGAGAGGAATTTGCAGGTTTGGAGGGATACAAAGATAAATAGAGATGACTCTCTCTAGTTCTGGAAGATGTTTGCTCTGATAGAGTGCACATTATAAACTGGCAATGTCACTACATGTAAGGACTCAGACAAAGACATGCAGAGGGCACTTGGGAGCAGGAAGAAAGAACCCTGTAGTAAATGATGTTGCCTTGCCAAGTGTCTATTCTTCAGCCTAGTATACCCAATCCACAGCTGCTATGAGTGCTTATTGTTAAAGGCTTTCAGATATTCTCTTATCTGGAGAATTTTCTTTAACAAAATAGCAACTTTCAGTAGCACCCTTCCCGGGTGAAGGGGACACCAGCATTATTGAGAAAGTCAGTGGTGTTTGTCCTTTGTAGATCAGGGCTAATGATAAGAGATACTGTTACTAGCTGTGCTCTGTGATAGCAATGGGAATAAGATCTCACAATAGCAGAAGACAGATGGCAGTACTTGACCATAACAGCAAAGCAGGCATAATTATCAAATGCACAGTGGATGAATTAGCAGACCCTGATCAATAAAGATTTGTGTGAATGGCTAATGAAACATAGTAATCACAGGTTGACACTGGTGAGTAAGCAATGAGAGCTCCACTGAATATATATAACTAATCAAAATATATCAAAAATAGATGACTGGAGGCTAGCAGGTGGTGTGGTGGTTAAGGCATTGGGCTACTACATGGTTAACCATGGTTCGAGTCCTGGACCCTGCAGCTTAAAAAAAAAAAAAAAAAAAAAAAAAAAAAAAAAAAAAAAGATCACATCAGGTGCATGTGCATATGTACCCAAAATCTCGAGAAGAGAATGGAGAAGAAGGGATTGCAGTGTGGCCATCCCCCCTTGTGGTGAGTGGGTGCAGATTTCTCACTTTCTCTCTCTCTGTTTCTCTCTGGCAAGCACACATGCCCTATGATAAAAACCTAAAATAAATAAGAATAAATGGTCGGAGAACTAAGATCAGCCACCTCAGTGGAAAGTCATAATTCCTTGCCCCAGTTTCAGACTCAGGTAGTTCTCAGACCTGTAATCTATTGCTGGAAATGGTGGCCAAGTGAGGAAGATTGTTGAAACACAATATAAAAACAGAATTATATAGCAGCGATTCTCTCCTGTCTCTCTGCAAAGGGACTGATGGCCATTTATTCAGATAAGCATAAACTGGGGGAAGTGAATCGTTCATTTGAGTCAACCATGAAAACTGGGGATCCCAAGTCCCGTCATGGACCCTCTCATTAGAACTGGGCTATATGTGGGTCAGAAGTTCTAGCCCAGATTTATTATATAAAGTTGGTACAAAAAGTCTATGAATCATCCCTGGGATTTTTTCCTAGCAAGCTGTAATCAGAATACGCATACTTAACATTTGTAAGAAGTCTCAACTGACAAGTAGAAAAAGTTGTTATATTGGGTCATTGGGAAAGTCATGATGCGTTTTTGCATAGAAAAGCATCGAAAAATATGTCATGACTTTCCTGACAACCTAATATTAAGGAAAAAAAAGTGAATGTCCCTGAAAATTTTAGGACAGCACATCAAAAACAGTATCATACCCAGATAGAAAGGTAGAAATTGGTGACTGAATGAATCAAGGCATCCATCAGACCCATTTAATTCACCAGTCATGAAATGGCAGTAGACTGAGTGACAGTCATTTGATGTCAATCAGCATTTAAACTCCACCTTCCTGTGTAAGCAGATCCTGAAATACTTGTTTCTTGAATGAGCACATTTCATGTGAAGAACAACTTGAAAAGAGTAGTACGTGGGACAGACTGCTGTAGACTCTGCTGGTGCCTGACCAAATTCCCTTTCTTCTAAGCCAATGATGCCTCCCTTTCCAGCTATTGAGTTTGTGTGATAATGACTTATAGCTGCTCCATTCTCTGGAAAATCACTCTTGACCAAATAGAAACTGCTTCTCCTGAAAGGACAAGTAAATTTCCCCCTAGCAGACACAGCCTATAAGTCAATAACTCAATGACATGGAATAAGAAAGGTTGACCAAGTCTGTGGTTTAAGTCAAGCTCCAGAGCTCTCCATGGAAGAAAGTTCTCACTGATACTGTGGTCTTGTTTAGCAATTTCTCCTGCCCTATCCTGCTTCCCTCACTTTCTCCTGAAAGGACTTCCTCAATAAATCATACACACCCAAAATCCTGTCTCTGCTCCTAGTGATTATGACCCAAGATAGAAATTTAGCTAGCTCTAGTTGTAGAAAGAATGTTTTTCAGAGAAAATAGTGTGCAATATGAGACTTGAAGTATTAAATAGATATATAAAAGTCAGAAATGGACGTTAGGTTAACACATTGGTTTTAATATTTGGTACCTAGATTTCCTCCATTGATAAAAGGACTTTTCAAAGATGATAGCATACCAGCAGATACTCTTCATGGCATTCTGGACTTTACTTTTTAGGTGACTGCAGTAAAATCTATTTTGATGTGGCCAGTTGTGGTTTTGCAGTGGAAATGCAGCACTTCATGAAGACGAGGTCATATCGGATGGTGCTAGGTTTATGTCCCAAAGTCTTCCTATGCATACTGGGTGCCTGACTATCCAGTGAATCTAGCTGGTTGAAGCTGGGGTAAAGATCACAACGTGAAGACTTATTTAGGAGTGCCTCTCTCTCTACATATATATCTTCCTCTTTCATAGGAGAAATAAGTAAATAAGTTTTAAAAATTCAATTTTGTGAAGTCAGCTCTTAGCATGAAAAGAAAAATAGTCATTTCTCTTTGTGAATATAAGCTAATTCATTTATCTTTTATTAAAAAATAATTGTCAGAGGGCGCATGTGCTCACCCTCAGAGAGTAAGAAAACACTCCCCATGGGCTGTGGTCACACCACAATCCCTCTCCTCTGTTCTCTATCCCATAGGGACTCTGGGCACAGGTGCACACTTGCCCAGCATATTCATCAAGCTTCCAGGACTAGGACTAGAACCATGGTCAGTAATGTGGGATCTGGCTCCTTTAACCAGTAGGCAGTGGAGCTGGCCCCATTTATCTATTTATTTAACAACTACTTTCCAAATAATGATTAGAGCCAGGTTTGTATTACCTGTTAGTAACTCAAAAAGAAACCATACTGTATCCTATCCTTTTGGAGCATAGGTAGTATTTAAGTTTGTGTGAAAAGTTGAGAACAAAATGTAATGATGGGCACAGAAGGCATAAAACTGGTAGTTTTCTTAGGGGAGGGTGATAGGAGTAATCTTCTGAAGTAGAGGCAACAAGTGGATGCACTGTTTACAGAGAATTAAAAACAGTGCTAAAAATCAACCGAAAGTCAGCATGCTTTTTTATTATACTCTGGCAGTTCTCTTTTTTAAAAAGTTTAATATTTGTTTCAGGAACAAGAGAGGCAGGGGTGGGAGGCGAGAGAGAGAGAGAAAGAGAAAGAAAGAGAACATCCCCATCAGAGTCTCATTGCCACATCCATCCCCAGCCTTCAGCCAGCTTTGGATTTTGGGTCATGGGCATATGTGTGTTGCTGTCATACTCAGGCAGGTCTCTGGACTTGAACTGGGAAGCTTCCCATATGGGACTGCCTTTTAGAGTGTTGGTTTTGCCACTGTTCCACCATCTGGCCCCCACTGGCAATTCTTTTTTTTTTTTTTTTTTTTGGAGAGATTTTCGCTATGGGGCGCGTGCGCTCGCCAGACAGACAAAGAGGGACATAGAGACAGAAAGCGAGAAATCACCCCCCAGGGGAGATGGCCACGCCGCAATCCCTTCTCCTCCATTCTCCTCTCAGGATCTTGGGCACGCACGCACACGCGCCCGGCGTGAGTTTAAGCCACTGGGTCCGGGACGCGAACCATGGTCGACTACGTGGGAGTCCAGCGACATAGCCATTACACTAACTGCTGGTTCCCCCCACTGGCAATTCTTAACAATGGTAGTGATAATGCTCTCTTCTCTCCCACCTCCTAATGCTACTGAAGAGAATTTCAATAGTCTCTCCTTTTGGGAATCTCTGTACAACCAGACTTCGTCCTCTCCCAAGTTGGTAGCCACAATATTTTCTATCCCCACATTAGGAGTGGTTGAAAGGAAGGATTTAAAGCAACTTGTTATAAAATAACCTTAAGAGTCTCCATCACCAAGTGTCCCTAGGAAAGCTTGGCCAGTTACTTTAGATTCTGGCTTTTGTGAGGGGTTGAGGTGGGAACTGGCCCAGCACACAAGGAATTTGCCTCATTATCACTGTGTATATTTTATCTGAAGTGAAGATGCTTTGAGAAAAGAAGAAGGGAATTAATAGAAAGAAGGACCAAAATTAAACACCTTTTGCAAGTCAGAGTTTTGACTTGTGTGGGCTCTGAGAGAAGAGTTGATCTCTTAACCTGTGCTGGCAAAAGGTTTAAAGTCATTTGTGCTGGCAGAGAAAGTCAAAAGACCAACTGTTCATTCCTGGGGATTTGTAAGCAGTAACTTGCTTAGATTTTGCCAGTAAAAAGAGATAATTAAGGTTCTAAACATCTACAGACTTCTTCCTATTTTGTGAGCTTTACAAAACAAAGATATAAGTCTTAAAATTTTTGCAAGTTACCTGAGGAATTGACATTCTCCCATCTGCATTAGTCATCAGTATGGGTTAAAATGACCAAACACATTACTTTTTCAACCTCAAATTTTATGATGTTCTGATTTTATACAGTATTGTACCTGATAGAGAGATATTGAAAAGATTTGAATTATGTTTTATGTGTTGGATAACATTTTTATACATAAAACTTTTCCTCAAAAAGCAATGGGAAAGGGAACCAGCAGTTAGCGTAATGGCTATGTCACTGGACTCCCACGTAGTCGACCGTGGTTCGCGTCTCGGACCCGGTGGCTTACAACTCACGCCGGGCGCGTGTGCGTGCGTGCCCAAGATCCCGAGAGGAGAATGGAGGAGAAGGGATTGCGGTGTGACCATCCCCCCTGGGGGGTGATTTCTCGCTTTCTGTCTCTATGTCTCTCTCTGTCTGTCTGGCGAGCGCACGCGCCCTATAGCGAAAAACCTGTCCAAAAAAAAAAAAAAAAAAAAAGCAATGGAAAATAAAATTTTATTTGACAGAGCTTAGTATAGACCCACACTTATTCAGTACTGTAGCCAGAAGCCATAGATAGTTATTTAACTTAAAAATGAAATGGGGGCCAACAGGTGACATGTGGTTAAGACACTGGGAATCCCGTGTAGTTGACCATGGTTCAAGTCCTAGGCCCAGGGACTTGAAATTCACACTGGGCACATGTGCATGAGTGACCAAGATCCCAAGAGAAGAATGAAGGAGAAGGGATTGTGGTGTGATCATCTCCCCAAAAAGTGATTTCTCGCTTTCTGTCTCTCTGTATCTCTGGTGAGCACATGCACCCTATAGCAAAAATATCTCTAAAACAAAAAAAGATGCAGAATTGTTTCATTACCTCTTGATAACCATAATTTCCTCAAATTCTACCCCTTGGTATCACTGATTTGTTGCTCATTAGTATAATTTTGTCACTGTGAGAATGTTATGTAAATGGAACTATACATTATGTAATATTTTGAGATTTTTTTTTTTGTAATCATGTGGCATAATGCTCTGAAAATCCTCCAGGTTGTAGCATGTATCAATAGTTTATTTCCTTTTCATCACCAAATAGATTGTATTGTACAGATGTACCATAATTTCTTTATCCATTCTGCTAAGGTCTTAATTTGTCTCCAAGGTTTTTAAAATTTTTATTATTTAGTTATTTGCTTTTTTATTTATTTTAATTTGGCCAGAGAGGGACACAGAGAGAGGAAAAGTGAGAAAGTAAGTCCCCAGTTCGAGGACTCAAACCACAGGTCGACCATGGGAGAATCCAGCCCCCCAACCAACTTGCCACTTGCCAGCCCCAAGTTGTCTCAGTTTTTGACTAGAAAAATGTACGCAGCCATAATCAGGGCTTTGTCTATTACTCCTTTCAGTTCTTTCAATATTCCTTTGTGTATTTTGAAGTTCTATGCTTACTGCATGTATGTTTAGGACTGTTATGTGTTCTTGATTAATGGACCTTTAATTATTATTTTATAATGTCTCTTTTTGTTCTTAGTAATGTTTTACTCAGAAGTCTACTTTGTCTGATGTTAAGAGACACTCCAGATTTCTTTTGACTAGTGTACACATAATATATCTTGTTTTAAGATTATTAGTTTATTTATTTCTTTTCTTTTCATTTTTTCTTTCTTTTTTTTTTTTTGAGAGGTTTTTGCTAGAGGGTACGTGCGCTCGCCAGAAAGACAGAGAGAGACAGAGAGACAGAAAGTGAGAAGTCACCCCTCCCCCAAAGGGGGATGGCCACGCCACAGTCCCTTCTCTCGGGGATCTTGGGCACGCACACACACGTGCCTGGCATGAGTTTAAGCCACCAGGTCTGGGACTCAAACCACGGTTGACTACATGGGAGTCCAGCCACATAGCCATTACGCCTACTGCTGGTCCCAGTTTATTTATTTCTTGACAAAGACAGACAAAAGAGAGAGAGAGAGAGAGACCCTCAACAGGCTCTCATGCCATCATTTACCTCCAATCTCAGTTAGCCAGGATCACAGGCATATATTGTGTATGCCTGATGTGCAAAGGGAATTCCTGGAGCACAGACCCAGAACCTTTCCTATGTGGGTCTTGTATTACTACTGTGCCACCACATGGTCTCTACATTTCCTATTTTTTTTTTTCTTGCTAGAGGGCAGATACACCCATCAGTGAGAGACAGAGAGAAAGAGAAGAAAACACATAGAGAATGGTCACATTGTAATTCCTTCAGAATGGTCACATTGTAATCCCTTCTCCATCTCTTCCTCTGTTCAGGATTCTGGGCACACCACACATGTCAATTGGGCGTGTTTCTCAAGTCACTGGGTCTGGGACTCTGTGCCATCAACCACATGGGCTCTAGCTGCCTTATATACAAGGCCACTGGGCTGGCTCCATTCTTGCTCTTTTAAGTCACCGATACCATACTTACAGATAAAGAGAGCCTCTTGTAGACACAATATAGTTGGATCATTTAAAAATCTATTTGCCTCGGACCAGCAGTTGGCGTAATGGCTATGACAGTGGACTCCCATGTAGTCAACCGTAGTTCAAGTCCCGGACCTGGTGGCTTAAACTCATGCTGGGTGCGTGTTCATGTGTGCCCAAGATCCGAAGAAGAGAATGGAGGAGAAGGAATTGTGGTGAGGCCATTCTTCGGGGGGGGGGGGGGGGGAGGTGATTTCTTACCTTTTGTCTCTGTCTCTTTCTCTGTCTTTCTGGCAAGTGCACACACCCTGTAGCAAAAACCTCTCAAAAAAAAAAAAAAAAAAATCTGTTTGCCAATCTGTCTCTTTTTTTTTTTTTTTTTTTTGGAGAGGTTTTTGCTATAGGGTGCATGTGCTCGCCAAAAAGACAGAGAGATATAAAGAGAGAAATCACCCCCCAGAGGGGATGGCCACGCCGCAATCCATTCTCCTCTTGGGATCTTGGGCACGCACACACACGCGCCCGGCGTGAGTTTAAGCCCCCAGGTCCGGGACGTGAACCACGGTCGACTACGTGGGAGTCCAGCAACATAGCCCTTACGCTAACTGCTGGTCCCACCAATCTGTCTCTTAATTAATGTGCTTAGACCATTTACCTAGACATAATGAGTAATATGTTAGAGTTCAAGTATGTTGTTTTATTAGTTATTTTTTTAATTATATTTTCTCATGTGTTACCCTGTTTATAGTTATTTCTTTACTCCTGATGTTCCAAGTTCTTTCCTTATAGTTTTCTTCATATCTGAAGAAATTATTCGATAAAATTATTTGAAAACTGATTTAAAAATGTTTCTATTTAAGAATATCTCTATTTGAAAGATAAAAGGAACAACCTGGAAGCAAAGGCCACCTGCCTTAACTCATCAGCAGGGGCCCCTGCCCAGCCTACAGTGAGGGAGGAGGGGCTTCTCTGGCCTTTCCCAGAGATAAATGGTAGAGATTGTTGCCCCATTTATGCTAATGTCATTCAGCCCCTCACTCACTCAGAAGCAGCAAGGAACAAAGGCCTTTTGACCTAAACTGATCAGCAAAGACCCCTGACCCAGCCTACAGTGGGGGAGGAGGGGCTGCTCCAGTTCATATGGTATACAACACGCAGTGTACAAATTGGGCTAGCATCTTACATTATATTTGTCCAGCTCAGCCTCTAGCCATATTATAGGCAGAGACCTTTGGGTATACAGGAACCAAACACCTGAAGACAGTCAGGTTTTGAAGTAATTCTTTACTCACAACCCCTTCCCCCCACCCCACCCCAGCAGCAAAGGAGAGAAACTCCCCTGTAAAAATCTAAAAGCAAAACTCCCACTGTGGATTCCATACTCTCACCCACAGTAGAGAAGAGACATTGGCACAGAGCTAATGCACACCATAGAGAAGGGCAAGAGCACACAGCTACAGGAATATACTCCAAAGAAGTAGGAAGAAGTGAGTATATCACTAGGCAAATGAAAAAATCAAGAAAGGTCCCCAGAAATAGGCAAAAAAAACAGAAAGTATTTCCCCTATAAAGGAACACATTAACTCCTCCACAACAATAGATAAAATACAAGAGATCACAGAAATGTCAGAAAAAGAATTCAGAATACTTATTGTAACAAAAAACAAAAACCAAAAAAACAATGAGATGCAAAAAAAAAAAAAACCAGCAACCAATTCTAGGAGATAAGAAAATCCCTCCATGACTTAAAGGAGGAACCCCATAGAGAGAGATACCCTGAAAAAGAATCAGACAGAACTTACAGAACTTCTGGAGAAAAAGAATGTAATATGGTGGGGGGAGGTGACAGCAGGTAATGTGGTGGTTAAAGTGCTGGACTCCCAAATGGCCGATCACAGGTCAAGTCCCAGACCTAGCAGTTTGAAAATCATACTGAGCACAAGTGTGTGGATACCCAAAATCCCAGGAAGAGAATGGAGGAGAAGAGATTGCAGTGTGCCCACATGCCCTGGGGTGTGATTTCTCACTTTCCCTCTCACTGTCTCTCTCTGGCGAGTGCATGTGTCCTATGGTAAAAATATTAAAAACAAGTAAGTAAATAAAATAAAGATAGAAAAATATTTTTAAAGGAGAGTGAGAGAGAGAAAGAATACAGTGCAGGAAATCAAAACTCCCTCAAGCATTTCAACAGTATATTAGACTACTCAGGAGAAAGTATCTCTGACTTTGAAGACAAAGTCTCTGAATTAGTCCAAACAACTGAAAATAATAGAAGAATAACCATCAAAAATCAAAACAACATACAGGAAATCCCAGACACCATTAATTAGTCAAATATCTACATGATAGGTATTCCAGAAGGCAGAGAGACAGGTAAAGGCATAAAAATCTCACAGTCAGTTAGCTGGAAACTTTCCAAATTTAGAGAATCTTGTGGCCACCAAATCTAGGTAATACAAAAGACACCAAACAGATATAACCTAAGAAGATCCTCTCTTAGGCCAATAATAACCAAGTTGGTAAAAATGAAAGGCAAAGACAATATACCAAAAATGGCAAGAGAGAAATGCAAAGTTACATGCAAATGTTACCCCATTAGACTAACATTGGACTGTTCTGACTGAAACAATGCAGACAAGGAAAGAATGGGAAGACATAATTAAAACTCTGAAAGAAAAACAACTTCAATCAACAGTACTATACCCGGCAAGACTATCCTTAAAATAGGAAAGAGAAATAAAATCATTCCCAGATAATCAAATGCTAAAAGATTTCATCAAAACTAAACCCACACTTCTGGAAATACTTAAGGAACTACTACACCAGGAAAACTAAAAGGAGATCGATAGAAGTAAGGAAATACAAAAAAGTAGAAAAAAATAAGTGTAGCAAAAGGACAGGGATAAGACCACACATGTCGAGGATAACGCTGAATATCAGGATTAAATTCTCTAACTAAAAGGCTAAAAATTCAGATTCAACTATTTAACAAACAAGCAGTTTTAAGTACAAATTCACCAATTATTTGTTAGACTGTTGTCTCTACAGGTTTTAAATTCCACTTATGTATTTATTATTATAACTGTCACCTATATGAAACTAGATAACAGAGGAAATGTCCAAATTGTTACAAGTAGCTAAGTCTATCTTGAGAATGAATTTAAAGAAAGCTAAAATCAAGACCTTTGTGAAGCCTATAAATCACCAAATCACTGACTTGATCATGTTTTCTCTTTTAAAATATCTCCTTTTTGAGAACTTTTAAAAAAGAATTATTTAGTTTTATTTATTTATTATTATTTCTTTAATTTGCGGGAACCAGCAGTTAACGTAATGGCTATGTCGCTGGACTCCCACGTAGTCGACCACGGTTCGCGTCCCGGACCCGGTGGCTTAAAACTCACGCCAGGCGCGTGTGCGTGCGTGCCCAAGATCCCGAGAGGAGAATGGAGGAGAAGGGATTGCAGCGTGACCATCCCCGCTGGGGGGTGATTTCTCGCTTTCTGTGTCTATGTCTCTCTCTGTCTGGCGAGCACACGCGCCCTATAGCGAAAACCTCTCACACACACAAAAAAAATTTGCTACAGGACATATGCACTCACCAGAGAGAAACAGAAAGAGAGAGAGGGAAAGTGAGAAAGCAAGCTTCCAGGTTCAGGACTCAAACCATACTCGGCCATATGGGAGTCCAGCAGTAGAACTACCATGCCACCTACTGGCCCACAAGGATATATTTCTAAATGCACACTGTAGTACTATGATCTTACAAGAACTCACAGAAAATGAACAAAAGTTTTCTTTTTCTATCTCTTCCTAATGAGCAATTGCTATGTACAATTTTACCTATCTCTAGAGCAATGAATGATAGCACAGATCTTTCCTGATTATAAACTCTTATCTCACAATCATCTACAAGGAAATTATGAATTCTTTTTTTCACTGTCTATGTTAAGATTATCTTTGTTTTAAAAAAATCCATCCTCATTAATTTATGAGGGTTTTTGTTGTTTGCTTTTTAATCACTTTGTTTTTCTTTAAAACTGTATTTCACAGTAAAGAACATTAGTAATTCAATATATAAATCCCCAAAAAAGAATATCTCTATTTTACCTGTTTACCTGAGGGAAGTTTTGTTCTGAATTGATAGTTTTTAAAAAATTACTTAAAAAATACCATACCACTTTCTTCTAGCTTCTAGTTTCTAAGGAGAAAGTCACCATTATTAAAATCATTAATCTCCTGTAACAGAGATGTCATTTTTGTTTGACTGCTTTCAATATTTTTTCTTTGTCTTTAGTTTTCAGAAATTTGATTATAATATATCAGAATTTGGATTTATTTTGGTTTATTCTGCTTAGCTTTTGCTGAGCTTATTGAATCTGTCGTTTCTTTTTTTTACTTAATTAGGGGCGTTTTCAATTATTATTTCTTTAAATACTTCTCAGGCCCTCTCTCTTTTCTTTCTCCTTCTGGAACTCCAGTGACATAAATATACATTTTTAAAAATTCCTCCTCAGATCCCTGGAACTCTGTTTTTATTTGTTTTGGCTTTTCAAGCTATTTTAATCTCTCATTGAGATTGAATAATTGCTATTGATAGATCTTCAAATTCCTCTCAGATCTCCATTACATTAGAGTCCATTTAATGGATTTTAATTTCAGTTACTGTATTTTTCAGTACTAAAAATCACTTTTGTTCTTTATATCTCCTATGTTTGATGAGATTTCCTGTTTTCTCATTCTTCTCAAGAGTGTTTGTAATCACTTGTTGAAGCATTCTTGTAATAGTTGCCTTAAAATCTTTTAATGTAATTCCAATCTCTGTGTTGCTTTGTCATTGGCATAATGCTTACTGTATGTTCTCATTTGACTTAAAATTTTCCTAGTTCTAGAATAATCAGTGGTTTCTTTTTTATTGATTCTGGAACATTTTTAGTATTATCCTAGGAGAACCTATTATCTATCTCTAAATCTTATATATTAGCAGACACTTAACTCTGAGCACATGTATTTGTTAACATCTTGAACTACAGTTGAATGTAATTTAGTTTCCAAAGCATTTGGAGTCCTATTCTTGTCTGTGTGCTTTCCAAAAATGATCTAAAACCTGGATAATATTATCTACCATAGCTAGTTCTCAAAAGTTTGTTGTGTTGGGACCAGCAGTTAGCGTAATGGCTATGTCGCTGGACTCCCATGTAGTCGACTGCGGTTCGCATCCCGGAACTGGTGGCTTAAACTCACGCCGGGCGCGTGTGCGTGCGTGCCCAGGATCCCGAGAGGAGAATGGAGGAGAACAGATTGTGGCCATACCCCCGGGGGGGTGATTTCTCTCTTTCTGTCTCTCTGTCTCTCTCTGTCCGGCTGGCGAGTGCACGCGCCCTATAGCAAAAAAAAAAAAAAAAAAAAAAAAAAAAAGAAGTTTGTTGTTTTGATATTGATTGGTTTCATACACATGAGCCTTTTTTCTCCAGAGGAGGGAGGGAGTCAGTTTAGCACTTTAATCATAGAATTAAAGGATCTTTTTCTATAATTTGCTCCTCTTCTTAATTCTCCTCCCAAACTCTAGTTTGCTTAGTGCCACCCTAACCGCATTAAAGTCTACATGTAGCTAGGAGATTTTCTTTTGGCAGGGGAGATTTTTTGCTAGGGCCTTCTCTCCCGACCCCTGCAAAGACAAAAAGTGAGAAATCACCACCACTACCCTCCCATGGGGGAAAGGCAATGCCACAATCCCTTCTCCTCTTCGGATTTTGGGCACACACGCACGCACATGTCCATGGTATGAGTTACAAGCCGCTGAGTCTGTGGCTTTCACCACGATCGGTCATGTGGGAGTCCAGTAATATAACCAGTCTATTATCTGCTAGTTCTGCTAGTTTAATTGGACAGTGTCGACACAGAAAATTTACATCAGAAATTTCTGTTATATAGGTTGATATAGATAAAAGTCATTCTTTTTCTATAAAAATCATTCTTTATTCTTCTAAAGATGAGATAGAAAGAAACAAAATTCATAAGAAATAGGGTGAGAAAGAAAGAAGTGTAAAATCTGGTAATACAGTAAAAATAGTAACAAGAAAAGATATCAGAAGACAATAAAAATACTCCAATAGAATAACTCTTGATCAAAGCAGGGTCCAGCTATGCACAGGCTGTTTCTGCTACTTCTAGTACTTAGATATCTAGCTTTACAAGTCAGAAGCCAGAATTTATTCTCAATGTTGAGTTTCTAAAACAGTACATGTTACCTTTATATTGACATTCCTTTACCTCATTCTCTGAGGTAAAAGGAATAGGTATAATCAGAATTTTAGGGAGCAAAGGTCACTTTAAAACAAGCGGGATTAGTACCAGCAGATGGCATAATGATTACATCGTTAGACTCCCAAATAGTCAAACATGGTCCAAGTCCCAAACCTCACGGCTTAAAACTCAGACCAGGCACATGTGCATGCATGCCTAAAATTCCAAGAGGAGAATGGAGAAGGGATTGCAGCCTGGCCAACCCTCCCGGGGGTTAATTTCTCTCTTTCTGTCTCTCCATCTCTCTTTCTTTCCAGTGAGCACACACACCCCTATAGCAAAAATCTTTCTCTGAAAAATCATGGATAAAAGGAAAACCTCTTTAGTAAATGGTGCTGGAAAAACTGGGTATCCACTTGCAGAAAGATGAAACTGAACCCCCATCTTTCACCATTAACAACAGTCAACTCAAAATGGATCAAAGATCTGAACCTAAGACCTCAAACAATAAAACTACTGGTGGAAAATGCTGGGGAAACTCTGGGGGCCATTGGAGTAGGCAAAGACTTCTTAAATAAGACTCCCAAAGCACAGGCAATAATCCCTAAAATAGACAAGTGGGACTATATTAGACTAAGAAGTTTCTGCACAGCAAAGGACACAGTAACAAGTGTGAACCGACAGCCTTCAGAATGGGAAAATATTTTTGTTAAATATGACTCAGACAAGGGACTGATAACCAGAATACACAGGGAACTCAAGTGCCTTATGCGAAAAAAATTGATTAACCCAATTAAAAGATAGGAAAATAAGCTGAACAAAAGTCTCTCTAAGGAAGACATATGAACAGCCAAAAAAACATATGAGGAAATGCTCAACATCCCTCATCATAAGGGAGATGCAGATAAAAACTACAATGAGATACCACCTAACCCCTGTCAGAATGGCAAAGATTAAGAATCTAAAAAGTGATAAGTGTTGGCGGGGATGTGGTGAAAAAGGAACCCTCCTACACTGTTGGTGGGAATGTAAACTAGTTCAACCACTGTGGAGAACAATATGGAGGTTCCTCAAAGATCTACAAATAGAACTACCATTTGATCCAGCAATCCCACTTCTGGGTATTTACCCAAAAGACAGGAGAATGCTCAGTCAGAAAAGTGCTTGCACATCAATGTTTATTGCAGCATTATTCACAATTGCCAAGACATGGAACCAACCTAAATGTCCACAAACTGATGAATGGATTGGAAAAGTGTGGTATATATACTCTATGGAATACTACTCAGCCATAAAAAATAACAAGACCCTGGAATTTGATAGAAAGTGGTCAGATACGGAGGATATATTGCTGAGTGAAGTAAGCCAGGCTATGAAAGAAAGATATTGTATGTATCCACTCAATATATACCGACTATCAGCATTCTATGATAGAGAGCAAAAAACTGGAGGACATAAAAGCAGTGAAGGTACTTAATGAGAATAGGACAGTGTGGAATGGGGGAAGTGAAGAGAAGAGGATAGAGAAAGATAACAAGTGAACAATAGATTGGCAGGACGTTAGTGAGAAACAGATATGGCTTATTAACTGTTGATGTTGATATGTATAGTATTCTCAACTGGATTTGTCTGAGAAGTATTTCATGATGGGCAAAGTATTTGTACAAGCAAAATGAGAAATAGCGATTGACTGTTTTAAAAAATAATTAAAATAATAATAATAATGATTGGGGAAAACATAGAAAAGATATTGAATGTTGAAGTGGGGAGATTGATGTCTCTGTACTGACTGACATGTATGGCATTCCCTTTTGAAAAAGCAGTGTAATACACTGTAAAGTTATATGTAATTCAATGTAATATAAAGAAGAATATGATCATAATAAAAAATAAAAAATCATGGGATTAGGAATTTCCTTCAAAACAACATGGACATAAAAAATAATGTGCATTTGAGTATGTCAAGGCTAGCCTCCTCCTAATTTTAGACTTGTGAAAATTAACAAAAATGAATCCCTATAGGGACTTCCACTTAGATTGCTATTTCTGCCCAGACTTTGATGAAAATGCATTCTTTGATCTTCTGGCCACCAAAAAAGAATCATCGTTAATTTCTATCCTTCTTCATCTTTATCGTTATTGTTAATATTCTTACTCATCTTTTAGGTTATGAACAAAAGAGAAAGAACTCAGACATAGTCCTGAAAGCAGGTCAAAGTGTAGGGGTCCAAAACAGACACAAAGGCAATTCATAACCCTAGGCTAGAGGGGAAGGGAGAAGCTTTAGGCAGGGAATGAAATTAGAGGTCTGAGAGAGAAAGAGGGCATTAAAGGGCAGTAGAGAGACTGAGTTAATAAAGTGAACATGAAGGTTCTGGTAAATCAATGGGTAGTTTGGGACTAATCTCACAAGGGTTCCTTTATGCAGACTTTCTGGAGGCAGACATTGAAGACTAAAAATGGTTGGAGCAAAAGTTACCCTCTTCTGTATAGGAAGGAAATTGGGGAGAAAAAATAGGGAGGTAAGACATTTATGAGACACAGAAATGGTTTATTACCTGTTGATGTTAACATGTATAGAATTCTCAAATGGACTGGTCCAAGGTGTATTTCATGTTGGGTAAATTATCTTTACAAGCTAAACGATGTGTAGTAATCAAATAAACAATAATAATAGTTTTTTTTTAAAGTAACCCTCTTCAGAGCAATCCACACAGTTGCTCTTCATAGAGTTTTCCAGGAGGTTGGTAGGTGGTGTGGTGGTTAAGGCACTAAACTCTCACACAGCCAACAGCAGTTCATGTCCCTGACCTAGCAGCTTGCTTTCTTACTTTTCCTCTCTCTCTATGATCAAATTAAATAATAACAATAATAATAATAATGTTAGGCAGAAGATGGCTTAGTGGTTACATCACTGGACTCCCACATGGCCAACTACAGTTCGAGTTCTGGACTCAGTGGCTTCAAAATAACACTGGCATGTGTGCATGCATGCCCTTGATCCAAGGATGGGAATGGAAAAGGGATTATGGCATGGCCATTTCCCCTGGGGAGTGATTTCTCACTTTCCCTCTCATTGTCTCTTTCTCTCTCTCCAGCAAGTGCACACTCCCTATGGAAAAAACCTCATAATAATAATAATAAATAATTATTTTTAAAAAGGATTTCCCAGATCCAGAATTTTCCTTTTTTTAATACACAACTAAAAAAAAATATATTCAAAAAGATGCCTGTCCTTATACCGTATATCAAAATTTCTCAAAAAATTTCCAATTTTGGCCAGTAGATTGTATGGTAGTGAAGGTGCTGGAACCCATATAGCTGACTCTGTGGTTTGAGTTCTGGACCCAGCACCTTAAAAACACATTGAGTGCATGTGTGTGCAAGCTCAAAGTCCTGAGAGGAGAATGGAGAAAAAGGGATTGTGGCATGGCCATCCCTCTGGGGTGTGATTTCTTACTTTCCCACTCTTTTCCTCTCTAGAGATTACACTTGCTCTAAAGAAAAAGAAAAAAAAAAAAGGAAGAAAGAAAAAGAAAGAAAGAAAGAGAAAACATCTAAACTCTTTTTTAATTCTCAGCTTTTATGCCAGCAGGTCTGGTTGTTAAGGAGCTGAATCCTGCATGGTTGACTCCATGATTTGAGTCAGGCTCCCAGACCCAGTGGCTTGAAAAAACACACCAGGCACGTGTGCTTGTGTGCCCAGAATTCTAAGGGGAGAAAGTAGGAGAAGAGATTGCAACATGGCCATTCCCCCTGAGGGTGGGGGCGGCTTCTCACTTTTCCTCGCTCTTTCTTTCTGCCTCTCTCTGGCAAGTGTACAAATACTGTGGCAAATATCTAAACATAAATAAATTTCACCTCATCTCTTTACTCTTGTTACTAAGACATAGGGGGAAACCAAGCATTATACTAATACATATATTTTCACTACTAGTATCATATTTAAAATAAAATGTTAATTATTAATTATTCTAAGATCAGGTTTTCAATTTAATGAGGTAAGGAAAAAGAAATATGGCCTTGCAGAAGTGACAGAGACATACTAGGCCAGGATAAAAACTAGTAGCATTATTTTGGTGTGCTTGTTAACAATTCATAAGAAACATCACAATAGTTTTCAGGACCACAGAGCTTTTTTTTCCCCAAGACAGGGTGTGGAGTAAAGAGTTAGATTGGTATTCTTATAAAACCCAGCAGAAATTTCTATTATGTCATTAGTTCCATTACCCAATAAAAATGTCATCAACTCTGACCTTCAATAAAATGAAGTCAATCATAATACTTAACTTGTAAAATCAATATTAGAATTAAGTGAGATAATATAGTAAGGTGCTTAACGTAATGCCTGCTGGAACTTAGCATACAATGAATGTCGCCGTGTCCCCTTCCTCTCCTAATTCTGCAACACCATTGCTTCTGTTAGGCCTTCTCCTTCCTTTCTTTCTTTCTTTCTTTTCTTTCCTTCCTTTCTTTCTTTCTTTTTCTTTCTTTCTTTTTCTTTCTTTCTTTCTTTCTTTCTTTCTTTTTTTTAGAGAGAGAGAGATATTTCTCACTAGCATGCATACGCTCACCTGAAAAACAGAAAGTGAGAAATCACCACCCCCCAGGGGGAATGGCCACACTACAATTCCTTCTCCTCCATTCTCCTTTCAGAATTTTGGACATACACGCACACACTCAGAGCGTGAGCTTTAAGCCACTGGGTCGAGGACTCGAACTGCTGTCGACTACGTGGGAGTCCAGCAATGTAACTATTATGCCATCTACTGGGCCCTCTCTAATCTTCCTTCTATTCTTTATCTATGCAGCCAGCCAGATACTCTCTTCTCTGCTCAGCTCCTTAATCTCCCTAATAACCCAATTGCTATAATCATCATGTATTTTGTAGTTGAACATTAATTAAAATAATGTATTGGTTGTCGTAAAAGTCATGATGTATTTTTATTGTAAAAGTGTGTCATGACTGACAACCCAATATTTAAATAAAATGCCTTATGAAATAATGTTTATCACGATTTTTTTATTCTTGTAATTTCCTCACTTGTCCACCAGCTTGCCTGGTTAACAGTTGATTTAAATTTACTTTATTGGAATAACTCAGTGTTCATGTTTATTTTTTGCAGTGTTTACCTTTATTTGCAATTTTTCTAACCCACAAAAAGAAAGCAAGGACTTTAATAAAATGGAGCATGAAGTTTTCATTTTCACATGAGTCACACTTGTGAATAGGATGTTCTTTGGTCTCAGGCACAGGGCACGCTACAAATCAAAAGAGGATGAGAAGAATTTGTGCATGTAGACAGCTGGAGCACAGTGCTAAGTTGGTAGTATGAAAAATTTGAAGCTTTTTATTTTTTCAGTTTGTGTCGGAAATAAAACTAGCAAGAATCATTTTACACCCATGGAAAGGATTTACTGGCTTATAAATATGATAAACCTTCCTTAATACTAATGCTTTGAACTTGCTGAGCACCTTTCAGCAGTGGATTCCAAAGCACTTCACTGACAATAAGACCCAGGACCCTTGGGATAGAGGTACTATTTCTATTTTATAGTTAGGGAAATAGATGCATGGAGTGACTTGCTAGAGAATACAGAGTAAGACCGAATCAAGAACTTAGACAAAATCTAACCTTTAGGCTACTGTTGCCCTCGCATATTTATTTTGTAAAAGGAAAACAATGATTTCAAATGTATACTCAGTGAAGCATTAGGATATATCCCTTTCCATCTGTTTTAACATGTTTTTGAAGTTTTGCTTGTTTTTACACTGGCAGGATTTTCAGATGATTAGTCCTGAGAGTCTTTTGTTTAAAGTGTCTCGTGTAGGGGATGAGAGAGACGGGATGATTAAGGATCTTTCCACTGCTTAGTCACTACTTCATGTTCAGTCTAGTTGGGTGGTGACCCACAGGGACTCTTTCCATGCTGGAAGAGGCAACTATGTCAGTCGTCTTACTTAATCTTGGAATGAAGGTGAGGAAAATGGTTCCAAAATGAAAAATGACAGCATCATTGGGGGTCTATGCAAGAGAAGCCCATGAATACCTATGAACATTGTCAGAAAAGCATGAATAGTATGATCTGAGAAATAGAAAATGATGTTCCTTTCAGAAAAGCAAACAAAAAAATGTAGGGCAAGTCCATTGGAAGAAGACGCAATAGAGGGAGATAGAGATTGCAGAATAAAAAGCTGATTTAAAAACAGATTTCAGGAGGGAACCAGCAGTTAGCGTAATGGCTATGTCGCTGGACGCCCACATAGTCGACCGCAGTTCGCATCCCGGACCCGGTAGCTTAAAACTCACGCCGGGTGCGTGTGTGTGCGTGCCCAAGATCCCGAGAGGAGAATGCAGAAGAAGGGATTGCGGCGTGACCATCCCCCCTGGGGGGTGATTTCTCGCTTTCTGTCTCTATGTCTCTCTCTGTCTGTCTGGCGAGCGCATGCGCCCTATAGCGAAAACCTCTCCAAAAAAAAATAAAATAAAATAAAGATTTCAGGAGAGGTATGTAACCGCTGGACCAGACTGATCATTGAGGAGCGACAACCAGGTGAAAGAGAGTTGTTAGGAACAAAATTTTGTCACACTATGTCTAAAGAATAAACTAGAATAAAATATTCCCACTTTCTCAATACAAAGTTGTATTTATTTGATTATTTAGTACAGGTGCAACACAGCAAAAAGTAGTTGTAAATCAATGTAAAGGTCAACATTTAAACTAATTATAGTTGATTACATTTATCAGGTTTTTAAAGAGTCTTAATAGCAAACGTACACTGATAAAAAAACTAAAATCTCTCTCTCTCTCTTTTGTTGTTTTGCTTTGTTTTTGTTTGCTATAGGATGCATGTGCTCACCAAAGAAAGGGGAAAAAGGAGAGATCACCCTCCTGAGGAAGACAGCCACATGAAATCTCTTCTCCTCCATTCTCCTCTTGGGATTTTGGGTACGTATACACATGTACCTGGCATGTTTTTCAACCAGGTTGGGACTCAAACCATGCACTTGGCCATGAGGAATCCTGCTGCCATAGGTTCCATGACACTAGCTGGCCTGGATTTTCTCCTTTAAACAAGGTTTTTACATAATATTGATAATAATTAAAATATTTTTATTGTTAAGTAAACTATAAAACAGGGTGAGGGAAGAATGAATTACTTGTGCCTCTGGCTAACTTAATTAAGTCATTTGATTACTAGGGAAGACAATCAAAGTGTAAAAGGTTTCTGTTTTAGGGGATAGTTTGCTTTTGTTTTTCTACAACTATGATTCTTAGACTTTTAATTTTAGTGTTCTTTTTTTTCCGAAGAATTGTCCTTTCTTTTTCTTTCTTCCTGTTGTTCTCTCTCTCTCTCTCTCTCTCTCTCTCTCTCTCTCTCTCTCTCTCTCTCTCTCCCTCCCTCCCTCCCTCTCCTCTTTCTTTATATTTTGACTAGAGAGGGACAGAGTGAGAAAGAGCGAGAGGGAAAATGAGAAAACAGGCTGCCAGGTCTGGGACTCAAACCACGGTCAGCCAAGTGGGAGTCCAGCACCTTTAACCACCATGCCATCTGCCAGCCCTAGTATTCTGATTAAATGAATGACTATTTCACAGAAACCTATGGTCCTATTTTAATCAAGTGCTTTAAACCTTTGATATTTGACATACATTTCAAATCAAGTTTCAAGTTCCAAATTAAATCTTTTGACCTCAAGTCTCTCATTTTTGAATTTGAGGACTCTAAATTTATCTCCGGATGAATTTATCTCCTAAACCTTGACTCAAACAAAACGTTTTACTTCACTTATTATGCTTCTGCCTTTTTTCAGATTGACACTTGTTAATTAAACTGGCTTCTTTATAAAAGCAAGTGGAGATATTTCATTTCAAAAATTGAATCACCTACTATGTATAACCGTTCCTTCTTTAGCATAAATTGAAAAGTGAGATGACAAGCACTCAAAGTTAGCAGAAAGTCTCCCTAAGTATATTGAACAAAATAGCTTGTCATTTATTCTTGCACAACTGTCTTTGAAGTTCTACTGGGAACAGAACAAGTTTTGAGCAGATACTGGCCTTGACATGCCATTTAACCCATTATTTGTTATTTATGTTAACGCTTGCACAGTTTTTCCCGAGTAGATGTGAATAGTTCTGAATTTTTAAATGAACATTTAAGCACCATTATGATCCTACTCAATAACACATGAAGAAGAATAAAAATATTTTCAGAATAGGTAAGAGAAGCTGTATCCTGAGTCTACGAAGACAAGACAGAGATCCCAAGTTAAGACATAGGTGATATCTAAAGAGCTAACATTTATTACATGGCACGTTGTACACGCATACCATTTCCACTCCTTTTTTAAAGTAGTTGAAGTGTATGTCTAGAAGAAAATCCCAATAAAACATTTGAGTCTCACTGAAGCACTTTGCAGTATCCCTCTAATGTCTGGCACAATGCCTGGCACCAAATAGGTAATAAATATGTGTTGAATGGATAAAGGGTACTGGTTAGAAAATTCACTGGCATGATCTAGCAAATGTTTCTCAGGACTCCCACAGCTCATAAGAGGAGCTAGAATAGAAAACTAGTCATTCTGTGCTGTTATCTACCCTTGATACTTTACCTTTAAAGTTTAATTTTCATTATCACCTTACTGCACACGTTTCTGCATATGCAACTGGAGGTCTGAAAGGGAAGGTCAGTCCCAGCACCCCAATATTGCAGCTCAGAAATCAAGATTAAACAATACGTGCTTGGGTCTGTTAATGAGTTAGGTGTGGAATTGTGATTCACAACTTGAATCACAAAGTATCAAAGCTCATCCTCCCCACCCCATCTCTATGTCTTTAGTACCTTCTACCTCTCCCTCGGTTTCCCATCTCTTCCATGAGACAAAAGCATTAATTCCCTTTAAAGCCCATCAGAATGTGAGGATTGATCAAAAAAAGCTACCATGCCTAGCAGCGGCACTTGCTCACATATAAAAAGGATTGAAATAACGATGCATAGTATTTATACTATATATAATATAATAAACAATATAAATATATAATATAAATATAGCCAAATGCTAGGTATGTAGAATAAGTCTCAGAAGGCTTGGAATAAAGTACTTTTCATCATATCAGAGCATTTCACAGTAATAGGGCTTTCCTCTTCAGAAAATGACACTATATTCTTCTCTCTGTACTTTTTGTTCAAAAAAAGTTGCTTGAATGTTTTAGTTACCGTTCCTCTAGTAAGTGGAGAGTGCATTAACCCAATATACACAGAGCATTAAAACAGCCCTGCTGATCATTTTGCTGAGCCTCTGAAAAATCATCTCTGTTGCATAAATAAGATTGGAGACAATAGTCAAGGATCAGGGTTTCTCAGCACACAATGTAGGCTTTGTACAGTGGATGTTTTCCTTGGGCTTTTTTCTCCTCGATAGAGTGGTAACAAAAGTAGAGCTTTCCCACTTTGTCCCAGAGATGGGGGTTTTAAGTCTATTGAGGGCAACTTTGTGCCTTATCTAAGCCTTTCACGATGGGCCACTTAGGAGGGGAGGCTCCGCTTCATTGGTCCCTGGACAGGAAGAGGGGCCACAGTGGGGACAAGGAGCAGGCCTCTGCTTAAACGAATCTGACAGCTTTGCATAAAGGAAGATGTTTATTCCCGTTTATGGCATATCCCTTCCCCCTTTATAATTCCCATGGCCGATGTTATTTTTTATAGCAAGTCTGACTGTCTGGGAAGGAGCCACATTGTTCCAAGCCTTAGAAAGCAAAAAGAAGAGTGGGGAAACCCTCAGTCATGCTATCTGCAGAAGAGTTTCTTCGTACTAGAGTCTACACAGCAAATTAACTCTGTATGTGTTCGTTCAAGCACATGTATGTAGTATATATAATGTGGGAGCTTTTTGAGTGGATGACTCAAGTGAGGGAATTAAAGCTTTTTCTTTATGTACATCTGCAACTTCTTTAGTGTGTTGAATACATTGTCAAATTAATAATACTTATTGATATTTAGTTGGCTCAAAGTTGTATTCTAATGTCACTTTGTGTGGTATAATAAATGGGAAAAATCCCATGTTTCTGAATTTTATAAATACCTATAGGAAACACTAAAAATACATGTGATCTACTTTTACTTTCACCATTAACACTCTCATTTTATTAAGAAAAGAAAGAAAACTTCTAAGCAGAGTTTAATTTTAAAGAGGATACAGGGTATCTTTTAGAAAGATTTTCTTAATCATCTGGATTAATCCTAACTTTCAACTCCAGATAAGAAATAGGATATCCCATAAGGAGGATTTGCAGCATTTAGGGAATTTTTTTGCCAATCAGGAAAGGCTCCCAGGGTCTAAGTTATTAAAGTTACATTTATTGGTGATTATGTCTATTTCCTGTGTAAGATGAAACTTCAAAACAAACACATGAAAAAAGTCAAGAGAAGTCAAATAAATGGCATCGTTCTTACAAATGCGAAAAAAGTTGACCACTTTCAAAGGGCCTCATGTGGCTTGGCAGATTGAATAAAATCAACCTGATAGCTTAACAGTAACCCCTGAAAACACCAACACAGTCGTAGACACACACACACACACACACACACACACACACACAGTTCACAAGGAATAATAAACAAACTGCCCAGAGACATGCAGCTTTAAACCCATCAAGGAGCTCTTATCACATTGTAAACCAAGTAACTAGAATTTGAGTAGTTGAGGCTGTCCCTAGACTCTCTGGATGGGATTAATTCCATGTAATTGTCTACAGCCTTTCTAATTGGTTCAAATGTGTGAGACTTGGGACCAGCAGTTGGCGTAATGGCTATGTCACTGGACTCTCATGTAGTCGACCACGGTTCAAGTCCCAGACTCAGTGGCTTAAACTCACGCCGGGAGCATGTGCATGCGTGCCCAAGATCCTGAAAGGAGAATGGAGGAGAAGAAATTGTGGCATGGCCAACCCCCTTGGGGGGTGATTTCTTGCTTTCTGTCTCTCTGTGTTTCTGGGGAGCGCACGTGCCCTATAGCAAAAACCTCTTTAAAAAAAAAAGTGTGAGACTCCGTACATAATGGAATCGCTTAGCCATCTGCATCTCACATAGGCCACTTCATATAGGAAAAAAAAAAATTCTCTTGAGAAAAAGGAGAAGCCAGAAATTGGCTCTACCTTACAGAAATATAATGTATACCCTTCTTCTGGCATTATTTTTATAAATCAAAACAGTGAACACAAAAGCTGATACATCAGACATTCCACCTCCAATAGAAGGTCAATTATGCAGTAAATGAGCTTTTTTTCCCCCCTTAAAAATAGAATTACTTTATTTATTCATTCACTTATTTTAATTTGACAGAGGGGGACAGAGCAAGAGAAAGCAAGAGCGAGAGTGAGAGAGAGGGAAAGTGATAAAACAAGCTGACAGGTCTGGGACTCGAACCATGGTCAGCCATGTGGGAATTCAGTGCCCTTAACCACCATGCCACCTACCAGTCCCTTAATGCTCATTTTTTATTCTAATAAATATATCTGAATGAGAGCTAGATTCCAGGGTCTTCAAAAAGTTCGTGGAAATGCATATTATAAAAAACTGCATTATCTTTTTTTTAATTTGCATCAAAATAAACTTCTACTTTAATCCAATTTCTCCATGACTTTTTTGAAATCTCTTTATACAACTTGGCACTAGCAGATTATAACTAGTGAGTTGTTGGCTGGTAGTGGGCAAGAAAGATATCATCTTTTACTCCACGTCAGAGGAGAAAATTTTTGAATTAATGAAGAATTGATTTGCAGGAATTATCCCTTATGGCCCAACAGCCTTTTATAATTTCACCATCCCTTCCAAATCCATGTGTCATAGAAGAATTCAAAACCATTTTCCTAATCCAAGATTGCTCATCAAAATCAGAGTCTATGGAAATATTTTTTATAAACTTTGTCAACCTCCATTTTAAGAAGGATCTAGTAAGCACACTCAGAGTGAGTCACCAAGAGGCAGAGCTCAGGAGGGCAGCCTGGGACCGACTTTTATACTGTGCTGCCTTCAAACTTTGTGATTGATCCAGAGGCAGGGCATTAGAGTAGAAGATCTGGGCAATTTTCTTCAGGCAATGGGAAAGTCCAGCACTGGTAAGTGATTGGTGGATGGATACCCCCGTCCCACACCCAGTAACTATGGCCTGATCAGAGGTCTAAAGCCCTTACTCAGCACAGTCCTCTAGAAAATTGCTCCACTTTATTTTCCAGACTTCTCTTTCTTGAGAAAGAATGTAAACATACATTCTCAGTCAAACCGAGCTATTTTCTACTGGGTGTGTTCACTCCTGCCACTGCACTCTATTTATAGTATTTTATTTGCTGCCTCTCCAAATGTTTTCTGCTTGTTGGTTGTTTTTTTTTTTTTTTTTTTTTTTTTTTTTTTTTTTTTTTTTTTTTTTTTATTTTATTTTCTACCATTGCTATTCTTCTCAGCTCTCCTTACCCATCACCAGGCAGCTAAATTCCATCTCACCCACCCTTTAAGGTTTCCTCTAGGAACCAAGCCTTTCATGAAGCTCTTCTTGGCATATCCATTATCACCACCCATCCCTCACCGTGCTGGAAGGGATCTCTCTTCTCCACTCTCACCACTCAAGAGTTCCTTCTCCCCTATGGCATTAATATTCTACTGTATATCTGGAGGTGTTGGTTGTTGGATTTTATTTGTTAGTTTGCATATTTGTTTGTTTTTGTATGAGCCTGCACTCTGCTGTTAGATTAAGTAGAAGTTTCCCATATTTTTGGTAATTTGCCTCTATCCAGTTCACATGCCCAGAGCATTCCTAGTGACTGTCATTCTCAACTGCAAGGCACACATCCCAAGGTGAGGAGGGCGTGGAGTGAGACAGCCAGTATCAGATTCTAAGGTCGAGGAGAATGCATATACAGTCTTAAAAACGTCTCCAACCTATTGCTGCTCCACCCTGCAATTTCTGACATCCCAAATAATCTCTCTATGCTTGAGATTCACTAGTTTAGGAACAGCTATATATTAGTCACCATTGCATCCCCTACAGTATCCAGCATGATGCCTTGAACATAAGGGTGCAAAATAAGTGTTTGATGAATGAATAAACTCTTTGAAGGATAACCCTTCTGTTGCCGTGTACCTTGCACCTCCCTGATGCCAGGTTTGAAACACACATCCTTAAGACTGGCTACAAAACACCTTCATCTCTAATCCTTATCCCCCTCCACAGCCACCCACACCTTCTGACCAGGCATTTATCTCAGGGCACAAAATGCCATTTGCCTGCTGATCAAAGGCTGTGGGAATGGGCGGCAGGAGCAGCTGCACTCAGATCCTGCCCACACCCTTCCTGTTTGCAGCAGCCCACCCCAGGGGCTATTATGTTTTTGTGGGCTAAGCAGAGCCCCTCCTCCATCTCCTTCTTCCCAGGTCCTTGCAGACACTCTGTGGGTCTGAAGTAGCAGCCTCTTGCCCATGGAGCCTGCTTTCAGCATTTCATTGTCCTGGGCAAAGCACAGATAGCAGGTCAGACGCTCCTTTAAGGGGAAAGAGACACTGATAAGGCAATGAAAACAGTCCTCTATTTTCCTGCACAAAAGCTGACTCAGAAGAATGGGGTGGAGCATGAGTGATAATCAGCCAGAATTTGTTGCTTTTTGGAAGAAATGTGGTGGGAGACATTGAGAGAAGACGAAAGGCTTTGAGTTTTTGCTCTGGGTTGATCAAGTCAAGCATGGTCCGATGACTACAACCCCTTTCCAGTCCTAGAGCTTCGTTTCATTTCGTTTTCTTTTTCTTTCTTTAAGAATTATTTTATTTAACTTTATTTATTTATTTTGATTTGACCAGAGAGAGACAGAGAGAGAGAGAGTGAGAAAGCAAGCCACCAGATCTGACACTCGAGCTGCAGTCTGCCATGTGGGATTCCAACGCCCTTAACTACCATGCCACCTGCCAGCCCTGCTTCATTTCATTTCTGTAAAATAAAATGCTTTCCTTAGGTCAGGGGCCAGAGATAACCCCTCCTGAGGTTGGCTGGGCCTACTTGGAGCCTCTCTGTGATTCACTCACCCAAGTATAGCTTATAGGTCAAAAATAAGGGAGAGGATAGAAGACAGGAATATCGTCCTGTGTGTTTAACCTTTACCACTCAGGATTCTTACCCTCAGAAGCCATCTACTGGGCAATTTCATCTTAGGATGTGTGCATGTTAATGTGGGGAGCTTCATAACTTCACATGCCTTTACTTTGCTCCAAGTGTCCCTGGTCACGGGCTCCTTCAATCAAGTAAACAGGCTGAAATCTCCAAATTATTTTGCAAGAGAAAGCTTTCAAAGAGGTAGATGAAGGACCAGCAGGAGGCATACTAGTTATGGTGCTAGAATCCCACATGGCTGAGAAGTTCGAGTCCCAGACTCAGCAGCTTGAAAATCATGCTGGGCATGTGGGCATGCATGCCCAAAATCTCAAGAGGAGAATGGAGGAGAAGGTATTATGGTGTGCCCAACCTCCCTGGGGGTGATTTCTCATTTTCCCTCTCATCGTCTTTTCTCTCTCTCTTTGGTAAGTATGCATGCCATATGGCAAAAACCTTTAAAAAGTAAATACAAAGATGTAGTTGGTGATAGGTAAATGCAGAGGTGAAGGAAATGGAATGAAGAAAAAGGCTCACCTTTCCCATCAAAAACTGGGGCGGGGTGGGGGGTTAGGATGCATGAGAGAAACACAGTAAGAAAAATGTTTTCTGGCAGGAGAACACTGCCCTGAGACAGGTGCTGGCCTTCTAAGGCTGCCGCTTGACCTAGAGTCTGGTGCAATTAATGGGTCCTGCAAGTCTCACTTTATTTTCTTCTTTCTAAATTTATTTATTTGTTTCTTCAGAGAGAGAAAACTAAGTACCCCTGACAGGGTATTCATGTCTTAGTCCAAGGCAATGTTGAATAAATGTCACCTACAGATCTTAGGCTGAGATGTGCCCCCTCTATCTTCCTTGAGAAAACAACTTGATTGTCTTTCCAACTCTCACTTTCCTAAATGTTTGCTTCCACAGTTGCAATCTAAATGATTCTTATGATTTCTGATTCTCCTTTAATGCATCCTAGCAGGGAGCTTCCTGGTCTGAGTTTCCTGGATCCATATCCTGTTATCACTGTGGACACATTCATTTTCCCCTATGGACACACTTTCCACCATCGAGTAGTCTTGGGAGGCAGTTTTCTGACAACTACCTGTAGGCATTACTAGTTATCCAGTTATTGAGGGTTTTTTAAACCAAGTATGCAACTGCATAAATGGAATAGAAATGAATAGGGTTTAAGTAAACTCTTAACTCTCTCAACAAATGGGATAGTTAGACAATAATAGCAAAATCTAGGCTGAGCCCAGGCAATGCAGTTGATGCACATGCAGGACTGCAGCACTGAAAGATGCATGGCCAAGATCTGGTTGAGATTTCCTACTCAGTGGACCCAAAACATGCAAGGTGTGCCCAGAGGCACCCAAGGTTCTGAGGAGTTGGAGCACTGGGAAGAAGATTGTGATGGGATTAGGCCCCATCAAGGTTGTTCCTCTCTCTCTCTTCTTCTCTCTCTTATGCATGTGTAAAAGATAAATATGATTACATTAAGTTAGATCTTTAGCATGACATCTCTGCACTGGAAAGGATTTTATTAGTCATATAAGTCAAGCTTTCAAAGGAAGATTTTTTTTTAAGTTTCTATACCATCCAATCATCCAGCATTGGCTTAAAGATCTAGTGAAAGAGTTCACTCTCTCATAAGGCATCCATTCCAGTTTTGGCCTATTTTATTTAAAATCCAAATAAAGTGAAATGCCAAGTAGAAGCACTGTGTGTGCGGACAACATTGGCTCGTGGCATAGGAAGAAATCACACATGGGTGAGGAAGGTTGTGAAATGAAGAACACTGGTCTGAGACATTTATTTATGATTTTGCCTTAGAATCACTTTAGAAACTCCACCCTCACATGGTCTTTGCATGTTCCTACTTAGAGAAGACTGAGAGGTTACATTCCTACTCAGCAATTTTTTTGAGGTATAGAATTAATAAAGACCCCTTCTTAAAGAGAATTTAAAAAAAAAAACATGGAATTTGTCCTTTGAAGTTTCTACTATTTGGCAAAAATTACTTCATCTTTGCATTTCAGGTATTTAAATGTTATGAGTAAGTAGGGAGTATCATGATTATCTCTGCTCCCCACAAATCCTGGCCTTGTAGGAAAACTGATGTAATATATGTAGCAATTGTCAAAGCACAACCACTGGGGTCCTAGAGTATTATTTTAGATAAAACCTTAAAAACAAAGGGTTTTTTTTGGTTGGTTGGTTGGTTGTTAATTTTTAGATTTTTGTTGTAGGGCATGTGTACTCGCTGGATAGAGACAGAAAGAGACAGAGAGAGAGAAATTTCAAAATCACCTCCAGAAGGGATAGTCACACTGCAATCTTTTCTCCTCCATTCTCCTCTCAGGATTTTGGGCACAAATTCATAGGTGCCTGGCATGATTTTCAAACTGCTGGGTCTGGGTTCAAACTGTGGTCGGCCATGTAAGCCTTCAACACCTTAGGTACTATGCCACCTTCTGGCTCCTAAAAACAAAGTTTTAGCCCAGATTTGTTCTCTGGGATTAGTTGCAGATCTTAATGCATAGGTTTTACTCCTTCGACCTAAAGATATGTTTTTGTTTTTTTTTTTAGCTTGTATTAATCAAGGTAATGATATCCTAAACACATCTTAAGTCTTCAGTATAAACCAAGACAGATTTATTTTCAAGTACAATGCGACTACATGATACTCAAAAATGATTATATTTTCCAGGATGAGAAAGGAGAAAATACCAATAACAAATGTTTTTGAGTTCTCATTATGGGTCTGGGACTATGCTCAGAGTATTACATACATATATCATCTCATTTCAAGGAACAGTCATAGGACCAGCCAGTCCCATAGGACAACAGTTCAGTGTTGTGTCCTGGGAGCAGAATCCCACATGACCAACCACCATTTGAATTCTGGCTTTGATAACTTGAAAAAACATGACAGGAAAGTGTGTGTGTGTATGTAAAATCCTGACAGAAAGAGAAATAGAGGAGGAGAAGGGATTGCAGTGTGACCACATCCCCTTGAAGGAGGGTGCTTTCTTTCTCACACTCAATCAATCTCTCTCTCTTTCTCTCTCTCTCTCTCTCTCTCTCTTTCTCTCTCTCTCTCTCTCTGGCAAGCACCCATGTCTTCTGGCAGTAAAAATAAAATAATCTAAAATAATAGTATAATATAATTTGCTTTCTCTGAAATCATTTCCTAGACACTAGAAACTTGAGTCATCTTTCACCCAACTTTCCAGAGGTATTCAAGGTATTACATTTATGTGCCTCTTAAAACCTCTCAGAGTACTTTCTGTATGATCTCTTTAAAACCTTGTGTTGTAGACAGGACGGTTACTGATAAAACTAAGATGATGATGGATAGAATTACCTAAGGACAACCAAATATGGAGGAGTAGAACTAAACATAGAAGTTAAATGCCGCTATCTTCTCTGCTGATTTATAAAATGAGAAAAACTTACAGGTTATTTTCAAGTTTCTCTCTAGTTTCAAAATCCCTACCCTAAGAGTCTTTGCCCCAAGTTCAGAGGTCATCAGCTCTACTAACTTCCAGAACATTTAGAAAATAGTTTATCATCATTTCTAGGCTCATCTTCACTGCACAGTTCTAGAGATAGGGCCTCCCTTCAGAAATTCACTTGAATTCAAGCAAATGAGGCATTGTTGTAGATAGTCCAGGAATTTGAGTTAAATGAGCTAAAGCTCCTAAGAATCTTCACTTTTCTTTGGTGGGGATGAAGTAAAGAGGTAAGTCCAATGGGGGCAAATAGCAAAGTCACCAGCAAAACCCCGTTCATGTGAGTGGCAAAGTCACCAGCAAACCCCGTTCATTTGAGCGGCATATACAGGGACTGGTTTACAGCGTGATGAACGAAACTAACTTTGCAGGGCCAGATTCTGCAGCACGCTGTATATGTTTAGGAACTATAGCAGAGAAACACATCCTCTTTGGGGAAGCTTTGTTTATTTGTTTTCTTTACATTATTCTTCGTGCCTGTCCAGTGTTTAGGCCAGAGATGGAAGTAATTGTGCTTTTGTGCATTTTTAAATGATTGAAGAAGTAAGTAAGAAGCTAATTTAAAAAATCAATAGTGTTCTAAATGTATCTATTTACCACTCAACAACTCTTTATTGAATGTAACTTGGACACAGTCCTTACCCACAAGAAGTCTGTAATTTAATGAGAAGGACGCTTATTAACCAAATAATCATATAATTAATTTATGATGCTAATGGCAATTTTGTTCCCTCCAAGCAGGATCACTTCCCTCTGGCTCATATCTGCTTTCAAGTCCTGTAGTTGACCATTGGTTTTTGAGTTAAGGGCTCCATGCTGCTTCACCATTGGGCCATGGTATATCTGGCTGCTATTTCCTGAGGACCCCCTGAAAAACTGCTCTCCTCTTCAAGGAGGGGGGAGGAGTACAAGGCAGGTCTTCATATGCTGCGCCATCTCTTACTTTCTCCATAACCTCACCACACAAAGTTGTGAGCATGTGTAGATGTCACTAAATTATCAGGCAAAGATGGGGGGGGGGGTTACAAACTTAGAGGAAGAAGTGTAAAAACCATATGCTAACTGCTGCTTTTTCAGAGCGTAAGAACAGATTTTCCCAAAGTGCAACCCACTACAAGGGAGTGACCCTGTTCTGAAACACACTGGCCCTACCTTTCACTCCGAGAGCACCTTTTCTAAGTCTTCATCTAACTGTAGGGGGGAAGTTACTTTAATTAATACCACATTTAAAAAATAGCAGGGCCAATTGGTGGCATGAAGGTTAAAGAGGCTGGATACCACATGGCCAGCTGTGTGGTTCAAGTCCTGAACTCAGCAGTTTGAAAACCACACTAGGCACATGTGCATGCAAAAATCCAGAGAGGAGAATGGACTGAGGCATGGGTGATTTCTCACATCCCCACTCTCTGTTTCTAGGGAGTACATATACCCTATAGCAAAACAAAACAAAACAAAACAAAACAAAACAAAACAAAACGAGAGTCACATACACACAGAGATGGTACACAGGTAGTAAAAATGTGTTGTCATTATTGGTGGCTCGGAAGAGAGGGCAGTTGAGATCACAGGGAAACTGTAGCCGCTATCCCTTCCCCAGGCCACTTTTGAAGCTGCTCTTGTCTGAATCACTTCCAGTGGAGTGGGGGTGGGGGATATTATCCATGTCAAACTCCTCAGAGGAATGACAGCAATCACTAGACAACGCTCCTACTCCTTACGTGCTCCCCACAAAGAGAGAGTAGGCAGAAGAGCTTCCTATTGCCCTGCCAGAACATTCCCTGTCCCTTGTGGAGAAGTTCTGGAAGAAAAAGCAAAAGAGTGCTGCAAATGGCCAATGGGGGCTAATGCAGGAGACGCCAGCAGGAAGGTTGCTGCTGGGAACAAGACTCTGGGCGGGGAGCTCAATGAAGTTCGTAACAGTGCACCTTCACTGAGCACCTGCTAAGCACAGGCCTAGACTCAGCAATGGGCCAGCCACAAGTCATGACAGCAGAACTTCAGGCTCTGCAATAAAGATGTCTCCCAGGCACCATGAGAACTAAGACTCAGGAGCAACTAAGGCACGGGTCCCAGAGAACCAGGAAGGATGGAGCACAAGCCAGCGGGCTAAGAAGTTCAGCGTATGCCAAGAAGAGAACTACTGAGTGGGTGACCTCAAGGCAGGAGCTATACCCTACACCCTTGGTGGTACATTTCCTGCTACATTGCAGGGGAAGACAGAAGGGAGAGCCAGGAAGGGCGAGGCAGCTGGCTCCTGGCTCCTAGGGGATAGGAGGACTGTTCCTGGAGACTCCAGACCCAGGGGCTTAGTATGCGCTTCGGCTTGCTTCTTGGCCTCTCTGCTGCCTCAGACTTCAAGGGTTCCAAAGCCTCAGTGGTCAAGGTCCCTGCCTGTCTCACTCCTCTGGTGGAGGGAGACCCCTCGCTTTGACCTCTGTCTCCAAGGGCCTGAGACTGCTTTCTACCCACTTTGCCTCTGTTTTCCTAGGCGGATCCTCCCTGGGCTTATTTGTGTAAGGAACCCTCTCTCCCTGTTTCCTGTGTCTCTGTCATTTCCTCCCATTGCCATTCGACACTGTGGCAACACATTGTTTTTCTTTCTAACCACAGTCCTAGGTCCTGGGAACAGCAAGTAGGTGTGCGAGCAAGGCAGGTCTGCAGGGCTGGCTCAGAACTGCCCTCCAGTTCCAGAATATCAGTCTGCTGGTGGGAGTGGTATCTGCCTGTCAGCTCCAAATGGAGGAAGCTCGCTATCAGGAGACAGCGACTTGCTAGTTCCTCCTCAGACACCAACTAAATGAAGGCAGAAGGCATGTTTCCAGCAGTGAAGACAGGAGATTTTTGAAAACACTGATAACCATCTTCTCCAAAGGAAGCTGGGACTGTCCCATTTGCTTTCTGAATTTTCCATATGTTCTTACTGATTTTAAACTGAAAAATTAAACTGAGACTGCTTCATAGGGGAGCTAACCAGAGATCCAAAACCAGGTCCTGGGCACACAGATACCTATTCAGAAATGAATGGTGTAGTTCTATGTGGTGCTTCAGCCTGTTATCCTTCTGATCAGCCCCACTCTCCCCACAGCCTGCTCTGTGGCTAAGATAAACTATCTTGTGTTTTTTTGGCAGCACTTAAATCAGTCAGGTTCTCACAGGAGCTGGGATCTTGTGTTGTTTTCCAGAGTACCCTGCGAAGTAATTGAAAAAGTAATTCACCTGGGGAGGAGGCTGGTGATAGTTATTTACCACTGAAACTCCCATGCCTCCTTCAAGTACAGATTTCCAAGTATAAATTAAAGATATGTTGTAGTCCATGGAAGGTATAAACAAATAACAGAGGGGCTTAGCTTTTAATTTATTAATTTATTTATTTAAGAGAGATTTATGCTATAGGGTGCATGCACTTTTGCAGAGGGTTCAGAGACAGAAAGTGAGAAATCAGCCCCTCTCCCACCAGCAGGCATGGCCACACTACAATCCCTTCTCCCTTTTCCTCTTGGGATCTTGGACACATACGCACACCTCCATGGCCTGAGTTTTAAGCCGACAGGTCCAAGAATCGAACTGTGGTTGTCTACGTGGCAGTCCAACAATGTAACCATTATGCCATCTGCTGGTCCCCAGATGGAAATAGTTTTATAACACAGAACTTTTTATTTATTTATTTTTTTCCCTCATAAAGCTCATTTGCTCACTGGAGAGAGACAGAGGGAACAAGAGAGAAAGTGAGAAAACATCTCCCAGGAGGCACGACCTCACTGCAATCCCTTCTCCACTCTCCTCTTGGGATCTTCGGTGCACAGAGGTGTGCCCAGCATGTCTTTCAAGCCTCCAACTCAGAATTCAACTGTATGATTGGTCATGTGGAATCCAGTCATCTTAATCAGCACCACCTGGCTGGCTCCAACCTAGGACACTTTTTGAATGTATTTATTCATTCAAAGAGATAGAAAGAGAAACAAGCACACCCAACAGGGTCTCCACACCATGATTCATCCCCAGTCCTAGCCAACCAAGATCACAGGCATGCTTATACTTGGGAGGTCTCAGACTCAAACCCAGGACCTTTTCTATGTGGATCCAGTTGACCACTACTGCATACCACTTGGTTCCAGCAATTCCAACAAGTGAACTAAGCAAGATTTAGTATAAGACTTTAGCTTGGAATTCAGAAGAGATATACTGAAATGTGTTTATTTCGTTGTCTGTTACCTAGCAGAAGCTTGTGGTTCTATTTTGGTAGCATTTATTCCATAAAACTTCACAGTTTTTGCCAGCTCCTTTCATTATAGTTTTCCTGCCAGTTATGACACTAAGGGTCACTCATCAAGGAGATTTTATTTTTTTCAAGTTTTAAAGGGCAATGTGGTTACCAAGAACATGTAAACTTCCAGGTTTCTATTAGAGCTGTAGAAAGTTATAAAGCACGAATGTAATAGAAACATATCGAATTTCTTTTTTTCAAGTAAAGTTGTGTTTTTCATGAAATGATTCAAGCATACTGTGTGTCACTCAGCAAAGCTACTGATCTTGCAACATGATCTAAATATCAATCAGTTACCATTTACAATTTTAAAAAATAATAGACTCTCTACTTAGTACCAGGAGCAAACTTAAGATTACAGAATACATCTCAGGAACTCCCTCCATATCACACACCCACAGGTACACACACATACACAAATCAAACTTATACAACTCATTTTATAAGATAAATTCTATTAAAAGTAGTGGAGGGCTGGGGCCAGACGATGGTGCAGTAGTAAATCGATGTCCTGTAGATGAATAGGTTGCTGGTTCATGTACAGAGACCTCCGTGAGTACACAGGGCACACAGGTTTCAATGATCTGGGCAGGTTGAGGTCGGGGGTGGTGACAGAACCCTACCAGAGGTATTATCTCTCTGTCTCTCTCTTTCTCTTCCTGTCTCTCTTATGGAATAAATAAATAAATGTTTAAAAAATAGTGGAGAGTTTTTGTTTAATAGAGAGATTTGTTTTTCAAAAGATGATTTTTTTAAAGATTCTTTCATTTCTGGAATCAAATCATGGCTCTTTCCTTGATTTTAAATAAACTCTAAAGCATACAAAGATATTTAAGGATGAAATGAAATGACTCCTGAGTTCTATTTCAAAGTAAGGAGAGAAGTGAGATATTGGAGGTGTACAGAGGAGAGAAGAATAGTGGGAACCATTAATTATAGTAAAGGTGATGGTGCAGAAGGGTTCGTTATAATACTCTGCCTACCTTTGCATGTTCTAACTGTTCAATAATAACAATTTACCAAGCAAAAAAAAAAAAAAAAAAAGAGCAGTGGGAGACACAGTAAAATGTGTTCTCCTTTATAGAGAATGAACTATTATTATTTCTCACTTAGTTTTTCGAATCCAGAAACATCTTACTGGCATGCTGTTTGGGCGCTGTCTTCTTGCAGAGGTCAGAAGTGTTGGAACAGTTGGAAATACAAATATGTATATCATTTTTCATACGTTCAATAAAAGAAATGCACTCTGGACTTGCTTCTTAGGTTTAGTGTGGTCTGTTCCTTCAAAGGTATTTCTTAGATTTCTGTGGTGACAGGACTTAGGGAATCAGTTGTTCTCATCACTGTGCATATTTCCAGTAGAAGATTTAAAGGAAAAACATGAAAAATAACAGTATTGGAGAAGAAATCCAAGAAGTGTGTGTTCCTACCTCTGGCACTGCAACAAACAAGAATCATACAAGCTTACCAAGAGAATTTCAGAATTTCTTCATCAAAATGAGGGAGGCTTTTTTTTTTTTTTTTTTTTTTTTTTTTTTTTTTTTTAAGGATTTTGTCAGAGACTGTATACATTTGCTAGAGAGACAGAGAGAAATAGAGAGAGGGAAAGTGAGAATCACTCCCAGGGGAGATGGCCACTCCACAATCCCTTCTCCTCCATTCTCCTCCTGGGATTTGGGGCATGCACACACATGTGCATGGTATGACTTTCAAGCCATCAGATCTGGGACTTGAACCACAGTTGGCCATGTGGGAGTCCAGTGCTTTAACCTCTATTTCCATCTGCTGGTCCCAACATGAGGCTCTTGATAGAGTGAAACTCAATCTGTGAAAGAGGAAAGGCCATCTCATTCCCAGAGACAATCATTCTTGATCCATGCAAATCTGTATTTTCTGGGCCTACATCTCAGACTCTGTCCTTGTTCCTTCTCTATGCTGCTGAGGACTGAGTCTTCTGAATCAAGATTTTCCAATCCCGGGAGAGCCAATCAGTTATTGCAATTCATTTGGACAATTCATTTTGCTCAGTTTATTGTACCCAAATTACAATTATACACAGATTTTCAAAGAAAATATTAAATAATGAATCAATGAGATAATTTTCTCCTTATCTCAAAATGTCCTGTGACAGCAACCTCAAAATTTCTATTGCCAGAAAGTAAGTTAGGATCATCCTGGCCCACAGGGAGTTAACCAATTTCATTAGGTGGTCTACATAAGGAACAGATAAAGTGTCCCCCCAACCTTTTTTTTTTTTCTTTTAAGTAACCAGCCATGATATTTAGAGTTTGCCCTTCCAAAGGAGATTCAGCAACCAGCTTTTGGCATTGCACGGGAAATACCTCTTTGGCATGCACAGTATTTACATTTCAGGCCATTAGGGAGACAGGCTGTCCACTAAACTGAGCTGAAATAGAAAAGAATCCTGCCTCTGTGTGGGTTAAATAAAGACCAGAAGTTACAACAGTAAACCTCAAAGGATTTAGTGAGCCTCTTCCCCAGACACTCATTCTGCTTATCTGAAATTGTAATCCCAGTCTGCACCTTTGGATCAGAGGCTGGAATTTGCATGGTGCCCCATGCACCCATCCTACTGAACACTCGTAGGCTGGATTATGGGCCTAACACTTCAACACTCCCAAGTGGAGGGTCTGGGAGAGGCTCATGGTCTCTGTCACAGGCAAGGTGCCATGAGTCAAGTGGGAGGTCAAGCGGAACTTCTGGCTCTTTCCAGCTCTTCGTGTTAACAGAAATATTCTTCCTCACCACATAGCATCGAGGTTAATTTTCTTTTGAATTAGACATGTAGTTCTGAGTTTTCCTTCTGCATACCCTTTCCTTTTCAAGGGTGATCTTGCCCTGCTGCCTCACTGACTTCCCATTTCACCCCAGAGACATTTCCCATCTGTGTGACAAGACTCTCTCTAGCTGGCTTCAAGCCTCCCAAACTGCCCCAATTTTCTGATATCAACCTCCAGGCTTACTATACCCCAGGGTCCACTTTTAGGGACAGCAATAGTCCTTAGGCCTTAAACCCATTTCCAAACTAAACTGCCCAATTACTAAGATGAATTAATATTCTCTGCTTTCAATCGGAGTTCCCCCCATCACATATCCCGTAACTCATTGGCAGTCTTAGATAACAATTAGAAAATAGGAGCTATATAAACCTTCAGTAGTTTTTACTTCAAAAATTTCTTTCCATCGTCTGCAGTATCAATGCTTATTTCCCTCTGTGGGTGTTTCTTCTTGTTCCAACCCACACTCAATTGTCTTATAGAGAATAAGTGTCAAATAAGTATTTAATTAACACAAAGATGTTAATAGATAAATAGGGATAAATAGAGTGATACCTGTCAAATATATTTTAACAATGATTTTTTAAAAAAAAACATCTATTTCTAATGTCAGAATTTTCAAGCAACCAGGTACATGACTGGCCCAAGAAAAATGTATTTGAGGGCAAGAGGTCCTTTCTGTCACTCTCTATTCATGGACAGTCATTGCTAAGTCAGCTAAAATTCCCCTCCTTCATGATAATCCCAAGGCATCTTAAAATACTCATGCATGTTGAAAATGTCCTCTTTCTAGATTTTAAAAAATGATCATCTAAGCACATCTAAGAAAAAAAAAACATTTATTTATTGGCTTTTTTATTCACATATAGTAATTGTACATGTTTTGGGGGATACAATGTGACTTTTCAGGTCATGAATATAATGTGTAATGATTAAGTCAGAGAATTAATATACTCATATGTCAACTATTTGTCATTATGTTGTGCTGGGTACATTGAAAGTGCTCTTTCAGGTACTCTGAGATATACAGTAAGTTGTTGTTAACCACATTCTAACTGATTCTTCAAGCATATCAGGAAGGAAAATATATCTGACTAAAGCTGTCTACTACTCTTACACTAGTGACTGCTCTCTCCTCCTTTTGAGACCAGCCTCTCAAAATTTCATTTCATGTAGGACAGTCAGCAGCACGATAGTTAAGGCACTGGGCCCCCCCCCCATGGCTGACTTTAGCTCGAGTCCCAGACCTGGTGGCTGTTTTCTCGCTTTCTCTCTGCCTCTCTGGTGAGCACATGTGCCCTATAACAAGTTTGAAAAGATAATAATAAATAAAATTGAATAAATAATACTTTAAAAAACTTGACTTCATGTATTTCACTTTTAGCTATTTTGTGCTTTTCATATTAAAAAAAAACAAAACAAAACAAAACAAAACAAAAACAACTCCTGTTTCCTGGGCTGGGAAGAGACTCCAATATTTTCTTTATTTTACCTTGAGTCACTGTTGTTTGCTTGCTTCCGTAGGAAGTTAAAAATAATTAAAAAGGGGCTAGCAGCTGGAGCAGAGGTTACGGTGACTGGGTTTCACATAGCTGACAGTGCGGTTGGAGTCCCAGAGCCGGGAGCTTGAAAAACACACCAGGCATGTGTGCAAACTTACTCAAAACCCAAAATGCCAAAAGGCAGGTGGAGGAGAAGGGATTGCCACCTACTCTGAGGCATGATTTCTCACTTTCCTTTCTCACTCTCACTCTCTGTCTATACCTCTTTCCAGTGAGGGTTCTTGCCTTATAGTAAAAACTATTTTTAAAAATTAAATTACATTTAAAAATAATTTTAAATTGGACATTTTTTATTATTCCCATTTCAGAATTGAGATCTCAAAGACTCTGGGAGATACTGGGTAGGCTCAATGTCATCTAGATCCAGAAGCAGAATTGCAACTCACGCCCAGGCAGATCTGATACCCCTCTGGTGTATCGAAGTGGGCACCTCAGGCAGGTATTGTGAGAATGAGTCGCCTTTGCGTTGTTCGCTTCACCTGAATCCCAGCCATACCTTCCAAAGTCTGCTGTTGTCACAAGTGGTTCCAACTAAGAGTGTAAGAGACGAGCAGCACACAGTCCCCCCCGCGAGGTGCACTGAGGTGACCTGGTTGACTTTTGTTTCTCTGTCCTCCTAGAACCTGATTTCCCCCTTGTGCTTCAGTTGAAAAAAAACTGGTGTCTAATTCTGAGTTTATCTTCTCTCTTCAGGCCTTATTCACCTTTGATAAACCTTAATCCCTTTTTCTCCTCACTCCAGAAATCACAGCAATCTTTCCTTTCTAGGGCCTGCATTTCTACGCTTGCTACCTCCACCTTTGCCTTGTATTTTTTTAACTCTTTTTTAAAAAAGAATTATTTTATTTAACTTAATTTATTGACTTATCTATTTTAATTTGACCGGAAGGGGACAGAGTGAGAGAGAAAGAAAGGGAAAGTGAGAAAGTAAACCACCAGGTCTGGACTTGAACCACAGTCGGTCACGCAGGAGGCCAGAGCCCTTAACCACCACATCGCCTGACAGCCCCAACCTATATATTATAGTTTCATATTTGGGTCTTTGCAATGAGTTCTAAATGAATCCCTCAACTTCCAGAACTTCCCTACTACCACTCCTAACATACACAGATAAATCACAAACATACCTCCAGATCTAGGTCCTACACGGCTTCCGATTAAATCAACAGGACAGTTGAACTGAAAGGCTGAATAGATTAAGTGGTCAGTCAAGTGAAGCAAGCGTTGAGGAAGCCCATCAAAATAGCCCAGTCTGCTCCTTATTTTCCTTAGCACCACTACGACAACCATTCTTTGCCCAGCTCTTTGTTATGGACACAATTCAGTCCATAACTCTGTGTCCCCATGGACTGCATTATTGGATTCCTTTGCCAGGAGTCCCAGGCTGTGGGAGGTAATGACAGAGATGGGCACAAGGGAAGAGAGAGAAATTGGAGTATTTCTTCCCTTCTGCCTCCCACCCAACATAACATGATGAAATTCCTGGTGCTTGTTCTTTAAAGTGCTCACTTGACATTCTTATTCCTCTACCTTGAAACACTATTGCTTGTCACATGAGTTTACATGTTACAGGGTCATGGCTCCAGGAACTCAATGGTTTTGAGAAGATATTATTTTAAAAACAATTTTTACATTTTATCAAATCTAATTGCATTTTAAGGACAAGGACAACTGTTGTCTTGGTTGGAGTCTAGCATAGACACCAAATGATTAATCCATTCTAGTGCACATACTCGAAGTATCCAAGGGGCAAGTATCTAAACTACCTCTTTAGACATTGGTAGTTACGGAATTGACCACCAGAGTAAGAGTGAGCTGGGAAAGAAAAAGAGAATGCCAAAAAATAGTAAAAAGGAAAACTCTTCTGCAAACTACCTGTGAGATCCGCCTGTAAAATCTGCAGGTATCATATGCCCATATACCTCTAATGTGTAGCAGTGATCAAGACACTATTTACTGTCAGCCCAACTAGCATGGTTTGGGAAACATGGTATGGAGAGGAGACTGAGCTTCTCAAAGTCAGAAAGCAGATCTCTTAAACCTTTGAGAGTGTGTACACAATGACATGCAAAAATTCAATAGGTATTACTTAAGATGAATTAAAACCAACATGAAAGAGACCCTTTAGCAATTAATATTTGTAGTGGCAAGAAGCAAAAGCTGTGACTATCTTAAGCAAATAGATAAATGAGGTGTTTGTGAAGAAGTACTGAGCAGTTCACAGATTTGAAGAGAAGGCTAAATAACAGGCTTCCACACAGGCAGACATGAGGGTAGTGAAGATCTTGTACACAGTTGCCTTTAATACCAGGATATCCATGCAAGATCCCAATTCCCAATGTGCCTGGCCTAACTTCAGTCATGTGTCGTTTGCTGAGGGGCCAAGGGCATAATGAAATCACATGGACTGAGGAAAATGCATTTCCCCAAGGAAAAGATGATAGACAGGAAAAAAAATAATAATTGCCTAACACAATGCCGACATTTAACCAAATTCTATTTTCAAATTCTATTAATCAAATAGAATTTGATTAATGGTCTCTATGATTCCAACTAATATTTCATTTCACTTGATAGTTTAAAAAATAATTTTTGTATTTTATCTAATCTAATTGTAATTTAAAACTTTTGATATTTTGAACTTAGGTCTGGAGCAATTTGAACTCAGTGTATAAAGTACTTTTCTAAGTTGCAAAATTTCTGAAATAATATGAGCAAAAAGTAATGATTGGATCTATCATTTTCTAAATTTTGCTCAATCAAATTAAATTCAGTGAATTTACATAAGCCCATAAATATGTCCCAGATGCTAGTCAATCAAAAATATATGAAATTCAGTCTCTGTACTCACATAGTTTAAAGTAAGTCATCTGAATAAATAAAAACAGACATCTAAATAAGTAAGTGCAATAAAGATTATTTAGAAACACTGCATTTTACCTACCTACTTAATTATATTTCCTGAAAACAGGTCTCTTGGGGTCGGGGAATATATATAATATATATATTAACAATATATATTATATATATTAATATATCATATGTAATATATTATATATATATTATATATAATATATATATAATATATATATATATATATATATATATATATATATATATAGAGAGAGAGAGAGAGAGAGAGAGAGAGGTTTTTGCCTTAGGGTGTGTGTGGTCAACAAAGAGACAGAGACAATGAGAGGGGAAAGTGAGAAATCACCCCACCCTCTGGGGGTGGGGACAGCTATGCTGCAATCCCTTCTCCTCCATTCTCCTCCTGGGATCTTGAGCATACAGGCACACATGCCTGGCATGATTTTCAAGCCACTCAGTCTGGGACTTAAACCATGGCTGGCCATGTGGGAATCAACCACTACGCCATCTTCTGGCCCTGGGGAATCTTTTTTGAATCTCTAACACTAAGCACAATGTCAGAGACAAAGTATAGTCTCAATGATATGTATAGAACAAATGAATTAATTAACGCAATAAAAGAAAACTACAGTGGAGGCTTAGTTTAAGGAAGGATTAATTAATCAAATCATGATCAGCCATGTGAGAGTCTAACACCTTAACCACCATGCCACCTGCCAGCCCCAGAGAAGCGAATTTTGACTTCAAGTATTAAAAAAATATTTCATCTATTTGACAAATGGTAGTGTGAGTTGTTAAAAAGTTCTGAGAAACAGGTTATCTGCATACTGGCTCTTCACTGCACAAGAGTGCATTCTTTGTCATGTCCATGACTGGAAAGGCCTTTGCACAATTAGAAGGATATGCTTTGTCTCATAGAGAATCCTTTCGTATTGTTCTGTTGTAATGAACAGATACAGTATTCCTGTTCCAACCTCGCTACTCCAAAAAAGTAGACCTAATTTAATTCATTTAAGACCTGGTTCAAATCCCCCTACAACTACTTTATTTAAATCTAGCCCCAATTAATATTTCTAGAGTCTTTATTTTCTCTATTAATTCATACCATAGAAATTGCCCCTCTAACCCTACTTTATCATTTTTGTCACATAATTTACACTCACCTGTTTATTGATAATTCAATAAGCATTCAGCCCTCTTCTTGGTTCATCCTGAGTCAAATGTAAAGGGCCTCCATGATTCTTCTCTGTGCTTATTCCTTTCTTTCAGATACTCAGCAAAATGCTTGCCATCTGACAAACTAAACTGAAAAGAACACTTCCTTTTCCAGAAGAATTTAGTTACAAGGACAACTCTCATCTTCACTGGAGTCTAGCACAGATCTCAAATGATTGAACCTCACTAATGCAGATACACAAAACAGCCAAGGAGCAAAACCTAGTGAAGGCTCAGGAATAATTGACCGTCCCTCAGAATGCTCTGATATTACATGTCAGATCATAAGTAGAAAAAAAAAAAGATTCTCAAATACCTGGATCTGGAAAACCTGCCAGTCTTGTCCATGGAATCCAAAAACGTGCCACACAAAATTGAGCTGTTGTTTTGGACAAACATCAAAGGGAAACATTTTAGGCAACCGTTTAAACGTGTGTCTTCAATTTGGAGTTGATATTTGATCCTAGGCCATATTGAAGTATATATTCTAATTGCAAACAAAGCTGTTAAAACGCCCAGAATGGCCATGACAACATAGTCTCCAGAAGCAGGTCCAAAGGCTCATCTATGGGCAAAGCCCTGTAGCCACTTTGAAAAAAACCTTTTAAGGATAGACATCAACTCAAAACACATGGCAGTTCAGGGTAAGAAAAGGAGCCTTTCAGTTCTTAAAGAGATGCCGGTCTTCTACTGGTAGCTCTGGAAAGCTCCACCATGGGGGAGACTAACAGGGAAGAGGCAGTGGCCTGGATGAAACACAGTGGCAGTGGTCTCTTCTCTTATTACCCATGTGTTATCGGTGGAAACTGTCCCTTCGGTCGGCACGACTTGATTTTTTATGTCGCCTAAAGAAAGTTGGAAACTGCTTTATTCTCATCATTCACATGTAGACCTTCTCATGTGGGAGTCTATTTGGGACCATGTATGATCCACTAATTAAGTAAAAATTAATAAAAATTCAACTTTTTAAGTAAATAAAGCTTGCCACCACAATATTATCAGTCCTTGATTATCCATAAGAATAAGAGACTGTTGTATTCTGGCTAATTGGCTCTCTTCCTTACAGATGAGTTATGTATATCCCATCTGTAGACCACCAATTTCAAAAACATTAGACGACAATATGCTCACCTCATATTAAAACCATACTGAGCAAAACCATTCTTGATTCAGAAGGCGCCTTAGAATGTAACATGCCTCAGGGTCACCATTAAACATGTCATTTTTAAGAGCTGTAGAAGAATAAACTCACTCCCCACAGACCTACTTTGGGATGTGCACTTTTAAACAAATTCTTCACATTAACTTAGTTTCTGATGATTTATTTCTTTCTCATAAAATGGAGCTCAGTGCAGGAAAAAAAAAGAAATTCTAATGGTTTGAATGTGGGAATCTGCATGTGGGAACCAGCGTCTCGTGTCTAGATATAACCAGCCTTTTATTTGTACGGTTTTTTACTGCATAGGAAACTTATATTCTTTTTTTCCATGTTGTCTATCATGAACATGTTTATGTAATAGAATTCCTTTATTAACAAGTGATAATTATTTTATAATATTGTCTCAGATAGATCACTTGTAATATACCTTACCACTTTTAAAAAATATTTATTTAAATTGTTTCCATCAAATACTGAAAAAATCTAGCTTCAACTGGATCAGGAAGAACACAGAAAAGGAACTGTTCAACTCAAGCGACATTGTGACTTATGAATTCTATGAGAAAATTTCTGAATTCCCCACAGGTTGGGATTTCTACATTGGGAGTAAGAAAACGTCATTTATGATGGGGACAGAGAGTGGTGCCAGTGCCCTCAGTTTTGGTCAATCTTTCAAAATTGAGAGGCTGACCAAGAAGGGGGAATAATTGTTAAAAAACTAAAATAATGAAAAAGCCTCTGTACTCCTGCTGGGTTTCCATAAACAAACTGCAGCTTCATTCAGATAAGGTCCTTTTTGTGGTTAGTTGCTAGGTTACAGTCAATCACAGCAGCTAGGCTTCAGTCAATCACAGGCATCCCGCCTTTTAAACTGTGTTCATGCAAACTGCTGCATGTAATCAGTCCAACTGACTGTCTACCTCATGCCTTCACTTTCATTTTTGTATGTAACTTTTCCATTTGTGCATACATCGTTTTCCTTTTTCACATGACCACAAAGCTACCTGGAGTTGCTCAGAAGTCACTCTGGGAAACTGCTCCATTTGAATCATGTTAAGATTTGCTCAATTAAACTCCACTAAATTTTGAAAAAATATTGTTTCTATCTTTAGCTATAATAAATATCATGATTGCTATTTTGGTTGTTAATCTTTGAGCATTTTCTTAAAATAAGAAAATTCTAGAATAACAGGTATTGTAGCACAGCACTGCTAAGTTGCTGTGCTTAGCAAGCTGGGCTCACTTGGGAGACCAGGGTTCATTTCCCAGTCCAACCTAAAGGCCTGAAAGTGGTATCCACCTGTAATCACAGTGACTTGGAGAGGATGAGGCAGGAGGATCAGAAACTCGAGGCTGGCCTGGGCACCGTGGTGAGATCCTTTCTAGAGAAGAACCAGTTTTGGTGTCACACACTTTTAGTCCCATTTGGGAAAGTGAAGCAGGATAGTTGTAACTTAGTGAGCTCCTACCTAAAAAATTAAAAAGAAGCAAGAAAAGAGAAAAAATAAACTCCCTAGAAATAAAATTGGGGCCCCATCATGCTAGCACAGCAGTAGCACAATACTCAGTGCTATTTCATATGGCTGGAGTCCATATGAAGATTCAGGTTCTATTCCTGGGTTGACCTGCACATACTGGTCACATGGATACCTGCCCATTATCTTGGCTAGAAAGAGGTGGGGGAAAGAATGGAGCATGAGACCCTGTTGAGAATGCTTATTCTTCTCTAGTCCTCTTTCTCTGTCTCCTTCTCACTAAAAAAAAGAATGAATGAATGAAACTTAAAAAGTTATGATCAAAATGCTAGATCATTTTAAACCTTTATTACAAAGGTTCTTGATACATACACACACACACACACACACACACACACAGAGGTATATATATACACACACACATACACACAAATACACAGACTCATATATATAAACACATATACACACATATATACACACAGACTCATATATTATATATACACATATGTATTGTGTAAAATATATATACATATATACAGACACATATGTATTGTATATATAGTTTTCCCTACAGGTTTACTCACCTGTTTTTGTTTTTTGCTAGATGGTGCATGTCTTGCAAAAGAGAGGGAGAGGGAACTGAAGAGGGAGAAGGCTGCATGGGCAATGGGCACACTACAATTCCTTTCCTTCTATCTCTTTCACCCTCTACATACACACAAACATGCCTGGAGTATTTCTCAAGCTGCCAGGTCCAGGACTCAACCCATGCCATCAGCTATTTTGGATCAGACTGCCTCAATCACCAGGCTACAGAACTGACTCATACCAATTTATTCTTTCTTAGCGGTATTTTGTTTATTTTACCACTATCAGCAAGCATTAAAAATTCATCTTAGTTTTTTTGCATTTTATTTCATTTTAATTTTTAGTCATCCCCCTAAATTTCTCTCGTGGTAGTCTGCCTTGCCTAATCACGCCTGTGGTTGTCTGGCAAATTCTCCTGAATGCAAACTTTTTAAAAAAAAGCATATTAGCAATCTACATATGCTCTAAGGTTACTGTTTCTTTTTGTAATAAAAAATTTTGAAGTTTACAGTTCTATGATGTGGGAAAGAACATTAAGATATAGACTGAACACATGAGCCCCAGCTACTCTCTGCAAGTATGACTAGAGACATTTACATCTCACTGTTTTCTGCAGGAGGGATATAAATGTGGTTTACAGGTACCTGCCCATTATCTTGGCTAGATCTAAATCTACATTCCTTTTTAAATTAGTATATTCAAATACTGTAAGATAAAAAAAGGTCATAAAACATCAGGAAGAGATTAAAGTATATATGTTTTCTCTTTTTCTTCAGAGAATCAAATGAAGTAATGCAAATATAGTGTAAATAATAATGCAAATATAGTGTAAATAAATGATCACCAGATATGTGAATAATACCTTGTTACTGTTTTACTAAGGTAATAAAGGAGGTGTTTAACCTATAATCAAACTAGACAATGATTTCTCAGCAATGATTCTCAATCTCATATTCTACAGTTTAGCAAAAGAAGATAAACTTTGTCTTATTACTTTAATGTAATAAGACAGTCATATTATTGAGCCCTCAAAAGCTCAGGTCATCCCACAGTGTTCACGCATTCCTCTAAATTCATTGTGCAGTGGCTATATGACTCAGCCGGAAATTAATCACATGCTGTTTGATGATGTCATATATTATTATTATTACTAGTTTAGGTTTTTGGCATAGGGAGCATGCATTCACAGGAGACAAGAGAGACAGAAAGTGAGAAATCACCCCCCAGAGAGGATGGCCAACCCATAATCCCTTATCTTCTATTCTCCTCTCAGGATTTTGGGCATACACACACACACACACATACACACACCCCTGGTGTGATTCCCAAGCTAGTGGGTCCAGGACTCTAACCATAGTCAGCCATGTGGAATTGCAGTGCCTTAACCATTACACCACCTGCTGGCCCACACTATTTTCTACTTTTTGAAGTTTCAATCAAAATTTTTTTAAGAGCTAAGACACAAACACATTAGCCTAGGTCTACACAAAATCAGAATTATCAACATGTCTGTCTTCCTTCTTCACGTCTTGCCTTGCTGGAAGAGCCATGATAAACAAAACAAGATCAAATTGAACACAAGACAGGCCAGCAGGTAGCATGAAGGTTAAGATACCGAACTCCCACATGGCCAATCAACAAGGTTCAAGTCCTGAACTTAATGGCTTGCTTTCTCACTTTCCCTCTTTCTCTCTCTCAACACTCTCTGGTGAGTGCATGTGCCCTGTAAGAAATTTAATAATAATAATAATTAATAAAATTAAGTAAATAATTATTTTTAAGAAATTGAGCACAAGAGAAAATGATGTAGCCAAAAGACTTCGTAGACTCCATAAACACAAGATGTGTAAAGCTGCTGCTGGTGTAACACAGCATACTTTTTTACAGTCATTTTTTTAAAATATTTTATTTATTTATATGTTTATTTGTTTTTAATTTGACCATAAGGGGACAGAGCAAGAGAGAGAGAGAGAGGGAAAGTGAGAGAGTAAGCCGCCAGGACTGGGACTTGAACCATGGTCGACCACGGTTGCCCTTAACCACCACACCACTTGCCAGCCCCATAGTCATTTTTTTTTATAACCAAAAGTAGTATACTCTAAAATAATGATGAAAAGTATAGTATCATGAATACATAAACCAATAACAAAGTCATTTATTATTATTATCAAGTATTCTATACTGTACATAATTGTATGTGCTTTATTTATTTTTTTTGGAGAGGTTTTCACTATAGGGCGCGCGCGCTCGACAGACAGAGAGAGAGACATAGAGACAGAAAGCGAGAAATCACCCCCCAGAGGGGATGGTCATGCCGCAATCCCTTCTCCTCCATTCTCCTTTCGGGATCTTGGGCACACACGCACACGCGCCCAGCGTGAGTTTTAAGCCACTGGGTCCGGGACGCGAACCGCAGTCGACTATGTGGGAGTCCAGAGACATAGCCATTACGCTAACTGCTGGTTCCCTATGTGCTTTATTTTTATAGGACTGAAAGCAAAGTTGGTTTGCATACAACAATATCACCACAAACATGTAAGTAAGGTGTTGCACTATGATGTTATAATAGGTATGATGTCACTAGGTGATTAAAAAATTATTTAAGAGATTTTTGCTTTAGGGCACATGTACTTGCACTCTCCAGAGACAGCAAGAGAGACAGACAGTGAGAGGGAGCCCCGGGGGGTTGGCCACACAGCAATCCCTTCTTTTCCATTCTCCTCTTGGGATTTTGGGCTCACATACACACTCGCCCAGTGTGATTTTCAAGCCACTGCATGGTCGGCCATATGGGAATCCAGCAACATAACCGCTACACCATATGCTGGCCCTATTAGGTGATAAAATGTTTACACTTCATTATAATTGTATGGAACCATCATTGTTAACCAAAATGATGTTATATGGCATGTGACTGAAAAAGTAACTTAATAGAGTTGTCTTTTGGAATGGATTCTGTGTTGTTTTGTTTTTAAAAATTATTTAATTAATTTTATTTATTATTATTTTTAAAATTTGCTATAGAGTGGGGGTGGGTGTGCTTACCAGAGAGAGACAGAAAGACAGAAAGTGAGAAAGCAGGCTGCCAGGTCCGTGACATGAACTGTAGCTGGCCATGTGAGATTCCAGTTCCTTAACCACTATGCGACCTGCTGTTCCCTTGGAAGAGATTCTTATAAATGCTGTTACTAATTTAAGTGTTGATAATTATATTCAGACTTTACTGAATCAATATTTGACATTTGATTTTTAAAATCATTTCCTTCTCAAACCTATATGATTCCATATCTGTTCAAACTAAGTTATTATTATTGCTCAAAAAACTTCACTCAGCTAATAAGTTTAATATGTAAATAAATGTTTTCTTATGATTTCTCAAGTGCTAAATTTAGTTTTTAATGCATTTTTTATAAAGTTGTATATAATAAAAATATAGGTAATATTTATAACAATAACTTAAAGATACAATCTAATGATAAGCTAAAATTTCATGAAGATTTTTAACATTTTGCACACTTGTCAGTTCTTTCTTTTAGACAAGGTGCTCTTTTGATGACAAATAGATTAACAGATACCAGAATGAACTATTTCCAGACAATACCAGGAAAAAAAAAAAGGTCCTGATTTGTTTTTCTCTTGTAAATGTAAGCTTATCATTTATTACTTTCAAATATTATTGCATTTAAACTTTTATAATTTGGTAAAGCATTCATGAAAAAATTACAGACTAGCTTAACAGACAAATAACACTTTTTTAAAACAAATTTTTAAGAAAGAATGATTTCTATATAACTTTATTGATTTATTTATGTATTTTAATTTGATGAGAGAAAGAGAGAGAAAGTGAGAAAGCAAGCCATCAGGTCCAGTACTCAAATTGTGGTGGGCCATGTGGGAGTCCGTCACCCTTAACCATGATGCCACCTGCCATCCTCCAGACAACACTTTTAAGCAGACAAAAACTATCCTCTAATTTTTTTTTCTCATACCCACCCTCCACCACCCACTCTCTACCAACTGCTTTCCCCATTACAGTCTGTAGCATCCACAACCATCCTCTCCATCATTACCTCTTGAGCTCTCTCAATTTCTTCCATAAAGTGCAGACACTTAGTACAAACTGAGTGGGCATACACAATCTATATTTTTCCAAGTCTGGTTCAGTTTTGTCAACATCAAGTCTTCCATATTCATCCACTTTGGGTCAAATGATAGGATCGTATTGTTTCTTATAGCTGTGTAATGTTCCATAGTATCTATGTGCCACAGTTTTTCAGCCCAGTCATCAGTTTTGGGACTCTTAGGTTAGTTCCATGTATTAGCAACTGTGAATAATGTGGAATAAACATGGATATACAAGTGTCTTTCTGATCAAGTGCTTTCCTATTCTTTGGATAAATAACAAGAAGTGAGATTACTGGGTCATATGAAAGTTCTAGCTATAAGTTTTTGAAAAATATTCATATTGTTTTCCACAGAGGATGAACTAATTTACATTCCCATCAAGAGTGTAAGAGTATTTCCATTTCACCACAGCTTCACCAGCACTTGTTTTTTATTTTTTTTTTTTAAATCTTAGACATTCTAACTGAAGTTAAATGGTATCTCATTGTGGGTTTTATTTGCATTTTCCTTATGACAAGAAATTTCCAAAGTTTTTTCATATGCTTTTTGGGCATTTGTAAGACTTCCCGGAGAGTTGTCTGTTCGTAAGACTTCCTGGAGAGTTGTCTATTCAGCTCATTTGCTCATTTTTTAGTTGCATGATTCCTTTTTTTTTTTTTCTTTTATGAGCAAGCTACTTGAGTTCCCTATATATTCTAGACATCAACTCCTTGTCTGAGGAATAATTTGAAAACATTTTCTCCCATTCTGAGGGTTGTCTTTTCACTCCAATTATTGTTTCCTTTCTTGTGAGGAAGGATTTTAGTTTGATGTAACCCCACTTGTCTAGTTTGGGAATTAGTGCCTGTGCTTTAGGGGTCGTAGTTAAGAAATTTTTGCCAACTCCAGTATCTTCAAAGGTATCCCCCTACATTTTATACTAGTAATTTTAGAGTTTGAGGCTTTATATTTAAATCTCTGATTCATTTTAAGTTGACTCTTGTTAATGGTGAGAGATAAGGATCCAGTTTCACTTTTCTGCAGGTAAATATCTAGGTCTTCCAGCAACATATGCTTAAGTCTTTCTTTTCTCCATTGCATTGTCTGGTCCCCTTTGTCACAGATTAATTGGCTGTATAATTTGAGGTTTATTTCTGGATTCTCTACTTTGTTCCATTGATCTATGTGTCTATTTTTGTTCTTGTACTATACTGTTTTAATTATCACTGATTTTTAAAGTTAGATAGTGAGATGCCTCCTATTTAATCTTTTGGCACTGTATTGCCTTGACAATATGGAATTATTTTTATTCCAGAAAAATTTTATAATTTTTTCTATTTCTTTGAAAAATGTCTTGGGTAATTATATTGGGATCACATTAAATAGGTGAATTAATTTGGGTAAAACTGACATTTTGATTATATTTATTCAACCAAAAGCACAGGATGTCCTTCTTTTTTTATTTTTTTTTAATCAGAGTCAATTTCTTTTTTCAGTTTTTCATAGTTTTCTTTGTAGGGGTCTTTCACCTCTTTGGTAAAGTTTATTAAAGTGCCAAAATTTCAAAGATAGACTTAAAGTAGGAAGTAGGGTGTCTCAATGTAATAAATAATGCCACTTGGGACCAGCAAATTGCATTGCTGTACTCCCACATAGTTGACCATGGTTTGAGTCCCAGATCCAATGGCTTGAAATTCATGCCAGGCATGTGTGTGTGTGTGTGTGTGTGTGTGTGTGTGTGTGCGCGCCCAAGATCCTTAGAGGAGAATGGAAGAAAGGGGATTGCTGTATAGTCATTCCCTCTCAGGGAGGAAAAGGGTGATTTCTCCCTTTCTGTCTCTCTGGTGAGTTCACTAACCTCTCTAAATAAAATGATGCTACTAATTCTAAAGCCAAAGGAAGGTAACTTTTGCTGCCTAAAACTTTAAAAAGTACACCTGCAATTTTTGCTTCAGAGAAATGTGTTTTTTAGTAGAGATTAAAATAATTTCAAGACTCACATCTAGTTCATTCACAGTGCCCTCATTTACCTTTTTGTTTTTAACTTTAACCTAACATTAGTTTAGAGACTGTGACTTGCCTCTTAGTTTTAAGATTTGGTTCCAGTTTTATCTTTATTTATTTATTTTTTTGGAGAGGTTTTTGCTCTAGGGCACGTGCGCTTGCCAGAAAGACAGAGAGACAGAAAGCGAGAAATCACCCCCGGGGGGATGGTCACGCTGCAATCCCTTCTCCTTCATTATCCTCTTGGGATCTTGGGCTCACACGCACACACGCCCGACGTGAGTTTAAGCCACCAGGTCCGGGACTCGAACCGCGGTTGACTACATGGGAGTCCAGCAACATAGCCATTACGCTAAGTGATGGTCCCCCAGTTTTATCTTTAAATTCTTCTTTAAAAATATGACTACAAAATCTTTAGCAGCAATTGAAACCACATCTAAAAACCCTGAAAGTTGAAGATAGATTTAAAATTAAAATAATTTTCAAATCAGAGACCATAAGAATGAACAAAGAAAACCAAATTCTTAGCATTTACTAAAATGTAGTATTTGTTTGAATGACCAAAAATTATTTGTGTTTCAAACTACTTCAAATTTCTTTCACTTGTCAGTATTCACCTGGCCATCCTGCTATATTCTAAAAAGTAATAAATAAGAGGAAATAAATCAGTCACACAGAAAATCACAATTTATATTAAGAAGTATGTGTGTCTCATTTTGTAATTTCATAAAATATAATGAATTCTAAAGAATTATCTGAGAAATGTGTAAATTGAACATACTGTCTATATATTAATTGTACCTTATTTTCTCACTCTGTTGAAAAAGCTGGGTGAATGTGGGGAGAAATGAACATTTAAACATGAGGAATTTTCCTAACACTTGCTTTTGATTAAGGACCAGGGATCAGAGTGAATCACAGAGCATAGATTTATACAGTTTTAAAAAATAGCCTGACTTTCAAAGAAGTGACACTTTTTCAAATGAATCATAAAGAAACTCTTCAAAGGTCAACAGAAAGAAGTAAATTTCAGTTTTTCTTCCCATACAATAACTGGGTGTACTTAAAAGTACTTTTGTAGTCAGAAACCTGAAACGATTCTGATTTTAGAAGGCAACTTTTCAGCAGTTTTAATTTTCTTTCTAGGTGTCAACTAAAAGTCATGTTTAATGTCACAGATAAGTTGAAGCCGCTACCCTGAACACTAATAAAATAATGATGATGGGAAATATAAAAGTACATACTAGAAAGAAATTTGACATTACTTGTACATAATGAAAACTCTCTGACTATATGCAACACATTTAAAAGTTACTGTAATATTACATCTATCTTTCAAACTTGAAAATTAACTTTTCAAAAATCTAACTGAAACCTCCTTTATACATACTCTCCAGAGAAACCAAATTGGAGTTATTTAAACAAAATCATTTATTATTACCAAATGGAATTAATTGAGATTCATTGAATTTATTTTCAGTGTGTTATAAAGCCTATAACTTTTTATTTAAAAAATTTTGTTTCTAACAATAAAACATAGCCCAGTAGCCAAGCAATGTCATCAAATGAATTTCTTTAACAAATGTGAAAGGTCTTGATGACAATTATTTTCCAAGTCTAGGGTCCTGCAATCACATCTCTGGAAGATTTTCTACATGAAGTGTTTGAAGAAGTGGTGGACGTGCCACTGATCTCTGAGATCCATTCTAGGCCTCCTTTAAGGCAGAGGTGGAGCAAATAGAGGAGGAGGAAGAGTAATGCTGATAAGGGAATCTGAACCAAATGTTGTCGCATGCTAGAAATGATTAGCTGCACTTGTCCTGGAGCTGTTACAGAGGTCCAGGGTGAAAGAGAGAAAGCAGAGGTCAAGTGTAGCCTCATGAATTTTTTTTGTCTTGTTTTGAATTATGTTATAGGGTGGGAGGGAAAATGAACCATTAGCTTACTCCTAAATCCTTTCTTTTCCCTTTTTAAATATTCTTTGGCCCTGTGAAGGGAAGAATGAAGGTAGGTTTTGTTGCTATGTATTAACACGTTATCAAGTTTAGCCACAGAGTATGTTTGTAATTAAAATAAAAGCTTTAGTGAGAATATTCTCTTCCTTTCCTTTGATGATTTGCAAAGCACAGGCTTGGGGTGATACTACTGAACTGGTTTTCATTAAATGATGCCTATTTTTAAAATGTTTAGATTTTATTAGCATAGTTACTTTTTGGTGGGATCTTGGTCTTACACATTCATTCGATAACTATTCATAGGTTCAAGACCCTATTCTAGAGAGTAAACAAATGGACAAAAACCCTTATTCTCCTGAAGTTTATGTTTAGTAGCAAAATTGGGCATTGAACAAAATAAATCAGTAAATTGGGTATCGAGTTTTATGGGTTTTAAAAAAAAATCGGGGGAGGGCCGCCGGTTCCATGGCCTGGTAATTAAGGTAGCCCGATCTCACATGGCCAACCCTGCAGTTCAAATGTCAGACCTAGCAGCTTGAGAAGCACACTGGATACATGTGTATGCATGCCCAAAATCCCCAAAGGACAGAGAAGGAGGGAGAGATGGAGGAGAAGGGATTGTAACATGACCATTCCCTGCACAGGGTGCTTTCTCCTCTTCCTCTCTCCTCTGTCTCTCTCTAGTGAATACATACTTCCTATAGGAAAATAAAAAAAAGACAAAAGAACTATTTAAATTGTCAGAGGGCATATGCACTTACCAACGAGAAATGGAAAGACAGAGAGAGAGGGAGAAAGTACCTCCCAATGGGGCATGGCCATGCCATACTCCCTCCTACCCTGTATCTCCATCCCATTGGAATCTTGGGCACACAATCACCAAATATGTTCTTCTAGATCTGGAATGTGGGACCTGGCTTTCTTAACCACTAGGCCATGGAACCAGAGCACATTGATTTTTAATACATACTTTTTTGACATTTCAACATATATAAATTAATTGGCATTTTATTTTTTTGAGGAATTATTTATTTAATTTTATTTACTTATTATTATCATTTTTAAATTTCTTATAGGGCGCATGTGCTTACCAAAGAGAGACAGAGAGAGAAGGAGAGGAAAAGTGAGAAAGTAAGTCACCAGGTCTGGGACTTGAACTATGGTTGGCCATGTGGGAGTCCAGCTACTCAACCACCACACCACCTGCTGGACCACCTTAGTTTGCATTTGAAACTGATGGTGAATCATATTTTGCCTGGTGATAGTTTCTTGTTATGGTGGTGGTCCATAAAATAAGCCTTCATTGATAACATTTAGGATCCAATAAAATATAGTAGGATATCCGAAAATAGATACTTGGAGCCAGCAGGTGGCATGGTGGTTAAGGCGCTAGACTCCCACATGGGCAATGACTGATTGCATCTTGCATCTTGCATCTAGCAGCTTGCTTTCTCACTTTCCCTCTCTGTCTCTGTCTGGTCAAATTAAATAATAATAATTAATAAAATTAAATAATTCTTTTTTTAAAAAAAATAAATACTCTCAAAAAAAAAAAACAGAGTGTAATATTGCAATTTCTGGTAGTGTGGTCAGGGATAGCCTTACCAAGAAGTGTCTTTAGAGCTTACACTTGAAAAAAGAGGAAGTAAGCCATGTACCACATCCCAGGCAGAGGAAACTGCAAATGCAAATGCCCTGAGAAAGTGGAAATCCAGCTCATGCTCTGGGAAATACAAGATCAAAGTAGATGTTGCTGAATGGGGTTGAGGTCAGCAGTAGAAAAGGATGAAATCAGAGAAATAACAAGACTGTAACAATAACAGACTGTGGGGTCTTGCAAACCTCATAAAGAACTCAGTTTTTACTGTTGAGTGAGATGGAGAGCCATCGGAGAGTTTTGAGCAGAAATGACATGACCGTAAGAGTTTTGATGGAATGAAGAGAACAAGGAGGAAATATGGAGACCTAGGAATCTATCACAATATTCCAAGTAACAGATGATAGTGGTCAGACCGGCCCGTGGCAGAGTGGTTAAGGCAGTTGGATTCCACGTGGCCAACCATGTAGTTTAAATCTCAGCCTCAGTGGCTTGAAAAACATGCTGGGCAAGTGTGTATGCTCCAATTCCAACAGGATAGAGAAATGGAGAGGAAGAGATTGCAGCATGGCCATGCCCCATGGGGAAGGTACTTTTTCACTCTCTCCCCCTCTCCATCTCTCTGTGTCTCTCTGGTGAGCACACAGCCCTTTGACGACAACAACAAAATACTGATAGTGGCTATCCCCAGGTGTTAACAATAAAGTGATGAGAAAAAGTCAGATTTTGAAGAGATCTTTAGGATAAAGCCATTGAAATCACTTTATGTTGGATATGGAGTTTGAGAGACAAACATGATGTGAATGACTCCAAGGCTCAAGGTTTTTGGCCTAAAAAACTGGAGCTAAGGTGTTAACATTAATTATTCTGATTATAGGGACCAGCAGTTGGCATAATGACTATGTCGCTGGACTCCCATGTAGTCGACCACAGTTTGAGTCCCGGGACTCATGGCTTAAACTCACACTGGGTGCATGTGCGTGTGTGCCCAAGATCCTGAGAGGAGAACGGAGGAGAAGGGATTGTGGCGTGGTCATTCCCCCCTGGGGGGTGATTTCTTGCTAGCTGTCTCTCTGCCTCTCTTTCTGGCGAGTGTACACACCCTATAGCAAAAATCTCTCAAAAATTATGCTGATTATAAACCAAGAAGTTCATCATATTAAATCAGCAAGTTGCTGACTATGTAGGGAGTTGTGTGTTCAAAAGTGAACATTTCAGATAGTAATGACCTTAAGAGTTCGGGCACTATAATACATGACAGCTCACTGAAGAGGAAGAAGGCAAAAAGGTAAGAGTGAAAGAAAGTTAACTTTATTGTGCCACATCATTCATGTACATTATTTTGGTTAATTCCAACAACTACCACACAATTTGGTATTATTACCACTGTTTTACAAGTAAGGAGATTGGGTCTTACGTTGGCGAACTCACATCAAAGGTCACACGGCTATAGATGTCCTTATAGAGATGACATTCTCCCCTTGGAATTGATTGCAATTTTTTTAGGCTTTGAAAGGAGTATTCCATTCTTTCAGCTTTAGAACAGCTTCCAGCTCTCCTCTATTTTCATCTCCTAAACAAACTGAGGGCTTTTATTTTCTTTCTACAGATCAGTGGAAGAATATGTCAGTTGGAACCATGAACCATTTTCCCAAAAACCATCCTTTGGCCAACATGTTTCAGTGTCCCAGGAATGTCTTATATTTTACCAGCAGAGCTCCTTGTCTACCTAGGGTACCAGCCTTTACTCAACACCCAACCCTTCACCTTCCTTCACTCTTTTTTCCCCAAGTCTCTTCATTCCAGGAGGCAAACCTTAGAACTTACAAAGTCCTAGCTGTCTTTGCACCTATAACCAGCAGCACCTCACAGTAATATGGAGCCAGGGCCTCAGGCACAAGTCACACTGGTGACTCTTCGTGCTGCGATGCTTGCCGTAAGATTAATGAGTTTTCCCCAAGTATGTTTACTGAGCAGCTGTAGCAGGATGAGCACAGGCTTTATTGTCAGCTGGAATTTGGTTCAGATCCGAGGGCTTTGTGACACTTTCTGACTCTATAACCTACCACAAATACCTAACTTTTGAACTTCAGCTTAAACAAATATATATTTTTTAATGCCAGAGGGCGTGCGTCAGGGAGAGAGAAAGAGAGTGCACAAGCACCCCTGCAATGAGGCCCAGTAATACCACAATTTATTTTTCCTCCCTTTCTCCAATCCGCCAGGATTCTGAGCATGTGAACACATACTTGATATGTTTTTCAAGCCACTGGGCTAGGATTCGAACTGCGATTTGAATGGTCACAATGGATCCAGCTTTCTTCACACAGTGCTTACTCACTGCATTTCAGGGACAACCCTGAACATCAATTTCATTCTCTGTAAGAAGCAGAAAATTGTAACTCTGTTATTGTATTGGGAGAGATAAATGTGACAACATAAGTAGAACACCCAGTGCCGGGTAGCTGCTGGTAGTGAATGCTCTGTAATTGTACGCCATGCCATTTCCTGGCTCCTGTCCCAAGTAACGCAATAATAGAAGATATACATCAACCCTGGGAGGTCCTGAGAGCTCCTCATTCAGAATCTCACGTTCATTTTTCGAAAGCTGTTTTTTTTTTCTCCTAGAAAGTCAAGGTTACATGGTTTTCCCTATATCTGCGTACGCTCAGCCCAGACAATGAAATAAAACTAAGTGATGCTGGAGCCACGAATGAGCAGCTGGCAATATCAGAAAAGCCAAAAGTGTCGGAAAATTTTGTTCTGACATACACCAGGTAGTGATGGTGTTGCTGAGCAGTAGCTGATTTTTCCATTCCCCGTCAGCTATCAAGAAGGCAGAAGGAGGTGGTGCGAAGCAAGCAGGTCTACACTCTGGCTCCCTACTTCCCCTTCCATCTGTGGGGTTCAGTGTACAGCAGAGCCTCCATTCCTACTAAGCATCAAGGAGGTGGTGAGAGGTGGTGAGAGGTCAGACCATGTGACATTGAGCATCACATCCCTTCTTCCTCCATTTGCTCCTCTGGTGTCCACAAAGCCAAGGGGAACCGAGCTTACAACTCAACCCAGAAAGAAGATCATGCCCCACTTTCTCTCAGAAGGTGTCAGTGGGTTGAAGCAGAAACTGACGTGCTTCCCTACCTGCCCACCAAAAGACATGTGTATACGTGCTCTGTATTTGCTCAGACAGTGTCATTGGGACTCAGTATGAAGCCAAAACAGACACTCATCCAGTCCTCAAGCTACACTTCAACAGTAGGACTACCTGCTAAATAAAGATATTAAATAGATTCTTGAGCTTCATTATATAGTACCCCAAATTCCATGTTAAAAAATGTTATGTTCATACCGAGAACCAGGAAAATTTCAACTCAAGTGAGAGAAGACTATCAGCAGATGTCATCACTGAGATAAATCAAATGCTAGGATTACCTGACAAGAATTTTAAAGGGGTCGTCATAAAAACTATTTAACAAATAATTATGAATTATCTTGAAATAAATGAAAAATGTAGGAAATTTCAGCAAAGAATAGAAATAATGAAAATAATAGAAATGAGAGCTCACTGGATGAGTGAGTAGTAGAGTGGAGATGACAGGGGATTAAAATCAGTGAACTTGAGGACAGATCTGTTGAGAACAGATCAATATAATTACCCATTCTAAACAATAGGGAAAAATGGAGTAGAAATAAAAATGAACAGTCTCGGGTACCTGTAGGACAATGAAAAGGAAATAATATTTATATTATCACTGTCTCAGAAGTACTGAGAGTGGGCATGAAAAAGTATTGAAAAAAGTCACAGGAAATTTTCCACACTTGAAGAAAAACATAAACTTACACATTCAAGAGGCTGAGTGAATTCTAAATAGAATAAACTCAAAGAAATTTACACCAAGACATAGGTTAATTCAATTTCTGAAAACAAAATACAAAGAAGAAAATATTAAAGCATCAAGAGAAAATTATACATTACAGATTTGTCATCTGACACCATAGAGGACAGAAGTTTGTGGAAGAATATTTTTTTGAGTTCTCAAATAAAAGAATTGTTGATCAAATACTCTACATCCAGCAAAAATATCCTCTAGAACAGAAAGGATATAAATACATTGTCAAATCAAGTTAAGTAAAATAATTCTTTTTTTTTTTTTTTTGAGAGGTTTTTGCTATAGGGCATGTGCACTCACTGGAAAGATAGAGAGAGAGAAAGCGAGAAATCACCCCCCCCCCCCCAGGGGGATGATCATGCCACAATACCTTCTCCTGCATTCTCCTCTTGGGATCTTAGGCACGCACGCACATGTGCCCGGCATGAGTTTAAGCCACCAGGTCCGGTACTTGAACCGTGATTGACTACATGGGAGTCCAGCGACATAGCCATTACACCAACTGCTGGTCCCAGTAAAGTAATTCTTAAAACAATAAAAAAAAAAAAAAATGGTTAAAGGAAGTCATACAGATAGAACAATAGTAGAAGAAGACTTGGAACTTTGGAAAGAAAAAGTAAAAAGGATATGGGGACAGATAAAAATAGTTAAAAGACGAAATGGATCAATAGAATAGCCTGTTCTCTTTTCAGGAGTTTCTTTTATCTAGTATTTGAGGCAAAAGGAAAAAAAAAAAAAAAAACCATTTGATGTTTTATGATTTTTTATATAAAGAAAACAAAGACCACTGTATTTTAAAAGTAGGGAAGTATGGAGGCAACAGGTGACATAGTGATTAAGAAGCTGGACTCCCACTTGGTTGACCACAGTTCGAATCCCGCACCCAGCAGCCTGAAAATCATTCCAGGCCATGTGTTGGTGCATGCCCAAAATCCCAAAAGAAGAATGGTGGAGAAGGATTACAGCACTACATCCCGTAGGGGTGGTGGGGGGGGAGTTGATTTCTCACTTTCTGTTTCTCTGTCTCTCCGGTGAGCACATGTACCTTATAGCAAATAACTCTCTTTCAAAAAAGAAAAGAAAAAAAAGTAGGGAGATAAAGATGCCTAAATGAAAGTAAGTTTTTTACACTTCACTTCACATGACACAATAAAGTGTACATTGATGCCAGCAGATACATTATATCTGAATACTGCAATACAAATGGCCACCAATAAGAAAGTACAGACAGCATATATATTCAAAAACACTATAAATTAATGAATATGGGATAAATAAGTGAATGGAAGTTTGTTCTCAGGAATATAGATTAAAAATATTGCTTTTGGTGGCAGATAGTGGTGCAGCAACAACACAACTAGGCCTGCACGGGAATCATGTCCAGGACACCGTATGCATACATGAACAGTGATCCAGGCTGGATAAGACTGGGGACCTGGGGATTGTGGTGTGAGTATCCTGTTAAGGGTGCTTGTCTCTCACGTGGAAGAAATAAACAAACTTAACAACAAATTTTGAGAAACCAAACTGGGCCAGCTAGTGGCATGATGGTTGAAGCAGATCGATCCTACATGGCTGACTGTCTGGCTTGAGTCCTGGACCCGGCGGCTTGAGAAAACTGCTGGGTGTGCACGTGTATGTGCCTAAAATCCTGAAAGGAAGAAGAAATGGAAGAGAAAGGACTGTGGCACCATCCCCCATGTGGGGTGCGTTCTCACTTTCACTCTCTCTCTCTTAATCTCTCTCTCTTTCTCCTGCAAGTGCAAACATCTTCTGGCAAATTAAAAAACAAACAAAAAAATGCTTCCTTTCAGCAACAATATATGTATACACATTTTTTTAATACAACTACAATTAGGGACCAGCGGGTGGCGTGGTGGTTAAGGCGCTGGACACTCCCACATGGCCAATTCGAGTCCTGAATCTGGTGGCTTGCTTTCTCATTTCCTCTCTCTCTCTCTCACTCTCACCCACTGTCTCTCTCTGGTCAAATTAAAAAAAAAAAAAAGAATGAATAAATAAAAAATAAAAAATAATAGAACTACAATTACATGTGACAAAGATTGAAAGAGTTTCTGTAAATCATTAACGTTTTTAATGATGAAAAAGTATAAAACCAGTGTAATGAGAGATAAAACCAATCCAACTACGACAAAAGCAGAAATCTGGACAATTTGTCATCAGTCATGTCCTGATTCTATTTCATTCCTATTATGTTTGTTTTTACATTTACTGCCTCTACCCTGATCCAAAGCAGCTGCTTTCCCACAAAGAGCCTTATCTTTTCAGCACAGAGCATAAAATGGGGTTAAAAGTGCTACCAATGACAGCTCCATCTCCCTGAAGTTTCAGGTCAAAGAAGTACAGTGCCAGAAGCTCACAGGTTGGTGTGGAGGCAGGATTATCTTGTTCTCTCAAGACAGAAGTCATCAGCACAGGTAGAGGGCTGCTGCACACAGATACCTCCACAGTGAGCAAACGCCAGACGCCTTCATTGTCCTTGGCTGTGATGTTCTCTTCAAAGCAGGCCACTTGAGACTGGAGGCCCTGGCCGCGGTCAGCTCTGCTGCGACTCACCCATGACCTCTGTCCAAGCTGACAGAGAAAGGGATCCTGCCTCTGCAGATCAAAGCCCTAGCTTTACTCCCTGTTTCTTCACTCCTGCTGGAAATCGAAGGGCTGATTAATGAGGGAGCAGATGGGGGCAGGGGAAAGGAAAACGTCTTAGCACAATGTAAATCAATGCTAGCTCCTCAAAAAACGTTTTGCTGGGGTATCACTGCCCGGGAAGCTAAAATGTAACCGGCCAACTGCCTCCGCCACAGTGGCTTTTAGAAACACAACAGCTGGGGAAGATGCAGGGTTGACCTAGGTAATGAGATGAGCCAAAGCCTAAGTACAGAGGCTGGCTCTCACAGAATCTCTCTTAAGGGCTTTCCTTCCAGCAGAAGCCTCTGACTCACTCATCACAACCGTCAAAGCAAAGTGCAGAAGCAGGAGAAGGGGCAACTCAAGGTCAATCCTTTTTTTTTTTTTTTCTCAGAGGGATTTACTTTTTCGTGTTTTGGTATGATTTCCCCATAGGCTGTGCAACAGTGAATTCTGAGCATTCAGGGTGAGCATGTTGCTCATTCAGACTCCCTTGTGCTGGAGGGCAAACAACCATTTCATTTGCCTGGAACTCCTTCCTCTCTCCTATATCCCAAGAAATCGTTCATGAACTCTCAGTGTCACAACTCGGGGACCTCTCATGGGAGGAAACCCAAGACAGCCCGTCACTCTAGTTGCGTAGTTGCAGGAAAGCAAGAATGTACAATGAACTGGGTTGTTTTATGGAAAGGTGACTATAGTAGGTTGAACTGTGCCTCCCTCCCCAAAAGCTATGTCCACACCCTAATCTCTAGAAACTGTCAAAACTTTATTTGGGAAAAACATCTTCTTAGAAGTAACTAAAGAGCTTGAGATGAGATCATCTTGAATTTAGAATGGGCCCTAATCCCAATGACAAGTGTTGTCATTAGAGACAGAAAAGGAGACATACACAGAGGAGAAGGTTATATAAAATGGAGGCAGAGGTTGGAGTGGTGACTGCATTCACCAGGAGCTGGGATAGGAATGAAATCCCCGTGGACTCTTTGGAAGGAGCTCAATCCTAATTACGGCTTGACTTTTGGCTTGCTAGTCGTAAGTGCTATGACAGAGTAAATTACTATTATCTCAAGCCAGTCAGTTTCTAGTAATTTGTCATAAAAACCAAGGAAGCCAATGCAGAGCCTGATGCGTGGGTTAAGATTAAGATTTTTTCATTGAAGGCACTGGGTGACTAACAAGTAGAACAGATAAAAATGAAGTCAGTTTGATCAAGAAAGCTTGAAGATAAACCCTTTGGAATCATCAATGAGTTTAGCAGATTGACATTTTTCATAAACACTGGTTATATACAAATTTGCTTTAAGGAAAAAAATAGTATATAGATCATCTCTTTAATATAGATGTTTCATTTTTTACCCAGGGAAGAAGACATGGAGAATTAATCCCCCAAAAAATCATCATTAACATTTGCTAACTGGCTGTCTGAGCTCTCTCACTTCTCTCAGGTACACTTACAACACATATGAAACTTCCCTGGGTGAACTTCCTTTTGTTACAAGATGAAGAGCTCCCTAGTTTCACTTCCATTTGTATATAAATGAAAATTTTATATATTTTTCCAGCAGACTGAAGGCCAGAACATCATACTCAGCAAAACATTCTGAACACATTACAGTGTATTGTTATTGAATTCTATCAAGGCTAAAAATAAGGCAGAAAGCAATACATGAAATAAATATGAAAGTTACAATAAAAACAATCTACAATTAGCATCTTAGCCCATTAAAAATAAACTGAAATCATAACAGAGCATATTTCCAAGTAATGTGACAAGTAGGAAAAAAGTCTATCAATATCTTCAGGGATATGGTGAAAGAGATGTTTTGTGCATTCTAACCCTCTATGTTTTGGTATGCCTTATTGATCTGCTACAACCCACCAAAAGCAGCTAGCTACAGTGTGTCCACTTGTCCATATTTCTGTTCTTTTCAATGTCTTCTGTAACCTTAAAGCATAGAACCTGTGCCCTTGTATTTGTGTTCATGTACCCTCACTTCTCCCTGATATTTTTTTTCATAAATAGCTTTTTATTTTCCACAGACTACAAATCTTTGGTGTCAGTGATAACTTCTGTCTTCCTAATTCCTAAAATGCCCAAAATGTTATGCCATTGCCACACCTATCACTAGGTGTGGCAATGGCATAATTAATTAGTGATTACTAAGAAATGTAATCACTAATTAAGATGGCTATACAAGAGGATGTGATGATGTTGTCTGTGAGATTTCCCTAGGGCTCCTACTTTCCTGGCCTGTCTATATATTTCTCAATGTGTGTTTGTAAGTATGTATATACACACATATATACACACATAAATATGTCTGTATTGTTGAACTAAACTCTATTGGCCTGAGCCAGCCTTTGTGCTCAGATACCTGAATTCCTGTAAGCAAACCACAACCTCACTTGGAATCTGCTTACTTAGCAAGTTGCCAAGTTACAGCCAATCACACCAGCCACACTTCAGTCACAGACAGCCCACTCTTTAAATTGTGTTAACGCAGGCAAACATCAAGCTGTAACCAATTCAGTTATTTCTCTGTGTCATTCCCTCACTTCAGTTGTTTTGTACACTTTCCCTTTCTTGCACATAAATGTCAGCACACCATGTGGCCATCTAGGGTTCCCTGGAAGTCATTCTGGGCTGCCTGATTCAAAACATTTTTGCTTAAACTCCACTAAATTAAATTGTCTAAAGTTTTCTTTCAAACTGCTTATATATACATTATGTACACCTTCTCTCTCTCCCTCTCCCTCTCTCTCTCTCTCTCTCTCTCTCTCTCTCTCTTTCTCCTCTTGACCACAATAAGCAGTGAATGGAGGACTGTCTCCACAATAGCATTTTTTTCATAAAGTGCATTTATTACCTGAGGACTCTAAATAGTTGCCACTGTCCAGGAATTCTAACCTCAATATTATTGACACTTGGGGCTTGATCATTCTCTGTTGTGTAGATCTGTCCTTTGCACTGAAGGACGTTTAGCAGCAGCACCTCTAGTCTCAACCTATTTCATGCCAATAGCGATCTCAGTTCTAACAACCAAGTGTCTCCAGATATTGCCAAATGTCCCCTGGAGAGAGAATTGACCCTGGTTAAGAACAACTCCTCTAATATAATTTTCTCATAAGTACATTGGAGAAGGAAAAAAAAATTATCATCTTATTGTCACCTTTAAAGTTATCAAGAATTTCCTTTATATGTACAGCCTAATGTAGGGCCAGAGTAAATGTAAAGTGCATTTTATGACAAAGATACCAACTGGGGGCCAGAGGCGGCATGGTGGTTAAGGCACTAGACTCCTACATGGCTGACTACAGTTTGAGTCCTGGACCTGGTAGCTTGCTTTCTTACTTTCTTTCTCACTCCCTCTCCCTCTTGGGAGCACATGTGCCCTGTAGAAAATTTTAAAAGAATAATAACTATGAATAAAATTAAATTAAATAATTCTTAAAAAAAAAGAAAGAAAGAAAGAAAAACCTCTAACTCTGCCTTCACTCAGATAGTTCTACCCTGAATTTGTCTCTCATCTACTCTACCCTGTGCATGGTCGCACCCCACTCCCACAATTCAGTGAAATAGCCAAGTCACCCACATTTATGGTCTACACTTTCTTTGATTATATGAATCTTTCTGCCTCTAATAAATAATATTAAGTTTTTCCCCCAAGAGAAGAAGCATGTTACAAGACTAGCAAATTATATTCCTAGATCAAACTGGTTCATTTTTCTTTCTGAAACCCCCCCCCCCCCCCCACTAATGATTATCTATAGTGGTAACTAATGCTATATAAAGAATGTGCTATGGTTTGTATGTATCTTCCCAAATTCTTATATTTAAAATGGGGTTACCATTGAAATGGTGTTGGGAGGTGGGGATTTGATCCAGTTATGGTGTTGAAAGGTAGGACCTTTGGGAAATGATTATCATCAGTGTGGGTCGTCATGATTGAGTCTGTTTCATTCCTTCTCCTTTACCTACCAGGACTCTGTTGGACCTCTTGCTCTCCACCATGTTATTCACCAGCAAGAAGACTCTCACCAGATTCAGCCTCTAGATCTTGGACATCTAATTTTTATAAATTATTCAGACTCGGGCAACACTATTATTAACAACAGGACAGAACAGAACAGCAAGCAACCTTTGCCCCATCTTAAATTACTAAGATTTCTCAATACAACATTCTGAAAGCTACTTCTCCCACCAAACTGTGTTTATTTGAAGTAACAAATTCTACAGCTAAAAGTAAAATGTATCTTTAGTCCTAAATTTCAACATGCTTTCTCCTACCACCATTAACCAGGCAGTGAACAAATACAACATTGTGACTGCTCTTCCTTTTATCATTTTCCTTTCCACAAGCCTTATTCTGAGCACTGCTCATCTATAAAATGGTGCAACACAAGCAGATGAATAAAAATATAAAGACGAGATAGGAAGTGAGGAGTAAAAAAAAAGTGACCACATAATTTGCAACTTGGTTGATTAGTCCTTAAGTAGTCAATATTTAGAGTTCCAGTAAACACAAGGAGCAATGCAAAAAGGAGGGGAAGCAGTCATGATGGAAATGTTAAGGCCAGTAGGAGGGCTTCGGTAGGAGGGTTTCTCAGGAGCCTTCCCATTCTGAAGAACGGTTCTGTTGTGCCACCTCCTGCATCCTGCATCATGGAGTCTGAGAAACAAAATTTACATTAGGGAAACAAATGGGAGACTAAGAAATAATCCCTTCCTCAGGTAATTGGCTGCCCATAATTACAGACATTGCAGAAGAGAGGAAATAAAACTGAAAATTACCACAGAAGTTGCCAAAACCCCAGTCAGAATAAAAGAAAGTCAGATGAGAAGGAAGCCTTGCATGCCTGAATGGAAAATGACTAAATAAAACCAAATTTTGTCCCACAAGAAGAATGGGTAAAACTTTTAACCAATTAGAGAAACTCCATCATGATCAAATATGAGGCACGTAATTATTACATGGAACAGTAAACATTTTAATTATATAATTAGATACAAATGTAAGGTTTTTGTTTTCTTCTTTTTGTGTGCTTGTATTTTTCTGCTTTCATGGTCAGTGGCCTAATGTAGTGATTTAATTACCTCAGAATCAGTCAGTTAAGCTCGCTGTCTGAAAACTGCCTTTTCACAATGCCCTCAACTGACCTGAAGTGAAACTCAAACTCACCCTTTGTGCCCAGGGTTTTGCTGACAACAAAAGAGGTATTGGTTCTCCTTTCCCCAGATACCAGCCCTGGGCTTATTTCCCAGTCCCCTCTCCTCCTCCCTGCATCTCCATCCTCTACCCACTCCACTCTCCAGTTCATTCCCTACTCCACACACACAATGGAAAGGAATGCTGAATCTGCCATCTTGTTTCTCTCCGTTATCACAGAAACAAGAATAGGGGAGTTGTCCTACATTCCTAAGTGAATAAAATCCCTGTCACTAACAACTCCAATCCTGGCTGCACAATGACAGAAGGACTTCAGGAGGTCTCATGATCATGCTTTGGAGTCCCACGTAAGAAGAAGAACCAGAACCACTACTTGGTGGAATGGTCTGGGCAATCATGTGGTCTATGAGAAGAGCTAGAGTTAGACAGGGGAGCCTTTACATTCCCTCCTTTGAGTCTGATCCTCCTTTATTCACTAAGGAGAAATACGCTCTAAGGAAAAGAATTTTAGTAGATAGGGATGGGTTCCCTAGTGTGTCTTCATTGCCTTGTTCTCTGCAAACTGCAGTACATATGACTGTCAAGGCTACAGCACATTCCAGAGATAGTTGATACTTGGAGGGTCAGAATCAAGCTCAGGAGCCCCCACCTCCAGTCTACGTGCCAGCCTATCCCATTGCCCTCAGTCTGCCTGCTGGTGCATGCAAATTCTCTGTTAGGATCTCTATTCAAATTTTGGGTGCTGATACTTTTCAAGGATAAACATATAAGCACATACTCCTTATAGCAGTATACCATAAAACTGGAAATCCAACAATTGTGAATACCATAGAGCCTCAGGATAGGAGATGAAAGAAACAAATGAGGACTTTTTTCTTAAACTATTAAATATGCTATAGGATATCTGTTATCTCTCTGAATGTCTATTTTATTAGTTCAGCATAGATGATCCCAACTTTTGATGATTAGATATGCAGTTTTTTTTTAATTGTACAATAGGCAAAAGTGATATATTAGATCACTGGGAGGGTCATGACACATTTTTCTGTTTTTCTATGCAAAAATGTGTCATGACTTTTCCAACAACCCAGTACATTAATATGAAAAGGCGCCTCAAATGTTTAATTTTTATATTTTCCTGAACTAAGAAATATGTGTTATGACACTCACTCATGATGCTGGACATTGGCAGTGAACCATTCTATATTTTTTGTTTTTTGGGTGTTTTTTTGAGTTTTTGTTTTGTTTTGTTTTGCCTTAGGGAGCATGCACTCACTGGAGAGAGACAGAGACAGTGAGAGGGAAAGTGAATCACCCCCAAGGGAGTGTACGCCGCAATCCCTTATCTTCTACTCTCCTCCTGAGATCTTGGGCATGCACAGACACATGTCTGGTGTGAGTTTTAAGCCACCAGGTCTGGGACTTGAATCACGGATGGCCATGTGGAAGTCCAGTGATGCAACTACTGCACCATCTGCTGGCCCCGAACCATTCTCTTTTTTCACTTTCAGTATAATATTCAATAAACTACATGACACATTCAACACTTTATTATAAGATCAGCTTTGTGTGAGATCATTTTGCCCACCTGTAGACTAATGTAAGTGTTCTGAGCACATTTAAGATAGGCTAGGCTAAGCTGTAATGTTCAGTAGTTCAGAGATACTAAATGCATTTTTTAGTTATAATATTTTCAAAGTACAATAGGTTTATTAAGATATTGTATCATCACTAGTCAGGAAGCATTGATATATTTGCTGTTTCTATTGACTAGAACTTTTTAAAAAAAGAAACCTAATAATTTTCAGCAAACTTATTTTGAAATCTCCATATTTAAAATCTTTTGACATTAAGAGATGATGTTTCAAGAATGTCCCTTGAAAATCCTGAAACATCACCACATGAATAAAAGCTTTCCATGGACAACAAATTCTTTAGCAATTTGGACCTGTGATATCTTTTAAACAGTACCACTGACAATTCTGTAGCCTGCTCTCCATTGCTTCCTCAATAACTTCAAATTATTTTGTAATTTACTTTTTGGAGAAAGCAGTGAGTACACCAGTTCGTTGTTCCCTCAGTGACTCTTTGGGATGTATCGCAGCACATCGTAGTAAGTATCAATGTGTTCTTGCTTTATTCAAATTTTACCACTCTCAAATTGCTAGAAATACTTGGTAGCCAGCAGTTAGCGTAATGGCTATGTCGCTGGATTCCCACGTAGTCGACCGCGGTTTGCGTCCTGGACCCGGTGGCTTAAAACTCACGCCGGGCGCGTGTGCGTGCATGCCCAAGATCCCGAGAGGAGAATGGAGGAGAAGGGATTGCGGCGTGGCCATCCCCCCTGGGGGGTGATTTCTTGCTTTCTGTCTCTATGTCTCTCTCTGTCTGTCTGGCGAGCGCATGCGCCCTATAGCAAAAACCTCTACAAAAAAAAAAATTGCTAGAAATACTATAAATGTATATTTAAAGTAGTGAAAAAATACAATAACATTGAAAATAAAAACAATTACAAGTTTGCAAAGCAAAACAAAGCAAAAGGCAGTAAAAATGAAAGGTTATGGCCTGAAAGAAGTGTAATATTTTCATCATTTAAGCTTTCATATGATAAAGTTAGGCATGGCCCTCCTTTAGAAGGTAATTGTTATGGGAAATTGGTAAGATTATTTACAGTTTTTTTTTTTTTTTTTTAAATAAGGTGTAACTGGAACCACCAGATAGTGTAGTGATTATGTCACTGGACTCCCATGTAGTTGACTACAGTTCAAGTTCTGGAACTGGTGACTTAAAACTCACACTAGGCACATGTGCGTGTGTGCCCAAGATACTAAGAGGAAGATGAAGAAGAAGGAATCACAGTGTAGCCATTCTCCCTGGGGAATGATTTCTTGGGGAGTGTCTCTGTCTTTCTGGCAAACATATGTGCCCTACAGCAAATAAATAAATAAATAAACAAATAAATAAATAAATAAAGTGTAACTACACAACAAACTGGGAAAGAAACCTAAGGTTTTCACTTTATAAAAGGTCATTTGAGGGAACCAGCAGTTAGCATAATGGCTATGTCGCTGGACTCCCACGTAGTCGACCGCTGTTCGAGTCCCGGACCCGGTGGCTTAAAACTCATGCCGGGCGCATGTGCGTGCATGCCCAAGATCCCGAGAGGAGAATGAAGAAGAAGGGATTGAGGTGTGACCATCCTCCCCGGGGGGTGATTTCTTGCTTTCTGTCTCTATGTCTCTTTCTGTCTGTCTGGCAAGTGCATGCGCCCTATAGCGAAAATCTCTCCAAAAAAAATAATAAAGGTCATTTGATTACTCTTTTTTCACAAAAGATTGGGCAATTAGTCCCCAAATGAGGAAATAATTTGTGACTTATCAATTTAATTTCTAGGGATAAAATTAGTATGCAATGTTTCCACATTAGCCAGTTAGAGTAATAAGGAGAGGAGAACAGTAGAATTCAGTAAAATTATTCAGTTTTTTAGTTATTGCCTGACTACAATGCTTTTTAAAGATCATTTTCATGGAATTAGCCTCAGTCCATACATTAAGAGTTGCCTTAGTCCATTATTGCATTGCTTACAGAAACTTGAGACTGAGGACCAGCAGTTAGCGTAATGGCTATGTCACTGGACTCCCATGTAGTTGACAGCGGTTCGAGTCCCGGACCCGGTGGCTTAAACTCACGCCAGGTGCGTGTGCATGTGTGCCCAAGATCCTGAGAGGAGAATGGAAGAGAAGGGATTGCAGCGTGGCCATCCCCTCTGGGGGGTGATTTCTCTCTTTCTGTCTCTCTGTCTCTCTCTGTCTGTCTGGCGAGCACACGCGCCCTATAGCAAAAACCTCTCCAAAAAAAAGAAACTTGAGACTGAATGACTTGTAAAGAATAGAGGTTTATTTGACAACCAATTCCAGTGGCTGGAAAATCCAAATGTGTGCAACTGACATCAGGCTAACTACAACATAGCTGAAAGAAGCAGAGAGGATAGCAGGCACATTCAGAGAAAGCACAGCTGGGAGCAGCCATTTTCACGACAACCTGCTCTCGTAAGAACCCCTTTTTCCCAGGAGTTAGAATGCAGTCTCTCACAAGACAGCATTAATCCATTCATGAGGCCAGCACCTTCATGATCCCATCACCACCCCTAGTTCTCACCACCTCTTAACACCATTCCATTTGGAATCAAATTCTAAAACATGAACATCTATGGAATGAACCACTATCTGCACCATAATAGGAGTCATGTCTGTTTCCTCATTTGACTTCTGAGTGAACCACGTAGAATTCGCTGTGCAGGTCTCTTGTTTCATCAAATATGTGTATTAGCTCATGTTACTCTCCCCACCATATTGCCTTCCCTTCTTACAACCCACTTTTATATTAGTCTGTTTGCTGCTGCTATACTGAATACCATAGACTGGATAATTTGTAAAGAACATAAGTTTATTTGGCTTGTGTTCTGGAAACTGGGAAGTGCAAGAGCACACTGCTGACATCTGACAAGGGTCATTCCATAGCAGAAGATATCATTTGGTGATAAATGGGCCAAATTTGCCTTTTTAGCAGGAACCCATTCCCACAATAACTACCCCCACTCATAAAATAATGGTATTATTACATTATGAGGGTGGAAACCTCATGACCTAATCACTTCATAAAGTCTCCTTCTCTTAGCACTGTTAAAGTGAGGATTAAGTTTCCAAAACATGAAGTTTGGGGGACATACGCAAACTTCCTAACCTTTATATACCTTATTGTCTTTGAGAGTTTCTTTTATTTTTTTCCCCCCATAAGATGTAGTTTTCTCCATTATAATAGCAAATTTTATGTGTAGACTTGGCTTGGCTGCATTGCCCAGATATGGTCAAACATTAATCTAGATGTCCCTAATAGGCAATTTTTAGATGAAATTGATATTTAAGTTAGAAGATTTGCTAGAATAAATAGCCCTCTGAAATGTGAGTGAGACTCACCCAGTCAGTTGAAGGCCTTAAGAGACAAGACTGAGAAAGAGTCCCTTGAGGAAGAGGCAATGCTGCCTCCAGATTTCCTTTGAACTAGAATGGGATATCAGTTCTTCTCTGGTTCTCCAACTTCCTAGCCTGGACTAAAGAATTCAGACTTTCCAGTCCCCTCAACCACTGAGCCAGTTTCTTAAAAATCTCTCAATATCTCTTCTCTGTCTCTCTGTACACACACACACACACACACACACACACACACGCACACACACACACTATTCATTATTTCTCTGTAGAACCCTGACTGATATACCCACCATTAGATTTTTAGGTCATTACTATTTGACATTTTCACTTTTGAATACACAACTCCCTACATAGTCAGCAACTTGCTGACTTAATATGAGGAACTTCTTGGTTTATAATCAGAATAATTTTTTGAGAGGTTTTTGCTATAGGGCATGTGCATTCCCCAGAAAACAGAGACAGACAGAGATACAGAAAGTAAGAAATCACCCCCGGGGGGATGGCCACACCACAATTCCTTCTCCATTCTCCTCTTAGGATCTTGGGCAAGCATGTACATGCACCCTGCATGAGCTTAAGTCACCGGGTACAGGACTTGAACTGCAGTTGACTACCTGGGAGTCCAGCCATATAGCCATTACTCCAACTGCTGGTCCCAGTTTCATAGGTTTGTTTTTCTTTTTCTTTTTTGTTTCTATTTTTTTACTCTATTCTTAACACCTGGCTTTACAGCTATGGATATGTCCATAAGCACTCGAGCTCCTCAGTATTTTTGTATGGGTACTTTTGCCTCCCCTGCAGCACCAGTCTAGTATCTTCCATGCAGTATATTCTCTAAAATACAGGTTAATGTGACTGCAGTAGCATGGAAAGAAAGAAATCACATAGATTTGACAACCTGATGCCTTTGCTTTCTTGACTCCCTAAGAGGCATGAACACAGAAAAATAAACTCAGCATTTATACCAAAGCCATGGAAATCTCTACTTTCCAAACAGTTCTCCTTAAAATAAAGCCATTGGAATAGATAAGTAGTTTACAAGTTATACGGCAGGGATTCCTGTAGGTGATTACCTAAGTGATTCTCTCAGGAGAAAGCTTGACAAGGTATCAAATGCTCTATTTGCTTGGAATCTATTAATAATTCCTACACCCTCTTATGAACAGATCCATTTTTATCACTTTTATATAAATTTCCATTTATAAAAACAAAGGGCTCAGTTGCTGAAAAATAATATAGCCACTTCTTACTAACTGACCTACATTGTTTAATGACCATTTGGATTTATGACCAGTTCTCCAGCATGAATAATTTCCTTTCTCAGTCTATGTGAGTCTCAGGAATCCCCTTTCTCAGTCTTTGTCTAATTCATGCAGTTGGTTAGTATTCACTATATGAAGTGTTCACGATCATGCAAGACTACATATTTTGTTTATAAGTTTGTACTTTACTGTGAACTCATAGTAGTATTCAGAATAAATAAAAACAATTACCCCAGATTTATCTTACTGTGTCATGGTGTACCTTGTCACTTTCAGAAATTTATATAACGTATGCTTTTTGTATGGATAGAGTTACATTATTTCTGGTGTGGTGTTGCATGATGTCTATTGAAAAACACAGGCCCTATGGTGCCACAACACCACAAGATGTCTGCCTTTAAGCTCCCTTGCTTACTGAGCAATTTGCTTAATGACCTAGTCCTAGGAAAGAAATTGGGTGGTTAAGTGAAGAGTGCTTCTAAAGGAAAACTTTAAAAACTACCTGGTTAGTTGATTCCTAAGCTTCCTTGCAGTTCTAAACTACAACTAGTTTGCAAGCTTGATTCAGCATTTCTTCTGGAGGATTTCTCCTGCCTGGATTATTTTGATCCAGCCTTGCTCAAATATGAAGCAGGCTTGGAACCTATCAATAAGGAGTGAGTGGTAAGTAAGAGGGAGGAACTTGGCATTTTGTTAGGGGCAGAGGAGAACTGCATGGTGGCAGCTGGTTATTCCAGGACACAGATTCTAGAAAGACTGATCCAAACAAGTGTGGCCATCTGAGGAGCTCTGCCCTTGGGGACTGGGAAGAGGGTAGTCTTTCAAGGAGGCATGAGAGGCCCAATTTGGGAGAAAACATTTATTCTCAAAAGGATCTCAGACTATGGATGAGGCTGGCAAGAATGCCATGGGGCATAGGACCCAGCCATATCAACAGGGGACTTAAGAAAGGCCTTGTACAAAAACAGATACATAGACCAATGAAACAGAATAAAAAACCCACAAATAAATTCAAATCATATAGCCAACTCATCTTTGACCAAAGGATGCAAAACAATGCAGTGGAGAAAAGAAAGTCTTTACAGAAAATGCTGCTGTAAGAACTAGATATCCATCTGCAGAAAAATTAAAATAAACTCCTAACGCTCACCATTAACAACAACAACAACAAAACCCTCAAAATAGATAAAATGTAAAGCCTCAACCTATCAAACCACTAGTAGAAAACTTAGGGGAAACCTTTGAAGACATTGGAGTAGGCAAAGATTTCTTAAATGAGATCCCCTAAAGAACAAGCAGTAATCCCTAGAATATAAAGCGGGAGTGCATCAAGCTTAAGAGCTTCCTCACAAAAAAGGAAACAATAATTATTGTGAAAAGATAACCCTCAGAATGGAAGAAAATATTTGCAAATTATTCCTCAGACAAGGGATTGATGTCCAGAATACATAGGGAACTCAAGCAGCTCACCCATTAAAAATAAGAATAACGCAATTAAAAAATGGGCAAATGAAGGGAATAAACAACTTCCCAAGGAAGACTGATGAATGTTCAAAAGGCATATGAAAAAATATTCAGTCTATGGGAACCAGCAGTTAGCGTAATGGCTATGTCGCGGGACTCCCACGTAGTTGACCGTGGTTCACGTCCCGGAGGACCCGGTGGCTTAAAACTCATGCTGGGCGCGTTTGCGTGCGTGCCCAAGATCCCGAGAGGAGAATGGAGGAGAAGGGATTGCGGCGTGACCATCCCCCCTGGGGGGTGATTTCTCGCTTTCTGTCTCTATGTCTCTCTCTGTCTGTCTGGCGAGCGCATGCGCCCTATAGCGAAAACCTCTCCAAAAAAATATTCAGTCTCTTCTCATAAGGGAAATGCAAATTAAAACTACAAGGTACCATTTACCCCAGTTAGAATTTCTAGGATCAAAAAAAATTAGTGCTGATGAGACTGTGGTGAAAAGGGAATCCTTTCACACTGGTAGTGGGAATGTAAATTAGTCCAACCTCTGTGGAAAATGATATGGAGGTTCTTCAAAAACCTACAGCTAGAACTACCATATGACCCAGTGATCACACTCCTTGGTATTTACCCAAAGATTACAGTACAGTTAGAAAGACACTTGCATATCCATGTTTATTGCAGTATTATTCACAATTGCTAACACACAGAACCAACCTAGTTGTCCAAAAACTGACAATTGAGTTGAAAAACTATGACACAAATATACTATGGAATATTGCTCAGCTATAAGAAACAAAGAGAGCCTATCATTTTATTCAAAGTGGATGTTTATAAAGGACTTAGTGTTAAGTGAGTGAGACAGACTTTGAAAGATTCACACTGTATACCTCCACTCAGTTTGTACTGAGTGTCTGTACTCTATGGGAGAAATTGAAAGATCTGTCGATATAATAGTAGAGAGGGCAAGGATACATAGATAGATAAATGATAGATAGATAGATGATAGATAGATAGATCAATTGATAGATAGATGATAGATATAGAGATGATATAAATAGATTAGATAGATAGATAGATAGATAGATAGATAGATAGATAGATATAGAGATGATACAGATGTATGGAGAGAACATCATGATAGGGGCTTTCTTTTTTTATCATGATAAGGGCTTTTTATAAAATGTTTACTTAACCTGAAAAGAAAAAAAGATAGGCAGAAAAAAAGCAAAGAAAGAAAGAAGGAAGGAAGGAAGGAAGGAAAGAAAGAAAGAAAGAAAGAAAGAAAGAAAGAAAGAAAGAAAGAGGATCCCCTCTTAAGCAAAGAACCAGGAGGGCAGAGATAGGATGCAAGGCCAAGTGCAGATGAGGCCAGAGTAAAGACAAAAGCAAGCAGACCTGAGGTTCCCTGGAAATCAGCCGGTCCCTAGATAAGACAAATTTCAGATCCTACTAGATAGTTAAATTAAGCTTTTGTTGGACTTCCTTGTTCAATAATATTGTTTCATCCTTAACATGAACCTACAGGAGTAGGTGTCAGTGGTTTCTGCTGAGAGAGGAAATAACAGAGAATATTTAAACATGAGTAGTGGATGGTAGGGTCCAGAACATAGAGACATTATCCCACCACATGCTGAGCTAGTCAGACCACATCTGAGCGCTAATTCCAACAAGACTGAAATTGGCCTGAGCTGTTTTGCTGAAGTAAGAGAAGTATCTACATGGCAGTGACCCCTGGTCAAGGCATGAAATGTGCTGAATAATAGTGATGTTGAAACCAGGAATTCACCACAAGTTTCAGAGTTGTTTGACCAGCTTGTCAGCATTGTTTGTTGACAACAGTGAGATTGATGATTTGTATCTGGTCTTGGTAAGATCCCTAGAGGGCTCTGCTTTCGATCTGGTGACAGAGTTAGAAACCTGCCTACCTGACTGAAAAAGTGTAAGGAGCTCCAGTCAAAATCCATGTTGGGCTCCCGGGTTCCAAGGTGTCCTTTGTACATGGCAGTGGTCCCTCATCCAAGAGAGAAAGCATGTTTAGAATGACCTTTACAAAGGGCAGGTGATTAGAGCTTGGCCCAGACCTTCCAGATCCCTTGTTGCAAGGCAAATTCTGGCTGTGATGCATGTCTTCATTTTAATTCTGTTGCTATCTTGAATCTTTAAGCTTTGTAAAGAATATATTTACAGCATTGCCATTTTAGATTCTGTGAATTCAAGGGGTGTTCTAGCATCACTCCAAGTGCAATGGCCACAGCTGCTGCAGATCAATGGGAGCTGGCCGAAGACCTGTCCTGCAAATCAGAAACTAGAGCTATGGGGTGTTGGGTTGGGAAGCAAACAGCTACCAAATCTGAGTCACTGAGAATTGAGAACAAGTTTGATTTCAAAGGAGAGGCCAAAGAACTTGGTAAGATCTGAAATAAGGCAAGGTTGCAGGAGTACTCAACATGGAAAAGTGGATCTGGGAGGTACGTATGAGATTCTTGGACTGGAAAAGCAGCCTTTCCCTGCAGCTTCTGGCTGAGGGGCCATGGGAAGTAGCCACAAGGGTGCCAAGCGAATTCCAGCAGTGAATGGCCAAGCTCTTACCTCCATGGTAATACAGGAAAGAGTCCTAGGCTTTTTTTCAAAAGTTCTAAATAAAATAGTCATCCTAATAGGTTTCCATTTCTTCCAAAAAGGTAGCCTCTTGTCCAGCTGAGTCTTTGCCAAGTCTCTCTCCCCAAGCCCTCAGTACATGGTGTAAGCATGTGAAGAAGGCATGGGAAGAAGTGGGCAGCCCCCCTTTATCCTAGCATCACCATCCATCAAGGCCCAACACTTCATAAATAAACTGCAGAGGAAAACTTTCCTCAGGCATATTGAAGCCAGTGAGGTGTATATGGCTTTAACAGATCCAGGACACTTATCTCAAGCTGGGAGTGTAATTTTATGGTAATAATTTGCTTAAAGTGTTGCTGATTGCTTCCTATTTCTCCCCTGTTAATGACTTTAGCACCTTTCCACTGTTCCTTTTATATGCACTGCTCTGGCAATTTCCCTACAGGAGGCTGTTTGGTCAACACAGTCCTTTCAATAGGCTGCTAGGAACCATATTGGACACCTCCCAAATCTGAAAAGTCACTTTCATTCAGGTTTTTCATTTTTTTAGGGGAGGGAAAAAAAAGGTGTTTTAACTCTGTCAATGTAACCAACCCTGTTGGTTCCTCACAATTACCACTACCCCAGTGGTGTATGTATCCATGAGACAACTGAGCAAAGGTAATTTGCTGTTCATAAATTTCCCAGTTACTGAAACCAGCTTGAGAAAGGTGATGTGGAGGGCCTTGATCTGAATGTATAAAAGAATACAACTCCTTTGGCTAGAAGGCCAATGTGGAATGTCTTGGAAAGTGTGTTAGTGGTCTGAGGGTCATTTGAGAGCCTTTTCATCTGCACATTTTTAAAAACAACTCATGCTTGCAGGTTTTGGAAATGTATTTTCTTCCCCTATTGGCAATGATTTTAAATTTGAATGATGATGTAGCTTTTCCTATATTTTATAGAGAAAAATGAAATAGCATGTTCCTCATGTCACCAGGGAATGGAATACATGAAAGTGCTAGCGACTGAGGGGCACACACAGCGATTGAACGGTCTCAGGTGGGCCTCAGCTCTCAGTCCATCTTCTCTTCTTTTGGTTCCAACCCATCCGTTCTTCCCATGTATTCGCCTCCTTTCACTAACACCATCCACCTCTTCTACCTTTCGATTTCCTCATATGCTTGCATGCTTCTCTCTCATTCTTTACAGTGGTCCCTGTCCATCTCACCTCACATTGAGTCTACCAAAGAGAGCAGTTCTGGGATCAGGGAGGTGAACTGATAGCAAAAACAGTGTGCTCTTCTGGTTCAGGCATTGGGGTCCCCTGTCCACGCTGACCATTTCAGCCCAAAGGAGAATGCAAGTGAGAAACTGAATAGAGATCCAAGATACAGCATGTGCGTCACCCCCACTGTGACAGCCCTGGCTCTAAATCACAAGGTGCTTTAATCCCTCAATGACAAACCCACTTGAGGAAAGGGATACCTGAAACCAGACCAGGAAATATTTGTGCAGGAGGCAAGGAACTTGATCCACACAGCTTTTCAAATAAAAAACAAGGATACTTGGATTCAAATGAAAAACACGGACAAGTCCTAACTCCAAAAACAGAGCTCCACACCTTAGTCAATCATCCTGCAGTGTAACATGGGAAGAGTTTGCTAGGGTTGTCGTCCCCAGATTCCACTCTGTACTGTGTAGTCCACTTTTAGGAAAGGCTTCTCCTAAAAATCCATCACTCCTGCTAGCCCCATCCCCCCTGTTAAGAGACTTCTGTAGCCTCAAGCTCTAGAGGAGCTGATTATCCACATTTCTTCATATTCATAAAATAAATAACCTGGTCACATGTAGGTTGTCTTCATTCATTATCTCCGCAAACATTCAAATTGCTTCCTACATGCCGTACTTTGGTTTTGGTGCTTGCGGTGCATCAGGTACATCAGTGATTCCTGTTTTCATTAGTGATTCCTGTTTCTATGGACCCTCCAGTATAGGGTAGATGAGAGGGACCACAGATGCATTGAGTATATAAATCACCTGTCTTAGATGGCAATAAACGCTATTGAAAAATTGAGCAGGATAAGTGAGTGGGGAAGCAAGTTGCGGTATGAATATTGTAGTCATAGTGGACCTTACCAAGGAAGTCATATTTGAGCCAAGTCTTAAAGAAAGCTGAGGGTGTTATCCAAGCAGATACTAAGGAGAGAACATTGAGCTAGAGCAAATTTCCTGTGACTGGAGCACTTCTAGTAGGATCCAGGAAGCCAGTGGGGCAGGATCTGAATAAGAAGTGAGAATACGAGGTAATGTCTGAAGGTAATAGGGGCTTTGTAGCCCTTGTATCTCTTTGGCTTTTATTCAGAGCCAAGCAGAGAGCCATTTAAGTTTTTAAAAAGAGGAGTGGAATGTCCAGACTTTCAGGATTTATTGTTGTTGTTTTTGTTACTGTTTTTGAGACATTTTTTGCTTTAGGGCAAGTGCACTCACCAAAGAGACAGAGATAGGCAGAAAGTAAGAAATCACACCCCGGGGGGATGGCTATGCCACAATCTCTTCTCCATTTTCTTCTCGGAATTTTGGGTATGCACACACACATGCCTGGCATGAGTTTTTTAAGCTGACAGGTCTGGAACTCAAACCACAGTTGACTACATGGGAGTCCAGTGACATAACCATTACGCCATTTGCTGGTCCCCTGACTTTCACTTAAAAAGGACCATTCAGGCTGCCCTGTTGAGTATACACTGTGTAGATGTGTTTGCAAGAAAGAGGTAGGGAGAGGAGTTAGGAGGCCACTTAATCCAGGAGAGAGATGTTGGCAGCTCCGCCAGACCAGTAGCAGAGGTGGTGGAACAAAGAATCACATTCTGGATGAATTCTGAAAGCAGAACTGGCAGGATTTCCTTAGGGGCTGGGTATAAAATGTAAAAGAAAGAAGCATATCAAGGATGAGATAGAGTATTTTGGCCTAATAAATTTTAAAGATAGAGATGCCATAACCTGAGATGAAGAAGTCAGTAGAGAAAGTTGGAGAGTGGAGATTAGTTTAGTTCAAAGCATGTTGATGTCATTGATTTCTATCATTTAATACTGATTACAACATACTGCATTACTATTCTATGTGGTCCTATTTTATAGCTTGTGAACATTGTGATTCATACTTTGTGCATGCCTAGAAAAGCTAAAGCTAAAAGCTCACAATTAAGAAGACAAATGCTGCCTCTGCAAAGCAGTCTAGGGTCTGCAGTGATTCTATGCGCTCATCTTATCAGCATGCTAAGAAAGTATGCTATCTCTTTTAGAGGAAACCACTGGATGTTAGACAAACTCTTTACTTGAGGAAATTGACCAGCTTGTCCTGATAAATGGTATCTTCATCTCCTCTGCCCCCCACCAGGCTCACACAGGATTTCCTGCTCACAGAGCATCTTAGAGATAATGACAATGTGCTGTGGAGCATGGCTGTGGCTCTTCGGGGAAGCCTATAGGAGCCGCCAGCTCCAGAGCACAGATCAAAGAAATAGGGCTTTCTCCCCAAAACAGTCCACACCTAACATTTGAAGCAGGAGGAGCAATGAAAAGGATTCATGGTTGGATGAAACAGGGTTTACTGTGATAAAACCTACAGGAAGTGTCTGGAAGCTCAAGCAAGAAACTGTAAGGGTAAATTGTTTTTGTGGGGTTGTAAGCAGAAAGAAGCAAAGAAGATATCTAGTTGTTCTACCTCTTCAGCATACTGGCCTAATTGTAACCAAATCTGGAGATTAGGTATGGGCTGGCATTGCCTAGGGAGTGAATTCATTAAAAATTCCAATGGTCCCCACCATGCATTTTTCCCAGTACAAAAGATCCATAGGGTTAATTTTTTCTCTATTCTTCACTATGGAACAGTGACTCCAATAAAGTAAATCACTGATTTCATTAAATAAAGAGGAAATAACTTCAGAGCTGCATTCTACGAAGCAAGTGGATAAGTAGCTTTAAGAAGACACCACAGGTGCCTCAAAGAACAAAGAAATGTATTTTTCTTTTATGTGACACTCTAAGGTCAGCATTTCAGGCCAATGAGTAGTTTTCATCTATAAGATCATTTAGGCAGTGAGATTGATAGCAGCTCTCCCATCTTCTGCATGAGGCCTCCAGAGTCATTCTAGTCTTCATGATTCCTGAAAAAAGTAGGAAAGAGTAGAAGTTCAAGGTCAAGGAGTCTTTCTTAAGCAATTGAGGCAGAAGTTGTGCACTTCACTTCTCACATTCCATTGGCAGAAGCCAAGTCACATGACCATTCCTTCCTATCAGAGGAGCAGGGAAATGCAATCTTGATGGAAGAGTCACATGACAGTTTCATCTCGATTACCATGGAAAAAGAACTCATTTTGGAAGGATAATTATCTATTCCCAATCCACCTTTACTGTGAGGTGAACCAGAAAATGTTCCCTGAGCTCCAAGAAGATGAAGACATTCATTCAAAGAAATCTCTGTTTTATAAAACTCACTTTGGGACCCCACTGGTATCCCACTTTTAACCTATGTAGGATTATACAAAAGAAAGGTATTTCCTGAAATTCTTTAAACAGAGATTTCAGATTATCAGGGAGATTAAGAACTTGACTTTAGATCATCTAGCTCAAATACTCCATTGTCCCCTTCAGGATCCCAATTTTGCTTGGACTCTTGACCAGCAGCCATTGGTATAAATTGGATAGCCAAAATAAGTCAGTTAAATACATCTGAACAAGCTAACACACACACACACACACACACACACACACACACACACACCACCAACCATAACAAATATAACTTCAGGATGAGCATCCCTAATCCAAAAATTTGAAATCTGAAATGCTCCAAAATTCAAAATTTTTGAGTAACATGACACCACACAAGTGGAAAATTTCATATATAGCTACATTTGCTGGATCAGCAAATGAAATACAAAAATATTATATAAAATTATCTTTAAGCTATGTATATAAGATGTATATGAAATATAAATGAATTTGTGTTTAATCTTGGGTTCCATCCCCAAGATATCTCATTATATATACGCAAGTATTCCAAAATCAAACTGTAGTCTGCCATGTGGGAATCCAGCACCTTAACCATCATGCCACCTGTTGGCCCCACCATCTGAACGTTTTTTAAATGTATAGCTCCATAATGTTAAGTACCTTCACATTGTTGTGTAACCAGTTTTCAGAGCCCTTTCATCTTGCAAAACTGAAATGCTATATCCAGTAAGCAGCAACTTCTCCTGGTAACCACCACTCTACTTTCTGTCTCTGTGAATTTGACTCCTCTAGAATCGTTTACCATTGTAAGTATTATCAATGATAGAATCATACACTAGTTGCCTTTATCTGACTGGCTTATTTCACTTAGAATAATGTCCTAAGATTCATCCATGTTGCAGCATGTGTCAAAATTCCATTTCTTTTTAAAGCCAACTAATATTCTATGTATATACCACATTTTGTTTCTCTATTCATCTGTCCATGAACATTTATTAGCTATTGTGATCATTGCTGCTAAGAGCATGCAGGTACAAATACTTCTGTGAGACACTGCTTTCAGTTCTTTTGGGTGCATACTCAGAAGTAGAATTGCTGAATCATATGGTAATTCTCTTTTTAAATTGTTTAGAAACTGACATACTATTCCATTGTGCATTCTACATTCCCACCAACAGTGTGCAATTGTTACATTTCTCCACTTCCTCATGAGCACACTTTTAAAAATTATATATATATGTATATAGTTTTTAATTATATATATGCATACATTTATATATTTTATATATATGTGTGTGTATATATATGTGTGTGTATATATATGTGTGTGTATATATATATATATGAATCATCCTAATAAATGTGAAATGGTACCTTATATGTTCTGACTTATATTTCCCTAATGGTTAATGATGTTTAGCATCTTTCCTTGTGCATATTCAAGTCCGTAGCTCACTTTTAATTGATTTATTTGTTTTGTTGTTGTTGAGTTGTAGAAATGTTCTATATATAATGCATATTATATATTCTTTATGTATTCTGTGTATCAGATAGATGATTTGCAAATAGTGTTGCCAGTTCTGTGGTTTGTCATTCAACTTTGTTGTTTGTATCCTTTGACGCACAGAAATGTTTAAGTTTGAGGTAGTCTGATCTATGCATTTTTTCTTTCATTGCCTGTACTTTCAGTGTCCTATCCATGTAAGAATTTACATTTCATGCGTAGGACTACAAGAATCAATAAAAACTTAATCTAGAAATTTGTAGCCTAACATTCTTTCCATTTTAATAAGCTAATGAATTTCATTTGATCTCAGACTCTAAACGTTAACAGTGCTAGACTGCAAGTCTTCTTGTACAACTGAAGTTTTGATGGGACATCAAAACTATGCAAGTCAAGGGTAGAGCTCCATAGAACCTTGGGATTTAGCATATTTGTCTCAGTGACCAAAAAATAGGATATGATAGTGAGGTTTCCTGACTCACTTTGGCAAACTGTGCTTGGTGACCAAAAAAAAAAAAAAAAAAAAAAAAAAAAAAAAAAAAAAAAAAAAAATTCCACTTAATAAGATGGATAGTGATCATTTCTGGAACAGGACCAGGACCACATGCCAGACACTCCTCATGTGTTCTCTCACTACTAACCTATGAAGACAAGTTGCTACGCTCATTTCCCAGATGAGCAAAGTGGGATTCAAAAGACGGTTATTTTCTCAAGTTTAGATAGCAAATAGTGGACTATGAACTAAATGAAAACCTGTATGATCCACGGCTTGACCTTAAGCACACACTCTTGAGGAAGAGGACAAAGCAGCACTTTGGGGGCACAGAGAAGATCCAAGTGTGCCTGTTAGCCTTCCATGAAATCATCACTACCTCTTTATAGACGGTCTAGGAATCCTGAAGCTTCACCTCGAACATTCCCAAGGGAGCCTTGCAGAGCTGCGAGTAAATAAACAGAGCAAACCCTGTTGCAGGAACACCACCAACACTACTAGGCATAAAATTGTTGCCCCTTGTTTGTTTATTTGGCAGCCTATGCGTGGGAGCCAGAGGGCACTGAGAAGCCAGGATCGTGCTTTGGAGGCGCCTGTGGCTCAGCCTGTTGTCACAAGTGGAACAAGCGGCCCGTGTGGAGGGTCATGTGTCAATGAGTAATCACTGAGAAAAGCAACTCTCTGAAGAGCGATCAACACATCAGGGTCAGGACACGCCGCACAGACATGTGGAAGTCTTTGTATGTGCGTGTGCATTTTAAATACTTATTAAGATCTGTCAAACATGATCAAGCATCTTCAATTAAGTGTCGGGGCCAGTCTGTATGTACACATATGCAACTGTTCATTCTTCCTCACTCGTAATTTGATAAACATTTTCTACAAAATTTCATGTTAACTTATTAACCTAAGCAAGCAAATAAAATACAGGTTGAATGGATTTTTTTTCCTCTCTTGCCCACACTTGATATTCCAGGAAACATCTTTCTACTTAATACACATAGAACTCTCTTAGTCTTTGTGCAGCCAAATTAGAATTTAGAAACTAGAGGTAGATGAATTACTATTTAATTGTCAAATAGCTCTAGTGAGTTTTTTGTTCGTTTGTTTCAGATGCTTTGGCTGGCTTTTGAAACAACACATTGTGTCTAGCACTGCTTCTCTTAATTTTTAATCCTTTGTGTATTTCAAGGGGAATTTAATCCATCTGGTTTTGATTCCCTGACTCTTAACTCATCAAAGCAGTACTTTGTAATTGATGTTTGATGTCCAAATGCTTGTGGTTTTTAGGCCTTTATAAAGATCCCCCTGCCTGCCTATCCATCCTTTCCATAGCACCAGCCATAATCATGAAGTTATATTTTATTTACCTGATATAATTTCAAATGACCAGAAATGGGTACTTGGACAAATGTCAATGTTTTCAGCCAGCTGTGGTCACGATTTTGGAACATGATAAAGCGCAAGGCCCTGGGTGGCAGGTTGCTGTGGGCCGTGTGTTCAGTGGGGCCCGGCTGCCCAGGAGGCAAGGCCACACACTCTGTGCTGTCCCCTCACTTGGGGTCTGTGTGTACAGATGTCCCTAGGCACCAGGAGCTGTTCTGAAACCTCTTTCATCTAGTACCACACATAAGACACCACAACCTCTTCCACTCCTGTCACACACGCAGAATAAATGGGCACTGAGACACAGCTTTCTCATCATGTGTGTCCTCTGTGATTATTCCAGAACAAGTTCTGAACTCGACAAGCTTCACTGCATCAGGAAAACAATGCACTCAGGCTATTACAAATTCCACCAAGAAGAAACTTTCTGACATCTTCCAAAGCCTTGGGATTTCTCTAAAAATACTAAAGAATAATCATTAAATGGTTAAATAGCTTTCATAAGATGAAACCTTAGTCTACCGTTCCAAAAAAGTCACGGAATTTTAGCCCCTGAAGTGGTCATTAAGATCACATATTCTTTTTTAGTTTGTTTGTTTAATTGCTAGATTGTGCATGCACTCACAAGAGAAAGACAGAGAGAGAGACAGAGAGAGAGAAAGAGAGAGCACCCCCACACACACTCTGGGGTATTGTCATGCTACAACCCTTCTCCTCCATCCTACTATTTTCTTGAGATTTGGGACATACACATACATGTGCCCAGCATGTTTTTCAAGCCACCAAGGATGGGATTCAAATCACAGTTGGCCATGTGGATTTGGCTCCCTTAACCACTGGTCTATAGGACTGGTGAGATCACATAATCTTTAAAATGTTAACTATTCAGGTATCTGTAAATATTACATTTTTTGTTTATTTGTATTTGTTCTTTCTTTTGAATATTAAGTGCCCATGTCCTTAGCTTCTCTACTCATTAGTCATTCAGTAAATACTGTTGACCATCTACATGTGTCAGACACTCTGGAGGCCTGAAGCTGTCAGACAGTAGGCCTCTCCTTGCAAAAGCTCCTTATGCATTTCCTGCCCACCGTAAGCTGAGGCTCAGAGTCTTTTGTCTCGCCAATGCCGTACCCTTCCAAAGCAGCTTCAGGATTATGTGTGTGGGGCCACATCAGAGAGAGGAAAGGGCTTCCTGCTCACAAGAAGTGATCGGGTCATCGGAAAAGTCATGACATATTTTTTCTATGTAAAAATGCATCATGACATTTCCAATAACCCAATAGTTTCTTAAGCTTCAAATCATTCTTCATTTCCAACCTCAAAGACCACATGCATGGGACCAGCAGTTAGCGTAATGGCTATGTCGCTGGACTCCCACATAGTCGACCGCGGTTCGAGTCCCGGACCCGGTGGCTTAAACTCACGCCAGGCACGTGTGCGTGCATGCCCAAGATCCCGAAGGAGAATGGAGGAGAAGGGATTGCGGCGTGGCCATCCCCCCTGGGGGGGTGATTTCCTGCTTTCTGTCTCTCTGTCTCTCTCTGTCTGTCTGGCGAGTGCACGTGCCCTATAGCAAAAACCTCTCCAAAAGAAAAAAAAAAAAGACCACATGCATGGACATTTACATAAATTCACTACTCTAGATATCAATGTAACATTATGCTTCAACCCACAACGTGGCAAAGATTTTACTGGTGCTTTATGACTTACTGTGAGGATGGAGTTCGTAGGAGTGAGAAGTTTGTCATCCATTCTCACAATCCTGCCTTTGTGATAGTTAGTGATACTTTTACCCATTTAAAGAAATAGAAATTATCTCTTTTGAGCTGCCTTTTGCTGGTTATTCCATCTCCTTTACCAACTGTGTTTTACCACTACACCATACAGGAAAGTTTTCAGACTGCTGATGCATATTCCAGTGAGGTCATCGAAATTTTAGGACCTCAAATAGGAATCATATTATAAAAAGAATGAGCCTCATTCAAACCAGACAGGCCAAGAGCTTATCTTGCCAGGACATAGGCTCCACAGTGGGTGGAGGAGAGGGCCATTACTGCCTTTCTTTTTGTCTCCACTAAATTTAAACAGTTATAGTTAGCCCAGTGCAACAGAGCATGTGGAAAGGTAAGTGTTTGTGTTTCTGTGCAGTTGCCAGGTCTAAATTAGTCAGTTATTTCTCTGGGATCTCAGTGTGGGCCTTAAATTTCACACTCACCCACCACATGGTGCACATGCCCCTTAATCTGTCTTCCTGCAGGAGCGCTCCCCTGGCACTGTCCAACCTGAACTTGGAGCCAACCTTTCACTAGAGCCCCTTCCCATGAATTGCAGCCTGCAGCATGAGGGCTGAATAGAAAACAGCCTCCAAAAATTGTACTGGAAGCCTTGACCGGACTTCAGCCTCGTATTGAGAATGGCAGGAAAGCTTCTATTATTCTACTTCATTCTATCTGCCATGAGGCAGTGCGGCGCCTGGAGTCTGACTGAGCTTAACTCATTTCCCTGGATTTCCGAGTCACAACCACAGTGCCTACTAAAGCCAAATATCTCACTCCTGAGACTCACTACACTTCCTGCTATAGGATGCACTCGCTTGTCTCCTGGTGACCTTAAACACTAATAAAGGAGTCATAATATGACCTAGACAAGACCTAGGAGCCAATCGGTGTGCAAGTGATTAATGGGAGTGCTTTCAGTTATCTGCTATTGTTCTACACTCTGGCATGGTTTACTTTATAAATGATTGTGTGTGCAGGAGGCTTAAAAATACATTAAGGCACTGCTCTCCACATTGTTGAATGTTAATCCTAAGGTGTGGCAAAAAGAAACTATATGTTACAGACGGGAACTCACAGGCAGCAGCTACACTTTGAGTTGTCCTTTCCCCTAGCTTCCTAGAAAGATGGCAATCATGCTTCAGAAACAATTCTCCAATGTGAATCACCTCCAATTCTGGGAGGAGCCAATTCTCTCATCTGCATCACTGGCTGCTTTGATTTCTGCTTGCTCACCTTCAAGTATTATCAAATTGATTAGCATTTCTATAGAAAGATCATGAAATCTCTGTCCTTTTCTTTCTTTTTTTCAGTCTCTTTATACTTCTCCCAAAAATAAGACAAATATTTGGTCCGATGCATAATGTAGACCTATGATTAAAGTATCCATTCAAATTATAAATCAAGACTTGGAAGATTGTTGCACTCTTCACTTGTATGTGTCCATTTGTCACATTTCATTGCCTTAAGCTCAAATTCTTCCTTGTTGAGGAAGTCTTTTTTTATTTTCACAATTCAAATCCTTGCCCTACATTTGAATTTAGAAGGCCAGCTGATTTAAAGCTGGCTTATTCTGTTAACCCGAGTCTAATATATTACATGGTATATTACTTATTGAGCCCTTCCTGAACCTTCCAGAACCTTTATCCACCATGCCACCTGCCGGTCCCAATAAATAATTTTTTTTTAAAAAAGAGACTGAAAAGAAGTCTTAAAATGATTTAAATATGTGCATCTCTAAAGGACTTTCATCTCTACTATCCTTTCAATTCATGCCATTTCTTCAATCCTTTGTTTCAAAGATTTGTTTTCCATCCTTGTGATCACCTTTGAAAAACCTTCACATTTTGCGTTTCTCCCAAGTTATGAAGCCCAGAAACTGGCACAATTTACCAACACGAGTAGACATGGAAAGTGTTTACAGGTTATTGCATTCTCTTTTTGTATTCTAAATCTCCCATACTGTGTTTTCAACAAAACCCTGGATTTTAACACATCACTTCTGCTTCTTTACCACACACAAAGAAATCTTCAGTTTTTATGTTGTTGTTGTTTTTTTTTTCCTGCACATTCAGATTAAAATTAAAAACATGTGATTTGGCTTTCTTCTTGAATTAGACCACTTTGCCTTTCTAATCTAAAACCTGTATCAGTTGCTTTTGTCCACCGTTCTGGTTAGAAGCCTCTGTGCATTTTGTGTTTGCTCTGCTTTCCTAAAACTTTAAGTATGTTCCCAGGATCTTAACTGGTAGAATAAAACATTTCCCCAGGATACTGCAGTAACTTACCTAGTAACAATACCTCTCTCTGAGTTCATAGAGAAACGTAGATGACACAAAGTTTGCCTATGGAAATAACATTATCTACAAAGTGCTTGGCCATTTGATTTTTAAATTCACAAGGTCTTAACGTAAATTTCATGTCATTTTCAGATGTGAAAAGTGGGCTTGATGAAGTTGAGTGCTTTGGCGATGCAACCAGCTCCTCTGTCTGTAGGGAGGAACAGAAAGACTCAGGGAACACCCAGTTTGACTCTTATAACATGTATGTGCAAAGGAGGAGTGCTAGTGGCTCTTGGCTTCACGCAGGGCTGCTCTCTATCACAGTTTAAGCAAAACTCAGCCTTGAATTTCCAAGAGCTTGCTCTCTTCTAAGAGTCTGATTCGGAGTCTAATCTTGCTTATCTTCTTTAAAAAGTATATAGAAGAAGGAAACTCTAAAATCTCTTGTTAAAATGTCACTGAAAATTTTGCTTAGTTCTTCCAAATATCTTTTCTCACTGGCATTTCACCAGATAGTAACTGAAATGCTAAACTAAATTTTACTTGAGTACATTTATAATTAATAAGGTGATTAATGAATTATAGCAAAGAGGAACTTTTTTAAAAAAAGATTACATATTTATTTACTGAAGGAGAGAGAGAGAGAGAGAGAGAGAGAGAGAGAGATACATAGATACACTTTCCAGGGCCTTAACACAGAATGATCTCTCCCCACCCTCTGGCCTTCCAGTCAGCCAGGATCATAGGTGAACCCACCAGGTTGACTCAGAATTTGAACCCAGAGCATTACCTACATTACCTCTATAGTGTTATATAGAGGTTTTCTACGATCTGTGCAATCACAAGTGGGTCAATGAGGGACTATTAAAGTAAGACAAGGTAAAATAGTTATTTCAGCCTTGGCTATAAGGATTATTCTGAGGATAATAAAATTTTCTTAAAATTTTTTAAAAATCATTTATCCATAATGTAATAATTGTTTTTTTCAGTTTTATGCTACAAAGCCAAAGTTGGATCTTGTAATTTATAGGGTTTTTGTTTGTTTGTTTTTAATGCACTTGATTTCTGTTGCACTTGTTTCAGGCTGTGGTCACTGCACAAAAAGAATACATTTTTTCCCCAGGTAGCAAGGGGTTTAGCTACAGTTTATTTTTCCTGATTTCACTTATCAGTCTCAGCAAAAATAATTCTGTATTTCTCTAGAAAAATCTATGATGTTTACCCTAAAAGAAGCTTCCAAGGTATCGATTGATAGCGGTGTTGTTCTGATTACTCCCATTATTCTCTCAGGAGAAGCCTGAGGAGTTCCTTGGAGATCCATGAGGACAGGGCCAAGGAAAAAGAAAAGAATAGTTGGAAAAGAGATGGTTTGGCAGTCTTGAGGCACTAATGCTGTTGAACAGAGTGGCTCCACTCTTTTTTTTTTTTGGAGAGGTTTTCACTATAGGGTGTGTGCGCTCGCCAGACAGACAGAGAGAGACAGAGGGACAGAAAGCGAGAAATCATCCCCCAGAGGGGATGACCACGCCGCAATCCCTTCTCCTCCGTTCTCCTCTCAGGATCTTGGGCACGCACGCACACGCGGCCAGTGTGAGTTTAAGCCACCGGGTCCGGGACTCAAACCGCGATCGACTACGTGGAAGTCCAGTGACATAGCCATTACACTAACCGCTGGTCCCAATGGCTCCACTCTTAATCTACCTTACGTGTTGGACTTTCATGTAAGATTTTATTTGAAGAAAGATCCATGTGGTGCTAGGAATACTAATATCACAAATCCTCTTTCCAGTTTTTGCTGAGGTATGGATGTCTCTTGGCACAACCCACACAAGCACCGCAAAACTGGGAGCAAGAAAAAGCCTTACCACAGGAACAGAAGTAGGAGCTCAGTCTGGCTGCCCATGCTAGGATTTCCCATCCATACACCCAGCCCTGTACTGGATCATGGATGTTGTCTACAGTGGACCCAATAATGACCTGGTCTGCAAAAGACCCTGGTGAAGAACTACATGGTGCTCGTGAACAGCACAGGGTATAGACAGCTGTATGAGTCCCACTATGAAATGCTCCAGGGCCACAAGAAAAGGGCCAAGCTGACTCCTGAAGAGGAAGAGATATTAAATAAAAAGTGACCAAAGAAAATTCAGAAGTATAATGAAAGGGAAAAGAATGCCAAAATGCAGTCTTCAGAGGAACAGTTCTAGCCGGGCAAGCTTCTTGCACGCATGGCATCTGGATCGGCCAGTGTGGCAGAACGGCTGGTCGTGTGCTCGAGGGCAAGGGCCTGAAGGAAAACCAGGGTCCAGAAAGGCAAATAGTTTGTGTTTACTGTTAAAATAACAATAATATCACTAATAAATAAAACTTAAAATTCAGTGATCAATGGTTTAATTTTACAAGCAAGAAAACTGAGCTTCAGAGAGAATAAATGCCTTTTTCAAGGTTACACCACTAATAAGCATTTTGGCTGAACTAATGTTTCCTAAAAATTAAAAGGCTATCTTCCTCTTAATATTTATCAAAGGCCTAGTAAGTTTAAGGCACTATGCCAGGCCTTAAACTTGGAATAAAGAAGGAATAAAGAAGGCCTTAAACAAGGAATAAAGAAAAGACACAGCTCCATTATAGAGACCTCCTGTAAATGCTGAAGAAAAACCCTGAAGATCATCTCTTTCAACCTGCTTGTTTTAGGATTTAGCAGCTTCCTCAAAGTTACACTTTAAGTAAAGGGCAGAATCCGGACAAGAATTCGAACTTCCTTATCCCAAGTATATTGTACATTCCACTGTAACAGAATACCCCAAATTTGGTTCACAAGCACCTAGTCGCTCAGGACGATCCTTCACTTGAAAAATTCTGCAGAGTATTTGCATTTGAAAGGTCCTGAGAAATGTGCTTAGACTACGGTTCCTAAAACTGTTACCATGCAATACCATTCTTGTCATGTGTATTTACATATTGCATATCTACAACACGATTTGAGATATTCTGCACTGTACCTCTCCAGCCCTAGATTTTATTAGGTTTGAAACTGAATTATGTTTCCATGGTTTCCATGTGACTTGAGAAAAGTGATCTCAGTGACAAATGTTAGACCCGATGTACTCTTTACGTTCACATACTGTGTTTGTTACAGAGAACATTGTGTCTGTCCAATTAAGCATGAATTAAATGTAATCCATCAAGTGTTATGTACAGTTTTAGCTTTAAAATCAGATCATATCTGTTCAATATTTGTAATGAAAACCTCGATGCATATTTGGATTCTCCCTAAATGTAATCCATGCACTATAATTTATTGGAAATGATGAATTAATCTTAGTAAAATGAGGATTGTTACAACTTCTTGCCTAATCTTCAGACATAAATTACTTTTCTGGAAAAGAAAAAAAAATTATAAGACACATACATCTTTGTTTTGGTTATAATGTTAAATATGAAAAGAAATAAATAGCAAAATTTCCCCTCTTTCTCCCAAAAAACATTTCAGGTATACCAAACCAAAATAATATAAACCTAAGGTGAAAACCTGTTCTTGCAAGATTTGCAGACCAATTTTTCAAGATCAAAAGTGTTTAGACAAGCTTATAAAATTTTGGACCTTTTCCCAGACTGAATCTCCAACACTTCTGAGCTTGGCCCATCACTAATATTTACAATGTTTTTGACATTTCAGGGGATGGATTCATGTGCCTTTGTGATTGGTAGGCTTCCTAACATAGTGGGGTGCTGAAACTATTTGCTACGTGTCAAAGGCAGTCAGATGCCACAGGCATTTTGCAACAGGAAGGAAATGATTTATAGGACTATGAGCCTGTTGCATCTTGCCAGCTTTGTGAGTTGAGAAGTGTCACTGGGGACCCATTACTACATAGACAGCCACGGTGCCCACCTGAGAAGCACTCCTTGCCAAGTGATTTAAGCCCTGTGTTTAGGCACGATCCTTCCCACAGTACTACATTTCCTTATAGAAAACTTTCAGAGATAGGTTCTCAAGTGTGTTGATTCTCTTAACCCTTTACAAAAAGACCTAACATAGCATTTTACACTTATTAGGCCATTATAGTAAGATTGCTCAACAAATCCATGCCCTTATTAAATTGGTATCTGTTAAATAAAATATAATCTGAGCTCTCTGGTAACTTATCCCTCTAGTGATCCATGTATTCACTGTGTTTTTTTTTATTTTTCCAAAGTCTGGTCATTCCTAACAATGCTTCTTACGATTGCATAATTATTGGACTTTCATTGCCAAGGGGAGAAATAGGATAAAGCCATAGGTGCTTTTCACCACTAAAATAAGATTCTTCTCCAAAGTCAGTATTGCTACTTGACCCCTTTTAAGAGACTCATTTCTCTGGATTAGGAGAGTTCACACCGGCAACATTCATACTCAAGGTCCTCTAATCTCAAAGGCTATTTTGTGAGATTGCTATAAGAAACTCTGTTAGGTGCAATAAAAATGGATGAGCTAGGGTCCTATTCTCAGAGAACTGCAGTCTAATTGTGAAATCAAGACAAACATATAAAGAGGCAATACCACTTATCAGTGATCAATGAGTGTTGGAGAAGTGGTTCAGATGTTTAAATTGCCAAGATAAAGAGGATTAATAATGACATGTTTTCATCTGCCCCTTAGAGAAAGTGGGACCTCATTCAATATAACCACCTTCTAAACTCAAAGCAAGGCTCCGCAGCCATCTGCCAGCCTCTCCTGACCTGGCCATACCTGCCGTTCTTCCCAAGGCCAGTATGTTTCTGCTCCGTCATCTTCAACAGTGTCCGGGCTTTACTCTCTTTTTTTGCTACACTGCCCTAGCTGAACTCTTTCTAGGAATATCATCTTTCATTTCCCAGAGTTCTGCAGCATAATGAGAAAGAGACAATAGAAGTAAGCACACCCCCAGGGATGACTCCAGTTGAGGTTCTCTTCAAGCGATTTCATGTTTATTAATGTGATTGGTAATTTATAACTTGCAGTCTTATAACATGGCCTTAGGTGATACCAAATAGCTCCCAGGCAACCTAGGGGCAGCTCTCAGCAATGGCATTGAAATTTTTAAGGAGACAAGCCAGAGCATCTGCTGAGAGCCCGGCCCTGTCAGAATATGTCCTGCACAGCAAGGCGGCGGGTTGGAAAGAATGATTACAAGTGGCTGCCTAACTGTCATGGCGATAGAAACTTAAACCCAAGTGCTTTCAGGTAACTGCCAGCCTTGGGTCTGGCTGCCTTCCATGGGCCCCACAGCACACAGACCTGTGTGAAGTGGGTGTTTTACAGCAAGTTACAGCAATGCAGCTGTTTGCATTAGAACTTAACCCAGGTATGCCAGGCAGCTGTGCCAAAGCACGTCCTACTGTTCCATTAATTCAAAAACAGCCCACAAAAACAAACCCATTTAAACATGACTGCTGGTTCCTTGTCAAAAACTAGTTAACTAACTCAATTTAATAAAATGTTTTTGAGGACTTACTATGTACTTGACACCTGGGAATAAAGAACGTATGGGGCCTAACACAAAGACAGGACATTACCCCAATCCTCAAGCAACTCCCTATCAAGTAGGGACACACACACAAATGTTTTAATTCAATGGCAGGCACAAAAATAAAAATAAGTATGAGCTAAATGGTAATATAGAAAAGAGAATGGTTACTTCAACTAGAGTAGTCCAGAATGACTTCCTGGGACCAGCAGATGACATAATGGTTATGCCACTGGACTCCCATGTAGTCAACCACAGTTCAAGTCCTGGACCTGGTGGCTTAAAACGGACGCTAGGGGCATATGAATCTGTGGCCAAATTCCCAAGAGGAAAATGGGGAAGGAGTTGTGGCATGGCCACCCCCCCTGGGAGGTCAATTCTCACTTTCTGTCTCTCTGTCTCTCTGGTGAGTTCATGTACCCTATAGCAATAAATAAATAAATAAATAAATAAAGACTTCCCAAACAGAAACTGAACTTTGTTGGATAAAACTCTCAAGGCAGAAAAGAGAGAAAACAGACCCACCGACAGAGAGAATATATGTCGAAGTACAGAAATTTGAAATACTGCTGTGGTGGGAGAAAAATGAGTAGCTCAAATTTATTGGTGGTGAAATATACAGATGAAAAAGAAGTTTCTCCTTTTGGAGCCCAAGGTGCCAAACTCGGGATCATATCCTGTATAGCACATCGGATGTATGTATGTGTATACACAGGAAATCACTAAAGGGAGCTCTATAGAATGTGGTATGATCGGGATTCTTTTCTGAAAGCTCACTCTGGCAGCACCTGCTGCAGGATGTGTTAGAGGCGAAGACTCAAGGCAGCTGAGAGTCTATGGTAATAGTCCAGGCAGGAGGAAGTGAGGTCCTGGAGTTAGGCATTCACTGTGGTGTTGCCAAGGAAAGGATAATTCTGCTGGATGTACACTGCACTCGTTTATCCACTGCTTCTGCAGCCAGATTTTTGGTTCTGATGCACACACATGTGTATGTGAGTGAAGAGGACTACCATGATCATAGAAATAGGCACTAACAAAAGAACATTAAAATGAGAGGATTATAGAACATAAACATTGGAAAATATCCCAACAGATCTCTTCTGACTGACTTCCCCATTTTACCTATAAGTTAGTTGGCTAATTAATAGCAAATTTCAGGTTGGCGGCCAGATCCGCAGTCAATGAGACACTGGATTGCTTGCTGAAGTACTATTATGGTTGAATTATACCTGCCAAAAAGATGTGTTGAAGTCCTATGCCAGGGTAGCTCTGCGTGTGACCTTATTTGAAAATAGTCTTTGTAAATGTAATCAAGTTGAGGTCCTTCAGGTAATTTATAAGGTATCTTTATAAGAACAGGGAGACAGCCAGTGAAGACACAAGGGGAATGTGTGTGAAGATGGAAGCAGAGCTTGGAGAAATGCAGCAGTAAGCTAAGTATGATCAAGGACTGATATCCACAACTGCAGTGAGGAAAAGGTGAGGAGGATTCTGCCCAGAATCTTAAAAAGAGCATGGCCATGCTAATTTCTTGATTTCCAACCTGTAGCCTTCAGAACTGTGAAAAATAAATTTCTGTTACTTTAAGTTTCTTGGGCTTTGATACTTCTTGATAAGAAATAAATATAGACATTGTTAAAGTTTAAGTGTTTTGGTACATGTTGGTGTTTAGAAGAGCTTCCTTTTAAATAGTTTCATAGATAATGCCCAATGCAGAGCTACATTAAAACAAAACAAAACATTAAAGAGCTGAAAACACAAAGCATTGTAAACTAATAGCAAATTTTTGCTATTTTCGTGCAACAAAAAAATTTTAGCAACTAAAATTTGAGTGTACTTTATAAATCACTTTCATTGATTATCTCATTTAATCTTCACATCAGTAGGGGGTAGTGAGAAAAGGGAAGATTGTCCCACAGTTAGCAAATTATGGAGCCAAAGTTGACTCCCAGTTCTAAATGCCAAGATCTTCCCTGAATTCTGCCTCACAGTGACTGTAACAGCTAAATCTTGGTTAGAACCAATCAGGATATGATGAGCTTATGAATGAGGAAGGTCTCTGCAGTGGGATTTGTTTAAGTACATACTCAAGAAGGGTCAACTTGAGATACTAGCGTGAGCCCCAGCAAACAATTCTATTATCAGGAAAAAAATACTAGTGATACAATGTAATAATGTAATAGTCAATTCATCTTAATAAACATTTACATTCAGAGAGTTTTAGAGTCAACAAAAGGAAGGGGTATAAAATGAGATATTGTTCTATTTCCTCCCTATCTGTCTCTTGAATCTAAATAAATCAGTTTTTCTTATAAAAAGAACACTTGTAGCCTCAGAAACTGGAACCAACTGAGCAGCTCTTGGCCATGCTGGGTAGGCTCTTGTCTCATGTACAATGTTATAATCTAGTATCTCAATTCTCATTAGAAGATTTTCATAAGTGGTAAAAAACATTTCTCGGGTAACTGACACAACTCAGTTTCTGTTGTTTTTGATTTGAGGATTTTGTTCACTCCATTTAAATTTTTTGCTTTTCTGATTGCCAGAGGATGCATGCCCTAGCCAGAGAGACAGACAGAGTGAGGAAGAGAGAGAAGCAGCATTCCTCAATGGGACACAGTTATGCTGCAATCTCTCTCATCCATTTCACTGAAACTTTGAGCATGCTTGCAATATGTGCCCAGCATTTTTTTTTTCAAGCTGCCAGGGCTGAGTTGAACCATGGTCGGCCATGTGGGATCTAGTCCCCTTAACCACTGGCTATGGGGCTGTCCCAAAGCTTCATTTTCATTTCTTTTCTTTTTTTTTTTTTTTTTTTGTTTGTTTGAACACTAGAGAATATTTAGGTAGTTACAGGGAGAGAAATCATTGACCAACAATTTAATAAAGGAGGATGATCCACTTTTGAAAAATGATGTATACACCCCAAAATGTCATGCATCAGAAATTGGCTAGGAGTATTATGTTAATTAAAGATATGTCTTGCATCTGGCTTCCTGGGGAAGAAAATAGAGGTGAGGGAGCAAAAGAGAGAAGATGGAAGCCTCTCCACTGGCATAGATCAATGGATGACAGTGGTTTTCTAAATAGCAATCACCTGCATCTCTATTAACACAGCAGGAGAGTGGCATCCAGTCTCATCTAGGAGGAGGTCTTTGCATAGCAGCAAGGAAGTGCTGCATTTCTAAGCCATCTACAAAGATTAGGATCATTTCTGATTTGTTTCATGCCCTAAAAGTACTTGGAAGTCAAGGGTAGTGACTCAAAGGTAAACACCAGCCTTTCATCTTTCTGACTGGGCTGAGAGCAAATTCATGACCAATCCCCCCATCCAAGCCATAAAATGTATGTAATGGTTGGTCTCAAGACAGACACCATTAACACAGCAAATAATGGTGTCTCCACATCTGTACTAAAGTCTTTCCTAGCTTAAGAGTTTTGACTCTAGGTGTGATAAATATTCTCCAGACAGATGATATTTGTGCAGTACATGAAGAGTTTGAGCTCTAAAAATCTTAAATAAAGATGTATAGTAGGAATAGGTCTCCTAATTAAAGTATTTAAAAAAAAAAAAGAACTTTGCCAGACGGTGCAAGAGACAGAAAGATGGAGAGGGAGGGGAGAGGAGAAAGCAACTCCCAGGTGAAATGGTCATGGTGCAATGCCTTCTCCTTCATTTTCCCACTGTGTAGGGATTTTGAGCACTTCTGCACATGTACCTAGCATGTTCCTTAAGCTCCCAGGTCCAGAACTCAATCCACAGATCCCAGTCATGTGGGATAGAGCTCATGGCTGACCAGGTCATGAAGCCAGACCCTAATGTTTCATATCTATATATCTATCACTCTTTCTATATATATTTATATATTTATAAACATATTTATAAATATGTATCTATAGATATTTATATATTAATATATATTTATACTGATAGATATATATTAAATATATATTTATATGCCCCCAAATATGACCAAATTGATAAAATATTAAAGTTTATGTATTACATCTAAAATGGCATTGGATTAAAAAATTAGGATATTAGTTTTTTATTTAATTTTGAATGTTTTTAATCATTTGAAAATAAAATTTTTAAAATAGAATAAAAATCCAGCTCATATCTTAAAGATACATTCTTATTTTAACAATTATGTATTTAATTTTATTTAACATTCTATAAATATATGTTTATATTATAGATATATATCTACTATATATCTATAAATAGATAGATAGTTTTGTTTTGTTTTTCATAGAGAGAAAGATTTTTGCTATAGGATGCAAGCACTCACCAGAGAGACAGAGGAAGTGAAAAATCATCCCCCAGATAAAATGGCCATGCCCTAATCCTGTCTCCTCCATTCTCCTCTCAGGATTCTGGACCACACACACACACACAAACACACACATGCCTGACGTGAGTTTCAAGACTCCAGGTACCCAAATTGCAAGTGTGGGAGTCTAGCACCTTAACTACTATGCCACCTGCTTGCCCTATTGTTATATTTTATATCAGCCGCATGCAGTCAAATAATTAGAAGTCTCATGACATATTTTTAAAGAATTATTTTATTTAACTTTATTTATATCTTATTTTAATTTGACCAGAGAGGGCAGAGTGAGAGAGAGTGAAAGAGAGAGAGATGAGAAAGCAAGCTGCCAGGTCGGTCCAGGCTTGAACCACAAGCAGCCACGTGGAAGTCCAGTGCCCTTAACCATCATGCCACCTGTCGACCTCAGTCTCATATCATATTAATTAGTCTACATTGCCTCATTTCTCTTCTCCATATTTTAATGAAGCCATAAATTTATGTCCTAATAACTTGGAGAAAAATACAGATAATAATTTTGACCTCTACTTTTCATAGTACAATATATACTGAACAATGAAAAAAAACTTTAGGATATTAAGCTAATATTTACCAAACTTCAAATGAACTATAGAAACTGTTTTGGTTTTAGTTTATTTTTGTTTTTTTTTCTTCACTTAATAAATCTTCTCCTCACCACCACATCTGTCCCCCAAAAATGTGACCAAGTTGTTAAAATATTAAAGTTTATGTACTACATTGAAAATGGCATTGGATTTAAAAATTAGGATATTAGCTTTCTATTTACTTTTAATATTTTTAATAATTTGAAAATAATATTTTAAAAATAGAATAAAAATGCAATTTATACCTTAAAGATATATTCTTATTTTAAGAGTTATGTATTTAATTTTATTTATCATTCTTTTTTATTTTTTTGAGATATTAGTGCTATAGAGTGTACATGCTCACCAAAGAGACAGAGAGACAGAAAGCGAGAAGTCACCCCCTAGGTGATTTCCATTCTCCATTCTCATCTCAGGATTTTGGGCATGCATGAACACATGCCCGGTTTGAGTATGAAGCTCCCAGGTCGAGGACTTGAACCACAGGCAATTATGTGGGAGTTCATTGATAAAACCATTATGCCATCTGCTGGTCTCAATTATTTTTTAATTTACTATAAGGCATACATGCTCATCAGAGAGAGAATAAAAAAAGAGAGAGGGAAGTAAGCCACCAGATCTGGGACTCAAACTGTTATTGGCCATATAGGAGTCCAGTGCATTCACCATCACACCAACAGCTGGACCCTAAAGATGTCTTCTTCAAATTATAAACTCCTCAAATTTAACCAAAAATTGTGTCAGTTAAAAATTATTTAGTTGGGAGACCAGCAGTTAGCATAATGGCTATGTCACTAGTCTCCCATGTAGTCGACCATGGTTCGAGTCCTGGACCCGGTGGCCTACACTCACGCCAGGCGCGTGTGTGTGTGCCCAAAATCCTGAGAGGAGAAAAGAGAAGAAGGGATTGCGGCGTGGCCATCCCAACTGGGGGGTGGTTTCTCGCTTTCTGTCTCTCTGTCTCTCTCTGTCTTTCTGGCAAGCACACACGTCTTATAGCAAAAACCTCTAAAAAGAAAAAAAATTATTTAGTTCAGCGAGCAGCAGTTGATGTAATGGCTATGTCGCTGGACTCCCACATAATCGACTGCAGTTCGAGTCCCAGATCTGGTGGCTTAAACTCACACTGGGCGCGTGTGCGTGTATGCCCAAGATCCCACGAGGAGAATGAAGGAGAAGGGATTGGGCATGGCCGTCCCCCCGCCCCGCTGAGGTGATTTCTCGCTTTCTGTCCCTCTGTCTCTCTCTGTCTTTCTGACAAACACACACACCCTATAGCAAAAAACTCTTTAAAAAAAATTATTTAGTTGGGACCAGCAGATGGCATAATGGTTACATCGCTGGACTCTCACATAGTCAATGTATGTTTGAGTCCTGGACCTGGAGGCTTAAAACTCATGCCAGGCGTGTGTGTATGCATGACCAAAATCCAGAGAGGAGAATGGAGAAGAAGGGATTGCAACATGGCCATCTCCCCTGAGGGGTGATTTCTTGCTTTCTGTCTTACCAGCAAGGACACATATAGCAAAAATAACTCTCTGAAGGTCCTTATCAGAATCAGAAGAGTATGCATTTGAGACACCAATTATTTTTAGATTTTTTGGTTAGAAAGATGTATAATTATAAATAAATAACAAGAACATAATTGGATAATCATAAAATATGTGGATATTGAACAATTCATTTCTAAGTAACACCTAGATCAAAGAAGAAATCTCAAGAGAAATTTAAAATATTTTGAATTAAATTAATAAGAAAACAAAATTTATCAAAATTTGTGGGATACAGTGAAAGCCGTGCTTATAGGAAAAAATATTTTTGTTTTGTTTTGTTTTGTTTTTAATTTGGGGAGACATGTGTGCTCACAGGTGAAAGAGAGAGAGAGAGAAAGAGAGAGAGAGAGAGAGAGAGAAAAAAAAGTGAGAAAGCGCCCTCCCCACACAGGGTATGGTCAAACTATAATCCCTTCTCTTTCATTTCTTTTTTTTTTTTTTTTTAGAGGTTTTTTGCTATAGGGCACGTGAGCTTGCCAGAAAGAAATTACCTCCCTAGGGCCCTAGGGGGATGGCCATGCCACAATCCCTTCTCCTCCATTCTCTTCTCAGGATCTTTGGCACACATGCACATGTGCCCGGTGTGAGTTTAAGCCACAAAGTCCAGGACTTGAACGGTAGTCGACTATGTGGGAGTCCAGTGACATAGCCATTACACCAAATGCTGGGCCCTCATTTCTTAGTCTTTTCAGGATTTGGGGCCTGCACACATGCGTGCAAACACATACATACTCTCGGTGTGTTTTTCAGGCTGCCAGATCCAGGATTTGTACCACACAGATGGTTATGTGGGATCCAGCTACCAAACCACTCCTGGCCTCTCTAGGAAAACTTATAGCATTGATAATAAATAATAGAAAAGATGACAGATCAATATTTTAAACTTCCACCTTAATAAACTAGCAAAAGAAAAAAGGGTAAATCAAATCCAAAGTAAGCAAAAGCAGGGAAATAATAAAACTTAGAATAGAAATCAGTATGACTGAAAATAGAAAACCTATAGGGAAAATTAGTGAAATCAAAATCTAGTTCTTTGAAAAGGTGAATAAAATTGATAAGATTCTAGCTAAGCTAACTAAGAAAAAAATGAGGGGGGGGACACAAATTACTAATAAAAATTAAAGCAGGGACATCACTGCATCTTCCATTGACATTTAAAGGATAATAAAGGAATACTATGAACAACTATATGCCCATAAATTTGATAATCTAGGTGAAATAGACTAATGTCCTGAAAGACTCTATCGGACAAAATTCACAAAATATACAATGCACAATCTTAGCACATCTATATCTATTTTTAAAAATCAGTAATTTAATAACCTTCCAAAACAGAAAGTACCATATGCAGATGGTTCTGGTTGTTCACTGTAAATTCTATCAAATACTTAAGGAAGAAAGTATACCAATTCTCTACAGTCTCATTCAGATAGAGGCAGAGAGAATATTCCCTAACTCATTCTCAGGCCAGCATCGCCTTAATACTAAAACCAAACAAAAACATTACAAGAAAAGAAAATCATACACCAATATTTCTCACAAACATAAATGCGAAGACCCTCAACAAACTATTAGAAAATCAAATCCAATAATGGGTAAAAAATATATATACCATGACCCAGTGAGGTTTATCCTAGGTATTCAAAGGTGCTTCAACATTGAAAATCAATTTGTGTAATTCATCACATCAACAGACCAAAGAAGAAAAATCACATAATCATATCAACAGGTACAGCATAATCAACTGAAAATATCCAACACCTGTTCATAATAAAAATTTTTAGTAACTACAAATAGAGGATAACCTCCTCTATCTGATAAAAATAAATAAAGAAAGAAAAAATCACCAAAAACCTACAGCTAACTAGAAGTATACCTGTTGAGATCAGGAAAAAGTCAAGGGCATGACCTGACCACTGCCTTGAACGGTGTACTGAAAGTTCTAGTTAATGTGGAGAGACGAAAGAGAAGAATAGGAGGAACAGGAGGAGGAGAAGGAGGAAGAGCAAAAGGAGGAGAAGAAGGAAAAAATTTTTTTAAATGTGTTGACTGAGAAGAAAGAAAACTTTGTTTGCAGATGACATAATTGCTTATGTAGAACATCTTTTTAAAATGACTGAAAAAAGAAAAACTGGAATGAATAAGTGATTGCAGCAAGGTTGCAGAATACAAGCTTAATATACAAAAGGTAATCATTTTCCTATATATCAGCAATGGACAAGTAGAATTTGAAATTAAAATACAATACCATTTACATTAACACCCCCAAAGTAAAATACCTAAGAATAAAGCTAATAAAACATGGACAATGATCTAGATGAAGAAAACTGCAATACACTGATAAAAGAAATCAAAGAAGAACTAAATAAATGGGGAAATATTTCATATCCATTTATAGGAATATTCAATATGGTCAAAATATCAGTTCTTCCCAACTTTGTAGATATAATGCAATACCAATAAAAAATCTCAACAGTGGGAAAATGTAAAAATAAATAAATGAAAGAAAAAAATCTCAACAAAGTATTTTATAGATAAAGACAAAACTATTCTAAAGCTTTTATATGTGGAGGCAAGTGACACGATATTGAAAAACAAAGTTGAAGGACTGACACTGCCCAACTTCAAGACAGTATAAGGTTATAGTAACCAAGACAGTGAGGTGTCACAAAAGAACAAATAGATCAATAACACAAGATCAAGAGCCCAAAATAGACCAACAAAAATATCACTGTCTTATCTGTGACAAAGGAACAAAGACATTAGAATGGAGAAAAGACAGTCTTTTCAAAAACTGATAATGAAACAACTGGATATCCATGTGCAAAAAAAAAAAAAAAAAAAAAGATGCAAACTTTGTATACTTCATAAAATTTAACTCAAAATGGACCGCAGACCCAAATGTAAGATGCAAAACTATAAAACATTTAGAATATAACATATGAGAAAATCCAGATGACATTCGGCATAACACAAAGGCAAGATCAATATTTTAAAATTATTGATAAGCTGGACTTCACTAAAATTAAAATTTTCTACTCTGCAAGACTCTATAAAGAGAATGAGAATACAAGCCACATGCTGGGAGAAAATATTTGCAAAAGGGCATATTTGATAAGGAACTGTTATCCAATATATACAAAGGACCCTTAAATTTAACAATAAGAAAACAAACAACCTGATTAAAAATTAGGCCCAAGACTTTAATAGGCACTGTTTCTAAAAAGAAATACAGATGGTAAATAGCATTAGAAACGATGTTCCACTTCGTATGCCATCAAGGAAATGAAAATTAAAACAAAAATAAAATACTACTGTGCAGCTAGTAGAATGGCCAAAATCCAAAACATGGACAATACCAAATGCTAGCAAAGATGTGAAGCAAGAGGAACTCACATTCATTGCTGGTGGGAATGCAAAATGATATGGCTACTTTGGGAGAGAGTTTGGTAGTTTCTTACAAAACTATATATAGTCTTAACACACAGTCCAGCAATTGTGCTTCTTGGTATTTACCCAAAGGAGTTGAAAGCTTACATCCATTCAAAAACTTGCACATGGAAATTTATACATTTCTTCGTAACTGCCAACACTTGGAACAACCAAGATGTCCTTTAGTAGATGTATGGGTAACTAAGCTAGTTTATATAGACAATGGAATACTATTCATTGCTAAAAAAATGAACTATCAACTCATGTAAAGATATAGAGGTTTCTTAAATGCAAATTACCAAGTGAAGGAAACCAATTTGAAAAGACTACATACTGTATGAGTCCAACTACATGACATTTTGGAAAAGGCAAAGCTAAGGAGACAGTTAAAAGAAAAAAAAAAAAAAAAAAAAAACAAAAAAAAACAGGAGTTTCCAGGGTTACAGGGGAAGGAGAAATTAGTAGCTGGAGCACAGAGGATTTTAGGGCAGTGAAACCACTTTGATCATACTATGTATGATCCTATCATGGTGGACACATCTCATTACACATTTGTCCAAACCTATAGAATGTACAGTACCTAGAGTGTGCTTGAACATATGCCATGGAGTTTGTATGATTATCATGTGCCCATGCACATTCATCAACTGTACAAAACATACCACTCTGTGGGGGGTGTTATTAAGAGAGGCTGGATAGGTATAGGGATGGCAGAATATGGGAATTCTCTGCACCTCGCTCCCAATTTTGCTGTGAACCTAAAATATCTCTGAACACATCAAGTCTATAAAAAGTATAGTTAAATATATTTGTTAGGAAATTAACATATTAACATTTGTGACCACAAAACAAATGAAAATAAAATCATTAAATTCTCAACCTGCAAAAGAAAAATAAAGGACATCTACAATATCAGCACAAACAAAAACTAGTTATTTGTGTCTTTATCATTTCTCAGTCCCACTCAGCCTTTGTGCAATATTTAATGTTATTAATCACACCCTCCTTCCAACTCTGCTTCTCTCTTCCCGAATTCCCTGTTTTTCTGTACAACACATGGAAATTCTGTACTTTGTTATTGTCACCTATACACCAATTTCATCCTTCCTATTAAGGATAAGTTCCTTAAGGGAGGAACCATGCCCTTAAAACTCATGTGTGATATGCCGTATCACATATACAAAGTGTGCCTGGCACATAGTAGGCACTCAGTTGAGCTGAACTTTCCTAAGTACTGTGATAACTCCAGTCATGAATCTAGTGACTTCTACTGAGTGCAGTAACAGTGAAGCACAGGGCCAGCTTCATGGATGTGAAAGCAGTGCAGTTTCACAGTAATCTCATGTTCCAAAAGATTCTGCACAATTTAACACTCGACCATTGCAAATAAAATTTGTTCTGAATGGGACCAGCAGTTGGCATAGCCATTAGGCTATGTAGCTGGACTCCCATGTGGTTGATTGTGGTTCGAGTCCCGAACCCAATGACTTAAACTCATGCCAGGCGTGTGTGCATGCGTGCCCAAGATCCCAAGAGGAGAATGGAGGAGAAGGGATTGTGGCGCAGCCATTCCCCCTGGGGGGTGATTTCTCGCTTTCTGTTTCTCTCTCTCTCTCTCTCTTTCTGGTGAGCACATGCAACCTATTAAAAAAAAAAACCTCTAAAAAAATTTGTTCTGAAATTCTTTAAAACTTTAGAACAAAGGACCCATATTTCTTAGTTCACTATTGTGTTGCTGACAGAAATAGCTCAGACTAAGTAATTTATAAAGTTGGGGCCAGCAAGTGGCATGGTGGTTGAGGTGTTTGCCTCCCACACAGGCAACCACCGTTCAACTACCGGACCTAGCAGTTTGCTTTCTCACTTTCCCTCTCTCTCCAGTCAAGTTAAAAGATAATAATAATAAATTAAAGAAAAAATTTTAAGTAAAAAAATGAAGGCTTATTTGTCTCACAATTCTGGAGACTGGGAAGTCCTAAGGCAGGGGCCAATATTATGACATGACAAACACAAGCAAAGAAGATGATGGGTGCATGCAGAGACAGACCTGGGGCAGCCATCTTCCTTTTACAACACACTCTTCCGAGAACTACCTGTTCCCGCAAGAGCTAGAATTTACTGGGTCTTACAAGCCGTCATTAATCCATTCACGAAAGTGCTCTTTTCATGATTCTACCACCACTCACTAGACTTCAACTCTTAAAGGTCTCAGAACCTCCCAATACTGTTATAGCAGAAGCCACCTTCCAAAACCTGAACCTTTGCGGGACAAACCATTATGACCTATACAGTTTTGCAGGGCCCCATGCTCCAAATGATCCCCTGCATGGTTACAAATACAATTTGCTTTGAAAATTTTAAAAAGGGCCCCATATTTTCACCTTGCACTATACCATGCCGGTCATGCAGTGAGTCCCGACTACCCAATAGTATCTTCATGCACGTCTCTATGTGTAGACAAATAGCTAACATACAACAACCAGTTTTGAAAAGATTAGTTAAGGATTTCCTCAGTCAGGCTCAATCTTAAAGAAGCTTGAATCTTTAAAAGCAGATGATCTAAACCAGCTCTGAATACACGGCCACATGTTCAAATAGCCTTTCTCGCCCTTCATCTACCTCTACCCTTAAACCAAGGTCAGGTCAATTATGTTACAACCTAAACAGGGAACCTCCAAATTCTTCAGTTACCCTGGAATGTCATGTATCCTCCATTATTTTAAATAAAGAGGTCATAAGTTGCCTATTGGAAGTCTTTTCCTCTTCTCTTGCCTTTTTTATTTTGGTAACATTTTTTCATTGCAATGTTTATTGCAACAAGACTTGGATTTACCCTGTAGCTTTTCAAGTAAAAATTGCCACTCCCTACCCAATTTCCCCACTTAGTTGCAAAAGTTTACAACGATATTATTCAGAAGTTCCAGAGAAGGTTGAGAAGAGTTTCAGGTGGGCAATTGAGACTGAACAACTAAATCCACTTGGGGTTAAACCAAATAGACTTTTGTAACTTTTAAAGTTAAAACAGCTAGACCCCAACTTCTCTGTATCTGTCCCCACTTCACACATGAGAAACCAAGAGAGTCTACCCAACCTCAGGACTGTGAAGGGCTGTGACAGAATGCATGTCCAGAGCTGGCCAAGCAGCACCACACAAAGCTTTTGACTTTTCACCCCATTAGTTAAGTCTGCCTAGATTTTCAGAAGGAGGTAGACCTGCCCATTTCCCCTCTGCTCCACTGCTCCCAGAATCACAAAGAAACTGGTGGGGCACTTGCTGTGAGGTCTGGGACTCCCCCAGCACTGAAGCAGTTAATTTTTAGGAAGATCCAGAGAAAGAAAAACAGACTAAGAACTGCCTTGTGCTGGGAGGAGGGTTAGAAAATGAGGCTGTTGCTGTTGTTTTCATTGTGTGCACTCTAATCAGGGAGAGTAAGAACAATAATGCATGTAATGCTGATTTTGGAACGTGTCCATGCAGCTTTTCCCAGGCTAGACAGCCTTGGGAACCTCTGATAGAGTGGCACACCAGGGGCACAGCCTCAATCACCAAGCGCAGGGCAGGGCAGCCTTTTCTGTGGATAAAATATGTGAGGGATGACAAGAATCTTCCCAGCATGGGAAGTGGCAGCAACAAAAAAATATATATGTATACAAGTGGGGGGAAACCGTGAAGGCTTTGCATCGTGCAGCTCAGCTTCATGAAGACGTGCTATTTGGGAGATGAGTCATTTCTCCTCCTAACTACCCAGACCATTTTCCTTTGTTGATACTGTTTGTTTCTCTCTCTCTCTCTCTCTCTCTCTCTCTGTCTCTGTCTCTGTCTCTGTCTCTCTCTCTCTCTCTTTTTTTTTTTTGCATTCTGCTTATCCTCCCTTCTTTCTTCCTTACTCCCATCCCCCAAACTCTCTCCACCACACTTTGAAGCAGAGATGAAAGCCCTGCTTTGCGGCTGCTGGCACTGAGCAAGCCGGGGAGAGGGCTGAAGTGTGCTTTAGTTTAAGATGCTGTACTTTCCTCCTAGAAAAAAAGGAGAAAAATCAGCTTGAAACAATACATCGCATTTTGCGGGAGAGCAGACTTACATGTATCTAAGACTCAAACGTGGTCCTAATTTTTCCAAGTTTTTGTCCCAAGGATAAGGGAAAAGCTAAAATGTGGCATTCTCTCTCAAAACGTATGCATATCATTGGAACAGTTTTGGAGTGAGATTGTTTAATAAAATAAAACAAATAATAGACAAAAATCAGTCACATGAGCTTTTTGGTGTTGACACAGCAGCAGATTGTAACAATCTCAAGTGCTGGGGAAATAACCCTTACTTTTTTTAAATAGCACAGTCCCGATATGCCGTGCTTAATGATTTTGAAGAATGACTGCCGTACAATTACTTACTTATTCCATTACCAGACAGCAAGTAAAATCAGGGCACTCAGTTCAATACAATCTCAGCAAAACAGAAATAAACTTTCAGTATAAGTATGTCCCACACAATATTTACAATCAACTTTCACTAAATATTACTTATTGTTTATCTGAAATTCAAATTTAATTAGGCATCCTGTACTTTATATGGCAATTATGCATGGTTGTGACAGCTTTTAGATCAATTCTGCTTTTAAAAAAATGTTAAAACTTTTTGTTTAGGTTTTTGCCATAGGGCACATGTGGGAGAAGGAAAGTGAGGAATCCCCCCCACCAGCCCCCACCTCAAGGAGGAATGGCCATGTCGCAAGCCCTTCTCCTTCCTTTTCCTCTCTGGATTTTGAGCATACACACACACACACACACACACACACACGCCCAGTGTGATTTTCAAGCCACTGGGTCCAGGACTCAAACCACAGTCGACTATGTGGGAGTCCAATGCCGTAGCCATTATGCCACTGCATGTTAAAACATTTTTTAAGATTCTAATATTTTAAATGAGTTTGAGACTTACCAACTTTGAACATAGGGAAAATCAACATGTTATACCCATGACAACACAGACCACCTGAGGCAAAATCCTTTTCTTGCCTGGCACCCCATTTCCTAAATGTACTCACTTACATACAACACCCCACCCCACCCGCCCCCCCCACACACACATACACCCCAGGTAGTGTTTTAAAGTCTATGTATATCTTTTTCTGTTAAAGTAATAATTGGCTCATGTGTTGCTTAGAACAATAGGTCATTATTTAAAACGAACTTCTACCATGGAAAGTGCAGATAGTTCCCACGTGGCCATGACTTAAAGCTACGGCTACTTTCTCAGATAGCAATAGCTCATGAGCTCTGAGCCATAATCATTTTCAGTTAAATTTTTTTTCCCAATTTATCTACTTAAGCCCTGAAACTTGGTTTTATTATTTTAAATTTACTTAAGAAACCCCACGTGCTTATGAGCATAAAATCAATCAAAACGAGCTGCGAAGAAAGTTCAGCTGATTTTGCCTGATGGTAAGTCTCTGCAAACCTCACACTCATTCATGGGATCTGTGTTCTCTTGAACTTGGACAAAGTTGAAGTCCTAATATTCTTACCCCACATAACTTCTACCCCTACACATGGCCTATGAGGTTGGCCAGTTTCCAATTCATGGGGATGGAAAAGGGAACTAAAAAAAAAAAAAAGTAATCTCAAAATATGAAGAGGAAAGCCTTGGGGAAGATTTACTCATTTATAAGTCCTGATGTATGTAAAATTCTAGTGGTGCTTAGATTTGAGGTGAAATCCATAAAAATCTGTAGCTGGAAGGTTGGTGCATATTATCTAGAGCGATGCTTCTGGACTACCATTGTTCTCCTACTAATACCCCTCTTTTCATTAAGCAAAAGCATACTTCATTTAAACAGTGGTTTCTTCCACTTTCAGTGGAAGTTCAGCTCTACTTCCTCTTTAATCAACACCAGAAAAGAAATTATTAGACATTTTCTTGAACTTCAGAATGCACTTGAGGAAAATCAATAGGATTTCAACTTGAGTCTAAACCTGAACCTATTGGGTTGTTGGGAAAGTCATAATGCATTTTTTTTTGCATAGAAAAACATTGAAAAATACATATGATTTTCCCAATGACCTAATAGTTCTTTTTTTTTTTTTTTTGAGAGGTTTTTGTTAAAGAGCCTGTGTGCTCTCCAAAAAGACAGAGAGAGACAGAGAGACAGAAAGAGAGAAATCACCCCCCAGGGGGGATGGCTACACCGCAATCCCTTCTGCTCCATTCTCCTCTTGGGATCTTAGGCATGCACGCACACACGCCCAGCATGAGTTTAAGCCACTGGGTCCAGGACTCAAACTGCGGTTGTTTACATGGGAGTCCACTGACATAGCCATTATGCCAACTGCTGGTCCCAATAGTTCTTATGAAAACCTAGATAGCATTATGTGATCCCTAATCATCCAGTGTTCTAAACATAGCCAAGATGATCTCAAGTGAGCTCAAAAGTCTACTGTATTCACAAAAAAGAAAAATATATAATTATCTACCCCCCCTTACTTCACTATTCACACACTACCTCCACTCCTTTCCTTAAAATGAGGACCTGTTTAATGAATTTATTGCCTGTTTAGCTGTTAAAGGATATGGCAGACTGAATCTAGAAAGTTGGTCCTAGTTTCAGCTCTGATAATAAAGACTCTAATCATGGACAAGTCTACTCTCTATTCTTAGTCAAAAGACTGAAATGCAACAAGACAATTTCAGGGATATCAGTTTTCTCTTTTAAAAAATGAAAACAAGAAATCACATGCCCCAAATTCTTCCTTACTCTGAAATTCTGATTCTATCCATTTCCATCTGTTAGACTTACTTCTACTCTAAGCAACAGAAGGCACTCATTGTGCCAACTCACTGCACTTAATAAATATTTTTGGATGGTGATGGTTTATTTTGGGGAAATGTACTCCAAAAGTAGGTATATTTTTAAATAGAAGCAAAAAGAAGCACCTGCAAATGAATAAAATTGTCAATAATTCAGTCCATAAATCATCTACTTCAGGAAATTATAAATTGTGCATACTGAATTAGGGCCACTGGATTTTTAAATAAAGATAACATAGGGCTATAAATGAGTATTCATTCAGATTGTCTGACTTCTTGTGGGTATTACAGATTCAAGAATTTTAGCTACACTGAAGAAATGACGGATACCAAGAGAAAATGTACAAATGCTTAAAAGAGAGTGAATAACACTAGCATTGCCTTCAGCAGTATAATCAAATATAAAAGGACTTGGATCAATTACAGGATTGATACGGCATATGGCAAATGCTGTTCTTTTAGAAAAAATGCAAAATATGGAGACTGGAAGCAGGAACTAATCAGGGGAATATCTGAAAAATGAAGCAAACATCTAGTCTGCTGATCAGAACCAGGACCCAAGGATTAGTGTGGAGAAATCATTGAAGTCATCAATTGGGTCTAGAGAGAGTAAAAATGACAACCTGGATAAAAGGATATGGGAGAAACTGCACAGCAAAAGTGTCACAAAAACTGCTAGAGCCCTGCAGTCCTTTCTTCAGAACCACGAGCCCCTGGGGTCAGCTCTCTTCCCCCTCCAACTCGCAGGCAAGTGGAATCAGCAATGCCCCTGCTCGCTCTCCCCAGATCTGAACTTCAGAGATCTGGAAACAGAGTGATACTGAGAGAGGGAATTTGTTGTTTTCTCTATTCCTATGGATCTCTGTTTCTAACATGTCTTCTTAAAGTCCCTTTATAATGAGATTGCTCTACGATGGTATTGCATACCAGGTTATGATGCGTGATTTTACTGCTGCCAGAACTTCATTGAGATTCAAGTGTTTACTTATCTGTGTATTTGACCTAAATATTTATTTTGGGGGATTCAGAATTTCAGAGTAAGGAAGAATTTGGGGCATGTGATTTCTTGTTCTCATTTTTTAAAAGAGAAAACTGATATCCCTGAAATTGTCTTGTTGCATTTCAGTCTTTTGACTAAGAATAGAGAGTAGACTTGTCTATGATTAGAGTCTTTATTATCAGAGCTGAAACTAGGACCAACTTTCTAGATTCAGTCTGCCATATCCTTTAACAGCTAAACAGGCAATGAATTCATTAAACAGGTCCTCATTTTAAGGAAAGGAGTGGAGGTAGTGTGTGAATAGTGAAGTAAGGGGGGGTAGATAATTATATATTTTTCTTTTTTGTGAATACAGTAGACTTTTGAGTTCACTTGAGATCATCTTGGCTATGTTTAGAACACTGGATGATTAGGGATCACATAATGCTATCTAGGTTTTCATAAGAACTATTGGGACCAGCTTGTGTTTGTTTTATTATTTTGTTCATTATTTTAAGATTTAATGACCCTCTAAAATATAAATGCAGATTGGGCCGGCAGGTGGCGTGGTGGTTAAAGGCTCTGGATTCGCACATAGCCAACGGTGGCTGAGTCCCAGACCTGGTAGCTTGCTTTCTCATTTTCCCTCTCTCTCTCTCACTCTGTCCCTCTCTGGTCAAATTAAAATAAATTAATTAAATAAATAAAGTTCAAGAAAATAACTATATATATATATATATATATATATATATATATATGCATGTATATATATATATGTATATGTATATATATATATGCGCATATATATGCAGATCAAGAGCCTGTTTATAACAATCCTCTCGCCAGCACACATTGCAGTTTTCTACACTCAAAGCTAAAGAAAGCGCCTTTCACACACACCCCAATTTTGTTTTATTTTCTTTAGAATTTTACCTTTCACGTGTGCTCACCAGAGAAAGACAGAGAGAGACAGACAAAGAGGAAAAAGTCCCCCTCCCCCAGAGGGATGGCCACACTGCAATCCATTCTTCTCTCAAGATTTTGCTCATGCACACACCTGGTGTGTTATTCAAGCCACTGTGATCTGAGGGCTCAAACCACAGAGTCGGCCATATGGGATCCAGTTCCTTAACCACCACACCACTGACTCCCCCATCACACCTCCTTCTTCTTTTTTTTTTTTTTTTTTCTTTGAATGGGGGTTGATTTGCCATATAGCGCATGCACTTACCAGAGAAAGACAAAGAAAAGGAAAGTGAGAAATCACCCTCCCCACCTCTGTAGGGATGGCCATGATACAATTTCTTCTCCTCCACTCTTCCCGGAGGTGGGGGATGGTTAGGCATGCAGTCATACATGCCCTGTGTGACTCTCAAGCTGCAGGGTCCAGGTCTCAAACTTCATTTGGCCATATGGGAGTCCAGTGCCTTAACCACCATGCCATCTACTGGCCCTCATACCTCCTTTTTCAACTGGACCCAGTTATTATTCAGGGTGACTTCCTATTGCCAACCAATTGTCTCTTACGTACAGAAAATGCATTTAATACCTCACCTAAGACAGTTCTAAGAATTCCATACATGAACCACACTTCCTCACTGATTTCCATGTTCAACTTAGAATTATACTTCCCATCTTTGAAAGGAAGTAAAAACAGAATCCCTAACAGCTTGCCCCGGTCCTTCTTTAGCTAAATAAGGCAACAGCACAAGAGAAGTGAACCCACAAAGACTTAGAAGAAATTCACAACCCTTCTCATAAAAGGGCTGCTGAATATTCTGGGATCGGACATTGATCCCAATACACGAAGAAAGTCCCCCTTTTCACTGAGAAACTGAAAGTCCCTTTCCTCATCAATGCTCCCATGAGCATTTGAGTCGCCTTCTCCCACCCTCCTCCTCAATGGTGCTGGCACGAACTAGAAGAATGTGAACATCCTTAGAGCACCTGGGCCACCAGCTCTGTCACTAGCTTTATGCTGGGAGGCAGATAATTGTCATGTCTGGCTTGCCTCCTTCTCAGACTATGTAATTCCAGGAGGACAAGGACTTGTTAACTTATTTGACAATTTACAAATACAACATGAGCTAGGTATGAGGGTGGAGGACGAGGCATGACAACCTTAATTCTTTCTGCATATCAATAGACAAATTTTTCCCAAAATTATGCCCTATTTAAATTTGGAAAAGCTTATGTACTCATATATAAACTTTATTTTTAAAGAATTATTTATCTAATTTTATTTATCCATTCATTTATTTTAATTTGACCGGAGAGAGATAGAGAGAGAAAGTGAGAAGAGCCACCAGGTCTAGGACTCAAACCATGGCCGACCATGTGGGAGTGTCCAGCACCTCAACCACCATGCCACCTGCTGGCTCCCATTTTTTTAATAGAGATTTTTGCTATAGGGTGCTGTGCTTGCTAGAGAGACAGAAAGTGAGAAATCACCTCCTGCAATGGGAATGGCCACACTAAAATCCCTTCTCCTTCATTCTCCTCTCAGGATTTTGGGCATGTATGCACATGCGCCCGGCATGAGTTTTAAGCCTCTGGGTCCAGGACTTGAACCATGGTTGACTACATGGGAGTCCAGCAAAGTAACCATTACAGCATCTGCAGGTCTCATGTTAGCAACTTCTATCACGATCTAATAACATAATATTAACTTCTTAAATTTTTTCATGTAAGAGGAATTAGTAAATTTTTATGGTATCAATTTCTATGTATTCTGACCATATCAGTTCCCACAAACGACAATGTCTATATTACAACAACTTTGTCTATTCCCAAATTCTGAAATACACTTCACAAGCAGGTTATTCTCAGCTGTTTTGAGTTTCCCTCCTTCTTTGTGTCTGAATGTTGACCATTAAGTTTTCTAAATGGCTGTTTTTCAATACCTATACATGAAATAATATTTCCTAGTGAATTTTTAAAGTTACCAAAGCATTAATTTAAAAAAAGATCACTCAACCCAGAAGATGAAAGATCCAAAGAAACAGACTTTGTATTTGTATGTATGTAGAAAAATGGGAGATAAGAGTTGTCAAAATATACAAGTCTTTAAGAGGTACAAGGCTTCCAGTGACCTTAAAGTCTTTAGTTCCCATTTAATAATTTTTAGATATGGAAATAAATATAATTACATAGTTTTCTAATGTGCACTATAAACCTTTTTCAAAATGTATTAATAAAAATAATGATGGTGTTAGCTTTTTCTTTTTTTTTTTTTTAATAGTGTGTGTGTTCACAGGAGACAAAGAGGGAAAGTGAGAAAGATCCCCCACCCTCCCCCGTCCCTGCATGGGGAATGATCATGCCTCAGTCCCTTCTTCTCCACCTTCCCCTCCTTTCAGTATTCAGGGCTCTCATGCACACATGGTTTTCAAGCTGCTGAGTCCAGGACTTGAACCACAGTTAGCCATACATGATCCGTCACACCACCAGTTGGCCCAGTGATGGTGCTTCTACCATTTATTTTTTCAAAATCCATAACAAACCTCTAAAACCAAAGATGTGTGTGTGTGCATGTGTGTGTGTGTGTGTGTGTGTGTATGTGTGTGTGTGTGACTGCACTATAACAATGCACTACAACTATGACTTGCTGGCTATGAATTTTGGGCAGGTAACTTTAATTTTCTCATCTGTAAAATGAATAAATTAACATCTGTTTTACAAGTTTTTGTCTAAATTAAAGATAACATTTGAAAAGTGTCTTGGACCAAGTAAAGACTCCATGAATTGCCATGAGATGCTGCCACTTAGGGGAGATTGTTGTAAGATTTGGTGGTTTAAGTGATTGGCCATATAACAGGGAAAAAGGGATACAGAGGGTCTTCAAAAAGTTTACCAACTCTTTTCATGCCAATAGTGCTTCCACAAACATGGTGAACATCCCTAAAACCCTCCCGGCTTTCTGTAAGAAGTGTGGGAAACACCAACCTCACAAAGTGACACAGCACACAAAGGCAAGGATTCTCTGTGTGCTCAGAGAAAGCGGTGTTATTACAGGAAGCAGAGTGGCCTTGGTGGACAGACTAAGCCCAGTTTTCAGAAAAGAAAGAAAGATTGGCTTTTCAAAGAAAGATTGGCTGAACTTGAATGTGTTGAGTCCAATGGCAGATTTAAGAGAATGTTGGCTATTAAGAGATTTGAGCTGGCCAGCAGATGGCATAGTGATTAGTCACTGGTCTCCCACATGGTTCACCAGAATTCAAGTCCCAGACCCGTGGCTTGAAAATCACTTCAGGTGTGTATGCATACTCATCCCCAAGGTCCTGGAAGGAGAATGAAGAATTTGGGATTGTGGCATGACTATCCCCCCTGGGGAGGGGTGATTTATCACTTTCCTTTTCACTGTCTCTGTCTCTCTCACTCTCTAGCAAGTGTGCATGCCCTAAGGCAAAAACCTCTTAAAAGAGAGAGAAAAAGACAGAGAGATTTGAGCATTTTTAACTGGAAGGAGATAAGAAGAGAAAGGGTCAAGAGATCTACTTCTAAGCTTTATCTTTTGTTTTATTATGAAGACAATAAAATCCTAAGGTTAAGGTTCAACACAGTAAAATTTCCCTTTTGGGGGAATTTGAAGAAAAAAAAGTTTATGGATAATACATATTATGAAAAAACCATGCATGGATTTCTAAAAGTTTTTGCACCAAAACAAACTCATATTTTAATTCTGCTTTTCCCACAGACTTTTTGAAGTACTGTTGTAGTGCCCCGTATGTAAATTATATCATGAAAATAAGAACATTTTAATAAAATAATTCCTTTTTATAAAGTGGGTAGAGGACTCGATTATATCACTCACCAAATCGAGAAGTTTCTACATGAAGTTATACCCTTCATGGTATTAGGTCGTCGGGAAGGTCCCAATACGTGACGCAAAAATGTGTCTCGACTTTCCTGATGACCCAATAGAATGAAACGCCTGGGCTCTGAGGACAAGACAAAGGAAAGAGACTTAAAATTGCAATGAGAAAGATCTCTGGTTGTGAGGCATCGGGGTAGAGGGATAAAACAAAACGGAATCACCTCCTTGGGTGGTTCAGCGAGTAGAAGCTCTGGGTTTGGTTAGCTGACAGCCCACCAGAAGAGTGAGGATAAACTGGAGACTCTATGGAGGTCCCAGTGACCAGCTGGGAATTGTCTATTACTTCTAAAAATGAAATAATTCAAATTAAAAGGATTAGTATTATAAGCCACAGTTCTGCATGTGGTATCATTTTGCCCAATACAATAATGTTTTCTCAGCGCTTATAGGAATTGCTGCTACCAACTTCCATGTGATTGAGTCAACCAGCAGAAAGGGCACCTACATAACTACTGTAACCAGTCTAAATCTTATTCTTATTCATTTTTCCAATGCTCTTTATTCCAAAGAATTTCGTGCTCTGTAAGATAGCTTAGCAGCATTGCCAGTTGGTGTGAACTTCTTAAAACTACTCTCAGAAACCATGATTCTGCCTTATGACAATGTAATCAACTAACGTATTTGGGAAATACACACTGGTGAGACCAGCAGTTAGCATAATGGCTATGTCGCTGGACTCCCATGTAGTCGACAGCGATTCGCGTCCCGGATCCAGTGGCTTAAAACTCACGCCGGGTGCGTGTGCATGTGTGCCCAAGATCCCGAGAGGAGAATGGAGGAGAAGGGATTTCAGTGTGGCCATCCCCCCTGGGGGGTGATTTCTCGCTTTCTGTCTCTCTCTGTCTGTCTGGCGAGCACACACACCCTATAGCAAAAACCTCTCCAAAAATAAATAAATTAATTAATTAATTAAAGGAGATACACACTGGTTTCTTTAAAATCATATATTTATGTCTTTTTATTTTAATTTGCTGTAGGGTACCTGGCTCACCAGAGAGAGACAGAGAGAGGAGGAGAGAGACAGAAAGAAAGCGAGAAAGCAAACCACCAGGTCTGGGACTCAAACCGTGGTTGGCCATGTGGGAGTACCAACACACCACCTGTTGGTATATACACATACCTGGCCTGTGTATATTTATCTCTTAAAATCATGTACAAATATATTGCACTAGAACTAGTAAACTAGTACTCCAAACAGATAGTTAATCTTTTAAAAGCAAATGCTTCCTGGTTTAACCACTTGGGGAAAAATACAAAATTTTCATTCTCTAAAATAACTTTAAAGGTACTTCTGTTGCAAATTGTATAACATGTGTTATCCATACAGAACTCTTTAAGTAGGATTAGGTTAATTCATGACCTTAACATTAAAAAATATTTGACTCTAAATAGCGTGGTATACAAATGCAAGAGACATGACGACTGGTCCTCACTACCATGAAATGTTTAAGACATACCCAGCAAACACTTGAATCTCAGCTGGGTGCTATGGATTTATACATTATAATGTGTCTCTATTCTCAAGAAACTCTCAAGAGCATGTATAAGTTGGCAAGGAGGTATTATCAAAATTCAAAATTCAAATTCCAATTGTGTGTGTGTGTCTGTGTGTGTGTGTGTGTGTGTGTGCATGTGTGTAAAAACTCAATGCTAAGAAAACAAATAAATCAATGCAAAAAATGGGCAAGAGATTAAAATAGATACTGCACCAAAAATTTACAAATAATAAATAGACATAAAAACATAGTCAACATCATTAGTCATTAGGAAAATGTAAATTAGAACCACAAAAAGACACCGCTCCATGCCTATTAAAAAGATTTAAATTATAAAGACTGGAATCAGCAGTTGGCATAATGGCTATGTCGCCTGGACTCCCATGTAGTCGACCGCGGATCAAGTCCCGGACCCAGTGGCTTAAATTCACGCCGGGTGCATGTGCGTGCATGCCCAAGATCTCAAGAGGAGAATGGAGGAGAAGGGATTGCGGCGTGACCATCCCCCTGGGGTGGGGGGAGGGGTGATTTCTCACTTTCTGTCTCTCTGGCGAGCACACAGGCCCTATAGCAAAAACCTTTTTAATAAGCAAATAAATAATAAAGACTAACCATACCAAGTACAGGTGAAAATGTGAATTTAAAGATCGACCATACCAAGAATACTGGTGAAAAACTGGGACTCTCCTATTTATGTTCTGATGGAAATGTAAGATGATACTATTGCTTTAGAAAGCAGTGGCTCTTAAAAATCTCAGAGAATTGATCTAAGAGGAATACTAAAGACATACAGTGATAAGATTGTAGTCTGGAAACATCTAGGGAAAAGTATTTACATCCTAGCCCCTTTGCATGGTGTGCACCTAGACACGTACACAGCATAATTGCGAAGGCCTAAAGTAGCAAATCTTTCCAAGGAAGTTGGTTTTAAGGTAAAGAATAGGATGTGGCAGCAGTGTGAGGGAGAGACAAGAACAATAAATCCAAAAGCCAAAAAAGGAAGATTATTATTAAGGGGCAAGGTCTTGAGCAAGGACTTAAAGCTAGCTAATCCTGAGGCACTGTGAATCTGTGACGTTCTTCCAACTCAGTTGCGCGTATGGCTCTTTTTCTATGTATCTGCTAGATCACTTGTGTATATAAAGCTGAATTTCAACCGACTTTATCACTCAGACCAGTCCATGCATTGTTGATGTTCTTCCTTTCCACATTCAGAACTGACAATGTCTGACCCACTCCAGAGAGCTCTAGGTTTTTAGTTTTCCATTTCTAGATCACTCCAGCATTACATAACTTCCTCTGTTAACCAACTGCAATGTCACGTAACTCACACAGTGGACAGAAGCAGGAAGAACCAACACATCTTGGAAGGAAAGAGTCCAAGGCACCTGTCATCATGGAAATACTGTGTTGAGAATCTGGAATAAGAACTACTGCTCCTCTTTGGTGTATATCTTATTATATGAGGTTGCTGTGATTGAGATAAGTATATGCTAATTTAAAAATGCAGATGTTTTACATTTGATTTCTACCAAGAGTTGAAATGTTAAGAGATGATTAATAAATTGTCTTCCATTGTTTTTTTTAAAAAAAGAAAGAAGTCTTACTGCTAATTTCTGTATAAAAGTTACTAGGAATGAAAAGGAGGACATGTATGACTCTGAAGACAGGTCCCACAGTGACATTTGCCTCCAAAGCTGTAATAAAGAATGGAAAAACTTACTCAACAGTACAAACAATGGGGCTTGAAATGAAGGAAAGTGAGGTAAAATAAAGAAAAGTTAAGATAATGGGCATTTTTTTAAATTAAGCAACATTGACCTTCAGAAGAAACTGAGAGCCATGTAAGAAAATGACAAAAACATTATAGGGTTAGGGAGACAGAGAGAGATACATCTTTAAGATGTTTCAGCCTTCTTAAAGAAAACTTAGTTAGGAAAGAAGACTAGGAAAAAACTAAGATTTCTTGGGCATCTGTCTGTTGTGTAATGAGTCACTGTTTTGGGAAAGCTAGGAATTAATAATACTTCAGTAAATGTTCCCAAGTTGGTTAAACAATCTTCGTACATGGTCTAATTCAATTTTCATAACAAGCAAGTGACATGAATACTATTGTTCTCATTTTATGTATGAGAATATTGAAGACTAGAGACTTAAGGAACTTGCCCATGGATATATGGCATGGAAGACTGGGGTTGGGATTTGGGATTTTTTTTTTTTTTTTTTTTTTTTTTAGTTAGAGGGCCCTTGCCAGAGAGAGACAGAGAGAAAGAGAGGGAGAAATTGCCCCACCATGGGGTGTTGCCATGCTAAAATCCTTTCTCTTCCATTTTTTTTCATCTTGTCTGGCATGTTTTTCAAGCCTCAGGGGCCAGGATTTGAACCATGATAGCCTATGTGGGATTTAGCTCCCTTAATTGCCATAGTGCTGGCCTAAGAGTTGGAACTTGAACTCAAGCTTAGTTAATCTATTATTTACTCCAAACTGACAGCAAGGATCAAAAAATTTCATTCTACAGAAACAATACATAATGATTACAAAATTTCTACCTACCAATACCAGTTAATGGCACCATTTGACAGAAGAAGAAAGGGAGTGAGTGGGAGAGAGAGAGAAGGGAAGAGCAAAAAGTGGGGACACTTGCTCAGCAGTCTTCACTTTACAAATCTCTCAGTCTTCAGTTCTCCAGTATCATTTCGAAACCACAGTGTAAATTATTACATGGTTAATCTGTCCCCCAAAAGAATTTGCAGTCCTTTCTGAATCAGAAAGTGGCTATTGTTTTTAAAGTTCAAATTGCACTTTTTTTTTTTTTTTTTTTGAGAGGTTTTTGCTATAGGGCGCATGCGCTTGCCAGACAGACAGAGAGAGACAGAGAGACAGAAAGCGAAAAATCACCCCCCAATCCCTTCTCCTCTATTCTCCTCTCGGGATCTTGGGCACGCACGCACACGCCCCCGGCGTGAGTTTAAGCCACTGGGTCCGGGACTCGAACCGCGGTCAACTACGTGGAAGTCCAGTGACATAGCCATTACGCTAATTGCTGGTCCCCAAATTGCACTTTTGAAATGAGCTTTGATTATCCCAGAAACTCTGAAAATTTTGCATGGATGAGAAGAAATGATATAATTTTAAAATTTTACATAACCAAAAAAAAAAAAAAAAAAAAAAAAAAAAAGCTCTTACACTTTACAGTAGTTCTTGACCCAAGCCTCATATCAGAATCATCTGAAATGCCATGCCCAGGACCCAACCCCTGGTCAGTGAAATCGGAATCCCTAAAGGCCGAGCATGTCCTGTATAGCCTCTGTCAGGTGTTTCTAATGTGCAGCTAAAATTGAACACAAAATCTGGAATCTTCTGGGTTACAGTCAATATATTTTGTTATAGTCATGATGGCATTGAAAAGCCATCTGATGGTCTCATCTTTGTCTTTTTAAAACTTGAAACTATTTCATCTTTATATAACTAAATGGCTAATTCAAGAGAAGACTAACCTCTTCCAGTTCTTACATGCAGCTTAAAGAAATGCAGTGGAGCTCTGGATTCCATTTAAAGTTACCTGTCTTCAGTATAGGTTACAAGGTCCTAAGAAGTAATTGCGAGCAAATAGACCCTGCCAAAAAATACCAAAGGACGATTTCTGACGTTTAATTTTCACACCAGTGTCTTTGACAAAAGCTCAGGAAAAATGGATTAGCACAATCAGGAGAGACTTAACATCCTTCGGCTGTAAAAATGACTTAAAGGGGGCCAGCAGGTGGTGTGGTAGTTAAGGTGCTGGACTCCCACATGGTCCACCGCAGTAAGAGTCCCGGCCATGGCGGCTTGCCTTCTCAATTTCCTTTTCTCTCTCTCTGGTCAAATTTAAAATTTAAATAATAATAATAAACAAAATTAAATAAAGTATTCTTTTTAAAAAAATGATTTCTGGTTAGGCCAGCTGGAGGCATGGTGGTTGAGGCAGCTGGATCCCACATGGCTGACTGTACAATTCAAGTTACAGACATGGAGGCTTAAGGAACACACCATGCACCTGTATGTGTATGCCCAAAATCCTGAGAAGAAAAATGGATGAGAAGGGATTGTGGCATGAGCACTCCACCCCTGCCATGGGAGGGGTGCTTTCTCATTCCCTCCCCGCTACACACTCTAGCTAGCAAGCACACAGGCCCTCTAGCAAAAACTTAAAACAAAAACAAAACAGAAGAAAAAGCAGACTAAAAAAAAATTATTTGAGGTCTTGCTTACTCTGTCTCTTTCACCCCAGACACCTACTCTGCAGGCATCCATTATCAATATTAGAATGTAACGGGCCTAGATAACTAGGAGACTCTGGTTCAAGTGCAGGATCAGTCATAAAAACAGAGTGACTGGAGGCAAGATACTGACCACAATGACCTGTAGAATGGACAGAAGGTCATCTGTCTCTGGATGTCAAGTCACAGAAGAAATAATGCTTACAAAAACATCATACATGGAAGCCCTAGGCATGTAAATTATATTTATTATTCTTTCATTTGTATGACATGAGTTTTAGCACTCTGCCTATAGCTAGATAGGAAAGAGGCTAAACCTCTTGCTAACCTCAGACTAATTGGAACCAACCTTCCACAGCTTCCCACTGACTTGCCTTCACGTGCATATGAAGTCCTCAGACTTGCCTTCCTGTCCCCCAGGCAAATGAAATGGCCAAAATAAAATGTAAATGATCTTATCTTATCTTGGAACACTGGATTGATTCAACACTTGCAATTTGGAGAAATATTATGTCCTTTGCAACAGGGGCTCCTGACTTATTGTGCTTATCAAAATCCAAAGTTATTTTTAAAAGAACCTCTGCTCCTCCATTGTATTCTGCAGGCAGATATTCACAGACTCTGGGGCACTCTTCGCAGCCTTTGTAACTGTTTTCATTATCATTATATATTGTTAAGCCCTCAAGAAAAGCAGATATCTATCTATCTACTAAACAAAAATTGAAAAACTGATACAATAAGAGAGAATTCACTTTTTTATGTGTGTATCTTTGCCATAGGGCATATGTGCTCACTTGAGAGAGACATAGAGAGACAGTGAGAAGGAAAGTAAGAAATCACCCCCCAGGGGAGATCACCATGCTACAATCCCTTCTCCTCCACTTCTCTCAGGATTTTGGGCATGCAGTCACTTGCTCCCGGTGTGAATTTCAAGCTGCCAATTCAAGGACTTGAACCGCGGTCAGCAATTTAGGAGCCCAGTGCTTTAACCACTGCACCACGTGCTGGTCTCAAGAAAATTAACTTTTGATCAGACCAGAAGTTAAATGATTCTGACAAAAGCAGAACTTCTTTTGCACCATGTGTTATGATAGCCAATACACATGTGGGTAGCATGCATTTGAAAAACAAGTGGTCCAGGACTAGCAGGTGGCCTGGAGATTAAGGTGCTGGACCCCACATGGCCAACAGCATAGTCTGAGCCTTGGACCCAACAGCTTGAAAAACATGATGGACGTGTGTGTGTGCACCCAGAAGCCCCAAAAGGAGAATGAAAGAAAAGGGATTGGGGCGTGGCATGGCCATCCCTGTTGGGGAGAAATCCACTTTCTCTCTCTCTCTCTCTCTCTGGCAAGCGCCTGAACCCTATAGCAAAAACCAAAACCAAAAACAAGTGGTTCAAATTGAAGGTCCTGTATGTCAGATTTCCAAGTGTTCGTTTCAAAAATAAAAAACACACACTATCGCAATAATTTTATATTGTTAGCTACGTGTTTAAATGATAATATTTTGGATTATTGGATTTAATATTATTAGAATTAATTTCACCATTTTTAAAACTTTTTTGTTCAAATGTGCCTACTGTAAAATTAAGTTTACCTAGGTCTTTGTTTGACCCTCAGGAAAGCCGTCCACACTTTTTCAGATGCCTCTTCAATGACCGCCTGGTTAGAGCTTGCCATCTTAAGGACATAACCATAAATAGGCACAACTAAATAGAAAAATGCACGTTAAGTTGTTACTTGGGGTGTGTGTGTATATGTATGCAAGCACATCCAAGAAGAGAGGGCTGCCTCAACTGTCCTTGCTGGCTCAAAATAAGAATTACTTGGGACTAACAGATGACATAATGCTTACGTCTCCGGACTCCCACGTAGTCGACCACAGTTTGAGTCCCAGATCCAGCGGCTTAAATTCACGCCAGGTGTGTGTACATGTGTGCCCTGAGAGAAGAATGAAGGAAAAGGGATCGTGGTGTGGCTATCCCCCTGAGGGGTTATTTCTCACTTTCTGTCTCTCTGGTGAGCCCACACACCCTGTAGCAAAAATCTGTCTCTCAAAAAAAACTACTCAAGATTCTCTGAGAAGATTCCACATGGATACTGGGAACTAGATATTTCAGGGCACAGGAGAAATGAAGATTTTCTACTCATAATTCAGCCTCCAGCAAGCAAAGCTAGTGTGGCAGGAGAGTTGAGCCATTCTCTGAGAAGATTCCACATGGATACTGGGAACTAGATATTTCAGGGCACAGGAGAAATGAAGATTTTCTACTCATAATTCAGCCTCCAGCAAGCAAAGCTAGTGTGGCAGGAGAGTTGAGCCATTCTCTGAGAAGATTCCACATGGATACTGGGAACTAGATATTTCAGGGCACAGGAGAAATGAAGATTTTCTACTTATAATTCAGCCTCCAGCAAGCAAAGCTAGTGTGGCAGGAGAGTTGAGCCATTCTCTGAGAAGATTCCACATGGATACTGGGAACTAGATATTTCAGGGCACAGGAGAAATGAAGATTTTCTACACATAATTCAGCCTCCAGCAAGCAAAGCTAGTGTGGCAGGAGAGTTGAGCCATTCTCTGAGAAGATTCCACATGGATACTGGGAACTAGATATTTCAGGGCACAGGAGAAATGAAGATTTTCTACTCATAATTCAGCCTCCAGCAAGCAAAGCTAGTGTGCGATCACAACAGAACGGCAATCCGATTCTAGAACACCTCTGTCTGCTTGCTCCTGAACATTGAGGCTTAACTTCAAGAATTTGAAAGAAACACGCCATTCATCAGATGACAAGAAATCACCGCCGGATCACGAGAAATATGGGAAAACGAGAAAATACCTCTCCTCCAATGGAGAAGAGTAACTCTCCTTCATCCACAAGCAGTTCGGTGAAAGTCATGGAAATGTCTGATAAGGAATTTAGAACATTCGTAATGTCGAAGCTAACAGAGATGGAAGAAAAGAGAGATAATAAACTGCTAAAGAGAAAGGAGAAAGAAGTTGCCGAGTTCCAGGAGATGAGGAAATTCTTGCAAGATCTAAAAGAGGAATTACACACTTTACAAAAGACTCAAACGGAACTGCTAGAGATGAAGTCTATAATACAAGAAGTCAAAATCTCCCTTGAAAGTATTAAAAGCAGACTAGATCATTCAGAAAATAGAATCTCAGATGTAGAAGAGAAAATGGCTGGCTTAGAAAAGTCCACCACGAGAAAATGGCTCAAAAAATTTGAGAATGATATGCGAGAAGTACTGGATACCATCAAACGTCCAAATATCCGGATAATTGGCATTCCAGAAGGTGAAGAGACCCATAAGGGCATTGATAATCTATTCCATGAAATCCTGCAAGAAAACTTTCCAAACCTAGAGAGGCATTCGAAGATCCAGTCCCAGGAAATACAAAGGACCCCAAATAGAATCAACCCAAGAAGATCTTCTCCAAGACACATTATAGCCAGGTTGACCAAAACCGCAGACAAAGACAAGATACTAAGATTGGCAAGAGAGAAACATCAAGTTACCTACAAAGGACATCCCATCAGGCTAACAGCAGATCTCTCAGCGGAAACAATGCGAGCGAGGAGAGAATGGGAAAATATATTCAAAGTGTTACGAGAGAAGCAATTTCAGCCAAGAATACTGTACCCGGCAAGATTATCTTTCAGGTGGGAAGAAAAGACAAGAACATTCTCAGATAAACAAAACCTGAAAGAATTTACCAGCACCAGACCAGATCTCCAAGAAGTTCTCAAGGGTGTGCTCTATCAAGAAAATTAAACACAGACACACGGAAATAAGAGTCCAAAAACTATGAAAGTGGCCAACTTAATCAGAGGGACAAGTATGGAGTTGAATATTATATCCCAGAATTTAATCAGGAAAATTGAACCAGAACAGACGATAAAAGTACATGAGACTGATAGGTTCATGCACCTTCCATTTGAACAGAATCCTAACTTGTTTCCTGGCTTTAAGCAAAGTTCCTTGGCATTTCTTTGAGTTAAGTTAAAACTGGTTTTCTTAGTAGTAATGAGTGAACTCACCATTGAAAGTAGTTAGATTATGTAGGAAATTGTGTGATCAATGCAACGTGGGTGGGAAGGGAATGAAGGATAATTGTAGACACCGGAGGTGGTGTGAGAGGAGGGTGGGAAGGGACAGAGGGTCAGAAAGAGGGGTGGAAGTAATTCTAGGAACTAGTAATGGAAAATTGCTTGTAATGTGCATGATTGTATCACTATGCAGTGTGTACTGGATGGGAGATTGCATTTTGTATGCTGTGATGAAGCTTAGGGAAGAAATGTATATTGAGTTACAAAAAAAAAAGTTTCAGAAAAAAATATATATCTATTCAATGACTGCAGTAGGATATGTAGCCACAGCTAGGTGCTACTTTATAGGATGCGTAAAGTAAGACTTGTGTTCATGGAAATGTGGGTATCACCTGTGTTTGCTATGAGGGTATTTGGATTGATTAGGGTCTTTGACGTTACAATAAAATGTGAGGAGAAAACAGTATAGAAAGCAAACATAGATACCAGAGACTGTGGGAGGAGAGTGGGAGATGGCAGAGGGTAAGAGATAGAGAATCTAGGATGGGGGGAAAAAGCAAAACATACAGAAGACAAGAAATGGAAGATCATTTGCTGACAATAACATGTTTGTTGATGTGCTTGATTGAGACAATATATAGTGTAATTTGGATGGAAAAATCTCATTTTGTATGCTGTAATGATGTTCAGAGAATGAATGCAAATAAATAAATTAAAAAAAAAAAAAAAAAAAAAAAACTACTCAACCCTTGGGGCCGTGGCGAGTCATCATGATCTGCAGCAGCATCACCTCGGAATGAGTTAACAACACAAAGTCCCTAGACCCAACCCCACCCAAATCTGTGCTTTGACAAGCCTACTAGGTGATGCCACTGCATGCTAAAGTTTGTGAGCAACTATCCTAGACATACTAAAGTCTGAGATAGGGATTTCCCAGATTTGATATGCTCCATTTTACACCAGCTTCTTCTAATACTTAGAAGAGCACACACAGTCCAGGGCCAACAGATGACATGGAGGTTAAGGCACTGGATCCCACATGGCCAATTCCAAGGTTCAAGTCCTGGATACAGCACCTTGAAAAGCATACCAGGTGTATGTGTGTGCATACCCAAAATTCTGAGAGGACAATAGAGGAAAAAGGACCACAGTGTGGTCTCTCACTGGAGAGAGACAGAGAAAGAACAGAGAGAGAGAAAAAGTGAGCAATCACCTGTACAGCATTATAATTATAAGACAATACCTCCTTACAACTCAATTTACACGTCTGAGTCAACATGTCTGTAGTTGAGTTCACTATCTCTATCCAAACTTCTGTTCTTCCTCCTATATTCTTTTTTTCTTTTATAAGAGAGGTTTTTGATATAGGGCATGTGCGCTTGCTGGAGAGACAGAGAGAAAGAAAAAGAGAAATCACCCACAAGGGGATGGCCATGCCACAATCCCTTCCCTTCCATTCTCCTCTCAGGATTTTGAGCACACATGCACATGAACCCAGCATGAGTTTTAAGCTGCCTGGTCTAGGACTCGAATCACAGTCAATAATGTGGGAGTTCAGCAACATAACCATTATATCATCTGCTGGTCTCCTTCTTCCTCTATTTTTACCTCACTTTTCATCAGTACTATTCCTCTTGTCACCTAAACCAGCCAATCACCCTTGGCCATCTTGGCTCAATCCTGCCCCAAATAAGATGAAATTAAGCAAGTAGTCTCAGACTTAACACCATTTGGAACTAATACCATCTCCCTCCCCCCACCCATACCTCATTATCAACAACAACAACAACAAAAAAACACTTTTTTTAAGACTTTCACCTTCATACTCCTTTCTGCTTCCTTTCCTCACTGATTTTCCAAGTCATTCAATGCTTCCACCTGAATCTCCATGTCAAATTAAGCCCCTCTGTATTCTTTGCTGCTTTATTTAAAGATTGTTTCCTTTACTTCTTTCCTTAATTAAAGTGGGTTTTTTCTCCAGATTCTGCTAGAGCAGGTACTGCTATTTAATCTCCATGCTCCAAGAGGAAGGGTCAGTTGGAGAATTACATTATTTTGTTTGCTCAGAGCAGCACAGCCTTCTTCTCCTGATATATTCCCTTCCTACCAGATTATCAATCATAGGGTTCAAACACAAACTACGGGTAATACAGTAGTAAAACGTGATGCTCTGTGAGTCTGATATTCATGGGAAGGTTTTGAGGTTTGTGTCTGGAGACCTCACTGGGTATACCAGGTATACACATGCCCATGACCCCAGGCTGAGGCTGGGGGCGGATCTCGGTGCTGAGACCCTGTTGGAATTTTGTCTTTCTCACTCTTTCTCTTTCTCTCTGTGTGTCTCTTTTAGTCAAGGAACAAATAAGTAATGTTAAAGAAAAATCAGGCTGCATTTTCATTCATTTTAGAATAGTTTATGCACCTCCTTAATGAGTAGAAGACTTTATTTTCAATACATAAGGTCCATAGCTTTGTGAATGTCTTCAGCCAGTTTCCCTGGAAATAGATCCTAAGATAAGGATTCAGTTGTATGTGATTTATTGTGGCAACATATCCAGGAAACTCTTGGAAGGAAGGGAGTGAAGCAGGACAGGGAGGAGATGGAGTTGAACAAAGATATTATCCTTGCCCTAATTGTGGAGAGATTGAGTTTTGCAGTCTAAATCTTACTACAAAGTTGTTCCATTTTAAGGTGGGGAGCAGGAACCTTCAAAGAGTTGAAGACAGAGCAATAACCCAAACAGAAGAGTATCCATATTCCTATAGGGTTACATTTTCTTGGGGAGACAAAACCAAACAAATAAACAATACGTAAAGAAATGACAAATGTTGTGAAATAACAGGAAAGATTAGATTGGACGGAGGCATTGTTTTGGATAGAGTAGTCAGGAAAGGCCTCTCTGAGGAGGTGACAGATATGTGAATAGAGACTTGAATGAACCGAATTGAGACATGCAGGCATCTGGAGGGGAAGCATTTCTGTGGAGCAGTAGAGACAAAGATCCTAATCCAGAAGTATATTTGATATAGTCAAGGAAGAAAAGGTCGGAATGAGAACTTAAAGAACTAGCATGAAATCTGATGGAGTAAGACCTCCAGGGCATGGTAGAAACGGACTTTACCACCTAGAAAAGCCCTTTTTCTTTAGCTATGGTTCCTCTGTCATCTTTCTTTCATCTGCCCAAATTACAAATTTGTTCCACTAACCTTCACAAGCAAGTTCACCTACTTCTCACCTATGACTATCCAGCTACAAACTCATAACTGACAAATTCGTATCCAGCCCAGATCTCTCCCCATAGCATTATAATCACAAGTCCAATACCTCCTTACAACTCAATATATATGTCAGAGTCAACATGTCTGTAATTGAGTCTACCATCTTCCTCTCAGTCCAAACCCTTGTCCTTCCTCCTATATTTTTACTTCACTTTCCGTCAGTATTATTCCTCTAGTCACCTAAGCCAGCCCATTTACTGCTAATTTACTGTCCAACTCTTTCTCAAATCTGTGCCTGCCTTTCTGCCTCATTACCTAGACCACGGAAGTAACCATCCAAGTCATCACTCCCTCAGATCCACCCCTCCCTGCTGGCAGCAATCTCCTGACCCAAATGCAAATATAATCACAACACTCTGCTAGCAGTTTATCCATATTCTGTGAGCCTAACTGAAACACAATGAATGTGTCTGGCATATTGAGTTTTATCAATGAACAGAGGTAACAGGCATTCTTGATCCAAATGGAAATATGTGAATATGGGTGTGTTTCTGTGTGTGTGTGTGTGTGTGTGTGTGTGTGTAAATTCTTTTTGTGGACAGTTTGAAATGTCTATGGCACCTTAACCTGTATTGGCATACCATGAAAGGCTGAGTAGATCCAGCTTTTGTGCATCAAAGACTGACAATGTTTTTGTTACTTAAAAATTTTAATTATTTGCCCTGTATTTCATAAAACCTAATGAGCAACATCAACTGAGAAATAAAGGAAGGGGTTGGTGCAACAACAGAACCCATGTGAATATAGAACACAATGTTTAGACCAGTATGAAGTATTTGGGGAGAATAGAAGGGCCCAGTATCCAGTATGCGTGATCTTAACCAAACAGCTTCCCATGAAAACCCAAAAAGTGCTTGAAAAGTTTCCATAAAAAAGGATTGAAAAGGCTCTGCAGACTTCAAAGGGCTGCTTAAAATGTTTTGATGAGTTATGTGTAAATGAACATGCAGATTAAATTTCCATCTAAGTCCACATGCTCTTAAAAAGTTTGAGGGGAAAAGGCTTTGCCAAACATGCTTCGGGTTTTTCTGAACTCACAGTAGTTTGCAATATTCAACAAACCTAAGTGTGTCATGGCTCACCCATCCCTTCATACATCTCCTTACTAATTCAAAACATAGTCACTTACCAGAAAGTGTCACTGGGAAAGGAAAACGCATGCAGAGGATTAAAATAACTGGAGACAGATTTTTTTGCTCATCTAAAGGAGGTGATAACTACTTTGGAGCTATGGAATTCAGTTTCTTTCTCTAGCTGTTATTTGGACCATTATTGGTTTAGTCAATAAATATGTTTGAGTACTACATGCCAAGCACTATGTAGGGACTGAAGAGTTATCTGAGCCTACTCTTCTCTTGGTTTTCTAAGATATAAAGAAAAGATTTCTCTGCAAGCCTAAATATAGCAGCACTACCTGGACAACAGTGTCCATATGCAAATAAGCCACAGGGGGGAAGAAAATAGAGAAGTAGAAAAAATGTTTCCATACCTACATTGTCCAGCTAAGAAATGGATGCTCTGTGGTTTCTGTGCCCCTGACGTAGTTTAAGAGCAGCCTGTATCTTGCTCAGCACTCACTGGTCCTACATGTCCTGAATCCAGAGTCTCAACTGGAGCCTCTCAAGGAATTATGTCATATAAGTCCAGGTCATTAAACACTGTTGATGGGCCCACATAGCACCTTCTGGCTCAGAAATCCAATTTGCCAGCAAATAGCTAGTGACAATGAAAAGCCTAATTTGGGGTTTTTGAATTTACAAGCAAAACAAAACAAAATAGTTACCAGCTCCCTTCTTTGACAAAGTTGGTCAAAATTCTATTATCAAAAGCCTTCGTCCCAATACTGAGATTCTACCTGATTCAAATATGGCTGCTACTAATTAACACTTTAAACATTTCCAAGCCCATCCATATGTTCCTAATGAGAAATAAAATATGATCATCTCACTGTTCCCCAAGGCAGATCCGAGGAAGGGAGGAAGAAAGTTGACTATGCTTAAAATCTTCAAAAGAGAAAGAGAAAAGATGACAGGAAATGGAGTCTTTTGATTTTAGCCATTCTGAGAGCAGGAACCTTACATTCGATTTCTTTTTCATGCTTCCCTAAAATGCTTAATTCAAAAAACACTGTCTATAAACTAACACAACTTCTCAATACAGAGATCAAGGTTAAAGGAGGGAAGGCAGGAGTTGTAGAGGAGATGGCATGGTGGGACAGTGGGGGGAGCCCCAGAGGGAAGACTCCCTGGTGACAAACTGCAAGCTTCTCATCATCTGCTCCTGGTTTGTGCTGTTAGACATATTTAAAGAGGGGAGCAATAAGAACATTCCCACTTGAGTGACAATACACATTTAACTCAAAATCTCTAGCATATTCCCTGAACAGACTGAAAACAAACATGACAAGAGAATGAATGCAGGGAAAGAGACAGCACTCTAGAAGTAAAGAGGGTTTTTTTTTAATGGGGTTGCTATCAGTTCTTTCTTCAGCATCTGTCGCACGATGATTGAGTTACACCAGATATTGTGGGAATGAATAGTTATGCTGGCAGCAGCCTTGTGTTAGAAAATCACTCTTCCCTAGATCATCAAGGGTCACAAAATGAAGCAAAAAGCAAAGTGCACACCCACAAAATTCTTCCAGAATGTGGAGGCTTTTTATTTTCATTTTGAATGGAGTTGAGTCTTTACCACATCTACTGAGGTGATAGGTTGACTTTTCAATTTTTGACCTGCTTCTGAGCTTCAAGAACAAAAACTCGCCAAATCAGATTTTTCCCAGTACATAAATTACATTCTGGGAGTAAATCAGGACCTCTGGAAACTGCATTGACTTTTTTAGGCCACCAGGACGACTCTAACTGAATTAACTACTTGTGTGGAATAAGTAGACTCTTGTCCTGATCTGAAAGAGCAAATGCAGCTTCTTAAAGGGCCAAATCTAGTAATTTCTGAATACACTGGAAGACCTGGAGTTTAGTACTGGAGGACTGTACCTGGGATTATCATAGTTTCATAGGGTATCAAGACAGAATAGTTTGGTGGCCAGAGAATTTAATAAAGAGCTGTTAGAATGTCAATGGCTTAATTGGTGAGTATATTGCTGAAAATTAACCCTGTCTCTCTCTTCATGTCCATATTCTTATCTGTTAAACTTATTTGTCCTGGGAGCAGCAGTTGGTGTAATGGCTATGTCACTGGACTCCCATGTAGTCGATTGCAGTTTGAGTCCCGAACCTGGTGGCTTAAACTCATGCCAGGCGCGTGTATGTGCATGCCCAAGATTCCAAGAGGAGAATGGAGGAGAAAGGATTGCGGTGTGGCCATGCCCCTGGTGGGTGATTTCTCACTTTCTGTCTCTCTGTCTCTCTGCCTTTCTGGCAAGTGCACGCGTCCTATAGCACAAACCTCTCAAAAAAAAAAAAAAAAAAAAAAAAAAAAAAAAAAAAAAAACTCATTGGTCCTGTTAGGGCCAAGAGGGAGAGGAGCGAACAGGCAGCTATGCAAAAACTCCAAAATTCACAGAGTAAAGCCATGGCCTGTAGTAAAAACAGCAAGAGATTCATATCAAATATTGACCAAGGTGTTATGAGCTACCTCTTCTTACCTTATGCTCACCTTGATCCCAAGTCTGTGGTAGGGTTGACTTGCTGGCTGAATAAACAAACAGCATATGTGGAAGGGGTCTGAGGCCAGACTGTAGCTTGGCAGTGAAAAGCAATGTGCTATAAGGCAGACCCACTTAGGAAGGTTGCCAGTTTGTGTCTGGTGACCTCTGTAGGTCCATGTATACCCATGATCTGGGTCTGACTGGAACTGGGGGGTGGATCCTGACATCAAGACCCTGCCGAGGGTACTGTATCTTTGGCTCTCTCTCTTTGTCTCAGTCATGGAATAAAGAAATAAACTTTAAAAATAAACCATATAGGAACGAGCAGATGGCATAATGGTTATGTTGCTGGATTCCCACGTAGTCAACCAAGGTTCAAGGTCTGAACCTGGGGCAGCTTAAAACTCACACTGGGTGCATATGCATGCATGCTTATAGTCCTGACAGGAGAACAGAAAAGGGATTGTGATGTGGTCATCCTCCCTCAGGGGTTGATTTCTCTTTCTGTCTCTCTGTCTCTTAGACAATCATACACGCCCTATAGCAAAAATGTCTCTAAATTAATTAATTAATTAATTAACCATATATACAAGGGGTCTTCAAAAATGTTCCTTAAAAATATATATTATAGAGGCTGCCTGCAGCTGCAGGGCTTAATGACCTGGATCCATGGCTCATCCCCTCCCCCACTCATCTTTGCACTCTCAGGTTTCTTTCTTGAGACTTTGAGAGTAACTTGCACCCCTCCCCATCCCGTGCAGACACGCATCCAAGCGAAAGCCTTGATAAACATCAGGCTGCCTGCAGCTGCAGGGCTTAACAGCAGGCCAGGACCCAGGGCTCATCCCCTTCTCCACCTGCCTTTGAACAACCAGGACTTCGGTGTTCTGGATACTGTGCAATCTCTTCTGTGTTCCTGAGTTAAAGCTTAGCAGTTCAGTTCCAAGCACACCTGTTCTTTAAAAATAGGGAGGACTTTGGGTCACCCAGAACCAGTGACAGTAATACAGGGTGCTGGTGAGCAATAGGGAGGCAGAGCAGAAGAAAAATTGCCAATTTCTTACTCTGGCACACCTTTGAATGCTCAGAGATACCTTGAATAATTTAGGAAAGAATGTATAGATCACCAGATGACTAGGAGCAGTCACAGAAGCGATCCTATATGAGCAACGAAAAAGAAATGTCTCCCCCCTAAGAGAAAATGCTAATTCCTCATCACCTACAGACAACACAATGAAAGTCATGGAAATGTCAGATAAACAATTCAGAATATTTGTAGTGACCAAACTAAGTGAGATGTAAGAGAAAAGAGACAACAAGCATCAGGAGATGATGAAGTCCTTTCACAATCTGAAAGAAGAAATAGATACCATGAGAAAGAATCAAACAGAATTGCTAGAAATGAAGAATGTGATACAGGAAATTAAAACCTCCCTCAAAAGTATTAAAAGTAGATTAGATCATGCAGCTCAAACCTCGAATGTGGAAGACAAAACCTCTGACCTAGAAAAAAGCATCAAAAAGACTGAGAAACCAACAATAAAAATGAGGATAATATAGGAGAAATACTGGATACCATCAAGCACCCAAATATCCAGATAATTGGTATCTCAGAAGAGGAAGAAAATAATAAGGACATTGATAATTTATTCCATGAAATCCTAGAAGAAAACTTTCCAAACCTAGAGAGACATTCAAATATCCAGACCCCAGAAATACATAGGACCCCAAATAGAATCAACCCAAGAAGATCCTCTCCAAGGCACATCATAGCCAGATTGACAAAAACCACAAAGACAAGATACTAAAATTGGCAAGATTAGCCCATTAGGCTTACATTGAACCTCCCGTCAGAAACAATGCAGGCAAGGAAAGAATGGGGAAATATAGTCAAAGTGTTAAATGAAAAACCATTTCAACCAAGAATAGTAAACCTAGTAAGGTTATCCTTCACCTGGGGAAAAAAAAAAAAAGATAAAAACACTCTCAAATAAACAAAATCTGAAATAATTTACTAACTCTAGACCAGCTCTTCAAGAGATTCTGAAGGGAGTGTTCTACCAGGAAAACTAAAAAGTCAGATGAATGGCTATAAGAGAACAAAAAACAACCAAGAAAATGGATCAGTTAATGAGAGGAACATGTCCAGAAATATCAGTAATAACATTGAAAGTTAATAGATTAAATTATCCAATCAAGAGACACAGACTGGCTGAATGGTTTAAAAAAAAAAAAAAAAAAAAAAAAAAAAAAAAAAAAGCCAGAAACCTTCTATCTGTTGTCTATAAGAAATGCACCTTATGGATAAAGATATACATAGACTAAAAGTGAAGGGCTAGAAAAAGATCTTCCATACAAACAGAAATCACAAAAGGGCTGGAGTTGCGATACTGATTTCAGACAAAATATGTTTCAAGACAAAGACTGTAAGAAGTGACAAAGAAGGGCCTTATATAGTAGTGAATGGGCTAATTCATCAACAAGACATAACGCTTATAAGTATCTATGCACCCAACTCAGGAGCACATAAATATGTGAAGGAAAGACTGCTAGAGCTAAAAGGAGAGTGTACAACACTGTAATTGTTGGGGATCTCAACAACCCATTATCTCTGTTAGACAGATCTTCTAGACAAAAAATAAGCAGAAAGATACAGGACCTAAACAATACTATAAATCAAATGGGCTTGACAGATGCAACTATATGCCAACAAACAAGAGAACATTGAGGAGATGGACAAATTCCTGGATGCATATAATCTACCAAGATTGAATCTACCAAGATTGAATTAGGGATAAACCTAACTAAGGAAGTCAAAGACCTTTATAAAAAAAAAACAAACAAACAAAAAAAAAAACTATAAAAATCTTAATAAAAAAAAAAAAAGATATTTAAAATGACACAAAAAAGTTGAAGGACATACCATTTTCCTGGATTGGAAGGTTTAATATAATCAAAATGGCAATTATACCCATATTAACACAATTCCAATCAAAATACCAGTGACATTCTGCACAGATCTAGAAAAGACAGTCATGGAATTTGTCTGGAATCCTAAAAGACCTCTTATTGCCAAAGAAATTCTGTGAAAGAAGAGTGAGTGAGTGGCATATCACTTCCCAAAAACCTCTCCAAAATATACTGTAAAGCTGTGATAATCAAAACAGCATGGTAGGGAACCAGCAGTTAGTGTAATGGCTATGTCGCTGGACTCCCACGTAGTCAACTGCGGTTCGCGTCCCGGACCCGGTGGCTTAAAACTCACGCCGGGCACGTGTGCGTGCGTGCCCAAGATCCCGAGAGGAGAATAGAGGAGAAGGGATTGCGGCGTGACCATCCCCCCCTGGGGGATGATTTCTCGCTTTCTGTCTCTATGTCTCTGTCTGTCTGGCGAGCGCACGCGCCCTTAGCAAAAAACTCTCAAAAAAAAAAGCATGGTTTTGGAACAAAAACAGAGAAGTGGACCAATGGAATAGAATAGAGACCCCAGAAATAAATAAATAGAGACCCCAAAACACAGTCAACTGATTTTTGATACAGGATACCAGTCAATCCACCAGGGACAGGAAAACCTCTTTAACAAATGGTTTTGGAAAAACTGGGTATCTACCTGCAGAAAGATGAAACTGAATCCCCATCTTTCACCATTAACAAAAATCAACTCAAAATGGATAGAAGATCTGAACCTAAGACCTCAAACTATAAAACCATTGGTGGAAAACACTGTCTGGGAAACATTAGGATAGACAAAGATTTCTTAAATAAGACTCCCAGTGCATGGGCAATTATCTATAAAATAGACAAGTGGGACTATATCAGACTAAGAAGTTTCTGCACAGCAAAGTACATAGTAATTAGTGTGAACTGACAATCCTCAGAATGGGAGAATATTTTTATAAAATATGCCTCAGATAAGGGACTGATAACCAGAATCCACAGAAAACTCAAGTGGCTAACCCCCGCCCCCCCCAAAAAAAGATTAACCCAATTAAGAGATAGGAGAATGGGGACCAGCAGATAGCATATTGGCTACATCATTGGACTCCCATGTAGTTGACCATGGTTTGAGTCCTGGATCCAGTAGCTCAAACTCATATCGGGTGCATGTGTGTGTGTTCCCAAGATCCCAAGGAGAATGGAGGAGAAGGGATTGGGGCATGGCCATTCCCCCGGGAGGTGATTTCTCACTTTCTGTCTCTCTTTCTGGCGAGCACATGCTCCCAAGAGCAAAACCCTCTCAAAAAAAAAAAAAAAAAAAAAAAAAAAAAGACATCAAACAGTCAAAAAGCATATGAGGAAATGCTCAACATACCTCATCATAAGGGAGATGCATATTAAAACCATGATGAGATACCACTTAACCCCTGTCAGAATGGCAAAGATTAAAAATACAAAAAATGATAAGTGTTGGTGGGGTTGTGGTGAAAGGGCAACTCTCCGACACTGTTGGTGGGATTGCAAATTGGTCCACCCACTGTGGAAAACAATATGGAGATTCCTCAAAGATCTATGAATTGAACTACCATTTGATCCAGCAATCCCACTTCTGGATATCTACCCAAAGGACAGGAGAATGCTCTGCAGAAAAGCACTTCCACATCCATGTTTATTGCGACATTATTCATGATTGCTAAGACATGAAACCAACCCAAATGTTCACAAACAGATGAATAGATGGAAAAAGTGTGGCACATATACTCTATGGAATACTACTCAGCCATAAAAAAAAATTAACAAGACCCTGCAATTTGCTAGAAAGTGCTCAAATATGAAAGATTTATTGCTGAGTGAAGCAAGCCAGGCTATGAAAGAAAGATATTGCATGTATCCACTTAATATATGGACTATCTGTGCTCTATGGTAGAGATTGAAATATTGGAAGGCATAAAAGCAGTAAAATAGTTACAGATGCTGAAGACAGTGTGGACTGGGGGGGGATAGGGAAGGTATAGAGAAGGATAGCAAGAGAACAGATAGAGAGGTATGATATTTGTGGGACACAGAAATGGTTTATTACATGTTGATGATAACATGTATAGTATTCTCAACTGGACTGGCCTGAGAATTATTTCATGTTGGGCAAATTCTCTTTACAAGCCAAGTGATATACTGTGATTGAATGTTTAAAAAAATAAGAAGAATAAATAATATTAATAATTTTTTTAAAAAAGCTATTTGATGATGATGTAGATGGTAATATCTTTGTCTTGACTGATAAGCATGGTAATTGTGCTGGAAAAAGAAATGTTATACACTGTAAAGAAATAATGTGATTAAATGTAATATAAACTTTTTAAAAAATATGTATTATGAGGGCCAGCAGGTGGCATGGTGGTTAAGGGTGCTGGACTCTCATATGGCTGAACACGGTTTGAGTCCTGGACCTGGCAGCTTGGTTTCTCATTTTCCCTCTCTCTTTCATTCTGTCCCTCTCTGGTCAAATTAAAATATAAATAAATAAATAAATAAATAAAGTTAAATAAAATAATTCTTTTAAAAATATGTATTATAAAAAAACTATTCATGTATTTAAAAATATTTTACAGCAAAATAAACTCCTACTTTAATTTCATTTCCACAAACTTTTTGAAGTCCCTTCACATTAAACAAATTTAAAAATTTATTTTCTAAGTATATATTTAATTATTTATAAAGTTTCTAGTGAAAAACTTTTAATGTCACTACTACATTTAAACCAATAAACATTGGGACCAGCAGTTGGCATAATGGCTATGTTGCTGGACTCCTATGGAGTCGACCGTGGTTCGAGTCCCAGGCCCGGTGGCTTAAACTCATGCCAGGCACGTGTGCATGCGTGCCCAAGATCCCAAGAGGAGAACAGAGGAGAAGGGATTGCGGCATGGCCATCACCCCTGGGGGGGTGATTTCTCACTTTCAGTCTCTGTTTCTCTCTGTCTCTCTGACAAGCACACACGACCTATAGCAAAAACCTCTCCAAAAATAAAAAATAAAAACCAATAAACATCTTTAAACATCACAATAATAATAAAAAGAGAAAGAAATCACTAAATGATACAATTAAATTTTTAGTATAAGCATTATATATTGTAGGTGCTTAATCTACTCCTGAAATTATTTTAGATATTTTGTACTTTTAAAAGCTTTATTTTTTCCTCACAAGTAAATGCATATTCTGGGAAAATAAATCTTGACAGAATCTAGAGAATATCTAACCTATTTCATTTTGGGCAGTTGATTTCACATTATATTTGTCAATGTTTTCACTTGAAAAAATAAAAAACATTAAAAAGAGATATGTATAATTCCCAGCTTAATCATCTTCCTGAAAAATTACATAAAGTAAAATTGGAATGCATTGTCCCATGCCACCATTCAGAAGCAGTTAAGGAACTTCCCTTTCTATTTTTTCTTATTTTTATCAATGTATTTCTACACTGAGAGAGAGAGAAAAGGAGAAGCGGGGCATGTTTTATCTCAAAGGGAGACTTTTGATTCTGGAAATGTTTTTGCAATTTACAATAAGTCATTGAATTATTAAAGATAAACTAACATAGATTCCCATTTTTTAAATGCTTACTTAGTACTGAACTGTATTATAGACCATACTCTAGTCAATCTTTCTTCTATTTATTGATAGATAAATTTAGTGCAATCTTTTTCTATCACAGCCTAGACTCAAATAAGTAACCTATATTTACATATTTCATTTTCTGGGTTCTGAGTTGATGTTCAATGGGAAAATACTAGATCAAAGCGTTCCCATTTTGCATACTCAGAATGGGTCTGCAGAGCTCAGCTTAATGTAAGCCCCCAAAATGGGGAAGAAAATTGAACAGAAGAAATATCAAGTAAGGAATTAAAAATAAAGACTCCTGTCTCACTCTAAACGTTAGGAATCTGCTCAGGGTGACATGTGTTGGCATTAAAGCTTCACTACAAAATAGGGACTTTGGTTGAGGTAAAGAGACTGATCAAAAGCCCAACGCAGTAGAAAACCAGCCAGTGAAGTCAGGGGGTTCAGAGCTAGGGTTTGAGTGCAGCCTTGGTGGGGGCGGGGGGGAAGAGAGGTGGGAGGAACTGGAATTCTGACCACTAACGAAAAAGAAGAGAACATTACAAAAGGTCAACGGAAATGAGGCTTAACTCCATGGCAGCCGGTGAAGGCCACAGATGAGAATATGCTTGGGGATGTTTCAAGTTATTGCCTCTGTCCCCAGAACTTTCAGTGAAATCTGCACACCCCAAATCCTGGCAGTAGTAGTGACTTGGGGAATAAAGCAAGAAAGAGATTGTCCCAAGTCCTAGGAGTGATAAGGCAGGTGAGGTCCAGGGACAGAGAGGGGGAGACAGCGGCAGGAGGAGAAGCAAGCTGCTGTCTGAACTGACTCAGAGAACAAGAGACGCAGAGCATCCTACCGGAATGTGCCACAGGAAAGTGTCCTGGGAGAGGAGGTGCCATTCTGACTTTTGTTTTATTTAAATAGGAGCTGATTGTATAGCAGACACATGGGTCACAAATGTATAACCCATAGTTTTATATCTTTTTCATTTCAGCCTACGAACCAGAAATGCATTCACCCCAGGACCCAATAGCAGCTTCAGAGGATTTTTTTTTTTTTTTTTTTTTTTTTTTTTTTTTTTTTTTTTTTTTTTTGGTCATCCATGCCTTACCACACAGATCTTAAACTTTAATTACTAAATCTCTGTGCCAGTTCCAACAATTTGTTTCTAGTACATTCCACTTCCTGCAGCCCTCCCCATGCACGGACTCTGCTGTGCAGCCTGCCCACCCTGGCCCCAAGCCATAGCCCTAGGGCTGCTGTTGTGACTGTGCCTGTCCGGCCAAACGCTCCCAGCAGCAACTCAGACACTGAGCGTGGAGCAGGGAGGCAGGGACTTAGTTCTCCTTATTTCCCCTTCTACTGTATCACTCTTCTTTCTTTCCCCTCCCTTCTTCTCTTTCTGTCTCTCTGTCTTCTCTTTCCTTCCTTTTTGTCTCTCACTTCATCTCTGTCTCCTTCTATCTGCTTCTCTGTCTGCAGAGTTCCTCACATGCTGCACATCACAAAACAACACATTTCTCTCTGCATCCTCCAGTCATTCTCTAAGCACACGTTACTCAGTACGATAGTACCCATCAGACTGATGCAGTGAAAAGACAGAGAAGGAAACTACAGTGAATTCTCTAGGGAAGACCACGTCCTAACCGAGATTCTGGCAGTTAATCCTTCCACTTGTCTTAGCTCACAACTGTGGCATTAAGTAACGATGCCATTACTGTTCAGCCAAAAACCCCTGGGCAATACTGACTTTATCCCATTCCTGTTTGATTTTCGGATATAGTGATTGTTTTTATTAGAGTTAAAGCTTAGAAGAAATGGCTCACTCACTTTCCTGTCCTCTGGACATTAAGAACTCAGTTCCAGGGTACAAGATTGCATTCCTCCTTTTCTAAGATCACTGTACACTGGGGAGCAGGATATGGGGACCACACACTGCAATCAGTAGGCCACCAGGTGATGACTTGCTGCCAAAACAAAAGAATTTGTGAAGTAAGAGAACTTTGAGGAAGCAAGGTGGCATGCTAGAAAGTGGACAGTTTCTTCTCTTGAGTGTCGTTTCTTTGCCAAATACAAAGAATCTTTCCCAGTTTGGAGAGTTAAATCGGCAATGTCAAATACTTCCCAGGAAGGGTACTCAGATATATTGTTCAGTGCTTTGGCCAATGAAATCTGGGCTTTGTATCTCCTGACCTTTTCTTCTAACCAGGATCCATTATATTATGACTATTTGGTATTTAGGAGAGCATATTATTAGACAAGTCCTGTGGCTTCAACTAAGAAACGACTATCAAGCCTTTTTCTCCTTCACCACCTGGTCATAACCTGCTCACTTCCTCCAGCCATAAGTGAGAGCCGTGGGAGAGACACTAGTGAAATGGCAATGGTGACAGAATGCATTTATGGTGAGCAGCTCTGGCTACGTGGTCACTTGATGTCCCATCAAGTCAGCTGTCTCATCTCTAGCAAGGCACAGTGACAAGCCAGACGGTGCTTTTTGTTCCGAGTGGCATATGGCAAGCCTTGCTCTAAAACCATAGGCATCTACGTTGTGATTCTCCTATTAGAGTTTGCCATCAACACTGCACAACATCCTTGCCCACCTCTGGGGCCATGAAGTCTGTTAAAACGCATGCCCTGAATGTGATGCAGAGCACTTTTCTGTTCTAGGCCCACTAAAATCTGGCAACTTCTGATATCACTGCTCGATAAATGGATCTGGGAAATATTCCAAGTATAGAATATGTGGCTTCCAAAACCTAAAAGGGCCTAGCAAGTACCATGCTTTTATGTAATGGTGAAGTTATAAAATGCAATTATTTGGAAGGTATGCCCCAACATATGTTAGAACATAGAATTCCTAAAAAAGAATGTCATTGATAGGGCAGGCCCCTGAATCTTTTTAAGATTTGTCTCCCTCACCCTGGTATGGCTATATCTTACCAAAGCTTCTAAAATACCTGCCATTTCTTGCTAATCTGTTGCAATGAGCAGGCTGTTATCAATATAGAGGATCGAACTGAGGCTCTGAGGAATGTCCAGATAGTCCACATTTACGGCAAGACTAAATATATATTGTTGCGTATTCCACATGAATGGGAACTATGTTATAGTATTCCTTTTTGATAAATAAAAAAGAATTTACTTACCAGATCAGTGGCTACACACCACGTTAGTTTGCTCTAGCAAACATGAGGCCACTGTAAAAAGCTATAACTTTGTAAATTCATCCCATTATAAAGGCCAGAATGATTAATTAAATGAAGAAATAATGGAAGCTACTACTTGTGCATTCTTGATTTCTTTAGGGTATCATTAATCTCTACTATTTTTCCTGGAATGTGCTATTGATTTTTATTTATTATCTTTGTGGTGGGATGAGGGTGGAGTGGAAAGGCAGTTTTCAAGGTTTCCACTGGACATTTCTCACTCTGATAGCTCTTATCTATAAACTAACAAACCAATGTGTGGATCCTACTAACTACTAAATATGGTCATTCCCATTATACATTCAGGGATCAGAAAAATAACCATCTGGTGAATCCATTGACTGACTGGTCTCACTATGAATGAAACTGAGTTAAAAGCCATATATTATCACATATCCACATGTCCTCATTCTAATAGAGACTCATAATGGCACTTTGGATCAGGTACCAATTCAGACACCATCACCCACAATTTTTAAAAGGTCTGGGTATTCATTTTTCCCCACTTCACTAAACTAAATAGTCATAGGCCTTTTTGGCTTTGAAAGAATGGGGGAATTACTGCTAAATACACCTGCGACAGTATTGCAAAATCTTTCCTCGTAGAGAGGAAGGCCTGTTTACCGGCTGTCACCTACACTCTCTTCTGTTGGAATCCCATCTGCCCCACTGTAGTCAGAAAGCCCAGTATTCTAACAGCATCTCCTACCATCACTGCTAATCAACAGAGGTTTAAGCACCACTGACCTTCCCAAATTTCTGATGCTCCTCTCTCGGGCACATTTCTTGTCAGTATGGAAACACTCCAGGCCTGCAAATGGAATAGAGTCAACTGGTAAGTTTTTGGCCTTGCAAATCATATCCACTCTAGCACACCTGATACTCGGAGACTTTTGATGCCTTCTTCTACCATCTGGCAGTAAAGTTCTGTCTCTAATTTACTTAATGTGAACCATCACATGTTCCAAGGTTCCAAAAGCCATTCCAGCAGCACATTCGCACTGTACCCAGAACCTGGCTATGATGTTTAATGATTTATCATGGGAAAGGGCTCCTGTATCAAACTCTACCTTACTCAGTTTTGTGTTTCAATGCTCCCTGATCCAGAACCCTCAAGATGCAGGCCCATGGGGACCAGCTGTCAGTATAATGGCTATGTTGCTAGACTCCCATGTAGTTGACCGCAGTTTGAGTCCTGGACCTGGTGGCTTAAACTCACACCGGGAGCGTATGCATGTGTGTTCAAGATCCCGAGAGGAGAATGGAGGAGAAGGGATTGCAACATGGCCATCCCCCTTGGGGGGTGATTTCTTGCTTTCTGTCTCTATTTCTCTCTGTCTCTCTCTGTCTTTCTGGCAAGTGCAAGTGCCCTATAGCAAAAACCTCTTTAAAAAAAAAAAAAAGGAGATGCAAGCCCATGCAGACTTTTCCCAGACATTAAGCCAGAGCCCATGGCTCCTTTGATATATAGTCTCTCTCCTTCCTCAGCAGACCCAACTCATCCTTAATCAGTCTATGCTAGGTATTGACCATCCTCATTTGTTTGATTGCCAAGAAGGAATATCTTCCTCTTTGCTGAGGCTTCTGCATGGTTTTAAGATAAGTAGCATCACTATTTTCTACCAAGGGTAGATGGGTTACTTCTACAGGCCCAAAAGATTGGAGAGAACTGGGGGTTTCAAAATTCACAACCAAATCTGCCCAGATATGCACAGCCCAAGTCTAGGATTCCACTCCTCTCCTACTTGTGTCCTGATGTTGGCTCAGGAGAACTTCCAGGATGTGAGCTCAACCTTCTCCAAAGCTCCACTGCTCTTAGGATTATCTTGAACCTGCTTTTCTCTCAGTCTACCCTCCAACTGCAAGAGGTTAGGATTTCCTTTAATTCTGCCATGGAGACCCTCTAATTTTTACATTTTGCTTTGAAATGGTAAGAGACTGTTGCTATCCTTTTTGATGAATGGTGTTGCTCAGCACTAACCCCTCAGTTCCAAAACCTTATAGTTACGATTTCTCTCTCTTCATAAGTGCAAAATATTTTACACCAGCCAGCGTGTCTTCTTTACCAATATCCCAACCAACCTTATCTCTAGTAAAGGTATTCATAATTATACTATAGTAACATGCCAGGACATGTCTACATACCACTTACAAGTAGAAACGGGATCCTCATTGACATTCAGTCAACAAATTATTCTTCTCTTAGAATTTCTTACCTGTGACTACTCCTGCTACCAACTGTCTTCAGCTGGTTTCTGGAAACAGATTCTGAAAATGGAATATTGCATGCAGTATATACTTTGAAGAATGTTCTTGGGACATAAATCTGTTAGGAAGTGAAAAAGGTAGATTGGATGGAAGGAGAAGTTTGCCACACAAGGGAAAAACTGAGTTTCAGCAAATTCTATGGTGAATTCTAGAACTGGGAGAGCCCTTCAGCATTGTTCCCAAATCAAGTAAGGTGAATGATTATTGATTATGGCCTAGGATGCCCTACAGAAATCAATATTTGGTTGCAGGCCACCCTGGAGGAATTGTAACCTTGAGTGAGACAGTTCTCTGTTGTTGAGGATAATTCTCAGTGAGGGGAGCAGCTTTGAGCCATCAGCAGCTGTTCCCAGGAGATGGTAATCGGGTCCATCAACCTTGAGGAGGGGATCCAGGCAGAGCACCACAGGGTATAGTACACATATATTATTTTGTCAGTGCTACAGCCATGTTCAACCAAGAGTTTTAATCCTGATTGTTTTCCCTGCCCCTAGAAGCTCAGTCTTTTATTCCATAAACTACAAAGAAGGAATTGGACCGCCCAAAGATTAAGCCCTTGGCTGAGGTCGAATTAGTGAGTGACAGAAACAGCAGATCAGGCAAGCAAGTTGGGTAGCTCATATGAGTATCAAGGACATGGGGGAGTCACAGCCTTCTGTCATAGGATCCAAGAAGAGCTGAGCGTTTGAAGTCCAAAAGTTTTATGAAGCTCACTGTCATAACAGCAATGAAAGAGCTGTGGCCCAATTTCTCAGATGCTTACAAGAAACCTTCTGTTTGCTTTTAAGGGGGAGCATTTCAAGCCAAACCACCCAAATCATCCTTCCAGAAAATACTCATTGTCATTTAAGAGCCCCTGTTGGTCTCTGTCTGGAACTCTCCACTAACCATCTTATGACAGCATTGATGTTGCTTCATGTCCTGCAGGGCACCAAAAGATGTTAAATATCTAGAAATGCCCAGTTTCAGACACAATTTTGTTTTCTTCTCATTTTCTCTGTTCTGGGGTAGACATGATCATTCTTAACATCAATGACATCAGTCACAGTTCTTATTCCAGTAAAATGAGTTTGCAACATTATTTTTCATTCACTATTGTTTAGTGAGATATCCTTGAGACAATATCAACAAATATTGCCACATCTAACACTGGAGATTCCATCAAAGCAGATAAAAATGTGAATTAGTCCTAGAGTTTGCCAGAGCTCAAGTTTTAGTAGCCAGGTTCTACTTTCAAAGCATTATGGTCAATTCACTTATTGGTGCTAATGATTTGGTTACAAGGAGGACTTGTAATCTTCTTCTCTTTCTAACTATGCACAGTACTCCAAGACCCAGGCAGCTCTGTTCCAGATACAGACTGGGTTATGGGTAAAAACTGGGCATGTGGATGGACCAACAATGAAAATCACAGCCCAGAATTTTTTTTAAATTTATTTATTTTACATTCATTCACTGTACATCATTACAGCATACAAAATGAGATTCCCCATCCAGATTACACTGTAAATTGGCTCAAAATTACCTTTCCAATAGAAGACCAAATCTATCTTAACCTCCACAGAGAAACTAACTCACGGTTGGGGACTCTGAGTGCTTAATAGTTATTTGTGATGTTAATGGTCAAATTCCTTAAATAGGAATAGTTCTCTGCATTCCCCATGTCTGCCCATGGCTTGTCTGTTTCTGTACTGAACTACAAATGGATGCTGAGCAGAGCTTTCCCTCCTCCTCATCCACTGGCAGGAAACATATCATGTCTCAGCACACCAGGGGATACCCGGTGACCTGCTGCGGAGCGTGAGCTGGAGCAGTTCCTATGACAGCATGTGCCACTTTGCCTTAATAAAAATTACCAAACTGAAAACAGATGACAGCTGCAGATGCTGAGAAACTGAAACATATAAACAATCTTTACTTGGTACAGTTTTTTTTTTTTTTTTTTTTCATATTTGGTCAGTCTTTTTGACTAATTTGTTGGGGGTGGGGTGATGAAGGAGTGAAAGAAAAATAAAGAAAGAGAAAAAGTGCATGTGTGTGTGTGTGTGTGTGTGTGTGTGTGTGTGTGTGTTGTCCATGAGTTAATGAATATCGTGGAAGTCCCTGGCCAGGTGCTGAGCACAAGGCTATAGCCTGAAGAAAAGTCTCCCTGGGACACTGACCAGACTTGATTAAATGGCAGGGTGGTCTGTTCCAGAAGACTCCAAGTCACACAGGAGGTCTCCTTTGTTTATTTCTACTTTTGTCATCAGAAACATGGGAACCCTGTGTATTTTCTTGAATCCTCCTGTGTCATTCCAGTTCCTCCTGACTTATATTCCCTTCTCCTTTAGGTCACTCAACCAGTCAACACTGTTTATTAAAACTCAGTTGTAGGCAGAAAACAACCACTAGATTCCAGGAAATTCAAAGAAATAAGCAAGATGATTCCTGCTTTGAAGAGCATCAGATTAAGAGAAACAACACATGAGCAGGAGGCAACTTGACCTTCTGTGAAGTCAACAGCACAACACAGTGTAAGATGTCATCCTAAACTGCATGAAGGGCAATAGGCCACAGACAAAAACTAGAGCTGAGCAAAATTCATGATAACAGGCCTTCTAAACAGGTAAGTTTTGAAAAAAATCATGTTAACATCCCCATATGTTAACATCCTGAATTGCAAATAATTCATCAGATTATCTAATGCCCTTGATTCTACTCTCAAATTTCCTTTCATATTATTTTTCAAACCCATTTTTCCTAACATCACCCCGAGGTTATAAAGTACTTTGGCAGCTATAAATTTTAGCTGGCCTTTTGTATCCAGTCTTCCTTCTATTCCATCTCTGCAATGTATGCTTGTCAGATTTTCTTTGCAAAATGTAATTACTTCCATTAAATCACTGATCTGCTCAAGAACAAATAATAGCTTTACACTGGTTTTCAGGACAGGCTAGAGGGACTATACCAATAGATTTCAGGTATAACCTATGTTTAAGTCATCACGTAACAGCTGAAGAGTACTGACTACTTTTTAAATTGGTATTTCTGTAATTTCATTGATTATTTAATAAATCGTATGTCCTTCTTTGAGTAGAGTTGGTTTCATCATTCATAGAGACTTATTTGAGTCTGGAATTAAAAGACTCCCCTCAAGTCATGAACCTGAATCTGAATTAAGTAGAAGTAAAAAAAAAAAAAAAAAAAAAAAGGAAACAATAGCTTAATCCTCAAGGGGGGGGGGGGGGGGGTAAAGGGAGTAAGATCCACTGTTCAAATCTAAGTGCATGATCCTTTACCCAGGAACCCCACCGCCTAAATGGGGAATTGATCAGGTAACAGGTAGGAAAGATCCCAGGCTAAAAGAGCTAATATTTAAATGAACATCATATTCCATAAATTCTACCAGCAAGTCACACCATTTTCTTTTCACCCTATAAAATTTTTCTTACTTGTTTTCTTTAAAAGATAGAAATGAATTTTCCCAAGTAACAAATAAACAAATCAAGAAGAGTGGATAAACAAGCAAGAGTTAGAAATCTTTTTGAAAAAAGAAGTAATGAGGGAGAACTAATCCTACTAGAATTCATAATCTACAAGAAAATAATTAGAATAATTTAAAATAATAATTTAAAATAATTAATAATTTAATAATCGAATTATAATTTAAATATTAATCAATTAATTGTAAATAATTATTATTAAATTATAATTTAAAATAATTAAAACAAGGTGGCACTGGTTCATAAAGATAACCAATTAATGAAACAAGATATATAAAGTCAAAAAACAGATCTAATTGCTTACAGAAATTTAGCATATGCTTGCATGCCCAGGATCCCAAGAAGAGAATGAAGGAGAAGGGATTGTGGCGTGGGGAGTGATTTCTCACTTTCTGTTTCTATGTCTCTCTCTGTCTTTCTGGCGAGCACACACACCCTATAGCAAACACCTCTCCAAAAAAAAAAAAAAAGAAATGAAGAGCCAGCGGTAGGATCTGACACAGTTCCCTATAATCAAACACATTAATATTTCTGCTGCAAAAATCACAAATGTTCACACTAAGTATAGTAAATAAAACTATAAAAATACTTGCATCAGTTCAAGTCAGACTTCCTATCAAATTTGTTCAGTCAGCACAAGTTTTGCTATTTAAGTGGGGAGAAAAAGTAATTTTCTAAGCATTTTAGGTTTCAGAATTGTGTCTAAGGAGTAACAGATATTGCCACTAAATATAACCCTGTCTTGAGAGTTTCCATAGAATTAATTTACTAAGCAATTCTATATTTTAGTATCTTTGAGTTTCAAAGGAGTTCTTTTCAGTGTCTGGTATTGTTTGCTCCATTTTGGAAATCCTCTGAAAGAGAGACCATAGTCTTCACTTTTAGCAGTAAATGTGCTTGGCAAATCAAATAATACAAGAGAATCTTCAATAAGTTCATGAAAGTGTGTATTACAAAAAAAAAAGTATGGATTTTAGTTTTTTTGCACCAAAATAAACTCATTCTTTAATTCCATTATTCCATTATAACTTTTTTTTAATAATTATTTATTTAATTTTATTTATTTATTCATTTATTTTAATTTGACCAGAGAGAAAGAGAGGAAGAGAGAGAGGGAAAGTGAGAAAGCAAGCCACCAGATGCGGGACTCAAACCATGGTCGGCCATGTGGGAGTGTCCAGCACCTTTACCACCACACCACCTGCTGGTCCCCACCATTATAACTTTTTGAAGTCCCCTTATACTTTCTATAGGCTTACTTGGTTGTGTAGAGACATCTTACCAAGAAAATGATCGTTCTAGTTCTGATGTGTTTTATAAGTGAGAATTTACACAAATCAGAATTTCCTAAAGTGGTTATATCTGTATGGTAAAAATCAGCAAAAGGCAGACCAAAGTATACAATCTGTAACACAAAGAAGCAATCATAATTCAAGCATGATTCATCAACTCTTTGTTTTTTGGAGAACGGGAATTTCACACATCACCCCTGACCATTCTTAGGTTGTCGGAGGGTAAAGACTAGTTATTGCCAGTTCTCATGGAGCTTCTGACTCCTCTAACTTAACTGAGTTCAAATTCCTTCCCTTACTCTTGGTTTGTGATAACATGTACCTCATTTTATGTGTGCTGGCATTCTATTAATAGCTTATTCAATCATTGTAGATATGCGTTATAAATATTTCATATTCTGACATTTAAAAAACAATGTTGTCTTCAAATAGAATGACTCAGGGCTTAAATGCCAGAATAAGCTAAAAATATGAATCCAAAGATTTTCTCATATTTTTAGTAAAGGTTAATGAAAAAGTCTGGAGACTGATTTTCCATAATTTAAAAAAATTCAAAAATAATTATTCATAATGTATAAGACTAAAAGATCTTTGAAAAATTATTGCACATATTTAATAAGTTTCTGCTAGTGTTATCACCACTTGAGAGATTATATTTTATGATGTGCAATTTAAAGTTAGAAAGGAATCTGGAACTTAACCCCTCAATGCACAGATATGAGCACTGCTGACCAGTGAGGGAGGAAACTTTCCTGAGGTTACACAATGATCCAAGGACTCAGCTGAGATCATCAATGCCAAGACTAGCACTCATCAACACATTGTATTTGGTCTTCTATTGCCTTAGGTGTATTTATCCTATATTCCACAGGCAACCTGACCATAGGAAGCATGTATTCTTCCCTTTCATTCCTACAGCATACTGTGTACAGTAGGTTGTTATGTACTGTTTGTTTTCCTATAAGGCACATGATCTCCCCAGAGAGAGAGACAGAGAGAGAGAGAGATAGAGACAGTGAAAGATCAACCCCCAGGGAGAGTGGCCAGGCTGCAATCCATTTCCTTCTCTATTCTCCCTTCAGGATTTTGGGCACGCTCACACAAGCGTCTGGTGTGTGTGTGTGTGTATGTGTGTTTTATTTTGATACATACTTTTATTTAGAACACAGCACTAACAGCAGCATAATCATAGACTGTCACTCAATAGTCACTGGAATTTTAACCTACAACATCAAGTTTTATTTTAATTTTCCCAGTCATTTCCATATATTTTTCAAGGAATCCCAACCCTAACAAAGACAACCAACTGCATATCCCTATGCACAATGATACTGAAATAAGAACTCAATACACAGCAACAAGTGGCAATTCTTTTTTTAAAAAAAAGAGGTTTTATTGCCTTAGGGCAAATGCACTCCCAAGGGTGGGGGCAAGAGAGAGACAGACAGTGAGAGGGAAAGTGAGAAATTACACACACACACACACACACACACACACCCAGGGGCCATGACCACACCCCAATCCCTTCTCCTTCATTTTCCTCCCAGGATCTTGGACATGCATGCACACATACCTGGGATGGTTTTCAAGTCACCAGGTCCAGGACTCAAACCGCAGTTGGCCACTTGAGAGTCCAGCAATGTAACCGCTACACCTTTTGCTGGTCCTGTCAATTCTTATGTCGAGTGGAAATTGTTGACTTTAACAATATTATCTTCCCAAAGGTGAGAAAGTCAAGTGATTAGACGATGTTCTGAAATCCTCTGTACTTATGGTGTTAGATTTGGGTTGAAATTCACTCTAGGAACTTTGCTGCTGGAAAAAGTGGCAGAGGGTGGAGAGGCCTCTTTGCTTCTGTTCAGGGCAAACATCACACTTTGGTATTGTTTTCAGATTTGTTACCACAACATTGTGTTCTAGGAAGAGGAAGCATTGGTATGCTTCATTTACGCTCTCTCACTCTATGATTTGTGAAATGAAGACCATCTTGTAACTGGTTTGTGATGGTTATGATGTCACCAGTAAGAGTTCACTGGGCCTTGAAATGCCAGAAACTTGAAACAGTCTTCATCCTTTTTCCATGTTCCATTCCCAAGTGAAGAGTAATGTTCAATGCCATAATATGTTAGTATTACAAGGCATTTTTCCCTGGCCATGAAGAAAGAAATAGGTATTTTTTAAAGAAAAAAATCTTAATTTATTTATGTATGTATTTATTTATGGGAGGGAGGAAAGGAAGGGAAGAGAGAGACTGATTTCTGTTTGACAAGGTTTCTCCATATCCCAGATAGCTACAACTACAGCAGTACATCATGGCACCCAGCCTGTTTAGATTAGGGTAGAGACCAAACCCTGGCCTCCCATGTGGCATCAGCTTCGGAGAAGCAGTATGTTATGTAGCACTTAGCTGAGTCGCTGTGCCCCAAAGAAACAGATCTTTAACAGTGACTACAAATCAGGGGGAAAATATCTTCTGTACTGAAACATTCCCCAACATATCTCACCATTTTTACATAAAGAATTCTGTCAGTATTTTTTATAATTTTGAATGTACAGAAAATTTATAAAAATAGGTATGGATAAGGAACTTCCACGTGTCCTTTATGCTGATTTATGAATTGTTAATATTGTTTCTGATGTGTTGTTGCCCTTCTCTCAACCACTTGTAAGCTGCCTACATCAGGTCCCTTTACTCCCAACTTCAATGTGCATTTACCAAGAGCAAGTTCCTTCTATGTCACAGCAGACTTTTCAAAATCAGGAAATTTAATCATGTTACCATGGATTGTATTCATTAATCATAATTGCCTTTTGAGAAATAAAATAGTGATTTTATATGCTCTCTTGAAGACTGCTCATTTTTTAAATGGTTATGGCTTTTAAATGGGATTCTTCAACTGATTGGTCCTTAATCTGAGCCATTTTTTTTTTCATCGATTCACAGTAATTGTACATATCTGTGGAGTATAGTGTGATTTTTCAGTACATGAACCCAATGTGTAATGATCAAATCAGGATAGTTAGCATATCCATCACCTCAAACATTGTTAGGGCTTGATGTGAGGCCCATTCAAAATCCTCTCCTTTAGCTAATATGAAATAAACAAAAAAATTATTGTTAACTATATTACCCTATTCTACTATATAACATTAGAAGTTGCTCTTATCTATCAGTAGTTTAATTTTGTGTTCACTAACCAACATTTCTTTTTTATTATTTTGTATATAGTTTATTTATTTTCTGTTTTATTTCTTTTTTTTACTTTTCTCTTTACTTACTTTTTTATTTCCTTTTCTTTTATACATTCAATAACATTATTACTTCTTTAACCCCTCCAACCCTACCCTTCTCAGCTTCTAGTTATCACTATTCTTCTCTCTACTCCTATGAGATCATCTTATTTAGTTTCCATATATGAGCACAAACATGCAGTATTCCTCTTTCTGCCTGGGTTATTTCACTTAACATAATGTTCTCCAGGCTTATCCACATACTTATGACCCAGTTTAATTATTATCAATTCAAGGCAAATGGTGTTTCTTCTATACCCACCTCTATCATATGATTTGAAGCAAATTTCATACATATCATATAACTTGTTAATATTTTACAATGGAGCTTTTAAACAGAAAGGTGTTCTGTTTTGTTTTGTTTTCAGGTTTGTGCCATAGGTCATGTGCTCTTGCCAGAGACAGACAGAGAGATGAGAAATCACTCTCCAAGGGGGATACCCATGTTGCAATCCCTTCTCCTTCATTCTCCTCTCAGGATTTTGGGTACGCATGCACATACACCCAGTCTGATTTTCAAGCTGCTGGATCTGGAACTTGAATGGTGGTCAGCCATGCAGGAATCCAGCACCTTAACCACCATGCCACCTGCTGGCTCTTAAACGCTGTATTTTTCCTAACATAATCACAGTACGAAAAAACATATCTAAAATTAGAGATAATAATAATATCTAATTATTTTATATCTGCTTGATGCATAAATTTCTTGAATTTTGTCATTTTAAAAAACTGTTTTAAGGTCAGGATCCAGATAAAGTCCATACATTGCAATTTATAACCACTTCTTTTTAACTCAGAGAAATGTTGATTTAATGTAATATATAATGGAAACTGCATTTGTCCAAGGGCAAGAAGTCATGGGGCAACAGTGAAGTTCAGGTCTGGTTTCATCTGGTTGACCTTGAACAAGCCACATTCCCTCTGTCTGTAATATAAAGGAGATGGTGAGATGATTTTCAAAGTTTCCTTCCTTCGGGACCAGCAGTTAGCATAATGGCTATGTCACTGGACTCCCACGTAGTCGACCGCGGTTCAAAACCCGAACCCAGTAGCTTAAAACTCACGCCGGGCTAGTGTGCGTGCGTGCCCAAGATCCCGAGAGGAGAATGGAGGAGAAGGGATTGTGACGTGGCCATGCCCCCTGGGGGGTGATTTTCTGCTTTCTGTCTCTCTGTCTCTGTCTGGTGAGCGCACGTGCCCTAAAAGCAAAAACCTCTCCCCCCAAAAAAGTTTCCTTCCTTCAATGTGATAATGACTGTTGAGATATTCTAGCTTATAAATGAAAGTCTGGAGATCAGAGACTTCAGTGGATAACCAACTTAAATTTATAATAGTATAATTATTTATTTGATATAATTCATCAACTCATAAATAATCTCAAGAATCTTAAAGCAACATGAAGCTCTTTCATAAGCCTCAAATAACATGAAGCTCTGCAGTTTGCTTCTCTTCAATGATTCATTTCACCCTTAGACTTGCAGGTACAGTAATTGATTACTATCAGAACCAAGTTTAAAGAATCCATTGCTCAGAGCCAGCAGGTGGCATGGTGGCTAAAGCACTGAACTCCCACATGGCTGACTGCAATTCAAGTTCCTTTCTCACCCTTTATCTTTCTCTGTGTCTCTCTGGTGAAATTTTAAAAATAATAATAATAACAAATGGAATTAAATAAATAACCTTTAAAAAAGAAACCATTGCTTTTATAAAAATTATTTTAACTTTATTTAAATTTGACCAGAGAGAGAGAGTGAGATTGAGAGCTAGAGCAACAGAGAGAGGGGAAGTGAAAAAGCAAGCTGCCAGGTCCAGGACTCAAACCATGGTCAGCCATGTGGGAGTCCAGCACTCTCAACCACCACCACCTGCCAGCCCCAGAATGCATTACTTTGATTATTCAATGTACAAATAATGACTCATTTCAAACTTATAGTTTTTTTTTTTTTTTTCCCTGAAGTTAACCTATGCAGATGGTAAAGATGGGATGGAAGGTAAAGGGTGAGAATAATATTTACCAAGTCTCTACGACGTGCTAAGCACTTTTGCTTAGGCTATCATGTTTAATCTTCAGAGATGTTAGGTGACATAGCAGAAACGAACCTGAACCCAGTATTACTCTTCCAAAACTCATGCTCTATTCTTATTTTAAAAATTCAAACAGTAGCCTCAACTTCAGACAATGGTATAACTCTTAAATGAACAAAAAATAAATGTTTTGGGACTTTTTAGTGTGCGTTAAGCACACTAAATTCTAGTGTCTAGAATTTCCCATATGCTATCCTCATTGGGGGAAGAGTATTTTTTTAATTTTATACATCGTCGTATTTTTTGTTAATTTTGGTACAGGATATGTGCACTTAGTAGAGTCAGAGAGAGAAGGAAAATGAGAAACTAAGCCACCAAGTCCAGAATTCCAGTGCTTTAACCACCAAGCCACCTGCTGGCCCCTTTTTGGACTATTTTTTTTCATTCCACTTAATATATACCAAATGTCTGTACTCTATGGCAAAAACTGAAAGATTGAAAGGTGTAACAACAGGGAAGAAAACTGCAGATACTAGAGACAGTGAGAGGGAGGGGATCAGGGAAACAGAAATATTTGAAAGACACAAAAAAAGAAAAGTTATCTGTTGATGATAATGTAATATTTTTACTTTACTAATATGCACTATGTTCATACTGGGAGACCAGTTTGGTACATGGTAAAGATATACAGTGATTAAATGTAAATTCAAAAAATGTAAAAAAAAATTAACAGCACTTTTTTGAATTATTTATTTAATATGATTTATTTTTGTTATTATTTTTAAAGTTGTTGTAGGACACATGCACTCACCAGAAAGAGACAGAGAGTGAGAGAAAGAGAGGGAAAGTAAGAAAACAAGCTACTGGGTTCAGGACTTGAAACACTGTCAGCCATCTGGAAGTCCAGTGCTTTAACCACCACACTACTTGCTGGCCCTTTAACTATACTTTAAGGCCAGTCAATGGCTTGGTGGTTAAGGTGGCTAGATGCCATATAGCCCACTGTGCAGTCCGAGTCCTGAACCCAATGACTTGGAAAAAACGCCAGGTACAGGCGCATGTATGCCCAAAATCCCAGGAGGAGAATGGAGAAGATGGGATTGACACGTGATCATTCCCCGGGGGCTACTTCTACTTCTTCACTCTCTCCCCCCAGCAAGTGCACACACCCTGCAACAAATTTAAAAAAAAAAAAAAAGTGCCTTTTAAACCATGAAACACTGTGCCCACATAGAATAGAGCATGCGTTCTCCTAAAGAATATTTTAGTTGCCACGTTTAAGAGTCTAGATTCGGGGTCCAGCAGGTAGCATGGTGATTGAGGTGCTGGGCTTCCACATGGCCAATCCTTGTTCAAGTCTCAGACCTGACGGCTAAAAATCATTCCAGGCACATGTGTGTGACCAAAATCCCAGGAGGAGAATGAAAGAATAGGGACTGTGGTGTGGCCATCCCCACCCCACCCCAGCCCAGGGATGTGATTTCTCACTTTCCCATTCACCATCTATTTCTCTCTCTCTAGTCAGCACATACACCCTATGGCAAAAAGCTAAGAACAAAACAATAAGTCTAGACTTAATATAAGCACATATCACTGCTTCAGTGGGTTCCCAGATGAAGTCCTGAAAAACATACTGGGACACACTTAAATGCCAGTTCTTTCTTTTTTCCACACATCTCCATCCACACATAATATCCTGAATCACATCTGTCTCCTCTACCTTCCCAGGACTGCCTGGTACACTGGAGAAAAAGAAGCCACGTCAATCGTTACACATAACCAGCTGAGTGTATAGGAGGAGACATTCAGGAAGTACTTTTCATGACATTTGTTTGCATTAAAATCAGCACCCTCCTATTTCTCTATGAATTGGATTTCTTACACAAGCAGCACGCTGGCGGCCATAAAATTTCAGACTCCATCTGGCAAATGCAGCATTACGCGTGGATACCATAAGGAAAGGGCACTGTCAGATTTGAACCTTCCTCAGAGACACTGGGACACCAAACACAACTGGAGAGAGGAGCGGCACATGCCGACCTGTGGTGTGCTCTGCAAATGGATGGCACATGAACTTCAAAGAGCATTTTACAATGCACTGTATAGTCAGGGTGGCTGGGATTGAAAGGCACAGCAAACGTTTCCACTTGCTAGGTAGGGAGTGAACCGACTGCAGTGGGCCCCTCGTTAAAATCATGGTCTGGAGTGAAAAGTGTAGCAAACATGCAGAGCTCATTATTGTGTTTCCCAGTAAAGTGAACAAAAGGCCTATTTCTGAAATCATGTTTATTACCATATCGTGTATTCTCTTAAGAGGCTCAACAGCTGCTGTCTAACCACTGTTTTAATGGAAAGCAAATTTAGGACTTTGGAATATTTTGGTTGGGGATTGGAGAATTGGCAGGGAGAGAGGGCTCGCTTTCTTTTTCTCCTTCTTCCGCTCTTTCTTTATAATTTTGCAAAATATGTTAATATCAGATTGACTTGGTTATTTAGCTGAATCAACGTGTAAGCTTAGGGCTTACCAAATATAAGAAAAGGCGAGCTTCTGCATAGATGAGGAATTTTAGTTTTCCTGTATAACTTAATCATGAAATTGCTCAATGCATTGTCCTCACAGTGAATGGTGATACGATTCTATAGAAAGGAAGAGAATTCAATCCATTTTGCAAAATGTCTCTGAACTGAGTGAACACCAAGTTTGATGGGAGTCATTAATTCTTGCCATTTAGTAAAATCTTTACAAGATTGTTATTAAGTAAAACCTTTGCAGTTTATTTTCTCATCTCATTAAATACAAGAAGAGGTTTGGGTACAGCAGTCTTCTGAATTCTCTGCACTAACCCAAAACAACCTGCTTAGGGTATATGACAAAGGTTCAGCAACCCAGTCCAAACATACTCAAAGTCCAATAATGTCATCACACACAGCAGAAGAGGGGCCAGGTGACAGGTCTGGCAGCCAAGTGGCGCTGGGCTGTATTGGGGAAAGAGCATGAACTCTGAACAGGTAAGTGGCATGTATGGGGAGAGTAAAATTATCTGGGGCCTCTACGGGCCCTTCCTAGTGATACAGTGTCACAAAGTCAACACAGGGAGTAATGGCAGCCCAAGTCCTCCACATGTTCTTGAAAGTCTAGAATTTCAGTCTCCATTCCCAGGATGAAACTTACAGTTTTAAAAGGAATAATTGTATAAACCTATAATGTTAGATGAAAAAGAAAAGAAAATGAACAAGGAATATACAAACTGAGTATTATCCAAAGAAGGTTCTTAGGGAAAAACAGCTCTTTGACCCTGCATAATTTTTATGTTGTTACAGATGATTTGGTGGTTATCACCAAAATGAAAGTGTATTTGTGACTCATCGGTGTTATTAAACACTCTGAGGGAAAATGATTGCGCCTCCTCATATCATATGACTTTTAGATTCATCCCACTCCCTAATTCCTCATGATTGGTTCTCATTGTCAACTGTACAGATTGGGATTATCCCAATTACATTTGTAGTTGAGCACATCTGCAGCCCAGCAGTGCGTATCGTAGACCTCAAAGAGAAGCTGTCCACATGAGATCCAGGATGTGTGTTTCCAATGTCAAAGGCAATTAATTTTTAAATAGATACTAAAGCTTTAGGGGATTCACCCAAGGCTCTCACTGGCGATTATCTGAGTGATGATTTCAGTTCTGCTCATCAAGGGCAGCTGTCCCTTCCATCCACTCACTCCTGGCACAATCTAACAACCATCCCAATCTGCTCAGCCCATCGGGACAAGGCTACCCAGTCTATACTCGCTCATGACCAGCTCCCAAAATAAGAGGTCACTGGGAAAGAGAGATAATGTATGTGACAAACTTCCTCCCTCACTTTGCACCATGATTAATATTTCCTTTCTTTTTTTTTTAATTGCCAGTGGGTGCACACACTCTCTAGAGAGAGCCCCCCCCCACCTCAGTGGGACATGGTCACTTGTCATCCTTTTTCCTCCATTTTTCCGTTTTGTCAGTATTTTGGACCTGCGCACATACATGCCTGACAAACTGTCAAGACTGAAATTTAAACCAAGGTTGTCCATGTGGGATGTGGCTTTCTATGTCCAGCACTTAACCACTGCACCTGTTTATGGGGCTAACCTGATTAATATTTTCTTAATCGCTCTTTGAAATTTGCAGACTTTGGAAATAAATTGATATCAAAGTTAAAGGTTTAGGTTTCTCTAATTTCTTTTTTTAAAAAAATAATTGTTTTATTTAACTTTATTTATTCATTTGTTTATTTATTTTAATTCAACCAGAGAGGAACAGAGTGAGAGAAGGAGAGGGAGAAGGAAAGAGTGAGAGAAGGAGGACAGAGTGAGAGAAGGAGAGGGAAAGTGAGAAAGTAAGACACCAGGTCCAGGGAACCAGCAGTTAGCGTAATGGCTATGTCGCTGGACTCCCACGTAGTCGACCGCGGTTCGCGTCCCAGACCCGGTGGCTTAAAACTCATGCTGGGCGCGTGTGCGTGCGTGCCCAAGATCCCGAGAGGAGAATGGAGGAGAAGGGATTGCGGCGTGACCATCCTCTCTGGGGGGTGATTTCTCGCTTTCTGTCTCTATGTCTCTGTCTGTCTGGCGAGCGCACGCGCCCTATAGCGAAAAACCTCTCAAAAAAAAAAAAAAGACACCAGGTCCAGAACTCGAACTGCAGTCGGCCACATGGGAGTCCAGTGCCCTTAACCATCATGCCACCTGTCGGCCTCAGTTTCTCTCATTTTTATATATATGGTATCTCTCACTTAATAACCAAGTTCCGTCCTTCCAACTAGGTTGTTAAACGATTTGGTCAATAGGCAAAGAATGTAAAGGCAAGTGTTTTATGGAGTGTGGTGGTGCCCTAGGATATGTATGTATTTTTAAATAAATATCACGTGACACCACACTGGACCGATGTAATTCTATCCATACGAAAAGCATGTATTAGATAAGGTCCTGAAAGGCACAAGACACACCGCAACACAATAGTATAAATCCTATAATCACTTTTATTTATTCTGAATACCACTAAGGATACACAAAAAGAAAATTTATAAACAAAATACGCAGCTTTGTGTGACTGCAAATACTTCATGTCGTGAATACTGACTGACTGTGGGAACAAGACAGAGACTGAGAAAGGAGATTCCCAGTGCTGGAGACCTGGTGTTAAGTCCAAGAGGTCATTAAACAGGTAGGTCATTGTGTAGTGGCTGTCATTATTTATCTGACATACAACATGTGGCATTTCATTGAGGTTTCCATTAGGTAGAAGTCTCATTTGTTCATCTAAGTGCAGAACAGCATATTTTTCTATTGCCATTATTTTATCATCCTGAAAATCAGAAATGGTTTTTATTCCTCTCACTTCTCTGCCACCGCTGAGGCATCATTTCATTCACATGTGAAGGTTCGCAGATCACGGATGTTACAGTTAAGTGGTTTTCCCTTAAGGTAATTATAGTTTATTGTCCACTTGGGAATATGCAGCCAAGCTTGGAGCTTGTGTCTAAGTGGGATTTGGCTCTAAAGGGGATGTGTGGTCAGGCGATTGGAAGAGCGTTCTGAGTCATTTGCCTGCAACCTTGGGTATATCACGGGTGTTCTCATAACCCTGAGGGCACAGCCAGGAGCACCGGTCAGAGGGAGGGATGGTCCTGACATGGTATCTGTTACCCCAGGTTCCCTACCAGCCTGGTATCCACCCTTCCCAGCCCTAAAAGCAGGAAGGTTCTAATTAGAGGATGAAAGGTTCCTTCTCTAGAAATCATGAAACTTTAGATCACAGAAAGTGTTGCTTAAAAAAAAAAAAAAAAAAGAAAAAAAAAAGAAAAGAAAGAAAGAAAGAAAGAAAAGAAAATATTACTTCAATATTCCTCTAACCAAGTATGATACAGCATTCTCCCTGGTCACCCTAAGTCACTACATAGCTGGGCAATCCAGAGACTGAGAACACCCAGGAAATGCTGAGCAGCGCAGGGGTAGAGCCTAGAGAGAATTAGGGCAAAGGTGAGAGTAAACACATATGCATCACCCCGGGAGACTCAACAGAGCTGTGTGGGGAAAAGTGGGAGTGCACATCAACATGGGGAAAAGGGAGCCAGCACAATCTGAGCTGTGATGGTCTTACCACCCATCCATGCCCACAGGTGCTGAAGTGGAAAAGATCAGTTTACAGAGGTGGATGTTCCACAGGGGATCTGCCTTATCCCTAGTCAATTAGAGATATTAATCAGTGAACAGAGGGAAAATAGACTTTAATTTCCGCTGTTTTTGAGGCTTCAAATTCAGGATTCGGATTAAAAGTAATCATAAGAGGGACCAGCAGTTAGTGTAATGGCTATGTCGCTGGACTCCCACATAGTCGACCGTGGTTCGTGTCCCGGAGGTGGCTTAAAACTCACGCCGGGCACGTGTGTGTGCGTGCCCAAGATCCCAAGAGGAGAATGGAGGAGAAGGGATTGTGGCATGGCCATCCCCCCTGGGGGGTGATTTCTCGCCTTCTGTCTCTCTGTCTCTCTCTCTATCTGTCTGGCGAGCGCACGTGCCCTATAGCAAAAACCTCTCCAAAAGAAAAAGTAATCATAAGAAACTAGTGATGGTCCCACTGGGCTTACTTGGAACTCAGAGCCCCTTTATGGTAAGTAGATTAGTTACAGGTCTTGAGGAGTTCTGTAGGAAAGGATAGAATGGATTGTGAAGCAAGTCTATTCTCCAGGTAATGTAGGGGTAGTAGTTTAGCTCTTAGTGGGTATTTAAAGTTCACCCTATAATTTATCTGTTGGCTCTTAAGCCCCAACAATATATTGGACAAATTGACACTTTCATGAATGGTAGCCAGGACCCTGCTGTCCTGGACTATGAGAGCTTGCAGGTCCAGACAGGGAGCAATTCTATCCAAAACCCTTGACAAAAGTACCTGAAATTAAATATCTTAGGTGTGTGTCTGGAGCTGAATTTCAAATATAAATTTATAATAGTAAGAAAAATACCCAAAAGGACCTGGAGTTGAGAATTCATTTACCAAAACAAAGGAGAACTAATCTGGATTAAATGGCTCTCTTCAAGTAGTGTATATAGGCATAATATGATGACAAGAGAAGATATTCAAGTCTTCTGCTTTTAGAATGTAAAAGAATTTAATTCAATTTAACATGCACAGGATCCCATGTAAACTGCTGGGTTTGCCTGTGACTGCTGGGGTACTGTGTTATACAGAAAGAAGGAATTTCTGCACAGGCATGTCATAAGGCTGTAACTTAGTCCATTTTGTGCTAGTTTAACAGAATACCTAATGCTGTGTAATTTTAAAAGAACAGAAGTTTATTTCTTACAGTTCTGGAGGCTGGAAAGTCCAAGATGAGGGTATCAGCAGGTCTGGAGTCTGTTAAGGGATGCTCGCATGCTGCATCCTCCAGAGAGGAGAAACAGTTCCTCACATATCAGACAAGTAGAGGAGCAGAGAGAGGGTAAGAGAGAAAGAGAAGGGGACTGATCTTGTTCTTTTAATGAACTCACTCCCACAATAACAGGCATTGGTCCATTCATAATAGAAGGGCCCTCATGGCCTAATCACCTTTCATTAGTCCCTCTTCCCAACACTGTTGCACTGGAAATTAATTTCCCAACACACACTCTTTGGGGGACACATTCAAAATACAGCAAGCAGTGAAACTGGTTGTGAGAAAAAAAAAACATTGTAGAGTATCTTTTGATGATTTTTAGGGTATACACATACCTGTCTATAGAATTAATCTATTTAGAAATAGGGAAATCAAGTCTGTCACGTCACTTCTCATCTAATCTGTTTTCTTTTTTTTTTTTTTTTTTAAAGGTTCTTGGAACCAGCAGTTAGTGTAATGGCTATGTCGCTGGACTCCCATGTAGTCGACCGCGGTTCGAGTCCTGGACCCGGTGGCTTAAACTCATGCTGGGCGCGTGTTGCCCAGGATACCGAGAGGAGAATGGAGAAAGGATTGTGGCATGGCCATCCCTCCTAGGGGGTGATTTCTCACTCTCTGTCTCTCTGTCTCTCTCTGTCTTTCTGGCGAGCACACGCGCCCTATAGCAAAATCCTCTCCCAAAAAAAAGAAAAAAAAAAAGGAATAAACCATGCTTATAGTAACCTAAGACTTGCCTGACATACATGGTGTTCTGTGGTCAATTTCATCCTTTCATCAAAGAAGGGAAGGCAGACTCTGGAATGAGGCAAGCTCTTGTTATAGACAGTAAAAAAACAAGCAGTACTAGACTTGGAGGCAGAAGGCCTGAACTTGCATCCAGCTGTGTCACTTACCAGCCAGGCGACTATAGGAAAACTACAGAACTCTTCAAGTTGCATCACATTCATAACATGCTGACATTGATAAAATTATAGTACTAATCTGAAGATTAATTAGCCCCTAGAATGGTAAGCTTGCAATACTAGATTCATGTCTGGCTCACAACATATCCTTAGTAAATATTAATTATTGAAGAAATAATCTGATTAAGATACACACAGAGCTATACTCTGTGTGTGTGTGTGTGTTTGTTTGTGTGTGTGTGTGTGTGTGTGTGTGTGTGTATTCTGTCATAATTACTAGCAAAAAAGACAAAACTAGCTTGACCCATAGCATAGCGGTTAAGGGAGCAGGACCCCAGAGGACCAACCACAGTTCAAATCCCAAACCTATTGGCTTGGAAAACATGCCAGGTATCTGTGCATGTTTGCCCAAAATCCTGAAGGGAAAGGAGGATTGAAGGAAAGGGGATTATGGCATAACATGCTCAACAGGGGAAAAGTGCTTTCTCTCTCTCTTTCTTTCTCTCTCTGGTGAGTGCACGTGCCCACTAACAATAAAAATAAATGGAAACTGACATAATCTCTTTGACCCCACTGTTTCTGTAAACATGACATTCTTCTCAAGGATCTTGTAAGGCTGTCCAGTAGGCAAGTTTCATATTGTAGCTATAGTCATAATAATCATTCTTGGTATTCCAATCATATTAGTGTTTCTTATAATCCACAATGTACTGGGTGCTATACTACATGCACAGTTCATACAAGGGTCCTCAAAAAGTTTATAGGAAAGTCATATTATAAGTGAAAGTAGGCATGGATTTTGATTTTTTTTGCACTGAAATATGCTTGCAGAGCTGACTCCCTAGTTTAGTCTTGTACATGGAGAGTCAAATCCCACATGACCAACCACAGTTTGAGTCACAGCCCTGGCAGCTTGAAAAAGATACCAGGGGCATATGTGTGCATGCCCCAAATCCTGATGAGAGCCAGCCTGTGGCCTCGTGGTCAAGGTGAATGGATCCCACATGTCTGGATGCTAAGTTCAAGTGCTGGATCCACCAGTGGGGACATTTGTGTGCATATCAAAAATTCCTAAAAAGAAGGGAGAAATGGAGGAGAAGAAATTGCAACATGACCATTCCCCATTTGGGAGGGGATGCTTTCTTACTCTCTCTTTCCCTCATTCTCCATCTCTCTCTGGCAAGCACATATGCCCTCTGGTAATTTTTTATTTTTTAAATCCTTATGGGAAGAAGACATGGATTGCAGTGTGACCACACCCTATTGGAAGGTTCTCTCTCTCATGCCCTCAAACGGTAAACAAACAAACGAAGTTGTACTTTCATTTCATTTTCCATGAACTTTCTGAAGTATCTTTGCATAATCCTCATAACAACAGGTAGGAGGTGGCAAGAATTATTTCCCTTGCTCTACAGATGGGGACACCATAGCAATGTGAGGTTTAGACTCTTGCAAAGTCTCCCACCTAGTGTTGGAATACACACATGAAGTCCAGAGCACATGCTCTTGGGAAAGAGCAAGAGTTTGGAGCAAAGAGGCCTGAGTTTGAAGACCAGCTCTACCTTTTACAAACATGAAAACACCAACAAAAACTCAACTGCTCCCAGCCTAAATAAACACATCTGAGAAAACGAAATCCTGCCTCACTGTATTATGAGGACCCAATAAATTATTATAGTTTACTTCTCTTTGAGTTTTGTGGAAATAGAACCATGACCCACTAGTATTTAAATCCTAAGCACCTAACTCATAGTAGATCATTAAGAAATTCCATTGGTTAATTTATTAATGTCCATGAGTTCCTACTTAAGTTACCTTACAAATTTCAGTTGTCATCATTACTGACAACCATACCATATATTGACCAAGAACCTTTAGATTCAAAAGGATTCTAAAGCTGTACCAATAAACCTGTATACCCTTTGCAATATAAAACTGACTTTGAACAACACTGCTTATACAAACTTGATCTAGGTCGTATAGTAGAAGAGAAGTAGGTGGTCACCCTAATTATCAACAGATGATTTCAGAAACGAATTTTTTTTTTCCAAGGAAGTAGTTGAACACCGTTAGAAAAACATTCAAAATGTGGCCAACAGCAGGAACCCAGCAAGAAGCTTGAAGCAAACAGTGGCGTCTTTAGAAACCTACTTTGTGTTCCTCAAGTCAAGAGAGCAGACATGAAGACACAAAGCACATCGCAGTGCTGAGCCACCATGGGAGCCAGGAGCATACCTTCAGCCATCTTGGGTTTGGCAAGAGAAAAAAAAAATAATAACACATACACACACACACACACACAAGAAAAGTGATATTGCCAAAAATATAAATATCACAACCAAGGCCATATGACATATGGGATCCCAGCCATTTAAAATAATCCATTTGCGAAACACAAGTTGTCAAATGTGCCCACTGGAATGAGGTATCTCCTGTGCTTTGTAGACAAGGTAGGTGTCATGAGAATGGCTGGTCACCCATCTCGATGCTACAGTGAGTACCTCACTGGGTTTGGCAAAATGTAGAAAAGATCAAGCTCTAAACTTCCTGATTCTGTGATCAAGACAAAGTCTGAGAAACAAAGTGGAGTTCAAAGTTAGCTCTTGAGTGACAATTTGGTACATGACTTCACTTTTCAAACCATTGATATTAGTGAGTGTTTCACTTCCCAGGGTCTTTCATGGCCCAGCCTGATGGTGCAGGGAGTACAGGCACTGCAGTGTGATGCTAGAGGTCGGATGAGAAGACTCCAGAATCATATTTTGGGCCTACCTGGACCTGCTAGGCGTGGCAGTGATTCTGGCTGGCTGCAAGGCTGCGGGGTGGATCCTGTCAATGGTGCCTCCCTTCTTTCGGGAAATACATAAATAAGCTTTGAAAACTTAAGATTAGAAACATTGTTCATGTTATGACACTGAATGCAAAATAAGGTAGACCAAGGGGTGGGAGAAAAAAGCTTTATCAAGATCTTTTGACTTCAACCTGAATTACACAGTGGTTGAATGTAATAAATAAATGAATGAATTTTTTTAAATGGAGACAATGCATTTACTTCTAAATCTCTTCTTTCATAGATATAATTACAATATATCCATCAGAGAGCATGTGTGTGTTGGTGGGGAGGCTGCCAGCCTAGGAATCAGGACCCTGAAGTTCTGTTCCCAACTCTCAGTCAGCTACTTTCTATTTCTTTTCCTAGATGTCATTGTGCCATTGAAGTTGGACATGTAGCATATTTCATATACTTCCAAATAGGTGACTCCTTTAACCTTATCTTTTTTTTTTTTTTTTAAGACAGATTTTTGCTAAAGGGCGCATGTACTCACTGGAGAGACAGAGAGAGACAGAAAGCAAAGAGACAAATCACCACCCAAGGGGGATGGTCACACCATAATCCCCTTCTCCTCCATTCTCTCAGGATTTGGGGCACGCATGCACACGCATCTGGTGTGAGTTTTAAGCCACCAGATCTGGGACTTGAACTGCAATCGATTACATGGGAGTCCAGTGACATCTGCTGGTCCCTAATCTTGTCATTTTTATCCTCGCTTTATAGACAGGAAAGCAGATCTACATGACATCAGTTGTTAGGTACAGAGTAAAGAGCAAAGAATGTGGACTGAGAAGGCTTGTGTGGTCTGCAGACTAATCTTAAGGTAAAGTATATCCTGGCACACCCTGTAAGTATGGACTCTGCTTCTTTCCATTCTCTATACTCATGGACATAAAAGTCTCAACTGTCAAGGATAGAATTCAAATTCAGATCCATTGGTTTGAAAGTCAGTAAATAATTTTTATTTCTGCAGAGCAGGTGACAAGGTCTGCCCTGAGCAAGAAGGTGACTCTGCAAATGAACCAAAAATAGGGAGGAAAGAGCTCAGGGGCAGGAAACAAGAGACCCTGAGGGTTTCCCTGGGCCTTCCTGCTCTCCTTCAAGGAGTCATTACAGCCTGCAAAACACTGCTTACCAAGTAGTTCATTTTTTTTCATTTCCTTTTTGTTAATGATAAAAATATGTCTAGGTGCTGAATATTAAGAAACAGGACTCTATAGAGGCTTAGACTGAGATTTCTCACTCTAAGTAATAAATATTCTTAAGCCTAAATTATACAAATGATTTGGGGGCCAGCAGATGGCTTGGAGGTTAAGGGCACTGGACTACCACATGGTTGAACGTGGTTCGAGTCCTGGTCCTGGCAGCTTGCTTTCTCACTTTCTCTCTCCCTGTTTCTCTCTCTCTCCCTCTCTGGTCAAGATCAAATAAATATAGTAAAATAAGATAATTCTTTAAAAAATTATATATATTATTTCACAGAGACTCACATTATAAAACATGTCATCTCTGGAAATAACAAAAGACAAATAATACCAGTCAATAATGAAGGATGAAGAGGAATCAGAAAATGTTAACATTTTGGTGCATTTACATCTAGTATCTTTTGGTGAGCATATATTATGCATTTGCATAGAACACATATAAAAATATGAAGTTTTGATCACACTGTACAATGTTGTACTTTGAGTTCTCTAAATTAATTTAAACTGTTTTTTAATTCGTTAATGAAATTTTCCAGACTCTGATCCTCCATTGCCAAATACATTGGTTATTTTCTATTTTCCACAATATAACCAATACAGCAATGAGCACATTGTACATAACGTTGGCAAAGTCTTTTTCAACTTTCAAGATGTTCTTGGTACACTTAGGGCATGCTATGCGTGCTCACTATGTGCCAAACACTGTGATGTATCTCACAAGCATTAGTAGCTTAGTCCTTACTAAACACTTTTGAAATATCTATGATTAACATTCCCTATCACAGATAAGAAAACTGAGCACAAAAAAGATTAAGTTACTTGCCCAAATTCATATAGAATTCTAACACATCCAGTCTACCTCCAGATCCTGGACTTTTACCAAGAGTGTTGGCAGACTTGCCTTGTCTCCTAGCCCATGCCCTACATTTTCCCTCCCACTTAAGGGGGAATGTCCCTCCATATCAAATGGTGTACAGGACAATTCTAGTCAGAGGGTTCATCTGGGATGACCAGGAGAGACTCCAGATCTGGAGCTGCCCTTGGGTTGCTTTGGCCCAGGGTGCCATCAGCAATCACCACCTAACCCATAGTGACCACCAAAGCCCGCTCTTGAGTCCATCCTGCCCAACAGAAAGAACAGGTATTTCAAGAACTCTGACAACACAGACCCTAATAAAGCCACATTGCTGACAATCCTACAGGCTTTTTCTCTTCAAAAAATAATGGGGGGGGGGAATGGGTGGTATGGTGTTTGGGGCACTGGACTCCCACATGATTGACGACGGTTCGAGTCCTGGACCTGGTAGCTTGCTTTCTCACTTTCTTTCTCTCTCTGTCTCTCTATCTGGTGAGCACATGTGTCCTATAGCAACTTAAAAAAAAATAATAATGGGGGGCCAGGAGATGGTGTGGTGGTCAAGGTGCTGGACACTCCTACATGGCCTACCATGGTTCGAGTCCCAGATCTGGTGGTTTGCTTTCTGTGTGTGTGTGTGTGTGTGTGTGTGTGTGTGTGTGTCTGCTCAAATTAAAATGAATGAATGAATAAAATTAAATAATTCTTAAAAATAATAACAAATAAAACTAAATAATTCTTTTTAAAAATTAAAAATTAAATAAAAGACTTTTCATACTGTGGCTTAAGAGCATGTGTCTTTCTTAATGAAATTTATCTTCCTCCCATTTTTACAGACTGAATTGTCACCAAGAATATCTCAGGCCAGCAGGCATGGAGGTTAAGGCAGCTGGATCCCACACGGCTGACACGGCTGACTTCCTGGCAAGTCCCAGACCTGGAGCCTAAAAATCCTGTGGGGTGTGTGTGTGCACGTGTGTAGGTGCCCACACTCCCAAGAGGAGAATGGACCAGAGGGATTAGGGTGTGGCTATCCCCCTTGTGGTGAGGGATTCTTCACCTCCTCTCTCTGTCTCTGTTTCTCTTTCTGGTGAGCACACAAGTTCATAGTAAAAACCTTTTTTTAAAAGAGTCGCAGAGTTGATCTGGGTAGGAAAAGCCTACTGGGAAGACATGAGAGCTTTATAATTCATTTTTAAGAGGAAAGAAAGCAAGTTGGTAATAAGACCTGACTTGACTTTGAAGACAAGCCAATCTGTTCTGTGCTCAGGTAGGCAGAAAGATGCCAACAAATATGGTGGAAAGGATGGATCCCAGGGAGATCTTTTGCTGTCCAGCTCTGAGGACAGGCCGTGTAAAGCGGAGTGACTTACCCAAAAGCGGATTTAAGACTCACAGTGCAGGAAGGCGGGAAACAGCATGCAGACGCCACCAGAGGGGAGGGGGTTTTGATACAAAAGCTGTTCCTGCTGTAACGGGATCCAGCCAAAGAAGGGAAAACTCAAGATGAGTATCAGAGAAGATTTCCGGGCGGTGCAAACTGCTGGGTTAGAGAACAGCCTCCCCAGGGAAAGGCGGGAAGCTCCCTCACTCGGGACACCGGAAACCGGAGGGAGCAAAACAGTAGCGACTGAAGGAAGAAACTGCACGAACAGAGGATGAACCGGATAACCCGCGAGGCCTTGTCTATCTGGAGTTACTTTGATTATCTGGAGTTACTTTGATTACAGAAATACAATCCTTCAGGGATGTAGGGAAAGTTGTAGGGGGTGGTTTGCTTTAAATTTTTGAGCGAACTTAAGTCTGCTGGAAGGTGCTGGGCTGACATCCTCAGAGACAAAAGCTCTCTATTCATCCACACAACGGATACAACACTGACGGAGGGATACATTTCCCCACTGGGTTTTACCAAGTGGGTCCCTCATCCAGGCACTACAGTAGAAGGAAAGCAGGATCCTTTTACTTTACTCTTTGACTCTTTGCTTCTCTTCATAGTTTCACAACAACAAAATGGTGTGAGTTATAAAACCTGATCCTCCCCTTCTGCCTCTGCCCCATCCCCTCTAACAGAAAAGCTACAATAGCATTTTTTAAAGCATCCATCTGGGAGGCATTAAAATGAAGCAAATCACTTTCAAAGGACGGTGCGTGGTAGCAAGCCTTGGTCTGTCTTATTCTCTTTTCTGTATTTAAACGTAAAGAAGAATGGATGGATAGATGGATTTGGATTTAATTCCTACTTATCACTGGCTTCTAAAGCTTCAACAAAAGGATTTAATGTAATGTAGCTTCCTTTTCCCTTTCCTGTCCTGTTTTATTTTCCATCTTCCTTCTCTTCTTTCTTTCCAAAGAATAATTTTCTTCCTGCTGAATTGTTTGGAACATGCCAGAATAAGAGATCCTTCAGTTATAGGAAGTTAGAGTATTGATCCTCACCCACTGGATGCTGGACCAATTCATTCAGACCCCTTGAACACTACCTGCTTATTTCCTGACTTGCTAGTTTCTTATTTTCTTTACTTGAATTTTACAGTAACCTCAGAATGCTGGCAAAGTTCTGCACATAAATCAAGCATTCATTTGGGACTCAGCTCTTTGATCTTTTCTGTAAAGTGTGTGCACATCTGGGTGTTTGGTTTTCTCTATCTCTCCTCTGTCCAAACTTAACAACACTGACATGACCACTTGTCCAACTCCCAATTATATGCAAGTTTGGTCTCACTAAACCCAGAGCAGATTTCATTTGCTTTTTTAGCCCTAAACCTCCAGAACATGTGAGAGCAAAATGCTTCTTACCTCTTCACTTTACATTTAGCATGTAGACCTGATCCTTCCTCCTGTCTATGTGTATGCAAACCTCAAAGAAGCAAAACCCTCCATCCAGAGGATGGTGCAGGAGGTGTGATCGGGCTTGCCCTTGGCCTCAATACTGATCTCAGGGATATTTGGCATAAAAGGAAAACCCAGTTTTGGAAGCCTCTTGTTTCATGCAGTGAATGTTAACAAAAAATCCCTGCATGTTCTGACAATGAACGTATTCAATTACTAATTTCCTATAGGAAGTTTATCTTACACACAAATAGACTTGGGTGAAAACAAGACCTCTCCAGTGGTCCCACGAGGGTTCAGATGGCATCCTTGCTGATGCCTGCCCACTGATGTTGGAATTTGTTTTTCCCCTCTATGTTTAAGTAATCAAAAGGACATCTACTCAATGAGAGACAGATCTGAATTTGTCAGAAAGCAATTGCTACCTTTCACTTCCTTCTCCTTTATACAGACAAAAGCCAAGCTATATAGTTACCTGCAACTGGCCTGTGGCGTGCATGCCAGACCACAATGAGTAATGAATTCTGTGAGAATCTCAGTGACCAAACTGAAGGCCCCACTCACTAATGGGTAGACAACCCGCAGCCAGGAAACCCATTGTTCTCAAGAAAGTGAAATGTAATTTTAAAAAATTAAAATGAAAGAATAATTGATGATGATGCTGTCCAACAAAGTGATTATTTTTATGACTGGTAAAAAAAGTGATTCAACACATAAAACATCCAAGAGTAAGACAAGGTCAAATATAAGCAATGCACCTTCTTAGTGAATAATTGCTTTCTGGTATCCACTGACTGCCCAAAGATCTCCTGCTTTAGGGCTACAGTTCTCCATACCTAAACCATCTAGTAGGAGAACATTTCCTTGAATAAGTACTCGATGCACACTTGTAAAACAGTAGAGCCATGATAACCTCTCCAGGGTCCCTGGACGAAATGTATCCTTCTATCCGCAGACACGTCTGTGTCAGCTTAGCATCAGTGTATCGACTCCCTCATACTTCCAACATTGAAGCAGAGTCATCACTTTGTGACTCCTTCAGTCCTTAAATAGGAGCCCAGTTTCCCAGTAGTGCCTCTCCTTAAGACAGGACCACATCTCTTGCCAAGGCGTCAGAGGACTAGCGCAGTCTGTGTACTAGTCAGACAATGAGTTGTAACATCTGTCACAGATGCCAGTGGCTAACATGTCCATGTCTAGTCCACTGACCATCCTACGGTGGACGTGGTACCGTAGATTTTTTTTTTTTTTTTTTTTTTTTTTTTTTTTTTTTTTTTTTTTTTTTTTTGCTATAGGGCGCGTGCACTCGCCAGACAGAGAGAGACAGAGAGACAGAAAGTGAGAAATCACCTCCCAGGGGTACCGTAGATCTTTTACACGGAGATCAGGTACTTGGTCAAAGGACCTGATGTGTTCCTTTATATTCAATCATTTCCACATAGTTTAAATTTATATCTTAATGCCCCTAAAAGGAGACCTCCCGGGCCAGCAGATGATGTGGTGGTTAAAGCAGTGGACACTCCCACATGGCCTACCATGGTTCAAGTCCTGGTTTGCTTTCTCACTTTCCTTCTCTCTGTCTTTCTCTGGACAAATGAAAATAAATGAATGAATAAATAAAATTAAATATTATTTTTTTAAAAAAGGAAACTTCCTATCCAGCTGGGTAGCCTACATAGTAAAGAAGCATTTATTGTGAACAAATAAAATAAGTCATAGGCATATAAAAAGTCTGTCTATTGCCCTCTCATCCCACTATGTCCATACTGACTGAATTCACTTCAATATAATCCTAACCCAATATAAGCTGGATGCCAGGGCCAATTCTGGATATAAAAAAAGGAAGAAAAAAGATTCTATCAGACGCTCCTTGATTTGAACTCTGACTAATGAGATCTATGAGAGTTCATCCCAAAAGTCTTCTAAGATACCACCTATCCCATGATTTAATTTGAAATATCTTCCCATGGAAACTTGAGCATACCCACAAGGTCATGGTTAAAATGTTCGTAGTTGAATAAACAACAATCCCCTTGTCCTCTCTCATTAGTGCACAGCCTTAACCATACCCTTACACCTACTCATGGCTTTTTTAATATTATCTCACATAAATAGCTTTTAAAACTTGTTTTACTTTACAGAAATAACTCTTGAACTTGATTTTTAGGACACTTAAAGAACCCACACAAGTATAGTCTTACTTTGCTCTTACAGCCACTTAGTGACTTAAAACAACCATTATGTTTGGCTTATTACTCTTTGTGGGAAGAGTTTGGCTGGATGGCTCATCCCTAATCCCCATGACATCCTTGTGAGGCAGCTAAGAATTGAAACTCTTATAATAATTCTCCCAGCTAAGAATTGAAACTCTTACAATAATTCTCCATTCAAATGTCAGGTGCCTTGGTGCTCTTTGGCTTCTCTCTTTTTCTCTCCATATCATATTCCATCTTCCACGGACTCTCTGTGTGATCTGAACTTCTCATGAATGGTGTTCTTGAAACAGTGGGACTTGTCACATGGTAGCTTAGAGGTGCAAGAAAACTTCCACCCAAGTGGAAGTTGCAAGACTTATGACTTAAAAAACTGAATGTCACTTTCATCACATTCTATTAGCCAAACAAGTCACTAAAGCCAGTCCGTTAAGGTAATTAGAAAGTAGACTCCACCCCTTGACAGGAGAATAATATATAGGAAGAGAGGCAACCAGTGGTACCCATTGTGGGACATAAATCACCACAGAGAAAGCAATCCTCCCTCCATTAGTGCTAACATTTTCCTATGAAAATGTAAAAGCAGTGCTGTTTGTGCCTCCGTTTCTTACAGTTTCATTGAAAAAGGATTTCCTCTAGGCCAGCTAGAAGGATCCTTCATGCCTGAGTACATGGTTCAAGTCCTGAACCTGGCAGTTAAGAAAATATAACAGGCGCGCGCGCGTGTGTGTGTGTGTGTATGTGTGTGTGCCCAAAACAAAATCCCAAGAGGAGACTGGAGGAGAAGGGATTGCAACATAACCATTCCTTGGGGTAGGGTGAGGAGGGGGTGGGGTGTCATTTTCCTTCTCTTTCTCTCTTTCTCTCTCTCTCTGATGAACAAGCATGCCCTATAGCAAAATTCAAAAGCAAAACAAAAGTAGAAAATAATAAATAAAAAGCTTCCCCTTTTTTCCCCCATGTATAGTTCCACTTATTCTTAGGCTTCAGCTACAGATTCATGAGAAGCTGGACCTGAATATATAGTAACACAGGAGTAACAAACGCTATGTTTGATTCAAAAAAAAAAAAAATAAAAGGTGATATAGAACCAAGCTCATCTATTGAACATGTTCTTCTCTTGAGATAAATTTTCATCAAGGATGCTCATTGGTTCCCACAAATTTCTGGAAGGTCAGTCTTGTCAGGTCAACAGACATGCCTTGACATTCCAGACTCCAAGTGGCAATAATAGCCACACTAGCTGAGACCACTGCTGCACAAGTCAGTCCAGGAGACTGCAAGACTTAGAAATTGCTCAGCAAATATGAAGTGCCCGTCTTCTTCCCTTCTCTGACCATACAGTAAGACCTAGGTTAAATACTGGGTTATGACTCCCTCTTACAGATGGCAAAACTGAGGGTCAGAGCGGTTAGGACATCTCATCAAGGTCATGGAAGCAGTATACCAAGGAATTGAAATGTGAACCCAGGCCTTCTGATGCATGGTCTAGGGCTCTTTCAACTCCACCAAGGACTATCAAAGTGAGTTCACACCTTGAACTCAGTGACATAAAATAAAAAGCAGATTCTACAGTAGAAAGGACTGGACAGCTAAGAAAAATGGGGGTGCAAAAGTTGCTGAGGGCAGGCATCAAACAGGTGGTAATCTATAAAGTCACACTAACCGCTTAACAATTTTGCCAAGAGCCAATCTTATTATATGCCCCAGAACTATTATTCCAGAGAGTTTATCCTTACAAATACACACAAAAGGTATTCTTTCTGTTGTAAAGGCTAGTGGATCATTTTTAGCCTTGCGCTGCCTACCCCAACTCCCTTTTAATCCCTCACATCCTGCTTACAGTTAATGGAATGCAAAATTCCATCTCCCTGTTCTTCAGATCTCCCAGCAGGACGTCACTGCTGTGTATCAGTTACTAGGTGTGGGTTTCCTTTTGCACCAGCTTGTCTGCCTTCCGAGTGATGAAATGAACCTTTCCCCAAGGAGAGAACCCAACATCACTGCCTCCAGCCTGGTCAGCGTCCACAGAACGCCTGTGGCAGCCTTTGCTTCCAGCAACAACAGTGTACGTATCCACAACAAAGGCAGCCGGAGGCTGTGAGCTGGCTGTCTTCGACTCTGTCATTTAGCCAGCCTGGTTTCCGAGCCTCACCCTAAAGCCCTTATGGCTCTGGTCTTGGTGGCCTGACCACCTGGCATACACTTAGGTGTCAGCAGACAAGATGAGCCTATATTCCCCTCTCTTTGACCCAGCAGATCCCTCTGACCGTTCTGAATAAAACTTACTTCCTCTGCTGAAGCCAGAAGACATCTGCCAAGAGGCCGAGTCACCTTAGGCCACGGTCATAATATATCACTTCTGGGGGTGGCAAAGTGCATGAAACCCTGGCTGTAATTAGGGCACTTTTACACTTTCCTGGAGCAGGAAGTAAACTAGTCCTTTAAGTTTTGTAATGCCTTTATTTTAAATTATCTCACTGGTGCATTGTACTTATTAAAATCTACGTATTGAAATTTTGGAGAGAAGACCAATGTGAAAATTCCATCCTTGAATAATAATAATGTAACTGCTTCTTCTTAGAAACATATACCAGTAGTACCTGGTATTAAAATTAAAGTAACTCCAATTTTGCAGACAATATATTTAACATTAGTATCACCAAAACAGGGAGGAGATAAAAGGAAAGCAAATATACTCTATTCATGTATCTAAAAGAGTCTAACTGGGGACCAGCAGTTAGCATAATGGCTATGTTGCTGAACTCCCATGTAGCCAATCGCGGTTTGAGTCCCAGACCTGGTGACTTAAACTCACACTGGGCACGTGTGCATGCGTGCCCAAGATCCCAAGAGGAGAATGAAGGAGAAGGGATTGAAGTGTGGCCGTCCCCCTGGGGGGTGATTTCTTGCTTTCTATCTCTCTGTCTCTCTCTGTCTTTCTGGCGAGGGCACGTGCCCTATAGCAAAAACTTCTAAGAAAGAAAGAAAGAAAGAAAGAAAGAAAGAAAGAAAGAAAGAAAGGAAGGAAGGAAGGAAGGAAGGAAGGAAGGAAGGAAGGAAGGAAGGAAGGAAGAAAGAGAGAGAGAAAGAGAGAAAGAAAAGAGTTAAATTAATGGGGCCAGCAAGTAATGTGATGGTTAGGCCACCAGACTCTCATATGGCCAAGCACTTTTACAGTCCCTGACCTGCTAGTTTGAAAATCACGTGTGCATGCGTGCCCAGGGTCCCAGGAGGAGAATGAAGAAGGGATTACAGCATGGCCATCTTCCCTGGGAGTAATTTCTCACTCTGTGTGTGTGTGTGTGTGTGTGTGTGTGTGTGTGTGTCTGTGTGTGTGTGTGTCTCTCCAGCAAGTGCAAACACTCATGGCAAAAATCCTAAAAAATAAATAAAATAAAATAGACAACAAAACATCAGTGCATCCTGATGCAGTCTGCAAACTTTTATTAACTTCTAAAATTATACTGTTGCTATTTAAAAATTAGGGAAAATAAATTTAAAAGAGAAAAATAAAAATCACCTGTAATCACATAATCTTAACATAATCCTAAATGCCCTGAGATATATTTCTTTCTAGATCTTAGTCTGTATAATTTTTAAACATAATTGATGTCTCTCTAGTTTATAATTTTAAATCTATACTTCAGAGAGCACAAACATTTTTCTGTCTTGATCAATGTGCATCTATATCAAAATATCATCTCTTCATAATTATAAACAATAATATAACATAAAGGGAGTTATCATTCCTATAAACAGTCAAGTTTGGCTTTACCAATAACTAGATGGCCTGATGTCATATGATTCCTGACATGGCATACACAACAGCTGTACGGTGTTCTTGCCTGAAAAGTTTAACCTGCATCTAGTCATAAAAAAAAAAAAAGAAGAAGAAGAAAAAAAAATTATTAACCCAAAATGTGGGAAATACTTTAGGATGATTGCCCTGGACTTTTGGCAGAATCCAACATCATCAAAGAAGAGAAGGGACAGTGTTCAAAGACTGAGGGGAACTAAAGAGATAAAATAACCAATGCTATAAGTGAAACTTCATTGGCATTTGGATTTTTTAAAAAACCATGAGAACTATTTTAGCATAGTTGCATATGTTTTTAAATAATGCTACTGAATTAATGCTACATTTCTTATGTGTAGTCATGGTGTTGAGAACAATACTCTTACTTAATTTTTTTCTTGAGTTTTTGTCATAGGGCACATGCACTTGCCAGAGAGAAACAGAGAGGGAAAGTGAGAAATCATCCCCCAGGGGAAATGGCCACAGCACAATCCTTTCTCCTCCATTCTCCTCTCAGGATTTTGAGCACACGTGTACATGCATGCAGCACTATTTTGAAGCCACTGGGTCCAGAACTCGAACCATGGTCAGCCACGTGGGTATCCAGTGCCTTAACCACCATACCACCTACTGGCCCTAATACTCTTACTCTTGAGAAGAATATTAAATGAAGTATTATATTAAGAGGTGAAATATCATGACATTGGTAACTACTTTCAGAAAGTTTAGCAAAAGGAGAAACTATATATACACACAGACAATTACACACTTAGAACTAACTTGTTAAAAGATATTTACTGAATAATTCTTTCAATTTTTTGGTGGTTTTAAAATGCTTCAAATTTATTTATGTATTTATACATGTATAGAAATGTATACTTATAAATATAGAAATATTTGTGTGTATGTGTATATTTGTATTTATAAACATATAAATACAAATTTATACAGATTTTATATATATTATATATACATATATTTACATATACTACATACATAAAATATACATATTTCAATCCCATGATATTTTATGACTAAATGTGATTCTATTATATGGGTATACCATAATCTATCTATTTAACACACTCCTAGTTTCCAACATTTCATTCATTTCCATTTTAAACTAATATGAATGAATTCCAAAGATAATTCTTAGAATTAATTATTTGCACGTATTCTTATTTAGAAAAAAGAAGCAATTGCTCAATCAAGTTTATGGACATTTTTAAGGTATTTGGCACTAATACCTATACCACAATTATTTGATTGGGTCTTGAATATCTTCTGTGGCCCATAAATCCCAAGGTCTAATAATTCTTTTTAAAATGATTACACATGCCACATGAGAAGATTTCCAACACTGGTGTTTTATTTCCTAGGTTAAGTACTAAAATCAATGCTCTCAGGTCCAAAGGGTGGCATAGTGGTTAAGGCACTGGACTCTCACATGGCCAACCATGGTTTGAGTCTCAGACATGGTAGCTTCAAAATCATGCCAGACACATGTCTATGTGTACCCAAAATCCCAGGAGGAGAATGGAAGAGAAGGGATTGCGATGTGGCCTTCAATCCCCCTAGAAGGTGATTTCTTACTTTCCCTCTCTCTTTCTCTCTATCTGTCTCTCTCTAGCAAGCACATGCACCCTATGTCAAAATTATTTTTTTTTAAGTAAAATAAAATAAAATAAAATAATCAGGGCTCTCAGTTCTTGACAACACTTAATACATTTTTCTGCATACCATGGGCAGTTCACACCCTTCCCAAAAACTGCTTTAGTTTACAACGAATTATTATGTATAACCTAAAAATTTGTAATCACCCCTCCTGTCATGTCCATCTGTTCTAGTAAAATATATATAGTAATATATAGCTTCACTATTGGCAGCAATACATCTTTGGTCCTTGTCTCCAACAATTGTGACACTACCCTGCTCTCCCAGAGACCAGACCAACCTAGCAGTGCTGCAGCCTGTGGTACTTCACAAGGCAACCACTCTGGAGGATGTAGCGTCTGAACCTTGCCCTAGAGCTATCTTAGCCCTGACCGTTGTCTCCAAGGATTCATCTACCAACACACACTAGATGATATACACATCACTAAATGACACATCAGGCAGTGTTGTTTCTAAATGTTAGCACTGTTAACTATTAGTATTATTAAGTGTATTAAATCAAACCTTAGCCAAAAGCTCTCAAAGCTGTTCTTCATAGACTTGGTCTATATAACAGGTCATGCTTACTGTTATTTACCACATTCAGATGCAACTGGTTCTCTCTCTCTCTTTCATCCCCGCCCCCCACATTCAAGCATGTAGAAAATATTTTCCAGGACCTCACTCTGGCTGACGGACCAAAAAGGAAAAGAAAATTAAGAAAAATAGCCATAGCCCAAAAGGCAATGGAGAATAATTTTTGCCACTAGAAGTTGACCCAAGAAGCCAAGCAAATGCTATTTTAGCTGGATCTCTTTTAAATAATAATGATCAAGAAAGCTTCAAATAACCGGAATAAAAATTACCATTTATGGAAGCATGGAGATAAATTTGTGCCTGTTTCAATCTTCGCACAAGTTGCAGGGTCAATCTTTTCGGTTACTGGCTCTAATGTGGCACCCCAGTCCAGATCACGTTGACTATAACAGAGAATACATCCAAAGAAAACAGATAATGAGTTCCATTGAAACCCTTCATTCCTTTCCAGAAGCAATTATTTTCCTTAGGCGCTCATGGGAGATGAGAGTTCCAATCCCACTTTGCAGTGGTTTTGGCTGCTCCCCCTCACACCAAAAACACACGGGCCCTGGTTCTTCCACTGACGCATGAGATACAGCGTGCCACTTTGTGGGTACAAAGCCATGGCGGAGTGCATTTTGGGGTGAAGCAACATACGAAGGAGTACACAGGAAATGCAGATCCAGGTAAAGTGCATGGGAGGCCTGAGTCACCTGCAGTGACCATAACCTCAGGCAAATCTCGTATTTCTTAGAGCCACAGAGACCACATTTATGCTCTGGGTACTTTAACTCAAACCCACAAAGTTTCTGTGAGGATTAGGTAGAGAACTCTATAAATTACAAAAGTTATACAACATTTATAATTTTGTCTTACATGAACTCAAGGGAGAGCATCTAGCAGACAGAGATGGTTTCCTGGTTTATGTTTAAGAAAAGACAAGCTAATGTGGGTCCTAAGAAGAGCCTTGTTCTGAGGCTAGCATTGAGTTATAAGTAAAGTGGGAAATTTTTAATGGCAAGGAAATTTGTTGAACATTTTATCAGTAAAATATAATTTTTAAGTCCAGCTACAGTGGTACAAAGATAGTATCACTACTTAGGATACTGGAGACCATATGGGAGGCCCAGGTTTGTTTCCTGGGGCAATTTGAACACACCAGGAGCAGTTGCATGAGCATGAGCCTGTAATCTTGGCTAATAGGAAGGAGAGGGCAAGAAGATCAAGGCACTGTGAGAACGTGTTGAAAAAAAGAAAAAACAATACAAAACAAAACAAACAAAAAACCAAAACCTATATCTATCTCTTTCTCTCTCCTAAAAGGAAAAAAATTAGTAAAATATTTGCTGTTATCTATATTACACAAAATCCAAAGTTATGCACATCTTAGTTCTACAGAACCTCAGAGGAGTATTTATTTTACTTATTAGGTCAGTTTTCAGTGGGAGACCATATTCTGTACTCTCAGCCAGGAATGATGTATTGTTTGGCTGTGACCATGGGCCTGGAGTCAGGTCACAGCAGGAACAGCACCCAGTTATTCCAATTCTAAAAGTTATGTGACTTTGGGCAGTTACTCTGCCTTTCTAAGCTTGTCTCCTGATCTCCCCAATAGCAATAAAAATATTTTCTTTGTGCATCTGGTGACTAATTTTTATTAAGAAATTATATCCTCCTCTCCCAGAACAGGCCTTCTTCAAGAGACAGTCAGCTCCACGGCTCCTGTGATCTAGCCATTTTGGGAAAAAGGAAGATGTTCCACTGCTAACTGGGCCTCCAGCATACAAAACCCGCGTGGTAGGAAGACCCCTTTCAAGTCTCCTCTCTCTGTATCAGTCCTTGTCTCTCTCTACCTCTGTCTCTGTCCTCTGTCTCTCTCTCTCTCTCTCTCTGTCATTTTTTTTAATTTTTGCTTTTTAGAATTTTTTAAGGTGAGGCGTTTTACAGGGCCCTTTGGCCCTTCCTAGCTAGCCCTTTATCTTGTTAATAATCCCCTCTCCTCCTCCCAGAACAGCCCTTCTTCAAGAGACAGTCAGCTCCACGGCTCCTGTGATCTAGCCATTTTGTGCGGCGTGCTTGCGCGCCGCGCGGTTTTCTAATTTTTGAGTTTTATTGAAATTTTTTGAATATTAATTTTTCTTTAGATTTATTTAAAAGTTTTTCTCTTCTTTTTCTCTGCTTCTTGTCTGGTTTTTTGCTGTTGTTGGTATTGTTTCCCTCTCTCTGCTCCCTCTTCTGCACACTCCTCTACCCTCAGATTGAACCTCCAAGTTCGGGAAGAAACCGACCATCCACCAGATGACTAGAAATCACTGCAGGACCACAAGAAATATGGGGAAGCAGGAAAATACTTCTCCCACAAGGGAAACAGATAGCTCCTCTTCATCCACACACAGTTCAATTAAAATCATGGAAATGTCTGATAAAGAATTCAGAACATTCATAATGGCCAAGCTAACAGAGATGGAAGAGAAGAGAGACAAGGAACTGCTGAAGAGGAAGGAGAAAGGAGTTGAAGAGTTTCAGGAGGTGAGGAAATTCTTGCAAGATCTAAAAGAGGAATTTCACATTTTACAAAAGAATCAGATGGAACTGTTAGAGATGAAGGCTATTATACAAGAAGTCAAAACCTCCCTTGAAAGTATTAAAAGCAGACTAGATCATACAGAAAGTAGAATCTCTAATGTAGAAGAGAAAATGGCTGGCCTAGAAAAATCCACCATGAAGACTGAGAAAATGGCCCAAAAATTTGAGAATAATATGCAAGAAGTACTAGATACAATTAAACGTCCAAACATCCGGATAATAGGCATCCCCGAGGGTGAAGAGACTCATAAGGGCATTGATAATCTATTCCATGAAATCCTGCAAGAAAACTTTCCAAACCTGGAGAGGCACTCAAAGAGAAGAGAGACAAGGAACTGCTGAAGAGGAAGGAGAAAGGAGTTGAAGAGTTCCAGGAGGTGAGGAAATTCTTCCAAGAAATACAGAGGACCCCAAATAGAATCAACCCAAGAAGATCTTCTCCAAGACACATTATAGCCAGATTGACCAAAACCACAGACAAAGACAAGATACTAAGACTGGCAAGAGAAAAAAGGCAAGTTACCTACAAAGGGTATCCCATCAGACTAACAGCAGACCTCTCATCAGAAACAATGCGAGCGAGGAGAGAATGGGAAAATATATTCAAAGTATTAAGGGAAAACCAATTTCAACCGAGAATTCTGTGCCCAGCAAGATTATCGTTCATTTGGGAAGAAAAGACACGAACTTTCCCAGATAAACAAAACCTGAAAGGATTTACCAGCACCAGACCAGATCTCCAAGAAGTTCTTAAGGGAGTGCTATGTCAGTAAAGTTAAATGCAGACACACAGAAATAAGAGTTCAAAAACTAAGAAAATGGACAACTTAATTGTAGGGACAATGTTTGGAGATGAATATCATATCCCAGAGTTCAATCTGGAAGATTGAACCTTAACAGAAGAAAGATTAAGTAAATGAGACTGAACCGATGAAACAACATTCTGTGACTTGACTAAATTATTGCTGCTTTTCTCCTAAGCTTTGTTTTCTGGTTTTAAAGGATTTTTGTCCTGTCTTGAGCTGTTGATAGGTGCATGTACCTACTATTTGAACAGAATACTAACCTGTTTCTAGGCTTTAAGTTTCAAGGAAATATCACTACCAATTCAAAACTACTCTTCTCGAAATTACCTGCTGAAAGTAGTTAGATTACTTATGATATTGTATGATCAACAAAATGTTGGGGAAAAAGGAATGGAAGACAACTGTATATAGCAGAGATAGTGTAATAAGAGAGTGGGAAAGGGCAGAGGGTAAAAAACATATATACGTATACATGTGTATGAAAGTAGAAATGGAATATTATTGATGATAACATGCATGATTAAGCCACTATGCAGTTTATTCTAGATGGGAAACCACATTTAGTACATTGTGATGATGCTCAGGGAATGAATGTTAAGTAATTTAAAAAAAAAAAAGTTTCAGGAGGAAAAAAAAGGTAAAACTGTTCATATCGAAATTTAAAAAAAAATTTCATATTTGATGACTGCAGTAAGCTATATAGCCCCAGCTGGGTACTTTATAATATGTTCATTCTACTCACTGGGGTTTATGCCTAAAGTCAGACTTGGGTTCATGTATAGGTATATATCAGCTGTGCTAGCTATTGGATATGTTTAGACTAATTAAGTTCATTAGCAAATCAATTAAATGGAGGGGGGAAAGGCATAGAAAGCAACCATGGATACCAGAGACAATGTGGGAGAAGGGTGGGACATGGCAGAGGGTGAGGGATAAGGAATCAAGGATGGCAAAACAAAAACCAAAGTATATAAGACATAAGAATTGGAAAATTATTTGGTGAAAACATGTATGTTGATGTGCTTGATTGAACCAATACACAGTGTATTTTGGATGGAAAAAAATCATAAATAAGATTAAACAAATAATTCTTTTTTAAAAACATCAACTAAATTAGAAAAAAAAAAAAGAAATTATATCCTCCTAATTTTAAAGAACTGTCTAGGATTTCTCCAGCTACAGAGCTCCCAGCAGGAGTAGCCAAGACTTTGATTGTAATGCATCTCTTCTCTGCCTAACCCTTCTTTCTTTACCTCTCAAAGGCATTGTCACTAACAACACTTCCTGACATACCTAGTGTACACAAATCTCAGTCTCAGAGCATTTCCTGGGAGCCCAAACTATGGTAACCCATTTCCATAATCATAGGGAAAATATCTATATCATAGAGATTTGTGATGCAAGCGTGCCTTCACCAAATCAAAACCAGATAAACAACAAGAAATCCTCAGTGATCTAGTTTCTAGCTCTTTCACACCTTCTGTTCCAGAATCTGAATTAGACCAGTTTAATTCATGAAGATATGACAGCGTTTGTTATGAATTGGTGGTCCTCACCCCCAGAAGCAATTTTAGTGTTTACTCTTTTCTCTAGGCTTGCCTCCCTTTTCCATGTCATTTGTCCTTGCATTTTCTTCCAAATATGCAAACCATGTGTGTACTGGGATCTTGATGTATCTTTACTTGCAAACATGGATTACATGCCTGGCTCTGACAACACGTGTCCTGATTTCATTTCTCATTCTAATTCTTTATGCCAGAGTCAACCCTATTTCAGCACCACCTGGATCCTGTGTAAAGATCAGAAAAGAGGTATTCAACATAGACAATGATAAAACTTCAAGGCTGACCTGCATGGGCTCAATGAACAAGTGCCTCAAACACTTGAGTAGGAGTTCGTTGTTCAAAGAAAGAGTACTGAAGAATTCCTGAGTTGTATGTAAGACCCTCTGTGTGGGACCAGCAGTTAGCATAATGGCTATGTCGTTGGACTCCCATGTAGCTGACCACGGTTCGCATCCCGGACCCGGTGGCTTAAAAAACTCACGCCAAGTATGTGTGCATATGTGCCCAAGATCCCGAGAGGATAATGGAAGAGCAGGGATTGTGGCATGGCCATGCCCCCTGGGGGATGATTTCTCGCTTTCTGTCTCTCTGTCTCTCTCTGTCTGTCTGGCGAGCGCACAAGCCCTATAGCAAAAACCTCTCAAAAAAAAAAAAAAAAAAAAACCTGTGTAAAAATGAAGTCTTTCAGATTGTATTTAGTCCAAGACATTATCTCCTCCCTTTTTACTCTTGTTTATGTCTGTTAGATATAACAGACTCTGGCTCTATCACCTATCTAAGAAAACTATGGGAAGATCCCAAAGCTATTGATAGTATCCACCTTCACCCCTGATTCTACATTCTAAAGATTTCAAGAGCTCTGGTTAATGAGGGAATAGTGGGTAGAGACCAGCTAAATGTGCTCTGCCATACCTGCTGACTGTGCCGTGGCCTAACCTCGTTTTTCTAGATAGAGCAGAAAGCCATGTGTAAAGATGTGGGAGCATCCCCTTGACAAGGATCACCTTGGCATAATAGCACCTTACATGACTATGTGTCACAGGCTGAGCTCTCAGATTCTGGGTTTAATGACAGTAGACACAGCTTTAGTAGCTTCATCTTGTTTTTTAAGGGGTTCAGAATGTATAAATATAAACTTCTTACTATGGTATGCTCCTCATTTTTTTTTTTTTTTTTGGAGAGGTTTTTTTTCACTATAGGGCGCGTGCGCTCACCAGACAGACAGAGAGAGACATAGAGACAGAAAGCAAGAAATCATCCCCCAGGGGGGATGGTCACGCCGCAATTCCTTATACTCCATTCTCCTCTCGGGATCTTGGGCACGCACACACACGCGCCCGGCGTGAGTTTTAGGCCACCGGGTCCAGGATGTGAACCGCGGTCAACTACGTGGGAGCCCAGCGACATAGCCATTACGTTAACTGCTGGTTCCCTGCTCCTCATTTTTGAAGTGCCTTTGTGAGCACTGCCTGAAGGAATACCTCAGTTCCTGCCACACCAAAAGGAAGCTGTTTTACTGAACTTACTTCATTATTGAGTCAGATCTATCCAAGAAGCAATCCTTTCCAAATGACATTTTTTTCATTTTTAAATTATTTTATTTAACTTTATTTATCATTATTGTTATTCTTATTAAATTGACCAGAGAGAGAAAGAAGAAAACTGAGAAAGCAAGCTGCCAGATCTGGGTTCAAACTGCCGGATCTGGGATTCAAACAGTAGCAGCCATGTGGTAGTATAGCGCCTTTAACCACCACACCACCTGCTAGCCTCAGTTCTAAATGTCTTATTGTCTTTTTTCCCTCATAACTTTAATCCAAGAAATTCCAGTATTTCTAGCTTGGTTGTTTTGGAGATTCCCTCCCTCATTTGAATTATTAGGTTGCCAGGAAAGTCATGATGTATTTTTCTATGCTTTCCTATGCAAAAATGCATAGGACTTTGACTTTCCCAATGACCCAATAGTATTTCTCTCTCTCAACAAACTTCTTAAGAAGTCAAGGGGTTTTTGTTGTTGTTGTTATTTCTGGTCAGTAACCAAAGATACCTAAATATAATTAAGTGAATAAAACATTAATTTTTATGTTGTGTACACATCATGGTACTTTAAGTAAGGTAAATATTTTCTGTTTTGTTTTGTTTTGTTTTGTTTTGTTTTGTTGATAAGGGCTATTCTTTTTCCATGAGTGAAAGACACAGAGAAAAGCAGCATGCCCAAAAGAGTCTTGGTGCCATGATCTGCCCTCAGCCTTTAGCCAGCCCTGGATCATGGGCAAGCTTCTACCCAGCATATTCAGGGAGGTCTTCGAACTTGAACCAGGTACCCTCCCATGTGAAATTGCCTTATAGAGCACCAAGTTTTACCACTACCACTGTCTTGTCCCTTTTCTGCCTTTTCATGTGGTTTATTTTATAATTTGCCATGATATTAAGTCACAAAAGAAAAAGCAAGTGCTTGAATGTGATCTTTTAGAAAGAACAAAGGAGTCATCATTGCTGTATTAAAATCACCTCATGAGCAACAATCAAAATTGGCATATGATGAATTGAGCAAAAAGAGGTTTAACAAGTGAAGTTTTGCCAGTAGTGGTGTTTTTTTGTTTTTGTTTGCTATAGGGTGAAAGCGCTCACCCGAGAAAGACAAAGAGAGGGAAAACGAAAAATTACTCTCTCCCATCCCCACGTGGGGTGGCCATGTCACAATTCTTTCCCCTCCATTCTCCTCTCTGGATCTTGGACGCGTGCGTGTGCACACACATACACACACACACACACACACACACACACACGGCATTATTTTCAAGCTACTGCGTCTGAGACTCAAACCTTGCAGTTGGTCCTGTAAGAATCCAGCGCTTTAACCACACACCACCTGCTGGCTCCCAGTGATAGGTTTAAACTATCTGATTTTCCTAAATTTTGAATGAACATCTTTGAAAAATGTACATTCCTGAATGTTTCAATTGCATTTTACTTATAGTTTGACCAGAAATAGATTGAAAAAAAACTTTTCTTTAATTTTTCTTGAAATATAATAAAGTATTGAAAATTAAAGAAATATTATATGGTTCTGACTCCGATCAATGTAAAATTATCGCATTTACTAGTTTTATATTTCATATTCCTAATATGGTTTAATGTTACATTGATATTTTAAAAAAATATTGTACTGATGAATGGATTATGGGCCCTTATTTTATTTTTATTAGGAAGAAACTAGTAGAGGAAGAACTAAAATAATTGTTTCTTTCCAATTATGCCTGTAATTGCATATTTATAATTATAGGAAAATATTCTTAAAAACTAACAGGTGTATCTTGGGGAGTGCTAGAAATCTTTTAGTTTTTTGCGATGGAAATCGTAATTAATTTACAGTTAATACTTGTTTCTTCATATCTGTGTTTGAAGCATTTCTCTGAAAAAAGAGCTATAGAATAAACAGATTAAGAAAGTTAAAAATAACCCATGGAGGTAATTTTAAAATATTCAAAAAAGATTACCTATGGCTAGAATTCTGTCTTGTGTAATTCTGTATCTAGGATAAAGTACCATCCAGGTATGTACGACAGGCAATGTTTTATGCTGAAACAGCAGTGGAAGAGAAGTCTGGGGCACAGGACATGACAGAAGACCCTGCCATGAACAAGTCTTGATAGCCAACTAAATCACTTAACTACTCTGAGCTTCAGTTTCTCAAGCTATAAAATGATTGCCAAGGTCCCCTCCCCTCCTGCATTCTACAATTCCTTATTCATTTGACAAACTTTACTGACTGAGGGCCCATGAAATACATATCTGCTTTGACGGGATCATTCAATATGTTGCCATTATTATATCTGATGCCAATCAGATATTACATGTCTATGTGACACTTCATTTTCATATCATCTCCTTTCATCTTCAAATAATAATAATCCTCATTCAGATAGACCAAGTATTGTCAAGACCATTTTTTTGAGTAAATGAACCACAGAACAACCAAGTGACTCCTTCAGCCCTAGCACAGTTAGTAACAGAATCAGCTCAAGAATTCAGATCTCTCTGGCCAACAGAATAACCTCACTCCTTGAGCACTCCTTGCACAAATAAAAGAAACTGGTTATAACACTACCCTCTTATTTCTTTACGGTAAGAATATCTTTCATCAGCTGTTCACATGTTTTAGATCTGCTGAAGATTGTTTGCACTTGTTCTGATACTTGAGATCAAGGGTGTGACTGGGTCCCAGCCTCTCCTCCAACACCTCAAGTGACCTTGGGTTAGGGATCCACCCACAGAGTGAAGATCTACAGTCCTGAGGATACTCTTGGCATCAGTCTGTGTTACTGCCTGGGAATGTGGTGAGGGAAACTGTCCGTGGAGTCCTGGAACTCATGAAGAAAGCAAGAAGAAAAGCAATAAACTTTATAAATAGGCTCTACCAAAGTTTTTTCAAAAGAAAAAGTGAGCTTTCCAATCCTTGCTTTCTCAAAGCCATTTTTGACTCACATCTCTTGGTTGTCAAGGATACAACGAGGTCATTAAGACCATCATCACGCTCAATTCCATATTATATTCCCAAAAGGCAGAGCTGGTGTCAGATTCCTGGAAGTGTTGGAGGGAGGGGAAAAACAGGAGATTGCAAATGCTTGTGGAAGCACCAAAATAGTCTGCATATTTTTCATACACTGAAAATTACCGAAAAAGTCACCTGTGTTCAGTACAAAAGACTGCAACAGGGAAATTCTCTAAGAATCTAAATTCAAAGATTTCTCCCCCAGAGCTTGACTCATCCTTTTAGCTTATTTGGATCACATTCCTTTTATGCTCCCTTCCTCGACTCCAAGTGGGGAAACTGATCAAACGCATTCTGCACATTCCATGGAGCCCACAGATTTAGCCTCCCAGCTGCAGTGCTAACCTCACCGCTTCTCAGACCATCACCAGCTTCCAGAAGTGGAACAGCTTTCTGGACTAGAGGAATACCTCAACACACCCACTTTACTTAATTTGCCTGACTTGCAACTCCACACTTAGAGTCGCTGACACCGACTTTTCTGTCTAGTCAGAGATCACTGGTTGAAAACAATTTCTCTTCAATATTAAAAGAAACAATGGCTTCTCAGTACCCTTCTCTCTCCCTCCACCTTACAATTTAGTCTTCATAGCCCAATTTCTCCGTTAACTTTCTGACAGTGATGAGGTGCCAGGACATAATCAGGTTTTCAGTTAGGAAAAAAATTCATTTTATGCAGTCTGTATGTGAAGAGTCTGGCAGATGAGAATTCAAAAATCCTACCAATGAGGTAAATGTTTAATCTTGGAAAAAGCCCTCCATATTAACGCAGTTGACACAGAGGAGAGGAAACCACAAAAACAACAGGGCAATAACATTAAAGACTGAGTTTACACACACCAAAAGAAAAGGAAATTCAGAGCTGACTTCCATATCCCCTCTCAGAATTCATCACAACAGGATGAAATATGCAGATGTTGTTTCATTTATGAGCCTGGAAAAACAGCATGAACTTCTAAAGCAGACTAACCCAAATGTAGTAAAATGTCTGGCTATTCTTCGCGCTGTGATACTTATCTTCAGGTTCTCAAAATAAAGCAATTTCTGCAAACACAGAATCAGAGCCACAGCTTGAGTTACAGCTTTCTTTCACAACTATTATGAAAGCTATTTGCCATTTTCCTTTTTTCTTTTTCTTATGGCCAGAGGGCATGTGCACTCATGAGAAAGAGGGAGAGAGACAGAGAACTCCTCCAATGGAGCACAGTTATCCTACAATCTTTTTTCCTCCATTTCTCTACCGCGTCAGGGCTTGAGGCATACACATGAGCCCAGCGTGTTTTTCAAACTGCTGGGGCCAGGCTCCAAACTGTGGTAGGCTGTGTGGGATGTGGCTCCCTCCACACAGCGCCTAACTCCTGTTCTGCTGCTCCAAAAGGCACTTTCTTGATACCCTGCTGTCTCAAAAGGAATTTGCTTTTAATTTAAAAGCATTTAATTAGTCAGACAGATCTACTATAAGATTCACTATTATAATCATACTCTGAACAATGTGTTTTAAATCCATTTTATTTCATTGGCAATAATGTAAAAATTATTTGATGATATTTCTTTCTATTTACCAACTCACTTTCTAGTTTCAGTAAAGCTGTAAGGCCTAATTATATCTGATTAGTCAACTCTTTCTAATTTTTTTTCAGTTCTTTTTAGTGACACTTAAAAAACATAAAACTGTAATCCTCAATGCCTGAAACTAGCTTAAATAGTTGAGAAAAAAGTTCACATCTACTTAAACAAGGTTGTGCTGAGACTTTCATTTAGTTTATTCTAAGAAATGCTTAATTTTTTTTTCTACCTTCATAATTGTGAAGGCGCTTCCTTCATTCTGCCCAAACTCTTCTCTGTCCCTTTTTTCTATTAAGTAGGTCATGGCCAGGGTCTTAATTTTTTGAATAAACTCCCCAAAGCTGTTTGCATAGCATAGCAGTTGTTCAGGGAGGCTGGCAATGGTGATTAAGGTGCTAGACTCCCACATGGTCAATTGTGGTTTGAATCCTGGACCTAGTGGCTTGAAAATCACTCCGGCACATGTGAGTGCATGCCTAAAATTCTGAGAGGAGAATGGAGAAGGGATTGTGGCATGGCCACCTCTTCCCGACAAAGGGGTTATTTCTTACTTTCCCTCTCACTGTCTCTCTCTGTCTCTAACAAGCGCACATGCCCTATGGGGGGAAAAAAAAGAAGGAAAAGAACAAAAAAGAAAGAAGAAAGAAAGAAGGAAAGAAAAAGGGAAAGAGAAAGAAAAAGGAAAAGGAAAAAAGTAGAAAATTGTGCTTAAGTCAGAACTTCCAGACAGGTCACTTTTGGGAAGTGCTTTATCCAGTGTATCTGGGTGCAGCTTAGCTGGAAGAGAACTTGGGGGATAGTCAAGGAGGGAGCCAAGGGTGCATCTGAGAAAGCTGTGCCAACCATGGTCTGAGGGGGAAATCCATGTCCACTAAAGAGCAGAATTTGAAATGAAGTCAGAAACGAAGAGAAAGAGAAGGTCAAGAAAACATGGAAGTCTGAGAGGCTGATTCTCCACATGGAACAGGGCACGCCAGTGAGGAAAGAGGATGTAGGATGGAAATGATGACTAGATGCTGAAGTACCCACTTTCAGGGGAGCCAAATGGCTGGGTGTGAATTGGCTGAGATGAAAGAAGCACTCACACAGGGCCAAATAGGAACAGCAAGTAACACTGAAATAAAGAAAGCCATGTGAAGGCCAATACATTTTCATACATTTTTTAAATTACAGCTTATTCTTAATGCGGAATACAGGTAAAATGCATTTTTTAAAAGGAGAAAAGAATTTGAAAATATCACCATTAATAGATAAACATCATAAGAATTCCAAAACGTGCTATTCAAGACAAAGGACATGGTCTCAGAAAGATAAATACAGGAAGAAAAAAGCAGCAGAAATAGTAACTATTTGGGTAATCTAAATGATTATTGACTATATAAAAGAATGATAATGGTAGATTTAAGCTTCAAGAAACATGGAGTGCAGGGAACAGAATAAAATAGAAGGAACTCCCAAAAAGGGTGGTGAATGGAGATTCCAGGATGATCAGAAAAAGAAAATGTTATTTATGGGGACCAGCAGTTGGCATGGTGGTTGAGGCACTGGACACTCCCACATGGCCAACTACGGTTTGAGTACTGGACCTGGTGGCTTTCTCTCTCTCTCTCTCTCTCTCTCTCTCTCTCTCTCTAGTCAAATTAAAAAGAAATTTAAAGGGGATCAGCAGATGGCATGGTGGTTAAGGCGCTGGACACTCCCACATGGCTGACCGTGGTTTGAATCCTGGACCTGGTGGCTTGTTTTCTCTCTCTCTCTCTCGTCAAATTAAAAATAAATGAATGAATAAATTAAATTAATTTAAAATTTTTTAAATGAATGAATAAAGTTAAATAAATAATTCTTTAAAAAAAAAAGAAAGAAAATGGTTATTTAGGATTGGAACAATAGGAAGCCAGCAGGTGGCATAGTAGTTAAAGCACAGGACTCCAATGTGGCTGGCCGTGGTTTGATTCCTAAACATAGCAGTCTGAAACTCATGCCAGGCATGCGTGCATGAGTGTCCAAAATCCCAAGAGGAGAAAGGGGGAGAAGGAATTACAGAGTCATTATTCCCCTTGAGGGGGGTAGGTAATTTCTCTCCTTCTGTCTCTCTCTCTCTCCAGTGAGCACATTTACCTATAACAAAATCTCCCTCTCAAGAAAAAAAAAAAAAAAAAAAAGATTGGAACAATACGATTCAAGATGCAGATCCACATTGAGGACTTTATCAAGTTACTTAATGCCATTGAATCTTTTTATTTTTTTTTTCCTTTTTTCTTAAATTGCCAGAGGGTGTATTTGCTCATCAGAGACAAAGAAACAGAGGGAGAAAGACTAATGGTGTGTGGTCACACTGTAATCCTTCTTCCTGCATTTTTCTATCCTGTTGGGATTTGTGTGCACACACACAAGCCCCACGTGTTTTTCAAGCCACGTGAGCTGGGGTTTGAACTGCAATCAGTCATGTGGGATCTGACTCCCTTAAACATTAGGCCATGAGCAGGTCCTGCATCTCCTTTTGATCATGAGTTGAGAATGTCAGCTGAGCCAGCCCCGACTTTTATCAGTACTTGGCTGTTCTTACTACCTTCTGTGTAAGATACTGCTCTTCATTCACTCCGTGCTCTGCAGCCTGGATCAGCTGAGGGTGTTCAGTTCACTTCACTAAGTATTCTGTTGCCTTATTCCTGAAAGATCAGTGTAGGCTTTGAAGTTATTAGCAGTTGTAATCTTAGAAGAAGAAAATTAAAAGCAATTTACTCCCCTACCATTTTCCTGCTGGGTATCTAGTACCTAGCCCACAACACAGTCCTGCTTGCTGACTCCTCTCAGGTATGCCAACCTGATGTTTCTCAAACTTCACTCAAGATCTTGGGACCAGAAGATGGAGTAATGGTTACATTGCTGGACTCCAATGTAGTTGACTGTGGTTCGAGTCTGGGTCCAAAATGCTTAAAACTCATGCTGGGCGAATATGTGTGCATGCCCAAAATCCTGGGAGGAGAATGAGGGAGAAAGGATTATGGTGTGGCCATCCCCCTAGGGAGTGATTTCTTGCTTTCTGTCTCTGTTTCATTCTGTCTCTCTGGAGAGCACGTGCCCTATAGCAAAAATCTCTCTCAATAAATAAATAAGGATCTTGCCTGACTTCTCCAGATGGGGATCTTCTAAACCTTTAGGAAAGCTAATGCCAGATTGTGACCATATTGTTCTATTCATTCATGTGTTTCAGGAAACCTCTATCGCATCCTTTCCCTACACAACTAGATTTGTGCTTTCTACAGAGTTTTCAGAAACTAAGCAATATATTATATATAGAGAAAATATTGCTTGTAAATCTGTGATAGTGCACAAGATGATCAAAACAAGGCAGGATGATGGTTAAATATAGGAGGCAGGGGGAAAAGTGCAATTGCGGAGATGATCACAAAGGCTTTTAAGACACTGGCAGTATTTTTACGTCTTAATCTGGGTGATGAATACTAAAGAGTTCATTTTAGTGTAAGTAGTTATATTGTTCCCATAAATTTTATGCATAATAAAAAAGGAAATAAGAAAACTCACTTAGATGCTCCATTTTCCTTTCGCCAACCCAAATTCAGAGGATTTACAACTCAAATTTACAATACAGTTGACTCTTGAATAAAGCAGGGCTTAAGGGTGCCAATTACCTTACAAGGTTAAAATTTTGCATTTAACTTTTGACTCCCCCAAAACTTAATTACTAATAGTTTACTGTTGACCAGAAATCTTTCAAATAGAAGTCACATATTTTGTACATTATATGTATTATAGACTGTATTAATTATTACAATAAACTAGAGAAAAGAAAATGTTATGCAGAAAGTCACAAGGAAAAAAAGAAAATACTTTTTCAGTACATTCTGTATTTTCCAATGTTTTTATTGAAAAATATGTAGTTCAAATCTGTGTTGATTGAGGGTCAACTCTACTTGGTATTTTCTAGAACCTAATTACACCATTACCCAAAGCAGCACCATAACTTGCCTAGAATATTAAATGGTTTCTTAATTTGTGTCTCTGCTTCTACCTCTGTCTTTCCACTTTGTGTTTTCCACACAAAAGCCCACGTGATCCTTTTAAAGCCTAAGTTGGATCTTGTTCCTGCTCTGCGGAAAACCTCCAACTGCTCCAAGGGCATCAAAACTCTAAAGGGCCTGACTTGTTAACCCTCTGCTCTCACCTGCTGGTTCTTCCCTTCCATTTCTCATTTTTGGTCATACCTGCCTCATTGTTGCTCCTAAAACTCACCCAGCACGCTTCTCAGAAGTTTGCTCTTCCTTCTCAAGACGTACATGGAGCTCATTATGTACTTTATAATTTAGATCAATGACTTTTTTTTTTTTTCACTAGATCAATGACTTTTTCTTTTTTTACTAGAGGGTATGTACACTCACAGAGAAAGGAGGAAAGCAGAAAGCAACTCCCATATGGAACGGTCATGTGGCAGTCCCTTCTCTTGTTTCTTTCCCTCCTTTCAGGATTTTGGACATACATACACACACACACACACACACACACACACACAGAGAGAGAGAGAGAGAGAGAGAGAGAGAGAGAGAGGAGAGAGAGAGAGACCTGGAGTGTTTCCTTTTTTTTTTTTTTCTTTTTTGGAGAGGTTTTTGCTATAGGGCTCGTGCACTCGCCAGAAAGACAGAGAGAGATAGAAAGTGAGAAATCACCCCCCCAGGGGAGATGGCCATGCCACAATCCCTTCTCCTACATTCTCCTCTCAGGATCTTGGGCACACATGCACACGCACCCGGTATGAGTTTAAGCCACCAGGTCTGGGACTCAAACTGCGGTCGGCTACATGGGAGTTCAGCGACATAGCCATTATGCCAACTGCTCATCCCCAGACCTGGAGTGTTTCTTAAGCCACTGGGATTAGGACTCAGTCAATAGGATCCAGTTGCCCTAACCACCAGGCCATGGAGCTGGGCTGAGATCAATGATTTCTTATCAGAAAGGCTTTCCTTTGCTGTACATTCTATTTGAATATTATTTCCCTAATCTGTTTTTCTTCTTAGAATTTAATATAGAACACCACATTTATTTGCCTTTTTCCCTTCACTAGAATATGAGCTCCATGAGGCCAGAGACTTTTTTTTTTTTTTTTTTTTTTTTTTTTTGGAGAGGTTTTTCGCTATAGGGCGCGTGCGCTCGCCAGACAGAGAGAGACATAGAGACAGAAAGCGAGAAATCACCCCCCAGGGGGATGGTCACGCCGCAATCCCTTCTCCTCCATTCTCCTCTCGGGATCTTGGGCACGCACGCACACGCGCCCGGCGTGAGTTGTAAGCCACCGGGTCCGAGACGCGAACCGCGGTCGACTACGTGGGAGTCCAGCGACATAGCCATTACGCTAACTGCTGGTTCCCGAGACTTTATTTTGTTATATATATATTTTAACTATTGAACAGTGCCTGGCAACACAGTGGGAATTCTTTTAGTATTTGCCAAATAAATGAAGGGTAATCCTGTATTTATCCAGGCCCTTAATCTCAGCCAAATGTTTCAATAATTCCTAAACTGACTGGACTTTCTTCTTCTCCCAAATTCTTACAATCACTGCAATTAGAATGACAACATGTCAAATCAGTCACTTTGACAAACTTGCAAGTTCATGAAACCAAAGAAATGTAAGGATACTGGTAAACTCTGAAAACCTAAATCCACATTATGATTTTAATAATAAAAACAAAGTATAAAGAAAAAATATAATTAAAGACAGGAAATACAACTATGAACCATGCACGAAGTATGTACATACTTCTCAAGAAAGAGGCTGTTCTAGGCTGAATGCTTCTGTCCTCTCCCAAAATTCCTACATCATGGTATCTGAATATGGGATCTCTGGAAGGCAATTAGGTTTACATGAGGTTATGAGGGTGGCACCTGCACGGTAAGATTATTGTTCTTATAAGAAGAGGAAGAGACGCTTTTTCTCAGCCAGATAAGGACACTATTAGAAGGTAACTGACTCCAAGTCAGCAAGATGATCTTTATCAGGGACTGAATCTGGCAGCACCTTGATCTTGGAATTCCCAGCCTTTAGACTATAAGAAATGAATGGGCTCTTTTCCAGCTGAAATCATGGAGGGCGTTCAAGAGAAGAAAAAGAAGGTTCCTGCTGCAGCAGAAACCAAGAAAAAGGCTCCTGCTGCAGTGGAAGCCACCAAGAAAAAGGTTTCTGCTGTGCCAGAAACCCTTAAGAAAAAGTGAAGGAATTTTGCAGAGCTGAAGATCAAGCGCCTAGGAAAAAAGTTTGCTCAAAAGATGCTTCAAAAGGCAAGGAGGAAGCTTATCTATGAAAAAGCTAAGCACTATCATAAGGAATATAGACAGATGTACAGAACTGAGATTCGCATGGCCAGGATGGCAAGAAAAGCTGGCAACTTCTATATACCTGCAGAACCCAAATTGGCGTTTGTCATCAGGATCAGAGGTATCAGTGGAGTGAGCCCAAATGTTCAAAAGGTGTTGCAGCTTCTTCATCTTCGCCAGATTGTCAATGGCACCTTTGTTAAACTCAACAAGGCCTCAATTAACATGCTGAGAATTGTGTAATCATATATTGCATAGAGGTGTCCGAACCTGAAGTCAGTAAATGAACTGATCTACCAGAGTGGTTATGGCAAAATCAATAAGAAGCAAATTGCTTTGACAGATAACTCTTTGATTTCTCTATCTCTTGGTAAATTTGGCATTGTCTGCATGGAGGATCTGATTTATGAAATTTATACTGTTGGAAAATGCTTCAAAGAAGCAAATAACTTCCTGTGGCCCTTCAAATTATCTTTTCCAAGAGGTGGAATGAAGAAAAAGACCACCCATTTTGTAGAAAGTGGAGATGCTGGCAACAGGGAAGACCAGATCAACAGACTTCTTAGAAGGATGAACTAAGGTATCCACCATGATTATTTTTGTAATCTGGTCAGTAAATAAACAGTGGCTATTTTCAGACTGAAAATAAATAAATAAATAAATAAATAAATAAATTACTGTTATTTAAGCTACTTATTCTGGTATTTTATTATAGCAGCCTGATTTGACTAAGACAAGGCTATTTAACATACAGACCAAAAAGAGATACACCTTCAGCTATCCCCGGACAGTAACTATAGTTAAGTGACTGAAAATAAACAGGGATAAAAGCATTTGATATTGAAATCACTGTGAATTTTAATGCATTTATTTGTAGTAAATGACTTCCATAGATTAATGAAAACAATAAAGTGTTTTTTTTTTCTTTTTTAAGTTTTTTGGCCGTAGGATGTGTGCACTTGCCAGAGAGAGAAATGAGAGGGAAAGTGAGAAATCACCTCACAGGGGAATAGCCACGCCTCAAGCCCTTCTCCTCTATTTTCCTCTCAGGACTTTGGACATCCACACACATGTCCAGCATGATTTTCAAGCCGCTGAGTCCGGGTCTTGAACCATGATCAACCACATAGGAGTTTAGCACCTTAACCACCATCCCACCTATTGGCCTCAACAATAAAATGAATTTTAAGAAAGGGAGAGAATTCATAGCCAGATTGGTTGAAATAAAAATTAACGCTACTTCAAAATTTGTTGCTACATTTATTTTCTTTATTTTTTTTTCCAGTAGAAAAGTTTATCTCTAAATTTAAATAAGTTGACTTTTGTTAGCCCACATTCCAAAAATCTTACTTAAATTTTGTTGAAAACAAATAAGCAACCAAAAAAAGTCATTAAATCAAATCAGTAGGTGATAATAACTGAAACAAAATTTAGGTTAAAGCCCTTCTTGATATAACATGGCTGGACTGGAAGAACTAGTAAATACAATTTAGTTTGAGTTTTATCTTTCACTTCATGTTTTAAAAATTCAAATTTTTAATTAAGAATATGTAATTCATTACTACCATATATGTGTGTCTTTCTCATGTAATTTTACTTTAAGGTTTTTCAATATCTTATTAAACATTTTTAAAGAATTATTTATTTATTTAATTCCATTTTTTATTATTTTTTAATTTGACCAGAGAAAGAGAGAAAGGGAAAGTGAGAATGCAAGCCACCAGGTCTGGGACTTGAACTGCAGTCAGCCATGTGGGAATCCAGTGCCTTAACCACCACATCACCTGCTGGCCCCCTCTTATTAAAATTTTTAATTTAATATTTTGCTACATGATATTTTTTTATTTTAGGAAAGCTAGACAAATAACTCATCAGTCTCTTTAAAGATCATTTTATAGGGTAAATAGTTAAGGTAATATATATCTACTGTTCAAAAATCACTTGCAGGTTGCTACTGGGTGCCAGTAGATCTAAAATATAAACATTATTCCTATTTCCAGATGACATGATCTTGTTATATAGAAAATCCTGAGATCTACACCAAAATCCTGTTAGAACTAATAAATGAGTTCAGTCAGTTGCATGATATAAGATTTATTATTTTAAAAATCATTCATTATTCCTTTTTTTCTTTTTTCTTTTATATTTTATTTTATTTTATTTTGTCATAGGGCATGTATATTTGCTGGAGAGAGAACAACAGAGAGAGACAAAGAGGGAAAGTGAGAAATTACCTCTCCTGGGTGGATGGTCATGTGCAATCCCTTCTCCTCCACCTCCTCTCCAGATTTTGGGCACACACAGACATGTGCTTTTCAAGCCATCAGGTCCAGGACTCAAACCATGGTTGGCCATGTGGGAATCCAGTAGTCCTTAACTCCTACACTATTTGCTGGCCTCAAATCAATGGTATATCTATACACTTCTAATAAGCAATACAAAAATGAAATTAAAAAATAACTCCATTCCAAAGTCATAAAAAAGAATAAAACACTTAGAAGTAAATTTAACAAAAGAAATGTAAGCACACACAATGAAAATGTAGAACGTCACTTAGGAAAAATTAAAAAAGACCTAATTAAATGAGAAGACATTCCATATTCATGGACTGGAAGACTTGATGTGGCTAAGATAGCAGTACTCCCTAACTGATCTACAGATTCAACACAAAGTTTGTCAAAATCCCAACTGTCTTTCTTGCCAAAATTGACAGGCTGATCCCAATCTCATATGAAAATTAAGGAACTTGAACAGCCAAAATAATCTTGAAAAAAGTAAATTAATAACAAGTGGGAGGACTTGCACATCTCGGTTTCAAAGCTAGTGTTTACCACAAGCTACAATAATGACTGCAAGCTATTGAAATAAGGATAGACATCCAAATCACTGGAATGTTAGAGGGAGCCAAAAATGAACCCATACATTCATAGTCAAATTGATTTTGACAATTAAACAATTCAATGTGGGAAAGAATAGCTTTTCAACAAATGGTGCAGGGATAATTGGATATCCACATGCAAACGACTATCCTTCAGCATATATAAAAATTAACTCAAAATGGGCCAAAAACCTAAATATAAGAGCTAAAATTACCAAATTCCTGGGGGGGAAAAATCTTCATAATCTTGGATTAGACAATGGTTTTCTAGATGTAGCACCAAAACACAAGCAACCAAAATAAAAAAAATAAATAGGACTACATCAATTTTTTTTTAATTTTCCTTTAAAGGACACTATCAGAGAGTAAAAGATAAACAAGATAGGAGAAAATATTTATGAATCACATATCTGAAAAAAATCTAATTTTTAGAATATATAAAGAACTCTTACAACTCAACAATAAAAGATAAATAAACCAATTAAGATAAATAACCCAATTAATAAATGAGCAAAGGATTTAAATAGACGTTTCTCCAAATAATAATTGCAAGTGACTAATAAGCACATAAAAAGATGCTCAATATCATTAGTCATTAGAAAAATGCAAATCAAGGGACCAGCAGATAGCACAGTGCTTAAGGCACTGGACTCCCACATGGCTGACAATGATTCAAGTCCCAGACCCAGCAGCTCAAAATCATACCAGGCACATGTGCATGTGTACCCAAAATTCAGAGAGGGGAATGAAGGAGAAAGGATTGCAACATGGCCATCGCCCCTGGAATGGGGCTTGATTTCTCATTTTCCCCCTTTCTGTCTCTCTTCAGCAAGTGCAAGCACCCAATTGGGGAAAAAAAAATGCAAATGAAAACCACAATGAAAAAAACCACACCCACTAGATGGCTGTAATAAGAAGATGGAAGATAACAAGTATTGGCAAGGATGTGGAGAAATTGGATCCCTCGTACACTGCTGTTTTGAATGTATACTGGCCTAGCCACTCTGGAAAACAATTTGGTAGTTCCTCCAAAAGTTAAACTAGGCTGACAATATGATTGGCAATCCAATACCAAAGAGAACTGAAAACATACGTTGATGCAAAAGCTTGTCCGTACAGCTCATAACATTATTTATAGTAGCCAAAAAGTAGAAACAACACAAATGTCCACCAACTGACTAAAGGTTAAACAAAATGTGATATACCCATTCAGTGGACTGTTATTCAGTCATAAAAAAGAATGAAATACTGATGCACAGTACAACATGAACGAGACGAAAAACATTAGGCTGAGTAAAATAAGCCAGACACCGAAGGTCACATATTATATCATTCCAATGATGTGAAATGTCCAAAACAGGCACATCTGTAGAAGTAGAAAGTAAATTATTAGTTGTGTAAGACTGGGGGGAAGAGAGAAAGCAGGAGGGTAATGGGCATGGGGTTTCTTTTTCTTTTTTAGGATAATGAAAATGTGCTGGAATTAGTGGTGGCAGTTGTACAACCTTATGAATTTACTAAAGCCCACTGAATTGTATGCTTTTAAATAAGTGATTTTCAGAGGCCAGCAGGTGCTGTGTTAGTTAGGGATGACCATGTCTGACCATGGTTTGAGTCCCGGGCCTGGTAGCTTGCTTTCTTGCTTTCTGTCTCTTTCTGTCTGTCTCTCTCTCTCTTTCTCTCTCTGTCTCCCTCTGGTCAAAAAATAAGATAAGTGAATAAATAAAGTTAAATAAAAAATTATTTTTTAAAAAATGTGATTTTCAGGAACAACAGATGGTGAAATGGTTACGTTGCTGGACTCCCACATAGTCGAGTCCTGGACCCGGTGGCTTAAAATTCACGCCTGATATGTGTGCATGCATGCCCAAAATCCCAAAAGGAGACTGGAGGAGAAGGGATTGCAACATGGCTGGGGGAAGGAAGGAGGCGATTACTCTCTTTCTGTCTCTCTGTCCCTCTCTGTCTCTTCAGCAAGTGCACGTGCCCTATAGCAAAAATCCCTCTTAAAAAGAAAAAAAAAAAGTGAATTTCATCATAAGTGAGTTAAACTTCAATTTTAAAAATTCGAGAGCTGGTCCTATAGCCTAGTGGTTAAGGGAGCCAGATCCCACATGGACAACCAAGGTTCACATCCTGGCTCTGGTGGCTTAAAAAACATGCCAGGCAAGTGTGCCTGCATGCCCGAAATCTTGACAGGTTGAAGAACTGGAGAAAGGATTGTGGTATGACCCCACACCACTGCAAGGTGCTTTCTCCACCTCCCTCTGTGTCTCTCTGGTGAGGGCATGCACTCTCTGGCTTTTGAAAATAAAATATATAACAATAAATTCAAAAGTCAAATCTGGCGAGTAAAAACTTGTGTAAAATGAATAATATCCTGGAGATCTGTCACATTCCATGCACAGAGTAAGGGTAAAGTGGAAAATAAACAAAATTAATATTTTTTCTTTAAACAGAAAAGTTAGTTTTCTCCTTTGACAAGGAGGTTAGTGGCTATTTTCAGGAATAAAATGGACTGTGAACATTGAAGTGTGTGGTGCTTGGATCCACTGTTTGTAGTTTTAAAACCAAAAAATGCAAAGTGTCTCAATTCCTAGATACACTTTTTTAATAAGCAACAAAAGTCATGGAATAGTTATGTCTAATACCCATATCCTTCCCCAGTCAGGCCCTCCATATAAGACATGCTGTAACGCTTTTTCCTGTCCTAGATGGCATGGTCTTTTGGGTTAAAAGAAAAGAGCATATTACCCAAAAAGAAAAAGAAAAGAAAAGTAAAAAATTATAATTTAAAAGTTCTATTTTATGGGACCAGCAGGTGGTGTGGTGGTTAAGGTGCTGGACACTCCCACGTGGCCTACCATGGTTCGAGTCCCGGATTTGGTGGCTTGTTTTCTCACTTTCTCTCTCTCTCTCTTTCTCTCTCTTTCTCTCTGCGTGTGTGTCTCTCTCTGGTAAAATTAAATGAATGAATAAATAAAATTAAATAAATAATTTTTTAAAAAAGTTCTATTTTACTTTATTTTTTAATTCCCAGAGGGTAGGACCACTCACCACAAAGAAACAGAAACAGAGAGAGAGAAAGAGAGAGAGAGGAAGAAAGCACCACCAGTTGGGCATGATCACACCACAATCTTTTCTCTTCCATTTTTCCATTTTGTCAGAGTTTGGGCACACATACACACACACACACACACACACACACACACCCAGCATGCTTCTCAAGCCACCTGGCCAGGACTTGAACTGCAATTGGACATGTGGGATTATTTCCTTAACCTCTAGACCACAGCTGATTTTAAAAGTAATACATTTCTGATAGTTTTGTACTTCTCCTGTAGACAGAATACATACTGTTTCAGGAAGGTAGTTACTTCCAGAGAGGAAAGGAGAAAGGAAGAAATCATGAGAAGGTAGAAAAGAAGGGCGTGTGCGGGGGGACTTGCTCAGTCTTTAACATATTTTTATAGAGGCAGAGAGAGAGTAAAAATAAAATATTTGTACTTGTTTCTTTTTATTGATAGATGCACAAGCATCTAATATTTTATTTTCTGAGTTTTCCAATGTATTTAAAATATTTCTAAATGTTATTAGATCGGTGGGAAGGTCATGACGTATTTTTCTGTTTTTCTAGGCAAGAATGTGTCATGACTTTCCAGATGACCCTATAAAACAATTTTTAATTATTTGTAGTTAAAATATATTTGTCACTGTAATAACATTTTTTTCAATACAAAAACATTTTATGGTTTCTAAAATTTCTTTTCAGTTGTAGTTAAGAATAGTTAAGTATTGCTATAAACTAGCAGAAAGTCTTTAAAAATACATGAAACTTGGGACCAGCAGTTGGTGTAATGGCTATGTCACTGGATTTCCATGTACTCGACCGCAGTTTGAGTCCTGGACCCAGTGGCTTAAACTCACACCAGGTGTGTGTGCGTGTGTGCCCAATATCCTGAGAGGAGAATGGAGGAGAGGGGATTGCAGCCTGGCCATTCCCGGGGGGGGGGGTGATTTCTCGTTTTCTGTCTCTCTGTCTCTCTCTGTCTTTCTGGCGAGTGCAAGCACCCTCTAGCAAAAACTTCTCCCAAAAAAGAAAAGAAAAATATGTTAAGCTTATTCAGGACCTACCAAGGCACTGTGTGCCAAGTGCTATGAAATGTACTTAAGATAAGAATTTACATAAGAAACAGCCTCTGCCCTCAAAAATCTCCCATCCTGGGGCCAGCAGATGGCAGAGTGGTTATGTTCCTGTACTCCCACATGGCCGACCATGGTGTGAGCCCCAGACCTTGCAGCTTGAAACTCATGCTGTGTGTGTGTGTGTGTGTGTGTGTGTGTGTGTGCGCGCCCAAAATCACGTGAGAAGAATGGAGGAGAAGGGATTGTGGCATGGCCACCACCACGCTGGGGGGTGGGGAGGTGCATGATTTCTTGCTTTCCATCTCTCTGTCTCTCCAGCAAGTACATGTGCCTTATAGCAAAAATCTCTCAAAAAAAAAAATCTCCCATCCTGGGGCTAGCAGATGGTGTGGTAGTTGAGGCGGTGGACTCCCACATGGCCAACAGCACTTCAAGTCCCAGACCTGGTAGATTGCTTTCTCACTTTCCTTTTCTCTCTCTCTCTCTCTCTCTCTCTCTCTCTCTCTCTCTCTCTCTCTTTCTGGTGAATAGACATGCCCTGTAGCAAATTTTTAAATAATAGATCAAATTAAATAGATCATTCTTTTCTCCTGCTGAGTAAATACTAGACATACCAAGGCCAGGTAGGAAGGAAAGGAGAAGATAAGAAAAAGAGTGTTTTATCTAGCATAGCCACACAATCCACCTAATGGAGGTCACAAAAATGTAAGTTCTCCTTCTGTAATTTTTTAAAGCTTAATTTTATATATTTTTTAATGAGCATTTAATTAGATTCTTGGTTAAAAAAAATTAGAACATCAATTAGTGAGGATAAACTCCATTTGTAAAGGCAAACACAGATCACCGGTAACCCTGAAACTGAGGAAAAGTTTGATGTTTGCTAAAATTTTCGAGTTCGCAGCTTTCTGATCTACCTGGCACTGCTCTGTAATCTCATATTTCTCCTTCTCCGTGTCGAAGATCTCACCTTCCTGGTGTCTGGGCTTCTCCAGCTGCTTTTTCTTGAAATAAGCATCAATGAGGTGTTTTGGGATTTTTACTTTGCTAATATTAATTTTTGTGGAGGTGGCGGTGACAAATTTCTGGTGTGTTCTATGCAATGGAACTTGATTAAGGACCAGAGTTCCAGTCACAAGTAGCAAGCCACCGCTCAGCTGCTTCAGGAAAACCACTCTCTTGCCTCTGTGGAGTCCAGTAAGGATGATCGAAATGGTCCCAGGAGTGATGCGAGTTCTGTTTTCTCACATGCTGACTGAAGGGTTCTTTGCCATGGCTCAACAGCTTTTGAGGCACATCTTCAGTTGGAGAATACATAGGCATTTTCCTAAATTTAACCACTCGGGTACCTCCATTCTTATTTGTGACAGTGGCAAGAAGCTTCTCCTTTTTCTTTTCAATCCTGGATTTAGTGGCCGAATATTTCTTCTTGTAAATGGCAGATCGGGAGTATCTGCTGATGCCCCAGATCAGGACTGGGTTTCAGCTGCAATGGGACTTCCCCTTCTTAGGTCCTTTAGCCTTGGGTCACCTTTTGTAACCTTGCCACTGGCATCAGCCTTCTTAGCTTCAGGTTTCTTCTCCTTAGTGTCCTACTTCACAGCTTTTACACCTGCCATCTTGTACAGTGGGAATGAGATCTAACTTACAGTTATTTTAATCAAAGGCTTATAGCCAACTATGACATTTCTATATACTTTGTATTTAGAAAACTTTTATGGCTAACATTTTTTACTGTATGATGGTCCTCATGTATGGATTATTTCATTAAATCATCATGTATCAAAAATATACATGATATTTTTATTCCTTTTACAGATGACAAGGCTGAGCCATCTGAGCAGTTCAAAAATTTGTCTGAGTTCGCATACCAGGTAAACAGAGCCCTCGGCCATTCGTCTAGGCTTTGTCAACGTTGGTTATATAAGAGAAAAGTGAAAGAGTCATAGGATTCTCCCTTAGCACAGAGAATATTTTCATCATAATGTCTGAAATTCCATCCAATGTTTAAGGTTAAGAAAGCATTCGAAATTACTTGGCTTACTATGCCTTAGTAACAGGGAGTTTGTATGTTTAATCTTCAACTCTACAAAGTGTGCAAAGGAAAACCAAAGTAATAGCATACATTTTTTATGATCAAACAACTAGATTCGGTTCTGGTCGATTAAAATGGTCTGCATAGGACTCTCAACAGGATGGTGATTAATGTCAAGAAAAAAATCTTGTTGAGACCTACTGGCTGCTTTATAAAGAAAACTCACAAGGATCCCATTCCTTAGTGGCGGGTTGGACAAGAAGGACGCAGTACCATTAGCAACCAGCACAATGTTAGGGAGAAAAAAAAAAAGAGAAAGAAAAGGCATGTATTGTTTAATAGAGATCAGCTGCCGAAGAGACACTTATCAGAACCCTCTTTGTTCCTGAGGCTGGGATTATTTGCCACAGGCTCACCAGACAGCAGGAACACAAGCAGGATCGCACAGATGAAAAACACATGAGAAACCACCCGGGGTCCAGGGGGCCAGGATGACAGCCACTGAGTGGGAGTGCAAAGAGTGATCATCCAGTGGTTCCCCGACCTCGCAAGATGCCAGACTCCTGGGACCACAGGGGCCAAAGCCTCCGGGCAGCCAAGAGGCACAGAACTGTTGCTACTTAATGAAGCCTGAAAGAAAGGGCCTTGCTGCTGTGCTTTTAATGTTTCATTAAAGGTTTTTAGTTCAGGTCTGGGCTAAGTGGACTCCTGGGTTTCTCAGTGACCCAGCTACCTTATGGACTGCACACCCATGTGGACCCTTCCCAACCCACCAAGTGTGAGAACAAATGTGGTTGATTCTCCTCCAGAGAGAGCCTGGTAGTCACACAGCAGGTTGTCTCCCACACAAAAGCGTTTCCTTGTACTCCAGTGCCCTTTGCTTTGACCCCTTGCTTCCACCTCTAAGCGCCTTCCTGAGACACTGTGTTACACATAACGTTGCTTTGTGGGCTCCGGAGACCTCCTCTGTTCTTTATTATTTGACCAAGGTTACGAGTCACAATAGTGACAGTCCTCAAAGAGCCCAGGCCAAGGCCAAGGCTAAGGGGACATCCAACTAACTCCTTGACAGTTCCCTTCCTAAGAAACAGTACGTAAAGCAGTAATTCCAACTGGATATCCTGCTTTGATGCTTACTTAGCTTCTCTCTTTTTTTCTTTTTAAAGAACAAACAGTAAGCAGAAGGCTAGGGCTTTAAAAAGCAACACTCATATATAGTTTACCTAAATAAATAAATGAATAAAATTTAAAAAGTGACCTATGTATTCCTAAGGACAACTGTAAAAGAATAAGGGCATTCTGGATGTATGGAAATGCATATGGCATCACAAGTTAAAAATTGGACTAATTATTCAGCTGATATTCTCTGTTTAAAATTCTAAAAGCCTACCCGGGATAACCAAGGTTAGAATTTTAGGTTATTAATTTGTATGATAAGGCCACAGTTTAGGAAACGTGCTTTGTATATTCAAGTATGAGAGAAAATGGGGCCCCAAAGTTTGGGATTTCTTACAAAAACAGCTCTTCTGTAATGGTTTAGGGTTCCATGTGGTTGTGATATTTCCAGAATGAAAGATTAAGTCAATCCTGATGAAACTTTGAAAGATGCCACCAAGTTTAAGTGTTTCAAAGCCAACACTTCAACTGCTAAATCATTCCCTCTGTTTTAAAGGAGTGATTATTTGATTGGCAATGGGGGTGGAGAGAAATCCTTCACCAGTAATGCATATGGGCACATCATCTCCATGATTACATATGAAAGAGAAAGGGATCTGGGGAAAGCCTCCTGATTCATTCGGACACACAAATCATCCAAAGGAGGGGGTTACCCCATTTTCTCTTGAACTCTAGTAGGAAATTTCCCATGCCATAATTGTATTTGTTATAGTGCAATGATCAAAGTCAATAAATTCCTCCATCTATCCCCATCCAGGGAAACCATATGGCATTACTAGGGGAATCACATGTAATGCTGGTTTGTTGTAGACATGATTAAATACCCATGGGGGAGGGGAACACTGAAGAGAGTCAAAGCATTTGAAAGAAGAGACTGAATGCATGAACTCTAAGAGACACGTGGATATATAGTCTACTTCTGGAAGATCTAAAGTGGTAGATCTATACAGAAAACAGAAAACATACTGCAATATGATCATGAAAGGAAAAGAGGATGGATTCCTTAAAAAAAAAAAAAAAAGATAGGTGATTCTTTCTGCAGCTGTGCACATACAAATCATGTAGGTCTTTCTCAGAAGTTCGGGGTTCTAGGACACAGAGATGTCTGTTCTGAAGTCTGATGATCACAGACAGTCCTCATAACAGTGCTCTAATTTGTTTCTAACATTTAGGGGGAAATAAGAAGGCAGTATTTTCTTGACTTTCAAATTGTTGAAAATTTAAAACTTGGTAATTCCTCAAATCATTAGAGACACAAGGAAACGGGTATTATTGACCTGAGTGAGTACATTTTGGTACATGTAGTTTGACTAGGTTTACCAAAATTTTAAATTTGCATATACAATGACCCTACAGATCCACAGTTCTATCTTACAGAAGAACAAGTAAAAGATACAAAATATATTCCCATGAGTATCCATTGCAGCATTTTTTTGATTCTAACAAAACATGGATGAAATCTTAGTGACTAGCAGTAGAGCAATGGCTATCTGCATCAGAATAATCTACTCAATAGAATATGTAGCCGGTGAGAGGAAAGAATAAGAAAAGCTCCCTATTTAGTGTCCAAGAGTCTTTTGAAATCATAGAATGTGAATCCACTTACCAAAAAAAGAATCTAAAAATATATAATGCATAGGCATGACTGGTCAATTTTCATCTATACAAAGAAAATTTTTAGAAACTTACCTAAGAAATTGTTTTCTTTAAGATGTTCCCAGAAGTGGGAATCTGAAGGGGAAAAAACATTTTTCATTTTATATATTTTTGTTCTGTTTGACTTTTTCCTTTTAAAATAAGCAGGTAGAGAGGTCAGCAGGTGGCATGGTGGTTAAGAGTGCTGGAGTCCAGCACTCCCATATGGCCAACTGCAGTTCGAGTCCCAGACCTGATAGCTCGCTTTCTCACTTTCCCTCTCTCTCTCTCTCTCAGTCTGTCCCTCTCTGGTCAAATTTTTAAAAAGTAAACAAATAAACAAAGTTAAATAAAAAAATTTAAAAATTTAAATAAAAAAATAAGCAGGTAGGGACCAGTAGATGGCATAGCAGTTACACTGCTGGACTCCACATGGTTAAGCACGTTTCGAGTTTCAGACCTGGTAGTTTAAAACTCATGCCAGGTGCATGTGTGTGAATGTCAAGATCCTGAGAGGAGAATGGTCTGTGGCATGGCCATTCCCCACAAGGGGTGATTTCTCACTCTCCCCATCACTGTCTCTGCCTCTCCCCAGCAAGCACATGCACCCTAAGGCAAAAAAAAAAAACTCTTTAAAAAAAGAAAAAAGCAGCTAAACATGCAATTTTTAAGGACTAACCAATAAAACATCATTTATAGCTCAGTTTTCTCTTTCTTTAAACTTTTATTAAGAAAGTACAATTTACATACAATAAAATTTTCTAGTTTTAAGTGAATAATTAAAAATGTATGCAGTCATGTACCCACCCTCATATTTATGATATAGGATATTTTCATCACCTAAAATTGGTCTCTACTCCTTTGCTATTGATCCTCTATCCGTAACCCCTGGGTCCTGAAAACCACCAATCTACTTTCTCTTTCCAGTTTTTCTGATTAGTTTTGCTTTTTGTATTCTCTTACTAGCTCATATTTCATACAATGTAATCATAAAAAGTGGAATTTTGCAACTGCTGTGTTTGTTTAGCATAATGTTTTTAAGATTTATCTATATTATTGGCACTAGCAGGTGGTATTGTGGTTAAGACGCTGGATACTCCCACATGGCTGACCACAGTTCGAGTTCTGGACCTGGTGGCTTGCTTTCTCACTTTCCCTCTCTCTCTCTCTCTGTGTGTGTGTGTGTGTGTGTGTGTGTGTGTGTGTGTTTCTCTCTAGTCAAATAAAAATAAATGAATGAATAAATAAAAATTAAATAAATAATTGTTTTTTAAACATTTATCTGTATTATTATAAGTATCAGCAGTTTCTTGCTTTTTATTTTCGAATAATAGTATTCCAGTGTGTGGACATAGTACAATGAGTTAATTCATTTGTCAGCTGATAGACATTTGGTTTTTATTGTTTTTTTTGTTTTTTTTGTTTTTTTTTTTTGAGAGGTTTTTGCTGCAGGGCACATGTGCTCGCCAGAAAGACAGAGAGAGACAAAGAGACAGAAAGTAAGAAATCACTCCCCAGGGGAATGGCCATGCCGCAATCCCTTCTCCTCCATTCTCCTCTTGGGATCTTGGACACGCACGCACACACACACACACACACACACACACACACCCTGCATGAGTTTAAGCTACCAGGTCTGGGACTCAAACCATGATTGACTACATGGGAATCCAGAGACATAGCCATTAGGCCAACTGCTGGTCGTGCATCCCACATGTTTTGATATACTATGTCTTCATTTTTATTCAGCTCAAAATTTCCAATTTTCTTTGTAATTTTTTCTTTTGGCCCATTTTTTAAGTACTTTAATTTCTAAATATTTCAAAATTCTCTAAAGAGTTATCTTTCTGGTTTTTTTTTTTTTCTAATTTAAAACCATCGTGACTAGAGAATATACTTCAGATGCTTTTAATTTTTTTTTAATTTACTGAGATTTGGCTTATGGCCCAAAGTATGGTCTACCTTGGTGAGTATTCCGCATACACTTGGAAAAAAGAACAATTCATTCTGCTGGGTTGAGTGAATTGTTCCATAAATGTCAGGTAGGTCAACTGGGCAGATAGTGTTGTTTAGTCTTCTTTCCCTTACGGATTTTTCTGTCGACTTATTGTATCAACAAAGAGGCCTATTAAAATCTCCAAATACAATTGCAGGTTTGTCTACTTCTCCTATCATTATTAAAATTCACTTCATCTATCTTGAACCTGTTTTATTAGATGCATTAACATGTACACTTGTTAAGTTCTCTTAATGAATTTTCCGCTTCATCATTATGAAATGTCCCTGTTTATTCCTGGTATACTTCTTATCCTGACATCTATGTTTATATTAATATAGCAACTTTGGGGGTTTTTTTGATGAGTATTTGCATGGAATATCATTTTATATCTTTTTATTTCCTCTGTATGTTTAGATTTCAAATGAGTTTCTTATAGTTAGTCTTGCTTTTTATCCAATATGATGATCTGACTGGTAAATGGAGAATTTGAACCTACACTGTACAATCTGGTAGTCACTAGACACATATGACCATTGAGCACTGGAAAATAGCTAGGATAAATTGCAATGTCCTTTGTTTTTTGGGGGAGTTTTTTGAGAGGTTTTTGCTATAGGGCGTGTGCGCTTGCCAGAGAGACAGAGAGAGACAGAAAGACAGAAAGCGAGAAATCACACCCCCCCCAGGAGAGATGGCCACACCACAATCTCTTCTCCTCCATTCTCCTTTTGGGATCTTGGGCGCACACGCACACGCGCTCGACGTGAGTTTAAGCCACTGGGTCCGGGACTCGAACCGTGGTCGGCTACATGGGAGTTCAGCAACATAGCCATTATGCTAACTGCTGGTCCCACAATGTTCTTTAAGTATAACCTGCAAAAAAGATTTTGAGACATATTCTTAGATGAAAGAGAGAAAACAGCTCATCGATAATTTTTGTATAGATAACATATTAAAATGGTAGTATTTTCGATCTCCTGAGTTAAATAAAATTAAATAACTAAAATTAATCTCACATAATTTTACTCTTTGTGTGATTACTAGAAAAGCTTTAATTATATATATGCCTTCTATATAATGTGGTTTATATCTTTATTTCATAAAGCTGGAATAGACCACTTATGGTTAATATCATTGTTAACATGGTTGTGTTTAAATCCACTATACTGATATTTATTTTCTTTCTGATCCATTTGTTTTTCATTCATTTTTTGTCTTTCTTCAGATTCACTGAACTTTATCTTATTTCATTTCTATCTCCAGTATTGGTTTATTAACTATACCTCTTTGTCTTACTTTATTAGTGGCTGATCAAGGATTTGCAGTACTTATCACAATCTAGTTTCAAATAATATGAATCATTTCATGCAGATTTTAAGAACTTTACAATAGTATACGTCATTTATCCCCTCTTGGCAATTGCACCATTTTTGTCCAATTTGTACTATTATATGTCACAGACACCACAATATGATGATTCTTTCCCCAGCCTGAGACAGTTTTCTCATATGCATGCTCAGAAAAGCATTCAAACACTTGAGAGAATCTCTATGCAAATCTCTGAAATTCTTTCTCAGTCTATAACTTTTTCCTTTCTGTTATTTTCAAATGCAAATTTTATGCACTTTGGCCTCCCTGAACTGTAAACTCTGCCTTCTCAATTCAGCAAATGATCCAGGCTCTACTTGGGTTCTCCTCCCTGGGATGCATGCTAGAAATTTTTCTAAGCAGTAAATTGTGGAAATCACAGGACTTCTCTCATTGTTCCCTTCTCTTAAGGATCACTCTCCTGAGCTGCCTGCTGACCATGTTCGAAAACACTTTTTCATATATTTTATCTGGTTTTCTAATTGTTTAAGATGGATTATATATGTCTAGTCCCTGTTACTCTAAGATGGCTCATACAAAGATTTATTATTTGTATATGATAGGAATTAAAAATACAGGTAACACCAAAACTAGTTTACCTTTTTATAGGACACCAGACTCTTAGGTTGCCCCCTGGGAATCTTTCTTTTTTTTTTTTTTGTTTTTTTGGTTTTTTGGTTTTTTTTGTTTTTGGGAGAGGTTTTTGCTATAGGGCACGTGTGCTCGCCAGACAGACAGAAAGAGACATAGAGACAGAAAGCAAGAAATCACCACCCAGGGGGGATGGTCACGCCGCAATCCCTTCTCCTCCATTCTCCTCTCGGGATCTTGGGCACGCACGCACACGCGCCCGGCGTGAGTTTTAAGCCACCGGGTCCGGGACACGAACCGCAGTCGACTATGTGGGAGTCCAGCGACATAGCCATTACGCTAACTGCTGGTTCCCCCCTGGGAATCTTTCTAAGAATCGGGGCCAGGAGGTGGTGTGGTGGTTAAGGTGCTGGACTCCCACATAGCTGACTGAGTCCTAGACCTGTCTTGCTTTCTCACTTTCTCCTTCTCTCTCACTCTTTCCTCTGTCTCTTTGATAAAATTAATATCAATAATCATAAATAAAATTAAATAATTTTTTTAAATCTAAGAATCAGTTATCATATATTATAGTTCTTTAGAATGACAGTTAATATATATAAACTTCTCAGAAAGAATATATCTTTTCCCCACAACTCACTATCCTAATGAATAAAGCCAATATCAATAATTGCTACAACTCTTTCACAATGCTTCAAAGTACTGATTATTTTCTATTTGCTTTATCAGATCTTTCCTGTGTTTTTCTAGTTCTTTCTGCCATCAATTTAGGTTTAACCAATAGAAGTCCAATGTCAGGAGATGCAAGTGTAGGAAGAAACAACAATTCTCTCCCTACACAGTCTTTTTTAATCAAGGTGTTGGCAATAGCTTCGTCTGCTTATGGCCAGAGTGCCTAAGAGCAGTCCCTCTCCCTTGGCTACCACACTTGCAAGATTCTGCCAATCCTTCTCCTTGGCTCCTCTGAGATAAAATGCCTTGACGTTCCACCACTGCTATTTCCTAGGTGTATCACCATCCCTTTTTGTTGTTACTTGTTTTGCTTTTCCCATACCTCTGTATAGAGTTCCTTTATTAAACTTTCTTCAGTTAATCTTTTAATGGATCATCTGTTTCCTGCTGAGGACCCCACAACCCAGGTCGCCCTATTAATGCTCCCCCTCTGAAATCATGAATTCCACATGCCAGTCTCTGACCACAGCTTCCTATCCTCTCAGTTCTCTAATTCTATGACTCTTAATCTTCCTGTTATTTCTCTAATCCCTTGCGTGTTCCCTTCCTCTCCTACTTCTCCCAATCTTTCAACCACTTTCTGGCTTTATTTTCTTCCCAATCCATTCTAGATTCAGTCGTCATTCGTACCACTCACTCTTCTGTCTCTCTTTTCTTTTATTTTAGGTTTTTGCCATAAGGCACATATGCTTGCCAGAGAGAGAAAGAGGGAAAGTGAAAAGTCACCCCCACTCCCCAGGAGAATGACCGCACTGCAATCCTTTCTCCTCCATCCTCCTTCCAGGATTTTTGGCACACATGCACAATTTTCAAGCCAGATCTGGGACTCAAACCACATTGACCACATGGTAGTCCAGCACCTTAACCACCACGTCACCTGCTGACCCCAACGATGTCTCTGTTTTGTTTTTATTAAGAATTATTTATTTAATTTTATTTATTGTTGTTGTTGTTGTTTTAATTTGCTATAAAGCATGTGAGCTTGCCAGAGAAACAGAGAAAGGGAAAGTGAGAAAGCAAGCCACCAAGTCTGGGACTCAAATTGTGGTTGACCATGTGGGAGTCCAGCACCTTAACCACCACACCACCTGCTGGCCCCATATCTCCATTTTTAATGATCCTCTCCATTTCCAGGAGTTCTGACTCAGCGTGGTGATCAAGATTTTAAAATTCTGTGGGCTTTTATTTATCTTATAAAATGAAGAGTTGATAACATAATGGTAAAATAACTGTTGCCCAACTGGGTCACTCTTAAGAGGAGGTACTCTCAATTTTTACACCAGGACAATAGTTCAGTCCCAAGGAAAGTAGGTATGTAACTTTCAGCTCTTGATTGCTATGATTATGTTAAACATGTTAAAAATACAAAGGGGATTTCAGTTTTTTCTAAAGTCCTGAGTTTGGCATTTACAGTGTTCTGCTTAGTGAACACAACAAAACATTTAGGAAAAACAAAGAGAAGAACAAGAAATCTAAGAGAGGGGGCTGGGACTAGCAAGGCGGTGTGGTGGTTAAGGCATTGGAATTCCCACCTGGCTGACCGTGGTTCAAGTCCCAGACCTGGCAGCATGCCTTCTTACTCTCCCTCTCTCTCTGTCTTTCTTTTGCAAAACGCATGTGAAATAATAATAATAATTAATTAACTAAATAATTATTTAAAAAAATAAAAAGAGGAAGGGCTGTGAAGTGTGAGGATAGTACAAGAAGAAAAGATGCACCATGATGTACTTCCTTCCAAATAGCTGGTTCATCAGGCTGTTTCCCACAAGGAAAGGGCCTGCTTTTTCTAAGAAGCAAGTGGAAGTGAACTCGCAGAACAATCTAACCATCTGGATATCAATGGAAAAACCTAATGCCCTCCTGCTTTCTTGTGGCTTTCCTACCATTTCCAGTTTTCAGTTTCAAACCACACAGAAGCTGATGCGCTTCCCTGTGTACCGCCTCCTGTCCTGCAACAAAAAGCCTTCTCCTTCTGAATAGGCATGGTCGCCATGGCAGCGGGGGGTCATAAACTCCTGAGCTGTGGGTCTTGGCACAATTCCATACATTATCTGCATCCTGGTGCAAATCAGTCCCTTTATCTAATTAGTAGCCTTACAAATAGCCACCTGCCCCAGAGCTTAACCATTAAAGATGCAATATTGGCTGAATAGCTTGAGACAAGGGGTGAGGATAACAGAAAACTGAAAGCTGATCTTAGTGAGGCCCTGTCTCTCCTGGCTACAGGCACCTGCAAGCCCTGGCCCACCCACATAGCAGGAGTTTAAAAGGAGGCTGAGAACAAATCGCTTCTGTCTTCATTTCAAGACTCACCTTGGGTGTCTCCTGATCCACTGGCCTCCCAGAACTGGGCCTGGTGACCTCTGCCTAAAGGACCTACTGACTATTCCAGCTTAAGTGCCCAGCTGATCTCTGTTCTGCTTTTTACCTGGAATGCCCAGTCCCACCTCTCTTTCTAGAACTCTACTAACAGCCCTGGCCTGCGCAGTTCACAGCCTGGTCTGGATACTTCAAAATCGTCTCTTGATTTGCCTTTTTTTTTTTTTTTTTTTTTTTTTTTGAGAGAGAGAGAGAGACATTTTTGCTATAGGGCACGTGTTCTTGCCCAAGACACAGAGAAAGAAAATGAGAAATCACCCCCCAGGGAGGCCACACTGCAATCCCTTCTCTTCTATTCCCCTCTCAGGATTTTGGGCATGTACCCACACATGCTTAGTGTGAGTTTTTTAGGCCATTGGGTACAGGAATCAAACCGCAGCTAGTTTTGTGGGAGTCTGGCCACGTAACCATTGGGTCATCTGCTGATCTCTCTTAATTTACTTTAAAGACTAGATCCTTTCTGACCTGTTTAAATACTAACACTTTTCTGTTCTTAATAAGACTGTATTCCAGACTCATGTTATCCTGATATTTGTCAGGTTCATCTATTTTCCTTCCAATAAATTACATATACATATATATATATATATATATATATGTTTGATGACTTTTTTCTTTATTTATGACAGAACATGTATACATGCACATGCATGTGACAGTAAGAATATGAGAGAAAGAGCTGAGCACTTTCCACAGCATCTGGTGACACCATGATCTTCCTCCAGTCCTCCAGCCCATCAGATCTTGCCCAGCACGTATCAGACTGACAGAGCCTGCTATTCAAACTTCAGTGCCATGTTAGTCCTGGCTTCCCTTGAGCAGGACATTACCTCTGCACTGTGAAGCTGGCTCACAAAATCATGTTTATGCAATATTCACTATATAGAAATAAAGGACTTCCTACATTTATTTTACAGGTAGTAAAAAATTGAACATTTATCAATCGAAACCAATGCATTTGAAATGTGGGTGAATCTGCCTTTTGCATCCTGAGCAGAATTTCAGATTTGATATCAAGGGCTGGGAATATGCTTATCCCTAAAACCTAGTGATTAAAAGAATCAGATCCCACATGGCAGACCATAGTTCCAATCCCACCCCCACCCAGGCAGATGGGCGTGCATGCCTAAATGCTGATAGGAATAGAAATGGAAGAGAAGGGGTTGCAGCGTGTGATGATGATCCACTGGGGAGTGCTCTGCGTGTGTGCGTCTGTCTGTCTGTCTCTCTGTTTTTCTGTCTCTCTCTGGTGACTGCATGTGTCTATTGGCAATTTTAAAAAAAGAAAGAAAGAGAAAGATGGATGAGCGTAGGGGCGTGGAGAGAAGTCTAGCTTCAGTGTTGCTAATGGTGCTATAGTGGCACCTTTGAGAGTTTCTATTATGACAGCAAAAGAGCACAAAATTTGCACTTTTCTTTTTCAACTTTCTTCAGTAAGGTTGTCAACCAACCAATGTATTCAACACAGATTAAAGTATTTCCTCTATGGGGACCAGCAGATGGCATAATGGTTACTTTGCTGGACTCTCACATAGTTAACCATAGTTCAAGTCCCAAACCTGGAGACTTAAACTCACGCCAGGTGTATGTGCTTGCATGCCCAAAATTCTGATAGGAGAATGAAGGAGAAGGGATTGTGCCATGGCCATCCCCCATAGGGGGGTGATTTTTCACTTTCTGTCTTTCTGTCTCTCTCTGTCTCTCTGGCGAGCACACGTGCCCTATAGCAAAAAATTATCTTAAAAAAATTTCCTCTATGCATTTATCTCTATCCACTTTTGTCAGTGCTTACTTGGTGTTCAATTGTGCCTTTTTTTAAAAGGGAGGTTTTTGCTATAGGGCGCTTGAGCTCACCAGAGAGACAGAGAGACAGAAAGCAAGAAATCACCCCCCCCCAGGGGTGATGGCCATGCCTCAATCCCTCCTCCTTCAATCTTCTCTCAGGATTTTGGGCACACACACATGCACCCAGCATGAGTTTTAAGCTGCCATGTCTCGAACTTGAACTACTGTTGACTATTTAGGAGTCCAGCACTATAACCATTACAGCATCTGCTGGTCTCTCAATTGTACCTTATAAAAAAAATTTTTTTAACTTTTTTTTTTTAATTATTAGAGGATGCATGCTTTCTCTAGAGAGAAAAAGGGAGAAAGCACTTCCAGTGGGGCATGGTCTTGCACTCTTTTTCCCTCTGTTTCTCTATTCTGTTAGGATTTTGGGCTTTCAAGCAACCATGGCCAGGATTTGAACCACAGCCTACCATGTGGAATTTGACTATGCATAGGGCTTAACTGCCTGACTACAATGCCAGCCTTCAATCACAATCACATTAAACAAAAGTTTTCATTATATAAAGAGATGACATGTTTCTAGTTTGGAACCAGCAGACGGCATAATGGTTGCGTCACTGGACACCCATATGACCAACTCCCATGTAGGCGATCACAGTTTGAGTCCTAGGCCCAACAGCTTAAAATTCATGGCAAGCACATATACGTGAGTGCCCAAGATCCCAAGAAGAAAAGAGAAGAGACGGGATTGTGGTGTGGCCATCCTTCCTCGGAGTTTATTTCTCACTTTCTGTCTCTCTGTTTCTCTCGGTCTCTCCAGTGAATGCATGTGCCCTACAGGGAAAAAAGTAAAAAGAACTCTCAAAAATAAAATAATAAAAAGAGGTGCTATGTTTTTGGTTTGGACTTACTTATCCAATGTCTTATTTCTCTCCAGACTTTAACTTCCATGAGGGGAAAACAATTTATTTCTAACCACCACTCCACCCTTATGAACAGATGTTTATTACAGGGCTAAGATGTTCAATGACTTCTTTATTATTTAGGAACTATCACAATTAGTAAGTTAAAATTCTACACCTTTGAGAATTAAACATTAGCACTTTTATTTCCACTAATCCCTTATTATTATAAACCATATTATCATCAATTATTGGGTGAAAATAATGTTTGGGGTACTGTTTTCACAACAATAAAAAGAACACACTTGCTGAACCTGTGACTCTAAAAATGAAAGAAAACAAAAATTTCCTCAATACCCGTCATGTTGAAAAGATGCCCAATTTGAAACTTGTTGAGATATTGAGAGGAAATTACATAAACCTAAAACGCATTGTTCAGAAACACCTGAGATAATCTGTGATTTCTCATTTAGGTGGTCTTTGGGATGTAACTTTTGACATAGAGAGAGTTTTCCCCACCTGACAAATTTGTCATTATCATTAATAAACAGAACTTGTTTTCTTTCCAGAATGCCTTGCCCTGGTCTGCAGATCCCTAAAGGACACAGCAGAATGGGCAGGAAAGCAAAGAAGGTCTGTGGTTTGAAGTGCCCAAGCCAAACTGATTTTTTCTGCAAATACACTGAACTATGATCAAAGAGTGCCATGTCCCAGAGCTTGAATAAAAGAAGTCTTCTGAAATCATTGGTTCTGTGAGTTGTTTTAGGGAGAGGACAGAAAACCCGGGATTATTCACAGTAGTAAACTGAGTTCATCTAAGCCTAGATGAAACTTCCCGATGAGGAAAAAACTAGAATTCTTTCTCTTTGTCTGCCTCGGCTGGACTGGGAATTTCCCTGAGCAGGTTGGCTGCTCTGCTAGCCTTCCCTTCATCTGCTCTAAGACTTACAATGTAGGGTTTTGTCTGCCCTCAGCCTAAAGGAAGTTACCAGAAAATTGATCTGGTAAGATGGTAAGAAACTGAGGCTGAGCAATTTTTCCCAATTCTTCCTGAAGCAATGTCATTCAGAGACAGCTTAACTCGTAGTGTGCGAACCCTTGCAAAAGTATGCAGGAAAGGGAGGATGAAGGTGAAGGTAATTGTCTGCTCGACAGGCCCATCTCCCTTGTTCTTTTTATTTTTTTAAGAATTATTTATTTAATTTTACTTATTATTATTAATTTCTTAAAAATTTTCCTATAGGGCACATGTGCTCTCCAGAGAAAGAGAAAGGGGATGTGAGAAAGCAAGCCAATGGGTCTGGGACTCAAACTGCCATTGGCCATGTGGGAATCCAGTGCCTTAACCACCATACCATCTGCTGTCCCCCATATCCTTTATTCTTTTATACTTTTTTGGGGGGAGAGATTTTTGCTATAGGAGAGAGAGAGACAGACAGAAAGTGAAAAATCACCACCCAAGTGAGATGGCCACATCACAATCCCTTCTCCTCTATTCTTGTCTTAGGATCTTGGGCATGCATGCACATGTGCCTGGCATGAGTTTTAAGTCACCAGGTCCAGTATTTGAACCTCAGTCAACTACGTGGGAGTCCATCGACATAACCATTACACCATCTTCTGGTCCCCTATTTCCCTTATTATTAAGTTACTAAATGAGAAAATGGAAAGTGGTGCCCTCCTCACTACCATCTCTTCCCAGGGGCTTTGCTTCATGCACCAGAAAACTGTGTATTGGGTGAGAACCATCTACCCTCATATACTGACATTTCTACCCTTTTAAAGAGTAATCCCCTGGTGACTATATTGATCCACTTATTTATAATATAGAAAATTTAAGATGGTGTTAGCAGGAAAAATAAGGAAGAAAAGCATACAGCTTCAGTTAGCAAGGTTCTAGTGTCTATTTAACTGTCTGCATCAATAGGAGGAACTGAATTATTTTCTCTAGGATCAGTTCCCTCAATTTCCAGATACGGGAGGTGAGGCCAAAAGTTTCTAACTACTTCTGGCTGTACAATGACATGGTTCTCAGTTCCTCATAATGAATTCCTATAAAGGATGTATATGAGCCAAGTATAAAGCATGCTATAGTATATTTAATAATTGTAAAGAAGCAACTGTGAGAGATAAATGTCAGAGAGAATTTTCTGCTCCTTTCTAGTCAGCCTGGAGAATTTATGAAAGAATAGGATATTTTGATGTGTAAGAATGTCTACAGAACTGAAGGTTGCAGGCTTCCTAGACATGAAGTATAGTCAAGGAAATAAGGCTTAAGGACTTAATAGAAGCATTAAATAAAATTGTTCTAGGGACCAGCAGTTAGCATAATGGCTATGTCACTGAACTCCCATGTAGTCGACCGCGGTTCAAGTCCCGGACCTGGTGGCTTAAACTCACACCAGGCATATATGCATGTGTGCCCAAGATCCTGAGAGGAGAATAAAGGAGAAGGGATTGTGACATGGCCATCCCCCCTGGGGGGTGATTTCTCGCTTTCTGTCTCTCTGTCTCTCTCTGTCTCTCTGGCGAGCACGTGCCCCATAGCAAAAACCTCTCCAAAAGAAAAAAAAACAAGGAAATATAAAATTGTTCTAGAAAGGAACAAATACAATAAAGAGGGGTGGTAAAGACAGATAAGTGAGCACATAGGAAGCAGAGAGCTGAAGAGCTTCAAAATATGATGTGAGGGCACACATATTCGGGAAGATATGCCATGGTCAAAACAAAGGAGAGAAAGATGGTACGGGTAATACTGTGTTGTGAGATGCTGCAGGCATTTGGAGAGATCCAGGGTTCAGATCCTGGGTTGACCTGAGCCAGGTAAACCCAGGGCTCTCTCATGATCAGGCTGGCTAGAAAGCTTGGGTGCAGGAATTGTAGCACAAGACACCCAAAGGGAAGTCTTTCTCATGAAATAAATATATGAATAAACTTTTAAAAAATACGACAAAGAGAATGACACAAGATCACCCTGATAGATAAACAGAGAAAGTAATGGTGGTGGCCAGTGAAGATGAGAAGGGCAGTAATAATCTACTATTATTAATTACTGCTACACCTGCTAAGTATTAGAACTCTCTGCCGAGAAATGTATAAGCACTTTGTCTACTCTCTACAACTCTCTCTCTCTAAAGGATATTGTCACACACATTGTAAGATTCTCATATTCTGGGGCTGGCAAGTGGTATGGCGGTTAAGGCACTAGAATCCCACATGGCTGATTGCAATTGAGTTCTGAGCCTGGCGGCTTGCTTTCTCACTTTCCCTTTCTCACTTTCTCTGGTCAAATTAAAATAATAATAATAATTAATAAAATGAATTATTATTTTTAAAAAATTATTTCCATGTTCATCTTTAATAAACTAAGGCTCAGGAAAAATGACTTCTGAAAGGTGGATCTGTGCTGTTTCAACACACTATTTCTGTTTGTCCATGAACAAGATACTCCCTCAATGAGGACCTTGGTCAATCAAGAATTAGGAATAAAAAACACCAACAGGTAACCATTGATAGGTTAGATGGAACAATTTCTCCTTGGGCAAAGGGACTGTGTCTTCTTTATCTTATTGTTCCCCTGCATTTAACCTAGAGTCTATAATCTCTACATCTCTCTGTAACAGACATAGAGATGTGTCACATGTCCCTCAGAGAAGGAGTTGCTGAACAGCAAGGGACTGTGGTCAGCCTCCAGCTGGCTCCATCAGTGTCGGCCTCACGTGGGGTCATGTCTGTGCCCTGTACCTGAGAAGGGAGTTAGAAGGGAGGCATAGGGGAAGAGTAAAGGCCTGAAGCTGACCTGGGACAACTCTGATGGAAATTTCTCACTCCTGAGCTCTCTACCAAATGGGCTAGGTCTTGTTAGTTCTACTTTGCAATTTGACTTCTCCCTTAGCCCAGTTCTGCTTCCATAGGTTGATCCCCAGTAAACATCTTGCACTCCATTTCCATCTTAGTTTTTGCTTCCAGACAACACAAGCTGGGACACACCCATTATGTATTCAATAAAGGTTTGGTAAGTTATTGGATGGACAAAGTGGTGTGAGCTAAGAAGTATTAGGTCACTGGGTAAGTAATGACATATTTTTCTACGTTTTTCCTTTTTTAAAGAACTATTTTATTTATTATTGTTATTTCTTAATTTGACCAGAGAGAGACATAGACACAGAAAGATAGGGAAACTGCGAAAGCAAGCCACCAGGTCCAGGACTCGAACCAAGGTCTACCATATTGGAGTCCAGTGCCTCAACCACCACATCACCTGCCGGTCCCTATTTTTCAATGTTCTTCTATGCAAAAAGGTATCATGACTTTCCCCGAAAGAGTCTTTTCTCCCAAAACAAATGTGCCTGTTGGCTCGTGACTGAGATTCTACATTCAGAGATGTATTTCTTGTCTTAATGCTTCCACTCCTGTAAGTACACCTGAGGTAAAAAGCATGTTAAACTCATTGGGAACTTACATCCAGTCTAAAAAACTAGTCCTAAAAGCACATTCTGTAGTAGGGAAAAAGGGAGAAAGGTATTAGAGACTGATCAGAGAGCACAGAGAATAAAGTACCTGGATTTAGTCCTGGTCCTACACTTGCTGACTGTGTGTCCTTGGACAAATCAGTCGGCCTCTCTGTACCCCAGTGCATATATAACAATGATAACAATAGGGACTAACAGATGGCATAATGGTTTCATTACTGGACTCTCACATAGCGGATCACAGTTCGAGTTCAAGACCTGGTGGCTTTAAATTTACGCCAAGTGTATGTGTGTGCATGCCCAAAATCCTGAGAGGAATGGAGGAGAAAGGATTGTGGTGTGGCTATCCCCCCTGAGGGGTGATTTCTCCCTTTCTGTTTCTCTGGAGAGGTCACGCACCCTATAGCAAAAATCTCTCTCTCTAAAAAAAAAAAAAGAAGAAGAAGAAGAAGAAGATAACAATAACCACAGCTACCTCAGAGGGCTGTTGCAAATATTAAATGAGTTAAAATATGAAAATATTTAGGCTAGTGAATGTCATAGGATAGCAGTCTCAATAATTATTAACTATTTCTACTATTAAGTTTACACTTTTGTCATTGAGCAGGCCTAGACGTGTCTAACTGTTAAGTATTCAGTTGGCAATGATGGGCCAAGGAGATAAGAAAAAGTTAATAAAATAGGATTATATATTACTGCTAATATTCAAATTTGTATAATATTTCTCCTTCACTTTTAACTCTGTCCCGGGTGGGGAAATGGGTTCCAATAATCTCTTGCACGTACTTCCATATCTTGAACTACCACATTTGTTATTATGACCTGTCTTTGTGTCTGATACCACCCTTACCTACCACTGTGAGATCCTGAGGAGTAAAATACTCTTTTTCATCCTTGTATCCCCTTCCACCCATTCATTTACTCATTTGGTCATTCATTAAATACATACTACAAACACAGCATGTACCAGACACTGTTTTTGGCATCAGACTAAAACAAAGTTCCTGCTCTCTTTGAGCCTACCCACTAACCACTTATACAGATGGTAATAAAATAAATATTCACTATATTGTTGAGTGAAAATTACTATCAGGAATTTTTTCTGTACTGGGCTCAGAACAAGTTTGCAATAAATGTTTATTGAAATAATGCATTTGTCCAAAAGAAATACAAGCCAATAACAGATATTTTTATTGTTCTCTCGGCTCCATTCAGAATAGATGAACGACGCAGAGCACTGCAAGCTGGAGTAGAGGATGGTTCTTTTCCGCAGTTCAGCCATTCAGATATGGAGCTCAGTGAAGCTGAGTTTGTCATATACAGAAGAGCCAGGAATCAAGATCATTCGAAGTGAACCTTATTTCTTCATTTATGCTACCATGGTGCTGCTTGCATGTGAATTTTCACACATATTTTTTTCAACCCTGTAGTGATAGAAAGATTCCATCACAGCAGTGAGATGTTCAGGCTTTGCAGTGAGTCTTTCTATGTGTTACTGTTAGTGTTATTATTGCTATCACTGGCAAATGTGGCATATCTACTGACATCTCTACAGTGCCTCCCTCATTCTCATTCTCCAGGTCTACTTCTCCTTTTCTACCATTGTTCTGAGTATTTCCTTAAAACAAAATGGAAATGACACATCCACTGTCATACTCAATGAGTTGTAAACCTAACCTCTCCTTGGTCACCTGAATTAAGGAAGGAAAATCTCTTCTAGTTTTGATTAGCTAAATAACATGGAGTTGTATTAAGATGCTTTTGATCTGCCCACATAAATACTTTGACACAGAGAAGTTGCTCCTTTAATGTCCCTCCACTAAGAATGGCCTTAAAATCTAAACGCAGTTTTTCAAAATGTGGTACTTCTGTTTTTATCCAGAAAATGTTGTAGGTTTTACATTAGAATGTCTTATCTAAAACACTGTTTCCTTCTTATGTCTATATCCAAAGCAGATGAAATTTGGGAAAAAAAAAAAAAAAAGTGCTTTTAAGCCTTTGTGTACACCCATAACAGCTTGTCCTTAATGTTGGGACAGTGGCAGGTGATGTTTCTTTGTCTTCTCATTCATCCTAAAAATCCTATTTAACTCCCTGAATCTGTCCTCCACTATGACCATGCCATCACCTCTGTGCCACCCCCTGTCCATCCAATATTTCTTTCCACCAGTATGTGTCTTCTGTGATAACAGGTTTTAAAAAAGGGGGCAATGTATTAATTTCATAACGCTATACTCTGTGATTTAAAATCTTTTTACTCTTCTTTGTATCCATTTGCCACATCTCTGTCTCACCTCTGACCCCTACTTCTTCCCAGCCATTTCATCGCCAATTTGGCCTGAGTCAGGGGAATGATTCATGGAATCATAAAACTCAGAATGGAAGAGGCCTTAAAGGTCAGCTTATTCAACCACTGAACTAAGTAGAAAAACCAACCCTTATTTTTGTGCTTTCTTCCTTGTCTTTCCAAACTCAATAGCCAACAGAATAACAGGGCCTCTAGTTTTTATGAAGCTTCTTGATTTGGATATATTTTTAACCAACGTACCTCTTGCTCCCTCTCTCTGAAATGGTGTAGATGGCGTCATGTCAACAGTAGGCAACAGATAATAGAAGAAATAGCCAAGTGGAGAATCGTTGATTCTAAAGCCTATAATCTTCTGAATATAGATTTTTCTGTAATGGAAATTATTGAGAAAAGTTGGAGTTTATATATTGGATAAGCGTAGATTTCAGTGTTAATTTGCTAATTTAATTAAACTTGGCTAGATGAAAGAAAATCCTTGGTTTTAACATATATAAATTTTTATGAGAACTGGCATCATGCCCGCACAACCTTTGATTTTTATCCTTTTGAAAATCTGGGAGTCTGAAATTATGTCAACATTCAAAATTTAAAAAAAAAAAAATACTGTATTATCCTCATATGGTTGATTTTTTCTCTCCCCCACCATTACTTACCGGGTAGTTTTCGTATGCTCTCTATTTCATTTTGTGTTTTTGTTTTTATTTTGGTTTTGGTTTTGTTTTTGTCAAAGGGCGCATGCACTCACTAGAGAAAGAGAGAATGAGACAGTGAGAGGGAAAGTGAGAAATCGCCCCCAGGGGATGGCCATGCTGCAATCCCTTCTCCTCCATTCTCCTCTTGGGATTTTGGGCACGCACATGCACCCAGCATGATTTTGAAGCCACCAGGTTTGAGACTCACACCTCAGTCAGCCAACTGGAATTCCAGCACCTTAACCACTAAGCCACCTGCTGGTCCCCATTTTGTGCTTTATTTTATGGGGTCTTCCGCCATAGCAAAATTGAGAGTAGGGGTACAGTGAACAGCATTTTCATTCTCTTAATTCTCAAATGTAAAAAGCAGATACACTTCTATTTTTTGTTTAACATTTACCAAGTCCCTCTTTGCACACAGTAGCAGTTGTTATAGGTACCTATGCTGCTTTCATTATGTCTGTAAAGAATATGGTGTGGGATATTTGGGTCAATTCCAACCCTTTTCTATAAACCCATGTGAAGCACACTGGCTGGTCATTCTAAGAAAGATACATTTAGAGACTTGTGTAAAAGGATCTGTATACTTGGAGACGAGCTGGGACCTAGCATATTTAAATTATTGTACAAATGTGTGTGATTCATTCGTTCATTCAAGAAGCCTTAGGGGAAAACTTGCACTTGCCAAGTTTAATGGGTAAATGTTGCAGATTTCAAAGCTAAACACAGAAGTGTTCCTCCTTTGGAACAGTATTTTCAGGAACGAACAACGTGGTTAAGTGCTGTTGTTGAATTATAGGCTGTGTTACGGAAAGACAAAGGAGGGCACAGAAGCACTCATCGAAACAGCCATAAAGCACAGCTCAGCTGACTGCCTTTGGCAGACGGATGTCTTAAATCTCACCTGAGGCTCTCCTGACCAGTGAGCATGGAGGCTACATATTCACCCAGGCCTGGGAACTGGCTCAGGTAGAAGCAGGGGGAAGGATGGTGAGGCTCTGAGGTGGAGAGAGACTAGACTAGACTGCAACTCTCCTGCCTTCCATCCACCCAGAGAGCTTCACTCAACTTCTTATTTTGTTTAGGCTTTTGCCATAAGGTGCATGTGCTCACCTAAGAGAGAGGGAAAGAGAAAGAAGAAAAGTAAGAAATCATCTCCCCCCAGGAGGGATGGCCACGACACAATCCCTTCTACTCCATTCTCCTCTTGGAATTTTGGGCACACACACACACGTGCCTGGCATGATTTTCAAGTCATCGAGTCCAGGACTTGAACTGGTTGTTGGTTGTATGAGAGTACAGCCTCTACCACTATGGTGCCTCCTGGCCCTCTCAATTTCTTTAAAATATAAACTTGTGACACATTTTATTTCATAATATGTCTTTTGATAATAAAAATATTAATGCTTAAAAATTTGAAAACTGGGGCCAGCAGGTGGCATAGGAGTTAAGGCGCTGGACTTCCACGTGGTGTTCAGTTGAGTCCCAGACCTAGCAGCTTGAAATTCACGCTGGGTGCATGTGCATGTGTGCCCAAAATCGCAAGAGGAGAATAAGGAGAAAGGATTGTGCCATGGCCATTCCCCACTGAGGGGTGGTTTCTCACTTTCTGTCTCTCTATCTCTCTGGTGAGTGCTTAAGCCCTATAGCAAAAATCAAAAAAAAAAAAAATTGAAAACTGAACATGAAATTTGAAAAATGAACATGAAATTCAGCACATGATCTTGCATACTGGTGTGTGTGAGTGTGTGTGTGTGTGGTGTGTGTTTTCTGCTGAAATATAATTGTTTCAATACCGGGCATCTAGGTACACAAAAAATACATTCAAAGAGACTGTGCTGGTTATAGGATTTATGCAAAAGAATATTTATTGGTACAACATTTACAAGAATGAGACATTGGTAGAACTTAAACATGCAGCCATAAAATGCTTTGATAAATGTCATATTTTACCACATTATGAAGGAATTTTTAAAAGGAGATAGATTCACATATGTTAATATATTAATAGGAGACTGATCAAGATATATTGTTATGTATACAAGCAACTTTATTAGCATTCCAATGAGAATGGAGTATGATTCCTGATTTACAAACTGAGATGCACAAAAGATGTAACTTTTTCTTTTTTTCTTTGAGAGATTTTTACTATAGGGGGCATGCGCTTGCCAGAGAGAGAAAGAGACAGAAAGCGAGAAATCACCCCCTGAGGGGATGGCCAAATCGTGATCTCTTCTCCGTTCTCCTTTTGGGATCTTGGGCACACATGCACATGCATCTGACATAAGTTTCAAGCCACCAGATCCAGAACTCGAACCGCAGTGAACTACGTGGAGTACAGTGACATAACCATTATGCCATCTGCTGGTCCCAACATGTAACTTTTTTTAAAACAATGGACTTATTTTCTGTTTTAAATCTGTTTTTCAGTTCCCAGCACGAAGCGATGAGTGGTTGAAAGGATGAGTGTGACAGTTGCCCTGGTCGGTCACTGCGCATTGCATTTAAATGCTGAGGAATTACTTTGTACTCCCCCAAGTATGTACAAATGCTGTATGTCAATTTATTACATCTGTTCTTAAAATTTTATTTTTCTGTGGTGATATACATATAATTCTTGCTGTTGTGTTTGTACTCCAGGCAGGTTTCTATAGGGCCAAGAGGCGGGCAAGGAAACAGCTCCTCCTTGGTTTATCATCTATTAGTGCTGGTGTCCTAGAATGCATTCTCACCCTCTCTGGTCACTCAACTTAAGATTATTCAAGTCATTGCTGCATCTTCTTCTTCCCATGTCTGGTTCTCTCATATTTTTTTCTGGGCCCTTCCTAAGAGTCATTCCATTCACACTAGGCTGCTGGAAATTCTGAGACTGTCTAAAGTCCAGCAGGTCTAGACACACCCCAGTGGCATTTATTTTGCTCCTGGAGTCCTGTCATCACTCCTGCCTGAAGATCCACCAGAAAAGGCACAATCTCTCTACATTTAAATTCCATATGCCTGTCTTTCCACTACCAAGTTCACCTAAGTTGGGGAGACAAGACAAGGACCTTCTTTCTCCGGAATGCGTAAGGAAGGTTGCTTAAATAGTCATGAGGTTTGAACAATGCATAAAAATACTTGCCTGAACATGAGCAGGCTGAAATCTAGAAAGTCAAGACTCTTGTCATGGGGCCAAGGACATGGGAAGCAGGAGGGGCCTTTGTCTCTGCACACAGATGTTGTCAACTGTCTAAGTCACTGCTCCTTGGACGGATCCACTCAACACAGCACCGTGTGGTAATTCATCCACCAAAATGTGGCTTTTTCTAATTCTCAGAAGATAGTAGTATCAGATATTCTTCTTCTTCCCTGTCTCCTCCTAAGAACTGAAATCTTTCTTATTCAGTCTTAAGAGCGCTAAAGTTATTTCTGACTTAAATATTCTTTCAAATCTCCTTTTGCGCCTTGTGTCTTTTTTCTATCCCTACAAGAGCTAGAAACACAAAAATATGACACTGAAAAGTTGACACCCTTTTTAAAATTCATTCAGTCAGGTCATCTTTTCTCCAAGGCAATGAATGCAGAGTGTTAGCTGATGGAAAGGGTAAAAGGCCAAGACCACTAGGAAATACAGAGAGGAAGAAAAATTCTCAGTTAATATTTCTAAATATCATCCTGCCATTGTGTATGCACAGAATACCTCTAGAAGCCCACATACTTGTGTTAATTGTTAGTAGTAATTCCCCTCAGGAGTGAAATTTGGAGATGAGACTTCAGTTTACTGCTATAGAAAGTCTTCCTTTCAAATTGTTTTCACAAAGAGCTCCTGCGACTTTTGGAATTTCAATTTTTTTTATTTGAAGATAATATATTTAAAACTGGAGAAAAGTGCTTCAATGTAGTTTCAGTTATAGCATTCAGAACAATTTATTCTCCCTTCTCATTGCTGATTTATGATACATCCCTCTATGGTAGAGTTTACCTTTTTTTTTTAAGATTTTTTTTTTTTTTTTTTTTTTTTTTTTTGCCATAGGGCAGAAGGAGACAGAGATAGATAGAGAAGGAAAGTGAGAAATCACCCTCCAGAGGGATGGCCACAATGCAATCCCTTCTCTTCCATTCTCTTGAGATTTGGGGCATGTGCACACACGTGTCTGGCATGATTTTCAAGCCACCAAGTCTGAGTCTTGAACCATGGTCAGCCATGTGGGAGTCTAGAATCTTAACCACCACACCACCTGTTGGCCTCGAGTTAAACTATTTTTTAACATCTTGCTCATCATTTATATGACATTAGTACCAGCTATGGAAGTGGAAGAATTAACCGATGGATACGATGTGGGTTAAAATGTACATAACTAATCATTTAACATGACTTGTCTCCTAGGTAGAGCCACAACGGATCCCTAACTAGGATGCTGACTTCCCACCTTCTTTTGCAGCTGAGGAAAATCCAACATGCAACAAATTAAGAGTAAATCTGGGAGGGTGACCCAAAGGAACCGAACCTAGGAATACTGGGACAAAAGCCCCAGTCCTCTGATTCCAGCCCAGTGATTGTTCTATAACAGAATACTCTCTCAGCCTGGGCTACCTCTCTGACTCTGTGACTACAGAAGGTGAGCACAAATGGACGTAGTGAATGAAGCATAAGTTTCAAAGGCCTAATTTGTCTGGGCCCTTTTCAAAGCAATGGGTTTCACATAGACATATGACTTTTGTAAAATTTGTAAAAGCAATAATTTTTAAATAATGCTTTAAAAGATCATCAAGGAGCTGGCAGGTGACATGGTGGCTAAGGGTGCTCAACTCCCACATGGCCGCCTGTGGTTTGAGTCCTGGACCTGGTAGCTTGCTTTTCTCACTTTCCTCTTCTCTTTCACTCTGTGCCTCTCTGGTCAAAGTTAGAACGAAAGAACGAAAGAACTTGGAAGGAAGGAAGGAAGGAAGGAAGGAAGGAAGGAAGGAAGGAAGGAAGGAAGGAAGGAAGGAAGAGAGAGAGAGAGAGAGAAAGAGAGAGAGAAAGAGAGAGAGAGAAAGAGAGAGAGAGAGAAAGAGAGAGAGAGAGAGAGAGAGAAAGAAAGAAAGAAAGAAAGAAAGAAAGAAAGAAAGAAAGAAAGAAAGAAAGAAAGAAAGGAAGGAAGAAGAAAGAAAGAAAAGAAAGAAAGGAAATAAGTTAAATAATTCTCAAAAAATAATAAAATTTAAATATTTCTTTGCAATGGGTTAAGGGAAGCTTTCCACTCCAGTTTCCCTTCATATTAGGTGGCATTGTGCGGCCTTTAGTGTTTGAGGATCTGACTGAGAGGTGATTAGGTTGTAAACACATACAATCTCAGTACAGTATCATGTATTTATAGGTTCACAATTGCTTCCGTGAAAGGTATTGCCCGCCATCACAGTGTTGAAGAGATTCCAAGAATACCTTCACCATCCCTGCACCGACTCTCTGGGTCTCCTGACTCAAAGGTACAGGGCCAATGGTTGGTCCCTACAGGGCTCAGCTCTGACAACATGTGGCGATGGAGGAGAGAAGTCCAACTGTTTGGAGCCAGAAGCTAATCTGTAGAAAATTATTCTAAACATCAAGTGTGTGAAACTTTAATAGGGGATTTGTTTTTCATTGAGATCTAATCAAAGAATTTTGGGGGCATGAATGCATTTGATAATGCAATATACACAATTATAAAATCTTTTCCACATTTCTTATATTTTATGGCAATTGTGTGAAAGAAGATTTACCAGAATTATTAGGTTTAAATGGAACAAACCTACATCATAATAAAAATAGAGAGCAGGTCTGTAACAATTCAAGAACAAAGGAGGTTTTCTCAATTTGACTTCATAAAATTTCATGTGTGGGGGCTGGCAGGTGACATAGTGGTTAAAGCCACTTGATCCCCACATGGCTGACCGCGGGTTCGATTCCCAGACCTGGCAGCTTGCTTTCTCGCTTTCCCTTTCTCTCTCTGTCTGTTAGCAACTTACTTAATCCCTGTAGTGTATTGACTTCTCATCCTACTTCTCCCCTTCATCCTTGAATGCAACCTCCTTAAGATATGTAGTCAGCATTAATGGTTCTTTTTCTTATTTCCATAGCAGTCAGTATTTACCTGAAACTGTTCTAGGCTAATGAATTCATCAAATATATATTGAGGACCAGGTGTATGCTGGACTTTGTACTGGGTCTCGGTACCATCCTCAGACCAGGCTTTGTCCAGGCCTCTGGTTTTTTTTTTTGGTTTTTGTTTTTTGTTTTTGATTTTTTTTAAGAATTATTTTATTAAACTTTATATATTGATTAATTGATTTTAATTTGACCAGAGAGGGACAGAGAAAGAGAGAGGGAAAGTAAGAAAACAAGCCACCAGATCTGGCACTCGACCTATAGTCAGCCATGTGGGAGTCCAGCACCCTTAACCACCACACCACCTGCCAGCCCCAACACGCCATATAGGTTTGTAGTATAGGGTCAAAGGCTATACCATGCAGCCTAGTTGTGTAGTAAGCTGACCATTAAGGTTTGTGTGAGCACACTCTGTTATGTTCACACAACAAACTTGTCCATCGCATTTGTCAGAATGTATCTCTGTATTTAAATGACATATGATTATAATAGTAATTCACATAATGTCTGACAAATATCACTTTGTTTATTTCAAAAAGGTAAAGTATCCTACAGTTACCTGTGAGTTTGTCACAGAGACTTGGGGTGCCTCAATGTACAATGTGAAAAATTATAGTTTTATCTACTATAATAGAATGTGAGCTCCTTTAAAAAGATATGTCACATTCATTGTGGCAAATTGTATTTTCCAAAGATGACTATATTTCCAGTCCCACGGTTTTTCTAGGACTTTATCACTCCCTCAATGACACATGAAGTCTAATTCCTCCCCCCTTGAATTGGAGACACTGGTGATTACCTTATAATCAACAGAACACAACAACAATACTACATGACTTTCAAGGCTCATAAAGGTGTTGTAGTGTCTTCACTGTTAACCAAAACACTTGCTTTGTGCTGCCACCAGAGTAATCTAACAGCCTGATGCTCCCATGTTGTAAGGAAGCCCAAATTATCCCACTCAGGGAGTCCACATGAAGAGGCCCTGAAGGCACCTGAAGAAAACTGACATTGTCAGCTACTAGAGCTATTCCAGTCCCCACCACAATCAGCACACAACCTGATGGGATACACTGAGCAGTAACCAGCCATCGGAGAGCCCTTCCTGAATTTCTGTTTCACAGAACATGTGACAGTAGTGAAATGGCTGTCATTATTTTAAGCCATGAGTTTTAAGATCATTTGTTAGGTAATGCCAGTAACTAGAAAATTATTCTTTTAAATGCATTGACAAAAGAGTATGTTGAACATTTCAGAAAATCAGTGTTCCTCAAACTAAATTTAAAATAGCAAATCTCAAGGAACTAGTGATTAAATCCAAACTTTGATGATGATAAAAGAACAAAGTCACAAATGAATATGGTGAAAATATGGGAACTTAAGTCAAATGTATACTGATCCTAGAGTAAACCCTGGACACTGAGGTTTAAATTTTTCAGTTTTGGGGCTGGCAGGAGGGGTAGTGGTTAAGGCAATTGACTTCCACATGGTTGACCATGTTTTGAGTGCCAGACCTGGTGGCTTGCTTTCTTACTTTCCGTTTCTGTCTCTCTGCCTTTCTGGTCAAATTTTTAAAATAATAACAACAAATTAAATTAGATAAATGACCCTTTTAAAAAAATTTTTTAAAGATTTTAATAAATGCCTTAGATAAGTTTTTTTTTTCTTTGATTTTGCTTTTATCTCTTCACAACAAAGGGCAAGAAAAAGACTCTAAATACTCATTTTCAATGAAGGCATCACAGGGGTCTTATGTGCTGACTTATCAATACCAGTTAATTGAGGGTTTTAGTCCATTCTAATTAAGCAAGGTACTACTATAATTGGTTAATGCCAAAGAAGCCAAATTTTTCCTTTTTGGGTATTAATATTATGTCATGTAGAGCCTAGCCAGAAGAATATGTCAAGTAGAAATTGTCTTAAAATTAGCAAAAAGGAAAAATAAGGAAGGGCCAGGGGAGCAAACAGATTGGGGGGGGGGGGGGCGCGGAGAAGAAAGCTAACAAAGAAAAAGTACAGCCGGATTATTTGCTATGCTGAGAATCAAACTGAACCTAACCTTAGACATCTGTTTGTGCCTAGTATTGTTTTTCATTGGCTTGGAGGGAGGTAATTAAAATGCCATGTAGCTGCTTGCCTTGTATGTATTTCTAAGCATAGTTCAAAATGTTATGAATCTGCCCTCTCAAAGAAATAGCTGATTATAGAAACAGAACAAAACCCCTTTGATCCCTCTTGTGATACAACTAGGTCATGAGGAGCAAAACTCCAAATGGATTCTCAGTTTTAGATGAGTCTTCATGGAAAGTTGGACCTGATAATGTTTCAAAATGAACAATGATGGGGAGGGACCAGCAGTTAGCGTAATGGCTATGTCGCTGGATTCCCATGTAGTCGACCACGGTTTGCGTCCCGGACCCGGTGGCTTAAAACTCACACCGGGCACGTGTGCGTGCGTGCCCAAGATCCCGGGAGGAGAATGAGAAGGGATTGCGGCGTGGCCATCCCCCTGGGGGGTGATTTCTCGCTTTCTGTCTCTCTGCCTCTCTCTGTCTGTTTGGCAAGCGCACGTGCCCTATAGCAAAAACCTCTCAAAAAAAAAAAAAAAAAAAAAAAAAAAAAAGAACAATGATGGAAACCAAGGCAGAATATAAAGCAAAAGCCTACTTGACGCAAGAAAAATATCAAAGAATTATTTTATTTTATTCATCATTATTATTTTTTTTTATTTGACCAGAGAGGGACAGAAAGAAAGAGAGAAAGGGGAAAAGCAAGCCGCCAGGTCCAAGAATAGAACCCTGGTCAGCCATGTGGGAGTCCAACGCCCCAACCACCACACCATCTGCTAGCCCCGATTTCAATTTTTTTGCACCAGAATAAATCCAACTTTATTACATTTTTCCATGATCTTTTGAAGTTCCCTCATACAAAGTACATAGTTTTAAAAACAAAAGGGATTTAATGGCTCACACATCTCAAGTCACCTCTTGACTTGAATGGTCAAGTAGAGAAAATGTGCTGGCGTCATAGCAGCTCAGTCTGGGACCTGGCTCAGCTTTTCTGCAGTTTTCCTCATTCTGCTCTCTCTACATATCACCCTCAAGCTTCCCTCATCGTTCCCAAATGAGTCTCCAAAGAAGGTGGTTTCATGCTTTCTCAGAGCTCTTAATCTGCCCACTGATTGCACCTCCCCTGAAACAATCGTAGTGGCCTGGGACTGTCTCGCCCGCAAACTTAAGCCAACAGTGCACAGGAGGGCAATGTCCTGATTGGTTGGTTTATGCCAAGTCAGTGTTCACTCCTGGACTGGAGTCAGTTCAATCTCACTCAAACCAAGAGCTACTAAAGCAATGGCAAGGGCTGGCTTTTCAGAGGAAAGTCTGAGTACTTCACGGAAGGTGGGAAGTGTGTAATGGATACTGGGAAGATAGTTAATATCCATCAGAAGTAGTTCTTATCTATTCACGTAGCAGCTTTTATGTTTCCTGGAAAAGTATAACTATGAAATAAGACTTTTGCCAGAAAAAAAAAATACTTCCATTCTAAGCTATGTAAACATTTTTAAAAATAATTATTTTACTTACCTTTATTTATTTTAATTTGACCAGAGAGTGACAGAGAGAGAGAAAGCGAGAAAGCAAGCTGCCAGGTCCAGAACCTTAGTCAGCCATATGGGAGTCCAGTGCCCTAAACCACCATGCCACCTGCCAGCCCTGTAAACACTGTTTGTAAAGAGAGGTTTTTGCTATAGGGCATTTGTGCTCACCAGAGAGACAGAAAGAGAGAAATCATCCCCCCCAGGGGGATGGCCACACCTCAATCCCTTCTCCTCTATTCTCGTCTCGGAATTTTGAACACACACATAACCGCACCTGGCATGAGTTTAAGCTGCCAGGCCCAGGAATTGAACCACAGTCAACTACATGGGAGTCCAACAATGTAACCATTACACCATCTGCTGCTCCAATATAAACATTTTTAAAAAGAATTATTTATTTATTTAATTCATTGTTATTATTTTTTAAATTTGACCAGAAAGAGACAGACAGAGAGCAAAAGGGAAAGGGAGAAAGAAAGCTGCTAGGTTCAGAACTTAAGTGGGAATGCAGCACCACCAACCACCTCACCACCTGCTGGTCCCATCATATCAACATTTTTAAATGCAGAAATAATCCATGAGTTTATCAGAAAAAAGTCAAAGAATTCGATTAGTAATGATTTCAACCAAGGAGAATGCTTCATTGTAGTGGTTCTAATTTATTAAGCAAATATTGAATGCTTGCATGTACCAGATACTGTGCTAAGTTCTGGACACTGATCCTTGTTATCATTCTACACTAATTCTTCACTGCCAAAAACAGAATGGTGGGGCCAGCAGGTGGTATAGTGGTTATGTCACTGGACTCCCACATGACCAACCATGGTTTGAGTCCTGGATTCAGTGATTTAAAACTCATGCACACTGTGTGTGTGTGTGTGTGTGTGTGTGTGTGTGTGTGTGTGTGCCCAAGATCCCATTAGGAGAATGGAGAAGGGATTATAGCATGGCAATTCCCCCTGGAGGGTGAGTTCTCACTTTCCCTCTCAGTGTCTTTGTTTCCCTCTCTCCAGTAAGCACACACTCCCTAAGGCAAAAACCTGTTTATAAAACAAACAAACAAAAAATGACCATTAACTTGTCCCATTTCAAAGATTAATCAAAGACATCAATAATAAGAAATTCTAAAAGGCAGGAAAAGAGCAGTGCCAAAACACCAAAAACAGTTGACATTTTTATCAGTGTATTTAGTACCACTGTGATAGAAATAAATTGATTTACTATTTATGATAGTCTAAAACACTATTAGAGATCTGAATAAATGATACGTATGTAATTTCTCTAAGACTGTTAGAACTAATTTCTCCCCCCAAATAAATTTATTTCTACTTTTGTGGATCACTAATGATATAAAGACTCTGCATTAGGAACAACAACCAAAATAAAACAAAACAGACCCAGCTACTGTGAACGTGCATAGCAGAGATGCCCATACCCTGCAAGACTGAGAGCCACATGACTGATTGTGGGTTCAGTTTCCTGAGTCAACCTGAAAATATGTTGGGTGTGTTTGGGTGTGCAGGTGTGAACCAGGAAACTAAGTCGCTAGAGAGTGGAGAAAGGGGACCAAAGAGTGACAAGACTTAAGGGTCTCTCTCTCTCTCTCTTTCTCTCATATGAACTATCATAAATAAACACATAAACAAGCAAATCAAAACAAAATATTAGAAATATCTATCATAAATATATATGTGTGTACACACATACACACAATAGCAACAGTACTATATAAACTCATACACTATTGCTATTAATTTTGAGGCTTAATTCTCCACTAAATTATTCCTTAGTGGTAAGATAATTTATAAACTGGTGAGAGGTCCACTAATTTTTTTATTCACCATTTAATACAATGATCAGAGTACCAGCAATTGGCATAATGGCTATGTTGCTGAACTCCCATCTAGTCGACCACAGTTCGAGTCCCGGACCAGGTGGCTTAAATCATACCAGGTGTGTGTGCGTGAATGCCTAAGACCCCGAGAGGAGAATGGGGATGGGATTGTGGCATGACCATCCCCCCCCCCCTGGGGGGGAGGGTTCCTTGCTTTCTGTCTCTCTGTCGCTCTTTCAGGTGAGCACATGCACCCTATAGCAAAAAACTCTCAAAAAAAAAAAAATACAGGAATCAGATTATACTCAATTTGGGATTGTTTCTTTTAGAGACAGAGAGAGATTTTTGCTATAGGGCATGTGTGCTCACCAGAGAGACAGAGACAGAAAGAAATCACCCCACCTCTGAGGAGGATGGTCACACCACAATCCCTTCCCCTCCACTCCTCTTGGGAATTTGGGCACACATGCACACATGCCTGGTGTGAGTCTACGCTGCTAGATTTGGGAGTCCATCAACACAACCATTATCCATCTGCTGCTCCTGGGGATTGTTTCTTCATGGTATCATAATGAGTAACTCAGCCCCAGACCTCAGGGTGTCTCTGAGTATGGACTATGTAGAATTAATAATAAAATTATTATCTTGGGCCAGCAGGTGGTGTGGGAGTTAAGGCACTGGATTCCACATGACCAACACTACAGTTCAAATCCCAGACCCAATGGCTTGAAAAACAAGCCAGAAGTGTGTCCGTGCATGTCCAAAATCCCAAGGGGAGAATAGACGGGAAGAGATTGCAGCATAGCCATCTTCCCTGGGGGTTAAGGGGGTGATTTCTCACTTTCCCTTTCTCTCTGTCTCCTCCAGCAAGCACACTCACCCTATGGCAAAGATCCAATAATAATAATAATTTTTATAGTCTAATCAGCGAGAAATAAGAGGACACCCAGACATAGCCAAATTATTGGAGTTTTATTGATTAAGCCAGCAGAGTATGAGGAGACTCATGTCATTCAAAACCTCCGCAGCCCACAGTGAAAGGTGAGAGGTGCTTATAAAAGCAAAAGCCACACTCTTCCGGATTGACATGGCAATCACAAGAACAAAGAGCAGTGGGTTTACAGAAGCAAAACAAGCAGGTTAATCATTCCTAAGGGTATGTTCCATCCCTACCTAAACGCAATGGAATCTTAATGACCTTTATGGCTAGGGCAAGGGGTTGGGCAATAGATTATTCTATCACTAAGGAACATCTTCAAGTAGGAAGTTTGGGATTATTTAGCAAAGACAGTAGGAATGTTAATCACTCTGTTTAGGCAAAAGGAGAAAGCTAGTTTCTAATATAGAGAGATGCTCCTGCTTCACTGCTTCATAATCATTATTATTATTATCTTTAGTATTCAAGTAGCTCATATCACTCACCAATGTCTAACAGCATGATGTACTGAGCACCCAGTTCCCACTTTCCGTATTTCCATACTGCCCTCACACAGACAATCTCTGTTCAGATCATCATTTTACTAACACTTCACCTCCCACAAAGCAATAGTGTGCAAGATTTCTATAATTAATGTTTGTAAGGAATTGTTAGAGCCTGATCTGAAAGATGCCTTTGAAGAGGTAAAGATTGTTGATACTATGATGTCCTGAATTTCTTACCCTTATCAAGACTGCTTCTATGAGGAAAAGTTAGAGAAATGATAGATGGGACCATTTTTATTTAGCACAGTCACAGGTGGCAAAACGTTGCCACAGGACTCAGGCAAGAATGTGTCCCTGAGCAACGTCAACTATGTAAGTATGTATCCTGTCAATCACCAAAAAAGAAGGCGCCATATTTTATAGGCCAGGGATAATGTTCATTCCACCCTGCTTACAGTGTGCTTTGTTCTAGGAAAGTTCAAGGCATCTTGCAAGCACCATAATTTAGCAAAGTATGAAATAAAAGCTACACATAGAAAAATTGGGCATTGGGGAAAATTAAGACATTATCTTTATTCAGCCATTAATCCAGGCTGAGTTGTCATTTTGGTCTTGCAAACTCTGTCCTCTATACAGACTATATTTGTTGTCACTTAGAAAAGGGGGGAAGGGGAACCGGCAGATAGCATAATGGCTACGTCACTGGACTCCCATGTAGTTGACCATGGTTCAAGTCCCGGACCTGGTGGCTTAATGACTAGGGGCTGGCAGGTGGCATGGTGGTTAAGACACTGGACTCTCACATGGCAGGTAGACATTCAAGTCCCGGACCTGGCAGTTTGCTTTTTCACTTTCCCTCTCTCTCTCTCCCTCTCTCTCACTCTCTGTGTCTCTCTGATCAAATTTAAAATAGTAATAATAATAATAATAGTAAAAAAAAAAATTCTTTAAAAAAATAAAATTATAATTACTAAAACAATTAGATGCTGACACTGATTCAAAGAAACAAATAAATACAATCAAAGATGAGTAGATCTTCAAAAAGCTGATGAAAAATACATACCATAAAAAAACTATGTGTGGGTTTCAAAATAGTTTTGCGTCAAAAGAAACTCACTTTGGGAACCAGCAGTTAGTGTAATGGCTATGTCGCTGGACTCCCACGTAGTCGACCACGGTTTGTGTCCCGGGCCCGGTGGCTTAAAACTCACGGCGGGCGTGTGTGCGTGAGTGCCCAAGATCCCGAGAGGAGAGTGGAGGAGAAGGGATTGCGGCATGACCATCCCCCCTGGGGGTTGATTTCTTGCTTTCTGTCTCTCTGTCTTTCTGTCTGTCGGGCGAGCGCACGCGCCCTATAGCGAAATACCTCTCCAAAGAAACTCACTTTAATCCATTATTCTTTAAACTTTTTGAAGGTCTTTGGTACAAAGTCTGTAAACCAAACAAATTATACATGTGCATTTAGCATGTAGAAAGCAAGCATCTATGTCATTAATAAGGTAATGTCCGAGCATCATCCATCGACTCTGAGGCAACCATTCAGAGGAAGAGCTGCTTCATGAGGGCAGGAATCCTGCCTGCATGAAACCCTGATTATCCCCCAGGCAAAAACATGATCCCCTGCTACAATGTAGCCATACCGTTATTATTTTCTAAAATTAATGGACTAGGGCAGGCCCTGTAGTTTAGTAGTTAAGGGAGCTAGATCCCACTTCTCTGACTGCTGTATGAATCCCAGCCTTGGTGACTTGAAAAACACAATGGGCGTATGTGCCTGTCTGCCCAAAGTCCTGACAGGATGGAGAAATAATGAAGGGATTGTGATGTGATCACACCCTATTGGAGAGTGCTCTCTCTCTCTCTGTCTCTCTCTCTCTATTTCTGGTGAGCTCATGTCCTTCTAGCAGTTAAAAAAAAATAAAAAAGAATTAATGGACTAAAATGCACTCCTAGGGGACCAGCAGGTGGCATGGTGGTTAAGGCACTAGACAACTCCCACATGGCCAACCACGGTTCAAGTCCTGGACCTGGTGGCTTGCTTTCTCACTTTCTCCCTCTGTGTGTGTGTGTGTGTGTGTGTGTGTGTCTTGTCAAATTAAAATAAATGAATGAATAAATAAAATTAAATAATTATTTAAGAAATAGCTCATTTAAAATTAAATTAAATTAAATGTACTCCTATATAACAAAATAGTATGCCAATATTAATTCTAAGTTGTATAAAGTTTTTTCAGTGGGGAAAAACATACTGAAAACTGATAAAGGCCAGCAGGTGTCATGGTGGTTAAGGCACTGGATTCCTACGAGACCAATTGCTGTTCAAGTCCCAGATCCAGCAGCTTGAAAATCACGAGAAATAAATAGATAAATAAATAGGGTTTGTTTTAGAAAAGGGGGAATAAAACTGATCATTTTGATTTAAAAAGTAAAATTCATGTTCCACATGAACATGCCAGAGTACAACAGTAAGAATTCAAAGAAAATGACAAACTGAAATAAATATTTATGTAGATTTGTAATATATGAGACAAACATTAAATGCCTTGATTTAAAATAAGTATTTTTTGTGCCAGCAGGTGGCTTGTTGGTTAAGACATTGGACACACACGTGGCCTACTGCAGTTCAAGTCCCAGATCTGGTGGCTTGTTTTCTCACTTTTTCTCTTTCTCTGTCTCTCTGGTGGATGCATGTGCCCTATGGCAAATTTATTATTATTAATAATAATAATAATAATAGGGACCAGCAGTTAGCGTAATGGCTTTATCACTGGACTCCCATGTAGTCGACTGCGGTTCACATCCCAGACCCAGTGACTTAAAACTCACGCCGGGCGCGTGTGTGTGAGTGTACAAGATCCCTAGAGGAGAACGGAGGAGAAGGGATTGCGGCGTGGCCATCCCCCCGGGGGGTGATTTCTCGCTTTCTGTCTCTCTGTCTCTATCTGTCTGGTGAGTGTGCGCGCCCTATAGCAAAAACCTCTCCAAAATAATAATAATAATAAATTAAATTAATAATTATTTTAAAATAAATAAATAAAATAAGTATTTTTAACTCATTAATAAAAAGACAACTCTCTTGAGAGTCTACCAATAGTCAAAAAAAATTACAGCTAGCCAATCAGACTATGAAAAAATTCTAGGGAACCAGCAGTTAGCGTAATGGCTATGCCGCTCCGCTGAACTCCCACGTAGTCGACCGCGGTTCGCGTCCCAGACCCGGTGGCTTAAAACTCACGCCCGGCGCGTGTGCGTGCATGCCCAAAATCCCAAGAGGAGAATGGAGGAAAAGGGATTGCGGCGTGACCATCCCCCCTGGGGGGTGATTTCCTGCTTTCTGTCTCTATGTCTCTCTCTGTCTGTCTGGCGAGCGCACGTACCCTATAGCGAAAAACCGCTCAAAAAAAAAAAAATTCTAATATCATTTACAGTTTTTAAGAAACTAAAATTAAAATAATAGATACTATTTCACTTATCATCTTAGCACTATCAAACTATGGAGTGTTGGTGATGATTCAGGGAGATGAGTATTCTCAACATTGCTGGCAGGGGTATAAACTGGTCCAACTGTTAGAAAAAGTAATCTGGCAAAAAATTTCAAAAGTGTTTAAAGTGTGAATACCATTTGGTCTCTTGATTCCATTTATAATAAGTAAAAGCAATCTTTTTTGGATTTTGTTTGTTTTTTCACTAGAGAGTACATGAACTTGCCTGAGAGAGATAGCAATAGTGAGAAACCAGTCCCCACAGAGAATAGTCACATTGCCATCCCTTCTTCTACATCTCCTCCTTTCAGGAGGCATGTGCACTTGGCGTTTGTCACAAGTCACCGATTCTGAGACTCAGACTACATGGTTGGCCACATGGGATCCAAGCCTTAAACATGGAGCTGGCCCTTTAATTTTTGTTGCTGTTATTTAGATTTTTGCCATAGGGTGCATGCACTTGCTGGAGAGAGAGAGAGAGAGAAAGTGAGCAATCCCCCCCCAAGGGGGGATGGTCACACCAAAATCCCTTCTCCATTCTTAGGATTTGAGGCAGGTATGCACATACACCTGACCATGTTTTTTTAAGCTGCTGGGTCTAGGACTCAAATTGCAGTCAGCCATGTGAAATCCAGCACCTTAACCACCATGCCACCTGCTGGCCCCTCCCTTTTTAAAGTTCATTTGTTTCTTCCATGAGTGAGAGAGATTCGTGGCAGAGGTGGGAGAAGACAGAGAGACATCACTTCCAACAGAGTCTTGATGCCATACCCATTCTAAAACAACATACACTCTCCATAAGGAGGAAAAACGCTGAAAGTACCTTCTGATGAAAAAGGTCTCATCATTGGAAATTAGCCTCTCCGTTTCTGTAAGACTGCTCCCTTGGAACTTTCAGGTGACTTAACAGGAGCCTTGTTTTAATCTTATCAGTGATGGGATGACTAGAAGAAAATACTGAATATTCGAACAGTAAGCAATCATTGTTTTTCTTTTTATTTTTTTGACAGGTTTATTTTATTTATTTTTTTTATTATTTATTTTACATACTTTCACTGAACATCACTACAGCATACCAAATGTGATTTTCCAGCCAGAATACACTGTAAAGTGGCTTAATCATACATGTTATCATCGACAAGTAATTTTCCATTTCTTGTTTCTTGTATATATATTTCCCCCCTATTTCTCACCCTCTGCCATTTCCCATCCTCCTCCCACCCTGACTCTGGTTTCTGCAGTTCCTTTCTGTTCTTTTATTCTTTCCCACATTGTACTGATTCACAAAATATCTTAATTAATCTAAATACTTTCTGATAAGTTCAGCTGATATATACATATCTGTGAACAAAAGTTGACTTTAGGCATGAAACTGTGGGTAGAATGAATTTACTATAAAATAGCACATAGTTGAGGCTATATAGCTTACTGTGGTCACTAAACAGATATTTTTAATACATTTTTTAATTTCAAGAAAGGCCATTTTAGCTTTAATAAATCAAAAAAATGTTAAGAGAACTTTGCTTAATACTTAAAACTAGGAAACAAGTTAGGATTCTGTTCAAATGGTAGGTACATGGACCTGTCCACAACTCAAGAAAAGACAAAACTCCTTAACACTGGAAAACAAAGCATAGACGGTCAGTAATGTTTTAGTCAAACGTCATAAAATTCTATTTCACCAGTTCAAACTGATGTACTTTATCCTCTGTTGTGGTCTGATCTTTCCGTTTAAATTCCGGAAGATAACGTTCAACTCTGGACTTGTCCCTACCATTAAGCTGGCCATTTTCTTAGTTGTTTTAGATCTCTTATTTCTGTGTGTCTGACTTTAGTTTTCCTGGGATAGCACTCCCTTCAGAACTTCTTGGAGAGCTCCTCTGGTGTTGGTAAATTCTTTCAGGTTTTGTTTATCAAGAATGTCCTTGTCTTCTCTTCCCATATGAAAGATAATCTTGCTGGATATAGTATTCCTGGTTGAAATTGTTTTTCACTCAACACTTTGAATATATTTTTTCCATTTTTTTCCTTGTTTGCATTGTTTCCAATGAAAGGTCCACTATTAGTTTGATGGGATACCCTTTGTAGGTAACTTGACATTTCTCTTTTGCCAGTCTGAGTATCTTGTCTTTGTCTGTGGTTTTGGTCATTCTGGTTATAACGTGTATTAGAGAAGATCTTCTTGGGTTGATCTTATTTGGAGTCCTTTGTATTTCTTGGGTCTGGATCTTTGAATGCCTCTCTAGGTTTGGGAAGTTTTCTTCCAGGATTTCGTGGAACAGATTGTCAATGCCCTTATTAGTTTCTTCACCTTCCGGGATACCAATTATCTGGATATCTGGACATTTAATAGTATCTAGTATTTCTCATATATTATTCTCATTTTTTGGACTATTTTCTCAGTCTTCGTGGTGGATTTTACTAGTCCAGCGATTCTGTCTTCTACATCTGAGATTCAATTTCCTGTATGACCTAGTCTGTTTTTAATACTTTCAAAGGAGGTTTTGACTTTCTGTATTATAGCCTTCATCTCCAATAGTTCCATCTGACTCTTTTTTATGGTGTGTATTTCCTCTTTCAGCTCTCACAAGAACTTCCTCACCTCCTGGAACTCATCGGCTTTTTTCTTCTGGTGTTCATTGTCTCTCTCCTCTTCCATCTCTGTTAGTTTTGTCACTATGAATACTTTAAATTCTTTATCGGACATTTCTATGAGTTCCATTGTACTGTCTGTGGATAAAGAGGAGTTATTTTTTTCCCTTGGGGGTGAGTTATTTTCTTGGTTTCACATCTTTCTTGTGTCCCTGCAGTGATTTCTAGTCATCTAATGGGTTATTGGTTTCTTCCTAATTTCCAGAAGATCAAACTGAGCAATCAGAGGTGCACAGGAGGATGTGGCCTGCACTCTTTGGCGTTGCATTTTTCCCCCTTTGTGTCACAGATTCAGTGGGAGTTGAGGAATATGAGGACCCAAATAGTATTCGGATTTTGGCAACTTTTCACTTAGATTTATCTAGACACTCAGTGGGTAAAGGTTGAGCAGCAAAGTGATGAGGTAAAAGAAAAAGGATAAGAAAACAGAGAAAGAGAGAAAGAAAAAAAAAGAGAAAAAACAGATAAAGTGAACAAACAAAAAATTATGTATTTTTTAATTTTAAAAAACAAAAAATAAAAACCACACAGCGCTAAATCTCAGCTCTAATAGTGGACTGAGTCTTCTTCTGACCTGCTCTTTCTTTTTGCCTAGATGGGAGAGGGAAAGGGGAGGGGATTATTACCCAGTTAAAGGAGGATTTCAGAGACAAGAAAAAGCTTTACCTTAAAAAAATTTTGTAAATGAAAAATTTTAAAAATGAAAAGACAGAGACAGATACACAGAAAGAGACAAAGAAAGACAGAGGGAAGGATGCAGGGGCTCTACCAGGGTAAATTCTCAGCAGAACATCTTCATTGCTCTTATCTCTGAACGCACTAGATCTCAGCTCTTATGGTGGACTCAGTCTTCTTCTGGCCTGCCCTTTCTTTTTGCCTCATACAGTAAGCCATCATTTTACCTTGCATTTCCTTATTAAATGTCACTCTTGCTTACTGGTTGAATATTCTAATTTAATGCAGGTTATTTTCATTTCAGTAAAGCCTTTCAGGGACAAATATAACTCTAAGGATCTAAAAATATATAAATGACACCTGAGTTGTAAAATCCCTGAACGTTTACTTATTGCACCCTGTAGAAAGGTTACTGTAATCTATTTCTCTCTTTCAGTAAGGAAAAAAAAAAAAAAACAGGAAAGAATCATGGCTAAATCTTTCACTGAAAGTATTTAAGCTGGATAAATCCCGAGAAAGCTAGCAGTGTTCATGTACTATGTGTTACTTTGAAGTCAATGAAGCTGAAAATCTCACTTTGGAAAGTTCTCTTAATCACTGAGAGTATAACCATGTTCTGATTTTAATTATGACATGGCAGATTTGAAAACAAATCAGTAAATACTGATGTGCAAGTTCTGGCATAATTACATGAATACTCCACAGAGCAGGCTATGAGCATATTTTTTCATATTAATCGGGGCATATTAAGTAAACCCAAGGAACCCAATTAAAAGCAATGAGCTTCTCTGCGCTGAGCCAACATTCCTACCTGACAGTGGCTAATGACTAGCATGGAGAAACAAAGAATATCAAAACTCAGTTAACCAAGACAAACTGTGTTGGAATTTTACTTCTACTGTAATGGTTTTAAGTTAGTGATCACAGCTAGAAGAAAGAAGTAACTGCTCTAGACTGATCAAGTATATCTAATGAGTTATAGTTTTGAACTTCTCTTTTTCTTTCTTAAGAATTATTTTATTTAACTCTACTTATTTATTTATTTTAATTTGACCAGAGAGGGACAGAGCGAGATAGCGAGAGAGTGAGAGTGAGAGCCAGAGAGAGAGAGAAAGTGAGAAAGCAAGTCACCAGGTCTGGGACTTGAACCATGGTCAGCCGTGTGGGAGTCCAACTCCCTTAACCACCACTCAGCTGCCAGCTCCTTAAACTTCTCCTTTAAAACCTCTAAGAGTTCTCAAAAAACTTTAAGAAGGTATGGAGGTTGGAATGTAATCTCCTCCATGATTTGCCTACAGTCTAATTCATTTTCCCAGGACAACCCTCTTCTCCTCAATCCACTTTCCTTCCATTTGCTCACAGAGAAAGAGAGAGGGAATGTGAGAAAGAAAGCTGCCAGATTCAGGACTAGAACTGTGGTCAGCCATGCGGAAGTCCAGCACCTCAACCACCACACCACCTGTTAGTCCACTATAGGCACTTTTAAAGTGAGAGTTTCATCAATAGCAGCTCCAAAATTTTTGCATAGGACTAGAAGCAGGTGAGAGTCACTCATCCTGGGGCCGGCAGGTGGCGAGATACTTAAGGGCACTGGATTCCCACATTTTTGACTGTGGTTCCAGTCCCCAACCTAGTGGCTTGCTTTCTCACTTTCCCTCTCTCTTGCTCTCACTCTGTCCCTCTCTGGCCAAATTTAAATACATACATACATACATACATACATACATAAAGTTAAATAGTTCTTTAAAAAAAAAAGAAGAATCACTCATCTTTCCCTAAGCATCTCTTGCATTTTTCAGTCTCTATATGTCTTTGCAAATGCTGGTCATTTTCCAAGAAAGTGTATTTATAATTGTAACTATTCTATGGACCAAGCAGGTGGCATGGTGGTTTATGCACTGGACTCTGCATGATCCACCACAGTTCGAGTCCCAAACCTGATGGCTTACTTCTCACTTTCCCTCTCTCTCTCTCTCTCTGGTGAACACACATGCTCTATGGCAAATTTTAAAATAATAACATTAAAAATAAACAAAATTAATACTTTTTTTTAATTGTAACTATTCTGTACATCCTTTAAGATCCTACTTAAAGGCTACATTTTCCCTTAGTCCTCCTAAATAGATAAAGGGTTATGGGCTATACACTCTTTTCCAATAATGTTAAGAGCAATACAAAGACAACTCAATAAACATCATATCCAAGTGAAAATAGAATGATCGCAATATAATTGGAGATTGAAGACAAAAGTTCTTGGGCCAACACCGCTCTTCCAACAGGATTACTGCCTCTGATCCTATGCAAAAATGTTGGGGCTGCCACTGATAAAAATCTTCCTTTAAAAGTGCCCATAACTGGCCAGCAGATGGTGTACTAGCTGAGGCACTAGATTCCCTCATGACTGATCACAGTTCAAGTCTGAGACCTGGCAGTTTTCTTTCTCACTTTCTCTCTCTTTCTTTCTCTGGTAAAATAAAATAGAAACAAATAAAATTAAGTAGATAATTCTTTTTTTAAAAAAAGTACCATAGCACTCAGTTCCTGCTTACCTTGGTCTTGGCTACATCCCATCTGCTGTAACAGTTGTTTGTGTTTAGAACCCCATATTATTTTCCCTGTTATCTGCTGAGAGTAAGAATTGAATAATGTTCGGCATGTATCACCCACACTCCTTAGCAGACAGCATTGCTCATCAACATCATAGCAGCCTGGAAGTGAGAATGCACAGAGTAAAAGAGACATAACCTGAAAAATCAAGCCATGAGAAATGAAAGTCATGCTACTTTCATGTACTCACACTAACATTTCTGTCAATAATCTCTGTCTTAATCTCTTTGTTTCCACTTTCAGATCATTTACCCCCACAGCCCTGTTTATTCAGTCCTCACTGTGATGTTCCTATTAGTTCTCAAACTATATTTTTTGATAGGAACATATTTTTTTTTAGTTAAAATTAAAGTACATTCTTTTCCAAATTCATATTATTTTAAACGTTTTTATTTATTATTATTATTATTATTATTTTGATTTGCTATAGGGCACATGCACTCACCAGAGAGAGAGAGAGAAATTGAGATAGCAAGCCTCCAGGTCTGGGGCTAGAACTGCAGTCCACCATGTGGGAGTTCAGCACCTCAACCACCATGCCAAAAAAATTAATTTATGATGAGAATTTCTAAATTTTAAATATATGAGTATATAGCTAAGTTAGCAATATTTCATGGATTAATGCAAAAAGGATATAACATTTTAAGTATTTCACTTAAACATGAGCGAATCACTCAGCCCCTTAATACAGCAATCTCATTCACATTACACCAAGAGCTTAAAAATACTTAAGTCTGATGTCGGCAGGTGACGTGGTGGTTGAGGGCGCTGGACTCCCAGATGTCCAACCACGGTTCAAGTCCTGGGCCTGGTGGCTTGCTTTCTCATTTTCTGTCTCTCTCTCTCTCTCTGGTCAAATTTAAATAAATAAATAAAGTTAAATAAAATAATTCTTAAAAAAAATACTTAAGTCTGCTTTTCTAAGGCCTACATTTTAACAACTGCATAATAAAAGATTTGAAATGTAGGGGACCAGCAGGTGACATGGTGGTTAAAGGCAATGGATTCCCACATGGTCAACAGCGGTCCAATGGCTGACTGAGGTCCGAGTCTCAGACCTGGCAGCTTGTTTTCTCGCTTTCCCTTTCTCTCTTTTTGTCTGTCTGGCCAAATTAAAAATATGGTAATGACAAATGGAATTAAATAAATAAATAATTCTTTTAAAAAGTGTAGACAATAAAACAGATAAAATACAAGTTATTTCAGTACCTAAAATCAATCTAAAATATAGTGAATGCAAATTTTTTCAGAATTATTTTATTTAACTTTATTTATTTATTCATTTATTTATTTATTTAATTTGACCAGAGAGGGACAGAGAGAGAGAAAATGAGAGAGCAAGCCACCAGGTCTGGGACTTGAACCATAGTCAGCCATGTGGGAGTCCAGTGCTTTTAACCACCATACCACCTGCTGGCTCCGAATGTAATTTTCAAAAGTAGAGAAAATAGAGTAGCTCTGTAACCTAGTGGTTAAGGAAGTCGGACTCCATATGTCCAACAGTAGTTTGAATCCTTACCCTGGTGACTTGAAAAACACACTGTGAGTCTGTGTGCATACAAGCCCCAAAGCCCAACAGAACGAAGAAATGGAGAAGAAATTACAGCATGACTATGTCCCACAGGGGAGTGCTTTTTCCTTCTCCTTCTCTCTGTCTTTCTGTCTCTGGTATGTATACATGCGCTCTGACAATTAAAAATATAGGGAAAATAAAAAACAAATACACAAAATCTGTAAATTCCAATGTGCAAATGGTGGTTCAATTACAAAACGTAGCACTTTGCACTCTGACTTGAACCACTGGCCTGTGCAGACATTATCATAGCCGTCATGTCAATTATAAAAACTTTTATTTTTTTATGCCTTTTATATCTACCTATATTTAGATAATTTTATCAACTTGTAGATAAATATACATCATTTATATTTGCCTTACATTTTCTGTTCATATTTTCCTTCTATTTTTAGATTATTAATATTCCTCTGGCGACTGTTACTGTAGCAAAACTCTGATAGTCAGCCTTGAAAAGTAAATATTTCAGTGCTGTGAGTTTTGATTCATGACTGAATAATGCCCTCAGATTAAAAGTGCTATGGAGGGGGGACCAGCAGTTAGCGTAATGGCTATGTCGCTGGACTCCCACGTAGTCGACCACGGTTCAAGTCCCGGACCCGGTGGCTTAAACTCACGCCCAAGATCCCGAGAGGAGAATGGAGGAGAAGGGATTGTGGCGTGGCCATCCCCTCTGGGGGGTGATTTCTCACTTTCTATTTCTCTGTCTCTCTCTGTCTGTCTGGTGAGCGCACGCGCCCTATAGCAAAAACCTCTCCAAAAAAAGAACAACAACAAAAAAAGTGCTATGCAGGGGGCCAGCAGGTGCATGGTGGTTAAAGTGTGTGACTTCCACGTGGCTGACTGCAGTTCCAGTCCTGGACCTGGCAGCTTTCTTTCTCACTTCCTCTCTCTCTCTGTCTCTCTCTGGTAAGCACACATGCCCTATAGAAAATATTTAAATAATGATAGTATTAAATTATATTAATAATTATTTTGTTTAAAAAAAGTACTGTGGAAATGTACAGTGTACTGTTCTTAAACACTCAAAGCACAGTACAATGACCTTCTTCATGCTGAGGCTGAACATGGTCATTTTCTGTCAAGTAGCAAGAGATTCTGTTTCCAAAAATATTGTATTGCTATGATGAATATTGTAATTTCTCAAAAAAGTATTATTTTCTTTAAAATATTCATTTCTTAGACATGGAATAAGCAGGCCAGCCTGTGTCGTAGTGGTTACAGCAGCTGGATTCCAGATGACTGACTGTACAGTTCAAGCCTCAGATCGGCAGAAACACCAAGCTTGTGTTTGTGTGTCCAAAGTCTGGAAAGGAGGGAAGAGTGGAGGAGAAGGGATTGCAGTGTGACCTTGTCCCAGGAGGGTATGCGCTTTACTGCTTTCCCTCTCACTTTCTGTCTGTGTGTCTCACTGGTGAGCACATATGCCTTCTGACAAATTTTTTAAAAAAAAAAGGGAAGAAAGAGAATAAGTTACTGCTTAAGACCAAAATCTATCTCTAAATATTTTTACTCCAATATTTGTAATACTTCATTCTGAAGCTTAAAGCCAGGAAAAACAAAGAATCATATAAACCAACTTTGTTGCTTTGCCTTGCAATCGATAGATAGCATTATCTGGTAGAACCAATCCAGTCCTGTCTAGGAAAAAGAATATGCTGCTTTCTATGTTTCTCATAAAGTGTTTATTTCAAAAATTTTGCAAAGCACAAAGGTCTAATAATAGCATGTCTTTTTTCCGCAGTAAATCTAAAATTAGTAACTTGTTACTAAGTTTGTTTGTTTGTCTTCCAGAAAGTCACCTACCAACTTAAAAATAAGCAGACAAGGGTAAAAGGGTGCATATATCTAACAAAAGAATTATAATAAAAGTGTTAAGAAAATATAAATGTTCATTTGCATTTTAGTGAGAAAGCCTTTTAATGTTTTACACAGCATTTGACATTTAAGAAGCTTTTGGAGTTTCTTTCCTTTCGCTTTTATCAAGTAACACCGACCAAAGCAGATGCAGGAATCGTTTTATTTATTTTATTTTTCTTTATTCATGATAGAGCATATGCATAGACACATAAGAAAGAGGGAGAGACAGGCACTTCTCACAAGTCTGATCACACTGTGAGCCCTTTCTTCAAGTTTTCCAGCTTGTCAGATCTTGGGCACTTGCCCGCATACCCAGCGTATTTCAGGGTGCCCAGGCTAGGATCCGAACCACAATCACCATATGGCAGCCAGTTTCTCTTAAGCAGCACATTACTGTCACAGAGAGCTGAACCTAGATCTATTATTTATTTTTTTTAAGTTTTTTTGCCATAGGGTGCATGAATGCACCAGAGACAGGCAGAGACAGAGAAATCACCCCCTGAGGAGATGGCCACCCCACATCCCCTCTTCATCATTCTCCTTTCAGGATTCTGAGCATGCACTCACACGTGCCTGGTGTGTCTTTTTAAGCCAACATGTCTGAGACTAAAATCATGGTCAACCAAGTGGGAGACTAGAACTTTAGCCACCATGCCACCTACTGGTCCTAGATCCAGTAATGTTTAAAATTGTTTTCTGGAACTGAAAGCAAAAAGTTACCTACAAAAAAAAAAAAATCACACTTTTAGAACTATGCGACACTGGTCCACTTAATGTCAGTTAATTCATTTTGATGGCTTAGTAGATGTTTTACTTAGCTTTAAGAAGATAAACTATTGTCTTGATTTATGCATAGTGTGAATGTTATTTTTTATGTTATAACGCATGGAGTGACTTGGAGAATTTTAGACAAAGAAAATAATGATTTTAAATAAAATAAAATTTTTAGTCTCTGAACAAGTTAGGCATGAATACAGTTCTTCTTGAATTCAGTGACCAGGTAAAGTTACTTTGTGTTTGTTTTTCTTTTTAAACAAAATACTTCATTTCTGGTTAAAAGACAGAAAACTTACTATGTTGCTCTTCTTACTTGGCTGCTAGAAAGCTGACGGCTGAGTGAAGGGCCATTTACAGGAAATGCTTTTCTACTCACACTTAAGCCTTCCTCTTCATTTTTTCATGGTTTCTTGGTTCATGATTACTTATTTCTATTTTATTATTCATATGACTATAAATTCTATCTGCAAGGGAAGAAGCAGAGATTTAATTCATTTTACCACGAAAATTCATTCTGAACTGTTGATTATATTCACACTGTGTACCAGATGTTATTGTAGAGGATGGAGAAATAATAGTTCAAATAGATTTTTCAGGACTGGCAGGTGGCGCAGCGTTTTAGGTGCTGGACCCCACAGGGCCATCTGAGGTTTGAGTCTTGGACCTGGGAGCTTGCTTTCTCACTTTGCTTCTCTCTCTCTCTCGTCAAATTAAATAATAATAATAAAATAAAATGAACAATTCTTTTTTTTAAAAAAAGGTAGTTTTCAGTAGCACAGGAGATAGGGCACCACCGCTCAGTACTGGAGCCATATGGAGGCTACTGTTACAGCCTCGCTTGAACATGCCAGGTGTGCCTGCCTGCCATGATCCCAGCTGGCCCAGAGGCTAAAGGGAGGATTAATGCATGGCATGACCCTATCAATGGTATCTCTTAATAAATAAAAACGATAAACTTTTTCTTGAAAAATAAAAGATAACTTTCAAGCTAGACTCAGTTCAAATCCTGGCCCTGGCTCCTTGACAAACACATGGGGTACATGTGTGTGTGCTCACCCAAATCCCAACAGGATAGAGAAACGGAGAAGGGACTGTAGCCTGATCACGCCTCACTGGGGGTGCTTTCTCCTCTTTCTCCTTTCTCCTTCTCTTCTCTGTCTCTAGTTCTCTCTCCATTGAGTGCTGGAGCCCTTTGGCAATGAGAAAATTAAAAAAACATTTCATGAAAGACATGAATGTATTTCACTGTATCCTTAGCAGAGGCAGAGAAATATGTCCATCAAACTAACTTGAAGAAAATGGAAATTGGGACCAGCAGTTACCGTAATGGCTATATCGCTGGACTCCCATGTAGTCAACCGCAGTTCGAGTCCCGGACGCGGTGGCTTCAACTCACGCCGGGCGCGTGTGCATGCGTGCCCAAGATACCGCGAGAGGAGAGTGGAGGAGAAGGGATTGCAGTGTGGCCATACCCCCTGGGGGGGTGATTCTCGCTTTCTGTCTCTCTGTCTCTGTCTCTCTGGCGAGCACACATACTCTATAGCAAAAACCTCCCAAAAGAAAAAAATAAAAGAAAAAGGAAATGGAAACTTAAAATAATTTCCTTGGAAGAAAATCCTGTCAACATCAATTTAACTTCCACAAAGATTAAGTTAATACAGTAAGTTCTCTTAAAATTGTGGCTTACTAAAATATAAGAAACTGGAAACTTGCTATGCAGCCCTGTTCTCAAGGATTCTAAAGTAAAACCAGTCTTCTACCTTGCACATGTGCTAAGTACTAATAACACCATGACATAAAAGCTCTTAAATAGTCACTTAACAGCAGAGTTCCATGTAAACAGTCTAATTTCCAGCAGAAAGAGTTTTGGGTCTTAGAGCCCCTTAGCCTGGACCCTCTGAAGTGACAAATAAGAAACACCTATTGAGACAAGCCAAAAAATGCAAGGCACTTTGTGGGACTGCCCAGGCAAGAATAATTGTTAACTGGTAAAGTAGCTCTTGTTCCGAGATGGCTTCAAGGTTGGTGGGCCAAAATTTGCCCTTGCTTTCAGCTTTGTTTTCCTTTACTGGCTTGCAAATATGTGTCACATAGTGACCCTAGGTTAGGGCCTGCCTGATGCTAGCCTGATGCTGGGAAAGGTATTGAAATTTACAAGGCTCTTGCCCTTGGCCTCCACTCCCAGGGCACGGCATTCTCACACATTTTAAGGCATCACCAGTTCACAATAGCCCTGCAGTCAGGAAAGGCGGCCCAACCAGACTGCCCACAGATACACACGTGCTTGTCACCTGCCCCAGCAATTGCAAATAAGACTGGCACTTCTCAGGGCAACCTGTGTGCCCTCTCTTTGCAAGAGAAAGCAGTGTTAATCGTTATGTTATTTTAGGTGGGGAAATCATTGAGCTTCTCAATTTGAACTATGTATATTTAGGTTTTCTCAGACTAACATAATGTTTCTAAATAATAGAGCTGCTCTATTTTTTCTGAAAACTTTAGTTAGAAAAGTTTTTAAATGGTGTCATGCCTTGGTGATTTTTCCAATCCAACAGAAATGCTGAGGTTGGTAGAGGGTTTTAACTAATTGTAAGCAATATCTCAGAGGATTCAGAGAAGCAACAAATAATAAACTGATGATTAATCTTGAAAAATCAGAGGGCTCTAATGAAGGAAAAAAAAATAGACCATCACTAATAATAATAGATTCCCAGTTTATTCCAAAAATGCTGCAGGGGAAATTGTAGAATTACAACAAAGCAATCAAATCACGTCATTAGTTTGTGCAACAAAACTCGCAAGTTGTGATACAAGATAACATTTGGTCAAGATCACCACGTTTATCAATACAGAGGCTAAAGTCATAACTTTATATTAAACTTGGAAGGGAATCAAAGGAGGGGTGGTAATCAGAACCATTGATTCTGATTTTTAAGTTCTCGGCGTTCACCATTTCACTCTGACGTTACTGAGTTGAATAACCAAAGCAGAAAACACGGGCTGGATGACCAATTTCCGAAGGCGACTGAGTCTCCCTTTCTCCATTCCTTTTAGATCCGTAGTCCTGGGCTTTCTTTCCTAATGGCATTTTGTTTCTAGGAAAGCCCCCTCGTATCTTTCGGTCTAATTATCTCATTGCACAAATCTTTCAAAAAGAAAGAAAGGAGAGACGTGCAGTTTGCTCCGAGAGCGGACATCTTTTCTTCTGCCTGAGCTCTTACTAGTTGCCACCAACTTTCCTTGAAAAGGATGTCCCAGAGAGGCGATGAGGCTTGAAATCCCGTGGTTCCCTCATTCTCTCTTTTCTTTCTCTCCAAAGATGCCACTCCGACACCTCCCCACCCCCACTGCCAATCCGCAACCGTTTTGACAATTCTGGAACGCTTTAAAAAGTTTCCTCCCTCTGTCCTTCCTTCTGACCCAAGACGCACTTTCAGTTGTAGACAGACACGGCGCCTAACCGGGGGCTGGGCAAATGGAATACTTCAGGGGAATAAAAGACCTAATTGAAAAATCTCGTGCTGCCTAATTGTGATTAAGTAGTTGAGGATAAATGAGTATGTACTTGTGATAATGTTCAAAACGCTGAGGTCTTTTGCCTTATGTATTCTTTATTTAATCGATTTAATATAGTGCTTACGGTGTACCTTTTAAAATATGACCCTCTTTGCTTAAAAATAATTGAAACCGACATTAAATTTGTGTGTACCCTAGAATCTTTCTGCTATATTTTTCTTTGTAAGACAGCATAGCAGTTAGACCTTCAAAGACAAATTCGGGAAAACTCACCAGTTGCTACTTTCTTGTAAGCAAACCAGTCCCTCTTGCCGTTTCCCGCAATCATAATGAAATACCCTAGTATATACTACGAAAGGACTCTTGGATATATATTTTTTTCCAGTGATGGTCTCAGGTTTTGCCTGGTGCATTGGGAAGCACCCGCTAATTTGCTCGCGTGGCAGAGTTACTTACACCTGTGCTTTTCGCTTTCAGAGAAACGTGCAGCCCTCACCGAAAGTTGCAAAGGTCCAGCTCGCGCCTGCCGGCGAGGCGCGTTTACTGGCGGCGTTTACGGAGACTGGCCGCGGGGACAGAAGGGTGGGGCAGGCTCACCAACAGCTGGATTGTTTGGGACCTAGGGGCCAGGGCGGTGTCCGAGTAGAGCCCGCTCTGCACCCCACCAGAGGCTCGGAGCCGCGGCGGCCGAGAACCTGCCCGAGGCAGACAGCCGAACTGGTGGGGGGAGGAGTCACCGCGCCCCCGCAGTCCCTCTGTCCGGCACTGACCCCATCCAGCCCCACCAGGCATTGCCCAGCCCCTGTTGACTGTGTGCTTTGCCCTGGGTTAAGTTTCAGAAGTCAGGATGGAACGTTTCGGGTTTATGTTCACACGGTTATTGAAGGCACCGCGGAGGGGACCACACAATAGAGTTGGGGCGTGTGGGGAGGGCGTTTTGTGTTTTAATGAGGGCTTAACACGACGGCTGCAGGTCCTCCGAGCTCCCTCCCCGGCTCCTTCTGGCTCCCCGCCCCCCCAGCCCCCACAAAGGTCCTCCTTTCACGTCCGCTCCTTTCCTCTTCTCCGCGCCCGGCGCAGGTCTTCGGTGGCGAGAAAATGCGGCGTCAAAGGGACGCCCTGGGCAGCTCCCGAGACAGCTGTGAATCTGTGCGTAGCGCAGGGCGGCGGTGATTGATAGACGCTCCTTTCTCAGGCTTTTTCCCGCGAAGCAAGAGCTGTGCCGGCGCGACGTGTGCAGTCTCACGCCGGATCCCAACCAATGCGCCGGCGGCCGTCCCCTGGCTCGGTCTCGCGCAGCTCTTGCCCTCGTGGAGACACATCGGCGTAGCCAGTTCAAATACCCCACAGACCGTGGAGAGACAGAGTAGCTTGCAAACGTGATTTGAAAGCTGTTACGAGTTGAATACAGCCCATGTTGTCCAGTTCATAGTTTACAAGACAAAGTCAACTTCCAAGCGCCTGTATTCGCATTCCAGATTATAATAACGCTACGACTGCGACTATACACGCTAGGAGGACTGGAGGGAGAACCGTGGTAATGATCTGGGTCATCCAAGACCCAAAACGTTAAACTGGAAAACCTACTAAAATTGTGTCCTGAAATAGCCGCATCACTGCTCTAGTCCTTCCTACCATCAGAATAGACAGAACTCCAGCCCATGGTCTGCTCAGTGGAATTTACTACCCACTGTCCCTGTTGGCCAAAGACCAAATGGAAATAGGTGATATTCAACAAATCGAGAATCCTATCGAGGCCGACCTCTCAGACCCTCCGACTGCCAGCGGTTAAGTACCTGGTCTGGGAAACTCACGTCTTTATTTGTCTACACCCCAGAGGCCGCGGAAGTAGCCTCCGGGAGTAGTCAGAGAAAAAAAGCAACGTTGATTTAAGGTTTTCCAAAGCCCAAGAGGATAAATATGACCGCTCGGGTCAGCCAGTCAGCAGTTTTGGTCCAGACAAGGGACAGCCAGTTGGGGCAGTTCGGTTAAACCACGGCGCCTCCCGACGTCACACACGCTTGCTAACACTCGGCCACGCGCTCGTGGTTATTCTTTAAACGCAGGGCTGGAACTACACAAGCTAGACCGCCGGGTGCGGAGGAGGGCCAAACCAGGACCAGGACCCGCCCCTGCCCCTAGCGGGCCCGCCCCCGCCACGACCGTGACCGCGACCGCGCGCTGCCAGGCGGGAGTCAGCAACCCGCGCTCACTTTAGCCGCGGTATCCCGCAGCCCGCAGGCAGCTCCAGGGTCCCAGGTGCGCGCTCTTTCCCACGCCTCTGCTGGAGCCCGGCGGCCGACATTGGCGAGCGCAGCCCCGCCCCCCCGCTCCAGCCAATTGCGAGCCACGCCGGCGCCGAAGAGGCGGTGCCTGGCCGGTGGCCCGGGCCAGCGCGCGGGAGGCTGGAGAGGTGGCCCCGCCTGCTGAAGGGGGCGTGGCCGGCGCCGGCTCCTGCGGCCGAGCAGGGCTGCGGCGTGGGAAAGAGCCTCAAGGAGCCGACCGCGCCGCTCCCGGAGCTGGGCCTGCCGAGGCCCTGGGAGGGAGGAAGGGAGGAGAGAAGCAAGCGGGGAGGGCGCTGTGCCCTGTTCGGCGTCTGTGGCTCGGCGAGGTTGGGTCCCGCGCGGTCTTCGCCGCGATGAAGCGCCCTTGCGAGGAGACGACCTCCGAGAGCGACTTGGACGAGACCATCGACGTTGGGAGCGAGAACAATTACTCTGGGTGAGCGCGGGCTCAGCGGGGGCTGCCCAGAGCCCTAGGGTGTCCCAGAGCTATCTGCACGAGCAGCTTCCTGGAGGTCCTGAGGGTCCTCTCCGCGGCGCACTAGCGGAGAGGGTAAACTTTTGCCCGAAAAACTTTGTTGGGCGCTTTGCAGAGCCTGAGTTGGGGTGGGGCGAGGGATGTCTGTCTGGACTGCAGGGGTGGGGCGGAGAGGACGCGGGATGCGACTGAAGGGGAGAATGCTGGAGTTGGTGTAGGAGGGTCCTGGCTGTCAGCGTTGGGCGTACGGACCAGCGAGTCCAGGCTTCTGGCGACGCCCCAGGCACTGAACCATTAGTTCGGAACACTTCCAAAATAGGTCAAAAGGAAAAACCGATTTTGGGGGGGTGGGGTGGGGGGGGAGACTAAAAACACTTTTAAAAATTTTGAAGCAGTTCGCGATGTCAAGGCGAAGTAGGTTGAGCATTGCAGATTGACCGAATGTGACTTGGCTAACCCGCGAATGAGTGACAGATGTAAGGATCAAATCGGTCATCCTTTTTTTGACTGCTTGGTCTTAAGTCTGGAAAAGATCGGCGTCGTGATCACAGAAGCCAGACCTCCTCTTTCCTGTGACAGAGGGAGATTACCGAGGCATTTTAAAGCCAAGGCGGGTCAAATGATAATTGCTTCTAATTGGCATCCCCAGAAGCACCTTAATTATTTATCTGCAGCTGTCATTCAAAGGGCGAAATTCTTCCTGTCTTTGGAAAACTGATTATCCTTCATATTCTCATTCTGATACGTACAAACCAAAGCGTGAAATCAGCAAGAGCAAAGATATTTACATGAAATGTGGTTTGCAGAGAATCTGAGAGTGTAAAAAATGAGCTCCGAAAACGGAAGATGCACATCAAAGGTGAAACCAATAGAGAAGGGGCGAGAGAGAGACAGTTAATCAGAAATAAGATCCAGAAGTGAGAAGACGACGTTAAGGCAACGTCGTGCACCACATTGCTAAAATGAAATGGAACAAATGAAAGGAACCGTGAGAATTTGAGAACCTGAAGTAGTGTAGAGTCCAGGAATTATAAAGAGAAATTGATAGAGACTAGAAAGGATTGTAAAAATTATGTGACCAAGTCATAATTTGAACTTTCAGTATAAAAATATCTTTTCGTTAGTAAACTTGAAGTGAACTGCCGCTTCTAGGAACTTAACCTTAGATGGAAGACTGAGAGACACCACCAGTTTCATTTTCAAAGTAAAACATTTACCTGGTTGCAAACTTAATTTTAATAATTTCCCTATTAGTGACATATTTGATTTAGGGCATTCTTTTGGAAGATTAGTATATAAAACATTGCATCTGTCATTGTTTTCCTCTGTGAGATTATGACTAATTGAAGTTTTAATATGGTAAGTTAACTTTGGTTTGTCTTAAAGATTGAACAAGGGACAACAGTTTGACAAGTGAGGACTATATAGTGTTGGATAGTAGCATTTGACATGATCCTTATTTTAAAAGTGGTATTACTTTGTGTCTAACAGGAAAGAGGAGGGATGCTGCTAGAGGGGATTAATTAATTTGCAAGAAATACATATGAGTGAAACTAGAAAACACTAATATTTAACTTCTCACCCTAATTGCCCTTAATTATTTCTTTGGGAGACTCAAGTACAAATGCAGGTATATTTTCACTAAGGACGCTTGCGCCTGGATTACCCACTTAAAACCTTTTTTAAGGCATCATTCTTATAGAATAAAGAAAAAGGGGCTGAAAGCAAAGTGTTCAGAGTGAAGCAAGACCTAGGAATAAAATCACACTGACCTGAACTGTGCAACCACTCTGAATATTTAATAAGTGCCGTCCAGTACCCCGAAGAAGCAATGCTCGTGTTAATGCAGCACCTGACAGACTCTTCCTGTTTCATAGGCAAAGTACTAGCTCTGGGATTAGATCGAATTCTCCAACAACAACATCTCAGATAATGGCAAGAAAGAAAAGGAGAGGGGTATGTGATTTCTTTTTTCTTTTTGTTCATGTAATCCAGCCCAATGTGTAACAGTTCTATTTTTCCATTATGAGTAATGTTATCATTTGGGTATTCATAAACTTTTATTGTTTTGCTTTTCTTGGGATAGATTATAGAGAAAAGGCGTCGGGATCGGATAAATAACAGTTTATCTGAGTTGAGACGACTGGTGCCAACTGCTTTTGAAAAACAAGTAAGTACCCCACCCTTGTCACTCCCCCCTCCCCAGAAAAGCTCACACAATCTGATTCTCTCATCTGGGAATGTGGATTCTTGTTAAAGCTCATTAAAATAATGGTGTATGTGCCCTGATCTGGCACAGAGCTGCTATTTCAATAAAATGCTTTGTTGTGGCAAAACTATTAAAAACATAATCCATCATGAAGTTGAAAAACATTTCCATTCTTTAGCTTATTTTCCCCTGAAGGGCAACAGTGTTCGTGCTTTCTCTGTTCTTTCTATGAATACCAGTAGTGGTTTTATTTAAAACCATGATGTATGTAGTATTCTTTTTTTCTTTTTAAATAAAAAGTGAAGTATCATTTTTTCCTCAAACTGTTCAAAAGGACTCTTTTTTTAATTTAAAAATATAGTCAGAGACCAGGAAGTAACATCTCTAGATCTATATTCTAAATAATATTACTAATAAAAGTTGTTTACTGGGCCACTTACTTTCATCTTTTACCTTAGGGTTCATAGAATGATATTTGATTTGGGGCATCTTTTTGGAAGCTTGGTCAAAATCAAATTGGTCAGAAATTCCCCTTTTCAGAGTTCAAGTATTCCTTTACCAATAAAGAAAACATACTTTGCACAACTAGGAAACTAAAAAAACCAAATGTTTACATCTTCCTTTGTGGTTTTAGAAAAATCATGTTTCTCCTTGTTTCCCTCCCTCCCCCTGCTTCCGTGTAATGGCACAGATTTCCAAGCACATCTTGCCAAGGCTATGACAACCTGTCATTGTTGAAAATAACTTTCAATGTAATTCACATGGTATAAGACAGCAGTGGCTTGTCTATTGCATTTTGTTGTTTAGTTCATGAATCCACAAACATTATAAAAACCAGCCCTACAAAGCCCTTGGAAATTATCCAGGGAGTGCAGTTTTGGTTTTATTAGTCACTTTCACTGAAACTCCTTGTATATCTTCATGGAAAAGTTGAACATGGACAGAAGTGCAGGATGTAATGTGCTATTTTTTTAAAGAATTATTTATTTAATTCCATATGTTGTTGTTGTTGTTGTTGTTGTTGTTGTTGTTATTTTACTTGACCAGAGAGAGACAGAGAGCAAGAGAAAGGGAAAGTGAGAGAGCAAGCCGCCAGGTCTGAGACTCAAACTATGGTCGGCCACGTAGGAATCCAGCTTCCTTAACCACCATGCCACCTGCTAGCCCCAAGATGTAGTGTACTATTAATGATACATTTTTTAAACAAAAAAGGCGTCCAGTCTATTTGCTGAAACTGTCTTTGATGAGCTGAGAATAATGTGGAAATTATAGTTTTGATTAGGAGCATTTTCAGTGATAATAGACTACCAGTGAAAATGTCAGTAATGGATTTTTTTTTAATATATTTTGAGGACTGAAATTCCTAGTTAGGAAGACAACTCAGTTAAGTGATTTTCTTTTCTTGGTTGGTTAGATTTTACTTTTTCCTAAATGTTGACTTAAAACAAACCTTGAAAGCAAACCTCAGTTGTTTGGCAGTTAGTTACCATAAACACAAGCTTTCCCATTTGCAGAGCTTGGCTACCAACCCCAGGGAGCTGGCCCTGTCACAATAAGATTAGAAGAGTGTTCTTTAGAGTAGCTCCAGCACTCTCACCATGTACTGGGTGCTGATAATTTTTGCAAAACAAGTAAAGCATAGAACCCTGAAATTAATGTTCTTATCCATTAAAAAGAAAACCCAAAAACCATCCTCGTTTAATTATTTAGGTCTTCCAGGAAGTTAGAAGCTACTCACAGTCCCCTGAGAGTTTGAGGTGGTGCATGTGTATTTCAGCTGGTCCAGAGGTTGCCTTGTTTTATTTTTTTTTTAAAAAAAGAGAAATACAAACATATTTCCAAGACAGTTTTATGAAGAACTATTTTTAAGGGTTTAAAAATTCTTAAGCATTTATGATATTCTTAGATAAGTAAATTATTCCTTCTTGTTTAAGATTTTGGAATTCACAGTGACACCTACTGGTAATTATTGGGGGAAAAACCTTGAAAGTCTTCCCTTTTTTATTTTTGGTTCCACTTATTGGTGGTCTAGTGTTAGTTACCTTATTAGAATTTTCTACTTAAAAAAATTTTGACTTTTAGCAATAATTTGTTAAAATCACCCAGAGTTGGTATTCAACTAACATTTCAGCCTTTTATAAGTCTATTGGATGTTCTTTAATAAAATAGACAAAATTATTAACTAAGATAGAGATTACATGCCAAGTTTAAATTTTTGTAATTGTAATTGTTTTAGTGGAGTGCTGTTAGGAGATTAAGAATAATGATGATGATGATGATAGTAAATTTTTTGTTGCCAGAGGGAGCATGTGGTCATCATCATCATTTATTTTGTTGCCAGAGGAGCAGAGAAAGCACCTTCCAATGGAGCATGGTCACACCACAATTCTTTTTCCTTCATATTGTCATCTCATCAGGATTTTGGGCATGCACGCACATGTGCCCAGTGTGGTTTTAAAGCCGATGGGGCCAGGATTCAAACCACAGTAGGCCATGTGGAATCTAGCTCCCTATACATAGCACTGTGGGGCTGGTGAAGAAATGTAATTATTGGGACCAGCAGTTAGTGTAATGGCTGTGTCACTGAAATCCCATGTAGTAGACCATGGTTCAAGTCCCGGACCCAGTGGCTTAAACTCACGCCAGGCGCGTGTGCGTGCGTGCCCAAGATCCCGAGAGGAGAATGGAGGAGAAGGGATTGCGGCGTGGCCATCCCCCCGGGGGGTGATTTCTCACTCTCTGTCTCTTTGTCTCTCTTTCTGGTGAGCACATGCGCCCTATAGCAAGAACAAAAACCTCTCCAGCAAGAAATGTAATTATTTTCATGATAAGAAAATTATTTATTATACCTTCTTTTAGTTTCTAAAAGTTAAAATGGCAAATATCCTTCATTAGGTGCAAGATATTAATCAGTGCTTTCATATAAAGTGTTGGAAGAATTCAGATTTTTCTGTGAAAAAATTAAATTTAGGTTTTTCTGGTGAGAGGGAAAAATTGAAGCTATAATGCTATTGATAAATTCAGCATATATGTTCAAAGTTAGCTTCTGTAGGACTTAATAAGACTTTATTATTTGTTTATAAAGGGATCTGCAAAGTTAGAAAAAGCTGAAATATTACAAATGACAGTTGATCATTTGAAGATGCTTCAGGCGACAGGGGGTAAAGGTAAGTAGGTGACTTTATTTTGTTCCCACTTTCTACCTTTCTGGGTTTCTTATTTTTTTATTTTTTAGTTTTTCCTCTAGTATTGTAAAGAAGTCATAGTTGAACAGTCTTTTAACAAGCTGAGATAGGCGGTCCCAGATTCAAGCCGTGGAAATCAATGCTAATGGCAGGATTGAACTCGTGGGAAAGAACTTCTGGAACAAAAGAAGCACTTGACCCTGGACTTGTGTTTGCTTTCATAATATTGTGGGAGTAAAGCTTCATTCACAGCAGCCTGGTCAGAGGTTTGTTTGGGATTTAAGAAGCACATGCTGGAATCTCTGTACAGAGACAAAACAAACACACAAACATCCAAACATCAACAGGAGGTTAGAGGCAATTTTTGTTTTCTGTTTTTCTCCTTCTTCATTTCATTAAATCAGGACTAAGACCCAAAATAATTCAGCTATTCCAAAGGAAGTGAGTCTAGAGTTATTTTCACTATGGCTTTCAGATTTGGATTCTCTTGAATTTAGACCAAATAGAACATTTGAAGTGCAGGAAGAAACCTGCCCTAGAACCTCTGCACTAGAACCGTTGGTGGAGCAGGGAGCAGTCCTTCCCTGGCAGAGCCACCAGGAGGAGGAGCTCTGGGCCCAATGCTGTGGAGAGGTGTCTCTACTGGATAGTGACTTACAAAGGATTTGTCAGAGAGGTCAGGGAGGGGCCTCACTCCATCACAGGGGACCCCCCACCCCACCCCCGCACGGAAAGTAGACTTGCAGTCCTACAGCTCTACTGCTCACACATTTCTCATCACTGCACTCCCCTACATACCACTTAAACTTGGTTTATCCCTTTTATAAACTTTCCACCTTTCAAGGCAGCCTTAGATATTCATTTTATGCAAGGGTGTTATTCAGTATATTTAACAACTGCATAAGAAGTTGGGACCACCCAATGGCATAATGGTTGCTGGACTTCCACATAGTTGCCTGCAGTTTGAGTCCCAGACCTGGCAACTTAAAACTCATGCTGGGTATGTGTGAGGGCATGCCCAAGATCCCAAGAGGAGAATGGAGAAGGAATTGCAGCGTAGCTATACCCGCTGGGGGGGTGATTTCTCACTTTTTTGTCTCTCTGTCTCTGTCTCTCTGTATGGCGATCACATGCGTCCTGTGGCAAAAATTTCTCTTAACAACAACAAATAAAAGCAACTGGTTAAGAAGTTAAGTGCTGTGACCAGCAGGTGGCGTAATGATAACATTGCTGGACTCCTATATAGGTCTCAAACCTCACGGCTTTAAACTCACACCAGACACATGTGCATGCATGTCCAAAATCCTGAAAGGAGAATGGAAGAGAAGGGATTGGAGCATGGCCATTCCCCCTGGGGAGTGATTTCTCACTTTCTGTCTCTCAGTCTCTCTCTGTCTCTCTGGCAAGTACATGTACCTTATAGCAAAAATCTCTTTAAAAAAAAAAAGTTATGTGCTGCAACCAAATTCTGGAAGCCTCTCTATGCTCACTATCCTTTTTACTATGTAGTATGTGGATGGGTTCTAGTGCAGAGCACGGACAGGGCAGTGGAGGGGATATTTAGTATTTAAGTCCTATGTGGCCACAGTACTGAAGGCCTACACAGCATCATACCTGACCTTAACTATCTGTTTTTATTGTTGTTTTAGAATTATTTATTTAATTTTATTTATTATAAGTAGTAGTAGTAGTATTTCTTTTTAATTTGCTATATGGCATATGCACTCACCAGACAGAGAGGAAGGGAAAGTGAGAAAGCTAGCTACCAGGTCCGAGTGACCTGGACCTCAGTCAGCCATATGGAAGTCCAGTGCCTTAACCGCCACCTTAACCACCACCCGCTGGCCCCACCTTAACTATCTTTTATGTGTGCGTATGAGATTATTGTTATACATATAGCATGACTTAACCCAGGTTGAACCTTCTCCTTTTTTTGAGAGGTTTTTGCTATAGGACGTGTGTACTTGCCAGAAAGACAGAGAGAGACAAAGAGACAGAAAGTGAGAAATCACCCCCTGGGGGGATGGCCACACTGCAGTCCCTTCTCCACTATTCTCCTCTCTGGATCTTGGGCACGCATGCACACGTGCCCAGCATGAGTTTAAACCACCGGGTCTGGGACTCGAACTGTGGTCAACTACATGGGAGTCCAGTGACATAGCCATTACACCAACTGCTGGTCCCCCCCAGGTTGCATCTTCTCAAGGAATCATCCTGAATAAATAAAGAGTGACGTAGCTTGAAAACTTTCTTATTCAATAGAGAAGAGAATTACCTTAAATCACAAAAGGCAGCGATCCAGCCCAGTTGAGCTGCCATCTTGCCTTTAAGCTGAGACAGAAGTACTCTGTTTCACCTTGAAGTTCACAATAGCAAAATGAACTTGAGTCCCGTCAAGCTAAATGATTCCTTCTCTACAGCTGCTACTCCAGGACATTTAAAGACTAATTGAGGGGCCAGCAGGTGGCATGGTGGTTAAGGTGCTGGACTCACATGGCCGATTGTGGTTTGAGTCTTAGACTTGGTGGCTTGCTTTCTCTTCCTCTCTCTCTCTCTCTCTCTCTCTCTCTCTCTCTCTGTCTCTATCTCTGGTGAAATTGAATATTAATAATAAATAAAATTAAATAATTCTTTAAAAAAACAAAAAGACTAATTAAGTTAGTAAGGATACAAGTAGGATTGCTTGATTGCTCTACCTCCCTGGGCATCATTATCCACAAGGCCAAGAATTCTTATCAGGGTTTCAAGTATTTTGCATGAATTGTTCTTATAAAGAGTAATATTGTTCCTCAGCTTAATTACAAAAAACTGAGTTCCATCTTGGTTGCTATTCTTGGCTACCCTCACAATCCTAAAATTTATCCCAGAATAGTTTGTGAACAGATATTTCCAAGCAAGCTCCATACAGGTCTCCTGACTGCCAGGTCATTGGAGCGGTCATTGCATAAGGGGATATGTAGGCCTCGCAGAAAGAGAGGTCGCAGCTGTTCAGGCCGCTCAACTCCCTCATTGTGTAGAATGAAGGGCATGAACTCTAGCTTGGTCGCCTAATTTCAAGACCTGGCTATTTATTAGCTCTGTGACCTTGGATACATTACTAGCCCTAATCTAAGCCTCAGTTTTATCATCTGTAAAATGAAGACAGTGGTAGTGTCTCCCTTACAAGGTTGTTATGAGTTGTTTTACTTAAAGCCCATAGAACAAAGAGAGCGTAGGATGGTAGACATGTGTCTTATGGAGACAGCTGTTCATCCTCTTTTCCATCTGCTTTCAACAACAGGACTTAATACATTAAGTAATGTATATGTTTTCAGATGCAACAGAGGACCCAGCTGTATGCAACAATGTATCTGGCAAACACCAAATTTCACTTTCTTCGTGATCACTACTGAAACTTCTTAGAAGCTTCTGGATTCCATTCTTTTTTTTTTTTCTTTTTTTGGAGAGTTTTTTTGCTATAGGGCGCATGCGCTCGCCAGAAAGACAGAGAGAGACAGAGAGACAGGAAACGAGAAATCACTCCCCAGGGGAAATGGCCATGCTGCAATCCCTTCTCCTCCATTCTCCTCTCGGGATCTTGGACGTGCACACACACGCGCCCGGTGTGAGTTTAAGCTGCTGGGTCGGGGACTTGAATCAACGACATAGCCATTTCGCTAACTGCTGGTCCCCTAGGATTCCATTCTTTGCAAGTCTACCTTGGTATTATCCTAGTTTCTATAGGTATTTAGTAGAATCACCTAAATGTCTAAATCTGTCTGGGTTTTTAGACTGTCTGCTCTAAGCATTACCTTCCTCCTCCTCGCGTGTAAGTCAGAACTCTCCAAAACCCTGGAGAGAACCCTGAGAACTGTAATGTGAAGTCTTTTTTTTTTTTTTTTTTTTTTTTTTTTTTAAGAATTATTTTATTTGGGGACCAGCCGGTAGCATGCTGGTTAAGGCGCTGGACACTCCCACATGGCTGATCACGGTTTGAGTCCTGGACCTGGCAGCTTTCTCTCTCTCTCTTCTCTCTCTCTCTCTCTCTCTCTCTGTCTCTCTGGTCAAATTAAAATAAATAAATAAATAAAGTTAAATAATTCTTTTTTTAAGAATTATTTTTATTTAATTTTATTTATTCATTCATTTTATTTTAATTTGACCAGAGGGAGTGAGAGAGAGAGAGGGAGAGGAAGTGAGAAGGGAAGACTTTTCAGGTTGAACTGAAACTCTAAACCTGGGCCTTCCATGTGGTCCCAGCCTGCAGAGCAAGCATCTTAGCTGTGTATACCTAGGCCTCATTATATACTCTTGTATTAGTTTTGTGTTGTTGTGTTATTGGGTTGTGGTTTCTGTTTTAATGATATATATAGTTGCCCTAAACATTTTTGGGGACTTAGAAATTACTGTTGGAATTCTAGTTTTAGGACGTTAAGTACATGTGACTACAATTTTTCTAAGTGCTTTAATTATAAAGTAGTCTATATAGATGATAAGTGAATCAAATAATACTTTGACCTGCAAAAAACATAAAAAGATACTTTATTGGGTTGTTGGAAAAGTATTGATCCATTTAGAAAAAAATACATCTTGACATTCCCGACAACCCCATAGTAAATGTTTTAGATAAAAATGACTTTTTTGGACTAAGGTACCTCCCATTCTTTTATACATATATTCCCAAAGTGAATAGACTAAACTTTTAATTTGAAAATGACTTTTAAAATAATTGCAAATACGGGGGGCTGGCAGGTGGCGTGGTGGTTAAGGGCGCTGGATCCCACATGGCCAACCACAGTTCGAGTCCCAGACATGGAAAATTGCTTTCTCACTTTCTCTCTCTCAGTCACTCTATCCCTCTCTGGTCAAATTTAAATAGATAAATAAAGTTAAATAAAATAATTTAATAATAATCGCAAATAAGGGCCAGCCCTGCAGTGCAGAAAGTAAGCACTGTGCATTGGGAGCTGGACCCCAAATTGCAGACCATGGTTTGAATCCCAGCTTTTAGCTTAAAAAAAGAATGGCTACGCAACCAGCAGGTGGCATGATGGTTAAGGTGTTGGACTCCCACATGGTTGACCATGGTTCCTGGACCTGGAGGCTTGTTTTCTCGCTCTCCCTCTTTCTCTTTCTCTCCTGTGTCTGTCTGGTCAAACTAAAGAAGAATAATAAATAAATAAAATTACAGGGCTGGAAGGTAGTGTGGTAGTTAAGGTGCTGGACTTCCACATGGCCCATTACGGTTTGAGTCCTAGACCTGGTGGCTTGCTTTCTCACTTTTCCTTTCTCTTTTCCTCTCTCTGGTCAAAATTTTAAAAATAATACTAACAAAATTAAAAAATTTAAAAATATAATAAAAAATAAGAATTTTTAAATTATATTAAATAAATAATTATTTTTTAAAAAGAATGGCTGGCTGGGTACTAACATATGGCACAATGGTTATGTTGTTAGACTCCCACATAGTTGACCGCATTTGGAGTCCCAGGTTCCTGCTGTACGTGTGTGTGTGTGTGTGTGTGTGTGTGTGTGTGCGTGCACATGCCCAAAATCCCGAGAGGAAAATGGAGAAGGGTTTATGGCATGGCCATCCTCCCTAGGGGGTCATTTCTCGCTTTCTGTCTCTCTGGCTCTCCAGTGAGCATACATGCCCTGTAGCAAAAATCTCTTTAAAAACAAATAAGGGCATGTTGTATATGTGCGTGCTCGCACATGTACACATACACAGTCAAAATTCTGATGGGATAGAGAAATGGAAGTGAAAGGATTATGTCATGACTATGCCTCATTGGGGGTGCTTTCTCTCTTTTTCTCTCGGGCAAGCTACGGGTCTACTGACAAAAAGTCACAAATGAGAAAGGATTTTGGAAAGAATACATTTATGTATACTAAGGTTATTCATTTCAAAGTGAGTGACATATCTCCAAATGCCTGATTATTGCTGTACCCTCTACCAGCACTGTAATAATCAGACATTAGTATTTTCTACTCTGAAACATTGTCTGTGGATAAAAGGTGACTCTGGGAGCTGGAAGCAGTGGCACAGCGATAGTGTACTGCTCTCTGATTCTGAACCCACTTGGGAAGGTCTTGGATTTGTGCGCGGAGGTCTCCTTGTACACATCAGGTTGTGAGGATGCCTGTGATCCAGGTTGGCTGAGGCTGGGAGTGGATCATGGTATGGACACTCAATTGGGGGTGCTTGTCTCTCCTCTCTCTTTCTGTGTTTCTCTGTCAGGGAATAAATTTTAAAAATAAAAATAAAGTGAAAAAAATTAAAAAAAGGAAAAGTGACTGATATGACACAGCTTGCACCATTTTTGTGGTAGGAGCATAGGTTTGGGAGTAAGTGTGTACTCGCTGACACAATTATTATGCACTGATCCTTCTGGCTAAGCAGTGAAGTAAGCAAGCCAATGAAGGAGATATGCATTTGCATTTCAGAAAAGCTAAGAGTTATGATAAAGTAATCTCCTATCAGTAAAGCAGGCTTAAGTAACTTAACAGAAAAAATAAATCTTCGAATTAGTAACAAACTAAGGAAAAATTTCATTTTGTTTATTATATTTTTCTCATACAAAGTAATGGCAAGGAATTTGCACTCAGCTGGTAAAAAAACACTGAGAGTCCAGAAGCATTTTGTATTAACGGCTATAGCAGATAACTAAAGAAAGTCCTCAAGCTACTGAGGTGCTCTTTGTGACCTTGTTAAAATGCCAAGAGAGTAAGGATGTTTCAGATAAGCCCTTTAATCTCCAACTCATGTGACAGAGACAGAGAAACTGGAACGCTGTATTTCCATGGAAAACAATTTGCTGGGGAATTGCACTATCCCACAACACAAAAGAAGACATACCATTTTTTTTTAAGTGTTTGAAACAGAGATGGTCTTAATTTTTTTGTCCTCTGGGGTATCATTTGCAAAGACAACTGTAACTATTGCATGGTCAGAGCTGTCACACATGTAAATTGCAAACAATACTTTCTTAACTTCTGCCGAAATGGAAACCATTAATAGCTGGCAGCATTTTCAGAAAGAATTATTATCCTTCTACTTGAATCTTCTGAAGGACAGAGTGAAATACGGGGGGGGGGAGGGGGGGTGTGTGTGTGTGTGTGATTATTTGCCTCTCTCTCTCTTTCCTAATTTGCGCAAATTCCCTCCTAGGCTACTTTGACGCCCACGCTCTTGCCATGGATTTCATGAGCATTGGATTCCGGGAGTGCCTTACGGAAGTGGCGAGGTACTTGAGCTCTGTGGAAGGCCTGGACTCCTCTGATCCACTGCGGGTGCGACTGGTCTCTCATCTCAGCACTTGTGCCTCCCAGCGGGAGGCAGCGGCCATGACGTCCTCGATGGCCCACCACCATCACCCCCTCCACCCGCATCACTGGGCCGCAGCCTTCCACCATCTCCCCGCAGCCCTGCTCCAACCCAGCGGACTCCACGCCTCGGAGTCAACCCCTTGTCGCCTCTCCACAACCTCTGAAGTGCCTCCTGCCCACGGCTCTGCTCTCCTCACTGCCACGTTTGCCCATGCAGATTCTGCCCTGCGAATGCCAACAACGGGCAGTGTCGCACCTTGCGTGCCACCTCTCTCCACCTCTCTCTTGTCCCTCTCAGCTACCGTCCATGCCGCAGCCGCTGCAGCCACCGCAGCTGCACACAGCTTCCCTCTGTCCTTCGCAGGGGCGTTCCCCATGCTCCCCCCCAACGCAGCTGCAGCAGTTGCAGCCGCAACAGCCCTCAGCCCACCCTTATCAGTATCAGCCACGTCCAGCCCTCAGCAGACAAGCAGTGGAACAAACAGTAAACCTTACCGGCCCTGGGGGACAGAAGTTGGAGCTTTTTAAGTTTTCTGTGAACTTCTTGCACTGAATGTCCTTCATTTCAGAGTCAGCTTCAAACTTCTGTCTGCACCCTGAAGGTAGCCAGGCAGACGCCTACAGATCCACAAAAAACAATAAAACTGTTTCAGACACAAACCTCACGAGTGGAAATGTGGTATTATCTACTTTTTTTCTTTCTCTCCTTTTTTTTTTTTTTTTTTTTTTTTTTTAAAGGCAGCTCCATAACTGACATCAGCAAATTTTGAAAACTTCACACTTGTTTCCACTTAAAACTTTCCTGGAAAATATATGAACTGTACTAACAAACAATGCATCAGTATGTCTGAGTTGGGGAAGAAAAATGCCCTGACTGAATTCTCTTGAAGCTACCAGGAAAAAAATTCATGTTTTTTAAGTGCCTGAGCTAGGAAAGTTTCCTAATGAATACATCACATTGCGCAAGTAAAGAAGAGTATAGCATTTAGATTAAGAAAAGAAAGGGACAGGAATTTTGCATTAGATTCCAGACATTTTACTGCAATTGTCAGAGAAGAGTACTCTTGAAAACCACAGGTTTTACTGGTCAAAAAAATTGCTGAAAATAATTTTGAAGTTGAGAGACTTAGTTTTATCTTATTTTGCTTTCTTTGTACCAACTTGCCAAGTGGTGACATTAGCAATACGTTAGTGAAAGCAATTATTCCATCATTGCCCAGATTAACAAGCGTTTCTGCTCTGCTTGCAAGCCTCCAGGCCCTTTTTTCTTTTTGATGGCTGAAAATATGGTGCTTCTTTATATAAGCCCTACATTTAAATAGTGCACCTAGAGGCAGTTGTCTGCTTTCTCCCCACCACATACCATTTGATTTATGTCAATTTGAAAGCTCCAGTTTCTGAGACTTTGGATTAATTTATTCAGTTTCCTTTGGATTACTTTTATATATTATCCTCTTTATTTTCTCTTCATTATCTTGTGGGAAAAGGTGCATTTTCTAGGGCTGATGTGATGAGGAGAGTATTGGGAAAAGAAAAGCCATGATTTTTAAATGCCCTTCATCAAGTTAGATGATTACATTTGGTCCCAAGTCAGGATGAATGTATGCAATGAAATGTACATAAATTATTTTTGTTTGTGCCTAGACTAGAGCTACATAATTGTGTTTTTGTTTTTTATTTTGTTTAATGACAAAATAATCTCTTAATACATTGAAATTGAGCACGTAAGATTTTATATTTGAAAGAGACACAGCATGTATTATGCACTTCATTTCTCTGCTGTGTGGAGAAAGCAATAAACGTGAGAATGTTGAACATGCAAAATTATACTTTTAAATACTTGTTTTAAAATTATTGTACCTAGTCTTTTTTGCATTACTTTGTAACCCTTTTCTATGCAAAAGTCTTTACATATCTCTAATTAAATGAAGTCCTTTTTGCTGTTTTTATGTGGACGAGTTACTTTGCAGAATGGAAAGTTAACATGACTTCAAGTAAGGCCTTCCTTTCCTAACAATTTAAGCCAGGGCTTTTCTTTATCTCTTTCAAAATCATTTTGACTGATAGAATTCATTGCTAGCTTAAAAACAGCCTTTATCTGAGCTTATCAATCAATTAAGCATAGGCAGGTCATGTATTAGGAGGCAAGAAGTCATCCGTTTGCTTTGCCTTATTATTTTTAACCATGGTTCCTGGATAAATTCAAATAAAAGACTTCCAAACGAGAATATACCAAATATAAGATAATAAGCTAGAATGTTTCATATATTTATTAACTCAGAAACATTTATAGAGTGTTTTTAAAATATTACATGCATACGTGATAGGTATTGACGCACATTCTGAGGGTAAATCCTCTGTACCTCAATGAAATTTTCTTTTATTTCTGTGGAAATTTTGTGGGTGTTGCTCCCTCTTCTGTGAAGCATAAAGTAAGCTGTTAGAATGTTTCTGACGCTACTGGGTCAAACAACATTTAAAGAATAAAGAAGAATTTTTTATGCAAATCAGTACACTCAAAGGAAAAAGTAGGAGGGCTTGTACATAATTATGGTTTTGAAAAGAATCAAGCATAGTTTAATAATTTCTTTTGTTTGTAAGTGGGTAAAAAACAAAAAATGGGCAAAAACAAGTCACCTTATTCTTCCTGTCTGTATGTCATGCAGTCCTTCTATCTTCAGATAACTCTGAAGGAATTAGGTAGCAAATAAGAAAATGGAATTTGCATTTCAATTAATGATTCATATGCCTTACTTGGGCATATACATTTTATTTTTATTTTAAGATCTAAAAACATACTGAAGATTTGTCGCCTATTGTAACATCAAGTGTTCACAGAACTTCTTTCCCTTTGTTAATGTAGACTGTTGTAAACATCAGGAATTTTTCTAAGATTTGGATTAAATATTTTAAGACTAATCTTTTTCTCCTTTTTATTCCATACATACTTGTTCTTTGCAGTTATAAATGGGTTATTACTTTTTTGTTTAGTTAATTAAAATATTTGCATACCACTTCCTCATGGTTGGTAAGTCAGTATTCCTAAAGATAATTATTGTCAGTAATTTCAGTCTATTACAGATTAATTGTTCCATGATCAATGTTTTGCATCATCTACTTTTAACATCACATTTTACTGTTTATGATAACCATTGAGTTTTCCATTTCTGGTCGGAGTATTTTGTGAATGTTGGGCCACTCCTAGGTGTGGTAATTTCCATTATTTGTTTACAAAATAGGAACAAGATTATTTCTTTTCAAGATTGTTTGGGGGGGCAGCAGGTAGCATTGTGGTTAAGGTGATGGACTCTGACATGGTCAACTGAGGTTCAAGTCCTGGACTTTGTGGTTTGCTTTCTCACTTTCACTTTTTTTCTCTCTCTCTCTGACTATCTCTGGTCAAAGATAATAATAATAGCAAATAAAATTAAATAATTTTTGAAAGAAAAGATTTCAGGGGAAAAATTCTTTTAGGGTTTAATGTATTGGTAACTTTGGTCTGTATAAAAATTAAGTCGCAAATAAACAGAAAGGGATTTTATATGATAAGGGGAAAAAGACATTTTTAGAAACTTTATTTTCCCAACTCTTTTATTTAAAGAATTATTTAATTCTCTTTATTATTATTATTTTTAATTTTATATTGGGCATGTGTGCTCACTAGAGAGAGACAGAGAGAAAAACAGAGAAGGTGCGAAAGCAAGCCACCAGGTACAGGACTTGAACTGCAGTTGACTACGTGGGAGTCCTGTGTCTTAACCACCTTGCTACCTCCTGGCCCCAACCCAACTCTTAAAAGCTGTGCCTGGGACCAGCAGACGGCATAATGGTCACATTGCTCAACCCAAGTAGTCGAACGTGGCTTAAGTCCTGAACCCAGTGTCTTAAAACACACCCAGCACGTGTGTGTACATGCCCAAAATCCCAAGAAGAGAATGGAGGAGAAGGGATTGCAGTGTGGCCATCCCCCCTTTTTCACTTTCTGTCTCTCTGTCTCTCTGGCAAATGTATGTGCCCTCTAGCAAAAATCTCTCTTAAAAAAAAAAAAAAAGCTATGCATATGCCTAATTATGATACAGATTTATGCTCCACATAAGTTAGCCAGTAGGTGATAATTGAATCACTGCTATGTGTCTAGCACTGTGCTGTGTAGGTCAGACTTTGGATGGTATTTGGAAGCACGTGAAAGTACAGTCCTACAGTCAGACAGTACTAGCTATAGCTGCCACAGGACCACCGAAGAAAGGATGTACTCTGACTGTGAAGCCAGGGGTGTCTGGGAGCTGATGGGAGAGGCTTTTGCTTGTCTGCAAATTTGCTGTTATAAATATGTTCCCTATTATATTTAAGGAAACCTGAGGGACTGCTAAAATACTGTGCAAACATAAAAAGTGCAAATGTTAGCTACAGTGATAGCTTTCATATGCTCATCTGCACACGTACTATCAGTATTGACCCTTTTGTATTACCTCCTATGTGAGAACTTCAAAAAGCTCTTGGAAAAACATAATTAAAGTCTGAGTTTATTTTGGCGTAAGATAGTTTGAAATCTGTGCCGAGCATTTATTTTTAAATAATTATTTTATTTAACTTTATTTATTTTTTAATTTGACCAGAGGGCTAGAGTGAGAGAGAGAGACAAAGAGAAAGTGAGAAAGTGAGCCACCAGGTCTGGGATTCAAACCGTGGCAGGCCATGTGGGAGTCCAGCACCCTTAATCACCATGCCACCTGCTGGCCCCAGCATTTTTATAATATGCATTTTCTGTGAAATTTTAGACAATTCTAGCTCGAATCAACTTGCTTCACTTGCCAGTATTAAGTCATCCCAAAGTAAGAGTAATCACCTTACGTAACCTCCTCACAAAGCAATGTGATTTTAGAATTCTATAGTCCCCTAAGTCTAAGATTCCATTGGGTATAAGATATCCAATTGATTTAAGGTCAATTTTTAAGTAAAAAGAACTCGTACAATCTAACTTTACACGCTGTTTGTAAAATAGCCTAATTATCAAAATATGAAAATGAAATGCACTTCGGATTTGAGGCAATACCACAATACAATATGGTACTCCTAATAAGTGTAATTTTAGAAGTCCATGGCTAGAGATACACAGAGATGAAAATGTGACTGATTAAGTGTACTTTTAAAATACCTCCTTAGGATAGGGTCATCAAAGAATCTAGATTGACTTTATAAGCTTAATGATCTAAAGATAGATGTATTTTTTAAATCTTTTTGTTTCTATTGCCCTGTGGGATTACTCATTGTGCTACATTTTTCTGAAGAATGGAGTTTGACTTCCCGTTCTAATTCTAAGATCTAAGCAGTGACAGAGGTGGGGAATATTTCAGCAACTACCACAAAGCATTACAGCAAACATGACATCATCAACTGTGACTACAGCACATATGCTTTGGACGGCTAAGTCTTTGAACTTGGACGGGAGATCTGAAAAAGAAGAAAAGCCCCTGAGCTTACACAGACAGCTTGTGTGAGGGGCCAGAGGCACAATGGAAATGCGTCTCTTGGACCAGGTGGTGCTTTTCCCACAGCCTTCTCCCTTCCAGTTTCAAAGGAAAGGGATGAGGATGGCCAGGGAATCAGGTCCTCTGTTAGAACCAACACCAGCACCCTCTGTGAGACATAGATATGAAAAGGAAATGCAACGAGATGGTAACTGCCAATGCTGTTCAGTTGTTCTCTGTGCTAAATCTCACGCTGAGTGTTGGAAGTCTGTTTCCTCATTTAAACCTCGAAACTTGCCTACAGAGTAGATCATTTTATCTTATGAATGGACTAGAAATTACAGAATAAGAAGTGGGTGGGAGCCAGCTGGTGGCGTAGTGGTTAAGGTACTGGGTTCCCACGTGACCGTCCACAGTTCAAATCTTGGACCTGGTGGCTTGAAAATCATGCCAGGTGAGTGTGAGTGTATGGGCCCAAAATCCAGAGAGGAGAATGGAGGAGAAGGGAATTGCTGTATGGCCATCCCCCTGGGGGGTAATTTCTCACTTTCCCTCTCTCTGAATCTCTCTGTCTCTCTCCTTTCTGGCAAGTGTATGCACCCTATGAAGAAAACCTAAAGAAGAAGAAGAGGAAGAAGAAGAAGGAAGAGAAGGAGAAAGGGAAGGAGAAGGAGGAGAAGAAAAGTAAGTTAGTTGTTCAAGACCATCCCTATCTGGAATTCCAAAATCACATTGCTTTGTGAGGAGGTTACCTAAGGTGATTACTCTTCCTTTGTGATGACTTAATACTGGCAAGTGAAGCAAGTTGAATAGAGCTAGGATTGTCAAAAAAAAAAAAAAAAAAAATTCATGAAAAATGCATATTATGAAAAAGCTAGGCACAGATTTCAAACTCTCTTATGCCAAAATAAACTCAGACTTTAATTATGTTTTTCCAAGAGCATTTTGAAGTCCATACATAGAAGATAATATAGAGGATCCCTATCATGGACTCAACCTAGACCTGATTCTGGAAGCCCATTTATTTTTTTTTACCTGTAGGCTCTGGGGTTTTTGTTTCTCTTTTGAGAGAGATTTTTTTTTTCTGTATGGTATGTGTATCACTGGAGAGACAGAGAGAGACAGAGAGTGAGACATCACCCCCCAGGGAAGATGGCCACGCCACAATTCCTTCTCCATTCTCCTCTCAGAATTTTGGGCACACATGCACAAGTTTCAAGTCACTAGATCCAGTACTTAAACCACAGTCATCATGTAGGAGTCCAGCATCTTAACCACTATGCCACCTGCTGGCTCTAGATTTTAGAAACCTCTTTTTTGGACTCAGACTGCCCCAGGATTTCAACCTAGCTGGGATTACTTCGGACTAATTGCAAGAGTAAATCTGGCTTTAGTGTTAGCATAATACCACTGCTATTTTACCCTTTCAATGTATGAAAAGATGAAAAAAGGAATAATGTCACTTTACTCTGTAGCATGATATAAAAGGAGAACTACTTTAGCAATTCTCTACTTTTAACTCAACTGCCAATCGAGTCACACATTATTGTAATCAGTGAACTTATAAAGGCTACCAAAAATATGCTGTAATCTTCCTCAGGGTGGTTAGGAAAGGTGAAGCAAGATGGTGAAGATACGGTAAGGTATTGAGCACAATGCATTCTGAGAAGAAAAAAAAGTATTGGGTCAACCTGTGGCCTGGTGGTTACGTGAACTGGAACGCACACGGCCGGTTGTGCAATTGGAGTCCTGGACTTGGCAACTTTAAGGTCACACTGTGTGCTTGTATATGCCTGCCCAGAATCACTAAAGGAAGAAGATGTGAAAGAGAAGGGACTGCAGCATGCCCGTTCCCTGACTGCCCATTGGGGTTGGGGGTTGCTTTCCTTCTTTCTCTGTCTCTCTCTATTTCCCTGTGGAAATGAGATTCATGAATATAAAATGGAATATACATGTAATAGAATGTATTATGAACTCTTTTTAAAATAATTATTTACTTAATTTTATTTATTATTATTTTAAAGTTTGCTATAAGGCATGTGCACTCACTAGAGACAGAGGGAAAGTGAGAAAGCAAGCTGCCAGATCCAGGATTTGAACTGCAGTATGCCCTGTGGGAGACTAGTGCCTTAACCACACCACACCGCCACCTGCTGGCCCATGACTTTTTGGCCTGTTAACTGAAGTTTTTTGCATTAAGTGTGCATTGTGATAGTTTCATGTTTCATTGTAATGAAAACAAAGTCATATTTTCTCATGTGGAAGAAAATGTATTCTGCAAAGAATGGCTATTATTAATAATGTTTGACTTGTATAAATGCGGTGATAAATTTAAAAGTGCTCATAAAATTCTAAAACAACTGAGTATCTTGTTTGAGTTAACCCCTCCTTTCCCAGTTATAAGCTATCAAACTGAACATTATTTACCATATTATATAACTCTGCTTCCTAAATCTTTTTATTTTAGAGTACATGCACTCACTGGAGAGAGACAGAGATATATAGAGAGGAAAAATGATAAAACACCCGCATCCCCCATCCTCCTCCTCTCCCCCCTGTCCCCACTCCCTGGAGATGGCCACACCTCAATCCCTTCTCCATTCTCTTCTAAGAATTTTGGTCACACACGTACAAACATCAGTGTGTTTTTTCAAGCCACTGGGTTCAGGATTTGAACCACATAGTTGGCCATGTGGGATCCAGCCACCTTAATCTCTGCACCACCTGCTGGCCCCTAAATCTTTCTGTACTTCATTTCTAATCTTTTCCCTTAATTACTGGAAACCTGAAACTTTGTATTCCACCCAGAGAGTAAGACTGGAAATTTAAATCTCTCTGCTGGGCGAGACTTTGCCTTGAAGCAGCAATGGCTGACTTCATCCTTTATTCCAGGCAGCCTATCCCAGCCCAGATGCTTTAAATAGGCCTCCCGGGAGTGGGGAGAGGTAAATGGCGACACACGGTAAACCCCGACTCTCTGCAAGGTGGACCCACATGGGAAAGTTCCAAGTTTCAAGTTCATGTCTAGAGACCTCTCTGAGTATGTCGGGACATGATTCAGGGCTAGCTAAGGCTAGGGGTGGGTTGTGGCATCAAGAAACTGTTGTGGATGCACCTCTTCTCCCACCCCCCCCCCCCAAGAAATAAGTCAAATAAACTTTCAGAAAAGTTATCTTCTCTTAAAAATTTTTTATTCATTATTATTATTACTTTAATTTGATGAGCGAGAGAGAGTGAGAGAGAGCGAGAGAAAGGGAAAGTAAGCCACCAGGTTTGGGACTCAAACTGCCATCAGCCATGTGGGAGTCCAGCCCCTTTGCCAACATTCCACCTGCCGGCCCCAAAAAGCTTTTCTCTAGGGATGTGGTAAGGTGATGGAGAAGTGTCATCAAGAGGGCAAAACACAGAGGCACACAGACTGGATTTTACCCTCTTCATAGCATATTTCTGCCTCAGAGTCGTAAGTGCAAACAGCAAACAGTCACTTTTTTTTCTTTTCTTTTCTTTTCTTTTTTTTTTTTTTTTTTTTTTTTTTTTTTTTTTTTTTTTTTTTTTTTTTTTTGGTCTCACAAGCAGGGCCTATTGGACAGCAAAAAGGTAAGCACAAAAGAGTGTGCAAATACAGGGGCCAGCAAGTGGCATGGTGGTTAAAGGCGCTGGACTCCCACATGGCCGACCACGGTTCAAGTCTCGGACCTGGTGGCTTGCTTTCTCACTTCCTCTCTCTCTCTCTCTCTCTCTGTCTCTCTCTGATCAAACTGGAAAATAATAATGATAATAATAATAATAAAGTTAAAATAAAATAATTCTTTAAAAAAAAAGAGTGCAAATACAAATAGTTGGAATATTATCAAATATCATCAAAACCATTGTGCATGGCTGGCCCTACATCGAGGTGGTAAAGAGAGTGGGATCCTGCAAGGCTGATCCTAGTTCAAATCCCAGAATGGCAGCTTAAAAGAATAAACTGAGGCAGGAACAGCAGGTGATGTAATGGCTACATCGCTGGACTCCCACATAGTCTACCACAGTTTGAGTCCTAGACCTGGCAGCTTAAAACTCATGCCGGCCACATGTGCATGCGTGCCCAAAATCCCGAGAGGAGAATAGAGAAAGGGTTGGGTGTGGCTATCCCCCATGGGGAGTGATTCCTCACTTTCTGTTTCTCTCTTTCTCTCTGGCAAGTGTACGTGCCCTATAGGAAAACAAACAAACAAATCCTCTCTTAAAACAAAACAAAACAAAACAAAACAAACAGGGACCAGCAGTTAGCGTAATGGCTATGTCGCTGGACTCCCATGTAGTCGACCGCGGTTCGCGTCCCGGACCCGGTGACTTAAAACTCACGCCAGGTGCGTGTGCGTGTGTGCCCAAGATCCCGAGAGGAGAATGGAGGAGAAGGGATTGTGGCGTGACCATCCCCCCTAGGGGGTGATTCCTTGCTTTCTGTCTCTATGTCTCTCTCTGTCTGTCTGGTGAGCGCACGTGCCCTAAAGCGAAAACCTCTAAACAAACAAACAACAACAGTGAGGCCTGCTTGTACATGCCCCAAATCCTGATGGGTTGGGGAAATGGAGGACAAGGGATTGCAGCATGACCACATCCCACTGGGGAGTGCTTTCTCTCTGTTTCTAGAAAGTGTACATGCCCTTTGGCAATTAAAAATAAAGCCAGGGGTCAGAAAGTGGAGTGATGATTAAGACACTGGACTCCCACATGGCCAACGACAGTTCAAGTCCAGTACCCAGCAGCTTTGAAACCATGCCAGGCCCATGTGTTCGTGTGCCCAAAATCCTAAGAGGAGAATGGTGGAGAAGGGATTGCAACATGGCCATTCCCCCTGGAAAGTGACTTCTCACTTTCCCTCTCACTGTCTCTCTCTTTGTCTCCCTCCAGTGAGCACACACGTCCAATGGCAAAAAATAAATAAATAAATAAAGTGAAAAAGAACCAAATCTGCACAGCCCATCAGATGAGGGTATGGGCAAGCATCATCAATGATGATGCATCTTACTTACTACAATGGTAGGAAGCTTGATGGACTGTTGTGTCCATGAGAGAGATGTCCTTGAGTCTAGCGCTGCTGAATCATCATGAAGCCTGTGTATTTCTAAGAGAATAGCCTTAAAAAACCCCAAATGCCTTCTAACTATGATTACCAAGGGAATGGGTCTCAGCACTAAAGCCATGAATTATCTGGCCCATGCTGACCAGTTCTCACACCAGAGCTAGTTCTTTGATGTGATCCTCAAACCCCAAAGATTCCCAAGAGCAGGAGCCACAGACATAGCTACACAGGAGCAATAACTCAGTATAAATGCATTCAGCCACTTCTCCCAAACACAAAGAGCCAGCAGGCAGCCTCTTTGCTCTGGGTATCAGGAATTTGAGAGAAAAAAAGAAACAAAGTACACAAATTGTTTGTCTTCAGGATATGACAGAGACAAGTGGTGAAAGTTATTTGTTCTTTCTAAATGTATAGCTTGGCAGTTAAAATTCTGTAAGTGTATCCTCTAGTGATACAATGAAGACATATTAACAAGGAAGTTGTTTGCTTAGTGATAGTGCACCTTCACAGCCTTGTCCAGGATAATGCATGCTAATTATTTAAATCAAGTTTCTTAGGTAGCTTTATTTAAGATGTGGCAACTGTTTAAAATTCTTCGTACTTATTCAACAGACCACTTATAAATATTCTGAGTAAAATTTAACTCAACTTAATATTTATAGGTTGCTTTTAAAAATCTCAACTGTTTAAGAAGTGTAATGAACTATAATGACTAAAAAGACATGGCTTAAATCAGACAGATGTAGACCCATCATGGAATCTCTTAATTGTGTGACTATTTTTTTTTTAATTGAAAAACAAAAAAATAACAAAACTATCTTATAAAGGGCTAGCTGGTGACATCGTGATTGAGGTGGCTGGATTCTATATAGCCAACTGTGGTTCGAGTCCTGGACTCAGTCTTGGAAAACACACAGGAAGAGTGTATATACATGCCCAGGGTCCCCAGAGGAGAACAGAGGAGAGGGGATTTCAGCATGGCTAACCCTCCCAGGAGTGATTTCTCACTTTTCCTCTCTCTCTCGCTTTTTCTTGTGCACAGACGCACAGACACACACAGACCCTATAGCAAATTTAAAAAAAAAAAAAAAAAAAAAAAAAAAAAGAGAGAAAAAAATCTTTCAAGGATTTTCATTTTATTTTGTTTTGTGTTTGTTTTGTTGTTGTTGTTGGTTTTTTTAAGAGGTTTTTGTCTTAGGGTGCATGTACTTGCCAGAGAGAGAATGGGACAGAGACAGTGAGAGGGAAAGTGAAAAATCTACTCCCTGAGGGATGGCCATGCCACAATCCCTTTTCCTCCATTCTTCTGGGATCTTGGGCACACACACACGTGTCCAGCATGCGTTTCAGGCCAGAGTTTGGGATTTGAACTGCAGTCAGCCATGTGGGAGTCCAGCAACATAACTGCTACGCTATCTGTTGGCCTCTCTTTTGAGGATTTTCTGAGAACTAAATGAAATCATGTTAATAAGATCTGGCACATAGTACACTATCAATGAATGGTACCATAGCTTATTCAAATTTAGTTTATTAAACATTTCTTAAGATCCAAAAAATAAGCTTCATTTGGTCTTACAACCTCTGCCTTCCTAGTCACACACTTTTCTTCAAATATTTACCAAGAGAGACCAGCAGTTAGCGTAATGGCTATGTCGCTGGACTCCCATGTAGTTGACCACGGTTTGGGTCCCAGACCCAGTGGCTTAAACTCATGCCGGGATCGTGTGCGTGTGTGCCCAAGATCCCAGGAGGAGAATGGAGGAGAAGGGTTGCGGCGTGGCCATCCCCCCCCGGGGGTGATTTCTCTCTTTCTGTCTCTCTGTCTCTCTCTGTCTTTCTGGTGAGCGCACGTGCCCTATAGCAAAAACCTCTTAAAAAAATTAAAAAAGAATTAAAAATATATATATATACATATATATATGTGTGTATATATATATACCAAGACAGTTCCCCAACATGCTTTCCCTTTGCATTAAGTTAGTCACATGTACACTTTGCTCTTTGCAAATATGTTTACAGATTTATAGAATTTCGGTGTTAGAAGAACATAAACTAGACCAGGGCTTCATTTTGCAGAGGAAATAACACCGAGGCCCAGACAATAGGAAGTACGCTTTCCTATTACAGTCACATGAACCAAATCTTCTCATTTCCAGCGCTAGGCTCTGAGACAACGTGACCGGTAAACATATCTTTCATATTTTAGGTGCCAAAGCTTTTTACTTTGTTGTGGATAAGCTAAAGAGGTCTGCTTGTTAAGATAACGCACTTTATAATTTTTGTCTTTAAAAGCAATGGTTTTTCCTGATTCTTTTTCTTTTTTTTTCTTTAGAGAGATTTTTGCTGTAGGGCGTGTGTGCTTGCCAGAGAGACAGAGAGACAGAAAGTGAGAATCACCCCCCAGGGGGGATGGCCACACCGCTATTCCTTCTCCTCCAGTCTCCTCTCAGGATTTTGGGCATGCACACAGATGTGCCCGGCATATTTTAAGCCGCGGGGTCCAAGACTCAAACCACAGTCAACTACATGGGAGTCCAGCGACGTAACCATTATGCCATCTGCTGGTCCCGCAGGGTCCTATTTCTTTAAAAGAAAAATCTTAAATCCAATGAATGGAGTGAGGTTGAAATTGTTTTACTGTCTGTAGATGATGTTCCTGACTGTGGAAAAGCTATTCACACGCGAGCAAACAGGGTGGTGCCACTGCCTCATACTCAGGGCAGAGCTCTTTGTGTGTGTGGTACTGACGAAACGTCGACTCGCCAGTGACTGGGCATAGCTTGGAGCTGCTGCTGCCTCCTCCTGTCTGTGGCTTCCGAATGCTCTCACTCTGAGCACAAATTTCTTAACCTCACAGCACGCCCGTGCAGAACCTGTCTCCTGACCACTTCGTAGGCCTCCCTCGCCTCTCTCTGCTACCTCTGACTTGCCATCCAGCCTGCCTGGCTTTCTTTGTTCTTTTATTCTCTCTCTCTCTCTCTCTCTCTCTCTCTCTCTCTCTCTCTCTCTCTCTTTCTCTCTCTTTTCTTTTAAAGAATTGTTTCTTTTATTTATAATCACCATTTTTTTTCACATGATCTCACCAGGGAGAGATAGAGAGAGAGAGAGAGAGAGAGAGAGTGAGAAAGCAAGCCGCCATGTTTGGACTGCAACTGCCATGGCCATGTGGGAAGTCCAGAGCCCCAACCACCACTCCACCCACCGGCCCCCCTCCTGGCTTTCTTTCAGCCTCTGGTTTTCTCCTTGCTCCCTTCGCTATGACTCCTCACATATGCCCTTTCTACTTAGAATGTTCTTTTTTCTCCTTTTATACTTAGTAACTCATCTTCATTTTTCAGCTCTCATATCCCCCGCTGGTTCAAAATGTCACTGTGGAATCGTGTGAAGCACGTATTCCTGACCACGACACTGAGAGCGGGTGATAGTGACTACATGTCTATTCACCACGGAATCTCCAGAGCCTCTTTGCCTTGTGTCTCCAGATGAGAAGCTCAATCAATATTTGTGACATTGGTCAAATGAATAAATACGTGAATGCATGACTGACTGAAGGAGGAATGAATGAGTGAAGGGAAGGGACCAGCAGTTGGCGTGGTGGTTAAGGCACTGGACACTCCCACATGGACGACCAGGGTTCAAGTCCTGAATCTGGTGGCTTGCTTTCTCACTTCCTCTCTCATTCTCACCCTCTGTCTCTCTCCGCTCAAACTAAAAATAAATAAATAAATTAATTAATTATTAAAAAAAAGAAATATTTCCTTTAAAAAAAAAAGTGAAGGGAAGAATAAATGAATGTAATATGGTAGACCAGTACACTCATTCCATTGAAATTATTTAAATGGCTTCTCCCAAACTTTAATCTGATAGAGTAGTATAATATGCAAGTAAAAGCAAGCATAATTGATGAAACAGGAAGAAAACAAAACAAAAGAAAAAAAAAAACCCTCTCTTGATCTATGTGGATATAATAAACTAGATTTTATACCCAACATTTCCCAAATGAGTACAGTTACTTGGATTAAAGTATCAGAATGAAACACATGAGACCAGGATGCCACCTTGTGGTTTATTTTCACATTTACCAACTTCTTTCTTTTTTAAAATTTTTATTTAACTTTATTTATTTTAATTTTACCAGAGAGGGACAGAATGAGAGAGAGAGGGGTAGTGAGAAAGCAAGCCACCAGGTCCAGTACTCAAACCGTGGTTGGCCATGTGGGAGTCCAGCACTCTTAATTACCACACAACTTGCTGCCCTCCCAACACATTTGCCAATTTCAACTTGCCTAGAACTTTCCTACTTTACTAAAACACTATTATAAACTATGGTAATAAAAGGAAGTGGAATTTTGTTCAACTACATATTGCTTATGTGTCATTATCCCAAAGAGTTAGCTCACTCAAACATAATCATTCATTCCTTTCTTGTTTTTAAACTTTGATTCAACATTAAATTGTAACAGGATAGGATGACATACATAGAAAGTATAATCAAATGACTATTTATACTTGTGTACCCACCACTCAGTTTAGCATGCTGATACTTTAAAAGCCCCCTGGATGCTTCTTCCCAAGTGTACTTTCCATCTTCTCCATCCCATAGCATTAACTATTACCTTGCTTTTATTTATGATGAACCATTTCTGTATTTATCACTAAGTAATATTTTTAATTTAGCATTTTTAAAGTTTTTATAAAAGGGGATCACTGTGCATTTTGCTTTGCATTTGCATTGTCAAAGACTGCATGTGCTCACCAGGAAAAGAAAGCAACCCCCCACCCCACCCCGCAACCCCAATGGCACATTGTCGCACTACAATCCTTTTCCCTCCATTCCACCATGATTCCAGGCATGCACCAACACACAGCTGGCATATTTTGCACGCCACTGAGGCCAGAATCTGAGCCACAGTTGGCTACTTGGGATCTGGCTTGCTCTCTCTCTCTCTCTCTTTTAAAGAATTATTTTTTATCTTAACTTCATTTATCTATCTATCTATCTATCTATCTATCTAATTTTAACTTGACTAGAGAGAGCCAGAGTGAGAAAGAAGGGTGGGGGAGAGAGAGAGAGAAGAAGCAAGCCACCAGGACTCAAATTGCAGTTGGCCATGTGGGAGTCCAGAGCCCCCAACTACCATGCCACCTGCCTACCCCGGATCTGGCTCTCTTAGCCACTGCTCTACTGAACTAACTCCTGACTTTATTTTTAATTTTCAGTTAAACAATATTTTTTACAGAAGGCACATGTATGAGAAAGAGGGAGAGAAAGCACCTCCTATGGTCAATGTTCATGCCACAGTCCTTTCTCCATTTCTCTCCCCTTCGGGGATTTTGGGCATGCAGGTGCACATGCCCATGTATTTCTCACATCACTGGGGCTGGAGCTCAAACTGAGCAATCACCGTGTGGAATCCAGCTGCCTTAACCACCAAGCCACAGGGTGCCTCCTGACCCCCTGATTTTCATTTTCAATTAAGTCTATTTCTTTGGGATTCATATGTTGGTAAGAGGAGCTCCAAGCTATTTATGTTCACACCTCTGTAGTATTTTATTTTATGACTCTTCTAGAATATTAGAGTCCCTCTACTCTTTCTTCACAATTTTTATTCTCCTTTATTCATGACAGAACGCGTGTGCACACACATGACAATGAGAGAGAGCACACCCTCCCAGTGTCTGGTCATTCTGTGACCTCCTTCCTCCAGTCCTCCAGCCCATCAGAGCTTGGAAACAAGCACATGCCAGGCGTGTTTCAGGCCGTGTAGGCCAGAGATTGGAGCCACTGCTTCCATAGGGGATCTTGCTTCTCTTGAGCAGCTGCTCTGCTGTTTTAATAAATATTTATTTTATTTTATTTATTCATTCATTTTATTTTTTAGTTTGACCAGAGAGAGACAGAGGGTGAGAGTGAGAGAGAGAGAGAGAGAGGAAGTAAGAAAGTAAGCCACCAGATTCAGGTCTTGAACCCTGGTTGGCCATGTGAGAGTGTCCAGCACCTTAACTACCACGCCACCTGCTGTTTATGGGTAGTTTGCTTCTAGTGCGTCTTATGACAAATGGTGCTGTGAACGTTCTTGACTCACCTTCACATGTGAAGACATTTTCCAGGGGCTCAATTGCTTGGTATGAGAACTTCCAACTTCACTAGATAACACTAAGTGTTTTCCAAACTTTTTTCATTGCAAAAACGCATACACTTAGCGCTAACATATACGACTTCTAGTTATTCTACCCTCTTGCCATATTGGTATTGCAGATTTTGTTTTTCATTTTTACATATTGGTTACATGTCATTATCCTGAAGAGTTAGCTCACTCAAATATAATCATTCATTCCTTTCTTGTTTTTAAACTTTGATTCGATATTGAATTGCAACAGGACAGGATGACATACATGAAGGTATAAATAACCAAATGACAGTTTATACCTGTGTACCCACTACCCAGTGGGTATGAAGAGGATCTCTTTAGTTTTGGTTTGCATTTCCCTGACCTAAACAAAAATGGATCCTGACTTCAAAGATTTATTGATCACCCAAATTTCTTCTGGAAAGTGCCAGCTCTAGCCTTTTCCCTCATTCTTTTGCTTATTCACTCTAGAGTCATTTGAATTGCTACCGGTATATATGCCAAGTACTATCACAGCCTGGAGGATGCAAAGATGAATACAAAATAGACCTTGCCCATGACTGTGGAACACTTGGCTCATCTATTATTTTTTACTGCCTTCAGGGATCATAATGATTATGCACCAAAACATCAGAAAATTTTGATCACCAATTATGTGACTACCGTTTTGCAACAGAAAAGAAGTACAAATTATGAATCCTGGCTTCAGGAAATTTACAAAAGCACAACTTCTATAAAATAGTACCCACTTACAAAATGCGCTTTTTGTATATATTGTATATATTATAGAAATTCAGAGGGTATAAGCTGAGAAAAAGATAATTGATTAAGTAGGTCCATGATTTAAATTTAAATTGCTTTCCTTTTATGTAGTAATGGAAAAGTATTTTTCTATAGCTTACTTATTAAAAGAGGAGGATAAAAAGCAAAGAATCATTTTAAAGTCAGTAAAATAATCATCAACATAGAGGTTAGTTTTAAATGAATAAATATTTTATTTAAGAAAAAGCTTTCACATATTGACCTGCTTACCATGCAAGCCCAGTTGTGTTTGTCATTAAACTTATCTATTTTTCTATATCTTTGTATGAACATTTTTTTGATATCTTTTTATGGAATCTAGTAAGCCCTAGTGAACAGCTACTAGGATTAACTATCACCAAACATGTAATGCATAGAATTCAATTATACATTTGAAAAGGAGCCGATGAAGTCATATACTTCCTCTTTTCTTCTCTGCAGTCAGTACACCCTGTGAACTACTTTGTAACAACTGCTCTAAGGAGGACTCTACTCTGCCACCAGTTGATTTGCTGTAGTATAGAAAGTGTTATCATTAATAATAAAAAAAAAATGACCTCTCCTGAGTCCAGATCAAAATTCAACATAGCTTCCTGCTTTACCTCCTTTCCAAACACTAACCTTGCTCAGTTAGTAAGCCATGGTTGAAACCTTAATCATTTTCTTTTATTCCAATGTAACTTTAATAGACACGGTGTGGTTAATTTTTCTGTACCTATACCTACGATGGTGACTGGGATGGCAGAAGAATTCTGCACTTGCTAAAAGAATGAATGACAATAACTCTGTGAAGTAAGCATGGAAACTCTTAGCAACTCCATTGTATTTTGTAAGGATCCAGAGGCCAAGAGAAGCTGAGTCACTCACCCTAGATGACCCAGTTGATATTGGCATGGTCAGGACTGATTCAGTTTCTGGCTCCTGACTCAAGTATTTTCTTTTCTGTCATAATATCTTCTTCTCCTTCTATTTCTTCTTCTTTCCTTCTCCTCTTCCTTCCTGTTCCTCCTCCTCCTCCTTCTTCTCTTTCTTCTCTCTCACCTTTTCTCCATATTTGTTCTTCCACAACATCGAGTTCATGGAGAAGTCTCTTGTCCTTTTATCATACTAGTTTAGGCCCTTAGCTCCTTGGATCATGTTTTTGGCAATAATCTCCTAAACAGACTGCCTTCCTTCGGTCTCTGGCCTCCACCAGTCTATTCTGCACCCCACGGCATTTGTGTCGCCAAATGTTTGGCTTTGCTTAATCTCTGTCTTCTCTTACAATAACCTCTTCTCTTCACTGCTACCTTCTCCTTGAATCTTTCTTACCTTTTACTATCTTTCTGACTGCACTTTTGCTACCCACTTTGCTAGTTACTTTGCTTCTTTCTATTCTTCTATATTATACACTCTCCTGGTTTTATTCCTCCTTTTTATGGATTTTCCTTTGGGGAGAATTCTGAGCTCATGACTGCAATCTCTAGTCCCAACTCTAATTTTCACCAGAGCTCCCGCCCATATTTCCAACAATCATCTGGTGTGCTGACCCTTCAACGATCAAACTGAATTTACCTTCTCTTCCCAATCTGTTTCTGTATCCTAACTTCCCTATTTATTTTTATGCCACCTTAACTTCACTAACCATACAGGCCACAAATCATGGAGTTATTAAGGACTTTTTCCCGATTTTCAATCCTTTATATTTTATCAGGCACTAGTTTCTTTTAGATTCCCTTTGAAATCTTTACTTGTCTTTTTTTATTTTTATTTTTTTTCCTGTAGGGTTCCTACACTCACTAGAGAGAGAAAGGGGAAGTGAGAAAGCACCCTCCAGGGGGGATGGTCATGCCACAGTCCCTTCTCCTCCATTCTCCTCTAGGGACTTTCGGCATACACACACATGTGCCCAGCATGTTTCTCAAACCACAGTGTCTGGAACTCAAATGATGGCCATGTGGAATCTGGCGCCTTAACCATCATGCCACCTGCTGGCCCCCTTTGTTGTGTTAAGGTCTTCATAATCTGGCTGCAGCTCCCTATCTGACCTCATCCTGCACCATTCCCCCTGAGGAACAGGGCAGGGTGCTGCAGATGCAGCCGTCTTCATTGCAGATGCAGCCATCTTCATTGCAGATGCAGCCAAGCAGATGCAGCCATCTTCATTGCAGATGAAGTCAGCCAGATGCAGCCATCTTCATTGCAGATGAAGTCAACCAGATGCAGCCATCTTCATTGCAGATGAAGTCAATCAGATGCAGCCATTTTCATTGCAGATGCAGCCAAGCAGATGCAGCCATCTTCATTGCACATGAAGTCAGCCAGATGCAGCCATCTTCATTGCAGAGGAAGCCAAGCAGATGCAGCCATTTTCATTGCAGATGAAGTCAGCCAGATGCAGCCATCTTCATTGCAGAGGAAGCCAAGCAGGTGTAGCCATCTTCACTGTAGGCACCAGGCCTTGGTGATGAAATGCCCTTCTCCTCTCTCAGGCATTCCAGGTACCGCTATTATTTGTGTTCAGCTGTGGAAACAGTTTGTAAGGTCTGTTTTCACCTAGTGCCCTCTTTCTTCTCTTTTTACCACATATTGAGATTTTTTAAAAAGAATGATTTTATTTAACTTTGTTTGTTATTATTATGTTCCAGTTTGATCAAAGAGAAATAGAAAGTGAGAGAGGGAAAGTGAGAAAGCAAGCCACCAGGTACGTGACCCAAACCACAGTTGGCTGTGTGGGAGTCCAGCACCTTTAACCACCACACCACCTGCCGACCCCCACGGATTGTGATTTTTTGAAGTGCCTGACATACAGCTTATTATCAATGAATGGTGCCTATTGTTTTTGTTAATAGCACTATAGTAAACATATTTCTATCTTACTTCCTCAATGAAGTGAAAGAAAGCTCCTTAAGCACTAAGATCACATCTTTCCTCTACTCCCTTGCACCAATCACAATGCACTTTCTGTACAAGTAATAAGTCATTTTCTGAATCAGTTTCAGTGCAGCTAAAGGAAAGTAAAACAAAACCATTTTAGTTGTAATCAAGCTCTCAACCCATTCCTATGCTACCGTAAAATTTCAGGTTTAAAAATGAAATGGAGGGACCAGCAGTTGGCTAATGGCTATGTCGCTGGACACCCATATAGTTGACCGCAGTTCAAGTCCCAGATCTGGTGGCTTAAACTTACACAGGGTGTGTGTGCGTGCATGCCCAAGATCCCGAGAGGAGAATGGAGGAGAAGGGATTGCAGGTGGCCATCCCTCTTGAGGGGTGATTTCTCACCTTCTGTCTCTCTGTCTCTTTCTGGCGAGTGCATGTGCCCTATAGCTAAAACCTCTCCAAAAAAAAAAAAAAAAAAGGAAATGGGAAAAACCTCCCCACAAAATGACAATAGCTTGAAAAGTGGCAAAGATTAAAGCAGTTTTGGAAATTTCAGGATTTTTGAAAAGTTAATGTCTATATAGCATAATATTTTTTAACTCCAACATTTTTGTATTTTCTTGTGGGAAACTCCCAGAGTTATTTGCCCTCTATGTAAGAATTCCCAATTATACTGAGATGTCTTTGGAGGGTAAGAATTGACTTTCTAGGTGCAAAAATTTTACCATGTTTGTATGGATTTCTTAGAGAAAATTAAAAACTTAACAGATAAAACAATTAACTAAATTAGGGGCGAGCAGGTGGTATGGTGGTTGAGGCAGCTGGACTCCCACATGGCTAACCATGGTTTGAGTCCTAGACTTGGCAGCTTGCTTTTTCACATTCCTTCTCTCTCTCTAGTCAATTTCATTAAAATTTTTTAAAAAATGAAAGAAGACATTGAATAAAATAATTACCTAAAAAAATTGACTAAATTATTAAGTTATTCAAATGGGTTATTAAAAGAAGATATAAACTAGTTGCTTCATAATCAACCAACCATCTTAGATTTGTAAAGGAGAACAGAATAGAAATAGATCCAATATATACAAATAATTTACAAAGTACATAATATGAATATAAAGAAAAAAATAGAAATTGATTGTAAGCATGATGCAAAGTAAGTATAATCTCTATTAACATTGCTTTCTTCTTTTAATACTCAAACAAATACAAGATTAAACAAGAGTGTTTTTAAAATCCCTGCTTGGGGGGTTAGCAGGTACCTGAGGTTAAGGCTCTGGACTACCACGTGGTTGAGTCCCAAACGGGTGCCTTGAAAATCAGAGCCTGTGTGTAGGCATGAGTGCCCAAAATCCCAAAAGAAGAAAGAGGAAAGAGTTTCAGGTGGCCATTCCCCCAGGGGGATGATTTCTCGCTTTTCCTCTCTCTAGCCAGCACACGCACCTTATGGGAAAAAAGTAAAAACGAACAAAAATCTCTGCTTTTACACATACCAAATTTATTTTTAAAAGCTAGAAAACACAGTTTTAGAGGTGGTTTAACAAGTCTATGAAGAAACATATTTGAGTATAGTAGAATTCCAAAGTTTTGTGCTTAATTGATTGTAAATGCTACCAAGAAATAGGTATGGTGCATTTTGAAATCTTAGATTAAATATCACTTAAAAACAAATCCAACTTTTTATGGTTAAAAACAAACAAAAAAAAACCAAGGCAAAAGTAAGTCTTCCCTGACCGGGAATCGAACCCGGGCCGCGGCGGTGAGAGCGCCGAATCCTAACCACTAGACCACCAGGGAGCTTGGCAGCAAGCTCTCATTAACCATAGTTGTTGCATAAAAAAAAATTTCTTTACGTACCAGTTTTGGCCACTAGAGGGCAATTTATCTCTAGCCATATCTCCCTGTAGGTTTAGCCACTGAAATGGAAGAAAATGGACTCTCCTGCTGAGCTCCGCCGCCGCTCCAGAAGCAAAACCTCAAACCCTTCGAATCTAGTTCTCTTTCAACTGCGGTGCCGAAAAATACGTCCTGAAATGTTCATTCTCATTCTCTCTACCCTAGACAAGTGTTAACTTGCTGTCCAGAATTTGTTACTTGCTTTGTTATTTTTTATCCACTCCCTGCATCTAACTTCTCTGTTTCTCTATCGTTCTCTGTTGGTATATTCAGGCTAACGAAGCGGAAAGCTCTGGGTGACATGCTCAGTGAACCACAGCATCGTTACAGAGATTCAAATAAGCCTTTCAAACCCCCTGGGCTCATCGTCTCCGTTTTCCAAACAGCATTATTATCTGGGCAATCGTTTCACTTCTCCGCATTGACAGTAGGCATCGCCAGGAAATGATGCAGGTACCAGAGAAGCCAAGAAACCTCACAGTCCAGCCTCAATTCTCAAACCCTCTGAAAGAAGAACAAATGCAATAGGATATACGACAGTGCCCGTCGTTGCACTTGAAGACATAGAGCCCAAGAGACCCTGCTCTGCTGCCAGATGGAGGGAGGCTTAAGTAAGACGGACATAAATTTGTAATGAACTTGCTTTCAACAACTTCGGCGCCAATGAGAGAAGCAGCCATCATCCATCACTACGGGATTAGGTGAGCCTGTACCAGAATTTGGCGTCTTGTTTTCAGCTACTCAGAGATGAGGTTAAATCACTGAAAGGTTATTCAATAAATATACGAAAGCAGGAAGGTTAATAAAAGTTATAAAGACTGATAAGCAAAAACGGGGAAAAAATCACCCTAAGAAAACTCCAAACTTAAGTATTCTCAATATATTTAGGTAGGACACACATTCCTTTTATGCGAAAGAGTTTAGGAGCTGGAGCTCAGTAGGTGGAGCTCCTACCTCTCATTTGGGGATTACCAGAATTGAGCAAAACTAGCTTTCTCGTTTTGAAGGGAAGATAAAGCAGGTCTTATTTTTAGAATAATTTTAAATGTCATGTAGGTTTAGTCACAATATTGTACACAAGGTATAAAAGGGTGCAATAAAAACTATCCTTTCACTTCCATCCCCTACTCACTCATTTCTCTTTCCCAGAGGTACCAGTGTTCCCAGTTTCTTCTGTATCCTTCTAGAAATAGTCTGTGCATGTCTAATTCCCCAACTTTCTATTTTGAAACCTACCAAACCTGTGGCAAATTGTGAGTGTAGGTCAATGAACACACCTAGCCCCTTCATGTGGACTCCTGCAGTCCAATGTGGTAACTCTAACAACACGCGGCTACTGTGCATTGACATGTGCCTGAGTGAATTCAGGTATTCTGTAGGGGTTGAGACACTGGATGTTTAACCCTCAGTTTGAAAAAAATAGAATATAAAATATCTTATGAACACTTTTTACATTGATCACTTTTTAATTTTAGACAGGGTCTGTTTGTACTCCAAACCTTCTGCTTCAGGCTTCCAAGTAGCTGGGACTACACTGGCTTTTCCAACCAAGCCTCGCATGTAGCTTCTGCCTGCCCAGTAGCCATTTACCAGAGGTCTACCAGTGCAGGCCACCATAACGAGGCTGAGATTACATTTTAAAATGATACTGAGTGGAAATACTGGGCTAAATAAAATATATTTAAAATAATTTTACTTTCTTTTTATTTTTAAAATGTAGCTAGGATATTTTAAATTATGCTTGTATTATATGTTTATGTTATAACACTGATCTGGATTTACCTTTATTTTATTATTTATTTTTTCCATGAATGGGTAAGATAAAGAGAAAGACAGCAGGCAGCTTCAATAGGGTCTTGACTTCCTCAGCCTTGAGTTAGCCCCAGATCATGACTGGAACCAGAGTCCACCATATGGCTCTACCGATTGTTAATGTTTTGCCAGACTTCTTTCTCTCTATTTCTGTTTTTTAATAGAAATTTTAAATTTTAGCCATTTCTCTTTTTTTTAATTTTTTTTTTTTGAGAGGTTTTCACTATAGGGCACGTGCGCTCACCAGAGAGACAGAGAGAGACAGAGAGACAGAAAGAGAGAAATCACCCCCTAGGGGGGATGGCCACGCCGCAATCCCTTCTCCTCCATTCTCCTCTCAGGATCTTGGGCACGCATGCACACGCGCCCGGCATGAGATTAAGCCGCTGGGTCCGGGACACAAACCGTGGTCGACTATGTGGGAGTCCAGCGACATAGCCATTACGATAACTGCTGGTCCAATTTTAACCATTTCTCAACCGAAGAAATTACGTCTTCATGGAGACAGCATGATAGTGTACTTCTAAGCACCTTATTATGAGTCTACTAAGAACTACCAATATAATGATCACACTAAGGGAATTTAAGTTTATTATTTATTACATAGTCAACAATCAAATTTTCTAGTTGTCCTACTAATCCCCTCTACAGTTACCTTTTTGTCCAGATGTACACAAGGATTATACATTGCATATAATTATCAAGTCTACAGTCTCTTTACTTAAATCTGCAACAATTACCTGAGTCTTCTCTTTTCTTTCACAATACAGACTTTTTTTTTTTTTTTTTTTTGAGAGGGCTTTGTTATAGGGTGCATGCACTCACCAAAAAGACAGAGAGAGACAGAAAGTGAGAAATCAGCCCCAGGGGGGATGGCCACGCTGCAATCCCTTCTCCTTTATTTTCCTCTCAGGATCTTGGGCACACATGAACACACACATGTCCAGTGTGAGTTTAAGCCACCAGGTCCAGGACTCGAACCTGGTCAACTACAGGGGAGCCCAGCGACATAGCCATTACGCCAACTGCTGGTCCCAACACAGGCTTTTTTGAATAGTGGAGGACAGTTGTTTCAATTTAGTTAAACATTTCTGTTGGCAGAGAAATGATCATAAATGAGGTCTCTTTCTCAGTGCATTATATCAGAGTGTGCGTAGTGTATCACATCGTCTGTAATGGGTGGGTGCAGTGGGCAGGTAATGCCCTCCATCCCCCACCTATCCCTGTCTTGATCCCCAGGACATCTTGCCTTATAGGCAAAAGGAATTTTACAGATGTAGTTATGTTGAGGATTTTGAGATGGAGGAGATCATCTTGATTGTCTCTACAGCCCCGAATTGTCATAAGCACCTTCACAGGTCAAAGGCAGGCAAAAGAGTTAGCTCCAAAGTAGTGTGATGGGCAACAGACCCCGCTGGCCTTTGCCGCCATTGTGAATGGAAGAAAGAGACCACCAGCCAAGGACAGAAGGCTGTTTATAGAAGTTGGAAAAGGCAGGGATACAGATTCTCCCCTAGAGCCTCTAGAAAGAAAGTGGCCCTGCCAACACCTTGATTTTAGCCAATGAGAACCATGTTGGACTTCTGAACAACAGAACTGGAGGGTAACATAATAATACCGCATTATTTTAAGCTATTAATTTTGTGGTAATGTTTACAGTAGCAATAGGGAACCAATGCAGTAAGTTTAACTCTTTTGGCTAACATGTTTACCTTGTTTCTCTTTTGTAAAGACACATTTATGCTCACAAGTAAGAAATACTGGAAAATGCAAGTATCACCTGTAAAAGTGTTACGATGAGCCTTTATGACTGCTCTGTTCCTTAGGTAACTCTCACCTATGGTCTTAGAATCCACTAATGATTCTTGCCTGAATCAATGGTTGCTATAGTGATTGTAAAATGGTAATATTTAAATTCTATTAAATCATATCAATTCTTCCTTAAAGAACTTTCCTTTTGCTCTCCCTCTTTTTATTGAATTTATAGATGCCACTTTGGACTTGTATGTATTTTTTTTTTCTGCCTTTGTGAATTTTTTCAATAGGTTATAATCTGTTGCTGTCATTATTCATTTAATACTTAAATTGTTCTATATTTGGGGACCAGCAGTTAGCGTAATGGCTGTGTCACTGGACTCCCATGTAGTCGACCGTAGATCGAGTCCCAGACCCCGGTGGCTTAAAACTCACACCAGGCGTGTATGCGTGCGTGCCCCAGATCCCAAGAGAAAAATGGAGGAGAAGGGATTATGACGTGGCCATCCCCCCTGGGGGGTGATTTCTCGCTTTCTGTCTCTCTGACTCTCTCTGTCTGTCTGGCAAGCGCATGCGCCCTATGGCAAAAAACCTCGCCCCCGAAAAAAAAAAAAAAAATTGTCCCATATTTGGCGAAAGGGCATCCTTAGAAGCTGACTCCTGTGTTCTTTGGGCATGTGTCTATACTTTTTTGAGCACTTCTTTACTTTCTGACACAACATAGCCCAGGTATACCCGGGTACTTGATAAAAGAACTCAGGGGGAATTAACATCTTCATGCATTTATCTACTCTTCTTGCATTTCCTCTTTTTCTTTCTTTCTTCTTTCTAATTTTTGCTATAAGGTGCTTGCATTTGCCTGAAAGATAGAGAAAGGGAGGAAAAGTGAGAAATCACCCACCCTTCCTGGGAAGGTCACACTGAAATCCCCTTTCCTCCATTCTCCTCTTGGGATTTTGGGCTTTCATGCCAACACACCCAGCGTGATTTTCAAGCTGCCAGGTCCGAGCCTAGAACCGCACAGCTGGCTATGTAGTATCCAGTGCCTTAACCTCCACACCTGCTGGTCTACTCTTTTATTTTTTTACACAAATAATGGCAAACTCAGCATTCTTTTCTCCAACTTTTAAAAATTAGTATCTTTTGAAGGATGCCCATTATTTAGTGTTCTCATTGTTTTTGGTAACTGCACGGTATCTCATAGCATAGAAAGTTTATTACGGCAATTTTATATCATTGGGCATTGAGACTGTTTCTAATGTTTTGCTGTTACCAGAAGGGACTGTAACAAATAAGCTTGAACCAACATATTTTAGCATTTAGTTTTATTCATTGGTTCACAAGTGATTCACATTATAGGGTATCAATTTCTGATTTGAAAATGTTGTTATATGTTGGAAGAAAAATTATGTCATCTCATTCAAATTCAGTTATAATTTTTTGATAATTTTATTTTTCAATTTGATTTCAACCTCTCTCAGCTATTCTTTTGTTGTTGTTCAAAATCTAATACATGTGAGGCATGCTGTTAGCCACTGAGAGCACAAAAGGATATCCCTGACCTTAAAGCTTAGATCTCGTGACATCCAAGTTACTGAGCAACAACAGTATAGTAAATACGCATTCAAGCGATGATGGCATAGTGAAAGAAATGGATCACTATACTTAGTAAGTTTATTTAACAGATTGAAGGTCCATCTTTCATCATACATACATGCTGATGGGAATATAAAATGTTGTAGCTGCAGGTCGGCTGCATGGCCTGGTGCTTGGAGCAGCCAAATCCCACTTCAGAACCCTACAAGGTTGTCTGGTGCAGTTTGAATCCTGGACATGGGAGCCTGAGAAATTTGCTGGGTGCATGTGCTTGCACACCCAATATCTCAAAAGGAGGGAGAGATGGAGGAGAAGGTATTACTGGATGATCATTCTCTGTGGCTTTTTCCTCTGTCTCTTTCTGGTGAGTGCATACACTCTCTAGCAATAATAATAATAATAATAATAATAATAATAATACAGCCACTCCAGAAAATAGGTTGGCAATATCTTTAAAAAACTAAACATATGGGGCCAGCAGGTGGCATAGTGGTTAAGGCACTGGATTCCCACATGGCTGAACATGGTTCAAGTATCTGACCTGGAAGTTTGAAAATCACACTGGATGCATGTGTGTGTGTGTGTGTGTGTGTGTGTGTGTGTATGCCCTAAATCCTGAGAGGAGAATGGAGAAGGGATTGACACATGGTCATCTCTCCCAGGGGTGATTTTCTACTTTCCCTCTTTCTCTCTCTCTCTCTTTCTCTGTCTCCCTGGTGAGTGCACATGCCCTATAGCAAACTAAAGCAAAAACAAAAACAAAGTATACATCTGCTTACCATATGGCTCAGCGAATGAAATGTATTCTTCTTGTTAACTTATTCTGGAGAAATGAAAACTTAAGCTCGCATAAAATCCACACATGAATTTTCATGGCAGTTGCTTTATTCATAATATAAAAAAAACTGGAAGCAGTTGAAATGGCCGTCAATGGGTGAATGGTTAAATAGACTGTGGTACATCCATACCATGGAATATTTACCAATTAAAGGGAGCATACAAAAAATTAATTGGACAGATATCACGAGAAATATGCTGAGTGGGGAAAAAACTAGTAAAAAGGATTCCATACTGTATGATTCTATTTTTTAGCATTCCTGAAATTATAGAGATGGGAACAGATTAGTGATTCTCAGGAATTTGAGATATGGTGAGAAGCAGGTTTCTTGTGACTACAAAGGTGTGACTCCTGGGAAGCTTGCCATGACAGAACTGCCCTGTATCTCATTGTGATGATGGTACAAGCTCTATACACATGAAAAGATTGCACAGAGGGTGGGAGCCAACAGGTGGCATGGTGGTTAAGGTGCTGGACATTCCCACATGGCTGACCACAGTTTGAGTCTCAAATCGCTTTCTCACTTTCCCTTTCTCTTTCTCTAGTCAAATAAAAGTAAATGAATGAATAAATAAATAAAATTAAAATAAATAATTCTAGAAAAATAATAAAATATTGCACAGAGGGACCAGCAGGTGGCGTGGTGGTTAAGGCGCTGGACACTCCCACATGGCTGGCCATGGTTCGAGTTCTGGACCTGGAAGCTTGCTTTCTCACTTCCTGTCTCTCTCTCTCATCAAATTAAAATGAATGAATAAATAATTCTTTTAAAAAAGATTGTATAGAAAATATATACACACTTGTACATATACACATACACTCACCAAAAATCTGAATAAGCTCACAAAATTGTTCCAGTGCCAATGTTCTGGTTTTGATACTGTAATGTAGTTATGCGAGATAGTACCACTGGGGAAATGGGGGTGGAGAGATGGCACATGAGAGTTCTCTGTATGTTTTTCACAACTTCTTATTACTCTATAATTGCAAACGTTGAAAAAAATCTCCTTTCACTATATTCACTGTAGATTTCACCTAGTATATCCAAACAACCACTTAATGCTACTTTGCATTTAGGGATTTGTTTCAAAATGATAATTTCTTGGAACTAATTTTTAAAAATAATTTTTAATTTAATTTAATTTATTATCATTATTATTATTATCATTATTATTATAAGTTATCTAAGGTCACAAGAGCTCATCAGAGAGAGACAGAGAGAGAGAGAAAGTCAGAGAGCAAGCCACCAGATCCGGGACTTGAACCATGTTCACCCATGTGGGAGTCCAGCACCTTAACCACCATGCCACCTGCTGGCCTCAGCACGCTTTTTTCTTTTTTTTAGAAAGATTTTTTTGCTATAGGGCATGATAGCTTGCTGGAGAGACAGAGAGACAGAAAGCAAGAAATCACCCCCCGGGGGAATGGCCATGATGCAATCCCTTCTCCTTTGTTCTCCTCTCAAGGGTTTGGGCACTCACACACACATGCCCAGTGTGTTTCAAGCCTCTAGATCCTAGACTCCAACCACAGTAAGCCATGTGGGAGTCCAACGACATAACCATTACACCATCTGCTGGTTCCCAATTTAAAAAAAATTATTTAATTTTATTTAGTTTATCATTATAACTCTTTTTTTTTTTTTTTTTTTTTTTTGAGAGGTTTTTCGCTATAGGGCGCGTGCGCTCGCCAGACAGACAGAGAGAGACAGAGAGATAGAAAGCGAGAAATCACCCCCCAGGGGGGGATGGTCACACCGCAATCCCTTCTCCTCCATTCTCCTCTCGGGATCTTGGGCACGCACGCACACGCGCCCGGCGTGAGTTGTAAGCCACCGGGTCTGAGACGCGAACTGCGGTCGACTACGTGGGAGTCCAGCGACATAGCCATTACGCTAACTGCTGGTTCTCTATAACTCTTTTCTTTTTAGAAAGGTTTTTGCTATAGGGCATGTGTGCTTGCACAGAAGGTGAAAATCACCTCCCAGGAGGAGATGGCCATGCCGCAATCCCTTCTCCTCTGTTCTCCTCCTGGGGTCTTGGGCACACGCACACACACACACACACACACACACACACACATACCCTATGTGAGATTGAAGCCACCAGGTCCAGGACTTGAACTACGGTTGGCTATATAGGAGTCCAGCAACAAAACTGCTACATCATCTGCTGGTCCCTCATTGTTACTTTTTAATTTGATCAGAGAGAGAGGGAAAGTAAGAAAGCAAGCTGGTAGGTGCAGGATTCAAACTGCAGTCAACTATGTGGGAATCCAGTACCTTAACCACCATCCCACCTGCTAGCCCTAGCACCAATTAATTTTTTTAATAATTATTTAATTTTATTTATTCATTCAGTTTAATTTTAGCAGAGAGAAACACACAGAGACAGAGAGGGAAAGTGAGAAAGTAAGCCACCAGGTCTGGGACTCAAACTGCGGTAAGCAACATGGGGGTATGCTGCACCTTGACCACCATGCCACTTACTGACCCCAGCACCGATATTTTAATATCAGCTTATTTGAATATAGTTTTCAAGAAGTGTAAAAGTATGCATTGAATTTTCAAGCTGTGGAACGAAACTGTCTCAAAGTAAAAGGAAACCTCTCATAGCAGATATTTTTAAATTGCCGTGAATAAAAGTACACATTTAATGGGCTTACTATAAATCATTAGCCATAAACTGAACATGCTGACAGGTGTGCCAAGGCAGCAATCCATTCCTGTATGTGTCAGTATTTCTTTCTCAATACACTCTGGCAGAAACTTCCTCTTGTTTTTCAGCTAGCCTAAGTCATAAAGGAGGAGTTTCTCCCTGCTAGAGAAGGGGGTAGATCTAATCACTAAAGAGTAAACTGTTGGACCAGCAGGTGATGTGGTGGTTAAGAGCTCTGGACTCCCACATGGCTGACAATGGTTTGAGTCCCAGACCTGGCATCTTGCTTTCTCACTTTCTCTCCTCTCGGCCTTTCTCTCACTCTGTCCCTCTCTGGTCTAACTAAAATAAATAAATAAAGTTAGAGAAAATAATTCTTTTTAAAATTTTTTTTAAAAAGACTTACTTATTTAATTTTATTTACTCATTCATTTATTTTAATTTGACCAGAGAGACACACACACACACACACACACACACACACACACACAGAGAGAGGGAGGAAAATGAGAAAGCAAGGCACCACTGACCACTGAGACTCAAACTGCCACTGGACATGTGGGAGTGAGTGTCCAGAGCCTTAACCACCATGCCACCTGCTGGTCCCAAGAAAATAATTCTTTAAAAAAAAAAAAAGAGGGACTTTCTGACCGCATGACTGGCTGCCAAAATGGCGCCGAAAGACAAGAAGCCTAAGAGGTCAACCTGGAAGTTTAATTTGGACCTTACTCATCCAGTAGAAGATGGAATTTTTGACTCTGGAAATGTTGAACAGTTTCTGTGGGAAAAGGTTAAAGTTAATGGGAAAACTGGCAAGCTTGGAAATGTAGTTCACATTGAATGCCTCAAGAATAAAATCACAGTTGTTTCCGAGAAACAGTTCTCTAAAAGGTATTTGAAATACCTCACCAAGAAATACCTTAAGAAAATCAACCCTTGTGATTGGCTTCGTGTGGTTGCATCTGACAAGGAGACTTAGGAACTTCATTACTTCCAGATTAGTCAAGATGAAGAAGGGTCAGAGTCTGAGGATTAGTTGAAGCCTCGCCTTACTGGGCTTTGCTTGCTAAGTAAAGCATGCAGAATACATGAGAAAGAATAATCTGGAAATAGACTTTTAGTTTATTAATAAAAAAAAAATCACTGCTTGTAAAAAAAAAAAAAATAGAGGGAACCTCGTGGGTGCTAGTAGACGTGACTCATCACCCAGTGTACACAGCTCTTGATGCCTTGCAGAGAAACCTTCCAATGAAGTTCCAGTAGTTCCAGGAGCTGCAAGCTTATTACCCACCCAGGAAACCTTTTGTTTTGGCACAGTGTTAAAGCAGTACTCCCCAAAATTCCTAGGACTCCAGTTCCAATGAGCAGTTACCAGTATTGTGCTTAAACACAGAAAGAGTCAGACTTCTTTATTGTGGAATTACTTTTAAATAGACAAGAGGAACACTGAACAGATTTGCTGGTTGTTATTGTTTGGTTGTGCTTTTCAAAGCCCTGGAGTGCCAACGCAAACCCTCCGGAGAGTCACTTGGGAAAACACCTGTCACCTGAACTCAGATCCAGCTGCTTCCCACTGGTGCACCTTGGGGAGCAAAAAAGGGTAGGGCAAATGAAGTGACTCTTGTCTTCATTTAAGGGCTGAAAGGATTTCTGCTTCTCTGTATCTACCCCAATGTCTTTTTGTACAAAGGTTGCTTATCCCAGGAAAAGTGAGATGACATTTTAACCGACATTCTCCTACATTGGCCTACACTCTTTTTTTTTTTGGAGAGTTTTTCGCTATAGGGCGCGTGCGCTCGCCAGACAGACAGAGAGAGACATAGAGACAGAAAGCAAGAAATCAATCCCCAGGGGGGATGGTCATGCCGCAATCCCTTCTCCTCCATTCTCCTCTTGGGATCTTAGGCACGCACGCACACGCGCCTGGTGTGAGTTTTAAGCCACTGGGTCTGGGACGCGAACCGCGGTCGACTACGTGGGAGTCCAGCAACATAGCCATTACGCTAACTGCTGGTTCCCGGCCAGTTTTCAAATTTAACACCGGCCCTCATATCCATAAAAGAACTGCAGTATCGGGACCAGCAGTTAGCGTAATGGCTATGTCGCTGGACTCCCACGTAGTCGACCGCGGTTCGAGTCCCGGACCCGGTGGCTTAAACTCACGCCGGGCGCGTGTGCGTGCGTGCCCAAGATCCCGAGAGGAGAATGGAGGAGAAGGGATTGCGGCGTGGCCATCCCCCCTGGGGGGTGATTTCCTGCTTTCTATCTCTCTGTCTCTCTCTGTCTGTCTGGCGAGCGCACGCGCCCTATAGCAAAAACCTCTCCAAAAAAAAAAAAAAAAAAAAAAAAAAAAAAAAGAACTGCAGTATCACCTTTTTTCATTAACTTGGCATTTATTAAGCACTTCTTGTTAGCTAGATATACTGAGGGGTGCTAGGGATACAGTTTTCAAAGAGAAAACCTTTATTATAGTAACATATTTTTACATTAATAGCTCATTTTATTGACAGCTGCATTCTAGACTTTAGCCTATGTACATTATTCACAGAAAATTTCATTTAGCCCTATGTCCATTCTTTAAAGTTAGTACTGTTATCATTTTCACTTTACCTATAAAGCAACTTAGATTAGGTAATCTACCTAAGGTCAGTACATGAGGAGCCATAGTCTGAAGCCAGAATCTGAATTCTTAAAGATGACCACATTCTTTTAAAAAAAAAATTATTTTTTAATGTGTACAGAGAGAGACATGAAGACAGAGGGAAAGTGAGAAAGTGAGCTGCCAGATCTGGGACTTGAACTGTGGCCGGCCATGTGGGAGTCCAGTGCCTCAACCACCATACCTTCTGTTGACCCAGATTACCACATTCTTTTTTTTTTTTTTTTCTAGAGAGATTTTTGCTATAGGGTATATGTGCTTGCCAGAGACAGAGAGAGATAAAAAGCCAGAAATCAATCTCCAGGAGAGATGGCCACGCTGCAATCCCTTCTCCATTCTCTTCTTGGGATTTTGGGCACGCACACACATGCACCCAGTGTGAGTTTTAAGCCAGCAGGTCCAGGACTCAAACCATGGTTAACTATGTGGGAGTCAGTGACATAATCATTACACCATCAGCTGGGCTCAAATTTCTAGAGGTTTTATCTTGCTTGTATTAACATTTCCCACCTTATTTTATGCATATTTTATCTCCCAAGTCAAATATGACCTATTTAGGGCAGTGATAGCCAGAAGACTTTCCTACAGTAGTGGAAATGTCCCATTCTGTGTTGTTCAAGTAGATAGTTGCAGTCATGTGTGGGTCTTCAGCACTTGAAATGCGGCCAGTGGGCTGGGAAGATGTGGTTTAAATGATATTTCACTTAATATAAATGACTACACAAATATAAATGACTATGTGTGGCTTGTGGGTACAGTATTGGACAACACAAATAGAGGAGAAGGAAATGGTTATTTTTTCAGATTTCTCTATGAACACAAGGTTTAAGTAAGGCTTAAGTAAATCAGTAAATGTTCAGTTAATGAAAAAAAAATGACCAAAGAATTTTAAGGAAGAAATTTCCTCTACTAACCTGGGGAGAAGTAATCTTTATTGTACCTGGATTTACACTGTATCAAAATGTTAGAAAAAGCATAGGGGACCAATGGTTGGCGTAATGGCTATGTCGCGGGACTCCCATGTAATTGACCACGGTTTGAGTCCCGGACCCAGTGGCTTAAACTCCCACTGCACGTGTGTGCGTTTGTGCCCAAGATCCCAAGAGGAGAGTGGAGGAGAAGGGACTGCGGCATGGCCATCCTCCCCGAGGGGTGATTTCTCGCTTTTTGTCTTTTTGTCTCTGTCTTTCTGGCGAGTGCACGTGCCCTATAGCAAAAATCCCTCTAAAACAAAACAAAACAAAAAAAGAAAGTGTCCTTAGGAACCATCAGGTGGTGTGGTCGTTAAGGTGCTGGACACTCCCAAAAGACCGACTATGCTTCGAGTCCCGGACCCAGTAACTTACTTTCTCACTTTCCCTCTCTTTCTCTCTCTCTCTCTCTCTCTCTCTCTCTCTCTCTCTGGCTCTCTCTCTCTTCTCTCCGGTCAAATTAAAATAAATAGATGAATAAATAAAACTAAATAATTCTTATAAAAATAAAAAAAGAAAAGAAAGTATCCTTAAATAACTACCAATGTGTTCAGAAGGTTGACAACTATTTTACAATTCATGGGCACTACTTTTAAAATATATATAGTAACAATATATGTTATTATATTTCTGTCTGATGCAAAGATCATAGCTTAATTTGTTTGCTAAAAAATAAGGAGTCCAAAGAGCTCAGTGGTGCAAGGATAGAAAGGGTGAGGAACTGCAGCCCAGTGGACAGTTTCCTGCAGAAACAACATTCACAGTTTAGAAGTTTCGTTCAAGAGCAACGGAGTGCAAATTGTCCTTCTGAGTGACCTTATCCTGGTAGTCACGAATCACATATGTACATATACATACCTAGGATCAAGTACTTGTGAACTTGGGGCAAAGTGTCATGGGTAATAGTAGGATAGCGGTCTTCTGAAAATCGAGTGGAGCTCTAGCGAAGTCACGGTCTCAGGAAGCAGCACCGCCATGTGTCCAGTCGCGGATGGAGCAGGTTGGCTCCTCATCCAGCCTCCAATGTGAAAGAACTCATTTCAAAAGTTCATAGCTATTCATTATTTTATCACAATTCATATTCATCACGGAAGATGTTTTTTCCTTGCGTTTAAAAAATGAATTATTTATTTGTTTTTATTTATTATCATTATTATTTTTCACATGAGTTAACCAGAGAGAGAGAGAGAGAGAGAGAGAGAGAGAAAGAGGAGGAAAGTGAGAAAGCAAGCCACCAGGTCTGGGACTTGAACCAAGACCGACCCTGTGGGAGTCCAGCCCTTTAATTATCATACCACTTTCTAGCCCCCTAATTTTTAACAATCTTAGACCTCAAATTCCTAAAAGCACTCACCAAAAAATGTGTGAGAACAATTCAGTTTCTCTGGCGATCTCAAACCATGCTCTTTTGATGCAGGGAAATCAGCTGTTTATATTTTCGTAACCCAATTTTTCTTTTGCTAAACACTAAATAATTAATAAACACCATGATGCCTAAAGAAAAATGAGAAAAACCCCTACTTCTTTATGTTCAGACCCAAGGATGTAAACCTAGGTCCAAATTCATGTATGAGCTGGGAGTTGGGAGATTATCCCATATTTGCAAGACAGTAAATATAACACGACCACCTGCAACTGAAATGCAGAAGCTCCGGTTGTTAAACGCTCTTTGCCCCGCCCTCGAGGGAGGCTGACACAGCAGCGGCAACATCAACAATCTAGAGAGGCCGCTGTTCAGTGTGTTTGTGGACGGCCAATGATAACAGCAATATCATCACACCAGCTGCAGCCTCTTCCTTGAGATTTCTTTCCCTGTGTGTAAGGGTGAACCCTATGGCCAGATCCTCTTAGTCATCTTGCAGTGCCGGTCATGGGACCGCAAAGGGAACAGCACCAAGTGGGGATGGGAAGCTCACAAGCACAGGCCCGCTGCTGATGCAAACCTTCCCAACCAAGGTCCCCCGGGGTCTCTGCCAAGAGCCGGCGGGAGGGCCCTAGTGCTACGTTCCTATTGCTTAACGATCGCAATTTGGCAGCATCCAGGACGTTGTACCGGGGACAGAGGGGGAGGAGATGGTGAGCCCCTCTGCTAAATGCAACGCCGGAAGGAACATAGGGATGAATTTATTGTGGCCAGCGGTCCCGGGCCTGCAAGGAAAGTCAAGGGGCTTTAAGGCTCGGGAAGACTCTCTAACTCCAACTCCGCCCTCCAAGCTTTACTTCCCGCAGGAGTGGGAGCCAAAGCTGGCCGACTGTAGGGGATGTGGCCCTGGGCGAGGTAAGCAGACTGCCCCCCCCCCCCCCCCCCCCCTCAGGTCCAGCTACCGGGCGGGAGCCGGGAAAGCAACACTCTCAAGCTCCGGAAGCGTCACAAAAGGCCCAGGCCTGCCAGGTCGCGCGCGCAGCTCTCCGGGGCGGAGCCCCGAGGCCCGAACTGGGATCGTGCCGGGTGGCGGAGGCTGCAGCAGCCGGGGGGTGGCCGGAGAGCCCAGCCTCCTAGCTCGGAGGTGGCGAGGGTGGGAGGGGCCGGGAAGGTGCCGCAGCTGCAGCCGGAGCTGCGAGCCCCGCCGCGGAGCTCCCCGGCCCCCGCCGCAGCGGAGGGGCGCAGAGCCTGGCGCGGGCCGGGCGGAGCTAGAGGCGGGCGTCTGCACCGCGTCGCGCCACCAGCAGCTCCCCGCCTCCGGCCGGCAGGGAGCCTGTCGCGGCCGATGCCCTGACGGTGCGCGCGGCAGCTGGGGCGGCGCGGTGCCGCGCGTGGGGGAGCCAGATCAGTCCCCGCGGCTGCACCCACCAGCTCCCGACGCGGGGCCCCGCGGGCGCGCGCCTCGGCGCTCCTGCCTCCTCCCCTTGCTCCTCCTCGGCTCTCGATCCTCCCCCGACCCCTCCTCCCACCTACCCGGGAGGATGCGCTCCCCCGCGCTCAGCAGCAGAGGCCCTCGCTCCCAGAAATGCGTGTGCCCGACCCCCTTCCCGACCCGAGGAGCCGGCGCCCCCGCCCTGTAGGTAGGTGGGCAAGGCGGGGCCCAGCCCTGGCCGCGGCCGGCCGCTGATGCTGCCGCTGGGGAGCGGGAGCCGAGGGCAGGGGCCAGGACTGGCCAAACTTGCCTCCCGCCGGGCTCGGTGCGGCGCTCGGAGGTGTGTTAATGGCGCTGGGCGCAGCCCCCAGTTCACCTGAGCTCCGGAGGGCGAGCGGGCGGGGGCGCGTGGGGTGCGGGCTGGCGCGAGGGTGGGGAGGACAGGTTGGCAGGTGGATTATTTGGGAAGGAAAGACCGTTGGATTTTCAGCAGCTCAGGTAGAAATGTCTCCGCATTTTTTCCGACTGGATTAGCATATGTTTTCTTCCTGTCTTTTTAACCGAGGCGGGTAGACTGGCAAAACGTTATTTTAGCGGTATATTATTAGTCGCTGTGGATTTTTTTGTGTATATTTAAGCTGGCCGGATGGTATATAAAATTGATGGCGCAAATCCTTACTGTCAGCATTTCAAGGCTACTTTAGTGAAGGTCCTTCTAGAAGTCCATTTATTCCGGAGATGGGTGAGACGGGGTATTCTTGCACTGCCCACTCAGGCGCCCCGGCTTCCGCGGGGGGATGTGTTTAAGAGTGGCAAGTTTGATACAGGTGTCGGGAGTTGAAATTCTGCTGGGAGGATGCACCGGTCAGCCAGCAGAGGCAGGCTTGTGCTCAGCCTAACTTCCAACTCGGTGTTATGGTTTTTATTACTGAGAAACTGGTTATGTATTTTTTCTTCTCCTCCAAGTGGAAAGTTCATACATCAGAGTTTTTGGCAAGATTTTATCTTCTCAGACTATAAATTTTTTTTTTTTAAAGGTTAAACGATAAGGCTTACTGTTTTGGAAAGTGGATCATTGTAAACTTCTATTTTTCTATTAACATATTAAGATTTAGAGATTTGGAGAAATTAATCAGCATAAATTCCAACAGAGTAGAGTCATCGTTTTTTTTTTCAGTCCTGTAAAACCTGGAGTCTGGTGTTGAATAGATGCTTCTTAGTTATTTGTTGGATGACCGATTTGTATTTCAAGCAACATTTAAATTACAATGTATCAAAATTACAGTATATTAGAATTACAATGTATTCTCTGGCTGGTGAAGTTTAACTGGATTTCAAAAACTCTTCTTTGTATTAATAGGCAAACTCAGTTATTTTAACATTTATATTTAAATTCTGATATATTTTAGGGTCATATACTCTCCTTCATATATTATTAAGTGAGATAATTCTCCCCAACTCTTACGTTCATTTCTTGTTTAAGCTTGTAAATTTTCCTGCCTCTTTGTTAATCAAATCTATTTCTACTAAACCGCCAAACTTAAAAACCACATTTCATGTTTTAAAGCAAATAAATACAAAGTTAACACTAGAGGGATCAGTGATTTGGTTAATAAGTTACATATTGACATATTTTAGTTTATTTATTATGTTTTGACCTTCTTACGATGTATCAAGTAAAGGTACAAATAAAACATTTAAAAGTGTCTGTGGTTCCTAAATGTTTCAATACATGTAGTATAGATACAAATTTGTAACTATGTTTGCTTCAGTAAATGAGGTTATTATTAGTTTCCAGGGTTGACAAGCCAGGTGGTTTCAAATGTGGGGTATGGAAGATACAATGCCTTTCTGCTTTAAAGTGGAAGGATATTTTAAAAAGGAAAAAAACAAGGATAGTTACATCACATTGCATTTATTTTAACGTTGCATTATATTTTCTGTTTTGATTTTGTTTTCCTGTCACATAAATTTTGTAAGTCCGTATTCTTTTCAACAAAATTATCTGAAAGTGGTTCAATCATTTTGTTTCCTTAATGTTGCCGTTTAATCCATCTTCACTATCCTAACTACATATTACCCTAACGACTCCTTTTCAGAAAATATAGTTAAGTCAGAGTTTATCGTTATTGGTTCCCTAGCCCAGTGGGAGTCTTCCTATATGGGAAAGGACAGAAGACTTCGAACTAGCAGTGGAAGGGAACTTATGGGGAACAAAATCAATTTGTTATGATTTATCAGAAGAAAGCAAAAATTCTTCCATACAATAAATAAAATGACATTTTACGCATCTTGGTTTATAATCAAGGTATTGCGCAGTTAAGGTTGAGCACTTTATATGTAGCTGTTACCCTGGGCCTTGCAATCAGTCAAATGAGAGCTGGTGCCTGGGCTGAGGAAGAGGCACTCGGGGACCAGCAGTTAGCGTAATGGCTTTGTCGCTGGACTCCCATGTAGTTGACCGCGGTTTGCGTCCCGGACCTGGTGGCTTAAAACTCACGCCAGGCATGTGTGCGTGCGTGCCCAAGATCCCGAGAGGAGAATGGAGAAGAGATTGCAGCGAGGCCATCCCCCCTGGGGGGTGATTTCTCGCTTTCTGTCTCTCTGTCTCTCTCTGTCTGTCTGGCGAGTGCACGCGCCCTATAGCAAAAACATCTCCAAAAAAAAAAAAAAAAAAAAATAGGAAGAGGCACTCTACCCCCTGTCCACACATCCTGCAGTGCTTCTGGGACTCAGTGATGCTTCTTGGGTAGCTTCCTTCGAAGCCCCTCCCATGCCGCCTCCCTTGGAACCTCTTGAATGTAAGTCTCAGACCTGGATTTACTCTAGTGTATCTTCTGCATCTTCCCCAAGGTTTTATTTTAGACACTTCTGCCTCTGCCCCTTATTTGCTAAATGCCGTTTGCTGTCCTTAAAAAAAAAAAAATCCCAGCCCACACTTTTCTTTTTTGTAAAATAGATCTAAGTTCAACAGGATCCACCTATTCACACATGCTGCAGTCAAAATTATGATTGCAGAAAAAGGTGACAAGTAAATTTGTATAACCTTGAATTTCAGACACAGAACTGGTGGTCGAAGAATAATTGTGGTGTACAGGTCTCCCTCAACAGTGGTACAGAATGCTTTGTTTCTGCACATGCCAGAGAGTGTGAACCATCTGTTTGTAAACTGGATCAGAAACATCATTGAGAGACTGACCGAACAAAGGCAAACATCCACCCATACCCTTTCAGTACTAGGATTTAGAAGAGCTTCAGAAACTTTGTATTTCATTTTCTTTGTTTTATATAGCCTTGATACCTCCTCCCTCTAATTGTGCTCACACTATTAATAGAGACAATCAAAAGAAACCTACTTTTATGTTATTTCAGGGATGTGGTTAAGATCATAGTCCCTTCTGCAGCTCCTCTTTAAAGACCCATGCTAGAAATTCCATTTGTCTTTGGATGCCAAAGAAAAGTTTTACTTCTCTTGAACAATTAATCTGTGTGCACTTTTTTTTTTCATGCAAAATGAGAATCAGATAATGCATTATATCTTCCTTTCTAATTTGACAACTAGGAAGTAAAAAGTCAAATTTGCAACTCAGTTTTGATAATCATGGAAAAACCTGTAGACCCGGTATTGACATTCCAACTTCCCCTGTGGTCTCAAGTTTCTGTCCTACCATGTTTTTCTTGATTCTAATTTTTATCTTAATTATATTTTCTCATTTAATTGAATTACATTATTTTCAGCTGACTCATTTCCTTTGTGGAATAGGCAAAATATAAGACATACAACCAAATAAATGAGACTGTTACAGACTTGATCTCTGAACACAATATGTTTCTGATGAAAAAGTTGAATTGGTTTTATTAAACATGTCAGAAAGCGGTACAGCTTTAGTATATTTGAGCTTAGACACAGCCAATTGGAAAATGGGGTTACATGGTTTTGCAAAACTGAATCCCACTTATTTTTTTAACTGTGACATGTATGCCCCTTATCACTAATTGGAAGCTGGTAAAAACTGTTCAATTTAAGTCAGTTATATCTGGAGTTCCTGCCTTATATATCCTATATCAGGCTAATCAGGAGAGTTTATATAGTAAAAAGTTATTTTCTGCCAAAGGGTTAGCCCAAGCTAGCGTGGCACCACACTGGACTGCAAATGTGACCTTTATGTCAGTGGTTCATCCTTGCTTTACTAAAGCAAGTGTAGATTTTTCTCTTCTTTCATTTTAAAGAAATGTAAAAGATTGACCTGAGTTAATTGAGCAGACTTCCTTTATTCTTGTGCTTTGGCACCTAACTGTTAAGTTGGCTGAATTTAGCCAGCTAAAATAGTTATTTGCATCTATATGATGCCCGGTAGAGTTTGATGTTTCTCACCCAGGTCAGCAGAGAGATTGGTCCTCCTCAGGGGTCACTCATTAGTGTAGTCTGGGAGCCAGGATTCTTTGGCATAAAAATAATCTGAATCCCAAAGTGCAACCTGACACGCAGCAGGAGATTTGAAAAGAGGCTTTGACAGGTTTTTACATAGAGCATCTTCTGATAACATCCTTTTTTTTTCTAGTCAATTTTTAGAATCAGCGATACCCATGTGATGCCCTCACATGGTTCCACAGGTGCAAATGGCTGGACAGTGAAAGTCCTCTCACTCTCATCCTGCAGTTACCCGCTTCCCCTGTCCTCAGCGGTTGGTGTTACCAGTTCATTGAGAATCTCCCAGTGACATCTTATGCATAAACAAGTGCAGATGAATGTAGAGCCTGCGTGTTTTATCTCCTAACCATTTCTCTAAGTTCACTCCTTCCCGTTCCTACTGCCTTGTTTGGCTTCTTGGATACTTTGGACTGTTGTCTGCATTCTTCTCTCCTCAGCGTGTCAGCCGGCCAGCCTTCTCACCTTCCCTCTTCAAACCTTAAGGATTCCCCTCACACACAGGAAGGAATCCAAGGATCGTAGCCTGTCCCTGGGGTCCTGACGGATTCATCTGTTCCCTGCTCCTCCCTCCATGCATTTCAGGCATGTCACATTCATGGATCTCTAAAAAAGAAAGAAGGAAAGAAAAAAGAAAGAATAAGAAAGAAAGAAGAAAGAAAGGAAGAAAGAAAGAGAGAGAGAGAGAGAGAGAAAGAAGATAGAAGAAAGAAGAAAGGAAGGGGAAGGAAGTAAGAAAGAAAGTTAGTTCCAGGTGTCATCACACACCACATACACTATTTGCCTACAAGCTCTGTGTAAGGGCCCAAGTCAAGAATCTGTTTATTTTAGTAATACAAAACTGATCACCACGATCATTTCAGAGCCTGTGATTTTTCTTCTCCATCATGTTCCCTCTACTTGGGGCACAGCATAGTCCTGTTCAAACTGTTTCAGTTCTGGGGTCACTTGGGAATAGGCTTTTCTTGGTTGAGATTTCATAAACTCACAGAACCTTCCACATGTAATTTAGTGTCCCAAGTAGGCTTCCATATTGGGAATAGGCATTCCCCATAACAGCTAAATCACCTTTCTAGTAAAAATTAACTATGGTCTTGAAAAAGTATGTAAAATTGGTTTTTAAAAAGATCAAAGTTTTGACTTGTCTTCTCCCGTCAACCCCACCCCTACCTCAATGTGATACATGTTCATATTATTATTTTAAGCATATGTGACTTAATTCTCTCTTAAGCATCAAGTCAACACATTAAAAATAGTTTTCATAATTAATTTCGACCCCCACCTAAGAGAGTGTTTTTCAGCCTTCAACTCTGGGTTTCCTTATGTAGTTGGTGTATAAAGGGCTTGATGCTTCCAAATAAGGTGTCATTAAAGTTTAGAGATTTAGTAGCAAAATCAGTTACTCTTAAAGAAATTGAAAGTATTTAACATCAACTTTGATCGGTGATCAAAACTTTTTAAAAAGGGAGACCTAGTCTACGATGTAACTCCTAACTATATGAAAACAGTATTTTTGTAAAGAATTATTTTAACTTTTAAAAATGTATTCATTTATTTATTTTAATTTGACCAGAGAGGGACAAAGTGAGTGAGAGAGAGAAAGAGAGAAAGTGAGAAAGTAAACTGTTAGGTCCCGGACTCTACTGTGGTCGGCCATGTGGGAGTCCTGCGCCCTTAACCACCACTCCACCTGCCGGTCCCGAAAGCAGTATTTTAAATTCTAAGCCAAATAATCAGAAGATATTCTAGGTGCTTGGTTTTATTGCAAAGTACCTGGTGTGAGGTAATTCCTTTTTTTTTTTTTTGAGAATTATTTTACTTATTATTTTAATTTGACCAGAGAAAGAGAAAAAGTGAGCAAGTCAGGTCCAAGACTCCACCTGTGGTCATCCATGTGGGAGTCTAGCACCTCAACCACCACACTACCTGCCAGCCCCCAGTAATTTACTTTTGATGACTGTTGTGAACAGGATTTCGAGAGTAGACTTTAATAGTGTTTGTTTAGCACTATTCGTGTGCAGTTTCTGACTATTGGATTATTTTTACCACTAACCAGGTACGCCTTGTAGAAGAGGAATAATCTGTGAGACGCCGCCATAGGTGTGAGCTCCTTCAAGATCTTTCGTTCTTTTTTTGTAATTCTGCCCTGACTATGCAAACACCAGATTTCCTAATTTGCTTCCTCAGATATGTTGATACCAGGGATCGGGGATATCCTGAGCAGCAAAGATAAATATTCTAGCTATTGGATAAGTACCTCTGCTATGGTATAAATCCCAGTTTTAGGCTGTTAGCTAGTCTGTTGGAAGGGCCTACTTAGACCTATGATCTTAAGTGTTTATAGCTGAGCATTTATCCCTTTTTTTTCTGGTGTTTCCCACTAGGTATAACTTGTCTATAGGGTTCCACTGAAGCAGCTTGTTAGCGACATTTTGCGATGTATTGAATCACAGAGCCTTCCAAAATAATTTCAATTAATATGCCTCAACTATAAAAAATGCTATAGTAAGGAAGAGGAATAGAAAATTCACAAAACAGGAACTTAAAATGACCAAGACGTGAAAAAATACTGACTTCAGAGCATCAAAGAGATGCATATTGTAATTCGCTTTAAAAATGCTGCCAAGGGTGAGGCTGTGCCATATCTTGTGGATGGTTAGAGGGCATGCTGGGATATCATAAGTGGAGAACAGTTTAGCTCATAGAATCCCTTGGCACCGCTGATTCTATTCTGAGTATACTATAAGGGAATAATTAGAGATGAAACTGAAGTTCAGAGATAAGCCCATTCTCTCTAAAAGGTAGGTATAGTAGAGGGGTTAAGAACAGGGATTCTGGGGCCAGCAGGTGGCATGGTGGTTGGGGCGCTGGACTCCCACATGACCAACTGTGGTTCGAGTCCTGGACCTAGAGGCTTGCTTGTGCTCTTTTTCTCTCTCTCTCCTCTCTCTCTCTCATGAGTGCATGCACCTTACAACAAATTTAAAAATAATAATAATAAAATAATAAAAGTAAATAATTTTTTAAAAAGTCAGGGATTTTTTTCAGCCAGTTACCTGCCTTGTGAACTTAGGCAAGTTCATTTATCTACATCTTGATTTTGCTCATCTGTCAAATGAAGATAATAATAGTACCTACCTCCTACATTTTACAGAGAATTAGGTAGGTTAATTTATGTAAAATACTTGGCATCCTGCCTGGCACAAAGCAAGCAACTATGTAAGCATTCATTGTTATCAAGGATGTTATTTGAAAATTAAGAAAACAACAAGAGTGGAATCATTTTAAAATGATATACATATGATAAGATATTTGGCTAGTAAAATAATGATTTTGAACAGTATTTAGTCTCATGGGAGATATTTATAATAATTGTGGTAAGCATCAAACGGTACATGGAAAAAGATCCAATTCAGTGTTAAGGTGCAGCTGTATGGAAGAAAGGACAAGAAAGTGACAAAATTAACTTCTTTCCCCATTGATGGGATCATAAGTGGTTTGCATTTTTTTCCACAGTTTTGTTACTTATATGTATTACAATGACTGTTCTTAAAAATCATCACAATTAATGTACCATAGAATAGTTCTAGTCTTGATTTTACCAAATATATATGTTTTGTTGTATTTGACTTTCTCTTCCTTTCTGCAAAGCGACTAATATTTAACTTCCTCAATGTCTTCACCCACATCACCTGCTTGGTATTTTCTTGCATTTTGCTCATTTGCTTTGTTTATAGACTAATCCCAACTCTCTTCAAGAATAAATAGAACAAGTGAAATGACTTGTAAGATATGCATGGTTGTGGATTTCCCTTGGAAGTTTAGGCTAGAGAATGTTGGTTAGGAGATGATGGCACTGTGTCCTCTCCATGTTTCCAGCCCTAATGCTGCATGACCCAGTCAGGTCAGAATCCTTGGTAACCACACACACACACACACACACACACACACACGTGTGTGTGAAACTAGCTGCCCTTGCTTGCTGCCATTTCCCTCCATGTTACTTGCTCTAAAGTCAACAGGATTGATACTTAATTCCCTGAACACTTCCAAGCCATCTGTCCTGCTCTGATTTCAGTCCTTCTGATATTTAAGTGATAGTTTTAGTGGTTTTAGCAGCAAATGTATAGGAGTGGTGAGGTTTTCTTTAAAAAGAATTGTTTAATCTTATTTATTATTATTATTATTATTATTATTATTATTATATTTAAATTTGACCAGAGAGAGAGGGAAAGTGAGAAAGCAAGATGCCAGGTCCAGGACTCAACTTGCAGTAGGCCCTGTGGGAGTCCAGCACCTTTAGCTACCATGCCACCTGCCAGCCCTGGGGTTGTGAGTTTTATGTTACTCTATGTCCTTCAGTTTTCTAGTACAGCGTTATTCACTACATACTCATGAAATGCAAGACAATGGAATGTTATCGTATTGATGACATTCTTATAGATGATTTAATGCATCTTCTGTTCCATTTTATTTGCTCATTTTTCTCTTTTTCTTATTTTCAAGATTGGAGTGTTAACATCATTTGGTTCATTTAGCCTTATGGATAGTTGCCTAAAGATCTGATAGGTTTTTTTCTTTTTTCATTCCTAAAATCTAAAAGGGTTCAATTGCAGAGAAATAGTTAGCAAGTGCATTTATGTAGTGGTTTAGTAATATACCAATTCATTCTAGTTGTAAAACAACTCATTATTAATTCTAAAATATTGCTTGTTTGATCTAGACAGTTTCAGGAATCTGTCAGAGAATATTTAAAGTTCATAAATATGTTAGAATTGTGTCAGAATTGCATTTACTGCAAAGAAAAAACTCAAGAAATATCTTCATATATCTGTTCTCATAGTCTAGACCTGTGGTTTGCAAAGTAGGTTCATGGACGTTATGAGGTATGGGGAGAAATTGTTAGAATGCCCATATCATTTTTTTATGACTTCTGCTGTTGTTTATGTCTTATAATGTATATAGTAGTACAAATGACATTGTTTTTAGTTTAGAGACAGGTACAGAGAGAGAGAGAAAAAAAAAGAGAAAATCACCGCCAATCTCAGTCCGCCTGGATCATGGGCACGCTCCTGTGTCTAGCATGCTGGAGGAGGTCCCCAAATGTGAACCCACCTTTTCCATGTGGGTTCAATTGAACTACTATTGCACCACCACCTGGCCTCAATAAAATTTTTTTTTCAAGGTTTCGCTGTAGGGCATGTGTGCTCGCCAGAGAAAGACAGTGAGAGGGAAAGTAAGAAATCACCCGAGAGGATGGCCTCGCTGTAGCTTCTTTTCCTCCATTCTCCTCTTGAGATTTTGGGCACATACACATATGTGCCCAGTGTGAGTTTCAAGACTCTGGGTCTGGGACTTGAATTGCAGTCAGCTATGTGGGAGTCCAGCACCTTAACTACCACACCACCAACTTGCTAGTCTCTAGAAATGTTTCTATAAGTAAACAAAATTAGGATTATGCTCAGGTACATTTATTGATGTGCAATGTAATTTTTTTTTAAAAAAATGGAGACCACTAATCTAAATAAAAGATAAGGTTTTGGGGTCAGCAGGTGGCATGGAGGTGAAGGTGTTGAACTCCCACATGGCTGGCTGTAGTTTGAGCCCTGGACCCAGAGGCTTGAAAATCAAATTGAGTTTGTGTGTGCCCAAAAATCCCAGGAAGAGACTGGGAGAGAAGGGATTGTAGCTTGGCCATCCCCTACAAAGAGTTGATTTCTCATTATCCTTCTCACCGTCTCTTTCTGATTCTAGATGGGCATGTGCCCTATGGCAAAAACCTAAAAGAAAAGGTAAAAAGGTTTTGTATTTTAGGTTTTTATTTATCTACAGGGTCTATAACCTGTAGTTAGTTTCTGTTATTTAGCCTTAACAAGTTAAAAAAAACCAAAAACTTATTAAACATAAATTCATTGTTCAGCCTGTACTAGAAGTTGTGACGTGTGTTCATTTCTTAGTCATTCACAAAATTAGACACAGTTCCGTCCTTCAGAATGATATGTATTATACCAGAATATTTCAAAACTCCTTTATGTTGAAATATTTTCTTGATAATTAGGTTGCATCTTAGTTCACCTACTCATTTTAAGCTGTGCTTGAATTTTCTCCTGTGTACAGATGTTCACTGGATGAATTTTCAGCTCTAATATTCAAAATTATATTTTCCAATTCTTTTAATGACTTGTCCACATTTCCTTTACATTATGAGAAAAAGTGGCAAAGTAGGCATGGTGGGAAAATAAAGAAGTTTGCAATAGTATCCTTTTGAAGCACTGATGGTGTATAAAAGTAATTTAAAAGTCTTTGCATTAGTTTCCTAGGGTTGTCATGACAATGTGCCACAAACTGATGACTTACAACAACAAAAATGTATTGTCTCACAACCTGCAGGTTGGATGTACAAATTCAAGGTGTTGGCAGGGCCATACTTCCTCTAAAACCTATAAAGGCATTCTTTCTTTAGCTTAACATCTGGTGGTTTGCTGGCAATCCTTAGCATTCCTTGATTGCAGCTGCATAACTCCTGGCCCTGCCTCTGTCTTCACATGGCATTCTCCCTGAGTGTCTCTATTTGTACATGGTCATCTTATAAAGATGCCAGCATATTGGATGAAGTGCCCACACCACTCCAGTATGACCTCATTTAACTAATTACATGTGTGGTGACCCTATTTCTAAATAAGGTCACATTCTGGGGTACTGAAAATTTGACTTCAACATATTTTGGGGGGCTGACAAAATTCAACTTATAACAATAAGTAATGTCAAGGTCTATAGATAAATATACCAAGACAATGCATGAGTATCAAATGATGTCCTCTGTCTCAGTGCATTTTCTGCTGCTCTAACAGAATGCCACAGACTGGCTAATTTATAAAGATGGGAAATTTGTTAAGTTACAGACTCTGGGAAGTCCAAGAGCATGGCACTAGCATCTGATGAAGGTCAACCAGTATCTTCTGAGAGTGAAAGGTGGAAGTGAGCATGCTGTATAGAGAACAGGAGATGAACTTAATCCTTTTATCAGGAACCCACTCCCTCAAAAACTGACTATGGAGATAATAGTATCAATCTATTCATGAGGGGAGAACCTACATGATCTAATTACCACTTGAAGGTCCAACCTCTCAACATTGCTGCAGTGGTAATTAAGTTTCAATGAGTTCCGGAGGGACATTCAAACCATAGCATTCAACCTCTGGCCCTCCCAAACTCATATCCTCTCACATACAAAATATGTTCATTCCATCTTGTTAGCCAAAAAATCTTTATTCAGTTCAATACCAACTCAAAAGTCCAAAGTTCAGAGTTTCATTTAAATCAGATATGGGTAAGACTCAAAGCACAATTTATCCTAAGGCCAGTTTCCTTCAGCTGTGAGCTTGTGAAGTCAAAATAGATGATCTATTTCCCAAATACAATGGTAGAACAGGCATTGGGTAGACATTTCATTCAAGAAGGGAGAAATAGGTAAGAAGAAAGGGGTAACTGGTCCTAAGTTACATTTTAGACCTAACAGGGAAAAGAACATTAAGCCTTAAAGCTGGAGAATACTGACCTTTGACTTCATGCTCAATATCCTGGGCACACTGTGAGGTGGAGGGTTTTGTTCTAAAGATTTGGGCAGCCCCACCTGTACAGTTTTGCTGAGCTCAGCCCATGCATCAGCTTCGATGTGTTGGAGTCTCATGTATAGGTCTCCCAGGCTGGAGTTGCATGCTGGAGACCCTACAGTTTTGTTGGCTTGGAGGTGGCCACATGTCCATGGTTTCACTAGGCATTGTCCTAGTGGAGACTGTCTGGCAGCTCCACCTCTGCATCAGGCTTTTGCCTGGGTTTTCTGGAAGTCTGTGGCATTCTGTGAGATTTAGGTGGAGGAAGCCATGCTTCACAGCTCTTGCATTCTGTGTACCTGTAGGATTAGCACCACATGGATGTCACTAAGGTTTCCTGCTAGTGCCCTCCAGATCAGCAGCTTAAGCTGTCACTAGAACCACATTAGCATGACCTGTGTGGTCAAGGGGCTTAGTACTGGAATTCAAGGATCAAGGTCCTGAAACACCCTTGGGTAGTAAGCCCGTACAAAATGCCTTGGGCCAGTTCTCCCCAAACCATTCTGCTTTCCCAGAACTTGGCCTTGTGATGGGTGGAGCAACCTCAAAGATCTTTGAAATGCCTTTGGGTCTGTTTCTCAGTTGTCTTGATGACTAGCTTCTTTGTATTCATATTAATCTCTTCAGCAAAGGGTTGCTTGGTCACACTGTGTTCTCTCCTAAATTCGCCTTTTCCCCATTTATGTGACCAGGCTTTGAGTTTTCCAAATCTTTATGTTCTCGTTCTCTTTTAATGATAAATTTCACCTTCAGTCATTCCTATCTTCTTGTATCTCAGTGTATAATGGCTAAAAGTAACCAGCAAGCAGCCTGAATGCTTCCTGCTTAGCTGTTTCTTCCATCAGATATCTTATTTCATCATTGTTTTTTTTAAAGAGAGATTTTTGCTAGAGGGTAAGTGCCCTTGCTGGAGAGACAGAGAGAGACAGAAAGTGAGAAACCACCCCCTGGGGAGGTGGCTGTACTGCAATCCCTTCTTCATTCTCCTCTCAGGGGTTTGGACATGCACACACATGCACCTAGCATGAATTTTAAGCCAATGAGTCCTAGACTCGAACTGCAGTCAATGACGTGGAAGTCCAGCAATGTAACCATTACAGCATCTGCTGGTCCCACTAGTTCATCATTCTTAAGTTCTGTATTCTGTAAAGCTTTTGGTCATGGATTAATTTAGCCAATCTCTTTGCATCTTTATAACATGGATGGCCTTTACTCTAGTACCTTGTTCCTCATTTCCATCTGGGATGTGACCAGAATACCCTTTACTATCTTTTTTGTACAAACATTCTGCTCACAGTGACTTAAGTAATTGCTAAGAAAATTCAGACTTTCCCTACAGTTCTTTTTATAACCCTCATCAGAATCACCCTTAATGATCTCTGCATGTCAGTATAGGCTTTTTCTAGCCTGCTTCTCCGAATTCTTTCAGCTTCTATCCATCACTCAGTTCCAAAGCTGCTCCCATATTTTCAGGTATTTGTTATACAAGAACCTCACTCCTGGGATCAGTTTTCTGTCTTAGTCTATTTTGTGCTGCTGGGATAGAATATCAGAGTCTGGAAAATATATGAAGAAACATTTATTTCTCACAATCCAGGAGGCTGGGAAGTCCAAACACATGGTGCCAACATCTGGTGAGAGTCATCCAACGTTTGCTAAGAGTGGAAGGCCATGGGAGCTGAACTTTATCCTTTTATCAGGAACCCAATTCTGTAATAATTGCCTTAAATCATTCCTGAGGGCAGTCCCCCCATGACTGAATCAGTTCTTAAAGGCCTCACCTCTCAACACTTAAAATGATTGTTCAGTTTCAACATATGTTTTGGAGGGGACATTCTAACTATAGCACCTTCTTATTAAAACCATAGAGCTGTGAAAAATTGTTATGGGGTAAATAGCAACTGGAAGGAAAGGAAGCTTCCTCAATTATTTGTGTTAATCAGTTGCGTTTGTCTCTTAGCTTTAGTAGCATTATTCATATAGACGGTAATATGAAATATGTGGTTTTGATTTTCCTGGTAAAATGCCACAAAGTAATTTGTGTATCAGGATCTTTGTAAGGTGTACTGAGTCTTTTGTTGTGATAATGTTGCCTGATAGCCTCCAAACCTCAGTGGTTTAGATCCACAAAGAATTATTTCACATTCATGGATCTGCAGGTTGACTGTGGTTTGGCTGTTCTCGGCGGGGTTCACCAGGGCTGGGCTTGGCAGGGCTAAGCTGGACTCAATGTTGAGTTAGGGGTTCAGGTCTCTTTCATATGTCTTTATCTTGGGACTCACACTACAGAAGGAAAAGCAGCTTCCTGGGACATAAACTCTTGGGGAGAGCAGGAACTCTCTAGGTCTTTCAGTGTCTCAAGTCATAATAAGTAACCCTACTAATCCTCATAGCTAACTGGTAATAACAGGTCACATTGCAAATTCATGCTAGTACAGATCACCACAAAGTTACACAGTACACTATGGTTGTGTAATTCTCTTATAGAGGATAGGTGTACTTGATTGAGGACAACAAGCTAGTCTATCAGAGTCATTTTTCTTTTGAATTCTACAGTAACTTTTCTATCAAGCAACTCAAAGCCCTTTAAACAGAAAAGTATGTAGGGCCAGCTGGTGGTGCGATGGTTGGGGCATCTGGATCCCACATGGCCAACTGTGCAGTTCGAGTCCTGATAAACAGTCCAGCAGTTTGATAAACATCCTGGGCATGTGTATATGCTTGCCCAAAATCCAAAAGGAGGGAGAGATGGAGGAGATGGGATTGTAGCATGGCCATCCTCCTTAGTGGGTGCTTTCTTGCTCTACCCTTCTGTGAGTGCATGCACCTTCTGGCAAATTAAGAAAAAATAATGTAATCATGAATGAATGCTTTTAGAGTTAGACTACTTCTAACACCTTCCCTAACCATGCTGGCCTATGTGACTTGCCTGGCCCTTTTCTTACTTCCCATTAGCATTTCCTCTGGTAGCATATTTTTGTTTGACATAAATTTTTCATATCCCTTTTTTTCTGATTGTTTTATTTATGTAAATTTTACCCCGTCAAAAATGAAAGTTACTTTAGAGTGTAAATTGAGTCCTTTATATATTCATAGGTCTTACAGCGTAGGCATAAAACAGGTTTTTAGGATTGAGGCTTCCTCATAAAATACGTTATAAGGCACTACTTAGGAGCAAGTGTAAATTGTTTATTGCCACTTATATTCTCCATGTACATAAATAAGCCGAAAATACCTTAAAAAGAGTTATAATTTAGTTACGTCTTATTTTCATTTTTGCAAGTATGAGTGTATGCCTGTGTATTTTGAAAATACATTCAATTGCAGATCCCACCCATAGAGAACAGAGAGCCACATGGCTTTTTCTTTAGCAAAATGGCAATTACCTGGTGGAGTGAACTTTGTGTCTCTTATTGTAAACTCTCAAAAGACATTCAAATTTAATTTTTTGGAAACTAGTGTTAAACTGTTTTTTTTTTTTTTTTGAAAGGCATTATATTTCTTTTTAATACCTTATTCATTTATTTATTTATTTACTTAAATTTGAACAGAGAGGGATAGAGCAAGAGATGGAAAGTGAGAAAGCAAGCTGCCAGGTCTAGAACTTGAACAACAGTTGGCCGTGCAGGAATCCAGAGCCCTTTAACCACTATGCCACCTGTCAACCCCCTATTTTAAACACCTTTTACTCATAAAATTTTATTGCTTTTGTTTTCAGCAGTTAACTCTTAATTCAGATTCATCAATAAGATACCATCCCCACACACCAGATAGTGAGAAGGAGTAATAGAAATAATAGTAATAGTAACTGTAAGGAATGCTCCAATCACATGAAAAAATAGAAATGTAGAACCTTTGCTGGGAGCACTCCTAGGTGAGATTCGCTGGTCCGACAGAGAAAGAGAGAGAGAGGGAGACGGGCCAGAGAAGTGCGCTAGGGCAGGATTTAGTGATTTTTATAAGGGTATAGGGAGGAGGAATGTCTTTGAGGTAGAAACAGCCCATGTATGGTAAAGGTTTAGGGGGAGAGCAAACTACTGTGCCATGTAAGGTCTGGTGATGTCTGCAGAGTAGAGCCCCGTGTGCAAAGTAGAGTGCCATGTGCAGAACAGGGCACATCCAGGTTAGATCTGCCGAGTGCAGCACAGGTCTGATGACAGACTAGATCCGGGTTGCATCAGTGACTGTGGCATGGCGTCCAACCCCCACATCCAAGCTGCCCCAACCTCTGGCCTAACAGTAACTACTGCCCAGCCTTATTTCTTTCCTGAAATTGAAGGAGTTGGGACATGGTACAAGACCAGACCCCATGTAGTGGTGATGTATTTGTTGCAAACACAGGTGTAGACAAAAGTGGTTCACATTGCATCTATTCTCTGCAAGGCTTTGGGGAGTAGGATTGAGTTCTGTACAGCAGAGAGATTCCAAAAGAGTATGGAGCTTATTCCTTTTGGGCCAAGGCCAGAAGATGTCTGTAAAAAAGTTAAGCTAGAAACTATGAGTTTAGGAATGAGTCTGCTTGGTAGTACTAAAATGTATTCTACAAGTAACTGAGAACAAACTTTTCTCTCCATGTCATCTGATGACTTTTAGAGTCTGTCACCTTTAGATTTGTCTTAGAGGTCATCTTAAGTGAGCTTGTAGTGTTGAAGTAACAGTAGGTATCTCCAGAAACCATGCTAGGAGTGATACGGGTATGATTTTCCCCAACCTTGTGAGAGTCAATCACATGCATGTAGCAATGTAGCAGATACTCAGTAAATAGTGATTGATGGTGAGAAAGAGGAAGCTTTCTCTTAACAACTGGGAGATGAGATCAGTAGAGTATACTCTGCTCCAGTTGCGTTGCCTCTCAGAACTTTTTGTATGCCTTAGCGCGGATTTCTTCCCTGTAATCTATCTTTGTATACAGGTAGAAAACTTTCAAACTGACATCTTCTATCTTATGAGTATTGAGATAACACATTCGATATATTAAAAACCTTTGGTAGAGTTTTTATAGAATAAAAATGTCTAGTTCTGAAAAGGAGCAACAATATTAGTGCTTAGAAAAATGACTCTTTTTTTTTTGTATGAAATATAGGAGAGTGCATGTAGGAGGAGAAGAGAGAGAAGAGGCAAAGAGGTATTTTTGACATGATCTTGTTGTCGTGATCTTCTGTCCCAGCCTCTCAGTTACCAAGGTTACATGTGCATGCTACCTCATCCAGCCTGTTCAGTTTGGTCTGGGATCTGATGCTGGGCCTCTCATGTGGCCCAACTTCTCATGGTGAGGTGCACAGCTGCCTGTGCCACTGTAGCTGGGTCAAAATTGACTTTTGTAATATTGGGTCATTGATAAAGTCATGATGTGTTTTTGCATAGAAAAAGAGAAAAATATGTCATGACTTTCCTGATGACCTAATATAAAATCAGTACAGAAACAGGGGCCAGCAGGTGGCATGGTGGTTAAGTGCAATAGACTCCCACATGGCTGACCCTGTTTCGAGTCCCAGACCTGGCATCTTGCCTCTCTGGTGGCTTGCCTCTTCACTTTCCCTCTCTCTCTGTCTCTGTCTCTATCTCCCTTTGCTCAAATTTTAATTTAATAATAATAATAATAATAAATAAATTTAAATAAATAATTCTTTAAAAAATAAATATAGAAATAGATATGTTTATGTGTGTTTAAGATCAAAATCCAAATTCTGATTCTCTATGTTTATCAGTTCTGTTTTCTGTGGGCAAATGGTTAGATTGGCAGATGATTACACTTTATAGTAACAGAAACAAAAAATAATTTGCCAACTGCTAAGAGAAATGTTCTAGCAGAGTCAAAGACATACCATTACATCAGTCTTACAACTTAATGGATAATTCATTAATTTAGTGAAATAAGGGAATATGCCTTCTAATTGTGCTTTAAAATTTTAATCAGTGCAATAAATATTTATTGAATGCACTGACATGTTCACTGCAGTGCAATTAGTAATACATAGTAATAGCTAACCCGAATACAGATCAGATTTACAGCCTAAAGAACAATTGACCAGAAAATGGCTGTTCGTCCTCATATTCTGTTTAATGGTAGATAAATCTAGGAAGTTCTGGGTGGTTGATGTAAAAGTGTCGTGTAGGAACAGCCTACCCTTAGAGGACATTACTAGTAATTCTTTCTTTGGGATCAGATAGAAGAAATCCTTCTGACTAACTTTTATGGCTGTTTGACCTTGAATAAATTCTTTAATCTCTCTAAACTTCAGACTCCTTATCTGAAAAGGATTGAGGATATATACTCTCTGACAGTCATAAAGATTAAACGGTATGTGTAGCAGTATTGAACCAAAAATGTGGTGCATATGGTTAATGTGCAGTAAATGTTCAACAACTGCTGCTGCTTGTCATTTTATATTCCTAGATCTGCTCTCCTTGTTAGTTCACTATACAGCTGTTTTGTTTGGGGTAGATTTGAATCTAGCTTTCTACATGTTGTCGGAAGTAGTGTGTCATGAATACGTGAATATTTGAATTCACTGAATCTCAGCAGATAGGATTTTTGTTCCAGAGGGCACCAGACATGGCTTAGACACATTTCATCTCTGTAACAGTCCTTTTACAGATAAGTAAACAGGGTTATAGAAATTTGGGAAGTTGCTTAAGGTTTCAGACCTTGTAGGTGGTTGGAGTTTGGAGTCTAACTGGGTTGTCTTGTTTTAAAAGTGCTGCTCTGGGCCAGCAAATGGTTTAGTAGTTAAAGTGCTGGACTCCCACATGACCGACCATGGTTTGAGTCCTGGACTCAGTGGCTTGAAACTTATGCTGGACACGTGCGCGTGCACCCAAAATCCCAAGAGAAAATAGAGGATGGCCACTGCCCTGGGCAGTAATGGTAATTTTTCATTTTCTCTCAGTCTGGCAAGCACATGTGCCCTATAGCCAAAAAAAAAAAAAAAAACCAAAAAAAAAAAAAAAAAACTACAAAAAAAAGTCCTGCTCTGCCTTAGTAGTGTGGGTTGTTAAGGTTATTCAAATGAAGCACAGAGCATACTGAAAACAGAGAACTTCTCAGATATGTAGAGTTTATAAAATTTAACTTTGAAGGAATTTTTTTTTTAATTAAAAAAATTAATTTATAGAGACCAGCAGCAGATGGCGTGCTGGACTCCCACATAGTCATCTGCTGTTGGAGTCCCAGTCCCAAATGTGGCAGCTTCAAACCCACACTGGGTGCGCATGCATGCGTATCCAAGATCCTGAGAGGAGAATGGAGGAGAAAGGATTGCGGCATGGCCATCCACCCTGGAGAATGGTTTCTCTCTCGCTGTCTCTCTCTTTCTAGTGAGTACACATGTCCTATAGCAAAAACTCTCTCTTTAAAAAAAAAAAAAAAATATAAAAATATATTCATATATATATATATACACATATATATATACATATATATATATATGTGTATATATATGTGTGTGTGTGTGTGTGTATATATATATATATATATATATATATATATATATATATAAATTGCCAGAGGGAGTACACTTGCTAAAAAGACAGAAGAGGAAGCTGGGCGTGGGAGGGAAGGAGAAAGCATTCCCCAATGGAGCCTGGTCATATCACAAGCCCCTCTCCTCCATTTTTCCAGCCTGTCAGGATTTAGGTACACACACATGCACCTGGAGTGTTTTTCAAGGTGCCAGGGCCAGGAGTCAAATCATGGAGTTGGCTAGTAGGATCCAGCTCCTTTAACCACTAGACTATAGGGGCAGCCTGAAATTAAAAAAAAAAAAAAAAAAAAAAAAAAAAATTAATTTAGAAATTAATTAAAAATATTATTTGCCCATAGGGATTAATTTTTTAAAAAATAGTGGTTCTCAATAGGTGAAGCAGCTTTCCCCAGATGGGGATGCATATTGCTTGGCATGATTATGGATGAGAGGACACTAGTGGTCTTTAGTAGTGGAGAAGCAGAGGTGTCCAATATCCTCCAATAAGTGAGACAGCCTAAGAAAATGAAGAACTGACTTTTATACTGGGACTTTCCTTCTTCTGTGGGATTTATATGAATATTTATTGGGAGAGTGTAAAGAAAAGAAAGAGGTTAATTCCATAGTACTGTATTTGGTTATTATTAATATCTTGTTTTATTTTTGCTAAGAGATATGTTTGTTCACAAAGCTTTTGATTCCACCTGCCAGACACTTAATGGGACACCAGTGATATTTCAATCACACGAGAACAAAATCCCAGTCTCATTTGCACCTTCTCCTCATTTCTCTCTTTCCCAGTTTCTTGTAAACAATCTACTTTCTGTCTCTACGGATTTGCCTATTCTGAACACTTTAAATAAACAGAGTTATATCACTCTGGTCTTTTGTGACTGGCTTCTTCCACTTAGTAAAACGTTTAAAAGAAATTTTCAGGTTGTAGCATGTACAAATACTTCATTTCTTTCTTCCTTTTTTTTTTTTTTTTTTTTGGAGAGGTTTTTGCTATAGGGTGTATGCACTAACCAGGAAGACAGAGAGAAACAGAGAGACAGAAAGCGAGAAATCACCCCCCAGGGGTGATGGCCATGCTGCAGTCCCTTCTCCTCCATTCTCCTCTCGGGATCTTGGGCACACACGCACATGCACCCGGCGTGAATTTAAGCCACCGGGTCCAGAACTCGAACCATGGTCGACTACATGGCAGTCCAGTGACATAGCCATTATGCTAACTGCTGGTCTGAATACTTCATTTCTTAATATGTTGGGTAATATTCTAGGTATGGAAGTAATACCTTTGATTTAAACATTTATTTCTATATAGATATTTGTGTTGTTTTTGGTATTTTGGAGGCTACTATAAATAATGCAGCTATGGATGTGTTTGGTTATGATGTATGATGCCAGTTTTTATTCCAGTGTTCCATGCCCTTCCCCACCCCTACCATCTCTCCAGAGTCCCCTCATCACCACTCTCATTTTCCTATACTTCTCATATGCTGTAAATTGTTTCTGATCTTGTTTCTTCCATATCTAAACTTAACCTACATAAGTTGGCACAAGTATCTGAGTATTTTGTTATGTCTTCTAATGAACTTGTGCCTGAGTAGTTATTGAAATATCTGTTATAAATTATTTTTCTTTTTGGTATTATAGAGTTTTAAAGTCTGACACTTTACATATTGAAATAACTGTTATCAATTACTTTCATTCTGGGCACCGTATTGATTTTATAAAATTAAGTATATAAGTAGGTTATGTTATCTATTACATTTCAGTATTTTAAAGGGAATAGAATAAAGCATTTATGTATTTATTTTATTTTTAAAGAATTATTTTATTGAACTTTATTTATTTATTTTAAAATTTTGACCAGAGAGGGAGAGAATGAGAAAGAAAGAGAGAGAGAGGGGGAGAGTGAGAAAGCAAGCTGCTAGATCTGAGACTTGAACCATGGTTGGCCATGGAGAAGTCCAGCACCCTTCACCACCATGCCACCTCCCAGCCCTACAATTATGTATTTATTTAGATGAGAGTGCTGGTTTGATAGGTGGAGAACTGGTCCTCTCCAGCAGGCACATTATGTGGTAGTTGCTCAGTTTGCGTTCCATTGCCTTTGGACTTAGGAAGCCATCTCTCTACAGGAAGCTCTTTGCTTCTGTCTCCGATAGAACCCAAGATTCATATGGAGTAAATCCCACCTTACAATAAGACAGTTCTTTCTATTGAGCCACAACTGTCTTCTTCCATATCTAAGGCCTTGTCCTGGGTGAAGAGCTATCAAACCTACATCCTCTAATGGATAAAGATCCTTCAAATACTTGAAAAAAGTTATAATTTAATCCCAACTCTTCTCTTCAGATTAAAACCCAGCAACTCCTTTGATTAATATTCTTAAAATTTAATTTATGGAGCTGGTAGGTGGCATGGTGGTTAAGGGTGTTGGACTTCCACAGGGCCGACCGTGGTTCAGGTCCTGGACCTGGTGGTTTGCTTTCTCACTTTCTCTCTCTCTTTTGCTCTCACTCTCTTTCTCTCTCTGGTTAAGTTAAAATAAATAAATAAATAAATAAATAAAGTTACATAAAATAATTCTTAAGAAAAAAAAAAAAAAAAAACAGTTGTATATCATTTAACCATCTTGGTTGCTCTAATTTCCCTTCATTTCTTCTCTTTTACCCAGAGCTAAATTCAGTAATCCTGATATATTCTAATCCTCAAAAAAGGACAGGACACACTATCATAATTCTGGGTTTATCACGTTAACGTTTTTTATTGGAGAGGGCAGGGGAGTCACATCACTGGATCTTACTGTCATCTAAAACCACAAATTGTATCCCCTTGTGCTATCTAAACTCTACCTCTCTCATTCCTTACCACCTCCCCAATAGAACTCAAGATTCATGTGGAGTAAATCCCACCTTACAATAATCGACTCCTTTCCTCACACAGCTGAGACCTTTCTGAATCTTAATGCTATTACTTATTATGTCACTTATCCCTCCAAAGGGCTGATAAGGGGGGCACTGTAGTTTCATTCATCTCATGGTAAATTTACTGATAAGGACCGGGCCTGAGAAAGAACACGCATTAAGTTATTAATGTCCTCCTTTCAGGTTGAGGATGGAGATCAGCTCCTGCTCTTAGTCAGGGATGGTCAGTCAGTCAGCACATACCCTGGTATGATGGTTCAGTGATTCCTTTTATTTGTCTAATTATAGACACACCCACCCACACAGCCAGTTCACATTTCTCCATCTTATCCATAAGCAGATCCGGAGAAACTTATCAAATGCCTTAAAAGTGCATTTATACTGTATTTACCTCACTTTCTTGATCCACTCAAATAGTAGCTATGTCAAAGAGGGAATTTAGGTCAGTATAATTTGAATAAGTAGCATCCTTGAACACCCTCTCTTCTACCAACCCTGCACTCCAGCTGTCCCAGACTGCTTAGGATTCCCTGAACACCTCACATTCCCTCCCCAGGAGATGCATGCCCTTATTGTCTCTGATGAGCCCAGCCTCTTCTATAATCACTGTCTGGGAAACTACTGCTCCTCCAAAGCCCCACACTGTCTGGTATCACTGCAATGCTTCCCTGACACGCTTTGCTTTTGAGGCAGAGTTAGTTGCTTCCTCCTCTGTGTGTGGTGATTCACTGTACCCACCAATACCAGAGTATTCACCACTGCTTTTATCAGCTGATGAGTTGCTGTTGCCTATTCTTTCTGAGCTTCCTGGCCAAGGAATGAATGCTCTCTTCATCTTTGTATCTGGAGCTGAGTGTTTGGTTCATGGCCACTTGTTCGTGGCACTGAATGATTGGTTCTCTGAGAACATTCTGGATCTCAAGAATCACTGGTTTCTCTTCCAAGTCCTAACCAACCTGCCTTTCATCACCATTTCTAAAGTTTCTTTGGGGATTTCTGTCATTTCTTATTCTCCAGTGTGTGCTTTGCTTAATACCTGTCTAACTTCTGCTGGAAATTGAGATGCATTTGCCTGTTTTCAGGCTTCTGGCATCTCTTCATAAATTCCTGGACCCGCTTTTAGGCATTTTGGTGACTTTTTAGAAATCTCATTTGGATGCTCTCTTCTTAGAGACAGCTTATAAAATGATCCATCTAGCCTAGAGATGGTTATCATTTAGAAGATCCAGCTTTGATGGAATCTCTTTTCTCATCTTAAGTGAGGGAGCACTGAAACTCACATATGTTTAATTCCTTTCAGGTCAAATTTGAGTTTGACCTGATTGGCGAATAACGGAATAAGAGTTGAAAAGTTCTCCATTCACTTTGTCATCTTAACACTTAGTCTCACCACGGTCTTACTTCTGCCTTAGCTATTTCACTGTTTGTGACCATCATTTTGTGGTTGCTTTGCTGTGACACATTTGTTTCCTTGGGGGCGTCTCCCTGTTGCTGCCTTTCAGGTCTGTGGCACACAGCTGTGTTTGGTTTTATGTCCTTCTTTCCATATTTCTTGTTAGAAGAGTATTCAAATTTTTGACCTTGATTAACACTGAAATTTGAGTTCATCCTTTGTTACGATAACAGTGTGGCTTTGAGAGCCTGAACACCTGCCATATTTTGGCTTAAATGTAAATATTTTCTAGGAGGAAGTATCTGCATAGAAAGGTTCATTTGGTCTGTCCCTTCAGTGGCCAGTCTTGGTATGACCAAGCCTCAGTGCACATTCCTGTCATGATTTCATTTGTTTATCAGGACACATGTTGTGGGGAAAACAGTTGATGGCATTATGGATACACTCGTGTTTTTCTGGACCTGACTGGTTAAACCCGAGTATTTAAGGAGCTCCAGTGTGTTAGATGGAAATCTGCATGGATGGGTCCCTGCTGGTTTGGTATAGTTATGGAGTCTTGCCAGCTCTGTTCTTTAATTCTCTTTAAATGGTGTCTGGTCTCAAACAAGGAGCACTTTGCTGGTAACATGAAAAACACTTTGCCTTCAACATAGCCCTTATGAGGTAAGGACTTTTGTATGTGTCATTTTCTTTCAATAACGAACTGAATTTAGGTTTACATAAATTGTCCTGATTTGAGATTGAGAAAGGAAATATTTAGATAAAGGATTCATCTTGTGCTCTCATACAATTTCTTTTGATCTTCCATACACTGTAAATGCAGGAAACTCTTGTAATGTCGTGTTCAGATGAGTCTAGAGTGTATCGATGTGAGGAAAAGTCAACATTAAATGAAGGAAGGGCTTTTAAGAAGCCATTATAAGCACTTACAATGGAAAATGGAGCTCCCATTAGAGATTGATTTAAAGAGCTCTGGTTCTTCACTGAAGCATAAAGGCTGCTGTGTGGTGCTCTGTGCAAATCATTTTTATAGCACCCTCTTCTGAGCTCTTTCTGGTTCATCTTTTGGTATGTCTAGAGCTCAGAAGCCTATATTTGTCTCGCTTAAGGAATACAAAAATTCCAGAAACTTAAAAGAAACCAAAGATTAGCATAGTTTCAATTTATCTTATAGAATCTTGAAAAATAGAAAAGCCTTCTCAGTTCTAAACAGATTCAGCAGTACCAGATGTCAGTTCTTGGATCATTTCATCTCTCTCTTGTGCGTACTTTTGTCAATATTTTTTTACTGGAGCCAAATATTAGTTTCTGGCTCAGCTTGCAATATAAAAATTTTCCAATTAGATTGTTATGACTTCATTTTTATTCATGAGGGGCAACTTAATAAACAGAGATCACATATTTATGGCATGTAGGAGAAAAACATTAAATCAACCACCTGGCTAGCCCAGAGCAGGATGAAGATCCTGGCAGTCTAATCCTCTCTAGAGTCTGAGGTAGGCTGGTGTGAGTAAATCCCACACCCTCATGTAATTCTTAATTTGAGAAGGACTCCTTGCAGTTTTATCAGTCTCCTATCCAATTGACCTTATCTCCAATTCTGGATTAATTTAAGTCCTTGCTTAGCTTTTATGCAAATTTTCTGCTGACTATGTGCCAGGTATTTAGGCAAGTATAAGGAAAGTATGAAACATGCTGATGTTTGACTTGAAGCTTATGATTTGGGGCTGAGGACGCTAAGCGAAATGGCCTTGTCACGTAGCGTGCGATTATAAGCCGTGTAGCAAGTGGAGGGCCGGGCAGCGGTACATCCTGAGCACACTGGGTGCATGTGTGCACCCATGATCCTGTCTGGTTTAGACTAGAGATGGATTGCGGCGTGAAGACTCTGTTGGGGCAGGGGTGAAGTCTCTCTCTCTTTGAAAGTGGGTTAAAGTGAACATAAAAATAAAAAAAAAAAAAGCCTTGCAGTAAATAACAGGTATGAAATATGAAATCAGCTGCTAAGGAGGAGTATAGTAGTTGAGGAGAACTTTAAAACAAAATTAGCCTTTGTGCTAGATCTGATCAGAAGGACGATCATAACAAGATTATCTCAAACCTGAGGAAAAATAAGGAAAGAGTAAGAAAAAAGATACAGAGTTGAATAGAAGAAGGCTAGTGTGTTCAAACACCGTGTGAGACTGAGTTCATGAGAACTGGACACTTGGTCATCATCATTTCTTTTTCTTCATTCTCTCATCACCCCAAATCTTGAATGAGTACCAATTCCCTTTACTCAATGTAGAATGGGTTCCACTCCCATTACTCCACTGATACAGCCCTGTTGGAGGTCCTTAATGACTCCCTGTCCTAGTATCCAGGTACATTTGTCTTAACTTGCAGAACCTTGATGAGGCTTTGGGTGTTATGCATGCCAGATGACTTTTTCTAGTTCATCTCCTAATGCTTTCTGGCTCCAAAAGTTATTGAAAGACACCAGAATAAACACTAAATGGATTTTTTTTTTTTGAGTTTTTTACCATAGAGCATATGCCTTTGCCAGAGAGAGACAGAGACAATGACAGGTAAAATGAGAAATCACACACCCTGAGGGGTGGGAATGGCCACACCGCAATCTCTCTTCTCCTCCATTCTCCTCCTGGGACTTGGGCTTATGTGCACACATATGTGCACCCTGGCAGGATTTTCAAGCCTTCTGGTCTGGAACTTGAATTGCAGTCTGCCATGATAGAGTCCAGCAACATAACCACTATGCCACCTGCTGGCCCCTCAAATGGGATTTTAATCCCTATCCCACCAGAGCTAGTGCTGATGAGTTAGGGAAATTAATATCTCTCAGTTTCAGTTTAATAGAAATAAGGATACCTAACTCATAATGTGGTTGTAAGGATTAAAAGATAGCATATGGTTATATTAAATAAATGAGTTATGGTCAGCAGGCAAGTGTCTCCCTCACACCTCACAGGGCAGTAAATTTGTATTAAAGCAAATATCATGTCTCATTTATCTCTGGCCTCTGATACTTATTATACCTTTTATGTAATACACATTGTGGATCGAACTGTTTATTGTATTGAGATGAATTAGCAAATAATTTTGAGAACATCCTTTGCTTTTTTTTTGAATTAAAAATTGTTTTTGAGAGAGATTTTTACTATAGGGCATGCCCACTCACTGGAGACACAGAGAGAGAGAGAGAAGTGAGAAATCACCCCCCAGAGCGATAGTCACACTACAACCCCTTCTCTTCCATTCTCCTCTCAGGATTTTGGGCATGCACACACATGTACCCAGTGTGAGTTTCAAGTTGGCCGTGTGGGAGTCCAGTGCCTTAGACACTACGCCACTTGCTCTCCCCTTTAATTTAAATTTGATTAATGAGCACCCTTTTGCTTCAGGGTGAAAGGACAGATTTTAGGAGTGTTAATCCTCTGGAGAAAATTTAGAATGGTGAATCAAGCAGTAAGTAGACATGGCATTTTTGAACAGAGGAGTGGCATGATAGAAATGGTATTTAAGGGAGATTGATCTAGAGACAACCTTTTATGATAGGTTTAAACCACTGCCGGCAAGCATAGGCGAGGGTTGCAGGAGAGGGTGCAGGGAAAGGCAAGAGTATAAAGCCATTCTGAATAGCTTCCTGAGTCTTTGCACTTTCATTTCCACATTTGTTCATGTGGGATGTACTTGCTGGCATGTTTCCGAAAATAAAATAGAACGATGAAGTTATTTTTATTTTTAAAGAAAGAACATTCTTGTAAAACACCTAAGTTAGCCATTTTGCACAATTATCTGTGAGTATATTCATTATGAATTACTTAAAAAGACTGATTATGAGTTCAAAAGTTTTTAAAAATAATTTGCACTTGCATAACTAGCCTACACTCTTCCATAGTCAGTGAAGGTTTTTGTTTTGGCACATTTTGAAGTAGTTGTCAGTTATGAGGAAAATACTTCAGCTTGGTTTTCCATGAGGTTTTACTTTATAGTTTAATATCACTGTTCTTTTTAATTTAATTTAATTATTATTATTTTTTAAAATATTTACTGGGGCCAGCAGGTGGCGTGGTGATTAAGGGCACTGGACTCCCACATGGCTGACCGTGCTTTGAGTCCCAGACCTGGAGGCTTGCTTTCTCACATTCTCTCTCTCTCTCCCCCTCTCTCTCTGTGTCTGGAAATATTAAAAAATAAAAATAATAAATAATTTAAATAATGTTTTTTAAAAAGATTTATTTATTTAATTCCTTTTTTTTTTTTTTTTTTTTTTTTTTTGTTTAAATTTGACCACAGAGAGACAGAGAAAGAGAAAGGGAAAGTGAGAAAGCAAGCTGCCAGGTCTGGGACTTGAACCACGGTCAGCCATGTAGTTGAGTGTCCTCAACCATGATGCTACCTGCCAACCCAACATCACTGTTCTAATTGTAGTTTAGCGTCATGCTTCCGTGAGCATTTGCATTTTGTATTTGACTCATGTGACTGTATGTCCTGGTTAAAGTTTATCTTTCATTTGTTTTGGGCCATGTAGTTCTACTCTTCTACTCTTTATATTGGTCATTATAAATGTCTTCATTTACAGTTGTTTTGTTATTTTTTATTGCAGGGTTATGAGCATTGATTAAAAAGGACTTTTCCAAGTACTTTGCACTTTTGATTGAGTATTATGGATACCAAGGAAGAGAAGAAAGAACGGAAACAAAGTTATTTTGCTCGGTAAGTATTTTTGTTTTGCAAAATTGTAACAGTTAAAAAAATTTATTTGCAGGCACTTTGTCCTCAAGTGTTCCTTGGCATTTTGTGTTTTGTGACTGTTCTAAACAGAGCAGGAAACCAGCAGAAGTTCGATACACGTTCTTCATTCTTCAGATTTATATTAGAGGAATAATATTTGATTTTTTCTCTTTGCATTTTTGACAGCTTTCTCAGAGAATCTAGTTGCTGTGTACTAAACTGCTCATTGCTCTAAATTTAATGTTAACAACCTTCCTTAAATTTTAAATCCTAAATGCTTAGCTCCTGCCTTTCTGTAGTTTCATTGGGTGAGCTATAATTAAAAATCTACAACATTGTTGAAGTTTATCACCTTGTGGGAAGTCCATTACTATGAAGTATTTCTGTAGGTAGGTGGGATAGGTAAAATTATGTCATTGGAATGTATGTCATTTTTAAGGCTTGAACTTATCTTACATGTATACGTTTGTTGATACCTAATAGTAGCATGACTGGTTACCACTTACAGATTTAAGTATCTATTATAGGAGTAACCATAATAGAATGAATGACGTGCTAAACCTCTATAAGTCATTTTGATAACCAAGATATTTTCAAAATTATACTTAAAATAATTATGTTCTTCTAAATTAACATATTCTTGAAGAATTAAATTTAGTCTCTCTCCATTCCCAATTCTCAATCTATTTGCTTGTCAAAGTTTCAAATATAAACCATGGAACCAAAAGCAAAGGACTTTTGCTGATGTTTTTATTCAGAATTAAAACTCGATTTTAGGTTGTTAATGAGAAAAGGAAGGATTTTTTTTTTTTTTTAAAGTTTTTGCTATAGGGCACATGCACCCACTGAAGAGGCAGGGAGGGAAAGTACAAAATCACCCTCGGGGGGGGGGGGGGGGGGGTGCACGCACAGTCCCTTCTTCACTCTCTTCCTGAAATTATGGGTATACACGCACACACACCCAGCATGATTTTCAAGCCACCAGGTCTGGGACTCAAACCATAGAGTTGGTCATGTGATATTCTGTGCCTTAACCTCCACATCATCTGCTAGCCCAGAAGGAAACAATTTAAGGACCTACTAGATAGTAAGTTCCTTACTTAGGTTTTTATCTTCAAATTAAACTCATGATCTACATTATTTTATCTCCATTTTATATGAAGTGAATAAAACTCAGAAAGTATTTTGTCCATTTCATGTAGCATTAGATTCAGAATTAAAACTCTTTCTGTGGGCGTGCTCCAGTTAGAATTAATAAACGACTGGGGCCAGTGGGTAGCAGGGTGATTAGGGCACTGGACTCCCACATGGCTGGGTCTAGTTTGGGTCTCAGGCTTGGTGGCTTGATTTCTCACTTTTCTCTCTCTCTCTCTCTGGTGAATTAAAAAATAATAATAAATAAATAAAATAAATACTTCTGTAGGAAAAAAAGCAATAATAAACCATGAATAAGGACTTTTAGAACAGAAGAGTTAAACTACTAATTGTAATGAAATATTTCTGCTATCAGGACTATGAGAGTAATAGGTCGTAGAAGAAAGAAATCTTCTACTGGATGAGACATTGGAAAGATAGGGCATTTAGAATAAATAAAAACTGCTTCCATAGCTTAAATACCCCTCCAAAACGCATGCTGAAATTTAATTGTAACAGTGTTGGGAAATGGGGCCTTTAAGAGAGATTTAGGTAAGGGCCAATGGGTGGTGAGGAGTTTAAGGCAGCTGGATCTCACATGACCAACTGCATGTTTAGAGTCCTGGATGCAGCAGTTCAGAAACCATGCTTGGCACATGTATGTGCATGCCCACACACTTGAAGAGGAGAATTGAGGAGAAGGGATTGTGATGTGGCCATCCCTGGGGGGGTTCATTTCCTATGGTCTCTTTCTCTTTTTCTCTGTCTCTCTCTGGCAAGCACACGTGCTCACTAGCAAAGAAAGAAAGAAAGAAAAGAAAAGAAAGAAAAGAAAAGAAAAGAAAAGAAAAGAAAAGAAAGAAAGAAAGAAAGAAAGAAAGAAAGATATTTAGGTCATGAAGGCTCTGCCCTCATGCGTGGTCAAGGCCATTATCATGGGAGTGAGTCAGTTATCAAGAGGAATCGCCCTCCCTTCTCTCTCTTCCCTTGGATTTGCTTGCCGTTCTGCCTACCACCGTGGCATGACATAGCGTGATGGCCCCACAGATGCTGGTATTGGGTTCTTAGATTTCCCAGCCTCTAGACCCATGAGCCAAATAAACTTTTATTCTTTGTAAAATACCCATTTGTGGTATTTTGTTACAGCTGTACAAAATGGATTAAAACAGCTGTGTACCTTTTTATTTTGAGATAATTATAGATTCACATGTAGTTAGTTATAAGGAATAATAAAGACCCTGTATCTTTAGTCCAATTTTCCTCAATGGTAGCACCTTATAAGACTATAGTACCATAGCACAACTAGGAAATTGACATTGATATAGTCCATCAACTGTGTGTGTGTGTGTGTGTGTGTGTGTGTGTATTTTGTTCTATGCAATCTTATCATGGGTAGGTCTCTGTGGCCACTGTCTCAGTGAAGATACAGAATAGTTCTCTAAAAAGAATCCTATGTGTTACCATTTTGTAGCCAAACTCATCTCCCTTCCTCTGTCTGCCACCCCTGACAACCACTAATATGTTCTTGGGGCTGGCAGGTGGTGTGGTGGTTAAAGGCACTAGATTCCCACATGGCCAACCACGGTTCGAGTCCTGGACCTGGGGCTTGCTTTCTCACTTCCCCTTTCTCTCTCTCTCTACCTCTCTCAAATAAAAAGTAAGGATAATAAATAAAATAAAATAAAGAGATATTTAAAAAAATACATTCTTAATATCTTTAATTTGTCATTTCAGAAATATTACGTAAATGGAAACGTATTGTGGATAATCTTTAGCATTTAACTTTTTTCACTTCACATAATTCCCCTGAGACCTGTCCACAAGGTGGCATGTTTCAAGAGTTTGTTTCCTGGAACCAGCAGTTAGCATAATGGCTATGTCGCTGGACTTCCATGTAGTCAACTGTGGTTCGAGTCCTGGACCCAGTGGCTTAAACTCACGCCAGGCGCATGTGCGTGTGTGCCCAAGATCCCTAGAGGAGAGTGAAGGAGAAGGGATTGAGGCGTGGTCATCCCCTCTGGGGGGTGATTTCTTGCTTTCTGTCTCTCTGTCTTTCTGGTGAGCACATGTGCCCTATAGTAAAAACCTCTCCAAAAAAATAAAAAAAAGTTTGTTTCTTTTTATTATTCAATAGTGTTCCATGGTCAATGTGTATCATAGCTTTTTAGTCATTCACCCATTGAAGGACATTTGGGTTCTTTCCAGTTTGAGCCATCATGAAGAAAGGTGCTAGAATAATTTGCATATGGTGTTTTTTCTAACACAAGTTTTTATTTCTCTGGGATAAATATCCAAGAGTGCAGTGACTGGGACAAATGGCATGTTCTGTATTCTTCCAGAATTGTTGTACCGTTTGGCATTCTCATCAACAACGTATGAGTGATTCAGTTTCTCTGCATTGTCACTGTGGTGTTTGGTGTTTCATTATTTTGTATTTTAGCCACTCTGACACATGTGTAGTAGTTTTAGTTTGAACTGTGGTTTTAGCTTGAATTTCCTTAATGGTTAGTGAAGTTGAACATCTTTTCATATGTTTATTAGTCATCGCTTTATCTTCCTCAGTGAAATCTCTCTTGAAATCTTTTGCCCATTCTAGATACTAGTGTTTGAATATGTGATTTGCAAATATTTTTTCCAAGTCTCTAGCTTATCTTTTTATCCTTTTAACAAACTCTTGTGGAGAGCAAAAGACTTTAATTTGATATCGTTCATTTTATCAGGTTATTTATTTATTTATTTTTTTTTTTTTTTAATGAATTGCGCTTTTGGTGTCAATTCTAACCTCTTTTCCTAGTTCTAAGTTCTGAAGATTTTCTCACGGGATTTTCTGAAGGTTTTATAAAATATTATGTTTTAAGTATACTGCTGATTCATTTTGAGTTAATTTTTGTAAAAGGTATGTGTTTAGGTCAAAGGGCTTTTTGTTTGTTTAGGGATTATTTTTAAAGAATTATTTATTTAATTGAATTTATTTATTTATTTATCTTTAAATTTGACCAGAGAGAAACAGAAACAGAAAGAAAGTGAGCCATCAGGTCTGGGACTCAAACCATGGTTAGCCACGTGGGAGTCCAGTGCCTTAAGCACCATGCCATCTACCAGCCCCTTCCTATGGCACCTTAGTTTGAATCCAAAGTGATTCCAATAGTAAGGGTAACTGGTGGTTAACCCCACTCAATGTTAACCTTTTCTTGTTCCTAAAATATGAAGGGGAGCCTCTATAATTGAGAATACAAACCAAAATTTTTCTGGAAGAATAGCATAGCTTTTTCAACTCCGAATTGTAAAATTGAATTGTCATGTTTACCTTGACCTCTTTTGAAATGTATTCTAACAAGGAAAGAAAAACGTACCCAAAAATGCTTAAGCATGACCGACCTTGGGAGTGTAGGCACAGGAGGACAAGAACAAACCTCAGTGGTGCTACTAAAATAGTAAGTCAACAGGATTGGCTACCGAGAAATGAGAGAGACATTACAGACAAACCTGTAGTTTAGCTGGTATAATGAAATAAAGGCCAGAAATGGTCAAGTTATTAAAATAAAAAAGCAAACCCAGAAAGAAAAACCTCCCCCAAACCCACAATCAGAAAAGATCTAGCCAAAGTTAAAAATCTTTTCAAATGCCTTCTGATGGGGACCAGCAGTTAGTGTAATGGCTATGTTTCTGGACTCCCATGTAGTCTATCGCAATTCGAGTCCTGGACCTGGTGGCTTAAACTCACGCTGGGTGCGTGTGTGCATGCCTAAGATCCCAAGAGGAGAAAGGAGGAGAAGGGATTATGGCGTGGCCATCCCCCCTGGGGGGTGATTTCTTGCTTTGTCTCTCTCTGCCTTTCTGGCGAGCATATGTGCCCTATGGCAAAAACCTCTCCAAAAAAAAAAAAAAAAGCCTTCTGATGAAACTGTGGAATTATCATAAAGTGGAATTACCAGCAGAGCTTACTTGAAGCCAGTTTCTGACAACATCAGGGAGATTTTTCTGGAACAGTGTACTTAAGTCCAGTCCAAGCAAGATCTCTGGAGAGGAATCTAAAGTCAGACCAAAGAGTCCAAGCTGATTCGATCACAGCTTTCTCTAAACTAAATTATACTGCCTTCAACAAAGCTCAACTATTGTTCAGAGGAAATCTAAAGAGAGATTTGTCCTTGTGTTTTGCCTACCGAAACCCTCTAACTTCCTTTTAAACTCTGTTTTCCCCTTTCCTCCTTCTCTTTTTCCTCCTAAGTAAATAGCCAATGTTTTCTGTGTGTGCTATCATGTGGTTTCATAAACAGTGTATAACTATGTTTGGTAAATAATCTTTTACTAAATGACCTTGGTTGATATTTGTCTCACTCTCTCTTTCTTGGAATTTTGCATCCAAGGAAAGTTAAGTAGTTAAGTATAAACTATCTTATTTTAATAATTTTGGATTGAAATGAGTGATTTGAGGGTCAGCTAAATCTTCTTTTATTATCATTTATCTTAAAATATGCATGTGTCTTTAAATAGAAGGGTGGATCGCTACCATTACTAGGAAAATTTATTCTGGGTAAGTCTGGATGACTTTGCAAGAGCTCCTGATTCTGATCTGCCTAGTAGTTGTGTACTAGTCTATTCCAGATCAAACAAACCATGAGGCCTTTTCCCAGACTTTTGTAAAGAACTTGTGTATACAAAATTAGTATATGTGTGTATTAATTCCTTAGTCCCTGGCAGATCTTGAAAATCAAATAAAAAACTAAATTTTAAAAGTGACTCTTGCCCTCCGTGAACTATTCGTACTCTGTGCAAATCACACTGTCCTCTGGGGTAATTGCGATTTGGATGGCCCCTGCTGTTTCTTCTCTCCCCTTGTGGCTAGAATGCAGATATTTCTTCAGTAGTGTCCCATGACTCTGTTCTTCCACATTTTTTGGCTTTTTTCATTTTTGTGTAGGTCGCTCTATGTATTTATACGTGTGTGTGAAAATTCTTTGAAGACCTATTTTTCAGTATCCCAGGTTAATTAAACATACTACAAATACCTTTGTGGTTAACCCAAAGTGAAGTTTTGCAGGAGGTTTACTTTTCACTGCTGTTAAGGTCCAAGAGGGCTTGTGAGTAGGCACTGAACAGCATACAGTGTCTTTCACACAGGTTCCTCTTCCCTAGATGTCCCCACCTCCACTGGTCTCTGTTTATCATGGAAAGCAGAACTGCCTCTCTCCTACTCACACCCTTCAAGCCACCTCTGTCACCAGCCTCGGTGATAAAGGATGCAGAGTGCAGGACAGACCTTGCCTGCCATCCCTACCCTCTGATACCTCCTTCTCCGATCTCTAGCCTCTGCCCTGTCATTTCTTCAAGCCACAGCAGAACACCTCGTGTTTGAAAATCATTCCAGTGGAGAACTGTGGGCAAGTTTTCCAAACTTCCTTTACCCTAGATTTCTCCAGTTATTAAACATGGCTAATTACAACCCACTAACAAGATTGCTTTAAAGAAAGAAGCATCCCAGTTGGAACAAGGGAGAAGAAGTCCACATGTGACACAACAGGAAGAACCAGAGCTGAACAGTGGGTCTCTTATTTTCCCTTCCACACGGAGGAGGGTCTGGAGGCTGGTATTTGAATCTGCTTTATAGTCTTTTTATTAAGTACATATAATAAACTGTGTAGCTTTCTCCTCAAACAAAATGATGCCAAGATGGTTGAGGAACGCCTGGCATAGTGAGCACACAAACACTCCTTTAACAACAGGTTGTTTCTGGCTTTACTTCCGGGTACCTGTACCTTCTGTAGCCAGGCCTCGTCTTGGTATCCCACTCCCATCCGGAGCCGCTCCTGTTTCCAGATCAGGGAGGAAGGAGTAATTGCAACTGTCCAGACCGGAATAGCACTGTTCCCAAAGGTTACTTTGTTACGAGTACAGTTCAGTTCTTTGATATCATGAAGTCAGTTAATAGTCTGGCACAGCTTGATAAATCAAAGGCACTCTTATTTAACAGTTGAATCCTGAGCCTGTGTAGCAAAAGTATCAGTGATAGGCTAGTCCCACCCCAGTGCACTGCATATATTGAGTCATCTGAAAATCATGACACATTTTTGCATAGACAAACACAGAAAAATAAGTCATGACTTTCCCAATAACCAAATATACTAATTGCCAGAGCCTCACAGCTGGTGTTGTGTGACACACAGTCACGTCTAAGGCAGAAGTGCCAGAGATGCCTACCCCACTCAGTTCTTGGAGTGGCTTGTCAGGGATTAGGGTGGCCAGAGACCTGAGAGAGTCACCTTTAGCCGTGATCAGCATCTTACCCCAGACTTCAATAGGTTATTCTCTTTGTGCATGCTTTGATGTGCAAACTCATCTGAATTATCTCTACACCAAACCTGATCATTAAAAATGTTTCTTCTAAAGTATGATTTGGCTGGTATGAAAATTAGTCTCAAGGGGGTTGGATAACTTCACTGAGATGATACAGCAGGTAGGCAAATTAGGTTTTGAACCTATTTCTGTACTTCTCCGTGAAAGTTTATGTTCTGCTGTGCCACCAAGGCCATGCCACACCTTAGTGACAGAATGGGCCCTTGGGAAAACAGGCCCCCTGACCTGCTGCTGCTCTCAGTGTAGGTTGAGTGAACTCCACAGGCAATTTCTGGGAATTTAGCATTACTTAATACCATTATAAATTAGTTTAGAGAAATTCGTCCTGGCTTCTAAAGATCTAACTTATTTATCAGTGACCTTTCAAAAATAATTTGTTGGGTCAGCAGATGGTGTGGTAGTTGTCGCCGGACTCCCATGTGGCTGACTGCAGTTCGAGTCCCAAACCCAGTGGCTTGAAACACACCAAGCATATGTGCATGTGTGCCCAAACCCTGAGAGGAGAATGGAGGAGAGGGGATTGCGGTGTGGTCATCCCCCCGGGGGATGATTTCTCACTTCCTTTCTCTCTGTCTCTCCAGCAGTGCATGAAACCCAGAGCAAAGATCTTTCTCTAAACACCACCCCCCCCCCAAAAAAAAAGGAGTGGCTGGCATATAAAAAATGTTAAATATTTACCAGTTTCTCTGATGTAGGATATGAATGGCTTGTGAGTCTTAATGTTTATCCCTATAACATCTTCAATATTCACCAGATTCATTAATCTTAAAGAGATTAAGAATATTTCAAAATCATTTCCTATAGCAAAGCTGCTTGTACTTTATTTGACAGTATTACTAATTACCAATTAAACTCTGGCATGAGCTGTAATGTCGTTTAGGCTTATGTTTCCCATTTTCTTGATTGAGTTCAGACCAGGCAATTCTTAAGGGAATATTTACATATTGTTTGTGGCTCATTACTGGGAAAAACATCCATGGTTAAGTTTGCTCTGCTGATGTTTTTGGGAAATCATTAACGTTTTCTAGAGATTAACAAAAAGGCTTATACACGTAAACGTTTAGCCATCAACAGACTCATGCTTGTTGGTTCATTTTCAAGGGATGTGCTGAATTATTTGACTTAATTCCATATAGAGTACTGCTTTTCAAGCTATAGGTTACAGCCCATTTGCGTGTCATGAAATCAATGTAGCAGATAGGAACTAGCATTTTTATTAATGGAACGGAACAGAATAGATTAGATGAGTCTAAGCTAGGCTGAAATAGAAAATATCAGGATGTGTTGTATATATCAGATTAAATAACATGTGGTTCCTGAAAATTTTGTTTTTGATATTTGTATGAATGTGTACTGAATCATAATTTAAAATTTTTTTATTGTGGGCCATGATCAGAAAATGACTCACCGATTTAGAGGATTCTTTGGTGGATAGTATGCTAGGACTGAGGTTATTTTTCATCATTGAAAAGTGGATTTCTTTGAAAGTGACTCATCTAACACATTTTGACCACTGGTTCAAAGGCATTCATGCATAAAGGGCCTGTTTTATAAATAGACTTCCCCACAGTCCCAGTGTAATGGGTGTCTCTTTAACTAACCTCAAGGATCAGTGACAAGCATGTTTCTGTTTAACTGAAAATCCCAGACTGATCTGGATGCCCCAAATTCTGAAGCGAAACCAATAAAATTATAACCTGACAGAACCCCCAGATGGAGCTTTGATGACTCTTGCTTTTGGACATCCTGCAGTTTTTTTTCTTTGTGGAACTACTTACTGTGGGGTCTTCAGTATACCTTTTTTTCCTTTAAAATGGGAATAATAACAGTACCTACTTTATAAGGTTGTGGAGAACATTGAATGAATTATAGACTTGTAAAGTCTCAATAATACTCTTAAAAATAAGCCTTTGGCATGATGGTTAAGCTGGCCGGATCCCACATGGCTTTGATTTGAGCTCCAGACGTGGTGCCTGTGCATGTGCAAGTGTGTTCAAAGTCCTGAAAGGAGAGGAATGGAGAAGGGCTTGTGCTGTGACCATTCCCCATTGGGGGGCTGCTTGCTTGCTTTCTTTCTCTCCAGTAAGGACACAGGTTCCTTTTAAAATTTAAGAGAGAGAGAGAGAGAGAGAGAGAGAGAGAGAGAAAGAGAAGCACAAATAAATTTTAATATAAAAGCTTGCTTTCTAAATGGGGACCACAGGAATAAATGAGAATATGAATGACAAAAATTCAGAGCAAAAACATAGATACAAGTTTCTTTGTAAATGTCATAGTTTCTGTCCTGAAATTTGTCCATAAAAATGCTGTATTAACAGCCTTAAGTGAGAGATAGAAGGCTCCAGACTCCAAGACATAGATTCCAAGGTAAGAAACATTCAGTTGAACTATGACTGCGCCCCGCCCCCCACCCCCCTCCCCCTCCCCTACCCCCCTCACCCCCCGCCCCACACGCACACCCACACCCACCATTTAATGTCATTGCTGGCAGTCATAGAAGGCTTTGGACTTGATGCCACAATCCTGCAGCCTCCATAGATTTTTGCCATAGGGCGGGTGCCACCACGCCCTCATAGAAGACTTTGGATGAACTGACTCTAGAACTTAAACTTGGCAATCTTGGCTCAAGACAGCCTTTGTCACTGTCACATTACTATGAACGGAATGTTTCTGATTCCCTCCAGATTCACATTCTGAAATCCTAAACCCTCAATTTGATAGTATTTGGAGGAGGGGACTTTGAGCGATAATTAGGTCTTTAGAATGGAGCCCTCATGATGCAAGTAGAGCCATTATAAGAATGATACAAGAAAGGTGATCTCTCTGGACCCAGGGAGTACACAGCAAGAAGGTCTATACCCAAGATGATTTCTGGTGGTTCTCTCTAGGAACCAAATCTGTCAGTACTTAAATCTTGGATTTCCCAGACTCCAGAGCCATGAAAAATAAATGTTTGTTGTTTAAACCACCTAATCTATGGAATTTTTGTTATTAGCACAAACTGCCTAAGACATGCATGCATTCAAAACCCTTTTGTTATTGCTGGTAAATGACTCTCCAGCAAGAGGCAATTGAGTTCTAAACCAGAAAATGTGTTGTGCTCACAGCTCTGAAACATCCTAGTGCCCACTTTGCAATTCAGCTCTTGGTGATATTAGGAGAAATTTTTCCTTCTTTTCCCAAACACTCAACATCTGGAAATCCCAATAATCTTTACCCACTCTGCCCTCATGAGTCAAATGCTGACTGTTTGTGCTCCTGTGCATCTTGCCAGTTTAGTGTTTCTGGGCAGAGCTCAGATATGCCACTTTGTGTCCCAACTTCTTTCTGGTATTTGAGTCATATCTGCACAATATGGCTCCTTCTGTCTTTACATCCTACTATGATTTTCTGTGTATGTCTTACACTTTGGCCCCCTCTCAACTTGGCCTTCTGTATACAAAACAAAAACAAATCCTTCACTGTGCTTTCCTTATATACAGTGATGTGCACATCATTCTGTCAATACCATGTTTAGTTGTGCCATTGTCTCCTCGTGACTTTTCCTATTTTATTTCTTCACGTTCCCTGACCCCCACTCCCCAACATACAAACAACTAGAGGTGCCCTCTCCTGCCACTAGATTCAGAGGACATTGCTAGGTTTCCTTAGGCTTTTTCTTTTCTTTTTCTTTCTTTTTCTTTTAACACAATCTATCTTGGGATACTCCCAGTAACACTTTCATCTTCTCTGCCTTATTTACCTGTTGCCATTTATTGTTGGTTCTTTATTTTTATCTTCCTCATAGGGTGTAACCGTAGGCTCTGAATCTACCAGTCATTATCTAACAATGGTAGTTAACATTTGTTGATCATTTACTAACAGGGACTTATTTATATTCCCATGTCATCTCATAATTATCCCATGAAGCAAGTCCTGTTGTCATCCTAGTTACAGATAAAAATACTGTGCCTTACGATGTTATGTAACTTCCCGTGGTCATGTAACTATATAGTGGTAGATCCAGATGTCAACCCAGGTGTACCTGACCTCACAGTTCACACTTAATGTTATGCTGTATTCTTCATTAAGCTATGTGGAACTGAACTTTATAGAACCTTGTGAGTTCTTAATACAAGGATAAGTGGGAATCACTGTTCTAAATGATAAATGGTTAAATGTTTTTAAGTACAAATTTATTCTTAGGAACTTTGGAACAAACTGGGGACTCTGCTCTACCAAAGGACTTTGAATGTGTCTATATACCAGCAACAATGACAACAAAGACAATCATCATTCTCATGACTTTGTATTTTTGGGGTGTGGCAAGAATTCTATTATTACCTTTCAGGGTGGGAGAGCTGAACAGTTAAAATTCTCCTAGCGTGGGTTCTTTTTTTTGAAATTTTTACCATAGGTTATGTGTGTTTGGCATGGGGGGAGGGGGAGAGGGGGAGAGAGAGAGAAAGAGAGAGAGAGACAGTTGAGGGGGAAAGTGAGAAATCACTCCCCCCCAGGTGGAATGACCACACTGCAATCTCTCTTCCTCAATTTTTCCTCCTGGGATTTTGAGCACACACATGCCTGGTATGCCTTTCAAGCTGCCAGGTTCAGGACTTGAGCCACAGTCAGCCATATGGGAGCCTAGTGCCTTAACCATTATGCCACCTGCTAGTCCCAGCATGAGTACTTGTGTTATAAAAGCAATGATCTGATGTTTGAGCCACACAGCATTTGTTCACATATTTTCAGTTACCCTTTCTTCTTTTATCATTTCAAATACAGTTTACATAGGCAAAATGTTAGTTTTCCTAACCACTCACTATTATGGTGTACCATACAGAGAACATGAACAGCAGTCTTGACTAATTGTTCTGATATTTGCATCAACAATTAAAAGGGTAATGGAAAGGATAGTGGAGCAGGTTTAAGGAAGCGTAGCAATATACAGGTTGGCCTAAGGTTTGCAAATGTGATTCAACACCAAAGAAAGCAAAGTCAGATACGTTAGCAACGTAAGAGTGTGCATATGAGTGTTCTAGGGACAAGAAAGGAAGATGAGTTGGTTGGATTGGAAGATCTCAAAGCAAGACAGGATCTAGCATGTGTAGAGGTAGAAGAGGTGGACAATGAGAAAAGGGTCTTTACTAGTTAATTCTGTTACAACAGTAGTTCAACTGATTTCATTTGAAGAAAGTTAAAGATGACCTTTTTTGTTTGTTTATTTTTAGTTTGCCGTAGAACACATGCACTCCCCAGAGAGAGAGAAAGAAAGTGAGAAATCACATCCAAAAGGAGATGGCCTTCTTGTCCATTCTTCTCTGGGGATTTTGGGCATGCATGCACATGTATCTGGCATGATTTTCAAGCCGTCGGGTCCAGGACTTGAACCACAAAGTTGACCATGTGGGATCCAGCACCCTTAACCTTCACACCATTTCCTGGACCTAAACATGACTTCGAGATGAAAATATTATGGAGTGAAATGAGAAATGTAGCTTGGTGGTTGTGAGATAATTGTTTAGGTGTGGAGAATGGAGAGCATGAGAGGACTTCAAAAACTTCATAAAAAAACAACAAAGTACAAGTTTATTTTGGTCCAAAAAATTGAAATTCATGTGTGTGTGTGTGTATTTTTTTAATAATATGAAATTTCCACAAACTTTTTGAAGACTCCCCACATATGAAGTAAATTTAAACATAGAAAAACCATTAAAAAAGACTATAGGTTTCATCAACAAAAGTTTTAGATGGTAGTTAGGAGTAGAATTCATGACAGACTAGATGGCCAAATTATGATCGTTTAAACTTATAAAGCAGTTAAATTAGAGACCAGTTATTCATAGTTTAAAAATTCTTTTCTAAACTCAAAAACAAAAACAAAACCTAGTCATAATTCTAAATGACTCTGCGTTTTAAAAATATTATAAACTTTGCATACTTATTTTGAAGAATACATCTGTTGTATCAAAGAAGAGTAAATCAAAATCAATTAATTCTACTTTTGAATAGGTGGAATGATTTAGAACATTGTTGTGAATGATTCAAACTAAGTCATTTAATCATTTCATTGAATTGTATATGTGAGAATATGGTACTGTTGAATATGGCAACCATGGTGCATATATTTCACAATTTAGACCTAGAAGAGGTTTTGTTTTAGAAGTTGCATAATAATGTAATATAAAGCAGGTGAATTTTGGTATTTCTGATTAATTTTTTTAGTGAAGCAGAAAGCTGAATGGTAATTCAGTTATTTCATTTTCAGAAAGTAATTGGAGCAGATGCTGGTGAAGTCATTGGGGACTGAACAATCTCCATTTCAATGGTTCTGTCATCTTGTTTATTTTTTTTTAATTTTAAGGGCAGGTACTTTTTTTTACTCTGCTAAATCAACTGCTTTCACTAGATAATGACAGAGATTTACTTTTTAAATCATAACTCTGCTCACATAACCTGGATATTTTCTTTTGTAAGAGTAGGTATATTTTAAATGTCAAAATGTGTTACATATACATATATATACATATACATTACATTTTTCTTTTAAAAGTGTGTGAATTTTTAAAATATAAAAATTATAGATATAGGGGCTAGCAAGTGGCGTGGTGGTTAAAGGCGATGGATTCTCACATGGCCAACTGTGGTTCAGGTCCTGGACCTGGCAGTTTGCTTTTTTCTTTTCCCTTTCTCTCTCTGTCTCTCTCTGGTAAAATTAAAATATAATATTAATAAATGGAATTAATTAAGTAAATAATTCTTTAAAAAATTTTATATAAAAATTATACATATACACACATATATACTTACATTATCTTTAAGTATAATTTATAGGAACTTGTGTTGTACATTTTCAATGGACCATTGAAAATGTGAAATTATGGGCTAGCTCGTGGTTTGGTGGTTAAGGCAATTGGGTCCCACACGGCCGACTGGGGAGTCAGGACCTGGACTTGGCCACTTAAGAAACATGCTGCAGGACCAGCAGGTGGCATGATGGTTGAGGTGCTGGACTCCCAAATGGCTGACCATGGTTCGAGTCCTGAACCTGGCAGCTTGCTTTCTCACTTTTCCCTTTCTCTCTCTGTGTCTCCGGTCAAATTAAAAAAATAATAATAACAAATAAAATAAATAATTTATAAAAGAAAGAAACATGCTGGGCATATGTGCATGCATGCCCAAAATCCCAAAAGGAGGAAGAAATGGAGGAGAAGGGATTATGGTTTGGCCATTTTTCATGGGGAGTGCTTTCTCACTTAACCTTTCTCTCTCTCTCTGGCAAGCACACTAGCCTTCTAGCAAATTTTTGTTTTTAATTTAAAATTATAAAGTTAATTGGATTATGAACCTAATTTGTAAAATCATCACCTTCTCCTTGTTTATCTTTTATGTATGGGAAAACTCTTCTTGAATTTTTTTAATAAATGAACTTTTTGTGTTTTATATTATCTGTTGCAACTAGATACTTAAGATTTCACCCAGTTTTTTAATCTAATCAAATGTAAGAATTTATTAGAATCATATAATTTTTATCCTTGGATTTGAATTACAGTGGCATTTGTGTTTTTTGGGAAAATGTATGCATTGCTTACATCTGAGACAGATGTTATGTGCCTGCACCTGTTAAGCCCGAGAATAGAATGGTGAACAAAACAAATGTGGTCCTTGCCCTTATAGAGAGCACTTTTCACAAAGACATTAAACAGAAAAAAAACATAAATGCATATGCCATTATAAACTGCAGTACGTGCTGTGAGGGAAAATAACAGGATGTGATAGAAGAGAATTGTAAGGGCAGTATCCACTTTAGATAGGAGTGATTTTCAAGCAAGACACCTGGAGAAAAATGACATTTAATGCTCATTCAAAATATTTAATAGTATTAAATGATCGTATTAAACAAGTTGGTTTTTATTTTGTTTTTTTTTTTTTGTTTTTTTTTTTTTTCCGAGAGAGAGGTTTTTGCTATAGGGCGCGTGCACTCGCCAGACAGAGAGAGACAGAGAGACAGAAAGTGAGAAATCACCCCCCAGCCCAGGGGGGATGGCCACGCCACAATCCCTTCTTCTCCATTCTCCTCTCAAGATCTTGGGCACACACGCACACATGCCCGGTGTGAGTTTTAAGCCACTGGGTCTGGGACGCGAACCGCGGTCGACTGCATGGGAGTGCAGCGACATAGCCATTACGCTAACTGCTGGTCCCCGTATTAAACAACTTTTAAGGATCCTGAGTATAAGCATGTGTTCACTAGGTAATCTATGAATTTAGGAAAAGGGCTGGGTAGAGAGGACAGGAAGGATCTGTGTTAGGTAGGGAAAATATTTAGATGATGGGACCAACAGATAGCATAATGGTTACATCACTGGAATCCCACATAGTCAACTGCAGTTCAAGTCCCAGAGCTGACGGCTTAAAACTCACACCAGTCACATGAGCATGTGTACCTAAGATCCCGAGAGGAGAATGGAGGAGAAGGGATTGCAGTGTGGCCATCCCCTTGGAAAGTGATTTCTTGCTTTCTGTTTCTATGCCTGTCTCTGGCAAGCGCATGCACCCTATAGCAAAAATCTCTCTTTTAAAAAAAAAAAAAAATTCAGGTAACAAGGCCGTAAGATAACAAAAAGCTTGGTAGGTTCCTGGATCTGCAAGATGGCCAGTATGCCTGGGATAGAGTACTTATTGCAAGAATAGCACAAGAAGGGTGGAGTGGTGGGCTGTGGTTGGTCGCGTGAGGACTTTGTTGGCCATATTTAGGAATTTGGATTAAGCAACTAGTTGGATGGAGGCACCATTGACTGAAATGGGAAAACTAGCAAAAATAGTTGTTTTGAGAGGGAATCTCAAGAATTTAATGTGATGGATGATCCATCACAGGAAGGTCCCTCAGGAAAGTCCACCTGAGGACCGACCAACCCTTATGTGACATCATGAGGCTATTAGCAAAGCAGGAAAGCAGATGATTCATCCTAGGTGGCATGTACCCTGGCTGTCTGGGGCCTATAACACGGTCCAAAGTTCTACTTGTGCATATTGGTAATCTTGTGGGCTCTCCTTTGGTGATTGTTCATTCTGTGCCAGAAGCTTTGCAAATACGACCTCATTGAATCCTAAGAACAACCATGTGAGGGGGGTGGTATTAGTGTCCTCATGTTTGCAAACAAGGAAACAAGCTGAGAATAGTTTAGTAACTTAAACTTTATCGTAAGTATGGCTGTTGTATAAGCACAAATATAGTACATGTTAAGTTTGATGCTCTTCAGTTTCAAGGATCCACTGGTAGTCTTGGAACCCCACGAATAAGAGGGACTACTATATTTTTAAAAACAGAGGTATAATTATAGAACCCTAGTGGTTTTAATTTTTTCTTACTATATGAATGTTTTAAATTAACTGTAAGTGATTGGACTTTAACATATTTGTATTTTAGTATAGTTATTCAGTTATAGGGGAGCATCAATCATTTGTGTCTATTTTAAATGAAGAATGCTAATCTTAATGCTGTAGGCAATGATGTCTGATGGGGACTTGATATGTATTATGTTTGTTGAGAATAGCTAGTTGGGCATGTTGTAGCATCTTCTTTGTACAGAAAACAAGCTACCAGGAAACATGTCTGTGTATTTTCCCAAGTAAGCAACACACAGTAAAGTGGTTATGTCTAACATTTCCAAAAACAGCTGGTAGATTTCTTCTCCTGCATTTAGAGTGGTAATGAGCCTTTCTGTGACCAATTTTTAGTGTACTATTGCACAATGGTTTACTTTCATAGCATCATATGAGGAACTTCAGCCCCCCTCCACGAGTAGGTCTGGATTGCAGAAGTACCAGGTCATGTGGTAATCAGATGATCTAGGGAGGCTTGGAAGAAATGATTGAGAGATTAGAAAGAAAAGACAGGATTTCCTTATGTAAGTGTCACATTCCTTGGTATCTTATTTTTCTTCTATTCATCTCCTTATGCCTAACTCCAGAATCATGTCTCTCAGTTCAAAGACAGGTCAGCTGATTAGAATCTCCACTTTATCTCACAGATAGATCTTTTCCATCCTAGACTTGTCTTTTCCTGCTCTAACAATGCACAGGGACTCCAAGGGTGCTCATTTCTTGTTTGAAACACTCTTGAGGTAGAAAGTTGTTTTCTTTCCATGGTTATACATTTCAATGTATACTACTTAACTCTAGTTATTTAGGATCACATAAATAAATCAAATCCCTCTTTCATTTACTGTCCTCACAAGTGCTTGATGACAACCTCATGTTTTCCCTGAACTTCCTCTTTTCCATCTGGAATATTGTTAAATTTCTAAATCTCTCCACCAGGGACCAGCAGTTGGCACAATGGCTATATTGCTGGACTCCCATGTAGTCGACTGTGGTTCGAGTCCTGGACCTGGTGGCTTAAACTCATGCTGGTGTGTGTGCGTGTGTGCCCAAGATCCCAAGAGGAGAATGGAGAAGGGATTGTGGCGTGGCCATATCCCCTGGGGGGTGATTTCTTGCTTTCTGTCTGTCTGTCTGTCTCTTTCTGGTGAGCACACGCACCCTATAGGAAAGATCTCTCAGAAAAAGAAACTCTAAATCTCTCCACCTAAGACAATTCCGATTCTTTTTTTTTTTTTTTTTTTTTTTTTTGGAGAGGTTTTCGCTATAGGGCGCGTGCGCTCGCCAGACAGACAGAGAGAGACATAGAGACAGAAAGCGAGAAATCACCCCCCAGGGGGGATGGTCACGCCGCAATCCCTTCTCCTCCATTCTCCTCTCGGGATCTTGGGCACGCACGCACACGCGCCTGGTGTGAGTTTTAAGCCGCTGGGTCCGGGACACGAACCGCGGTCGACTACATGGGAGTCCAGCGACATAGCCATTATGCTAACTGCTGGTTCCCGACAATTCCGATTCTTTACCATTTTTTGGTGTAGCCTGGTTAATGCCCTTATAGGCCTATTGCTTGTTATCCTTTTATTTGGTGGTTGTTACTGTAGCATTCTAATTCATAGTTTGTTAGTGATACTTATATTCATACTAAAGAAAAAAATGTTTTACCGTGTGAATTGGAATTTCCATTTTTGCCTTATTTTTCATCCATTATTCTAATTTTCCAGGCATTTTGAAGCCTGAGTTTTAACATTGAACTTATTTTCTGTTCTTCTTATCCTGGGTGAGATGTAACCTGAACAGCACTCCTTCTCTGTCCTTATGCAAGGAGTGGATAAAAACACTTGGGTTGGAAGACTTTCTGCATTATGGCAAATTAAATCATCAGTATATTAAATACTTGAAGTATTTCACCCGGCTTTAAACCAACTTGGTCTAAGTTCACTTCACGAAACTCTTTAGCCCAGATCTTTTCATCTTATTCTAAAGGAGGTAGACATTTTCAGAGGCCCCCTCAGTGAAGTGTTTATATTCTACCTTTTCTGACTGTCCAGCCCAGTCATTCAAAAAAAGGGAAAAAAAGCTATGTTGTTTGTATTCTCTCACTTCACTGTTCCTATAGTGGCTCCTAGCAGTCAATAGTTTATCTTCAATTAATCACAAAATGATTTCTCTAATATATGTCATTTTATTTTTCATGGGAGACATTATCAAACTGCTCAGGGTATCATTTCTAGATTTTTTTTTTTTTCTTTTGAAAATCAGATTTTGGTTTGTTGTCCCCCCCCCCCCCCCCCACATACTTCCAATCCTCTTTCTCTGTGATTCTTCAGAGATGTCTGGTAATGATTTTATACGTTAGCAGTTTGCTTCTTACAGGGCTAGACTTGAGCCTGGATTTCATTTTCTTGTTAGCCAAGGATATGTCATCCTTTTTAGTTTTTCTCTTATTCTCTTTGACAGAGGTGGAAAATAGGATTGGACTAAGTCTGTTTTCTTTATCTTGTGAGTTCCTTTCGCCCAGTGTGCTATAGGCAGTAGGCCAGTTTCTTATGCCTTTCATTCTCTTAACATCTTTAACATTTCCTTGTTACTTTTCTTTTGCATTGTTTACAGACTTTTTCCTCACTCTGAGATTTCACTTTCTATTGTTGTTCTTTATTTTTTTAGAGAGAAATTTTTGCTATAAGACATGTGCACTTGCCAGAGAGACAGAGAGAGAGAGAAAGTGAAACATAATCCCCAAAGTGGGATGGCCACACTGCCATACCCTCTTCCCTATTCTCCTCTTGGGATCTTGGGCACACACACACATGCACCTGGCATGAGTTTCAAGCCACCAGGTATGGGACTGAAACCGCTGTCAGCCATGTGGGAATCCAACGCCTTAACCATTATACCATTTACTGGCACCTCCATTGTTGTTCTTACAGGTTTCTGCCATTTGCATTTTGATTTTATTTGAGCTCTATGTTCCTTTTAGCTATCTCCTATCTCATCCCCACTGAAAACTTGAATTCATCACAACACCTTTATTTCTTGAGATACTTTCAGTATCACCTCTTCAACAAGTCTGTTTCTGATGGAGTTGACATAATTTATTTTGGAAGGACATTACCATCCCATTTCCCTTTTGACTATCAAATCATACTCATCCATCTTTTGCCTCAGCAAACATTTGTAGGAATGCATAGCCTAGTGTAATTCCAGAATGCTTACAAAGCAGTAGCAATGGGATAAATATCGGAACCAAAGTGACTGCCAATGCTAAGGGTATGGATGGGGCAGAAGGAGTGGCTGTCCAGAAGATCCCAGATGTCATAAAAGAGTTGACATTGGACTGTCTTCAGATGGTAGTGGAAGTTTGCCATGAATTAAGAAGGGGAGTTTCAAGCAGAGGGGAAACAATGGGCAGATGCTGGGATATATGAAAGTGCATGAGATTTGCCCCTGACTGGGTTATTGAGAGAGGGTCCTTATGTACTTTGAAAGAAGCTCATCATTTTTTTTTTAATACTATCTACTGAATACTGTCATATCTTCCTTCTGATTTATGGTCACAATGTTCAACTGGAAAATAAGAGATAACATCACTGAAGACCCAAATCCATTAGATTGTACCCAGAACCTCAAAGGCAATAGGAAATCAATTCAGGTTTCTTCCATTGGGGGTCAATGTCTGAAGCATGTGTCTGGACAAATTCCTCTTGAATGATGATTATGACAATTCTAGGAGGTTCTCTGTCACGTTGTCATTTTGTATCCTAAACCTAACCTTTCCAGGCCAAATTTTGGTTGCTTTCATTCTCCCTGACAAGGAAACCCCAAATACTTTTCTTTTGTTTAACTTAAAGAGATCATCAAAGCAAGTCTTAGGTATACGTATTATTACTTGCCAGGCAAGAACATACACACTAGTTCATTGTCTGTTACCCAAGGACTGAGATTTACATCTTATGTAAAGGGAATGAGACCATAAGTCCATAAACAGTTGGTTTTAACAAGTCCTATTTTTCAATGGTCTGAAAAGAGATTTCAGTTAGGGCCTGTCAGAGCCTAACATCAAAGGTATTATAAGATCACAGTGTTTATCTGCTTTGGCTGGTGGGCCTTTCAAAATTCACAGCCAGTTATAGTTTACCTCCTGGGGAAGTGCTGTTCGAAGGGGGAAGTTCTTTGGAAGGACTAAGAAGGATAGCCAGGATGTTTTCCACTTTCCACACTGGTCCAAATTCCAAAGATCTGTTAGACATCATCACACTGTGTGTCGTAACATGGCATGGTCTCTGGACCTTGCCATGTGTTCTGCTCACCAAAATTCTGTCACTGGTTTCAGTGTCTATCTGGAACATCAGAATAGTTTTCCTCCCTGCAACATTTATAAATCATTTTCCAACTTCCAGAAATTGGGTTTATTGAAACATGATTTTGTTTTTCACATTGAAATTTCTGTTGTGATCTTTGTTAGCATAGAGTGAAACTGTTGGTCCTAAAAATTCAGTGAACTGATCATTTGAAGTCATAAATTTCAAGTGATTGGCATAGTTTAGCCTAATTAAAGAGAAATTGAGAAATTAAGGGAGAAGTGGAAATCTGGAAAGACAAATGAGCTTATTGATGAAAATCACACATGCATAAAGCATTTAGTAGAGTAGGCAGACAATGAAAACTCTCAGAAGAAGTAGATAGGGTGAGTCTTTTATTTCAGTCAAAGTGGAAATAGGAGTTGCTTTGGGGACTTTAGCTTCTCCCCACCCCAAGGCCATCATCATTCCCTACATGCCACCCCAAATAAATGTATAGTCCATGTCAAATGAGTGAGCTTTACTTAGCAGAGGCAGCTTTAAGACATGTCCTGAGCCTTCCCTCCCACTCCAAAACTTCATTCTGCTCCCGACTTCTTCCTATAAGAAATTATAGCATGGTTACTAGCTAAGTTCCCTCTGACCCTTCCTTCCTTTTTGTTGACTCTACAATGTTGCTTCCTCTGAGAAATAATAATGAACCTTTACAAAAACTCTTATGTTAAATGGTAAAGCTTTCACTATTTATAAAAATTATAATGCATGTAAAAACATTTGGGAAGTAAGATTGTCAAGAAATGATAAACTTTAAAATTAAATGTAGGGCCAGCCCCAAAGCACAGCACTTCAAACACTGCATAGAAAGCTGGATCCCATATGATCCACTACGGTTCAAATACTGGTCCTGGTGGCTTGAAAAACACAGTGCACATGCATGCTCTGAATTCTGACAGGGTGGAGAAATGGAGGAAAATGGATTGCAGCATAATTCTGCCCTATGTCAATCTCGTGAGTGCATGAGCCTGCTGGCAACAAAAATTAAAAATAAATGTACTTTGATACACAGTAGGAGAATATTAAAAGAAACATGTGGGCGACTAATTTATTTATTTTTTGTCCTTTCTTTTTTTTTTGAAAAAAAAATACAAGTGTTTAGTTTTAACCATGAAAAACCTCATGAAACACTTATCTGTGTGTCTGAAATCATCACTAAAGAAAACGAAATTGACTTAAAAATGTAAATAATTCTTATTAAATACATGCAGTTGTAGTATGGTTAGTCCTCTGCAGCAGTAAGAAAATTCTAAAAAATTAGGTAAAGAGTAACTGAAGACCTTTGTTCTCTGAATAATCATTCCCCATATGATTTAGATTTATTTATTTACTCAGTTGTTTATTTTGTAGACATTTAGGGCTGGTAAATACCTTAAAAACTACTTGAGCTAACTTCTTGGTAGTAGTGAGTTACTGAGCGTTGAGAGGTTGTTATTTATCGAGGGTTACCAGGCCCTCAGCTACTGCAGGCTGCAGACAAAAGTTTTCACTTAGCAGGGTTGTATTTTAAAACATCTCTACTTTCAGCAAACCAATTGTGTTCCAAGCTTGTCTCATCCTTGTGAGACCTCACTGAAGGCTAAAAGAAGTAGAGTCTTAAAAATTCCCTTAGGTCCCCTAATAACATGGCCTTGACAGGCACACAATCTAGTCTTCAGATGCAGCAGCTTTCCATTTTATGGCCATATGGTAGAGTCTGCCAACTTCCCAGCTACCATCAAACTGCAGCTCAGCCAGTCCACATTGAGGGGTTACTCAGAGAGAGCCACATTATTTCCTATGCAAATTTCCAGTCAACAGCCTCTTTCTGTAGGGCAAGTGAGAGAAAATAGATCAAACTAGCTTAGGAAAAAGAAGAGTTTGAGATTACTGGTTTACATAAATTAAAAGTCCCAGGCTAAATTTGATTTTAGGAATGCCGTAACTGGGGCTCAGATAATGTTATCGTAGTTCTGTCCATGCCTAAGCCCTCCCACCTTTCATAGACTTCCCTTTCATAGACTTTATTTAGTGAATGTTGCCAGCTCAGGTTCTCCCTTGTGCAACTGTAGGCAAAGCAAGTGTTTGCCAGGAGGATCACACAGGACCAGCTTAGAACATGTACAACTGGAGACGCAGGGACTCAGTGCTTTGCTAGAATGGCCTTGCATCAGGTATTTCCTTCATGTAGTGAGGATGGAGCCTACCTAGATCTAGTATCAGAGTGAAGGGTCTTAATGCCAAAACAAGGAGGTCTAGATTGTAGGAGGGCCGAGCAAAGTCCACATAGTGGTTATCTATAGAGTGTCAGGCAATCTGCTGGGCAATGGAGTTAAAACTTTTAAAAAGTAGACTGATCCACATTGAGTCTCAAGTTTCTAAGTGTTATAAAAGAGGCTGTAAATATATTAGGTCATTGGGAAAGTCATGACGTATTTTTTTCTGTTTTTTTTTCTATGCAAAAATGTGTCTGACCGCCCAGTAGTTCCATCATTGAACGGAGGGATTTGAAGTCATGATCTTTAAGGAACTTTCCTACCTCAGATTCTATGATTTATGCTTCTTGAAAAACAAAATAGAAAAGATAATTTGCTTGGCTGACCCTTAGCACAGTGGTTAAACTGTGTACATTGAGAGCCAGTCCCACATAGCCAACTGTGGTTTAAACCCCTTTCCTGGTAGCTTAAAAAAACACTCCACGTGTGTATATATTTCTCCAAAATCCTGACGGGATGGACAAATGGAAGAAAAGGGATTATAGCATGGCCATGCTCCATTAGGGGGGTACTTTCTCTCTCTCTCTTTCTCTCCCTTATCTTCTACCCATAGTAGCCCATGCTTTATTTTCTATCTTTATGTAATTGAGCTCTTTTTAAAAAATCATTATTCCATTTAGAAGTGAGGTCATTTAACATTTTCTTTCTGTGTCTGCTTATTTTACATAACATAATGCCATGCATGTTGTGACAAAAGGCAAGGTCTCTTTCTTAAGGTTGAATAATAGTCTCTCTCTCTCTCTCTCTCTCTCTCTCTCTCTGTGTGTGTGTGTGTGTGTGTGTATGTATACACATACATATGCCACATTAGCTTTAGTTATTCATATGTTAATGGACATTTAACTTGTTCCCATATCTTAGCCATTGTGAATAATGTTACAATGAACATGGAAGTGCATGTTTTACAAGGTGGTATTTGCTGGGTTGCATAGTAGTTCTATTTTTTTTAAAGAATCATTTCATTTAATTTTCTTTCTTTCTTTCTTTCTTTCTTTCTTTCTTTCTTTCTTTCTTTTTCTTTCTTTCTTTCTTTCTTTCTTTTAATTTGACCAAAGAGGGACAGAGTGAGAGGAAAGGGAGTGCAAAAGCAAGCGCCAAGTACGGGACTTGAACCATGGTCAGCCATGTGAAGTCCAGCGCCCTTAACCACCACACCACCTGCCGGACCAAGTAGTAGTTCTGTTTTCTAAACTTTGTTTATCTTATTCACTTGAGAACATATGTAAGTGTATGAGAGAGACAAAAAAGAGCAAAGTCCCCTTCCACATGGTCTCATCGTAATGTGAGCTCCTTTCTCCAGCTCTCTAGCTCCTCAGAATCATGGGCACACATGCCTAGCGTGTTTTCAAGCTGAGTAGGGGATTTGAACCTGCAGTCAGCCACATTGCTTCCAGCACTATAGTTCTGCTGGCTATGAACTGCACTGCCCAGCTGTATCAGTACTATTTTAAATTTCTTTAGGAAGCTCCATACTGTTTTCTATAATGGCTGTACCAGTCTACATTCCTACAACAATGTAGAAAGGGTGTGTTTTTCTCCACGCCCTTGCCAACATCTGTCATCTTTTTTTTATAATAGCCATCCTTGGGACCAGCATATGGCATAATGGTTACATAGCTTGATGCCCATGTAGTCGCTCATGGTCAAGTCCTGGACCTGGAGGCTTAAAACTAACCCTAGGTGCTTGTGCATACATGCCAGAGTCCCGAGAAAAGAATGGAGTAGAAGGCATTGCAGTGTGACTATCCCTCTGGGGCCTAATTTCTTACTTTCTGTCTCTAGCGGGTGTATGTGCCCTATAGCAAAAATATCTCTTATAAAGAAAAAAATACAAGAGCCATCCTTACAGGTATGAGGTGATAGCTAATAGTGATTTTTAACTTGCATTGCCTAGTAATTACAGATGTTGAGACCAGCAGATGGTGTCATGTTTATGTCACTGGATGGCCAACCACAGGTTGAGTCCTGGATCTAGTGGCTTAAAACTCACATTGGGTGCATGTAGATACATGCCCAAGATCCTGGGAGAATGGAGGAAAAGTGATTGTGGCATGGCCATCCCCCGAGGGTTGATTTCTCACTTTCTGTTTCTTACTTTCCGTCCTTTGGTCTCTCTGTTCTATAGAACACACACTTGTCCTATAGCAAAAATCTCTTAAAAAATAAATAAAAAACTTTAGTGATGTTGAGCTCCTTTTGATATACTTGTTGGCCATATTTATTCATATGCTTTGCCCATATTTTAATTGGGTTATTTGTTTTACTGCTGTTGTGTTGTAGGAGTTCTTTATAAGTTTTGAATATTTAACCTTTTATTAGATAAATGTGGCTTACAAATATTTTTTTTCCAATCTGTAGGTTATCTTTTTTTTTTTTTTCTTTTTTTGGAGAGGTTTTTGCTATAGGGCGCGTGCGCTCGCCAGACAGACAGAGAGAGACAGAGAGATAGAAAGCAGGAAATCACCCCCCAGGGGGGATGGCCACGCCGCAATCCCTTCTCCTCCATTCTCCTCTTGGGATCTTGGGCACGCACGCACACGCGCCCGGCGTGAGTTCAAGCCGCCGGGTCCGGGACTCGAACCGCGGTCGACTACGTGGGAGTCCAGCGACATAGCCATTACGCTAACTGCTGGTCCCTGTAGGTTATCTTTTTATGTAGTTGATTGTTTTCTTTGCTGCACAAAAATGTTAGTTTGATGTAGTCCCATTTATTTATTTTTGCTTTTGTAGCATGAGCATTTGGTGTGATATACAAAAGAATCATTGCCAAGCCAATGACAAGAAGTATTCACCTTCATTTTCTTCTATCAGTTTTATGGTTTCAGGTCTTTTATCCATTTTTGTGTATGGTTTAATATGAGGGTCTATTTGCATTCTTTTGCTTGTGGAAATCAAGGTTTTACATCATCATTTATCAAAGAGACTATCCTTTCCCCACTGTGTCTCCTTGGTGCCTTTGTTCAAAAATAGTTTACCATGGCCCAGCTGCAATAGCATGTGCTGGATAATGCTGCTTGGCTATCTGAGACCAATGGGAGGCTAGGTTTTGATTCCCAGCATATCCTAAAAACTTAACTGAGATGATGTGTACCCATAGTCCAGCTACTCGGGAGGCTGTTCCCAGAGGATCACAACATAGTGAGACCCTGTCTGAAAAAAAGAAAGAGAGGTAGCTCAGCCATTTATTTGAAATAAATCCAAACATATATGGTTAACTAATTTGTGTATGTGTGGTGTTGTTTTTAGACAGGATCTTACTGTATTGAGATCCTTCTGCTTCAGCCACCTCAGTATGTGAAACTACAAGTGCTCTCCACTGTATACATTGCTTCTTTTCTTAGGGGACATTTACTGAGGATGGTTGGAGAGTCTTTCACCAAATTCACTAAAAAGGCAATGAAAGAGACCAGCGGATGGCATAGCAGTTACATCGCTGGACTCCCATGTAGTTTATTGCAATTCGAGTCCCAGGTGGATCTGGCAGCTTAAAACTCAAGTTGGACGTATGTGTGTGCATGCTCAAAATCCCAAGAGGAGAATGGAGGAGAAGGATTGCTGCATGACCATTACCCCGGGGGATGATTTCTCACTTTCTGTCTCTCTGGTGAGCACACATGCCCTATAGTGCAAAAAACAAAACAAAACAAAAACTTTTTTAAAAAAAAGGGCAAAGAAGGGCAAAGAAACTTTCCTTTTTTTTTTTTTTTTTAATTATTTTATTTAACTTTATTTATTTATTTATTTTAATTTGACCAGAGAGGGATAGAGTGAGAGAGAGGGATATAGAGAAAGTGAGAAAGCAGACCACCAGGTCCAGGACTGGAACCGCAGTCGGCCATGTGGGAGTCCAGTGCCCTTAACCTCCACGCCACCTGCTGGCCCCCAAAACTTTCCTTTATTTGACTTTCATTTGAGCTGTAGCTTACATAGTTCCTGTCGAGGGTTTCAGTATTAGTTAAAAATGTATTTATTTTTTCCATCTAACATAATATTATTATCTTTCCATTTTGGTTTTCTTCAGAAACCATCTTTAATTTTAGCCCAAATTAAGTCCAGCTGAGTTTTCTTTTTCTTTCTCTCTCTTTCTTTCTTTTTTTAGTTATTTTTGTGTGTGTGTGTGTGTGTGTGTGTGTGTGTGTGTGTGTGTTTTGGAGAGGTTTTTGCTATAGGGTGCATGCGCTTGCCAGAAAGACAGAGACAGAGAGACAGAAAGTGAGAAATCACCCCCCCAGAGGGAATGGCCACACCACAATCCCTTCTCCTCCATTCTCCTCTCGGGATCTTGAGCATGCGCCCAACGTGAGTTTAAGCCACCAGGTCCGAGACTCGAACCGTGGTTGACTACATGGGAGTCCAGTGACATAGCCATTACACCAACTGCTGGTCCCCAGTTGAGTTTTCTTATGGTTTAATGCAGGAGCATGGAAATTTGGATGACTATTATTCTAATATTATAAATGTTTAAGAGAGTTTTATAATGTATATTAAAATGAAGTTTATAAGACCAGAACACTTAAAACTACATAAACAAGTATGAAACTATGATAAGTTATCTTGCCTTTGATCAATAACTATTTAAAAATCAAAGAGAAAGTATAATAAAATTAAAGGAGATGTTTCTTGGTAAAGACTGCTGCTAGAGAGGTGTTGATTACTCAATTAATAGTATGTAATGAAATTGGTTTCACCTCTTTGTGCCAAGTGACATATTAGGGATGATGAAGAGTTCATGGTAGGAAATTCAGTTATCTTTATTTATAGGATATGGGTCAGTGAGTAGTGGAGAATTATTAGCTGTCAGCCTATTAATTACCAGCCATATTATTTCAGTAGGTCAATGTTGGGTAGAATTTATTTTTTTCTTGGGGCCAGCAGGTGGTGTGGTGGTTAAGGCACTTGTTTCCCACATGACTGATCACAGTTTGAGTCCTGGATATGGTGGCTTGCTTCTTCACTTTCCCTCTCTCTCTGTCTCTCTCCGGTGAGTGCAAGTGCCCTATAGCAAATTTTAAATAAATAAAATAAATAAATCTTTAAACAAAAAGAATTTGTTTTTTCTCATGTTAAGGTTATAGGATGCCTTCACTTCAGATATCGGTTGCATTTATGATTCAAGGGTTATATCAGCTGAAATTTCACATAGATAACTTATAATTAATTTGCTTTGTTTTACCAGGACTGAAGTGTATTCATTTTCTTACTGATGCATTCATTCACTTATTGGTGCCTCACTATCAGCATCACTAAAAATCTATACCTATTTAACCCATATACAATTAGCCTGGTTTTGGTCTGTTCCTAGCATTAAGTTACATTCAAAGACATAAATATAACAGTAATTGAAAATAATTGAACTATTTAATCAAAATATTGACCTCCCCAAAAGCAGCCAAGGGGAGCATGAATACATTATATTCAATAAAACTTTAAAAGAAAATTCTCTCTCCTCATTTTTCTTTTTATATAACTGTCATATGCTTTCCCAAACTCTCTCTCCTTAAAATTTACCGAGAAGCTTTTCTCAAATCTAGTTGGTAAACCTATTCATGTCCTTACCTTTCCCCCTTCTCTCTCTTTAGGTCTTTTTTTCTTCTGTTTTCTCTCTCACTTTATGTCCTTTCTCACTTCTCCCCTGTCCTAATTCATTTCTCACATCTATATTAATAAGCCCAGAACCAGGGAGAAGGAAAAAGCAAATGCAGAGTGACCTTTAGAAAGCAGTACAAGGAATGAGGTTGAAATCATACATGTGTTAACATATTTTCTTTTTTTTCCCATATAAAAAGTCCTAACTTTTTAAAGAGATTTTTTGCTATAGGGCTCTTGTGCTTACCAGAGAGACAGAAAGTGAGAAATCAGCCCTGAGGCTGTTGGTCATACCACAATCCCTTCTCTCCCATTCTCCTCTTAGGATTTTGGGCATGCACACACACACACTCCTGGCATGAGTTTTGAGCTACCAGGTCTGGGACATAGCCATCGCGGGAGTCCAGCGATGTAACCATTACACCATCTGCTAGTCCCAAAAGTCCTACAATTTTTATTTAAAATGGTAAATTCAGGCTCAGTTGTGGTGGCACGCACTGCTAACATGCTGCTTGGAGGCTGAGGTCATGTGGAAGTTCTACGTTTGATTTTTAACCCAATCTGAAGTCCAGACTAGGGAACATATACATTGGTATGAAAACAGGACACTGAACTACATTCTCTTAGTTGTATGATTGACTCAGAACTTCACGGTCATTGTTTACAGAGGGACTCTTTACCATATTTCTCCCTTTTCATGAGTAGAGGACACATTAGTTCCTCAAATGACAAAATCTTTTCTAGCCCTTAAACTGGAAATTGTATTTCTCATAGGAATACTGAAAAATGTAGTGATAATGTCTTCAACAACAACAACAAAAGCAATTTATTGCAGAAGTTCAGCTATAGTTGAAATGAGAGGCCATGATGCCAATATTGTAGCCTTCCCTTATCCTTGGAACATGTGGTCTAAGACCAATAGTGGATGCTTGAAACACTGGATAATACCAAACACTACATACATTATTTTTCTGATATATATATATATATATATATATATATATATATATAATATATGTATATATATATATATATATATATATATATATATCCACACCTGTGGCAAACTTTAATTTCTAAATGAGGCACAGTAAAAGATAAACAGCAATTAGTAATAAAATAGAAAAAATATTACAATGTACTATAAAAAACGTTATGTGAATATAAGGCTATCTCTCTCAAACTATCACTTGTATTTGCACCAGGGTTGTCCATGGTTTCATGGGCCACAATTTGAGTTACCTGTGGTCTACTGCAGTCCAGTATTTTTTTTTTTTTTTTGAGAGTTTTTTTGCTATAGGGTGTGTGTACTCACTGGAGAGACAGAGACAGAGAGAAAGCAAGAAGTCACCCCCACAAAGGGGATGGCCACGTCGCAATCCCTTGTCTTCTATTCTCCACTTGGGATTTTAGGCACACATGCATATGCGCCCTGCATGAGGTTCAAGCTGTGCAGTCCAAGACTCAAAGTATGGTCGACCATGTAGGAGTCCAGCACCTCAACCACTGTGCCACCTGCTGGTCCCTGCAGTTCAGGATTTTGACAGACTACATTCACATAACTTTTCTTATAATATATTTCAACGGCTGTTCCATTTTCAGTTATCATTGTTAATTTCTTAACTATGCTTAATATAGAAATTAAGCTTTGCCATCAGTATGTATATATATGAAAAAATTATGTATGGAATTTGATACTACCCACTGTTTCAGGCATCCACTGGGAGTCATGGCATGACTCTTCTAAGAGGGCTGCTGGGTATCAATGAAAGATAGTCTGCAGTGAGCCAAATACAATGCAGTCTAAGTCTACAGCTTTCGATAGTCCGAATTGACCACAAAATAAAATGTTACACTGTCTAGAGCAAAAAATGCAGTGACCATAGGGACCAATGTGGTGATGTAAGTGAGTGGTTAGCAACTGGAAACCACAGCCTCTGGTGTTGGGGCACCGTGGGGAAGGAAGAGACTGGTAACCAGACAGTACGTGACTTTTTGGAGGTGGGAAGCTGCTGCAACTCAGCTTCATGTCTTCTTATTCTTCATCATGAGCCTGGAAGCCATATTTTTATGTGGAATGTCCCCATTTTAAATGCTTTTCATTCAGCCACTTGGATTTTTAGGAAGTGCTTCCAGGGGCATACAGAATATACTAGGGATGTCAAGTCATCTGTCTCCGAAAAGAACAAAGAGCTGTAGACTGCATGTTTTTTGTACAAGTCTTTATCAGTCTCTCTTCCATTTCTCTGCTGTGATTTTCTGGCAAAATGCAGAGTCTGGTGCTCATTGATTCTTCAGCAGTAACAATTCTATTCAGTTCTGAAACTAACAACCCACACTGTCAGACTTCCCAGGTGTAGGGGCTTAGTCCCACAAGATTTTCCTCATGTCAGATGCCAGTTGTGAGTCCCAGGTTCCTCATTTACATGTCCTTCTGTCCAAAATGGCTACAGACTTGGGGGTTCACATTTACTACCCTCACCCCCAATCAGATTTGATATTTTTTAAATAGGAGACAGAATTCAGAAAAACATTTTAGTCACATTTGCCAGTTTATTATAAAGACTACAACTCAGGAACATCCTATTGGAAGCCATGCATAGGGGAAGGTATGAGGTATGCGTGGGTGGCACTGAGCTTCTATGCTCTCTCTGGGTGTGTTCCCATAATGTGTTTGTCACCCAGAATCTCTCCAAACCCCGTTTTTAAGAGCTTTTGTAAAGGTGTATGGAGGCTTGGGAACCAGCAGTTAGCGTAATGGCTATGTCGCTGAACTCCCACGTAGTCGACCGCAGTTCGCGTCTCGGACCCGGTGGCTTAAAACTCACGCCGGGCGCTTGTGCGTGCGTGCCCAAGATCCCGAGAGGAGAATGGAGGAGAAGGGATTGTGGCGTGACCATCCCCTCTGGGGGGTGATTTCTCGCTTTCTGTCTCTGTGTCTCTCTCTGTCTGTCTGGCAAGCGCATGTGCCCTATAGTGAAAACCTCTCAAAAAAAAAAAAAAAAAAAAAGGTGTATGGAGGCCTGATCGACTACATCACTGACCATTGGTGATTCACCTTGATCCCTAGTCCCTCTCCTATCTCCATGTGTGGGTGGGGTTCAGAGTTCCAATACTGTAGTCATGCCTTGGTCTTTCTGGTGAGCAACCCTCATCCTGAAACCCTCTATGTACTTCCTCCCCTCCCCTGCCTCTAGTCATCTCATTAGAATATAAAAGATACCCTTGTCACTCAGGAGATTCCTACTATTTTAGGAGGTCTGTGCCAGGAACTGAAGGACAGAGATCAAATATTTATTTTTCATTCTACCACAGGTATTCTTTGTGGTTAGTTAGGAGCAAACTGGTGTACTTGAGAGACGACCACTGGTGAGGCTCTGTGAAGAGCTGCCCTTGTCTTAGTCCATTTCCTGCTGCTATAATAGCGTACCACAGAACCAGGTCATTTGTAAAGGAAAAAAAAATTTTTCCGTAGTTCTGGAGACTGGGGAGTCTGGTGATTGTCATCCCATGGCAAAAGGCAGAAGGGAGTGCATGAGACCAAAAAAAAAAAAAAAAAAAAAAAAATCAGGCTGAACTTATCCTTTTTTCACAACCTAATTATTTGGTAAAAGCTTCCCCTCTTAATAATTTACAGTGGGGATTATTTTTCAATATGAATTTAGGAGGGGACATTGAAACCACGGGTAACCAAGACTGACATTTGATTGGATGGTCATTGATCTGGAGATGGCCCGTCAGAAATATGAGAACAAGGCCAGGACTTTTCTCTAGAAATCTATTTTGGGTTCACCCTTACCTGTGAATGAATTATGTAGATCCCAAAGTTCTATACTAATTTTGAAGGGAAAACAATTCATAGTAGGTGTTCTAGGCTTCTGCCTCATGAGTTCTGTTTTTGAGTAAAGCCACTTCCCACAAAAATGGCCAGTATATGTTAATTGGATAAAATACCTCAAGATCCTGAGTGAACTTGGTGGATATAAACCAACTAAATTGAGGGCATCTGCCAAAAGAATTTATCAAATTTTATAGCTGATATTAGATTAGTATTTCTGAAAGTACATATAATGACAGGACGAGTTATGAGGCCACTTCTAGTTTATGACGCTGAAAGCACATTATCAGAAAAGGGTAAGCATATGTGCATCTGAAATTGTTTGAAAGCAATTTAAAGTTAATAGAATATATTTTTTAAAGTTGGGAGAAGGGAAAGAAGTTATGCTAGGACATATTCTCATTTTATACCACTCATAAATGGCCTGTCAGTAGGCCTTTTCCATTGATCGTAAACTTTATGTTACTAGGCTTTCAGGAAAGAATTACTTTATATACTAAACTGATTCTTTTCAGGATTCTATATTTTTTTAGAAGTGTATTTATTTCGTCAATGAGCGAAAGAGAGAGAGACAGGCAGACAGAAGGATAGTATCCCCAACAGGGACTTGATACCTCAATCCATATCTAGTCTCAGCCAGCCCTGGACCATGGATATGGCATACTCAGGAAGGCTTCTGGATGCAAACCTGGAACCTTCTCGTTTGGGTCAGCTTAACAGAGTGCAACATTTTTATCACCGTGCCAAGGTCTAGCCTCCAGGATTGTAATTTTTTAACCTTTATTTTTCTCCGTATTTCTACAGTTGAGGCAGTTAACAGGAAGGTAGGTTAAAACTGGGGAACAAAATCCCTGGAATCACAGTATTCTGCTTGAGATTTTTTGAAGGAGTTTCTAATGCTTTAATTGCTTGTTTAACCAAAACGACTCCAAGAAAACAACCATTTTCTCTTTCTCTGGAAGAACTGGATCACTGAAATATGTTGCTGTTATTGTAAAATAGATGTATCACTGAAATAAGTCCCAGTGCAATTATTGGTAAAATTCACTGGGTAGTCAGAGTGTGTGGTTCTTTTTAAATCAAAGACATTTAAAAAAATGAGCTGACCCAAAAAAAAAAACAAAAAAAAAAAACAGGAAAAAATAAAACATTTCTGGGCATGGGAAGGAACTTAAGTGAAAGAAGAAAATGTTTTGGAAGACTTTCTTGGCTTTGCAAGTAATCATAACAGTGAATAATTGATTCCAGTGCAGATTGAAGTTATTATATAGGAAGATGAGATTTAAGCTGATAAAAATTGTACCTGTTATGCCTGTTTTAGAGCCGGCCAACATGAAATGAAAGCTCATGTTTATAATTCTCATTGCAACTTGAGGTTTTCTGGGTAGTCATGTATTAAACTTCTTTTTCTTTTTTCTTTTTAGAAGTATGTTTAGAAAAAAAAAGAAAAGTATGTTCAGTACCAGTTACTGCCAGTGAACTTTTTTGGGTAGTGTAGACAGTTTATTGGAAAGACAAAGTAATGATCTGGATATGGAAACTAAGACCACAGTGATTTGATGCTAAGCTAACAATGATTTGTAAAACATAAATTAAATTAGCTAGTGTGTAGGCTGAACAATGACCCCTAAAGCTATCCAAGCCTTAAACCCTGGAATCTCAAAACATTATCTTCCCCCCCGCCCCAAATTTATCAGAGGGCCTGTGCACTCACCAGAGAGAGACAGAAAGAAAGAGATGGAACATGAAAAAACACACCCCCCACCACACACACCTCCTCCACTCCATGGGACATAGTCACACAGCAATCATGTCTCCATTTCTCCCTTCTTTCAGGATTTTGGGCATGCGTACACACATGCCCAGTGTTTTTCAAGCTGCCTAGTCTGGGACTCGAACCATGTGGTCAGCCATGTTGGATTCAGCTGCCTTGGGCTAGCTCGAGAATGTTATCCTTTATGTCAAAATAGACCTTGCAGATATGATTAAAGATTTGAGATAGAAAGGTTACTGTGGGTTACTGGGTAAGTCCTACCTGTAGTCACAAGTGTCCCTGTAAGGAGGCACAGGGAGATTTGAATACAGAGAGAAAAGGCAGTGTGACATTGGATCCAGATGCAATGCTTTAGAAGTGGAGGAAGGGGTTACAGAGAGTAAAATTCTAAAGCTGGAAAAAGCAAACAGCCAGCCTCTGGGGGTGTATGTCCACACCCTGATTTCAGCCTAGTAAAACTGACTTCAACCTTCTGACCTCCAGAGCTGGAAGAGAATAAAGTATGTCATTTTAAGTTGTCAAGCTTGTGGTAATTTGTTATAGCAGCCAAAGGGAACTAATAAAGCCAGTTAACTATATTTATTAAATTTAAATAAGCCACATCATCATTGTTAAGCAAAACAGAATTAGTAATATCCAAATGCTTTTTCTTTTCTTCACATATCTGTTGGCGTATTCTTTTTCTTTTTTTTTGGAGAGGGTTTTACTATAGGGCACGTGCACTCACCGGAAAGACAAGAGAGAGAGACAGAGAGACAGAAAGTGAGAAATCACCCCCCAGGGGGGATGGCTATGCCACAATCCCTTCTGCTCCATTCTCCTCTTGGAATCTTGGCATGCACGCACACACACCCTGTGTGAGTTTAAGCCACCAGGCCCGGGACTTGAACCACAGTTGACTACATGGGGTCCAGTGACGTAGCCATTACACCAACTACTGATCCCTCTGTTTGTGGATTCTGGTTAACTTTTGTGTTGTAGAATTCCCAATACTTAAATACATACTTATGGGACTTTGTTGATTACTCTTAGCACCTCCCAGCCCTCTTATCTGGAGCAAGTTTCCTCTTCTGGTTTCTTCTTTCAGTGTATAATTGAGATGTATATTATCATTGTCTCATCAATTTCCCTTTGACTTTTTCAGCTGTGACTCAGCGTCCTGACTTTTAGAGACAGTATCTAGACTCCCACGTGGGGCAGCCTATATATGCAACAAAAGCCTGACTTATTTCATAAGTACATTGTACTGGTGACTACATTCATAGCAGAGTCAAGTAAAATTAACGCTTATGAAGTCAGCTGCAGTGGTGCAACCATAGTGCACTGCTCCGTTATGCTAGAGGCATATGGAGTTTAAGTTTGGTTCCCAGGTTGACCTGTACACACAGAATACGTGGGGCAGAGTCACGGTGTGGGACCCTATTGATGGTGTTTTTCTCTCTCTGTCTCACAACAAATAAATAAACTTTAGAAAAAGCAATATTTATGTGCAGAAGAAATGTGAATATATATTAATATCTGGGATTTGTCAAAAACCTGTTTTGTTATATTTGATATGTCCTCTCATTTACTTGCATCCTTAGAAATCCCAAAATAAGAATAACAGCAGCAGCACAATGAATTAACTTCTGGTTACTGAGCTTTTACGGCGAATAAAGCAAGATTCTGTTTAATAATAAAGTAAGCTTTCTGTGTACTATTTAGTCATCGTAAAACCCTATCTGAGGCTATTATTTTTATTTCAAGGGCAAAGAACTTGAGGCTTAGATTTAGTAACTTGCCTAAGGATGCATACCCAAGGAACAAAAGTAGATCCAAACACAAATGTTTCTGCCCAAGGACCGAGCTCCTTCCGTTGTTGCACCTGTTTTCCTGAGTCCGGAGTTTGCCAAAGTCAAGATTAGACAGCCAGGAAAAAACAACCTAGGCTCTGAAGGTCAGAACAGTGCAGGGACAAGCTTGTTGCCAGAACTGCCAAGAATAAGAATTAAGAGAAGGTCTCCTGAGGGAGATAAGTCAGCTCTGCCTGATAACAACAAAAAAAGGGTGTGAGACTGTAGTCCAGAAATTGACTGAGAGTGATGAACTCAGGAGAAATAAACCCTGGGTGAGGTTTAGCAAAATGTTGCTGTAGCTGTGATATTTAATTTTTGGATTATTGATTGACTTTATAATTACAAATCAATGCATGCCTACTATATAAAAAATTAGGCACCAAGGGCCAGCAGGTGGCATGGTGGTTAAGGTGCTAGACTCCCACAAAGCCAATTGTAGTTCAAGTTCCAGACCTGGTGGCTTGCTTTCTCACTTTCCTTCTCTCCCTGTATCTCTGGTGAGTGCACGTGCCCTATAGCAAATTGTAAAATAACAATAATAAATAAAATTAAACTTTTTAAAAGAGGTTTCTGCCTTAAGGCAAATGTGCTCACTAAAGAGAGAGAAAGAGACAGAGACAGAGACCGTAAGAGGGAAAGTGAAAAATCACCCCCAGGCAGAATGGCCATGCCATAATCCCTTCTTCTTCATTCACATCCTGGGATCTTGGGCATACATGCACACACCTGATGTGGTTTTCAAGCCACTGGATCTGGGACTCAAACTGCATTTAGTCATGTGGGAGTCCAGTGACATAACTGCTAGGCCATTTGCTGGTCCCTAGATCAATTATTCTTTAAAAAATATTAGGCACTAAATTATATAAATAGGAAGTAAGTTCTTCTTTCTCTCTCTGTTGACCAACCATTTTTGCATACATCCACCAAACCTATACATATACATACATACATGCATATAGTTGTTGGTTGGGGAGGGGAGTTGTTTTAATTGTTGTTTTCTTTTTTTTTTTCTTTTCCACACAAATATGGATTCATACTCTCCATACTCACGGTTTCTGTGAAACGTTTTATCTACATCTTTTATGTTTACTCTGTTTCCCTCCAGATACAATTTTTTTTTTTTTTTTTTTCTTTTTTTGGAGAGGTTTTTGCTATAGGGCGCGTGCGCTCGCCAGACAGACAGAGACAGAGAGATAGAAAGCAGGAAATCACCCCCCAGGGGGGATGGCCACGCCGCAATCCCTTCTCCTCCATTCTCCTCTCGGGATCTTGGGCACGCACGCACACGCGCCCGGCGTGAGTTTAAGCCGCCGGGTCCGGGACTCGAACCGCGGTCGACTACGTGGGAGTCCAGCGACATAGCCATTACGCTAACTGCTGGTCCCCCTCCAGATACAATTTTAAAGAGAAATTTTGTGTTAAAGGGGAAATAGCAACTTTGACATTTAATTTTTTTCTTCCTGTAGCCATTAACCCCAAAAGGTACACCAGTGTTTGTTTTTTTTAAACTTGGTTTTGCTTTTTGTCTTTGATAGCCTTTGTCAATGAGTAGTGTTGTCTTGTCCTCTGGAATTTCCTGGGGCTGGAAGCTCTGCAGTGGAAGGAAAATGTCCTTAGCTGTCAGATGTAGACAAAAACACAGGGCAGGACTCTGGGGAAGGCTGAGTTTGGATTAAAAACTTTTTTCCCCCTAATCTTTCCAGCCAACTATAAACAGACCCAGACAAAAACCTTGAAAATTATGTCAGCCTCTTGCTTTTGTTTACTTAGAAGTCTCAGAGAGTTTACCGTATTTCCCAAGAATGTTACAGAGCTGATTAGAGAGAGAGCCAAGTCCAGAACCCAAATCTGAGTTCAAATCTTCCTGTAAGTGTGCTGTTCATTGAAGCCCATTTGATTGCTAGGCTGTTCTCTCCCAAATAGTTAATAGAATTTACAAAGTCCAGTGGATTTTATTTTCAAGATAAAATATACATATATTGATACTTCTAAAAGGATCAGTCATGGGAGGTCATGTGGCAACTGGGCTGACCTAGGTTTGTAAATTCCTGCTCAATGACTCAGCTCTGCCCTGTGACCTTGGGAAATGGCCCTACTTTTTCCTCAGCCTTCCTTGCCTTATCTGTCAAGTAGAGATAAAATTTTCTACCTCATTGTGCTTTTGTAAGAATGGGGTAGTGTCTGTAAAGTACATAGCACTGTGCCTGGTTCCTTAGCAACTTCCTTGCTATCAGAAGAAAGCTCCTTTAAGGATTTTCATAATAATCTTTTTGAAAAAGTAAGGCTCAATTTTGAAAATTTGGCAACATTTATGTGTTAAATTTCTTCTTTTTTTGTGTGGGGGTGAGGTTTTTGCTATAGGGCACGTGCACTCACCAGAAAGGCAGAGAGAGAGAGACAGAGAGACAGAAAGTGAGAAATCACCCCCCGGGGGGATGGCCAGGCTGCAATCCCTTCTCCATTCTCTTCTCGGGATCTTGGGCACACGTGCACACGTGCCCGGTGAGTTTAAGCCATTGGGTCTGGGACTTGAACCGCAATCGACTACATGGAGTCCAGCCACATAGCCTCTACGCCAACTTCTGGTCCCTAGTTAATACATTTTAATTATATGTGTGCTATGGTTTAAATGTGCCCCCTCCCCAAATTTACATGTTAGATTTAGTTAAGTTAAAAACACTTGTATTATGTAAGTATGATCTATTTTAAGAAAGACAAATGCAGTCTACCAAATAAAAGGTTTAGAAGTTTTTTGTTTTGTTTGTTTTTGTTTTTGTTTTACTTGTACTCACAGCAATCAAATATATTTCATTATTTTTCAATGACCCATCATTTAAGACAGTTTGTCAAGTATTTTTTCAGTCCAGATATAAATAAGTATATACTTGGAGTTATTTAAAAACCTTAGATAAAATAGCAGTTTATTTTTCTACAAGATCCTTTTTTTCCAGTTTATCTTAAATAGTAATAATACATGTTTTACTGTGCTAAATATGACTTGAAAAACAAAAGAACAGGCCTAAAAGATAAAAACCCTAAAAGAAATGTTTGAAGAGCATTAACTATACCATGTATATCAGATTGTCAGTTATTCTTCCTCAGAAAATGTATTAAAAATGTATTTGTATGCTTGGAAAGAAAAATCTTACAGAGGACTTCCAGAAACACATCTGATTTCCAGTTGCAAGATCAGAATGTTTCAGTTTTATTTATAACCTCCAGAGAAACAAATTCTTGTGAGTATTCTAGTAAGAACAAAAGATGTAGCTGACTATAGAATTTCTACAGCATTAAATTATACTCTTGTTTTCTGTTAAACAAGTTTGCTAGTGCTACTGTCTAGCATTTTTTTCTCTGAAGTGACAGCCATGTTTGCCGGTATGTGTGGACAGTAATGATCTGTATGAAAAGGAGGTAAACCAAATAAAACTGTATATCCCATTTTGTTATTTCCATGTCTGAAATGCAGTCTCTAATGAGATGTCCCCAAACAGTGCTGCTGTTATCAAAACACGTGCCCTAGATCTGAGTGAGTTTAATTATCCTGGGAACAATGAAATTAGGACATTTAAATCAACTTAAAGTAGAAAATGCAGAAGAGTAAGAAGCAGCATATCTCAGGTTACATGGAACAAATTTTGGTCATCTCCTTTCCCTCCTAGAAATGATCATTTTTGTTTTGAAGGGACCAACAATTTTCATCTTAAGCACATTTTAGATCAGCCTGTACATCAGAACAAGATCAGCCCATCCATAGCCAGTACTCTGGATAAAGAGTTAAGTTCTTTGCATAGACAAGCTTCCCTTAATAAAGAGGTGATGTCTGCATGGTATCCAGGTCACTGCATATGAAGTTCAGTCTCTTATAGTAATCTTGATCAGGAGAAGAATTGCTTTATTAGGGCTGATTTATCTGACTTAACTTTGCAAGGAAGCATGTACTCTTTTACCAGAAAAACCCTTTAAAATCTGAGAATAGCAGGCCATCCCATGCTGTGATTAAAGTAGTGGATCCGACATGATGGCCGTGCAGTTTGAGTCCTGGGACTTGGCAGCTTAAATGCACTAGTCATGTTGTGTGTGCCCAAAGGAGAGAGAAAGGGTAGGGAAGGGATTGCAGCATTACCATTTGTCACAGGGGATGCTTCCTCATTTTTTGTCTCCCTGTCTCTCCAATGAGCACGCAGACCTTCTGGCAGAATTTTTAAAAATTTGAGGATAGAAAATAAAAATGAACATGCTGGTGTGTGTGTGTGTGTGTGTGTGTGTGTGTGTGCCTGTGCCTCAAATCCTAAGGGGACAATGGACGGTGAAGGGATTGTGGCATGGCTGTCCCCCCAGAGTGTGATTTCTCACTTTTTTTCCCATCTCTGTGTCTCTCCAGAGAGCACATGAGACCTATGGCAAAATAAAAAAAAAAAAAAAAAAAAAAGTGTGTACTGAAAATAACTCCTTTTTCTGGATCTCCAACTTGGCTTATGATTTTGTTTTGCATTTTGAAACCAGCAAACATAAGGAGAGCTGAACGAAGACATGGGGAGTACATTGATCTATGATTTTCCCCCTCATTGTTCTGTCTTTTAGGTCACGTGTTCATTTATTAACCAGTGAAAACCAATGAACCTGACAGCCCAGTGTTTTGTGAATAAAAGCTTAGTTGAAAGATCTTGTTGAAATGGGGGATCTTTATCTCAAAGGCTGAATGTGTCATGTGTATTTTCCGTTTCTGTTTACTTCTTGTTATGTGTAGACACATACATCTCAATTAATTTCTTTTTTCTTTTTTTTCCATAGGGCATGTGTGCTCACTCATGAGAGACAGAGAGAGAAGGAAAGTGAGAAATTATTCCCCAGGGAGCATGACTACACCACCATTACCCTCTCTGGATTTTGGGCACACACGCACACATGCCCAGCATGTCTATCAAGCTGCCAGATCCGGGACTTGAACCACAGTTGGCTATGTGTGATCCAGTGCCTTAACTATCATGCCACCTGCTAACCCTCAATTAATCTTAATAACAAACCGTCCTAGATAGTTAAAGAAGTAAAATGATCACCATTTAAAAGTATGAGAAAACTGAGGCTCAAGGAGTTAGGTCCCTAGCCTGAGTCAGAGCTCTCTTAGGGTCAAAGCCTTAGGGATGAACTCTCTAGAATGTCAAATTCATTCATCCAACATCACAGAACAAAACAGTGTGAAATCATATCTTGCTTCCTAAATTATCCTAAAGATATCACATTGTTCTACCCTAACATTCTCTTATGCATTAGTCAACATCAAATAATACAAGTGCTCAAGAGGGCAAAGGAGGGAACCAGCAGTTAGCATAATGGCTATGTCACTGGACTCCCATGTAGTCGACCGCGGTTCACGTCCCGGGCCCGGTGGCTTAAAACTCACGTTGGGCGCGCGTGTGTGCGTGCCCAAGATCCCGAGAGGAGAATGGAGGAGAAGGGATTGCGGCGTGACCATCCCCCCTGGGGGGTGATTTCTCGCTTTCTGTCTCTATGTCTCTCTCTGTCTAGCAAGCGTACACGCCCTATAGCAAAAAAACCTCTCAAAAAAAAAAAAAAAAAAGAAAGTGCTCAAGAGGGCAAAGGAGATAGACACGTCAGGTAATGCTAACTATTCATAGAAGCGTTCTATCTAGACACAGAAAAAAAAGTCTTAATTTTAAAAATATTCACATATGAGCAGAGTGCCACATATATTAGATGCCAAGGCCCTTATTCTCTAAGACTTTACATTTTCGTAAGTCAAAAACATTCTCAAGGAGGACTAATAAGTACAGCATACTGTATGTGTATAACACATACAGTAAATGGAAAATATTTTGAGTTAGTGAATTTCAGTGAATTATGATAAACTTTATCTTATATATTGTTCACTCAAGGATAAAGAAATATGTTAATTTGATGTATTGGTTAGTTATATTGGTAGTCATAGTGGTAACTATGTATTGGCATTATGGCGATTTTTAAAAAGAGTTATTTATTGGGAATAAGCAGTTAGCGTAATGGCTATGTTGCTGGACTCCCATGTAGTCGACTGTGGTTCGTGTCCCGGACCCGGTGGCTTAAAACTCACGCTGGGCGCATGTGCGTGTGTGCCCAAGATCCCGAGAGGAGAATGGAGGAGAAGGGATTGCGGCGTGACCATCCCCCCTAGGGGGTGATTTCTCGCTTTCTGTCTCTCTGTCTCTCTCTGTCTCTCTGGCGAGCGCACGCGCCCTATAGCGAAAATCTCTCCAAAAAAAAAAAAAGAGTTATTTATTTATTTTCATTTATTTTTATTATTTTCCATTTAACCATGCGGGGGTCAGGGGCACAGAGTGAGAAAGCAAGATGCCAGTTCTGGTCAGCTGTGTGAGAATCCAGCACCTTAACCACCATGCCACCTGTCGACCCCAAGCATTAAGGCACTTTCTATCTCAGGAAATGTACTCTTTTTTCAGTGCTACTGTTACGTGCATAAGGGAAAAGAATGAGCCAGTTATAGAGGACTTGTGTTTACAAATGTGCTTGCCCATGAATGCAAAGGTGTCATTGAAAACCAGAAACACTTTTTGAAATATACAACTCCAGGGGCTAGCAGGTGGTGTGGTGGTTAAGGTGCTGGACCCTCACATGGCTGACTGTGGTTTGAGTCCTGGACCCGGTGGCTTGAAAAATCATGCCGTGCACATGTGCATACATGCCCCAAATCTCAGGAGCATGGAGGAAAAGGGATTGCAACGTAGCCACCTCCCCTGAGGAAAGATTTCTCACCTTTCCTCTCACTATCTCTCTCTGGCACGCACATGTGCCCATAGCAAAGCCTGAAAGAAAAAAATCCCAAAACTCCCACTTAAAACATGATATTATAGTAGGGTAACTGTACAACTTGATTTTAAAAGTACTCAATATTTAATAGCTTATAGAATTATCTCTCTTTTCCTCAGGGTTAGACCATTTCCCAATAATTTTCTGAGACATAATATTGAGGATGTAAAGTTGAAAAAAGGTTACATGGGGCCAGCAGAGGCATAGCAGATACATTCCTGGACTCCCACATGGCTGATGATGGTTTGAGTCCCAGAGGCTTCAAAAATTATGCGTGTGCTGGGTGCATGTGTGTGCATAACCAAGATCACAGAAGAATGGAGGAGAAGGGATTACGGCATGACCAATGCTCTGGGGAGTGGTTTCTCATTTTCCCTCTCACTGCTCCCCCACCCCCAACTCCCCTACCCACCCCCCACTCCCCCCAAGCACATGTGCCCTAAGGCAAAAACCTCAAAAAATAAAAGAAAAAAGGCTACAGGCCTTCATATAAGAATTTTTAAATGATTAGAAAAAGAAATAACAAGAGAATATAATTAACAATATTATAAGAAAAGTGTTTTCTATATTAATTACTTATTGTTTTCAGACCTCAACAGCATGGGATTAATTTGATTCCTGCTAGCAATCGTTTCCCAATGATTTTCCTTTTTATTTATTTATTTTTTATTTCATGCCTAGATTGAAAAAGAAAAAGCAATCCAAACAAAATGCAGAAACAGCCTCCGCTCTAGCCGCAAGGACTCATCCAGGGAAAGAAGATGCTAATGCAGTCATTTTAGAACAAGAGAAGTGCAACATTGCAGTGGAAGAGGAATATAGTACTGATGAGAAGAAGAAGAGAAAAAATAACCAGTTAAAGGAGATCAGGCGTACGGAACTAAAGAGATACTATAGTATTGGTGAGTATTGATGGCACTACTGCAGTACTTTCATATTGAAAGTCTGAAATGAACAAAACCCGTAATTTGTTAGTGAACACTAATAAATAGATGGAATCAATCACAGTTTATTGAGCAGCTATTCCTTGTCTCAGGCCCTTGCTTTATGTATATAATTTTGAGTAAAGGGATAACAAAGAATTATGTGTCTCGTTCAACTTTGTGTTCCCAGTAACCAGCACAGCGTGCCTAACATGTATCACATGCTCATAAACATTTATCTAATTCAATGAGCATTTTTCCCTGTATAAGAAAGTTTTTTTTTTTTTTTAAGAGAGATTTTTGCAATAGGGTATCTGCACTCATCGGAGAGACAGAGAGAAGGAAAGATAGAAACCACCCTCCCCCCACAGGGGGTGGCCGCACCACAGTCCCTTCTTCTCCATTCTCCTCTTGGGATTTTGGGCATGCACATCCATGTGACCAGCATGAGTTGTAAGCCACCAGGTCCAGGACTTGAACTGCAGTTGACTACATGGTAGCCCAGTGATGTAACCATTATGCCATCTGCTGGTCCCAAGATTTTTATTTTTAATGTATATAGACATAGCCATAAAAGTATTGATAGATATGCCTGTATCTTTGGGCATAGGTAGGCAATAGAAAATGGATAAGACGTGGTCTAGCATCTGCCAGTTTTTAAAAAACTACACTTAGGGGACCAGCAGATGGCGTAATGGCTACATCACTGGGCTCCCATGTAGTCGACCGCAGTTCGAGTCCCAGACCTGGTGGGTTAAACTCAAGCCAGATGTGTGTGCGTGCATGCCCAGGATCTCGAGAGGAGTATGGAGGAGAAGGGATTGTGGCGTGGCCATCCCCTCTGAGGGGTGATTTCTCGCTTTCTGTCTCTCTGTCTCTCTCTGTTTTTCTGGCAAGTGCACGTGTCCTATAGCAAAAACCTCTCCCCCCAAAAAAAGAACACCTGACTCTTTAGTCAGAGGGAATCTTAAGATGAGTCCTCAGTGTTACAGTTTCTCAAAACAACCATCGCAACTGAGGCTGCATTAGCACCAGTGTGCAAGTGGCATACCTAGCTTTACTTGGACTCTGCCTCTTGCACCTACTGTTCTGTCACATGTAGGCATGGAGGATGTTCCAAAGAGAAGGAGAAAAAGAGTGTCAGGACTCAGAGCTACATGTGGCATACAGAGTATGGCGTACTGGAGGTTGCTACACAGAGGGAGAGAAAACTGAGAGAGGTCTTGAGAATATACTGCAAGTACCACATGAGAAATGTGCTCTTGCAGGAGAGAAAAGTGATCTTTCTAGAAGGCCCTAAACTTGGTCCTTGTTCATGCCAAACTTACAAGGAGACACCTATCTTGCCTCTGTGTTTAACATAATTTGCTCACACTGCTCACCACCTGGACTACCATTGCTGACAGGGCTCCAACAGAGGCAGATGCGGTATTAGCTGAAAGCCTATGGTTCGTAGCATTACGGTGGGCTAAGATGATTATATTATATATGCACAGCTTAATGGATGCATCCCATATTAAGCCATTCAGTATTTTAAAAAAAAATCTGTAGCTGTCAACCTATTGAAAGACTTCTAAGTGGTTAATAAGCTTCCTCTTAAAATGTATGTGTTGAGTATTATCCTTATTTCCAAAAAGAGGAAGAGGATGAAAGAACTGCCTTTCACACCTTTTATGTGTGATCTCTTCCTGGCTTAGGAGAGCTTTTTGATGTGGATTTGCATGTAATTCTAGAGTATGAACCAATACCCTTCTCTTTACCTGCCTAACTTACTGACTTCACAAAATCAACGGCATCATCTTTTTTTCTGGCAATCCCTCCCAGGTTAGACTTCCCTTCTGCACTGTTAGCGTGGATTTATGAGTCCCTATATATAGACTGCCTTGACTCAGGGCCTTTTGTAAGTAGTAACTTTGTATAGTTGTTTAGGTACTCTTTAAATTACAGATGCTCTTTAAATGTGTGTTGAATGGAAGAATTAATACATAGATGAATATATTTTTAAAGTTCTAGTTTCATCAAAGTTCTGGAAGGATGTAGGCGACCATGTAGTTGTTGGGTCAGAATTATCCTGTGCTTTGATATGGTAGGAGTAACTCAAGGAAATGCCGTCATAGCTTGCCATCTGATCTGAAGAAAGAACGAGAATAACCGGTTTGGGGCATTCCCTCAGGAAAGTCCAGTGTCTAGATCACATCTCTAGAGGGGCCTGAATTCTGGGGTTCCTCTTCTCTCTCCCTTGACTGTTGCCTGATCTCACCGGGGTGTTGCCTGGGTTCTCATCCCAGGATGCTGTTCTGCACCACTAGGTGGAGCATCAGACCGCGAGTCAAGTCAGCTCAGTTTAGTTCACTGCCTCTTTTGGTGGCTCTAGTCTGGAGGGAAGAGGAGACAGGACAAGAGAAAGATCTTGTTGGCTAGCTAAGGGCTTGGACTTTATTCTGTTGTCAGTGGAGAGCCACTGGGGGCACTCAGTTAACTTTGTGAAGAATTTAAAGAATGAGGGCAGATGTATTGCTCTGAAATTTGAGCATGCTGAAAGAATTTGTCCATTGAAACATTAATATTTGATGATCAACCTAGTATGAGAGAGGAAGAAAACAGAGTTAGGGCCAGCCTGTGCTGTGGTGCTTAGGGCAGCTGGATCCCACATGGCCAGCTGCGTGCTTCAAGTCCCAGATGTGAAGGATTAAAGAACACACTGGGTGCATGTACAGGTATGCCCCAAATCCTCACAAGATGGAGAAATGGAAAAGGGTTTGCAGTGTGATCTCATTCCCATAGAGAGTACTTTTTCACTTTTTCTCTCTCTCCTTCTCTCTCTCTCTCTCTCTCTAGCATGCACATATGCTCTCTGGAAAATTAAAAGTTAAAAAAAAGGGATGAGGGGGACAGAGCCAAGAAGGAGAAGGAGGAAGGCAATGAATTTGTGTTTGGAGATGTTTTTGAGGTATCAAGTGAATATGCCTAGAGGGTCCTAGATTTCAGTTGTAAATTACTATTAAAAAATGTGACATGGATCCATATTGTGAAAAAAAAGTAATCTAGAGAGGACACAGAAAGAAAAATGAAAAGTTAATAGATAACAAATAATATTTATTCAGAACAAAAACAACTAAATGTGTGTGTATAACAATATGCTGATAATGTTCTCTAGCTATAGAATTTGCAAAGGAGTTTTGTTCATTTTTTTGCATATTGTGCAATATATAGTTATTTTTAATATTAATAATTAGAAAACATAGCGAACTAAATAATAGAATAAAAGCAAGGACTTTGCAAAAAAGTAACATTAGACAAGTGTAAAGTTCTATGAGCAATTATAAGAAAGTAGTTACTTTCTGTAGGTATCTTATTATCTTATTCCAAATCTATAACATTATCTGCCTGATCTAAAAAATCTTTTTAAAAGAGGTTTTTGCCTTAGGGTCTTGCTGTGTGCACTGCCCCAAAAAGAGGGAGAGAGAGAGAGAGAGAAAGAGAGAGAGAGAGAGACAGACATCACCCTCCCGGTGGGATGGCCACACCACACAATTCCTTTTCCATTCTCCAAATGTTGGGCACCCACTTACACATTCCTTGTGTGATTTATAAGCCACCAGGTCGGGGACTCAAATCACGGTTAGCTATGTAGGAGTATAGCCACATAACCACTACGCAATCTGCTGGCCCCTAAAAAGCAAATTTTGACAATGCCTTTCCTTGTTGAATTAGATTCATCTGTGCCTCACTTAAGCCTTGGATAATAAGGCTTGGGTGATTGCTAGGTCTTGACATGTAGCAGAATGTAACAGTTAAGATAGTGAGAAAAGTGGAACCAACAGTTGGTGTAATGACTATGTCACTGGACTCCCGTGTAGTCAACTGTGGTTCGAGTCCTGGATCCAGTGGCTTAAACTCACACTGGGCGTGCGTGCGTGCTCAAGATCCTGAGAGGAGAATGGAGGAGAAAGGATTGCGGCATGGCCACCACCACCCGCCCCCACCCCCCCAGGAGGTGATTTCTTGCTTTCTGTCTCTCTCTATCTTTCTGTAGCAATAAACCTCTCCAACAACAACAAAAAAAACAAAGAAAGAAAGAAAGAAAGAAATCAACTACTGAGTTATTTCCCACAATAGCAACCCTAACACTTACAGTACACAGATTACTTTTTCTTGTGGCTTATGTTCTGAAGATTTGTCTTTGTTTCACATCGCTAGGTCAGAAAACCAAGGTTATACTATTTTGATAAATTAATTTCCAAACGTAAAATGGGTCAAACCACAAATGTGTAATAGTGTTGCTTTTCCATTCAAAAGTAATGGTTATTCTAGTACCTTGGATCTCAAAGAATCAAAGGATATAGGATTAAAATAGACCTTCCTGTGGAAAACAGATATGAAGAACCTAATCAGCATATTTTTTAATTAAGTGTAATATGCTTAAGGGATTGGGTATAAAATAAATTGAAATGATAGGGAAAAATGGAAGTAGAAAAAGAGCAAAGAGAGTAAGAATGCTTAATGGGGGGAGATCAGGTATTGTGGACTCTTTACCACCATTTGACCTATTTTATATTCTGAAGCTTTTTTTTTTATTTTCGGTTTTGTTATGGAGCATGTGCACTCAGGAACAAGAGAGAGAGAAAGTGAGAAATCACCTCCCCCTAGAGGGGTTGGCCAGGCTGCATTCCCTTCCCCTCTATTCTCCTCTTGAGATTTTGGGCACAAACGCACACTTGCCTGGTGTGATTTTCAAGCAGCAGTCTGGGCTTTGAGCCATGCGATTGGCCATGTGGGATCCAGCTGCCTTAACCTCCATGCCACCTGCTGTCCCAGACTGAGGCATTTTATAAGCATTTATTCATGTTTTATAATCTGAAGAATTGGAATTCGTGGTTTCACATTTCAAGCAGTTAGTGAATACCTGAGACATAAATATAGGTCTATGGAGTAGAAAGAAATTTCTCTTTCTCCTTACTTGGGAGCCCCTCAAGCCTCTAGAAAGAGTTCTGAGCCATTTTTGGCCCTCAATAAACTGGCACTTTCCCTTTTTTTCTTTCTTCTTCCTTTTAGGAATTATTTATTTATTTAATTCCATTTGTTATTATTATTATCATTATTTTTTGGGTAGGTTTTTGCTACAGGGCGAGTGCGCTCACCAGAAAGACAGAGAGAGACAGAGAGATAGAAAGTGAGAAGTCACCCCCTGGGGGGACGGCCATGTCGCAATCCCTTCTCCTCCGTTCTCCTCTCGGGATCTTGGGCACGCACACACATGCGCCTGGCGTGAGTTTAAGCCACCGGGTCCAGGACTCGAACCGTGGTCAGCTACATGGGAGTTCAGCGACATAGCCGTTACGCTAACTGCTGGTCCCTATTATTGTTTTTAATTTGACCAGAGAGAGAAAGAGAAATGGAAAGCAAGAAAGCAAGCCACCAGGTCTGAGACTTGAACCACAGTTGGCCATGTGGGAATCCAGTGCCTTTAAACCACCATGCCACCTGTCGGCCCCTTTGGGGCTTTTCTCTCCCCTGATCTATTTTTCATATTATTGTTGTTGACTTTTTCATCCACATTGTTTGCAAAACCTCCTTAAAATACTCAAAATATCAGCAATGTGATATGTTTATATGAAAATGGTTTCAAAGGGAAAAAAGGATTTAGAACCTAGAATTTCAGAGTTCTATTTTCTTACAAATTCTAGGTCCTGGGGTGCATAATTGTCTACAAGTAAATAACTGTGAAATGAACAGTCCTGGGTAGATCTGGGTGTGATGGCACCACTCAAGGGACACTCCTTTTCTCTCTACTCACAACCCAGCACTCCCATTAGCACAGATGTCATAACCCATTTTTGTATTATTGGGAAAAAGTGCAGTCACTGAATCAAGCAGGTGTGTCTTAAGACCTATGGTGCTGTTTAGGGGCTTGAGCTCAGTCTAGTCTCGTTATGTCCATCATGGCCTGCATAAGGCAGATCTCATTTCCACATTAATCTGTCATGTTACATCATACTTGCATTATGAAACATCTCACTGTAAAAGAAAGATGCAAATGTGGTATGGGTAAAGAATAGATAAAAACGATTATGCTCAGTAATTTTAAAACTTAGGGAAATCAAATTAGAAGTGAACTGAGAAGGGGACATGGAGAAAATACTCTAATTCTGTCTTAATCTGCTCAGGCTGCTATAGCAAAATACCATGTGTTGGGTAAATGTAAACAACAGAAAATGTATTTCTCACAATTTGAGAGGCTAGGACATTCAAAAATCAAGACCCTGGTAAATTTGGAGTCTGGTCAGGATGTGCTACTCATAGACTGCTGTCTTCTCATTTGAGCCTCACATGGCAGAAGAGGGAGGTGTCTCTCCCAGGCCTCTGCACAGATGACCTGAGCACCTCCCCAAGACCCTACCTTCTAATCGCTGTCACCTTGGGGATGGACTTTCAATATAGTGAATACTGGGGGTACATAAACATTCAAACCATAGCAGATATTTTGATGGTGAGATGGTAATGTGGTCAAATCTTTTGGATGGTAGCTTGGCCATTTTTATTCAGAGCCTTACCTTTTGCATATTATTTGATCCAGAGATTCTTTCTGCAGAATGCACCATAAGGAAGCAATCATGCATATCAGAAGATTTAACCAGTGACTGTCACTGCATTATTTAAAATATCTGGAAAATAAAGTAACATGAGAGACAAAATGGAATACGATGTATCATTTTTAAATGAGATAGAAACATGGTTGATGACATGGAACATTTTCACAAAATACTATTACAGCACAAAAGTAGATTTTCAATAGTTACAGATTATGATTCCATTTCTGCTTTTTTTTTAATCACCTACATATGTGTAGCATGGGAGATGGAGAACTGCTGGAAGTATTTAGCAGAATATAAGTATTGGCTCTGTCTGAATAGAAATAAAATGTATTTTTAAATATTTATCCTTTTTTATTTTTTTGTATTTAGGGGTCTTTTTTCTTTTTCTTTCTTTTTCTTTTTCTTTTTCTTTTTCTTTTTCTTTTCTTTCTTTTTTCTTTTTTTTTTTTTTTTCCACTAGGGCATGTGCACTCACTGGAGAGAGAAATAGAGGGAAAGCGAGAAAACACCACCGACATGGGATAGCCATGCCACAATCCTTCTTCCTCCATTCTTTCCTTGGAATTTTGGGCACACATGTACCTGTGTGTATGTTTTTTAACACACATGTATGTTTTTTAAACTGCTGGGTCTGGGACTTGAACCACACAATAGGCCATGTGGGATCCAGTGCCCTTTTTAAAGAGAAATTTTTTATACGGTGTGTGTGTTTACTGGAGAGATAGAGAGACAGAAATTGAGAAATCACCCCCCAGGGGTGATGGCCATGCTGCAGTCACTTCTCATCCATTGTCCTCTTGGGATTTTGGGTGTGCACTCACATGTACCTAGTGTGAGTTTTAAGCTGCCAGGTCCAAGACTCAAACTACATGAGAGTCCAGCGATGTAACTATTATATTACCTGCTGGTCCTGGGGTCCAGTCCCTTAACTTTCACACCACCTCCTGACCCTCATCTATATTTTTATCACATAACTGCTTTGGTCTATATGTTTGTACCCCTCCCCCCCCCCCACCCCCCCCCACACACACACTCATGTTGAAATTCTAATCCCCCAATGTGATGGTATTAGGAGGTAGGGCCTTTTGGTAGATTATTAGACCATAAGAGTGGAGCCCTCAATGACTGGAATTTGTACTCTTATTAAAAAAGACTGGAGGGACTAGCAAATGACATAATGGTTATGTTACTGGACTCCCATGTAGTCAACCATGATTCAAGTCTCGAACCCAGCAGCTTAAAACTCACACTGTGTGTGTGTGTGCACATGCACACACATGCGCATGCACATGTAAGCACTATACCCAAATCCCTAGAGGAGAGTAGAGTTGGAGATTGCGGCATGGCCATTCTCCCTGGGAAGGTGAATTTTTGCTTTCTGTCTCTCTGGTGAATGCATGCACACTATAGCAAATCTCTCTCTTTAAAAAAAAAAAAAGACTATAGAGAGTTGCTTTGGCCCTTCTCCCATGTGAGGACACAGTAAGAATGTGCCATCTTTGAGTAACAATGATTGCCTTGCCAGACTCCAAATTTGCCAGTGCCTCCTGTTTGGACTTCCCAGCCTCCAGAACTGTAAGAAATAAATTTCCATTATTTATAAGCTACCTATTTATGGTATTTTGTTAAGGTGGCCTGAATAGACTAAAACAATGGCCATATATAGTTTTGGTGTATGAAATTGGCTTTTATAGTTCCTATATATTTTTCTATAGTTTAAATTTGCCCAATTAAGTCTTGGATCCCTTTATAAAAAGAAAAAAAAAAGCGTTTTTGGAAAAGAGCCTTTGGAGTGTGGAGAAGATAGAAAGGAGAGTTGAAACAACATCAGGCATAAGGAAGAGCAGAAAGAACCTATTTTGGATTAGTATCGCTGTGGGCCACATACTATATTTTTTAACTTATGACTCCTCATGAACTACCACAGGAAGTTGCATCTATTTTACAAATGCAAACACTGAGAAGCTGAATAATCTGCCAAATGTACATTGCTGATCAATATGGAACAGAGATTCATACCCAGCCTCTTTGGCACCAAGTCTAAGTGAAGCCTCGGACACTATTCTCTTTCCCTGAGTCAACTGAGAAAAACAGGGCAAAGGTTACATAAAACGTTAGTGTCCTTTCCATTTCCCCAGGAATATAGTACAAGGAAAAGGTGATTATACATGGAGTTTCCTTTTCTCTTGAGCTATCTTTTTTTTTTTTTTAACAAGAAGTTTATTTAAACAAGATGATTGACTCAAAGGGAAAATGATCTAGTATTCTCTTTTCTTTCCTTTAAGAGTAATTTACCCTTACTTAAAGACAGATTGTCCTACGTGTAACAGCTATGTACAAAAAAATTTTTTTAATTGTCCTTGGTTTTGCAATGATAAATGAAAAACATTAAAATTCTTCAATCAAATGAGATATGTAAGGATTTTTATGTTTTTTGTTTAAACAGTGAGAGCAAAATAACTTACTGGAATATAAAGATAAGAGCTGAATAAGCATGCCACTAGTGGAGTAAGGGGATATTTGAAAGAACCAGTATTTTTCCCCATCCTGTCTCCATTTGATGTGAATCAAACCATATCACTGGCCATTTAGTTTAAAAAATGCAAATGCTGGAACCAGCAGTTAGCGTAATGGCTATGTCGCTGGACTTCCACGTAATCAACCGCGGTTCGCGTCCTGGACCCGGTGGCTTACAACTCACGCCGGGTGCGTGTGTGTACGTGCCCAAGATCCTGAGAGGAGAATGGAGGAGAAGGGATTGCGGCGTGACCATCCCCCCTGGGGGGTGATTTCTCGCTTTCTGTCTCTGTGTCTCTCTCTATCTGTCTGGCGAGCGCACGCACCCTATAGCGAAAAAAAACTCTCAAAAAAAAATGCAAATGCTTGTGCACATACACCAGTTACTCTAGGTACATATAAAGATATGGGGAAGAGGGAACCAGCAGTTAGTGTAATGGCTATGTCGCTGGACTCCCACGTAGTCGACTGCGGTTCACGTCCCGGGCCCGGTGGCTTAAAACTCACGTTGGGCGCGCGTGTGTGCGTGCCCAAGATCCCGAGAGGAGAATGGAGGAGAAGGGATTGCGGCGTGACCATCCCCCCTGGGGGGTGATTTCTCGCTTTCTGTCTCTATGTCTCTCTCTGTCTGGCTGGCGAGTGCACGCGCCCTATAGCAAAAACCTCTCAAAAAAAAAAAAAAAAAAAAGATATGGGGAAGAGAAGGTCAAAGAATAGAGAAAACTATACTGTAGCAGTCAGTCAGGAAGTGGTGAAGCCAAATTGTGGTTTCCTAATTGAGAATGTATTCTTGGTCTGTAAGAGTTCTGGAGTAAAGTAGCAGGTTCCCTTTTTAGTAGACCCCTTCTGACTGCTGTTGGAACCCATCCATTGAATCTTGATCCTCCATTTCCAGCTGTGCAGGTGTATCTGTTTTGTTGACCAACTGCCCATCAAATTGGGATCCGATCTGCCTCATTGACAAACCTTGTCATTTACAATAGGCTTTCATTACTTTTCTAAGTGGTGTGTGCCTCCTAATCTTTTTTTTTTTTTTTTGAGAAGTTTTCGCTATAGGGCGTGGGCGCTCTCCAGACAGACAGAGAGAGACATAGAGACAGAAAGCGAGAAATCACCCCCCGGGGGGATGGTCACGCCGCAATCCCCTCTCCTCCATTCTCCTCTCAGGATCTTGGGCACGCACGCACACGTGCCCGGCGTGAGTTTTAAGCCACTGGGTCTGGGATGCGAACTGTGGTCGACTACGTGGGAGTCCAGTGACATAGCCATTACGCTAACTGCTGGTTCCCAGAAAGCGAGAAATCACCCCCCAGGGGGGATGGCCACGCCACAATTGCTTCTCCTCCATTCTCCTCTCGGGATCTTGGGCACGCACGCACACACGCCTGGCGTGAGTTTAAGCCACCGGGTCCAGGTCTTGAACCGCGGTCGACTACATGGGAGTCCAGTGACATAGCCATTACGCCAACTGCTGGTCCCATTCCTAATCTTAAACTGTACCACAGAACCATCCTGCCTCAATACCTTCAGATTAATGTGACCATTGTTGTCTGTCTTGACTCCTTCCTGGGGTTTTTAGTTGGCCATGGTGAGTGCCAGAGTCTCCTCGGGCTGCACCTTCACAAGAGAGGTACCAGATCCTCACTGAATGAGCACACAGGCAGCACCAGGAGCCTCTCTTGAGCTATCATTTAAATAATAAGGTTGAAACTTTCCCCTGGGATTAAATAAAATGATGACAAGCAACCAAAGTCATCTGTTTTCTCGTTTGTACACAGTTATGCACTGTTCTGGGTTAATTCACTCATTCCTCAAACACATGAGGGCTTTCTCTGTGCTGAGTGTGGTTATAGGTTCTGAGGTAAGACATGTAGAAATGAGGCAACTTTCCTACCCTTGAGGCACTTGCATTCTAGATTGTAATTCAGTATGACTCATTTTGGTTAAGGACTATATTGCCCATAACATCCTTAAACAAGGAAAGTAACGTTTATTGCATGGCATTTCTCTTTGTGTCAGAGGATAAAATGAGGAGTTCATATTGTGTACAGAGTTCATTCTTCTTCTTCTTTTTTTTTTTTTTTTTGGAGAGGTTTTCGCTATAGGGCGTGTGCGCTCGCCAGACAGAGAGTGACATAGAGACAGAAAGCGAGAAATCACCCCCCCAGAGGGGATGGTCACGCCGCAATCCCTTCTCCTCCATTCTCCTCTCAGGATCATGGGCACGCACGCACATGCGCCCGGCATGAGTTTTAAGCCACTGGGTCTGGGACACGAACCGCGGTCGACTACGTGGGAGTCCAGTGACATAGCCATTACGCTAACTGCTGGTTCCCCAGAGTTCATTCTTCTTTGACACATCATTTTTCCCCATTGTAAAAGCTTATGATTTAGGCTTTCTGAAAGTTACCAAAATGCTAAGTAACATTGATTATTTTAATTGCTATTTTTATACTCAGGGCAATGATTTCAGAAGTGTACATCACCAAAACACAGTATGCATTTCTTTAAGCAAACACAAATAGTATATTTTCTTCAAAGATATTTATGACTTTATTTTTTGCTATTAGATTTAGACTTCAGGGGCCAGCATGTGGTATAGTGATTAAGATTCTGGACTCCTACTTGACCAATCAGGATTTGAGTCCTCGACCCTGTGGCTTGAAATTCACACTAGGTGCATGTATGCATGTGTGCCTGAAATCCCGAGAGGAGAATGGAGAAGGGATTGCCATGTGGCCATCGCCCCTGGGGAATGATTTCTCACTTTCTGTCTCTCTGATGAACGCACATGCCCTTATAGCAAAAATCTCTCCCCCCAAAAAAATATTGGACTCTATTTGCATTGACTTAAGAGTGATCTACATTTTTTTCTCCAAATCTTAGCCACCGTTCATTTAATGATAACCCTTAAAGTTGCTTGACTCTTACTTCGCACAGTACAAAGTGGTTTTCCTGAATTACCTTATCTAATCTTACAATACTCTCTGTAAATCATTTGGCTCTTAGTACAGTTTTAAAACCCTGATCCCACAGGGCTAACCTCAGCTTGAATCCCAGCCTAGCAGCTTAAAAACATGCCAGGCTTGGCATGTGTGTCTCAAATCCTGATGAGATGGAGAAATGGAGGAAAAAGGATGACAGGGTTGACCAAGCTCCATTGGTAGGTGCTTTCTTTCTCTCTGTTTCCCTTTCTTCTCCAGCAAGCACACATACCCTTTAGTAATAGGAAAACAAAGCAGGAGGAGGAGAGGGAAGAGGCGGCTTTATAATCATGTATCTTAATATCAATATGTGACCCTTATTTCTCTCAAAAATAATTTTGGATAGTCTTATATATTTATGCTTCTAAATAAACCCCTTTATCGACAAATATCTCTTTTCCAAAACACTTTTTTATCATTTAAATTACATTTAATTTAAGCACTAATTTGAAGAGAAGGTTGAACACTAATAAGAATAGGATTTTGGGGAGATCAGCAGATGACATAATGGCTACATCGCTGGACTCTCACATAGTCAACTGCAGTTCAAGTCCTAGACCCGACAGCTTAAAGCTCACGTTGAACGTGTTTGTGTGTGCCCAAAATCCTGAGAGGAGGGTGGAGTAGAAGGGATTATAGCATGGCCATCCACCTCAGAGGCTGATTTCTCACTTTCTGTCTCTTTGTCTCTCTCTATCCAGTGAGTGCACATGCCCTATAGCAAAAATCTCTCAAAAAAAAAAATAGAAAAAGAATTTCTATTTAGTGTGATTATATGTTCCTTCTTTTGGTCAAACTTCCATTTATATACTTCATAAAGCTTTTTAGCTTATATATATGAAATCTTGCCATTATCTTGTTACATTATCTTATTCCTAAATGCCTTATAGTTGGATAGCACTATACTATGGAGCTTTTCCAATGACATTAAAGTTACAAGTATAAAAAAATATGACTACTTTATTGAACAATTTTATGAATTTTTGATATTTTTATGGGAATAATGGTTCTTTGGGTAGATAATTCATCTGCTAATAGTTAAGTTTTCATTTATGTGTTTTTCACTTATCTGTTGTGTTGGTCAAAGATCCAGAACAAAGTTGAATGTAGACCAGGAAAATAGGAATTTATATATTAATATAGGTTAGCGTTTTACTTTTTTTTTAATATTTGCTTTTGGTTTCTAATATAAGGGCACATCTCAGTTTATACAAGTGTGCTTTAGGAGAATTTAGAATAGTGCTTAATTTCCCAAGAGACCATCGATGAACACCGAGGTGCCTTTTGCTGCATTTGAGTACAGTGATACTTTGCAACCAGTGGATTCTAATGAATGGCAGGGATTTCCTCTTCATCTTTGGCATTTCCAAGTAGCCTCCATTATGTTGGTAGCATTTCTCTTTTCATCTCCACTACAAAGTTTCTTTATGACCTTAAATACTTGTGGTTTGGTCTTACAACACATTAGCCTCTGTGTTGTAATTTTGTGAAGTAGTAGATGCTGTGCCCAGAAGTCATGAAAGCTTTGCTGGAATTGCTCTTAGACACTTGCCTTCCACAGCACAGCAGGAATAAAAGAAATGGGATAGAATTCTGCAATGCCTGTGGGTGTATCTCCCACTCCTCACTCTGGAATCATTCTTCCACAAGTGTGGGGTGGGGACTTACCAGTGCCTTAGTTCAAGCTGAATTTAAATAATTAGCCATTAGTAATTATTGCAGACCTGGAAGTGAAATCATGAAGCCATTCAGTTTTCATTCTTTTGGGTAAATTGCTTTTTATATAGACTCTTTAGGACTGCCAGAAGCGTATTTATAACGAATATCAGAGTGAAAATTATTTGTCCCTATAAGAAAGCTTATTCTTAGTTTTCTAATAATTGATTTTTTTATATGTATGTGTTTTGTTTGTTTGTTTGTTTGTTTCCCCCCAATCTCAGAAGGCTCATGTGTATGTGTGTGTTAGAGGGAAAGTGTGCATCACTTGCCCCAGTGGGGGCTGGTCACGCCATCCCATCAGGATTCTGAGCATTACGCTTGCAGAGGGCATGTTTTTCAAGGTGTCTGGGCTGGGACTTGAACTCTGGTTAGCCATGTGTGATCTAGTTTCCTCTGCATAGCACTTAACCACTGTAACAGGGGACCAGCCCTTGTAAAACACAAGAATGGCTCTTTAATGTTGTCAAATGCTTTTTCAAAGCATATGTCAAAGTGACCAGATATGGTTTTTCTTTTTTAAACAATTTGTAATAATCTATCATATTATTACTACAGTACTGCTGCATTTCTGGAATGAAATCTTTTCAGTCACTGTTCATAATGCTAACACCCTAGTCTATTCAAATTGCTATTATTGTTATTTACTTATATTGGCTTTATTATTATTAATACTGCTAAAATTTGTTAAGCACTTTATCTGTATTAGGCTCTGAGATTAACACTGTATTCACTATCAACTTTTCTCAACAATGTTACAAGATAGCTCTTCATTGTATAGATGAGGAAACTGATACACAAAGATTTTAAGTAACTTGCTTAATGCCACACAGCTATAAAAATCTGTCAGGTTTTCTAGTTGAACCCAGCTCATTTTGAGCCCTAAGTCAAATTGTAATCAGAAAGGGTATTTGTGGACCTAAAGGAGGTGACACATGACTTGATTCTGTGGTTAATATCATCAAACTGTGGTCAGTAACCAAATCAGTTTCCAATGTGAGACCTGCCTCTCATTAGAAGAAGGGTTTCCAATTTATAAAATCAGGGTACTTTCCTAGAAAGACCTAGAGACAGAGACTACTCTTGCCTTTACCGTCCTCCTTTAGATGCTATGGAAACCATCCTCCTCCCAGCAGAAGTGTTGAGGACGCTGTGCTATCAGCCTTATGAACTCCGTTAAGGTGGTCTCATGATAGCGATTGAGGGAAGAGAGAGAACTGATTGTCCAAGGGGGCCAAGGGAATAAGGGGACACGCACTCACCTGTTACATGACAGACCAGTACAGAATGGTCCCGAGATAACCAGAAACCCTAGTAATTTGCAAAAGTTCTGTTTGTGTTTGCTCATCACTGATAAAAACAGAGGGGAAGGCTACATGCTGTGTTTTCAGCTCTTCCTATATCTGTGTGAAATTATGGAATCAAGATTCAAAGAATTCACAAGTGTTTCTTTTGTTTGTGTTTTTAAGTGCAATAGTGAATAATATTCACTGTCCTGACCACCTGGTCCCCAATGGTCTGTGACAGGAACCAGATGCTCAGGTTTAAAGACCTTCGAACTGACTACTTCTTGCCAGCTTTTCTGCGAATCAGTATGCCTAACCAATACTACATTTTTAACTACCCACCTCATCCTTGCCTCCTCCAGCAACCTCACTAGACACATCGCACATCACTACCTGAACCCTCAAAAGCCCCTCTTTGAATCTCAGTCTCTCTTCTCATCTTTTGCAGTAATCTCCATCTGTGGTAGGCAGACGACGCCTCCCCTGGCAAAGACGGTCATGTCCTAATTTCCAGAACCTTTTAGGTTATGTGGCAAATGTGAATTAAGGCTGTAGATGGAGTTAAGGTTGTTAATCATTTGACCTTAAGGGATTGGTGTGGTTTATTACGGCAGGCCCATTGTAATCACAAGGGCCCATAAAAGTGAAAGAAGGAGGCAGAGGAGAGAGAGTTGGAGAAATGACAGTGTGAGAAAATTTAGCTGGTGTTGCAGATGCAGAAAGGAGCCTTGAGCCAAGGAAGGTAGTTCATTTCTGGGAGCTAGAAAAGGCAAAGAAACTGACCTTCCCACGAGCAAAAGAAAGCAGTGAGACGTGTCAGACCTCTAACCTTAAGATAAGACATCTGAGTTTGTTTTCAATTTGGAACCACTGAATTTGTAGCCATTTGTTACAGTAGCAATAGAAACTAGTTCATCGTGTCATTCTCCTGACTCCTCCAACACTTCACTGTCCCCACTCCCGCTCGTCCAGCTTGGGCTGTTCTGCTCTGTGCATCATAAATCTCCTAGGTGGCATTTGGTCACCTCTTATGTGTCCTTCACCGCAGGGTTGAGACGTCACCCTTGGATGAATTCTTGTTGTTGTGTTGCTTCTTAATGTTCACATTATTGGAACCTTACCTTTGTCATCGTAACTCTGCTGCCATTTCCACAGTTCCACCTCTTGGCCTCTGTGGAGCGTTTGATGATGTCAGCACACCTTTTTAATTTTTTTTTGGTGTGGTCTCTGTGACGTGACATTCATTTTTCCACCCCTCTGATTGCTTTTCCCTCCTTTTATTAGCCATATTTCATTTATTTCCTAAACTCAAGTCATTCTTAGATTCTACCTCCAAACTTTAGAATTCCTCTGAAGATGTATTTGCTTGGCAGTCATAACTTCACAGATCCTCACTGCGAAGGATTCTTTCAAATCTGGCCTTCATGGCCCTCCAGGCCCCAGACATAAGGCTGAACAGCATCATCTTTTAGCCCCAAAGCATGGAGAGAGAGGGGGTCCTCTTTCAGTAAACTTGTATCTAAAATCTTCTCAGATGCAGCAGCTAAAACCTCATGCTCTAAAAGCTCCTAGCCTCCTGTGAAGTGGGAAGGGAGGTGGCAGGGCACCAAGATCCACCTAGTTGAGGTCAACATAGGTCCCTTTCCAGCTTTCAGCTCCAGGGCATATGCAGACCGAGCTGGGCTAGGCTGAAGGGCTTATGTTTTCATTCCTCTTGGCTTTTGGTCAATTTTTTTCACAGGTACTTCCTTATTGGACTGGGAAAAACCGGCTGAGAAGACTGAATTTCAGAGGTGGGGCACTTAAGAGGTTCAATTGTTTTGCTCTGAATGGCTTTTGAGGTACACCTGGCCAGTTTTCCCTTCTGGAAGTAGATACTTTTACATCATTTACCTCAAATTCCCGTCAGCAAGGGGAGGGTCAGAATTCGGGTTGGTATAAAGGGCTGTGAGGAGGCGTGATGCTGGAAGTTGAAATGTTGCTGTCATTCGGAGAGCGCATCGGTGTCATTTGGACAGAATTGTGTCTTGGGGATGGCCATGAGTCCTCACGAAAAACAGTGGGATTGGAGCCCTACCCTAAGGCCCAGCAGAGAGAGCCTTTCCTGTGGCAGCTCATGTCTCTTTCAAGCTCTCTTCATGGCCAGAAGCCTCTCCATTGCTTTGTGGACCATGTGCTTCAGAACCCATCCTGGTAAGACAGGAAATTCATTCACTGACACACATAGATGACCATCTTTACAACTTGTTGTAAGAAAATATTTAGAAAGCAATATTGAGACCTTTTTACCATAATGATATGAAGACAAATGAGATGCTTAGAATTTTCCAATTCTCTTATTTCTGTATTGGGCTAGCTATTGGGCTGTCTGGAAGGTCATGATGCATTTTTGCATAGAAAAATATGTCATGACCTTCCTGACAACGTAATATAAAGCAGTGTCTATCTGTGGCTTGGACAGGTGCATATGATCTGCTTGGTATGTTACATCAGTGAAAAGGATCACCCACAATCAAACATGCTAGGCTCATTGACCAGTATTGAGAAGTTCAGTCAGCTGTATAGACCAAGTAGCTCATTAAGGCACAAGATAAAGATGGGTACAACACAGTCTTTACCTCAGTGATCTCTAAATCTTAGTCTCTGGAGGGAAGGCTTTTTTATTACCTTTAGTATTATTACATGTTTAGCATTTTTCTAGTTGACCCATCAGTGCCATAGGTAATTTAGTTTTTTACTAATTTAGGCATACATACTTAAGTTTATCTTGAAAGACTCGGCCAGCACTTTTATTTTTTTGAAACTGGACAATATGTAAAATCTTAATAATTGTGGGCTTAAAATAGTGTGTGACAAGTGAGGGAATAAGATCCAGGGTGCGTTTGTATCTTTCAACAATGTCACTTTATTGTGGTGTAAAATTTAGCGTAGCAAAGCAGTCAGGTCGGGATAACAACTCACACAAGCTGGTCACCCTGAGCAGTCTCTGGAGGTGAAGAGCCAGTTGCCATACTTGTCCCAAGTATCTACTCACAAAGGGAGGGAGTCCATCTGATGGGTTCCTGGAGGTCTTTCAAAGGACCTGAAGGGGGCGCTGAGGTCAGGATAAAGGTCATGAGTCTTGAGTAGAGTCTCACATACCAAGGGCTGTGAATCTGTCAAAGTGGCCAAGAGTGATGTGCTCTGGTCACGGGAAGTGACACTGGTAAGGGCTCCTTTTCTGCCCCAAGGTGGGTAGAGTCTCTTAGATTAGCGTCTGTGCCATAAGAGTAGCATAAGGCTAGACCAGCAGTTGGTTTAATGGCTATGTTGCTGGACTCCCATGTAGTCAACCGTGGTTCGAGTCCCAGACTCGGTGGCTTAAACTCACGCCAGGCACGTGTGCATGCGTGCCCAAGATCCCAAGAGGAGAATGGAGGAGAAGGGATTGTGGTGTGGCCATCCCCCCCCCTCCCCGGGGGGGGGGGGGGGGGTGATTCCTAGCTTTCTGTCTCTCTGTCTCTCTCTGTTTTTCTGCAAACACAAGCACCCTATAGCAAAAACCTCTCCAAAAAAAATAAATAAATAAAAATAGAGAGTAGCATAAGGCAAGTTTGCCTGTCTCTGCTCAGGTAGACCAGTGTGTCTGGAGTTGTCAGGTTTAGGTATTCCTGTTATTTCTCAGTTTGGCAGGCAAAGCAAGAATTGGGGTGTACATGTCACACTCTTTACTACTCAATGTAGTATTGTCATTAACTGAATCCATTTTGTATAACATCGTGCTCTCCCCATTGGGACCACAGGTAACTACACACAGTTTGGAAAGGTGTGGGCCAGAAACTGCTCTAGATGGGAAGAAGGGGGTAGCTCTCGAGCTCTAGAAATAGGAAGTACCTCTTTAAAGGAGCCCAGCTCATTTTTATTTATTCAGTAATTCTTTTTTATTCTCATTCCTTTCCCCTATTCTCTCCACACCTCATACCAATCTATTCCTTAAGCCGGAGGACGTAAAGTAATGACTGAGAGGACAGAGGTGTGTAGTAAAGAAGGTGGAGCGGATATAATAAAAGGAGTGAACAACATTTAAATTAATGCCACAAGGAGCTCTTGGAAGACTATGTCTGGGAATGTTAGCCTGGGGTTATCCTTCTTCCATGTGAACAAAGCAAAATCAATTAAATGTTTTCTGATTCTTTAGAAGGGAAATAAAAGAGCACTGTTAACATTTCATTACTTTCCTGCCAGAGACTATGTAAACCAGTTTTAGATTTGTGGAATATTGTGAATGGGTTTTTGAATAGACTGTTAGACTCTCTCCTTATCTGGTAATGCAAAAACTGCAGTTCTTAGTTCTGTCCTCTTGAAATAATTTAGATGAAACCTCCTAAAGGTAGGGAGGTCATTTTTTTATAGTCTAGAGAAATTTTTAGGCTCTTTGATTCTATGAATAGACCTGATTCAAACATAAGTGATGCAAACAGAACTCTGTGGTGGCTTTATTGGGTCATCAGAAAAGTCATGACATATTTTTCATGTTTTTCTATGCAAAAATGCATCATGACTTTTCCGACAACCCAATATTTAAATTTACTTTTTTCTTCTTGCGTTTTGACTTTAAATAATGTAAGGGAAATTTTTAGAAGTCAGATAAATCCTTTGTGAATTAGCTATTTTCCTTTTTTGTGGTCGTTGTTAAGAGATATTTTTTTTTGCTATAGGGTACATGCGCTCAACAGAGAGACAGAGACAGAAAGTGAGAATTCACTCCCCAAGGGGAATGGCCACAACATAATCACTTCTCCTCCAGTCTCCACTAGGGATTTTGGGCATGAATGCATATGTGCCCAGTGTGAGTTTGAAGACTCTGGGTCCTGGACTTGAACAGTGGTTGGCCATGTGGGAGTCCAGTGACGTAACCATTATGTCATCTGCTGGTCTCATGAATCCACTATTTTATGTTTCTGTATTACCTTACAGTTCTCATTCAGTGCCTCCATATTTATTGTGCAGATAAAATGATAATGATGATGCATTTTTCTGTATGAATATGTGTATGTGTGTTTTTAAGACCTTACAGGTGGGGACCAACAGGTTTCATGGTGGTTGGTGTGCTGGACTCACACATGGCTGACCATGGTTCATCCATGGTTCCAGACCTGGCAGCTTGCTTTCTCACTTTTCCCCCTCTCTTTCCTTGTCTCTCTCTAGTGAGCATACATGCCCTATAGCAAAATTAATAATAATGATGATAATAATAATAATAGCAACAATAAATAAGATTAAATAAATCATTCTTTAGCTTACATGTAGAGAGATGACTAATCACAATTCTCCAATCATGGCATATTATCACTGGTCAGAGCTGGGCTCATTGTTATTTATTTATTCATTGATCCCTTTTTATTCTCATTTCTGAGTCTCATTCTCTCCCCTACTTCATACCACTCTATTGTGTTCAGTGTGTATAGGCTTTTATTTTTACGTGCCCTTGAAAAATGCTTGTGGTGTTTTGTGTCCATTTTAAGTGTACATAAATGATATTTTTGTACACTACATTCTGTGTCCTTTGGTGTAATCCTATTGTGTATATATATGCTTGGGCTTGTTATTTTATTTATTTTTTTTTGGGAGAGGTTTTTTGCTATAGGGCGCGTGCGCTCGCCAGACAGACAGAGAGAGACATAGAGACAGAAAGCGAAAAATCACCCCCCAGGGGGGATGGTCACGCCGCAATCCCTTCTCCTCCATTCTCCTCTCGGGATCTTGGGCACGCACGCACACGCGCCCGGCGTGAGTTGTAAGCCACCGGGTCCGAGACGCGAACCGCGGTCGACTACATGGGAGTCCAGCGACATAGCCATTACGCTAACTGCTGGTTCCCTTGGCTTGTTATTTTTGATTGAATCCCACAGCCTATCTACCACATTTTTCGTCTCCTCTATCTCCCCACTGCCACAGGCAACACTGTGATGAGCATCTTCCAGTGGATCATTATGGTGTACATAAAAGGCGTGCCTCCTGGGAGAACATGTCTATCTATGAGTTAAATTGCTGGTCATACAAGCTCTGTGTACCTTATTTGCTGGGAAGACTGAACTAGGTTGCACTCCCTGTTGCAGTTCACTTTTTAAAAAAAAATTTATTATTTTTAAAATTTGCTATAAGGCACACAAGCTCACCAGAGAGAGACAGACAGAGAGAGAGAGAGAGAGACGAAGAGGAAGAGGAAGACAGAGAGAGGGAAAGTGAGAAAAAGGAAAAGTGAGAGAGAAGAAAAATGAGCAAGCAAGCTGCCTGGTCTGGGACTTGAACTATGGTCGCCTTAACTACTATGCTACCTGCTGTCCCCTACAGTTCACTTTTGTTTGTTTGTTTTTTGAGAGAGATAGATTTTTGCTGTAGCGTATGTGTGCTTGCTGAGAGAGAGAAAGCCAGAGATCACCCTCCAGGGGGCATGGCCATGCCACAATTCCTTCTCCTTTGTTCTCCTTGTGGAATTTTGGGCATACATGCACATGTGCCCTGCGTGAGTTTTAAGCCACAGGGTCCAGGACTCAAATTGTGGTTGTCTACATGTTAGTCCAGTGATGTGACCATTACGCCTTCTGCTGGTCCCTGCAGTTCACATTTCTAGCATTAGAACTACCCAGCTTTCTGATTTTTGGCAGACTAATAGGTATAAAATGATAAATAGTTTTAATTTGAAGTTTTCTGATCACATACAAGTTGGAGCAGTGAAATTTAACTTTTTATCTATTGCAGTATGTGTCTGGTTTTTGATATGCAGGTTAACATATGGAGATATATTGTATTTAACTGTAATAATTAAGTTGAATGATAGGCAGCTGCCAATGGTTGACCACTTTTGGCAAAAACAGCAAAATCTGTAGTCCAATTTAATATATTATTAGACAGACAGGTCTTTCCAAGTTTTTACTATTATAAATAATATTGCAATAACCATATGCTGCAACATACTTCATTTTTCTTCTTTTAAATTTATCCTTAGAATAAATCCCTAAAAAAAGAATTATTGAGTCAGAGAATAAACATTTAATAGCTATTGCTACATATTTCCAAATCACTTTCTAAAAGGACTGTACTGATTTACCATACGCATCATTTACATTGTGACTGCACTTGCTTTTCTCTTAACTTCATCATCATTATACTTTATCATTTAAAATACTATTTTAATAGCTATAAAACATTACTTTGTTGCTTCCATTTGTATTTACTTACGGTTCATTAAATAATTTATTCAGGTGTTCATTGACGAATATGAGTTTCTTTTTATGAGTATGGTCTATTTATCTTACAGTCTTAATCTGTTTTCTTCTTAATGTCTTTTTCTTTTAGTCACTCTGAAAGTGCTTTTTCATGTACTGTAGATTTATCATCTTCATTCCTGAAAATGAAATTACTGATTTACATACAATTTATTTTTCAGATGACAATCAAAACAAAACACACGATAAAAAAGAGAAGAAGATGGTGGTTCAGAAGCCCCATGGTACTATAGAATACACTGTAAGTATAAACAGGGTGGTATGAATGTTTATTAATATTACTAGATTTACATAATATTTCTTCTAACACATTCTATAATTTTGTGTATCCATTAAATAGAGAGCTTCTTAATACTTGTCCCAGGTCATTTCTTTTCCCCCATATTTATTCTCCGGCCAGTCTCTTGTAAGCCAATGACTTGAGGATGTGAGGGCAATCTGGCTGCAACATCTGTCACCTCCCTGATCACCTGGCTGATCTAGTGGGTGAAGTGAGTGTCCCCTTTTCCCCTCACCCCTTCCTGTGCATTCTACTGATGCCAAACTGAAGAGGACAACCTTCTTCAATAGAGAAGGGCTGTTCTTTGGGCAAGGGTATACTAATAGTTACATGCCCCTTCTAGAATCTCCAAAGAAACCAGTGACTTGAATTACCTTTGATGTGACAATGACTACCAATTGTAGGTCTCCATCTCAGATATCCTTTCTGAGTTCCAAAGCCTCAGTTGCCACTCAGCAGATCCACTTAGTCCTCCATGCCTGGTGTTTTTTTCAAGAAGTATTTGCCCCATCATCTGTACATTTATATGAGCCAGACACTTACCCTTGACATTTTCTTTTCTTTCTTTCTTTCTTTCTTTCTTTCTTTCTTTCTTTCTTTCTTTCTTTCTTTCTTTCTTTCTTTCTTTCTTTCTTTTTCACACAATTTGCTATGATTCAGTTGTGCTCACCTGAGAGAGACAGAGTATAAGAGGGAAAGTGAGAATTCACCCTCTGAAGGAATGGCCATACTGCATTCCCTTCTTCCTTCTTCTCCATTCTCTTCTTGGGACTTTGGGCATACATGAACATGTGCCTGGTGTGTTTTTAAAGCTGCTGGGTTTGGGACTTGAACTGTGCAGTCAGCCATGTGGGATCCAGCCACCTTAACCACAATACCACTGACTGGTCCGACATCTTTCCTTTATTCTCTAGGTTCATTCCTATCTTCTGTGACCATCCAGCAACTCTAGAGCAGATCTCTTCATTTCACACTCACAGAATCATGTCTTTTTACATAATTTATCTTAGTTTTACATTGTTTATGAGTGTGATTGTTATTTTAACACCTATTCTGTGCCTTAATTCATGTATTCATGGGGAAAGACTAGACTCTTTTTGTTCACTGTTGCATTCTTGGCACCTTTTAGGGTGTTAGCCTTCATATTGTTGAAACAGTGACTGAATAATGCTGTATATGTGTCTGTATGTGTCTGTTAATGAAGTATCACAGTATGTGCCATGTGCTCATCTTATTCACCGCACTGTGAAAGGAGCTTATTTGATTTTTCCTAGGCTTGGTACAAAGTGAGTATTCTGTTATAGATCTACTTTAAGTCACTGTGAAATAACCCTGTTAAAGAATATTCTCTTAAACGTCTAAGAAGAAATTAAGCGCTGTTTTCATTGCCTGGTTGTGTTTTCCTAATGGGTAATTATCTAATTCCCATTGTTTGTATGCCATGCCAGGCCCTCTGAAAGGCAAGTGCAAGCCCTGATCTCCCCAACCCCCAGTGTATCTTTGGAGTAGTAAATCTCCTCCCAGCTCTTGCAGTCACATTAAGGAACGCTGGCACAGACATTTCATGTTTAGTGCTCTGTAAAGATTTCTGGACATTTTTCTGGGATTTATAGGCTTAGTCATTTTCATAAAGGATTTAGGGTGATGATGCCTCACATTTTCACTATCTAAAATATCCTCCTAGCACATAGCACAGTGCCTTACCTTAAAATAGTCACAAGAAGTATTGGATTAAATTATTTGTCATTGATACTGATATTAATTCTAAAGCCATAGTCCCTAAGACCTGTGTGTCTCCAGCAGTGTGACTTACAAGCCCTTCCAAAGAATCCAGAAGTGCGGTTTGCCAGGAGTTTCTTCACACAGTGTATACCAAACAGTGCGGTGAGAGTAAATCAACCGCCAAATTAATTAGTAAATATAAACAAGTGATCAAATTTGTAATGCAGATAGGCCTGTTTGATTTATATGTTATGGAGATGAATTCCATTTGGCTAGTCATTTTTGTACTCGTCATTGGAAATAAAAAATAACTTACATAACTTCATGTTTAGAGAGCATGCTAGCACTTGCCACGTTGCTTATGCTGCCCCTGAGCTCTGACACTTAAACATTCTGGTTTAGTTTGAACATATAATGATACCAGTATCTTTTGCAGGGTCTGTGGCCTCAAGCTGTATGTATGTCTTATCTTTCTATAGTAACTCCAGGCTGTTAAAGTTTCTCTTTTTCCCTGTAACTCCTGTACATGGTGTCTTTTTTTTTTTTTAGGTTTTTGCTGTGGGGTGTGTGTGCCTCACTGAAGAGGCAGAGGTTTTTGCCATGGGGTGTGTGCGCTTGCTGAAGAGACAGAGAGAGGTAGTGAAAGGGAAAGTGAGAAATCACCTCCAAGGGGGAATGGCCACGCCACAATGCTATCTCCTCCACTTTTCTCTCCTGGGAATTTGGGCATGCATGCACACACTCTTGGCATGAGTTTTAAGCCACCAGGTCCAGGACTTGAATCACCATCAGACATATGGGAGTCCAGCACCTTAACCACTATGTCACCTGCTGGGCCCTACAGTATTTCTTTTAAGCTTTACTCATAAAAATATAAAGTAAATTTAGTGACCACTTATGAACTAAGTGCTATAAAGCAGGTATTATGATGATCTCTGTTCAATAGATGAACTGACTCATAGGGAAATTAAGCAAATGGCCCAAAGTAGGAAGTGGCAGACCTGGAATTAAAATACAGCGGTCTCACTCCAGAGGCTAGATTTTCAGTTCATGTTTTGTACTAACTACACACTCTAAAAGCCTCTGGGTTTGAATATATTACATGAATATCTAATATTGGGGATATTTTTTTAAAACCTTTTTTGGTTTTAGTGGATCAGATTTTTTCCCAGGTTGGAGGTCATGCTGCACATGCTTAAAAGTGCAGAATAATGTTGTGCTTAAGGGTTTAACAGTGGGTTATCTTGTTATTGAGCACATTCAGGTGAACAAGGCACCTAGCATGTGCCCTCGTACTGACAGAGCTCATGGGCACATTAACCCACACATGAGTGTCCCTGCCAAATCGAGAGGATCCTCACAGAAAAGGAGTCGATGGTTCCTAAACCAGAAGAGGAGGTTGTACAAGAGACAGGCGTATCCCTGAAGAAACTGAAGAAACAAATACAGCACAAGAAGAAAACCAGCATAACATAAATGCAGATAAAAGTGAAAGGATATTGAGTGTCTTTGTTAGTAAACCTATTTCAGTTGTCTTCACAATGTGGATAAAATGGATTTTGTTTACCCTATGCCATTAATTTTGGTGTATATATATATATATATATATATATATATATATATATGCTGTTTTGGGGGGAAAAAGAATTAAGAACTTAATCACTCTTTTTCATAGTACCTCTAGATGGAACTGTTACTTTTTTATGCACTAACATTATGAAGAGATTAATAGTATCTATCAAAAAGAGTTTTTTTTTTTTTTTTTTTTTTTCCCTTTATTAAGTGAATAAGAATCTTGTTTGTTTGATTTTTCTAGGCTGGAAGCCAGGACACCCTAAACTCCATAGCACTGAAGTTTAACATCACTCCCAATAAATTAGTGGAATTGAATAAACTTTTCACACATACTATTGTTCCAGGCCAGGTAATTATATTTTGTTGAATATGATTTCAAGAATATTGCGTTTATTTTTTGTTGGCATTTTCAGTGCCTCCCTATCACTAATGATAATATGTACTGGTTTAGTCTTTCTTTTAGATACATTCTGAAAGCATCCCTGAAACTTATGAACTGTTTGGAGATGAATATTTTGCAAATGATTAACAGCTTGTGAGAACTATTGTTAGTTTATGTGGTAGGTGTTTCCTGGGACATCTAAATTAATGTGAATTTTTTTCCCTATGTGGAATATAACACAAATATTGTTAGAATGTTTAATTTAGAATTACAAGTTTCATTTTAGGCTATTCCTGTGGGGTATATTTTGGCTATCAGTATATTTTAAATTAGGGAGAATTTTTGTTGTTTTTGTCCTAACTGATACCATGGTAAGAATGATTGACCTAGCCAAAGAGACATTCAGGAGGGCTTTCATCAAAAGGCCACCCCAGTTTTTTCCAGGTTTTTAGTACCTTGTTAAATAGTATGAAATTGACAAGTTGTGTAATTTTGCTACCCCAAGTTAATCCAGTAAACTTTTTTTAGGACCTTCTACACGGTAAAATTTTCTTGTATCTCCACTTTAAAACTGTATAAGCAAATGCTTTTAAATAGCTCCGTCACTAAAGGAATGTAGCTGAGGCCAAGTATCCCATCCCATCCTTAGAAGGGCCTCATTGGCATGAGCACAGTTGGGCTCCAGAGTTGAGCACCTTCCAGAGCATATCGATATTATACTGACATTTAATTGTTTCAAAGGAGATAATGCTACTTTTATTTGTTCCTCCCCCCCCCCCCCCCCCGAAGTTTCTGTCTGTTTTTCTTTCATGAGAGAGAGAGATTCCCCACCAGGGTCTTCTAGCCCTCCAGTCAGCCAGAATTAGGGATATTCACAGGTGTATCTGGCATGTTCAGATCAACTCAGGATCTGAACCCTGGGCGTTCCCATATGACTTCAGTATCATGCAACAGCCCTCTACCACCTGCACCACCAATACTTTTTGAAACACAACTTTATTCAGACAGTGATGATATTGCTCTTTGGAGTTCTTTCAAGAGCAGTACATGAAGTTAACAGGGTTACAAGTTGGCCAATTTATACTTTATTTTTGATATTTATGATTTTGTCAAGAGGAGAAATAGGATAAATTCATAAACTGCCAGTATCAGGTAATTGGGGGAACTCTGCATCAAAATTTTTCAAAAATTAATAAATTTTCATCACTAAGGAAACAAATAGATTTTAATCTCTCTCATTTTTAAAAGTCTTTCTTTTTAAAAAGAAATATTTCTTATTTATTTATTGATAGATTTATTTAAATTTGACCAGAGAGGGACAGAGCAAGAGACAGAGAGAAAGTGAGAAAGGAAGCTTTCAGGTCCAGGGCTCTGTGGTCAGCCATGTGGGAGTCCAGCACCCTTAACCACCATACCCCACCTGCTGGCCCCAATATCTCTTATTTTTAAGCTTATCCTATAATTTGGGATATTGCTGTATAATATATAACTGACCTATAGAGAACCTAAGCCTTATATTTACTAATTCAAGGCTGACGATTATAGTCACCAGAACATATTAAATAATTTAGAGTGATTCTTTATACTGTATCTGTAAAAAATAAGTAGTTGATTGGTATGAGATTGAGGTCCAGCAGCCAATAGGAGTAAAAGAACTATTTATTTTATTTATTTTATTTTATTTACTATTTTAAAATTTGCTATAAGCCATATCTGCTCCTCAGAGAGAAGACAGAGAGAGAGAGGGAGAGAATAAGCCACTAGGTCCAGGATTCAGAACATGGATAGCCATGTGAGAGTCCAGTGCCTTAACCACCACACCACCTGCCAGCCCACAGGACTATTGTTTTTGTTTTAAGAATTATTTTTTTATTGAACTTTATTTATTTATTTATCATTTATTAATTTCAATTTGACCAGAGAAGGACAGAGCAAGAGAGCAAGAGAGAGAGAGAGAGAAAGCAAGCCGCCAGGTCCAGGACTCAAACTGCGGTAGGTAATGTGGGAGTCCAGTGCCCTTAACCTTAACCACCACACAACCTGCTGGCCCCAGGACTATTGATTTTTTTAAGTTTTTTTTTTTTTTTTTTTTTTCTTTTGAGAAAGAGAACTCCCAAAAGAGCCTTCATGTGTGATCCACCCTCAGCCAGCCCAAATTATGGGCACACAATACATATAGAGAGGCCCAGGACACACACCCAGAACCTTCCTGTGAGGTTCCAGTTGTGTTACTGCTCCAGTGGACTGTTTTAATAGACCTACTGTAATGGTAACCATACCACAAAGAGGAGCTGCAAAAGCTTTGTTTCCATTTGACCTTGATCTGAATAAGTCCCTTCCTTTTTGGATCTCAGCTTCCTACTCTCTGAAACTATGAGTTGGACTACGTTATCTAAGATGTCACTTCCAGTCTTTATTGTCGTATCTAGGGTTGGGTCATCAGAAAAGTCATGATGCATTTTGCATAGAAAAGCAGGAAGGTACATCATGACTTTCCTGATGCCCTTATAAATAGTTGTGTACTGTTGATTGTCCCAGGAGCCGCCAGTACTCACATTGTTTTTTGACAAAATAAGGAATCATGAAGAGTAAAAGAGATTTAGTCACTTTCACAAGCTGTGGAGTCTTTTGCTTTCTAGAATTTTTCAATATTCTGGAGGGATAAATATTCTTATCTGAGTAGATCTGATAAATTAAAACTGCTCTGGTTCTAGAAAATTTGAAACTCATCCATCTATTACTGATTTGATGATCATCTTGAAATAGAAAAGAGGTCTGGGTGGTCCATGACCTCGTGTGAGAGTGATTCTCAGAGATTAACCAGGAGCTTGTTGAACTAAAATCTCACTTTAGATTTTTTATTGCTTCAAAAGACAAAAAACAATATCAGACAAACTTGAAAAGAAAGAACTTAAAAAGCAGATGCATAAAATGGTTCGCAGAAGGCCCTACATTAAAATGTGAGGACATGTACAAAGAATATTCTTTTACAAGTAGTTTATCTTGTGCTCACTCAAAAGTTACCCTGAATGTACACTTTAAGATGTTTCATATTTATAGAACATGTTGACTATCATGCTTTAAAAAATATTCTAGGCTGAAATGACAGCTTTACTTTATGCAGGTGGTGTGGTGATTAAGGACGCTGGACTCCCATATGGCCAACCACGGTTCGAGTCCTGGACCTAGTGGCTTGCTTTCTCACTTTCCTGCTCTCTCTCTTCTCTCACTCACTCTGTCCCTCTCTGGTCAAATTTAAATAAATAAATGAAGTTAAATAAAATATTTCTTTAAAAAAAAAAAAGAACTTTAGGACCTCTGCTATGACCTGCACAGCTGGACATGTGTTCTGAGTGGGGGCGACTGTGGATTAGAGAATAAAAATAAAAATAAACATACAAAGACACACAAGTAGAGAAAAGCAGGGATCCGGTGGTCCACACTCCTCTGATGGAGGCAGCCCTGGCCCTGGCTCCTAGCCTGTCCCAAATTTATTCTTTTAAAGGGCTAGAAAGGGGTGAAGGGGAAGTGGAATGCAAAAGCCAGTTGTTTTGGGATGTTAATTGGCCGAAAGTATGAAAACCTCTGGTGCCCCATAGTAGTAGTCCTATGTGTTTTCTCTTATCTTGAATACCCTCAGCAATTTTGATCCACACAGAGGCAGAACATGAATTCTTTGTTTGTGGCTTTCACTAGCCTTGCAGTGACAGCCCAAAGAAATGCATTTCTGCATGTGGTTAAAGGTCACCATTGTGTTGCTCAGATCTGGCAGCTCCCTACAGACCTCATGTCCCCTTTTGCCTCTGTGTTGGAGCAAACCCAGAATTACTTCCAGAAGTAGGAAGACATCCCGCCCATGACCCAGGTTTTCTTCCATGTGAAGGTAGCACACCACCACTTGGCACCTGGGACACTCCTTTTTATGAGAGTCTATGGAAAAATACTTGCACTTATGAGAAAGGAGTTTGTTTTTATTTTAATGTAAATTGAAATCTGTTAACTAGCGATGCCTGTCTTTTTGCATTGGTTCTGATGGAAACTTGGAGCCAGTTTTATGGCCCACCTCTCAATGAGTGTTTAGAAGGTTTTGAGCACATGTTTTCAGGAGCCATTCATCCTCATCTTGTATCCTCTTAACTTTGATTTTCCCCCCATTTTCTTAAGGTGGCTTTTATTGTTGCCTTAGCTTTTTTTCTGGATTGATGTGAAATTTAAATAGTTAAATTTTAAACACAGATATGACTGGAAGGATGGGAGACAGTGAATAACAATATTGATAAATGATAAGTTGTAAGATGAGTTCTGAGTTTGGTTTTATAACATTAAAAGTCATCATTTTAAGATTATATTCCCTGTATGTAAAAATGTAGCATATCTTATTAATAGATTATTGAATGAAGGGATCATAGTATTTTGGGAATAAGAATATTTTGTAGAACTGGGCTAATTTATACAGTTTGTTGGGGGTGTTTATTTTTATTTTTAGATAACACAGATACTGATGGAAAAGAAAGTGTTGGGATTTTTTACATTGGTAATACTTCATACAGGCTATCAACTACTTTAGCACTCGGGGCCTGCTCAGAGTTAGCAGGCCTGGATTTGTTTCATTTCCACCTGACACAGGGATTATATTAGAAACATGCCATGCTTCTCTCTCCACACTTTTCTTATACTATTGGTCCCCTTTTCTGGAAAGCTTTCCCTTGCCTCCTATCCAATTCCTACTTATTCTTGAAGGCTTCACTTAGACCCATATTCTTCACATGACCTGCCAAGAATACTCACCCACCTTGCTCTCCTTTTTTGAGTTCCTGCAGTGTCTATAAGTGTTCCATATTGCTGAGTATAGTTTCATGGACTATTCTAGAAGTCCCTGGCTGCTAATGAGTTTTATGAATGCAAGTAGTTCTTAGTTATGCACTGAGCATGATGCTGTGCGGAGTGACTTCTCTAACCAGTGGCTGATGCTTTGCTTTGTACTTGGTACTTACCTGGATCTTTTTTTTTTCCATTTTCAGGTCCTGTTTGTGCCAGATGCCAACTTTCCTTCCAGTACCTTAAGGCTATCATCATCCAGTCCTGGTGCTACTGTCTCTCCTTCATCATCAGATGCAGAATATGATAAACTGCCTGTATGTACATTATGTACTTCATACACCAAAGTTCATTTTTATCAACATTTTATTTGTCTTATGATTACATCTGAAATTCCCCAAGATGGTGGGATTAGGTAATGTGTCAGTAACTGGGAGAATGCGTCATGTCCAAGAGAAACCTGCTCACGTTTAAGGTCTCAAAGGCAAAAATGTCTGCCTTGTGTAAAAGTATGAAGTTGAGAGGACGAGTAGTTAGTGTAATGGCTGTGTCACTGGACTCTCACGTAGTTGACCGTGGTTCGAGGCCCGGACCTGATGGCTTAAACTCATGCCGGGCACGTGTGCATACGTGCACAAGATCCTGAGAGGAGAAGGGATTGTGGCATGTCCATCCCCCCTGGGGAGTGCTTTCTCACTTTCTCTCTCTCTGTCTCTCTGGCGCATGTACATGCCCTATAGCAAAAAAAAAAAAAAAAAAAAAAAAAAAAGAAAGAAAGAAAAGAAAAAGAAAAGTAAAGTATGAAGTTGAAGAGCTAGCAGGTGGCATGGTAGTTAAGGCACCAAACTCCCACATGACTGACTGCAGTTCAAATCCTTGATCTGGCAGCTTGAAAATTATGCCAGGTGCCTGTGCATGAGTTTCCAAAATCCTGAGATGAATGGAGGAGAAAGAATTGCAGCATGGCTAACCCCCTGGGGGGTGATTTCTCATTTTCTCTCTCTGTCTCTAGCAAGTGCATGCACCCTATGGCAAAAAACTAAAAAAAAAAAAAAAAAAGTATGAAATTGAACTCCCAATGAGATGAGTAGTTTATTTGTAATTCTCCTTTTTTTTAGAGAATTTGAATCAGTGACCTAGTAGGAATCCTTCCATTTAGATTATTTTCTAAAGATATTTTATAAGCCAGTTTTATGGATTTACAAATAGGCCTTTTATAAAAAAATCTTAGTTTGATTTGGATACTCAGTGCAGTTTGATATTGTTCTGTTTGTTACATTTTTGGATAAAGGATATTTGCTTTTTAAAATGTTCACATTAATGGGAAACTTTATACAGACAGGGAACTTACATGCGTGAGTTACATACACATTTGTTTTGAAAAAGTACTTTTATTTGATTTTGGAAATTTTTGCTTTCATAAGGATGCTGACTTAGCACGAAAGGCCTTAAAACCCATCGAAAGAGTCTTATCATCTACTTCTGAAGAAGATGAGCCGGGGGTGGTGAAATTTTTAAAAATGAATTGTCGCTACTTCACTGATGGAAAGGTATATGGCCATGTGATTTGTTTCCTTTTCTTGGAATTTGTGGAAAACTAAATAATGTTACAAATGACTAGAAGGACGTCTACGTTAAAATATTTCACCCAAAGTTTTAGTTTCAGGTTTGACAAGCATCCATTAGTTTTTCTCTGTTGGGTACTTGGTACTTATTGAGAGAAATATGATCCCTGAGTGGAAGTGTGATCCTTTGCATGCTTGAATTTATGATTTTAATTTTCAATTCTTGACCTATCGATTGTTAGGGAGACTGTATAGTATGTTTAACAACAAATACTGGAATCAGACTCACTGAGTTTAAATTCTAACTCTCTACTCCATACCTCTGAGTCTAAGGTATTTAGATTTCCTAGGCTTCCTTTTCCCTTATCTACAGAGTAGGAAACAGTAACAAAATTTGACTAATAAGTTATGGTAATTAGAAGAAATCATTTATGTAAAGTCCTTAGCACCTAATCTGGAAAATGGTCAGTCTTGATATGTGTTTGCTCTTGGCAATGCTAGTATGAAAAATGATGTCTGGTGGAAAACAGAGTGAAGAAATGAGATCCTGGGTGCTGGAGTATGGGGCAGAGAAAACACCTCAGTATAGCAATTAGCCAGTTTCAACTTGGTAGTCCTCTCATTGTTGGTGCTTTTAGTTTTTAGGGTTTTTTTTTCATTGTTTTTGTTATATCAACAAATCCAGTTTATACTGAGCCTCAGCAGAAGGGACTATGTTAATATTCAAGTGAATTGTAGTTTTAGCAAAGACTTCATATTAGATTTCAAATATGCTACTCAAGTACATGTATAACTTTTACATACAAGAATAAGTAATCCTTGAAATAAAACTATTTCACAAAGATGATCACTAGACTCATTAAGAATACCAAAATAGGGCCAGCAGGTGGTTCGAGAGTTAAGGTGGCTGGATCCCACAGGGCCAATTGTGTGGTTCAAGTCTTGGACCTGGCAGCTTGAAAATCTTTCCAAGGACATGTGTGTGTAGGCCAAAAACCCAAGAGGAGGCTGGAGGAGAAGGGATTACAGTGTGACCATACACCCTGGGGGCATGATTCCTTACTATTCTTCCTTCTGTCTTTGTCTTTCTCTGGCAAGCTCATATGCCCTGTAGCAAAAACTGAAGAAGAAGAAGAAAAAAAAACCATGGTAAATTATTTACCCAAACGGAGTCATGAGTCACATATTTGGCTGTGCATGGACAATATCCTTGTGGCCATTAAGGTTTATAACGTAATCTGAGCAAGATTCAGACTTTTAAGATCCCATTAAGCTACTGCTTGTTACTCTTGATTTCCATAATCAACTCTATTTATTCTGGCTGTAAAAATTTTATATTCCAATTATGTTTACTTTTGCTGGACACAGGCTTTCTAGACATCTAAGAGAAAAACACTGGACTGTTCTTGGGCACTGGGACTCTGAGGCAGCTGCTCCCCTTACATAGTACCATTGCCTTGGTAGGCACATGGTGAAGATTGTTGTGTGAATTGTCAAGCAGCATGTTCCCAACTAGGAAAGCACTTGGGACAGCCCCTCTTACTTTACAAAGATGTAGGGAATCTGAGTCATGTGCGTGTAAACTGGATCACACTGCGATGTCCTGTTGCTGTAGCTGTGCCAGAACCGAGCTCCGTTGAGTGCCCGAACAAGGCTAGTCTGTTTTCTCTGCCTCTCCACCCAGCTCCTAGCATTGTGTTTCTGCAAACTGTTTTTTCCAGCCCTCATAGAAGGACTGCGATTGTCATGTAGGACACTATAACTATGGTTGAGAAAGTCAGGAGAAAGGCAACGTGAGTCACTTAAAGTTTCTGTGGTGGTTTCTGAAAGCATTTCTGCCTAACGTGATTCCGTGCTGTCCCTCTCTCCTACAGGGTGTGGTCGGAGGCGTCATGATTGTTACACCTAACAACATCATGTTTGACCCTCATAAGTCTGATCCCTTGGTTATTGAAAATGGATGTGAGGAGTATGGCCTCATCTGCCCCATGGAAGAGGTTGTTTCCATTGCCCTCTACAATGACATTTCACACATGAAGATCAAAGATGCCTTGCCATCGTAAGGGACATTTCTCTTGTTTACCAGAAAAAAAGCCGGGGGTGGGTGGGGGAAAAGGGGTGGTGGGTGTTGAGAAAATTAAATGCAGGTAAAAAGTGAGGGCGCTTATAGGAGTGAGGGATTATGTAGAGGTGAATTTGATATTGGTGCACTAAATTTAAAAAATAGAAAAGTGAGAAGTGAAAATGATAAAGTCAATGATGGGGGAAATTGAATATGTAAAGAAAGATTAAAGGAGAAAAACAAAAAGCCAGCATATAAAACTGGTATTTGGCTAATTTTCCTGAAAAGCAACATGTGTTCTTGATGAGTTTATGAAAGAAGAAAGGAAGTTTCTCTGAAAGATTTTTAGTCTGATTACCAATAAGAAGATCATGTTTAGGGGCTAGCAGGTGGCATGGAGGTTAAGGCACTGAATCCTACATAACCAACTTGGTGTTTCAAATCCTAGACCTGGTGGCTTGAGAATTGTTCTGGGCACATGTGTGTGTGTGCCCAAAATCGAGAGGAGAGTGGACGAGAAGAGACTGTAGCATGGCCATCCCTTCTGGGGTTGATTTCTCACTTTCATCTTCCCTCTCTTTCTTTTGCTCTGTCTCTTTTGGGTGCGGGCACATGCTCTATAACAAAAACTAAAAAAATAAAATAAAAAATAAAAAAGAAAGAAAGAAAAAGAAAATATGAAAAAGAAGACAATGTTTTCCTTTTGAGTTTAAGTGTTAAGGAGCATTATATTCATCTTCATTTAAATTGTAGGATAGTCTGTCTTCCTCACCCTCATCTTCCCTAATACTACCCAAAGAGAGGTTTGAACCCTGTAGTAGCCACCTACCACACCTAGACCACCTGAAATGTCTGATAAGGGAGGAATACCGGTCTGTTTTTTCTCTAAAAGGTGGATGAATATTTCTTTATTCCTGACTACTTTTGCTTTATAATACAGAGCTATTGTAAAAATCTGAAGGAAACTCCCCATGGGAAGAGAGCTATGATAACTCAGGAGATTGATTTATTTATATGGATAATTTGTTTTTTTGTTTCCTTTTGCCCTGGTGTCTGTTTCTCTACAAATGCCAGCAATAAACATCTTTAGAAACCCTCAGCGACGGAAAGATAGAGGCAAATCTGTGAGTCCCGACAGTACAAAGGAAAACTAGACCTTGGGGCTCAGATGAAAGATGAGAAGGAGACAAGGAAACTCACCCAGGCACAGAGTTGCTAGGGGTTTCTCCCAGCAGGTCCCCTGGACGCCCACAGTTTTTTGCGCCTGATCCACTTAGCCTTTCCCAACCCCCAGCCACTGAACCTTCCACCAGAACACGGACACTGCGGTAGTTTCTGGATTCTGCCAGAAGCGTGCAGATGAGGGTGTTAGGGGTGTGTAGCAGGTGAGGTTCTACATGATCATTAGGTCTGGGGCCACCCTGGTTTTCCTGGCCCTGCTATGTACAGCACCATGAGCTTCATGAGTTGCAGTCTTGTGCATCAGTTTCCACATCTGTAAAATGGAGTTTGCATTCCGCAAACTGGGTTGTGGTAAGAACTAAATACTTTGCTACCCCATATCTTTTTGAAAATAGTCTGGTGCCTTATAAAGTGTAGGTTTTTTTTTTTTTTTTAACTTTTAGTTTATATCTGAATATCTGTGCATTGTTCAACAGGAATTGTGTTATGTATGAGGATTGAGGCTTCTAATATATCTTAGTATGTGCCAGTTTTGCACAAAGAGTAGGGTCATGGCCCTGCATTTGAGAAGCCTGAAGTCTCCTGGGTGCAACAGATACACAGACAGGATTGTGATCAAATGGCATTGTTAATGTAGCAGCACACACAGTCTGCGGTGAGAACCCATGTCGGAATGTGCACTGCCCTGGAAAGAGAGGAAGTGAAAAAGCTAGTTTTAGAGAAAAGAAGCGAATATTAGGTTCTTTGTGACAAGAGAAAAGAAGATAAGAATAGGTATAGATACCATTAAATTTAGAAGTGGATGGACTGACAAGTAGGGGCATCCATTGCCAGAAGAGGGCTTCTAACATAGTAGTGCTATTGTATGCTAAAGACTGGCCTTTAGCACAGGCCAGGATATGAAGTATTCTATTTAATAATAGAAAGGGAAGGTACGTCTTTACAGAAAAATTTCTCTCAATGTGAGATTACATTAATGATTCCAGAATACAGGAGTAATGTTTTGACTTGGGAAAAACAGGAGAGTTAAGAATTGGCTCTCTGGGCAGCTCGTAGCTTAGAGAGTAAGGGAGCCAGATCTCACATGGCTGATTGTGGTTTGAATCCCAGCCCTGGTGGCTTGAAAAAATTATGCTGGGCATGTGGCATGCATGCCCCAAATCATTAATAGGATGGAGAAATTTAAGAGAAGGGATTACAGCGTTACCATGACAATTGAGAGTGCTTGCTCCTTCTCTCTACATATTTCTCTGTCTCTCTCTCTCTCTGACAGGTGCACCTGCCCTCTGGCAATTAAAAAAATTGATCTCTGAATTACTGAAATTATTTCAGGGTTGTGCATTAATTTCTGCTTTGATGTAGGATATAAGGGATTTTTAGTCTAATGAACGATACATTATGTGCCCAAATGAGCAAAACAGAATAGATGGCTAGAATCAACATCAAATGAACTTTTATTATTTTCAGAATCCTATCAATGTTTAAAAGCTTAAAAATGCTTAAATAGTATTACTAAAAGTTTAATGGTTAAACTATCAGTACAGCTTATCTAGTTGCAATGTGCAAGTTTTTTTTATGGCTCAAGAGAGTACATGTTTATTTTTTTCATAAAATACAAATCATGGGTTTGGGGACAAACATGAGAATATCTCTGTTCTTTCTAATAAACTCACTCTGTCTTAAATCATGACGACCTTATCCTATCAATGGCTACCAAGGTCACTCTTGGGGTAATCAGCACTTTAGTCCCAGAAGGCCCGAAAAGCCAGGGAAAATAAGTGTGTGTATGTAAAACTCTTTCTCACCTTCAGGTTTTGTGTGCTTTGTGTGTAGGACATTTTGTAGCTGTAGCTCTCACAGAAAGGAAGGGAACAATCAAGGGGATTACTGATCGTTGTTAGGTTCCTGGCTAAGTGTACAAAGCATTAATTAGCCCCAGAGCCTGTTAACATCATTATGTACTTTGCCCCAGCAGTGCTTGGCAGCTGCAATGCACTAGAAGCAGATGATTAAATTAATCCCAGGTAGGAAATTGCAACTTGGGTTAGGCAGAAGTAAGAGAAGTGAGGGGTGGACAAAGTAATTTCATAGGTTAATTAGAGTGCAGTTGAATGCATTCTTTGTGATAGTCAAGCTAGGTAGGGAAAGGGACTTGAGTGTTTGTGGAAGTTTTCTTTTACATCAAGTATGCAAAATGCTGGATCTCTGCTGCAGAATTTCTTACAGCCTTTAATATGTCAATTTAAATTTTGGGTTTCAATGTGGAGATATCACATTACACTAACTGATTGGACGCTAGGGTTGAAAGCATCTTTTTAATATCTCCTGGGATGCTGGTCTTGGGTAGGATATTTTGTATTATGCAAGTTCCTGCAGAACAGAGACTGTCACAATCGTATTTTAGCATATGGCAATTAGGGACTCAATAAACGTTTATTGAATTGAAATGGATTATAAATTAAAGAGGCTCTTAAAAGCATTTATCAGAGCCTTACAGTTGCATAGGCTTTTATTTTCTATTAAAAAAAGTTAATATTCTAGCCAGTGATTTATTCATTATTAGTTTGCAATAGGGCATGTATACTCACCCAGAGACAGATGGGGCTGGGGGTGAGGAGAATCACCACCCGGGGGAATGGTCATACTACAATCTCTTCTCCATTCTCCTCTTGGGATGTTGGGCATGCATGCACATACACCTGGCGTGGTTTGCAAGTCTCCAGATTCAGGACTAGAACCTTGGTTGGCCATGTGGGTGTCCAGCACCATAACCACCATGCCACTTGCTGGCTTTTGACCACTTATTTTAAACTTCAGAGAGCATACTAAAACAATATTTCTGCTTAATCCAAACATGAGTAATAAAGTCTCTGTTATTAAGGAAAAATAATTGATTGCATCCCAGCACACTATGTTTCAGCTGATATACCAGTTACCCCATTGCCATACATTAAAAGGATACTGTTCTGAAATGAAAGAGATGCTTAATTAAGAAATTTAAACCAAGTATTATAAATAAGAGTTTTGTTGACAAGATTCGTTTTTCTATAAATTTTAAAGCTATAAAATGGAGCTACTGCTCCATGTCCACAATAATAGTGAATGCTTCATCTTGCATCTACTTTGGAAATAGAAGAGTATCTGTTATTGGAGATAGTGTATTCTAAGTCATGAAACCACAATCAGTGTTGTAAGTTAGTCACTTTATATAAAGCAATGAAGGGAGACACCACTAAGTCAATGAGCCATTTAGAATATCCCTTTGTCAAAATGCTTGGGACCAGAAGTATTTAAGATGTTGGATTGTTTTTATTTTAAATGTTGGCATGTACATAATGATTTATCTTAGTGATGGGACCCAAGTCTAAACATAAAATTCTTCTATATTTCACACATACCTTATACACATAGCCTGATGGTAATTTTATAATATACTTTGGTATCTCAGTGTTTTGACTGCAGCAAATGAGGTCAGGAGTGGGATTTTCTACTTTTGGTGTCATGTTGATACTCCAACAGTTTTATATTTGGGGACATTTTGGAATTTGAACTATTTTTTAAAAGAATTCTTTCATTTATTATCATTATTATTTTCTTACTTTGACCAGAGAGAGAGAGAGAAAGGGAAAGTAGGAAAGCAAGCCTCCAGGTCTGGGACTCCAACCATGGTCAGCCATGTGAGAGTCCTATGCCCTAACCACCATGCCATATGCCAGCTCCTTGAACTATTTTTTAAAAGATTTATTTAATTTTATTTATTATTATTATTTTCTAATTTGCTATAGGGCACACATGCTCTCCAGAGAGAAAGAGAGAAAGAAAAAGCAAGCTACCAGGTCTGGGACTCAGACCATGGTCGGTCATGTGGGAGTCCAGCACCTTAACCACCATGCCACCTGCTAGGCCTGGATTTTGAATTTTTAGATTGGGGTGCTCAACCTATTGTTTTATATACTATTTTGTAAAAAGGAAAATATTTGAATAATTAAAGAGTTTTAGTCACTGTTGCTAAAATATTTCCTCTCCTGTGTCCTTTCCTTCATGAAAACCAGAAACATTATTCATATTTCAAAATCGTACAGGTGATATTTTCATGTTCATAAGTAACATCTGAAACCATTCATGTACTCTCGTAGGATACATAACTCTCATGATTCATTCTTTTGCCATTTCATTTAGTTGACTTACATTTTATTTTGAAACCTATTTCTTGACTTCATTTTCTTACTCTGAAGTCATTTAAACATAAATTTAAGTTGTGTTATATTATTTTGGTTTTTGGTTGGATTTTTTATTTGGTTTGATTTGATTTGGTTTTGGTTTGGTTTTTGATTTTGCTTTGTTTTACCTTTCCTCCATTTTGTGTTTGATTTTATTTTTAACATTCCATGTGCACCCACCATTTTTCCCTCAACAGTGACCTACCTCAGGATCTTTGTCCTCTGTACAGGCCTGGAGAATGGGAAGACCTGGCTTCAGAAAAGGATATCAACCCATTCAGTAAGTTCAAATCTATCAATAAGGAGAAACGACAGCAGAATGGAGAGAGAACCATTACTTTGGATTCCAAATCAATAGGACTTTTAGAGAAGTCAACAGAACACACAGATACAAAGTCACCAAGCAGCTCTATGTCAGGAAAGTTAAAGGCATGGGATTCCTCTAGGGAGGCAACCAGTGAGTCTCCCACATTGACTAAACTCAGCAAGGAATCTTCTGACACTCATGTTGCAAGTGAATCTACAGCCAAAGAAAACTCTCTTTTAGGGGAAGAGGATGACTTTGTTGATTTGGAAGAACTTTCTTCTCAAATAGATGGTCGCAGGGACAAGAGAGACACCTTGAAGGAATGCCTTTCTCTTGACCCAGAGGAGAAGAAGGAGGCGGAGTCACAAATAATCAGGTCTGCTATGGACATGCAGGTGCCATCAGCCCTGAATTTTACAGGAACAGAGAGTGATGCTGAACTTAAGGGGGCTCTAGACTTAGAAACCTGTGAGAAGCAAGATATAATGCCAGAAGTGGACAAGCAGTCTGGTTCTCCAGAAAGTCGAGTAGAAAATACGCTGAATATACATGAAGAGCTAGATAAAGTTAAACTCATTGAATATTACCTAAATAAGAACAAAGAAGGGTCACAGTTTTCTGAAAATTTGCAGAAGGCAGAATTAAGTGATGGCAAAAGTAGTGAACCAGTGGGAATAGACATCACCCTTAGTAGTTCTCTTCCTCAAGCAAGTGATCTGCGAACTGAGGGCAGTGAAGAGCCAGATAAAATGCAAGTGAAACAGAGAGATCCCCTTCCCCTGAAACTGAACAAAGAAGAAAATATGATTAATGAGTCTCTAGGTTCCTCTTTGGACTCTACTCTGGACAATAGCTGTCAAGGTGCACAAATGGATAAGAAATCTGAAATTCAGTTGTGGCTATTGAAGAGAATTCAGGTACCCATCGAAGGTAAGCACATGTCCATTTCTTTAATGTCTTGACGCTCTGGTTCTGAAACTTGCACATACAATAGCAAAATACAATCACTTAGAAACAATATTTTCTTAATAGAATATATCCTTGCTGATAGTGTTAATAACTGGGAAATAATGAACAGAATCTGGTTTCTGTTTTTGGAACTAGAACTATGACATAGATTTCCGATTTCTGCTTCAAGTTTACTTTATTAAATCTCTCAATGAACTTTCATTGTTTAACCTTGAATTTTCAAACCTAAAGGAGTTTAAAATGTTTTTGAAGAGATTTCAATCCAAACTGGTCCTCAGTAGCATTCATTAATATGTATCCTGGTAGATTATCACAATTCTCCATTTTTTGCTATCGTGTCAGTTTTCATGCATATTTCAAATACATAACATCTTATGTGATGCAGACCAACTTAAAACATTCAAAGCCTTTTCTTTTGCCCTAAAGAAAGTCTAAAAAATTTATTAGTTCTACTATGATGTCATTTGAAGTTTCTGTCATGTTTTGACTGTGAGAGGATTAGACATTACTTGTTAAGCTGAAAGGTTTTCTGTCACCAATACTGAGGAATATTTTACATGTGTGACTCAGATATACTTCCTTCAAAAGAAGAAAAAAGCAAGACCCCGCCCATGTTCCTGTGCATCAAAGTGGGAAAGCCAATGAGGAAATCCTTTGCCACTCACACCACAGCCATGGTCCAACAGTATGGCAAACGTCGGAAGCAGCCGGAGTACTGGTTTGCTGTTCCCCGGGAGAGGTGAGTAGAGGCTAAACTGGAAAATCTGTTCGTAAGTTAGGTTCAAATTGTATTTTGATAGTTTTTTTAATCTTAATACTTCACTTTATTCTCAGCTTTCTCTTGGCTGTCGATTTTAGACTTTCTAGAAGAATATTATGTGAGTGACTTTCTGTGAAGAATAGGTTGTTTTTGGAGAGATTTTTGCTGTAGGACATGTGTTCATTGGAGAGACAAAGAGATAGAAAGCGAGAAATCACCCCCTCACAACCCCAAAGCAAATGACCACACTGCAATCGCTTTTCTTCTATTCTCTTCTCAGGATTTTGGGAATGCACACACACACACACACACACACACACACACACACACACTCTGCATGAATTTTAAGCTTCCGGGTCCAGGACTCAAACTGCAGTTAACTATGTGGGAGTCCAGTGACATAACTGCTCCACTGTCTGTTGGTCCTGTGAAGGGTAGTTTTAATATAGCAAATTTTAGATCATCATAGGTGCTATGTCCTAAGCCACTTCCTTAACCTTCTGTTCAGTTGAGTTTTAAATGAAAGATTAGATATTCTCAAGTGCCAGTAATTGGAAGTGTTCTTCCTTTGAGAATAGAGGAATACCAAGGATAGATTTAAACTCCTCTAAGTGCAGTAAAGACCATGATTATAACTTTTCAAGTATAATCTGGGAACTAAAGATTATTTGGCCTCGTGGAAGGAGTATTTGACTTAGCAGCATGAAAATACAGCTTGTGATCTGCCTATTGCTAAAGAGATTTATATTTTTAAATCACCTAAGAAATTTTATTGGTTATGTAACAGATCTAGGAGAGTAGGGGTAGTGGACAGAACCATATAGGATAGTAGAGATCGCGGCATAGAAAAATGTCAGCAGTGTATCACTGAGTATGTGTTTATAATAAAAAACGTCAGTGTTTTCCTTTTGTATATGTGGTAGAATACAAATATCTTTACAGAGGACTTAGAAATAGTTTTCAGAATTGCTAAGCGTTGCTATTTCTTTGCTAGTCACCATCATCATCAGCTGGGTAGATGTTTTGGCTAGCATGCCTGCCCAGAGCAAATATATTCAGTGAGCTTCTTGACATGACTTCCCAATAAAGCAAAATTTAATTCCAAGCAAGGGCACACTTTCTGGCTCATTATTTCTCAGAACAAGAATTCTCACCAGGAGATTTGCCTCATTTAATATATTATAACTTCATGTGACGAAAAATAGGATTTTTATTCATGAATTTTCAAATGGCTTTTCTCTTTCTTACACACAAATCCATGTTAACATTGACATTTAACATAATTTGTTTTACATTTATGTAATATATTTCTTCACCTGCGCCTGCAACCCGCGTAGTATCTGACTAAATTTTAAACTCAGGATAATGGGGGATGGGGAGAAGAGACATATTTTGTTGTTATTTTAGAATGTTAGAACAAGTAACATAAACTTCTGCAGCCATGTAAAAATTGGAGTTGCAGAATTAGAATTTTACAGCTAGATAATATCTTAGAGAGAGAGGCCAATTCTTGATTTTCTAGGTGAGGAAAATAGAGTACTCAAACTCAGCCACACTAAGGTTTTCTTCATGACTATCTTCATCTGTCACAAAAATTACCTGTCATAATATCACCTTTTCTCTGAGAAAGTATATTGTTCATAATATAAGAAAATTGTTTCTCCCCCTTATTTTGTTATCTTTAATGGAATTGTGAGCACTAAAGCCTCTTGTAGAATAATTGTAGCAGTCACATATATGCAATTATTTTATTGTCATTCTTTAACCCAGAAGGAATCCTTATTGTTCAAGTAGTATTTCTCTTTGACCTCTTATGCAAGTAGTTGCTGTGAGCTGTTTAAAGTAGGTCACTTGTTGAATTCCATTACACTGTACTTTATAGAGTTCATGATTGATTTGTTTTTGAGCAGAACATGATTTGGAATACTTAGATTTTTTTGGTGTGTGGATGTTAGAAAATTTTGTTGTAATTTATCCCTTTTGTATTCCATGTCTACCAGCCCTAAAATAACCCACATTTTAGTTTAAGAGGAGAAAGATAGAGCAGTCCTATAATAAATTCTCATCCAGGGTTCCAAGTGTACAGTAATAAATAAGTTCATTTTTGTTTCTAATTTATGAAATTCTTTGGGACTTAAAGCTAGTCAGGGATCCAACTAGTGGCTTGGTGGTTAAGGCACTAGATTCCCACCTGGCCGACTGCGATTTGAGTCCTGGACCTTGTGGCTTGAAAACCACCACAAATGATTGATAAATAAATAAAGTGATTAATTAATGAAAAAGAAAGCTCAACAGACTTTTTTATTTTTAAGAGAGATTTTTGCTATAGGGTGTGTGTGCTCACTGGAAAGACAGAGAGACAGAAAGCAAGAAATCATCCCAAGTGGCTGATGGCCACACTGCCATCTCTTCTCCATTCTCCTCTTGGGATTTTGGGCATGCATGCATGTGTATGTGCCCAGCATGAGTTTTAAGCCACCAGGTCAGGAACTTGAGCCATGGCTGACTATGTGGGAGTCCAGCAACATGACCATTATGCCATCTGCCGGTCCCTCAATAAACGTTTTTAAGGGGGAGCTAAGAGCACCATGCAGTGCTTTTCTCACTCTGATAGTTTCTGGATTGCTTTATGACAGCAAACTAAATGTTTCTGCTTTGCTTTTTTTTTTTTTTTTTTTTTAAAAGAACTATTTTATTTAACTTTATTTATTCATTGATTTCATTTTAATTTGACCAGAGAGGGGCAGAGCGAGAGCAAGAGTGAGAGTGAGAGAGAGAGAGAGAGAGAAAGAGAGAAAGTGAGAAAACAAGTCTCCAGGCAGACGTGTGAGAGTCCAGTGCCCTTAATCACCATGCCACCTGCTGGCCCTCTGCTTTGCTTTTTATTTAATAGATCCATGCATCCCCTGGAGTTTCAGTAGCAGGTTAAAGTCATCCTCTCAGCGTCTCCCTTCTTAGATTACAGTGTCCTCATATAGATGTGACCATTTGTTCTTTTAAACTGGTGTCTTTGACTCATCTAATACACCAAAACTCCATGTCATAGGAAACATATCTCGATGTTGATAGAACTCCAGAAAGGTTTCACTATTCATCTCTATTGTTCCTAATACTTTAAAAAAGTGTTTGCTTCTTCCTTTCTTGTTGTTGCTAAGAAATGAACTCTTATCAAATTTTGCTTTCTTTGTTTACAATATGTTTTTGAGTTCTTTAATCCTGTCATTGAATGAAGTCTCCCAAGTAAGGAAATGATAGGGTCAGAGGCAGGGGAACAAATGCTGAAAACCCTTTGTAGTCTCTATTTGTCTTTGTTCTGAGTGGGTGTTTGTGTGTGTGTGTGTGTGTGTGTGTGTGTGAGTGTGTATTTTCCTGTAGCAACTGTTATTAAATTTTAGATACTAGAAATTAGAGATGTTAAAAGCTACTTAAATACACAATAATTTATTTTCCGTATTAGAAGTTGTCAGGCTCTAAACTTCTGTGAATTCAGAAAAGCACACTCCTGTATATGGCTACTTGGCCCGTGCTCAGATTCACTAGGGATAAGTGCATTCACTTCCTGTTTCCATTGCAGCTTGCAGAATGAGTCACTTTTCTTGAATCAGCTGAGGATGTGCTTGGGACATTTGCAAAATTTCTAGAACTCATCTTACACACCTGGGAGATCAGGCTTTTTCTACTCTCACTCTTAGTGCTAATGTAAACATGAGGACAGTGGATAATTCCAACAGATTTTAATTATCCAATATAGGATCTCTTAATCGTGGACCTATTGACATTTTGTAGCTGCTTAATTCTTTGCTGTCACAGGATGTCCGACAAATTGGAGACTATTTAGTGACATCCATGGCCTCTACCCACTAGCTGCCAATAGCACCTTTCCCTTTATGACAAGCACTTAAAGTGCCTGCACACATTGTCAGGTGTCCTCTGGAGGACAAAATCCCTTGACGTTGAGAACCCCTGGTCAAGCGTTAGACCTGGACCTATAGATCATTCTGGATGTGGTTGTGAGCTACTGTAGCTAGGTAATTAAGGGACTAGACTATTTAAATCTTCATTGTATTTGGTAATATTCACCCATCTGTATATAGTATAGTATTTTCTTTACTAAACTCTAGTTTCTTAAAAACCTTTTTGCAAGAATTTTCTTTAAAAAATTTTAACACTTTTTTGTTAATTTGTAGGGTTTTTTAATAATTATTTATTTTACTTTATTTATTCATTCATTTATTTTTTGATTTGACCAGAGAGAGATAGAGGGAGAGAGTGAGAGAGGAAGTGAGAAAGCAAGCCAGTAGATTCAGGACTTGAACCCTGGTCGGCTATATGGGAGTGTCCAGCACCTTAACCACCACGCCATCTGCTGGTCCCCCCTAATTTGTAGTTTTTAATCTATAAAATAAATATTTCTGGGCCAGGAGGTGGCATGGAGGTTAAGGCACTGGATCCCACATAGCCAACTGCACTGTTCTAGTCTGGGACCTGAGTGGCTTGGAAATCACACTAGCTACACTTGCGTGTGCCCAAGACTCTGAGAAGAGAATGGAGATGAAGTTGATTGTGGTGTGGCCAACCCCCATGGGGGGTGATTTCTTACTTTCTCTCTCTTTCTCTCTCTCTCTCTCTCTCTCTCTCTCTCTCTCTCTCTCTTTCTGATGCTTGGCATACACCCTATAGCAAACACCAAAAAATCAAAAAGAAAAAGAAAAAAATATCTTTGTGTTCTCTGGAAGGCAGTCATAAATTGATAGAAGCAATAAGGTTATTGGGATTGACAACTTTTATTTTTATATTTTCACTTTGCATAAGCTTCTGCTGGAAGCTATCTAAAGTATAAAAAGAAGACAGTACTGTCTCTTGCCTTGAAAGATGTATGGAGTTTGGGGCTCCCTGACTCAGGCATGAAGGGCTCCAAAATAATGAACCCTAGGATCAAGTAGATGTGAATGAGAATCCCTAGGAAGTGTATATCCTGGAATAAGATACATTGCCCCCTGGAAACATAATTTCTTCATTTGAAAAAAGGCTCACCGAGAGTGTTAAATAATTAGACCGTATTTGAACAGTTATGGAGTGCATACTTCCTGGCAGGCACTGGGCTAGTTCCAGGTCAAAGGACTGGGGCCCTCCCTACTTTGAGGACCTTATGAAAAACTATTGAAAATAATTCCCATTCCTTACTGTATGATTGTATGCATAGATTTAGATACTGTTCTATGTAGAAAATACTAGAATTGTCCTTTTTTTTCTCCCCTCTTCTTTCTCAATAGCAAGCAACTCTTTCCTTTTTAGAAAGAACCAATAACTCAGGTTCAAACAAAAACTATTCTCTTGTTTACAATTATGGCATGTTAATTTCTGAAATGTTTTATAAGTAATTTTATATTATGCAGCTTTAAGATAAATAAGACATAAATGCATTAAATAGCAGGAATTATGTAGAATTTGCCAAGTCATGCATAAATGCTTAATCCAAGCTGAATTAATTGGTTACTTTGATTTGTATAATAAGTAAACTAATAAAATGGGAAAAAGGAGAGGTAGAGGGGGAGCCCATGGATTAAAAAAAAATTGTACTGAGCCAGCCTGTTGCATGGTGGATCCCATCTAGTCCCAATCTGGAGTCCTGGAAAACATGCCTGGCATGTGTGCATGCCCAAAACCCCAGGAAGGGAATGAAGGAGAAAGGATTGAGGCATGGCCAACCCCTTGTGAGGTGCTTTCTCACTTTCCCTCTCACTCTACATCTCTCTCTCCCCTGTAAGTACACATGTCCTATAGCAAATTTTCAAAATAATAATAATAATGCTAAAATAATTGAACATGCAGTACAGAAAAGCTGAAAGGACATAGGGACTGAATCTATTTTGCTCTCAACTTTTTCCACTTGCTATATTGTACACATTCTCTATATCATGTAACTATCTTATTATCTGTATGTGAACAATATATTAGGTCATCAGGAAAGTCATGGTGTATTTTTCTATTTTTCTACACAAAAATGCATCATGGCTTTCCTAAGACGTAATAGTTAGTACCACCATTATGTTTTCTGATTGATTTTGTTATGCCCCTACTTGGGATATTAAGTTATTTCAAAATTGTTGCTATTATAAGCAATACTATTAATACAATAAATATCTTTATAAAATATTTCAGATAGTCTTACCAAATCAAAGAGTATGTTTAGGCTTTAAATACATGTTGTATATGAAAATACCTGTCAAGCTATACAGTCACAGGCATAAGGGTGTTCTTATCCCCACATGCTGGGAAATCTAAGTATTATGATTCTTTATCAGTTTGGTAAATAAAACGGAAGCAAATGTAACTTTAAAATGTTTCATTTTATTTTATTTATTTTTGGGGGGCGGGGGGGGGTTGCCATAGGGCATGCATGCTCGCTAGAGAGAAGCAGAGAGGAAAAGTGAAAAATCATTCTTTATGGGGGATGGCCATGCTACAGTCCCTTCGTCTTCATTCACTTTCTGAGATTCACTAAAGTATTCACTCTTAGTTATTTAGAGCAAAACTGTAAGTTATGAGTATTGAAACTTTTATGATGTGCCATTCATCTGAAATCTTACTCATTTTAAAACCATGAGGGTTGAGTGTCATTGGACCCTGATATAATTCTGTGGCCTAAAATGCAACCTTATGTACTGCATCACTTTATTCTGGTTGAGCAACATACTTTTACAAAGATGCTCCTATGGTATCTTTTTAAATATTTTTAAATTATTTTATTATTATTATTATTGTTTTTTAATTTGCTATAAGGCAGGTATGCTCATCAAAGAGAGATAGAGAGAGAGAAGGGGAAAGCAAGAAAGCAAGCCATCAGGTTCAGGAATTGAACCGTTGTTGGCTATATAGGAATCGAATGCCTCAATCACCGTGTCACCTGCTAGCTCCAGCTCCTATGATATCTTAAAAGTAAGATTGTCATTCTCAACTCAAAGGAGAATATGGAATAAATTAACCCACCAACTGAACTATTTATCTCCCAGATCTAAACTGGAGAGAGTTAAGAATGTAGGCAGAACATCAAATAGATGCCTTCCTTGCTTCTGTGCTAGGCATGCTACTAGGGCTGGTATTTTGCTTGAGTTATTTTATTTAATATGCGTAGTAGTTCTATGAGGCATGTGGTGCTATTTCCTGTTTTACTAATGAGGAAACTGGGAACTCACCTTACTCAAGAGAGCAGATTTCAGGCCCAACATACCTTAGTGTGTATTGGTTGATGCTGCTACTTTCCATGCTGATCCCACATGGGAAGCCCAGGGTTCAAATCCCAATCCACCCTAAAGGAGTCAGCATTGATGACACAGCCCTATGGTCCCAGCTAGAGGCTGAGGCAAAAGGATCACAACATAGCAAGACCCTGTCTTCAGAAAAAAAGTAGTAATATCAGATCCCATTTTCATTGCCTTACACCTGAGCAGGCTGTTGAAATTATATTAATTATACTTTTTATTTGGGCTGAAAAATCACTGAAGTGGAAGTAAGAGAGTGATAGTTTACATACTTAGTCATATGTGGGCTAGTGAGGGAATGAAGATTTGTAGCATCTCCAGATTTATTCATCTTAGACAGTGCCAAAATGCCTTTTATCTGGCCAGATATATTTCAGCACCTATGAGGAGAGGAAGTCATTCATATTTTATAAATGGCATCCCAGGGATATCATTATTTGAGTGTAGGAGGTCTCACTAGAACATTATATGGAAATGGAGAACTTGATTCCAATTTCCTATCCTCATTAGTTCCTGTTTTTCTGTTCTCTTAAATGAAATGTTTTTGCTTAGTTGCATGCTGCTTTTGTAGCACTGGGTCATTATTTAGAATGAACTTTTATTTATTTATTTTTTTGCCAGTGATTACCTGGTGAAAAGCAACAACAAAACAAAATGCCATCCTCCAAAGCTTGTAATCACAAGATCCAGACACCTTATTTGACATTGCTCTTAGTAATGTAAACGATGTATGTGAACATAGTACCTTACACCTAAAATGTGCTTTGCTATTCTCTAGTTCTCCCCTGAAAACCTGTTTTGTATGTGATGGCCACAATAACATCTTAAAAAGGCATTTTGATCTTAGCACATAGCCACAAAAACATCTTAAGCCTTAGGACTATAGTCTAAACTCCTAATTTGTTTTTTTTGTTTGTTTGTTTTTTGTTTTTTTTTGGAGAGGTTTTTGCTATAGGGCGCGTGCGCTCGCCAGACAGACAGAGAGACATAGAGACAGAAAGCGAGAAATCACCCCCCAGGGGGGATGGTCATGCCGCAATCCCTTCTCCTCCAATTCTCCTCCAGGATCTTGGGCACACACACGCACATGCACCCGGCGTGAGTTTTAAGCCACCGGGTCTGGGATGCGAACCACGGTCAACTACATGGGAGTCCAGCGACATAACCATTACGCTAACTGCTGGTTCCCACTCCTAATTTGTTTTTAAAAGCCCTTTCTAAACTAGGGTTGCTTTTCAGCTTTTTCTTGATCTGTTTGAATCTGTAGCTTTACTGCCATCAGTCATTTTGCTAACTTTACTACACAAGTTCAGAATCTTTCCAGCTTGACACCTTTTTAAACAGTATATTCTTGAATTCCAGTAGATCTCCTTTCTTCCCTACCTGGGCAAATCTTTGTTTCCTCGAACAGTACTCTGTGCAATGACCTCTCCCTGGACTGGCAGTTACAGTCCTTTCCCAACCTACCCTAACTAAGTAACACAGCAAGAAAGTACTAGGGGGAGGAACTGGCGTCTGGCAGCCTTACCCATACAAAAGCAATCAGTCTCGGTTTCTAAATTCAGAAATGTGAGGAACTAGAATCTGTGGAGGAGTGTGTCCTGTTTCACAGATATGAAAGCAAAGGAAATTAACAAAGAATGCTTGTCTTAGCTTGATGGGTACTACGTTTAGCTTTGTAATAAAACCATCCAGGAACCTTTAAACATGGAGTTTTAAGGTCCTTCCCTTGAATATTCTGCTTCTTTGGATTTGGGTTAAGACCCCAGAATCTGTTAAACGTCTTCCATCTTGTGGTAAACAGAAGGGTACTATTTCATACTTCCTTTACATGAACATTCAGTAACATTTAACAGGACTGACCATCTTCCCTGTTGCGTAACACTCTTTCCTCCTCTCTACCATCCGTTTCCAGTCTTTTCCTTCTCCGCTTCCTCATTAAATACTATCCTTTTAGTGACCCTCTCTCTTTGTCATTATAGGAAAAGACTTCGAAAAGTTCATGAAAAAGATGGAGTTAAAGTTCATTTTGGTGCAAAAAAATTTTGAAATTCACATATATATTTTTCATAATAGGAATTTCCTGTGAACTTTTGGAAGAGTGCCTTGTACATTCAATTGCCTACACCCAGTAATGGTCTCTCATTTCCAGTTATTTTCAGTCTTGAACCTCCTACTGAACTGGAAACACACTCACACCTATCTTCAAGATTTGGATCATCCACGGATCAAACCATCTTAACTCTGACTATGCCTACCTCACTACACGAGGCTTCTTATTTCCATTTTCATTCCTGCCACTGTCCCCACAACTCATGCCTCTTGCCTTCATCATAGTAAATGGTTTAGCTAGCAGTTTCATCCCTGAAGCGGGAATGAGGGCAGATTCCTGCATTTCAGTCACCTGCTACATTAGTCAGCCACCATATCGAGCTTACCCTATCATTTCAGTTCTCTTGGATCTTTTCCTTCTATTCTGGCTTTTCTGTGAACAGCCGGCTGTGTTTCAACTTTAAAATATGTAAATCAGAGGCCAGATCTATAGCCTGATGGTTAAGGCAGCCAGATCCCACATGGCTGACCATGCGATTCGAGTTTTGATCCAGCAGCTTGAGCTGGGTGTGTGTGTGCAAGTATGCCAACATCTTGAGAGGGGGCAGAGATGGAGAAAGGGTTGTGGTGTGACCATTCCCCATGAGGTGGGTGCTTTCTCCTCTCCCTCTCTCATTATTTTGCTGTCTCTGTCTAGCAAGTGCACATACCCTCTAGGGGAAAAAAAAGGGAGTAAATCAGACTTGATAGCTTGTTTGAGATACCTGACTTCCCTCCCATAGCCACCTCGCTGAAGTATACTTTACATTAGTTCAAATGTCTCTCTAAGAAGCTTTCCCTGTCTGTTTTACATGCCTCTCCTCTGTCCTCCCCGCCTGTGTCATAGGACTTCCTACTCTCCCACAGATATGGATTGCCTGGGGCTTTTTGCTGCTGGACTTTCAGCTTTCTGTGGATAGAGACCAAGTTATATGACATTGTGTCCTAGAACTAGCATAGAATTTAGTATATAATAAATATGCTTGAATGGATGCATGAATAAATGAGCCTATGGTCTAATAGGCGAAAATGTATTTGTTATTCTTTATAACTAAAAAAAGATACCGGGTATGGAAATAGCTTTAATTGGACTAATGTTCAGTGTATTCTGGATAGGAAAACTCATTTGGAATGCTATGATGATATACAGTGAATGAATATAAAATAAATTTTAAAAGTGAATTGTAAGTAGTTCTGTGCAACAAATGACAAAATTCTAATTTTCTTCTTTTTGCTCTTTCATATTCTTTAAATGTTATATAACTCTATTACCATACCCATTATCTTCAACAGATCATTTTCTCTTTTGTGTTTCTTAACTGTTTTACTTCTTTTTTTATTCCCCTTGATTCCCTCCCTTTCATCCTCTGCCATTTTCTACCCTCCTCCCGCACCATCTCTGGTGTTCTACTATTCATTTTATTTGTGTGACCATTCAGCCTTTATTCTATGTGTGGATAAAAGGAATACACCACACGTAAATTGCTTTTACTTAAAATAAGTATCTTCTCTGCCATTAAATGTTCTATCTGCATACATTTATTGAGGATACATTCCATTTAAAACAAAAAGTAAAATCTTTTTAGTATTGATTCTTTTATTAAACTCATTTTACAATGGGTAGATGTCCAAGCGGTAAGGAACTTCATGAAGACTGGGCAAAATGCTCATAACAGCACTTTTCTTGAAGAATAAAAAATGAATTAAAGGAGTTACGAGCTGACCTAGTTTTTCTAGTGTGAAATCTTTAACCACAGTTAATGTAGAATTTTCTGATCAAAAGTCACTTTGCTTTCAATGGGATCAGGCCAAATTGTAATCTTTAATGACTGTCCATGCTAAGACCAGGGTGCTGAACATTTTTTAAATACTGCATTTTATAGAATGTAGGTCATACTCAACCAAACCAGGTGTATTTCAGAATATAAACCCTGTGATTTCTAAGTGTGACACACCATTATCTCATACTGTCATCTTATGGTGATATTTTAAGATCAGAATGTCACTAGTGAAGACTAAACCCAAGGCCCAGTGCACACCAATACTTGGGAGGCTGGAAGTGACATGGGAGGTCTGGGTTTGGTTCTGAGACAACCAAAACACACCAGGGACAGCGTGTGTGCTTGGGATCCTAGCTTGGGAGTCTGGGGCAGGAGAATCACAATACTGTGAGTGAGACCTTGACAAAGTACCTTGACAGGTACTCTTTCCTTTCCCCTACTTACCTCTCCCCCCATCATTAAAATAAAAAAGAATAGCCCCCCAAAATGTCTCCACAGTAATCCCTGAAAGAATTGTCTTCTATCTGATACACATTTTAGAATGGTACTGAACAAAGGTTATATGATTTGTAGTCCTTTATGTAACTATTCTCACCTCTTTTCTTTAAAAATACCTTAAAAGGTTTCAAAATGATATTGCTTCCTCTCATTCCTTTCCTAGTTATTTTACCTTTTGTGTCATCAATTTGAAATTGTAGAAGTTCATTACCTTCCAGAAAGACCTTATTAAACTGTCACCCTTCAGTGACTTTGGTAACCAGCTTTGGCAAATACCTTGAGTTAATTATTGACTCCCTAGAGAGTTCTAAGCTTTTGAAAAAATACCCTCCTTTATAAGTGAGCTCTCCACTGTGGTGGCTGTGCTTCCCGGTGGAGGAGTACTTTGGAGAGTAGCTCGGGAGCCTATTTCCACTGCAGGTGAATTAATCCCTGCAATGGGTGCTGCACACAGTGTTTGGGAGTAAGTATGCAGAAACAGTAATTATTGCAAACTTACATGCCTGTAGGGGTGAGGCTGAAGAATGGAGGTAAGGGAAGCTTGGGTCAAGGTTAATTACTGAAGCCGGCCCTAGGGAGCACCTGCTATGTACCCTGGTAGCTGTGTGCAAATGTAGGCCTAGTATTGTTAGATCTTCTCATCCTTTTCAAAGGAAGCTGAAGTATAAATTATGTGTGTCAAATCTATCCAATTTTTAAGTATTGGCCACTGTTTAATTTTAAAAAAAAAAAATGAACTGACCAGAAAGAACATATCTACTGCTGCTATAGGCTGCCAACCTTAGGCTCACAGTGTTGATATTAATATAAACTTTTAGTTTTTCCTTATTTTTAAGTTATATCAGAGGTTTTCATCTTAGGGCACATGCACTTAGCAGAGAGAGAGAGACAGACAGACAGACAGAAACAGTGAGAGAGAAAGTGAAAAAACACCCCCCCCCCCATGGGGGGGTTGGCATGTTGCAATTTTTTCTCCTCCATTTTCCTTCCAGGAACTTGGGCACATGTGCCTGGCATGAGTTTTAAGCCACCTGGCTTAGGACTCAAACCATGAACAGCCATGTAGGAGTCCAGTGATGTAACCACTATGCCATCTGCTGGCTCTGGCTTTTTCTTATTTTTTGAGTGACCTTTATTTAGCTGTAGGTGGTGTTTTGAGCAATGTTTCCCAAAAGAGCTTTACTACTATTTTTGGTGAACCAGAATAATAAAAGTTTTTGCAGCTTTATTGGAGTACAGTTAACATTTAAAAATTGTATATATTTAAGGTGTACATCCTGATGATTTCATCTGTGTATACACTGTGAAATATATGCCACCATCAAGCTAGTCGGCATATTCATCATTTCATGTATTTACCATTTACTTTGTCTTTTCTTGTGAAAACCGTATTAGCAAATTTCAAGTATATAATATGATATCATTAATTATGGTCCTATTGATGTACATTAGATGCCAAGAACTACATTAGTTGGTACATTGCAAATAAAGGTTTTTTTTTTTTCTCTTTTTAAAAATTTTGTTTTATAAATACAAGAAAAACCTTTAAAAATGGACAGTATGCCAGGTCATTACTGATCATTATTCAACTTGTAGAATATTGAAACTCAAGGGACCTTATGGGGCAAGGTAAATGACCTTTTTTCACATAAAGACTTCTGGCCAAGCCATTGAGACTGGACGAAAAGGTGATGGCTATCTAGCAACACTCTCAGTGGTGGATGCTTTGCCCTGGCTTCTATAGCTATATTCACAATGGAGGCTTTAGATTGAAGTGCATTTAAATACTTTTAACTTATAATCAACTGTTTAAGTGAGAATGCGACTGTATGCACATACGTTTTAGTACTTTCTAGGCCACGTCCTTTCTCTCATTTTCTCTTTCTTACATGGTTTTGTTCAATTTTTCCCATTCTTTGTGCCATAATATACTCTGAAATATGCTTTAATGTAATAGCCCTTAAAGTGCTTAATGGTTCCCGCTTATAACTTGTGGATGGTTTAAAGGTTACGTTTTGCTGTGTGTTGTCCCAATCTCTTTTTTGACCAGTAGTCAAGTGGCATTTGAAAGGCCAATAATGCCTTAACTGCCTCTGGGTCATTTTGGTCAAGTTTGTTGGTTTATATGGTGGCAAGATTTTAGATAGATTTTACATAGAAGAGACTTTCTTAAAGGATCTGTCCAAAAGCAGAATGAACTTCCTTGCACATTTAGTACTTTTTTTTTTTTTCCAAGTTTATGTGTTTATTTTTTCTATTGGGGGAGCACACCATCAGAGTCTTTGTGCTGTGGTTCATCCCCAGTTTCTGCTGGTTTGGATACAGGTCGATGTGCAGATGCCTCCCTTCTTATCCCTGCTCCTACCCTAGCATGTTCAGGGAGGTTCTGGACGTGAACCCAGGACCCTTCCCATGTGGGCCCAGTTGCATTACTTCTACTCCAACATCTGGCCCCCATATGTAATGTTTCTGATACCAATATGAGAAACTAGGTTTTCTTATTTTGATTTTAGAAACTCAGAGAGATTGAGGCCAGAAGGTACAAGACTGTCCCACGTGGAAAGATTTCTTATTCAGGTCCTGAGATCTGCCTGATTCTATCCAGCATGCCTCTGCCCATGATTGAGGGCTGGCTGAAGATGCGGGGTGGGTTATGGCATCAGGACCTTGTTGGGGTATGCTCTCTCTCCGAAGAAAGATTAAGAACCTTTCACAAAGCCTCTAGCTAGTAACAAGTAAAACCAGTTTCGGGACCAGCAGTTAGCATAATGGCTATGTTGCTGGACTTCCACGTAGTCAACCGCGGCTCGTGTCCCAGACCTGGTGGCTTAAAACTCACTCCGGGCGCGTGTGCGTGCGTGCCCAAGATCCCGAGAGGAGAATGGAGGAGAAGGGATTGCGGTGTGGCCATCCCCCCTGGGGGGGTGATTTCTCGCTTTCTGTCTCTCTGTCTCTCTCTGTCTGGCGAGCGCACACGCCCTATAGCAAAAACCTCTTCAAAAAAAAAAAAAAAAAAAAAAAAACAGGTAAAACCAGTTTCACTTGAAATGTGTGTTTTCTAACTTTACCTCATAGCTATGTTTCAATTTAAAAGTAGGAGTAAGGGAAGCAATATTAAATTAAATTCCACCATAACCAGTAATGAGTCTTGCTCAGTAAAAAAGCTTTAATTCTCCCTAAAATCCATACACCTGTTTTGTTCTAAGCATCAGCTCCCAGATTTTTCATCAGGTTTTCTTTTTTCTGAAAGAGATTTTTGGTATAGCTTGTGTGTGCTCACCAGAGAGACAGAGATAGAAAGACAAAGCGAGAAATCACCCTACAGGGGTGATGGCCACGCCAAAATCCCTTTTCCTCCATTCTTCTCTTGGGACATTGAGCACACACGCACACACACCAGGGATAAATTTTAAATTGCCAGTTCCGGGACTCGAACTGCAGTCAGTTATGTGGGAATCCAACGATGTAACCATTAGGTCATCTGCTGGCCCCTTCATCAAGTTCTCTATCCCTTAATCCTCCAGCTTGTCAGTGATAGGCACTTACTAACTGGTAAAACCAGGCCTATGAGGCTGACCATGAAAGAAATGAGAAAGCATAGTGCATAAATGGGAAAGCATGATGGTAAACGTACTCAAAAGTATGTTGCTTATGGGGCCAGCAGGTGGCATAGTGATTAAGGTACTGGACTCCCACGTGGCCGACAGGCAGTTCAAGTTCTGGACCAGATGACTTTAACACACCAGGCATGCGTGTGCATACATGACCAAAATCCTGTGATGGGGGGAACCAGCAGTTAGCGTAATGGCTATGTCACTGGACTCCCACGTAGTCGACCGCGGTTCGCATCCCGGACCCGGTGGCTTAAAACTCACGCCGGGCGCGTGTGCGTGCGTGCCCAAGATCCCGAGAGGAGAATGGAGGAGAAGGGATTGTGGCGTGACCATCCCCCTGGGGGTGATTTCTCGCTTTCTGTCTCTATGTCTCTCTCTCTGGCAAGCGCACGCGCCGTATAGCAAAAATCTCTCAAAAAAAAAAAAAAAAAAACCTGAGAGGAGAATGGAAGAGAAGTGGTTGCAGCATGCTCATCCGTCCTAGGTGATTTCTCATTTTCTTTTTCTCTGTCTCTCTGGTTAGTGCACAAGCCCTATAACAAAAATCACTCCAAGAAAAGAAATGTTGCTTATGACCATGAACTGCCCTGATGTTGATTCTGGACCCACCCTAGTGTGCTGTGTGACCTTGGGTGGGTTCATCAATGTGTGCGTGTATTTCTTCATCCATTAAACAGGAGTGATTACAGTAGTGGCTACCCCCTGAGGTGAGAGTGAGAGTAAATGAGCTTGTCAGTACACTCAATGAAAGCCAGTTGCTGCTGCCGCTGCTGTTACTTCTTCCACCTGCAGAGCTCTGCTGCCTGTGAGGTAAAGCACTGCCCTCCAAGAACCCGTGTCATGTACCTTCTTTGCATTACTTCTTCAGAGATCACAACTTTTCTGCTAAATGGGGATTTGTTACTCGAGTTTGGTGTGTCCTTTGGGGTATATACAAAAGGAGCCTTGTATTGAAGAAGGAGAGCTTTGGGAACCAGCAGTTAGCATAATGGCTATGTCGCTGGACTCCCACGTAGTCGACTGCGGTTCGCATCCCGGACCCGGTGGCTTAAAACTCACACTGGGCGCGTGTGCGTGCGTGCCCAAGATCCCGAGAGGAGAATGGAGGAGAAGGGATTGCGGCATGGCCATCCCCCCGGGGGGTGATTTCTCGCTTTCTGTCTCTCTGTCTCTCTCTGTCTGGCGAGCTCACACGCCCGATAGCGAAAACCTCTCAAAAAAAAAAAAAAAGGAGAGCTTTGAGGTTTATGAAGAAACCTGAAGAAGCCCACATTTGGAACTGAACAGAGAATGTGCACAAAGCACACATGCCCATACTGTTGTCAGATGACTTGGTTTTGTGCCCGGAGAGGTGTGTATGTCAGGTTTCGGTTCATGCTCACTACCACGTTGGCCCTAATCTTGATTATCTCTTGCCTGGATTCCTGCTATAGCCGTGGTACAAAGCCTTTGTTTCTGGCAGTCCTATCTCATCCTAGCCTTCCCTTTTTGGCTCTATAGCAATCTTTCTAAGCCACAAATCTGACCATGCCTCTTTCCATGGGAACCGGGTACAGCATCCCCATGTCTACAGCAGCATTTCTCACACTCAGCTGGTCTCCTGTGCTTACCTCACAGAGGTCTCCCTGTCTTCACACCTTCTATACTGTAGTTGATTTATTTAATAAGTAAATTCTTATTTTTTGAGAGAGATCTTGCTATAGGGCATGTGTGCTCACTGGAGAGACAGAGAGATAGAAAGCGAGAAATCACCTCCCAGTGGGGTTGGCCACGCCACAATCCCTTCTCCTCCATTCTCCTCTCAGGATCTTGGGTATGCACGCACACGCGCCCAGTGTGAGTTTTAAGTTTCCAGGTTTAATACTCAAACCACGGTCTACTAAGTAGGAGTCAAGCGACATAACCATTACACCATCTGCTGGTCCCAATAAGTAAATTCTTTAAGGACTTTAGTTAGCCTTTTCCTGAGCAGTGGTATCTGTAAAATGAGTAATATTAAATGCTTGTTGTATTTATTACTAATACCCTTCAAATAAGTATGCAGGGATTAAAATCTGTTCTTTTGTGAACTCTCTGAAGTCACTGGGGCTGCCCCTGTCACGCTTTGGGAAACAGTGGCCTTAGGGTAAGGTCCAAGCATTTTATCACATCATGCCCAGTGTGACCCAGTTACTCACTCTTTCCGGCTTCTTCCCTCTTATCTCCTGTTACTCTGGTAAGCAAAGGGTAAGCCTTGCTCTTTTACTCCTGCGGCAGTTCCTGCTCTGCTTGTGCAGTTTCTGTTCAACACAAATAGCCCAGTTCAAATGCCATTAACCTCTGTCACCATCTTGTGGTGGCGAGCTATGTTAGGGTGTTCTGTTTATGTGCTGCCACCTGAGTAGTCTAAAGCAGGGCCTGGGTTTCCTACAGCCCTGTCCCCATCATAGAACCCCCTGCCAGAAGCCACCAGTGACACCCTTCTCTTCATATGTCATGCTCCTTCTGGAAGAATGCCAGCACCTCTTCCTCTTGCCTCCTGCCTTACGTGCTTTTCCCCTGGGCTTAACCTTGTCACCACTTATTTACAAAACGAAGAAAGAAAGAAAGAAAGAAAGAAAGAAAGAAAGAAAGAAAGAAAGGAAGGAAGGAAGGAAGGAAGGAAGAAAAAAAGAAAGAAAGGAAGGAAAGAAGGAAGAAGAAAGAGAAAGAGAAATAACCATGAGAGCCCAGAGTCAGAACAGATCCTGGAGACAAGATTCTAGAGCATGCACTGCAGCAGAGAGTGCATTAGGAGTGCTGCACACAGCAACGTCCTCTGACTTCCCTAAGGAGCTTGAATTTATCCTCAAACCTATGGGAGGTATAGAAGGGTTTCATATCACTTGGTGAAGTGATCACATTTGCATTTTATAAGATTTCTTCTACTGCTCTGCTATTTCTTCTAGGCTTCTTTCCAAGACTCCTGCTTCCTTTCATCATGTTAGTGTTCCCAGTACCTAGTACTTGACCCAGTTCTCTGCTTACATGTATTCCCATACCCACGGCTTCTGGACCAGTTGGCAGCCAGGGTGGCTGTAATTACTGGCAGTTGTGGGCTCAGCCAGAGACCTGGGATAATGTCCTGCCACTCAGGCCCAAAGACCTCAGTAATTCATCCAAGACTAAAGGCTGAGTTGATGCAAGAGCATCACCATGACCATCCGTAGCCTTCAGAGTTCAAGGCAAATGGTGACTGAAACACAGCTGAGTTTCACAGTTGGGGCTTTTGAGAAAAACAGCTTCACTAAAGTGATAGAAAGAACAAGATCTCCTTCCAGAGTGTATCTGAGTCAGGTTTGCTTTAGCAAAGGATGTATATTACAAGGTTAATAAAATCAGAACAGAAGAACTGAGCAATGAAAAGGAGTTGGAAAACATGCTAACTCAAAATGTTAACACACTCTGAAGAGTAAGTGAAGTACAGAAAGGGACTTTAGGAAGAAATAAAATCCAGAAACTCTTAATCTGTTTAAAGATGGGGAAATACAAGTGAGTTTATGAATCAAGACAAAGGAGTTAGAGGGATGGGAAGGATGGGAGAGGTGTGGGGGGGGGGCTAATAATGGAGGAAATTCACCAGTGACTAAGACTATTAGAAATAAAGAGAAGATGGTTGAAACAGGAAAAAGAGGAGTTACGTCTTTTTAATATAATTTATTTATTTATTCATTATACATTCAGTCACTGTATATCCTTATAGCTTATAAAATGAATTTTCCCAGTGTGAATACATTGTATAGATATTATCATACAAATCATCTGTTGAGTTACATCTTTTAAAGATAAAGCTCTATAAGGGAATGGCGGACTGGAGCTCATTATTAGAACAGTACAGGAGAGACTCTTCCATTTGGAGAAGGGGCAGGTAGAAGGATGGACTTCAGAGCTTGGGAAAGCAATGGTCTGGGAAATCTGTTGTGTGGAGTAGAAAGGAAAAGAGCTATAGCTAAGGGTGAAGATGTCCCAGGGGAGGGTTTTTACTGGTCAAGGTAGGAGCCTTCGATCTGTAGTGCATGAAGCACAGATAAGCAGAACCAGCAATGATCGTTATCCCAAGAGGAATTAGATGACTCTGCTTCTGTTTCTGTGTGTGTGTGTGGGGGGGGGTGTTGGAAGGGCAGATGCAGAAGAATCAAAGCTGTAGGCCTCTCGGGATGCTAGAGAGGGTGTGCAGAAAGAGTAGCCTGGAAATGTGTGCCTCTAGGAGGTGTTTTAATGTCTGGGTAAAGGAGAAACACAGAGGTAAAGGCGAGAGCAAAGCTGCTATAATCAAGAGGAAGGAGTGGGCAAGTAGAGAGCAGAGGGAAAAGAAGGGGAATTTCAGAGCTTGAGTTCTGGGAACTGACCACTAGGAAAACCTAGTTTGCCAAAAAAGGACTGTTCAAAGAATTAGACTAAATAAACTTAAGGCAACTGTAATCTAGAAAGCAAAAATGATGAGGTCATATCCTCTCCCTTCTCTAGTAAATGGTTAAAGTAACATAGACAAAGAGTAGAGAATGGAGTCGCAGTCTGACGGAAAAAGAGGGATATTGGTTCCCTCCATCTGGCCTCCAGATGCCTTAGAACTTAAGGAAGCAAATTGATTCCAAGTAAATTTCTGTTTCCTCTTCTAGTACAGGTTTTTCTTCTGAGGCATAGGGTGATAGCCCTCTAAACATGAGAGAATGAAGGAATCCCATACTGGAAGCTATGGTAGAGGGGAATCAGGTGCTGGTGACTGTCTGAGAGAACAGACATGAACAGGTGCCCACTGTAGAAGGTACCTTCGGCATATGCTATCTCCTCTTACCTGAGGCTCCCAGGCTGAGGTGACTCATGGCTTCAGAGAGAGAGCTCCTTGACTGAGAGAGGAAGGAGGCTATTCAGGCTGCTGGTCCCCCACACCCCCAAACACAGAGCCCAATGCTGACTGGCTGGTTTCAGGGTCTCAGAGGCAGAGCTATGAGCCTGTGGGTGGAAGTGCAGGAGCAGGAATGGGCTCTGGGAAGCCTGTGCCCTAAGAACCTTTCAGGATATCTTGCGAATATTCCATAAGCTTCATTATTAAAACCCAAAGCTGGGGCAGTAATTTACCCTTAATATGATATCAGACCTCCAACTATAGACAGATACAAAAATGTAGCTATCACCATTGGGGTTCAGCATTTACTTGAAAAAGGAGTCAGTTTTCTCAGATTGACTGGAACAGAGATGGGGTATTTGGGCACGTCATTCAGTTTTGCTGAGCTTCAGTTGCCTTATCTTTATTTTTTTTAAAAGTTAATTTATTTCTTCCATGAGCCAAAACAAAGACAGAGACAAAGAGATAGCATTCTCAACAGAATCTTGATTCTGTAATCCACCCCCAGGTTCAGCCAGTCCTTGGTGATGGGTGGATGTGGGCCCAATGTATCCTGAGAGGTCTCCAGAGATGGACCAGGAACCTTTCTTTGTGGGTCAGCCACACAGAGCATCACGTTATACCACCACACTCTCCAGCCTCAGTTTCCTTATCTTTAAGTTGGGTACATCATAGAGTTATCATGCAATGTGGGGCCTTGAAACAGGGACTCATTGCTTTTATTTTTAGTTAGTTGACATATTATTTTATCAGCACGGGTTAAAATATAAGATTGCTTCTCTGTTTAACTTAACTTTTTTTTTATTTTTTAACTCTGAGTCTCTACTATGTGATCTTTTGAGAATGCCTCTCCCTCCCTTGCATCTTTCTCCTGCTCTACACCCAAGAAGCCCGGTGCTTAGTCAGCTCAAAGGGCTGGTCCTGTCTGCTCTTGACTTGCCTCTGGCTTCTGCAAAATAAGCCACTCAGGGCACAAACATACCCAGAGCCTTGATTTACCTCCCACTGAAAACCTAACTGTTTAAAGAGGCTTGAGATGAACCTCCTTACCTGGCCATTCCAGATTCCTGACCCAGACTAAGGTGTTTCTTCTAGAGAGAATGGCACTAGCAGGCAAGAATGCTTTATGCTGAAATCGACCACTCCATTCCACCTCCACTTGTTACCGCTCCTAAGAAATTCACACACATATACATATACAACCATTTTCTCCCTATAGTTTGCCCATGGTGGCAAAGACTTGGTCTCACTTTCAGCATCAGCAGCACACCATCTCTGAATTTGTCTGCTCCTGAAATAAGCATGGCAAGACCAGTCCATCCCATTGGAGAGTCTCCATTCAGGAATGAGGTGGAGAGAGGAATGGCATCAATTCCTTAATTGATCAGACAAGTCCTGTTATTGAATTTCAAAAGAGAAAGCATTAAAGTGGTTTTCAAGAAATCTTTTGAACCTTATACAAATCTTCCTTTATCCAACCTAATACCTCATCTACCTTCCCAATAAACTTTAAGGAATAAGCTTTCTTTTTCAAGCAGGGAATGTCTAGTTGTACTCTACCCCACTCCCAATACCAAGTCTTCCTTGTTTTATCTCTGCATAATTAAACAGGACAGTTGAGATTGTCTCCCCAAGCAACTTAATGTCTGTCACCAGAAAGGAAGTAACTGGCAATACTGAGATCAGCTGTCTTCCTAGCATCATTATTGGCCTGCACTTTTCACAATTTACACTTTTTTATACCATGTAAAAAGAAATGAAATCCTAATTCCAAAGCCATGACTTACCCTCCTTCACATGCAGTCTTTTACAAGAAAATACGACAGTGTGAGCACTTAGCATTTCTTGGAAAGTTTGCTTCTTCACTCAGTGTTTATGCTTATACAGTGACTTCCCCTCTGAGGGGAAATTTTAGAGGACAAATGAACAGCCCTTTATGAAAAGTGGGTCCAAAAGGAGATAAAAGTGTGTCCTGTGTTACAACCAGGAAATTAACTGGAAAATATATATTCTTTTTTTTTTTTTTTTTTTTAGATTTTTGCCAAAGGGCATGTGGGTTCTCCAGAGAGCAAGAGAGTGACAGGAAGACAGAGAGAGGGAAAGTGAGAAATCATCCCCCAGGTAGATGGCATGTTGCAATCCCCTCTCTTCTATTCTCTTGGGATCTGGGCATGCATGCATATGTGCTCAGTATGATTTTCAAACTGCCAGGTCTGGGACTCAAACCATGGTTGGCCATGTGGGAGACCATGGAGTGAGAAGGAAACTTTAAAAAAATATAATTTTGATGTTTGAATCATAAATATTTTCAATAATGAAAATATTTTTTAAAAGTATATACAATACAAGTATCTTTGTCCCACCTTTTTCCATTCCCCTTAGGTAACCATTTAGATCAGTTTCTTTGTGGCCTTTCATAGTAGTTCATTGTATTAGTAAGGTCCGCCAGAGAGATAGAACCAAAAGGATGTATATTATCTGTATTTTAAGGCTTCTTAAGCAATCATAGGGGCTGGCAAGTCTGAAATATTTAGGGCAGACTGGCAGGCTGTAGACTTGGGGAGAAGTTGGCCTTACAGTATCATATCTGAAGAAAGTCGTAGCAAAATTTCTTCTCCTTTGAGGTACCTTAGCCCTTTCCTTTTTTTTTTTTTTTTTTCCGCTATAGGGCGCGTGCGCTTGCCAGACAGACAGACAGAGACAGAGAGACAGAAAGCGAGAAATCACCCCCCAGGGGGGATGGTCACGCCGCAATCCCTTCTCCTGCATTCTCCTCTCGGGATCTTGGGCACGCACGCACACGCACCCGGCGTGAGTTTTAAGTCACCGGGTCCGGGGTGCGAACCGCGGTCGACCACGTGGGAATCCAGAGACATAGCCATTACGCTAACTGCTGGTTCCCAGCCCTTTTCTTTTAAGGCCGTCTACTGATTGAATAGACCTACCCACATGTTAGAGGGCAATCTGCTTTTCTCAAAATCTTCTGATTAAATGTTAATCACATCTTAAAAATACCTTCACAGCTATATCTAGGCTGGTGTTTGACCAAAAACTGGGCACCATGGCTTACCCCAGTTGAACCATGACCAGCGTAGCCATGTACAATCATAGTTACTAAAATCTATTTTTTAGATAAGAATGGTAGTGTAGCATATACTCTGATACATAACTTGTTTAGGGTAACATTTCCCATTTTTTCAAAAGAGAAACGTAAAAGGAAATATGTCTGTTGCACATTGGTTAAGCTCTGTGCAGAGAAAACCAGATTCCACATGGCTTGCCAGGATTTGAGGCACGGCTTAGATGGCTTATATACCAGCTGCACACACATTCCAGGATTCTGACAGGATGGAAAATTGGAGGAAGAAGTTATTACAGTATGAACAAGTCCCATTAGGGTGTTTTTTTTTTTTTTTTTCTCTCTTACTTTCATCTGTACACATGTGCCCCCTCTTGGATAACAAAAGAAAAATTATATTTAAAACAAAAAGTAAATGTACCTTTAACATGTATGAAACTGGGCTAGCAGACAGTGTGATCAATAAGATGTATGGCTGACTGGGAGGTTCTCCTCCTGACCAGGTAGCTTGAAAAACATTTTCAGTGCATCTGTGTGCATGCCCCAAATTCCAAGATAAAAATGGAGGAGAAGGAATTATGACGTGGCCATCCCTACTGGGAGGTGTTTTCTCACTTTCCCTCTCTCTGTCTCTCTGGTGAGCACACACAACCTATAGCAAATAAAAAAATAATTATGAAACATATTAATTCTGAACTATAAAGGAAAAATATGATAAGTATAGAAAGAAAACACCAGCTTGGAAACACATTTGACAGGGATTAGCATTTACATTACAGAAAGTTTCTCATAACTTAAAAAGAAAAACAGTAATGCCACAAATCACCAGGAGCTAATTCACCCAAGAAAAGCTGCAACCAGGAAGAAGACCAGGTGCATACACACATTGAAAAATGTTCTACGCCCTAACACTTAAATAAATGCCAAGTGTATATAAAACGTATATATTAAACTCATTAAAAGAAAAAAAGATAAGCAAGTTGTTATGAACCTTGAAACATAAACTACATTGCCTGTCTCAGAGTAAACTAGTCAACTTTTCAAAAGCAGTATGGTAGGATGAATCATGAGCTATAAAATCATGCCCTTGAGCTCAGTCATCTATTTTCTGGGAAGTAATCTTGGAAAATAATTCAAAAGCCGGTACGAGGCGTGGAACTGTGTATGTTCATTGAAGCATTATACATTTGGTCAAAAAATAGGAACAAGCTAAATATTCTGATGACATAGGAATACAGGCTATTTACAGTTCAATTATTTCATAAAATACAGCTATTAAAAATGGGTACATGGGGCCAGCAGGTGGCATGGTGGTTAAGTGCTGGGTTCCTAACTGCAGCTTGAAAATCACTCCAGGCTTGTGAGTGCATGCCCAAAATCCCATGAGGAAAGTAAAGGAACAATGATTGCAGCTTGGCCATCACCCTGGGGGTAATTTCTCACTTTCCCTTTCTGTTTTTAACCAGTGAGTGTATGCACCCTACAGCAAAAACCTAAAAAAAAAAAAAAAAGTACAAAGACTAGTGGTAAATGTATGTTACAAAATGTTACTTATGGGACCAGCAGTTAGCGTAATGGCTATGTCGCTGGACTCCCACGTAGTCGACCGCGGTTTGCGTCCCGGACCCGGTGGCTTAAACTCACGCCGGACACGTGTGCGTGCGTGCCCAAGATCCCGAGAGGAGAATGGAGGAGAAGGGATTGTGGCGTGGCCATACCCCCTGGGGGGTGATTTCCTGCTTTCTGTCTCTCTGTCTCTCTCTGTCTGGCGAGCGCATGCACCCTATAGCGAAAAACCTCTCCAAAAAAAAATAAAAATGTTACTTATAACAGATAATCTTGTCTTGGCTGATTACAATAAAAGGAAAACTGAACTGTGTATATATGTGAAGAAGAATGGAAAGGAATGTGGAAACCGAAGTACGGTTTGAGCCATTGGGAAATCAGATTGTGGGTGACATTTCTGTTTTTATTTTATCCTATTTATTGTTAGAATATAAGGTTGTCAGAAAAGTCATGACATATTTTTTCTGTTTTTCTATGCATTGTGACTCTTCTGACAACCCAATATTTTAAGTAATTTTAACTTAAAAAAATTAATGATAAGTTAGTGTTCTCAAACAGTAGCCTCAAAGGGAAATGATAATTTTTGTAATTGGAAGAGACATTGAAAATTATTATTTTTTAAAAGAATAATTTAATTTAATTTATTATTTTTTATTTTATTTTTTATTTTTTGGAGAGGTTTTTGCTCTAGGGCGTGTGCACTCGCCAGAAAGACAGAGAGAGACAGAGACAGAAAGCGAGAAATCACCCCCCCCCCAGGGGGGATGGCCACGCCGCAATCCCTTCTCCTCCATTCTCCTCTCAGGATCTTGGGCACGCACGCACATGCGCCTGGCAAGAGTTTAAGCCACCAGATCTGGGACTCGAACCATGGTCGACTACATGGGAGTCCAGCGAGATAGCCATTACACCAACTGCTGGTCCCCATTATTTATTATTTTTTAATTTGACTGGAGAGAGAGAGGGAAAGTGAGAAAGCAAGCTGCCAGGTCCAGGACTAAACTATAGTCGGCCAAGTGGGAGTCCAGTGTCCCAACCACCATGCCACCTGCTAGTCCCTGAGAATTCTTTTTGACCCTTTCTATTACCTTCTTCCCTGCTGTAATGATTATAGGTGTGGAATCTAAGGTCAGAATGCTTTTGGCGGACATAGCTTGAGGATATGACAGGTGTGGGAACTGAGACCTGCCTTTCCATGCTCAAGAAGTAGCCAGATTTCCATTGATTAAGTCTGGAGAAATGCTCCAGAACCTTCATATATTAAATATGTTTAAGAGAACATAGAAATTAGAAGCAAAATACATTCCTATTTCAATACAATTAGATCTTTTTAATATTACAATAATAGCTAGTATTACTCCCAATACTTTCTAGTTATCAAAAATGTTTTATTAAAATTACATTATAACGATACTTTGTTCTAAATAAAGATCCATTGGAGTATTTTTTAATCTTTGTTCCCAGCTAAAGCTTCAGATCAGTATTCGTTCTCAGTGAATATTAAGTGACCAATAAAGACAAAAAGACGCTTAGTATCAATATTTCAGTCTGCTTTCTAGTTTTATGTCATATCTCTTGAGCTTTCTCTCATATTAGAAGAAAGCTTAAATAGTTTCTCGGTGCCTGTGGACTTTGGCTTTCATTTGTTGATTCTTACTTTCTCATTTGGAAGGCCACTTATAGAGACAGTGGCAAATTTCCAGATAGCAAAATGGATTTGCCAAGCAGGAATAAGATGGTTTTGCATATGCAGGTCCCTACTAGTGCCTGCCAGGAAAGTGCACTGGATGTTAACGCCTATCATAAACATGTTTTTCAGGGTGGATCACTTGTACACATTCTTTGTTCAATGGTCTCCTGATGTCTATGGGAAAGATGCCAAAGAGCAAGGCTTTGTGGTGGTGGAAAAGGAAGAACTGAATATGATCGACAACTTCTTCAGTGAGCCGACAACAAAGAGCTGGGAGGTGAGCACCAGAGCTTGGTGGGGTCTAGGCTGCCATGGTCCCTAAAGAACTATATGCAATCAAAGTAGTCTTGTGTTCAAATTCCGAGCAACTGGGCGATACGAAGTTATAGTTCTTATGCATCTGTGAAATTATAGGGAGCTAGAGAAACTAGCTCTGTGTGTCTGAAAGACACTATCACCATCACCATCACCATGCACATATGCACACAGTTCATTCTCATCATACTACACAGATCCCCTTAGACTTTCACTCATAGCTCTATACCTTAGTTCAGAGGTCACCACATTTTTCTTTTTGTAAAGTGTCTTTGGTTTTGCACATCATACAACCCTGTCACAACTACTTACTTGTGCCATTGTAGAGCAAAAGCAACCGTAGGTAGTATATAAATGAATGAGTATGTCTGTTTCATTTCATCTAGTTATTATGTGTCACAAAATATTATTCTTTTAAATTGTTTTCAACCGCTTAAAAATGTAAAAAACCTGGCACCCTTTGGGCATGGCAGAAGGATCCTATGAGTGCCACACTTAGAGAACAATTAAGGAAAACAAGGTCTTCATTTAATTTCCACTACAGTGTGGTAAAGCATCTTAAAGTAGAGAATGAAGAAAGTGGTCAGACCTTTTCAGAGAAACCAGCGTCTTCAATGGAAGACAGTTTTAAACATATAGACAGTGAATTTGAAGAAAATACACATTTGAAAAATGCCTTCAAGAATGTCAGTGCATGTGAATCGAAATCACTTGATACCTATGCTCTCCAAAATAATTTTTTGAAGGAGAGTTATCCTAAACAAGTATAGATGAAGAAAAAGCAAAACTGGTGAAGCATATTCAGGAGAAAGAAGACCTTCTTTGGAGGCTAAAACTAGTCAAAATGTTAAGATCAAAGAACAACCTGTCTCAATTACAGTTGTTAATAAAGAAGTGGAAAAGCTGTAGCCACCTGTTGCTGTATGAGTTGCAGTCAGATATGTCTGAAGAGAACAAGAAACAAAGCCTGACTCAACTGATAGACCATTATGGGTTAGATGATAAATTGCTACACTATAACAGAAGTGAATAAGAATTTATAAGTGTTTAATTCATAAGTTTTTCTCCAGAATATCTTTGAAAATGACAACTTAATTAAGAGATACACATTTTAGAAGGAGGATAACCATTAGGGCTTAAAGGAAGGTAACCTGATGGACATGATTTTAGGGCACACTTACACAAACTCAGTTCTAAATGGAAACAATATTTAGGATAGATTTGTCCAAAAAAATTTGATGTTTAAAGAAATGTAACAAAAATTGAGTTATGTTTAAAAAGTAGTTTGGGCAATTGAGGAAACCAGTTTTAATTTATTGCTTTGTTTTTCATAACAAGAAGTTTTATTTTAAATGTTAAAAAGTTGTCCAGTCTGGTGAATATCTAAACCTAAAATGGTCTAAAATATGCTTGCTTATCTAAGTTTATGAACCATGTTTTCATTCACTGGCCACATGTTTCCATCTGATGATCTAGCAGGTAATTAAACTGATAATGTCTGAAGCTTAGAAAAAATGTAAAAAAAAACTTCCTCAGCTCATGCGCTGTATGAAATTAGATGGTAGGCTGGATTTGGCTGACAGGCTGTCATTTGCCAGTCTCCAGTTCTCTTCATTCAATCAGGCAAACACGTATCAAGTACCTCTTTTGGACAGAGCCATGTAAATGTGACGATGGTTAAGACAGGCTTTCCGTGATTAGTAAGCTTGTAGATGGGGAAGTTGAGAGATGAGGCAAGGAAAAACATCTCTGTGCCTCTCCTTCCTACCACTTAGCCTGTTCTTCATTCTCATGGATCTCTGTAGTAACTGATTCCCGGACTTTTTTCATATAGCATTTCTTCTTTCCCAGCTTAGATACACCCTTCCAGGACTCATGAGTTCCTTAGCCCCTCTCTGTCCACTGCACCTGTATATCCTGTTTGCAAACTGGATGGATATACCCTCACACTTTCTGTTTCTGGTCAGCCAAGCACTGCTAGAGAAAACTTGTCAGCCAGGAGAATGGTGGAATTAAAAGTACATGTCTTTGGGGCCAGCAGGTAACATGGTGGTTAAGGACGCTGGACTCCCACATAGCTGACCACAGTTTGAGTCTTGGACTCAGTGACTTGTTTTCTCACTTTCTCTCTCTCACTCTCTGTCCCTCTCTGCTCAAATGAAAAAGAAAGAAAGAAAGAAAGAAAGAGAGAGAGAGAGAGAGAGAGAGAGAGAGAGAGAGAGAAAGAAAGAACAAACGAACGAACCAGCAATTGGTATAATGGCTATGTCGCTGGACTCCATGTAGTTGACCGCATTTCGAGTCCTGGACCTGGTGGCTTAAACTTATGCTGAGCACGTGTGCATGCGTACCCAAGATCCCCAGAGAAGAATAGAGGAGAAGGGATTGCGGCATGGCCATCCCCCCAGGGGGTGATTTCTTGCTTTCTGTCTTTCTGTTTCTCTTTCTGGCGAGTGCACGACCCCTATAACAACAACAACAACAACAAAATAAAACCTCTTTAAATAAATAAAATTAGATAAGGTAATTCCTAAAAAAGAGAAAAATACATGTCTTCTGAATTTACCTGAGTCTTTATTCATGATTAGAAGTTCTTTTACACACCTGCCTTTTCTAACCTCTTGCCACTGTTTTGAAGCTATCTAGCCCACGTCATCATTCATGAATTTCAGAGACTGACCTTTCTTTCATTTTACCAAAAAGAAGTGTGTGTGGGGGGCAATTTCTCTTTTCTCTCACTGAGATTGATTTTTGTTTTATCAGTTATGACTGTCCTTTTTTATGTCATTGCTCTTTTTATTTTTTTTTTTTTTGACTTCTTTTACCAGGATAAGATCCAAATTTTTTAAAAAGAAAGAAAATAATGGAAAAAAAACTTTTACCTTTAATTTCTTTTCAGGTTTTTCCTTATCACCCTCCTTTCTATCACCGTCAGCCTTCTTGAAAAAAGCTGGTTCATACTCATTGTCACCAGTTTCTCAGCTGCGTTTTACTCCTCATCAGTCCAACTATTCCACAGTCACCACTGAAATCACCATCTGAGGACCATAGGCCTCCAAAATGCCATTTCGCTTACATGAATTTCCTCTGCTTTTGGCACAGCTGTCCTCATCCAAGTTTGAAAGCACCCTCTTGGCTTCACAGCATCGTGCTCCAGCTTTACCTGTTCTCTGGCCAGTTCTGCTTCTCCTTTGCCTTACCCTTTGGATGTTTTCCTCCTCCAGATTTCCATTCTTATTCTACAACCTTACCCTTAACAGACTTCGTATTGTTTTCTGTCCTCAGTGACCACCCAAGTGCTGACCATTCGAGTCTTTATCTGCTTTTCTACCGTCCCTTCTGCATGTTTAATCCACACGCTGATGAAGTGCATCCTCCTGATGGTCCAAGACCATGTCCCACTCAACACACTTTTCCTCAAGGTTCTATTCTGCCCAGTACATTTTTCATTTTGGTTAATGGTTGTGTCAGTCTCCCCATAACTCAAACTAAGATTTGTTTAATCCACTGCTCTCCTGCTTCCTCATCTTCACATCTTAATAGCTACCAGTTCTTTCCAGTGTTTTCTCAGCAATGTCTCCTGAATCCAGCTTCTGTAATCCTTTTTCACTGATACTATTGTACTTTCTTTTATGTTTGCTACGTCTTGCTAACGGATTTTACCGTGTTGACCCTTCCCATTCTAATTCATCCTACCCACTTAGCTAGAGTCATCTTTCGAGAAAGATTTCATTCATTTATTTACTTATTTAATACATATTTGAGTATCTATAAAGTAGCAGATGCTATGCTGGGTGCTTTCAGGGTACAATGGTAAACCCAGTAAGTATGATCCTTGAAGGCAGATAGATGGTATGGAGGTTAAAGTGGCTAGATCCCACATGGCCAACTGTGCGGTTCAAGTCCTGAACCCAGTGGCTTGAAAATCGCATATACAGGCACATGTGCATATGTGCCCAAAGTCCCGAGAGAAGAATGGAGGAAAAGAGCTTGTGACATGGCTATCTCCCCTGGAGAATGATTTCTCACTTTCTCTCTCCCCTCCTCCCCAAGCAAATGCAAGTGCCGTATAGCCAAACTTAAAAAAAAAAAATAATAATAATGATCTTTGACCTTATGATGTTTACAGTTGAGCAATATTACTCATCTGTTTTAAAAAATTCAGCTGGGTCTTCTTTATTTACTGACTAGAATTCAAACTCCTTAACTTGGCCCTTGATAATTTCTTTCTGAGTACTTACCAGCCCTTTTCTTGCTAGAGACAAAATGAACAAGTAGAGATTTGCATCAAGGAGAATAGGTAAGTCAGTGAGTCACTGCCATTGTAGGTGGAATGCCAAGTACTGTCAGAGCGTGTAGTTAGTCTCCCAAACTAAGCCAGGGGATCAGGGAACACTTTCCTGAAGGACTGATCTGAGCCAGAATCAGAAGTGGGAGTATGTTTAGTTGGGGTTGAAGTGGGACATAGGATGTGTCTTGTCAGACAAAACCGTCTATGCAAAGGGATGACCCAGAGCAGATAGAGAGAGTATAAGGCATTTGATGAACTAACTACAATTGAGTGTGCCTGGTACATAGAATACAAGGCTGAGGGAGTGGCAAGAAATAAAGCTGGAGAAGTAAGGGCAGATCACAAAGGCCCAAGACACCATGTGTAGGAGGATGACCATTTACGAAGAGCAGTAGGAATGCTATTTTAAGCATGGAGAAGTACACAGATTTATGGAGGAGGAATAAAATAGCAACTATGAGAGACTAGAAATAGTATTAAATAAGGAGCTTCAGTGGGCCGGCTGCCCGGTGCTGATGGTCCTATGGGGTCTGGTGCCATACATTCATGGTGGTGCCAGGCTGCAGAGTGGGGTGATTTCTCTCTAGCAGCACTCTAAGTCTGATAGATTTATCAAGTGGGCAGGTCAGATACTCCTAGGGCTGAACTCTACCAGATCGGAAGGAAGGGTGATGAGGGTTGCCCCTTAGGTCTAAGCTTTTCTGGAATTCGGGTTTCTTCGTGTGTGTATGTTGACACTCACTCTTCCCTTTCTTACTCATCCCCTGCAGCCTGAACGTATGCCTGTGCATGCACAGACCTTTCTATGGCAAGCTCCGATGATCCTTTAGAGTCTAGCTCATTCGTCACTCTGCTTATGCTTTCAGTCAGTTATTTTTCCTGTCCTCCTATGGCCCACTGTTACAGCACGGTATAGCTCTGTAGCATGTTGCCTAGAGACTTACTTGTTTGCATGTTTGTCTCCTCATGGTACATAAGCTCCTTATTTGAGACCATTGTTTGAAGATATTTAAGCCTGTATTAGACTTCACCTCCCTTGGTTTTGGTTTTGGTTTTGAAGTTTATCTGTCTCTCCCATAGCAAGAGAAGAGAGAGAGAATGAGAGATAGCATCCCTGACAGATCTTGATGCCATGATCTACCCCCCCATCCCCAGCTTCTGCCAGCCCTGGATCATGGACAAGGATGTTCCTGGTGTATTCTTGGAACTCAAACCAGGAACTTTCCCATGTAGAATTACTTCACAAGCATTGCATTTTACCACTGCACCACAATCTGGTCTCTGAATTTTTCTATATCTTTTTTTTTTTTTTCTTTCCTATTTTGCCTCTAGTCTCCTCAGTTTTTCTGAATCTACTTTGCTTCTTTCTTTTTCTTTCTTCCTGTCTTTCTTCTTTCTCCCTCTTTCTGTTTTTTTTTTTTTTTTTTTTTTTTTGTTTTGTTTTGTTTTGTTTTGTTTTGTTTTGTTTTGTTTTGGCATTCTCTAAGAGTTTGTCTTTGGCTCTTTTCTGTTCTTATTGGTTTCATCTTCCTTAGATGAGCTCATCAACGCTTGTGGTTGATGTTGCGGATCCCACATATACACCTACTACATACTGCTTTCTTTCAGGCTGCTACTCCAGGTCTCACAGATGTTCCACATGCCCTGCTGGAAGTTTTCAGGAGGCAAAGATGGTGTGACATTCATGTCTAGGCTGAGAGACACAGGAGCATCAGGGCCCATCTTCACCTAATCTTTCCTGCTTACGTGGCCCCCATAAAATATAGGCACAGAGAAAAGCAAAGCCAGAAAAGGCACACCTACTTACTGTGACTGTGGCTTTCCCCTAATCCAGAGTTCCAGAGAGAAGGTTTAGAGCAGTGTATTTGGGGGGAAGGAGGGTAATGAGGGGGAAGGCATAATCCTTTCCTCACTAGACCTGAACGTCTTGAGCCAAAGCAGTTCTCTTAAGGCCTGTTTCCTCTCTTCCCACTAAAGCTAGGCTTAAATCTCAGCTCTTGATGACTCTAGTGGGAGAAAAGGTCATATAACCAAGACCAGAGGAAACGGGCTAGAGTGTGCAGAGTAAGGGAGGCCTACTTCAGAGCTAGAGTTGAGGAGAGTGGAGCTAGGTAGTCTGTCCCAGGCTGCCTCAGGCCCAGCTGCCACAGTGAATGAAAGACAGGGCAAGTTCTTCTAGAGGAGTGTCTCTAAACCCATAGTAGAAGAAGAGAAGGAGGAGAAGAGATGGAGAAGGAATAAAAAGTGAGTTGGCCTGTTCTAAGCTACTATCATCCATGCCAATTCTCCTGGCACATTGGGAAAAAAAGTGAGAAATGACTGGACTGCTCAGGCCACCGTACCCTGCTTTCCCTCCATGTAGAAGACACAGTCTAGAAGTGCAGCAAGGAGGAGTTTTGGCCAGGTTTCCCCCCTCGCAGCAGGAGCCAGTTCTGCCTACCAGCTTTACCTGAAAGCCCATTCACGGTCACCATATATTCACTCCTTTATGGTAAAGAAGAACCTTGGACTCTCCTAGAAATTAACAGATGTTTGAGCCTCAACATATTCCTAATAATTTATTGCTTTTTACCCAAAATGTACTTCTCCTCATGTTTTCCCATCTTTTAAAATTCAAGTTAAATTAAATTAATCTATTTTCATAATTTTGCCTTAGGGCACATGTACCATGGGAGAGAGACAGAGAAAGAGGGAAAATGAGCTATCATCCCCCTATCCGGGGCGGATGACCATGCTGCAGTCTCTTCTCCATTTTTCTCTCAGGATTTTGAGTACACATACACATACATCTGGCTTGATTTTCAAACCACCAGGTCCAGAACTCAAATCCCAGAGTGGGTAATGTTGGACCCAGTGCCATAACCACTGTGCCACCTGCTGACCCCATGTTTTCCCATCTTAATTAGTGGCATCCAACCTAGAACCCTACATATTATCCCAGTTTCTTCTCATTCATCATCAGTGTAGCCAGTCATTTCTATCCAGAGTCTTATAGGTTCTGTTCTTCAGCAGCTCAGGTACCTCTGCTCCCTTCTACCACTGATGCCTAGTCAGGTTTCTGTACCCTTCATTTGGACTTCCAAGGGCACCTCCACTCCAGCGCAACATCAGTCCATCCCCACACCCCCCTGAAGATCCTTAAATAATTTTATTTCCTCAGGATGAGCACATGGTGTAACGGCTACCTCATTGGACTCCCATGTAATCTACTATGGTTCGAGTTCTGGACCCAGTGGCCTAAAACTCATACTGGGCGCATGTGCGTGTATGCCCAAAATCCCAGGAGGAGAATGGAGTAGAAGAGATTGTGGCATGGCCATTCCCCCGGGGGGTGATTTCTTGCTCTCTTTCTCTCTGTTTCTCTGTCTCTCCGGCAAGCACACATGCCCTATAGGAAAAATATCTCTATAATAATAATAATAATAATAATAATAATAATAAGTTTTATTTCCTAATTTTATAAATGTATTTCCTGCATATTGTAGGAAATTTGGAAATTTTAGAAAAGAACAATGCAGAAAAATTTTTAATATCTAATAATACCTGACACTTGTACATTTCCTTCAACTTTTTTTTTTTTCTATTTTGTTTTAGAGTGTATTTTAGACGGTGATAGAGGGAGCGAGTCTTGCTTTTCAGTTTTGCAAAAAAGATTCTGTTCTATTGCATAATTTTTTATCTAGCTTTTCTCACATGACATATTGGGAAAGCCGTATGATACTATGAAGATTTTAAGAGCCTCATTTTAAATGGTTGCATAGTATTTTTTAATCTGTGTTCTAATTTATTTAATAACTCCTTACTTTTGGGAGTCATTGTATTGGTTCAGGCATTTCACAGAGATGAGCTGATCTGCCGTCCCCATTATTCCTTAAGTGTCACAGAGTGAAATTACATAATATAAGGCTACTATATATTTTTTTCATTTCCAGAGGGCATGTATGTTCACCAGAGGGGATAGGGAGAAAACATTCCTCAGTGGGCTATGCCACAGTACCTTTTCTACCATTTCTCTATCCCTTTAGGATCTGGGGCATGCACACACATGTGCCCTGAGTACTGTTCAAGCCACCAGGACTGGGACTTGAGTCATTGTCAGCCCCTGTGAGATCCAGCTCCCAGTGCCTAGCGTTTAACCATTGGGCTACAGGCCAGTCCCAAGAGTAGAAAAATTTTTAAAGATTTATTTAATTTTATTTATTATTATTATTATTTTAAATTTGCTATAGGGCATGTGCCTCACCAAAGAGAGACAGAGAGAGAGAGTGTGAGAAGGTAAGCCTCCAGGTCCAGAATCAAGCTATGGTCAGCCACGGAAGGGTCCAACATCTTAACCACCACACCACCTGCTGGCCCCAGGGTACAAACATTTTAAAATCCTAATTTCTTACCTAATGCTAGCTTAACTTCAGTTAAGGGAGAAACCCCTTCTCACTGTGCTTCTGCTCATAGAAAGTATTTTTGCTATTATTCATCTCTAAGCATTTTTGCTATTGTGGAAGTTAAAAATGATGTAATTTTATTTTTAATTCCCTGATTACTATTAAGGATAGCATTAATATAAATATATTTCAGCCATTCATGTTTGTTCTTCTTTGCAATGTCCATAGGGATATCATTTGTTTGTTTTCCTAAAGGAGCTTTAATAGTTTTATCACACTGAGTTCTTTATGATTATGGTTAGTAGTTCTTTGTCTATGTTTTTGACAGATTTTTTTTTTTAGTTTGCTATTTGTCTTTTAGTTTGTTTGTGGTTTTTATTTGTATTTTTCTTCCACTGCTCTTATGTATAGGTGGCTCTGTAGAATCAATTTAAACGCTACTCAATCCACAGATGATTTTTTGAACGTATGATAGATATTTTTGGCTCTAATTAATAATTTCTGATGCTTCCTTCATCTCGTTGAAAGGTCTCATATATGTTCTGTGCTATCTGTTTAATTTGCCATTTAAATACACAAGAGTGCCCGTATATGTCCATGCTTAAAACCCTCAGTTCTTCCATTCCTACCCCATTGTCTCTAGCAATTGTGGTTCACCTTGTCAGTCATTAGAATGGAAAAACCCAATAATTTTAAAAAACCTGAATCCCAGACCCTTATCACTAAAAACTTTAATTCAGTAGATTTGGAAGAAAAATGCTGGAATCTATATTTTCAAAAGGTCCTACATGATTTTGAAGACCAGCCAGATTTTAGAAACACTAGCCTGTAGGATAAACTCAAGCCCCATTTATTGTCTGTACTTTTGGCTTCTCCCCAGCCTCACCCACCCTCATCTCTACTTCCCTCACTCTCTATTCTCCAGCCATAGTGAAACTAGAAGCCATTTCTGTGTTCCTATTGCTTTCTATACCTGGAACATCACCTCTTTCCCCACCCTTTGCTCACAAACTGAAGTTCCTTCTCCTGTGTGAATAAGCCATCTCAGAACTCTCGGGTAACCTGTCTCCTTTAAACTTCAGTTATACCCTTTGAGCATGCTTATCACATGAAGTGGCATTAGTTTATTTATCATCATAATTGCCTCTCTACTGTCTCCTCATCCACTAGAACCAGGTCTGCTTGGTGTGCTCATGTTTAGCACAGCACTCAGCATTCAGCATCATATAGGAAGTGTAGAGAGCACTCACATATGGTAGATGTCATAAAGTGCCATGTACTGAAATATTGTTTCTTTGGCATAATGTCCATGATTGTGCCCCAGATTGTGTCTGCCCTTTATATTGAAAGCCTGTCCCAGCTGACCTGGGACTGGTCAGTTAGTATCTGCCAGAGTCCTGTTTCTAACTGACCCCCTGGATGAGCTATGCAGTGGCATTCTGAACCTCTTAGCAGTCCACCATGCTGAAAGGCCACTTCAGATCTGTAAGAGTCATAGAAAGAGCTCTGAAAATTGACCCAGTGGCCATCTACCATTGCTTCCAGCCCCTTGACTTGGTCTGAGGACTACAGGAGGACTCATCATGCTTATTAATCTTTAAAACTAATTCTAAACTATAAAATGATAAATAGGATTTTCCCAACTGGTTTTATAAATCTGAATCTCAGATGGCATCTTTCACAGCTTCATCCTTCATATAAACCAGATGTTCTCCCATTCTTTGCAGTCTCTTATACCCACCAAACAAAGCATGGTATTGAAGCAAATGCCGTTTTTCTAACTGTAATGAACCAACCTACTTTAGTTAGAGACTCCTTCCCATACATGCTTTGAGATTCAAACTGATGCCAGAGTCATACATAACATTTAACATGAAAGTTTAACCTTCATGAACTGTCAAAAGACCAAATAACAAATTTACTTACCGAGTAATTGACTTTGGGACCAGCAGTTACCGTAATGGCTATGTCGCTGGACTCCCATGTAGTCGACTGCAGTTTGAGTCCCGGACCCAGTGGTTTAAACTCATACTGGGCACGTGTGCATGTGTGCCCAAGATCCTGAGAGGAGAATGGAGGAGAAGGGATCGCAGCGTGGCCATCCCTCACCGGGGGGGGGGGGGGGGGGGGGGGGCGGTGATTTCTTGCTTTCTGTCTCTCTGTCTCTCTGTCTTTCTGGCAAATGCACGTGCCCTATAGCAAAAAAACTCTCAAAAAAAAAAATAGAGTAATTGACTTTTATTCATGATTCATTAATCAAGGCAGCCTCCATTCTACAAAATAGAATGAGAGCTTCCACTGGGCAATATCCAAACAGTGGGTTCTGTAAGATGGAACAAGGAAACACACACTGGGAAAAAAACTGGTGGGCTAACATAGGTTACTTTTTTATAAGGGTTAAAACGGAGGGACTTGCTTATTACACTGATACAGGTAAACTGGAATATTCTGTCTTCAGGAAAAACTGGTCTGTTTTGGATTCTGTTTTCTTACACTTGCAGTTTGATGATATGGCATTTTGCATAAGTGATTTATCTTAGTTTGGCCTCTTCTGCTGGAGCCTCCTGTAGGAACTGAGTGCAAGATAATGTTTCCCCATAATTTTTGTTTAGTAGTGCTGGGGAAAAGAAAATGTAAAGACAGGGCAAGAAAAGCACAGTTAGCCAGAGGACAATTAAGACGAAAAGTGGAAGGAGGAGAAAAACCAATGGGGTTTTTATTGTCCTGTTAGGAAACCAGTTTCAAAGGTGAAAGTGTCAGTTTACAGTCTCACAGCTCTGCCTGACAGGAAGTGTTTGCTCTAAATCCTAATTTGGGTGTGTTCCTGTAGAAATGGTAAGCTCTCTCCTAAGGGAAACAGAAACTCAGTCATGCACGAAACTAGACACTGAAGAAACAGTTGTAGTTCAGCGTGGCCACAAGTAACTGCGGTGTGGAGACAGATAGAGAAAAGCTGCTCTTCATTAGCGAGCGAGCAATACTCTTCACAATGAGAGGCCGAAGACTGCCCGTGGACATTCAGATCTTTTATTGTGCCAGACCTGACCAAGAGCCTTTTGTGAAGGTATGTTGGAGTGTGTTCTCAGGAGCTGAGAAGGTGCCCGTGAGTTCTCAGTGATCCGTCACTCAGTGCGTTTTAAAATTCCTTCTAATTAGAAAGGATTTCACTGACATTTCAACCTCAGCAGGTATTTTATTTGGTGTGGAGATGGATATGGTGTGGTTCCTCCTTCCCTTTTGAAGTCGGACATTGTATTTGATCTTCTTTTTTCTTTTCACAGCCTGGTTTTGTACCTGTGGGAATTGTAGAGTTCCCCAAAAAACAATGGTACTTTATTTAATACATTTGAAATCTTAGAGTCATGATTTTTGATAGTGTTTTTTCTCTGCATAAACAGTCCTCCAGAAATTTACAAGTGAATTTCCTTACTCGTACATCTTAGATAATGGCGGGAACTTTATTTCTGCCACTGTGCATCTTAGAAATTGAGTCATGCATTATCTGACAGCTTTCACTAGGTGGGACTTTAATGCTTTTTCTCTGTAATACACTTGTTAAAATCAGTAACCAGGAATTTTTGTGAATTAGAGTCTAATAGAGATCCTTCCATTTTAGAATAATTTATTTATATTTAATTTTAAAAAGGCAAAAAAAAAATGGATTTTGAAGTGAAATGGATGCTGGTAGTTCCTAAGCATAGCTACAGCTGAATAATACATGTTCGGTACAGCATAATGTTTCTTGATTTAGAAGGAAAGAGTACTAGAATACTTTGATCATCTCTAAACTGTATATAAAGAACCATGACCTACTTGTAATTTAGAGTAAAGCCTCTGCTCTTTTCCTTGTTGTTCCTGGGAGCTCTTATCATTCATTATTTTTATCAGAACTGGTTGCTATGTGCACAACCTGGAGAGAGAATGCCAGGAACCTTGATTAAAAACTATCCTTATCATCCCAAACACCCTATTTATAGAAAGCTTACTGAATGATCTCTGATTAGTCCCTTAACAATTCAAACTTAGATGCAGGCTAAAGGTGAATAATTTAGGTAATTTCAAAGTAAAAGTTGCTTAAAGAGTGATATAAGCACACCATTCTCACTCAGTGATTGAACAATCAACAGCCATAGTAAAACTAGAAAACTCATGACTTTGTCTGTAGTTAATGCCAATGCCTCAGCTGGACTGCTTTAAATTCTGTATTTGTTCTAAAATTGAAAAGTTTTAGAAGTTTCCGCCAAGTCTTGTTCAATGTATCTCCAACTGAGGAAGCTTAATCTTTTCAGGCATTGTTTACCTGAGGTAGTTTTTTAGCAGTTGGAAGAAAAGTAGCTACATCATTTTTCTTGGCTTGTTTTCTCATTTTAGATCATCACTGTGGAGGAGGCAAAGCGTCGGAAAAGTACGTGCAGCTATTATGAGGACGACGAGGAGGAAGTGTTGCCTATTCTGCAGCCCCACAGTGCACTCCTGGAGAACATGCACATAGAGCAGGTGGGCCATCCCTGGGAAGTAGCAGGGAGTGTTGAAGGCCTTAAGTGGCATTTCCCATGTGACACCACACTCGTGTCTTCCACTCATGCTGTAGGATAAGTCGGGTTGGAAAGGGAAGATGCTACAGCCTACCAAGGCCAGCATCCCCCTTCTCTGCTTCCGAAAAGCTACAGCATCTCATTCCTTGATCTCTTCTCGGAAGTGCGAGCACTTGGTCAGACACTAATATCCTTCTCTCAAATATGAAGGAAAAGCCATTTTTTATCTTAAAACAAGTTTGCAGAGTCTCCATGACTTTAATTTATAGAGCTCAATAAAAGTAAAGTAGCAAATACACTTCCTTTATGAAAAATTCTACCCTCTAGAAAGAAATTTCCTTTTTCTGTAATTTTCATTGAGTATATTTTCTGAAAATTTATTACTTATAGTTTACGAAATAGTATTCATATATTTAAAGAATCTCTTATACTTCTTTCATTGATGGGCTTAGAAAATGGAATTTTAGAGACCTCAAAGCATCATCAAGTTCAGCCTCCCTTGGTTTACACATGAGTCAGTAAAGGCCTAGGAAAGCCAAGAAACGTAACCAAGCCATCAGCAAAGGTGGGGTTCATGCTGATGGCAGAACTCGTTTTAAGTATTCAGGAGACTTAGCACTTCATGGCCTTCTTTGGTAGTGTTTTTGAAGAGTATAGATGGTCCTCAACTTGTAGTAGTTCAACTTACAATTTTTTCGACTTTATGATGGTGTGAAAGTGATACATATTAAATAGAAACTGTATTTTGAGTACCCATACAGCCATTCTCTTTCCATTTTCAGCAAAGTATTCAATAAATTATATGAGCTATTCAATATGTTGTTATAAATAGGTTTTACGTGAGATGATTTTGCATAATTGTAGGCTAATGTCTGTGTTCTGAGCATATTTAAGGTGGGATAGGCAAAGCTATATATTATTTGGTAGGTTAGGTGTATCAAATGCATCTTTGACTTTTGATATTTCAGTTTACAGTGAGCTTATCATGATGTAACCCCATTATAAGTCAAGAACATCTATATATTATTCATATTGATGATAGCCAAGCTCAAGCTAAATATTGACTGATGTAGGTGAAAGATACAGGTGCAATGAGAACAGACCACATCCGACTTCTAGCATGAAACACCTGCTTTCTCACTCTCACTTCTAGAGGGAGCTGCCATTGTCAGTAGCAATTCTGAGGTCAAGAGAGTTTAGAAGGAACAAATAGAGAAATATGAACTGTTTGGTGGAAGTCAGGTTGAAGTAAGGAAGAGCATGTGTCTAGTTTACAGTTCTTATGCAGCTTAATCTGTGTCTACAACTGTACAAAGATACAGGGACCTTGGTCAGGTCCATGAGCAGGGAAGCATCTTCTGTGCAGCAAGGCAAACACTGTCGAGCAGTGATTTGTTCATCACTTTCTGGGATTATAGAGGCAAATATTTGCCATGATAAAGGGGAGCAATATGTAAGTAAGTATATGATTTTGAGTTTGAATCACAGTCTCATGATTTATACCACAAGTTTCTGAGTGTCTTTTGGGTGAGCCATCTACTTACATCTCCATCTTTGAATCTGCAGCTGGCCCGACGCCTGCCAGCCAGGGTGCAAGGGTATCCATGGAGACTGGCCTATAGCACATTAGAACATGGAACCAGCTTGAAAACTCTCTATCGGAAATCAGCCTCGCTAGATAGTCCTGTCCTATTGGTCATCAAAGATATGGATAATCAGGTGAGTCCTCTTTCTCTCATAGAAAACATTTTTAATGATAATTTTCAAACCTGCCCAACAGTAGAGAGACTAGTACAATAAAATCTCATGACCCAGAATCCACATTTAGCAGGATTTTGCCACATTTGCTTCATCTGTGTTTCTTTTTCTTTTTTAAGTTTATTTTTATTTATGACGAAGAGCACATGTGTGCACATGAGAGAGAAAGAGAAAGTACTTCTAACAGGGCCAAATCACCTTGCAATCCTTTTTCTCCAGCTCTCCATCCTATCAGGATCCTGAGCATGCATGAGCACGAGCCCATCATGAAGCCAATGGGGCTAGGATTTGAACCCTGGTCATGTCTTTCTTTTTTCTTTCATCTTTATTTCTAATTTGAAGTAAATCCTAATAAGTCATTCTACCGCATGTATCTCAGAATCTTCTTCTTAAAATGGAGCATATTTCCAAATATAATCACAATCTAATAATTTTCTTTTCCTATGGCCACCATGGAGTAGGAAACTACAATGATATTCCATAACCTGCAGCTGGAAAATTAGGGAAATGGCAAAGTCTAGGTTTGGAAGTAGTTGTAGAGTAAGCTTCAGAAGCATACCAGAGCTTTTCCACGTGGCTGAAGTTGTGTCCATAAAACTTGCCTGCGTCATGGCCATGATGGAGAGTCAGATAAGACCATGGTATGCAGTGCCTGAAGGACTCAGTTTTTAAGAAACAGCAGGAAATGTTCTGGACATCCTTGACTATGTGTGCTCACCTGCATTACAGTTGGTCTTTTTTGAAGACATTGGTGAAATCTAGAGATTACCCCTATCTACTTACACTGTTACTATCTCTCAAGTCAGCTTGGAGTATGAGTGGAATCTGTCTTGATTTCTTTTCTTTTTCTTTCTTTTTTTTTTTTTTTGAGGGGTTTTTGCCATAGGGCGCGTGCTTTCTCCAGACAGAGAGAGAGAGACAGAGAGACAGAAAGTGAGAAATCACCCCCCAGGGGGGATGGCCACGCCACAATCCCTTCTCCTCCGTTCTCCTCTTGGGATCTTGGGCACGCACGCACACGCGCCCAATGTGAGTTTTAAGCCACCGGATCTGGGACGCAAACCACGGTCGACTACATGGGAGTCCAGCGACATAGCCATTATGCTAACTGCTGGTCCCTGTCTTGATTTCTTTCATTTACTTCTCATTCAGTCACAAGGGAAGGCATCACTCAAGTCTGCCCTTCAGTCATTTTAGTTTTTTGCTTTTTTTTTGTTTGTTTGTTTGCTATAGAGCATGTACATTTACCAGAAAAAAGACAGAGACAGTGAGAGAGAGAAAGCATCCCTCAGAGGGGATAGCCACACTACAATCCCTTCTACTCCATACTCTTTTCAAGATTCCGGGCACACATGCCCAGCATATTCTTCAAGTCACTGGGTCCAGGACTTGAGCTGTACAGTTAGCCATGTGGGATCCATCACACCACTGGCTGGTCCACCACTCATTTAAATTTGATCCGTGTTACATTAAGAAGAAATTCTTCTTACGCTTTTAAGATGTGGTTGCATTTAAGCAGATTTTATTCACCAATCATTTACGCATTTATTTATCCACTGGGCAAATGTTTAATGGGTGCCTGTTACATGCAAGGTACTATTAGGCATTGAGAGTTTCTGTGGAGCACAAAATCTTTATATTGACAATGTCCCATCTCTATTTTTTTAAAGTTTACTTATTTATTTCTTCCATGAGAGGGAGAGAGAGGGTTGGAGGGAGGGAGGAGCACACCCAATGGGGTCTTCATGCTGCCATCTATCTACTCCCAGTCTCAGCCAGCCTTGATCATGGGACTGTGTGCACATGCCCAGCATATAGGGAGGCCTTGGGATATGAACCTGGGATCTTCTCATGTGAGCCCAGTATTGCAGAGCTATAGTACTACTGTTCTGCCAGCTGGCCCATGCCTACCTCTTAATGAGTGATATAAATGGGATCATTTTAGAGGAAATAGAATTTTGCTGTCATAATTTGTCACAGGAAAAATTAAGGGAGAGATAAGGGTACTGAAGACACTGTCTTTCCCAATGGTGTTCTTTTTGACTTTATTGCAGTATCATTGTAGCCTAAGAGTTGTTGGGTGGAGTCTGGCTAATATTTTAGTCACTGTTACTATTTCCTGGTCAATGGCATTTTGTTTAATAGTGATCTAAGCTACTAAGTGGTTATAGAGTCCAGCTAAAACATTAAAAAAAAATAGTAACAGGTGGTCTAATATGGAGTGACTTAGAAATTTAATGCAATGTTTGAGAAACTGGGTGCTATGTTTTTTTTACAAAGCATAGCTAGATTGTCTTAGTCTAAACACACAAACATTCCCCATAACTATAGATTCATTTCCCTGATTATTTACCAAAGGTGATCGATTTGTTGGAAGTGTGATGATTCATACAGAGCAGGAATTGATGAAGCACAATTTCATCAAGCTTCCTGGTAGCGGATACTTGCAGGAGACCTACAACTAATGCATACACTACTTGTCCGGGCTGGAGTCCTACTGAATCATGTACCCTGAAGGCACTTGTGCGGTTTGAAAACACCTGGACCCTAACTCTGATTTCCCTACCCTATCAACCCCCAAGGGCAGAGCATGATTTGCATTTTTTAACAGGGTAGAACAACACCTGTAAGTTTATATGAAAATGAATTATATGAAATTTTAATATACAATATTCTATATGTACAATGGCAGCAATGAAGAACTCTGCAGAATTAATCCCCAGTAAAATAACCATAACTGATCAAATCTGTAAAAATAGCAGTTACCTGAAGTCTTCGGAAAATGTCCTAAGGGCATAGAGCAAGTGATGAAATAGACAAGAAAATCTAACCAATCTCAATAATAGCATGAAATTCTGTGGTGCTTATGGCTCAACCTCTTCCTCCCCAAAACCCATAGCTCATACTGACAGTAGCTCCACTCTTCATAAGTGTGGCCAAGAAGAGGACGCTCTCTCTCCCCACAGTTGCCAGTCAAGGGCTGTGTTATACCCTCTCTAGGTGCAGTTCCCCAGCAAGGGAACTAATCTAGGCAGTTGTGGCCTAGAGCAGGGATCCCCAACCTTGGGCCACACACTGGTGCTGGTCCGTGGCCTATTGCTCCTCCTATCCCACCCTTGCCTGACCACACACTAGGAGGTGGGTGGTGGACAAGCGAGGGAGGCTTCATTTGTGTTTGTAACCATTCCCCATCACTCACATTGTTGCTTGGGCTCTGTCTCTTGTCAGATCAATGTGCTCATGGGAGCATAAATCCTATTGTTATATGATTGTTTCATTGTATATTTCAATGTTCTAGTGGTGGAAATGGGGTGCACAGTGGATGTGGTGTGCTTGGCTCATCCCAGTATACATTCTACACGGCCTGCTCCACCCATGGAGAGATTATTTTCCATGAGGTTAGTCCCTGGGGCCAAGTAGGTTGGGGACTGCTGGCCTAGAGGAAGGAGGTTCTCTTCCATCCAGCCTCCTCTCATAGGGCAGATGCTCACCATAGGCATGGCAGCCTGGGAATACAGCGGTCTCCACCACTGTTGTAGCAGCTCATAGGACAGAAGTTCCACACCAAGTGGAGCAAGCCAAAACCAAAGCTACTGCCCTGCCCAGCACCTGCTCGTAAAACACGTAAAACAAGATCATTCCTCTGAGAGAACATACATTTAATCCATTCTGTTGCTAACAAATACCCGAGATTGGGTGATTAATAAAGAAATAGGGGTTTATTCCCTCACGATTCTGGTGACTGGAAAGTACAAAGGCATAGATCTGGCATTAGGCTGGCCTACATCTGGCTCATAGAAGTACAGAGGATGGTAGGCATGTGCAGAGAGCAAGTGAGCTGTGGACAGCACTCTTCCTTTTATAACAACAGCTCTTGAGAGAACTAACCCCTTCTCAGGAGAGCTGGAACTCACTGAGTCTCAGGAGACAGCATTGATCTAGTCACAGTGGTGCTGCTTCCATGATGCAGTCATCAGGATCCAGTCACTGCACACTGGTTATCACTACCTCCCAACACAGAACTTAGGGAGACAAACCACTATCCAGATCATAACAAATGCCATTATACAGGTTACCTACAACTTCTTTCTAAGTAAATTAATCAAAGAAAACAAAGCAAATGGGTATTTTCTTACACAATCACAGTGCTGTAGACATAGCCAAATTAGCAATAATTTGGTATTATCGCGTCCCTAATTCTTAAATGGATTTCCATTATTGCTAAGAACATTTTAGCTACAAAAGAATATAATTATTTAGAACCTTGTAGGTAAAAGACTAAGAACGAGTTTCTTATTAATTGATCAAAAAGGGACCTGCTTTTTCCACCTATTGCCATTGCTCTTCTTGTCACATTTTAGCACCATGCTTTTAAAAATAAATGCTATCTTAGGTTTGCCCGGTCCTGGTGATTAAGTAGCTGGATCCCACATGGCCAACTGCACAGTTGAAGTCCTGGACCCTGCAGCTTGAGAAACACACCTAGCTCATGTGTGTGCATAAAATTTTAAAAGAAGAGAGAAATGGAGGAGAAGGGATTGTGGTGTGACCATGCCCAATGGGAGCTGCTTTCTTACTTTCCCTCTCTTTATCTCTTTTTCTCCCTGTCTCTCTCTGACAAGTACATGCAGCCTCTGGGGGAAAAAAAGTGCTATCTCAGTTATATTTTAGTTCTTTTACTGAAGATCACCAGAAGAGAAACAGATGCATTATTACTGTTTTGCTTTTCTTTGTTTTTACAGCTGTACAGAAAGGTTAGGTAAAAGGAAGTATTAAGAACATGAGTTAGAAAAAGTTCCTAGACCTCTACTATACCTAATATTGAGTATTTCAAGTCATCAGGCACTAAGCGTAATTGTTGGAGAGTACATAGTAACTATCATCCATTAAAAGTTTTTTTGGGGACCAACAGTTAGCGTAATGGCTATGTCGCTGGACTCCCACGTAGTCGACTGCGGTTTGCGTCCCAGACCCAGTGCTTAAAACTCACGCCGGGCGCTTGTACATGCATGCCCAAGATCCTGAGAGGAGAATGGAGGAGAAGGGATTGTGGCGTGGCCATCCCCCCTGAGGGGTGATTTCTCGCTTTCTGTCTCTCTGTCTCTCTCTGTCTGTCTGGTGAGCGCACGCGCCCTATAGCAAAAACCCCTCCAAAAGAAAAAAAAAAGTTTTTTTGAAAAATTATAAGACTTTATGTGAGATAACCTCTATTCAAAGTAGTGTCTGGCAAGTGGAATTTGGAGTAGGAAATATATATGACTCACCTAGGGACATTTTCAAAAAAAAATATGTATGCTCATCTCTGTCAACCCCTACAAATACAGATCAGGGTTTGAACAGAGGGATAGGGTGCTGAGGCAGTGGTAAACATATTCTGAAAATATGTCCCTCGTGCAACTTGACCCTCCTTCCTTCCCAACAAGAAAAAGTAGAATAATCAGTGATTTAAACATACCAAATTCTCCCTTAAAGCCCATAGTATTATAAAGTTGTTATTTTTTTCTTAAAAATCACTGCAAACCAAGATACATTGAATCAATCACATTAAGGATATAATTTTAATCAGTATATTATTAACTCATTATTGCAAATCCAAAGGAAGGACACCTTATTTTCTGAAAGGAAGCATTCAGCTATGATTCCACTTACAAAACATCTAAGAGATATGGCTTTTCCCAAGAACTCATTCCTACATGCAAGATTCATTTTGTTGTTTAATATTCCCAACATGTTGCCTGTATTCACTAAAGGAAATTTGTTTCCGTACTGGACTTTGGAAGTCTTTAAAAATTGGAAGAAATCACTGGCCTTTGATAAACAAATCCTCTGGGTGGGTTTTTCACTTACCAAGAAGTCTGGTTGCTTAGGTTTTAATAAGAGCTGAGGACATTTTGTTGGTGTTTTTCTTTTAGAGCTCCATTTTAGTAATAATCTTTACTGAAAAAGGCATAATGAGATCTTAGAACAAGACTGTGTCAAAAATATTTCAGAGAGCCTTTTATAAAGATGTTTAGATTTGCAAATAGATGTCATTTATCTTTTCTTTTGACAGATTTTTGGAGCATATGCAACTCATCCATTCAAGTTCAGTGACCACTATTACGGCACAGGCGAAACTTTTCTCTACACATTTAGCCCTAATTTCAAGGTACCTAGATGGAGAAATGTCATACTTCCCAAAGTCACACCGTCTGCAGTAGAAATGGATGGGGGTGAGGGTGTGGAAGTGGCAGTGAGCATTGGGGCAGCAGCTCTCCTGTAACCTCAGCAGGGCTCACTGCAGCATACAAATTGCTTAGGGTCTCTGGCCCTCGGAGTTGCTTAGTCTGGGATCCAGGAAGGGATTACAGTTAGAGCAAGCATGTGCCCAGAAGGTCTTTCCTACTTCATGACAGTATGAGAGATTATATTTTGATGTGAGCCAAGTCTGCAGTGAGAAGCTTCCCTAGGCAGTAGGGTGGTTCCCTTTAATACAGAGGTGTTCTCTAGTATTCTCTTTCTTCTGCTTCTCCAGATTAAAATGTCTGCTCTCTCTTTTGTGTTTCTACCCCAAGGTCTTTAAGTGGAGTGGAGAAAACTCGTATTTTATCAATGGAGACATAAGTTCTTTAGAACTTGGTGGTGGAGGGTAAGGTTTTTGTTGTTTTTGTCGTAGTTGTTTTACCATATGGCCCGTGTAAGCCTGCTTTGACTCTAGCCCTTGTGCTTAGATTAACTAGGAAAATGACCTTAATAGCACATGACACTAAAAATCAAAGATGTCATTATTTTTATGCCTAAATGAAAGACTACCACTATTTGTCTTTTTACTTTTTTTTTTTTTTTTGAGAGGTTTTTGCTATAGGGCGTGTGCGCTCACCAGACAGAGAGAGACAGAGAGACAGAAAGCAAGAAATCACCCCCCAGAGGGGATGGCCACATCGCAATCCCTTCTCCTGCATTCTCCTCTCGGGATCTTGGGCACGCACGCACACGTGCCCGGTGTGAGTTTTAAGCCACTGGGTCCGGGACATGAATTGCAGTTGACTACATGGGAGTCCAGCGACATAGCCATTACACTAACTGCTGGCCCCTCCACTATTTGTCTTTTAAAAGATAGGTCATCTAAAGGAAATATATCCTTTGTATTACAAGCAGTTTAGGATTTTGTCTGTCTATGGCATAAAGAGAAGATAGGGCAAGAGAGAGTAAAAAGTGTGCAACATGAGTTAAGCAATGTCACTTTTTTTTTTTTTAACTTTTTCAGGGGACGTTTTGGCTTGTGGCTAGATGCTGATTTATATCATGGACGAAGCAACTCTTGCAGCACTTTCAATAATGACATTCTATCCAAAAAGGAAGACTTCATAGTTCAGGACCTAGAAGTATGGACATTTGAGTGAAATTCAGACTGCCTTAAGAGACATTACAGAGACTGGGTTCGGTCAGCCCTCCTGGAGCTGGCCGGAAGCTGAAGCCCCGGCTCAGGCTGCCTCATCCCACCATCCTGCTTTCTTTCTGCCACCATTTCAGAGCATGATCACACTGCAGAGAGATTCTGAAAGGTACGTATGGAGGCAGACCCTGAAGAAAGAAATCTGAAGTTCAGATGGAAAGACTTTGTACTTCTACTTCCTTTAATTCCATACAGTGAGGAATCAGAGTGTTTATAGATGTATGAGTTGAATGCAATTTTTATTTTTGGTAACTGTGAAAAAAAAAAAGATACTGTGGAAATATATACATGCCTTGTGTATTTATCAGCATAATTTTCATTACCAAAATGTACAGATTTTGTTTGCCATGAAAAAGGTTAGTTTCATTTAGAAAAATTGAAAGTGCACAGCACTTAAAGGGTATATATATGATTTTTTAAAACTTTTATTTATTATTTCTAGTATATTGTCTAAAATGTGTTGGCAGGTTTTTTTTTTCTTTTAATGTGTCAAAAATTGAAATAAAGAAATGTACACATTTTGTGCTATGTTTTGGGAACAAATCTGTTTGATTTATATAGTTTTATATTGAATTTTTTTTTTGCCCTGATTGTTTAGGGTAAATAGGTAAATTAGCAAAATATCTATCTACCTACCTACCTACTTACCTACCTACCTACCTAGATATACCTAGATTCCTAGATCTAGATACCTAGATAGATAGATACATGCATTTTTAAAAACTCATTATCAATGTCTATTGATCTGACTATTAGAGGCCAGCTTTTCATTTAGTCATTAAACAAGGTACATTTTTAGTTACTTACTCTGAGCATATTTGTGTAAAGAAGGATATGCTATTCCTCACAGCATAAATTGATACTTAAAGAAATGGATACCTTTATGAACCTAGACTTATGACAAACCCAGCTTTAGAAAAGAAAATGTTTTTTGTTTTTTATAAAATTATGTGTGTTAATAACAAAAACTTTATTTTATAGTGTTTTTTTTTTCTTTTTCCCACAACTCTCCCTGAGCATTTGCATTAACAAGCAGGCCTCCATTTTAAGAGACTGTGTTTTAATTTCTGCATTTTTAAAATCAAATGAAAAATGTTGAATTAGCCCAATTGTCTTGGTTTCTGGATTCTCTTATTTAAGAAAAAGCAGTGCAAGAAAATTTATTCATACAAAAATTGGAATGGAAAGGAAAATATTTTTAAAATATCAAACTATTTTCACATTATAAACACTCCTATTAAAAAATATAGCCAAATTATTGATGCCAGACTTCAATGAAAGCCAAAGATTGCTAGTGGAAACAATTTTTGAATAGCCAAAGCTGAAAATGGATTATCATAAATTACTTCCCTAATAAACTCTGAAAGAAAAAATGAGTAACAAGTGATATTTACATACCTGCATTTTAGAAGAAAATGTTCTTAGAGTATTAGCCTCAAACTGGCAGAATATTTTCTTTATGTTAATTCTCCTATTTTAGACTGTTTGTAAAGGAGAACAAATTGTCAGTGGCCTCCTGTCAGATCAACAGTTATTGTACTCCACTTACATTCCATGCAAGTTTAAATAAATGCTATACCATTTAAAATCTGTAGCCTGGGTCTACTTCTCACTCAGGCTCTATTGAGGACTCTTGATTAACAACGTATTGACAGTTTAACCTTGATCTGCTTGTTCAGTAATGTGTTGGTGTGAGTTATCAGGACTGTCTCATGATGGTCACATTTACCACTTATGCCATTTGCAGCCATATGCTATTAATAAACAAAATGGTCATTTTGCATATAGTTTACTCTTACCTAGTTTAGTCCATGATACTATACTTGTGAGAGCATATCCAGACACTGTGTTCTCTATTTAAAACAGTATTGTCCAATCAGAAATGTGTGACCCCTCATTTATGGATATTGACTATATGTAATGCAGTGCTATTCCAATATTTTCAATAAAGGAATTTATGCATTCAGTGTGATTTTCTTTCCCAAGGATCATTCGTCAGGTATTCATTGGATATGAAGTACATGAATTTTTACAAACTCATTATCAGTGCCTACTGATTTGACTACTAAAGGCCAGCTTTCCTTGAGTCATTAAACAAGGTACATTTTTAGTTACTTACCCCTGAACATATTTGTGTAAAGCATAATATGCCATTTCTTATAGTCATAAACTGATGCTTATAGAAACAGATTCCTTTATGAACCTAGACTTACAATAAACCTGGCTTTTGGAAAGAAAATTACTTCTGTGAGTGGAAGAGGAAATAAGCAAGACTAAACAAGGTTCAGTGCTCAGATTTTCAGCTCTGCCCTGGGAAGTCCCTCTTCAGTCTCTGTAATCCATGGAAACTGTTCCTGTTGTAGTTCCTACAGAAAACTCTTGGCTCTACCTACCAGCTTATTCTCTGTTCTTAATTCTTCAGCTGTTCTGTGAATGAAGACCTTCACCTTTTAATATGCCCCAATCTATTTTCTAATTTCCACGAGAAACATCTCCTGACAGACATATACATATATATAATATATAATATATATGTATATATATTATATATTACATATATAATATATATGTATATATATTATATATATATATCATGAAAAGGCATGAGGTATTTTCTTCTATGTTTTTCTTTGAAAAAATACATCATGACTTTTCCAACCACTATCTCTGTGTGTGTGTGTGTGTGTGTGTGTGTGTGTTTTGGCATCCTATTACCTAGCTCCTAAAGATGAAGACCCCAAATGGTCTTTATTGTTTCCTAATTCCTCAGTTCACAAGTCTATATCAGAGGGCTTAGTTGTGCAAGATGGAGTGGAGGAGGCAACTCAGTTATTTTTTAATACTCTGTTGAAAATTATTTAGTTGTATCCCCATGCTACAAGCTACCAGGGACACACTGAACTGATGTGAGAAATATGGTTTCCCTTCATTGATTTCCCTTTTCTTGATTCCATTACAGTTTTAGAAATATATAAAACAGGACCAATAAAAGAACTATTTTCCTTTTGAGGACAGTATTGAGAATCTCTTATACCAGAAAAGGGTGCTAAGATTTATGGTTTTCTAGTGAGAGCTAATCTATTTTTACCAATTTAATCAGATAGGGAAAAGTAAGGAGGTCAGAAGCCAAGGGAAGTTCTAGAAAACTCGAAGGTAGCTACACACACCCTTGTGCCTTTGACCACTTCCTCCTGCCCAATCAGGTCACAGTCTCATTCAGGAAAATGCCCAGACCTCAGGGCATTTAATCCTTTGCCCCCTGCCTTCTTGCCTATAATCATTATTCATAATAGTTCTCTAGTAGAAGGCATGTTTGCTGTGAAAATTAACTTCACAAGTTATACCAAATTCTACTTACTTCCCTCCTATTTCAAATGCCTAGTGGTTAAGAATAAAAATAAGATAGGGCTTCCCCAGATATGGTTAAGTCATCAAAATGTTGTTTCTTGATAGAATAACTTTGGAGACCTGTTTATCTTCACATTAGGGCTGCCCAATACAACATTCTACAGCGATAGAAATGTTCATCAACTCCTACTGTCCTTTATAGTAGCCACTTGCTACCATATATTAAGGTCAAACACTCAAAATGTGCCTTTGGTGATTGACAAGCTGATTTAAAAAAATTAATTAAGATTTTTTAAAGTTTATGTTTTCCATAGGAGAGAGAGACAAACAGAGACAAGCACCCCCCATAGGGCCTTCATGCTTCAAACCACCACCAAACTCGGCTTGTCTGGATCACAGGCACGTGTGTGTGCCCAGCATGCTCAGGGAAGTTTCAGGATGTAAACCCACAACTTCTTATATGGATCCCACTACATTACCACTGTGGTACTACCTAATCCTCATTTAAATCTAAATAACTACATGTGACCAGTAAGTATCATATTGATCTGCACAGATCAGGATGTTAGTGCCATCATATTTCATCAGCTACTTAGCCAGACTATGATTCTTTCAACAGAAGAGAATGTTCAGTTCCAAGAACTTTCATTAGTTCCGCCATTTTGGATCTTCACACAGCTTGGCTCCATCTAAGGATATAGTGTGCCTCTTCCTGTGTAGGTAGGCAGCTTATGAAGCAACCAAAGAGCTCACTTCCTAGAGAGTTCATAATGAAAAGTTTTATCTATACATGATTACTGATTTCCTTCTCTAATCAAAGGCAATAAAAACATTTCCCAGTTCCCAGACTTTGTTTCATATAAAATTTTCTTAGGGTGGACAACAATATGTGTTATGTTCCTACACTGGACATTCTTCTGTCCATGGCAGCCCTGTAGGATGCCATGTCCCTTAACTGGCACCTACCCACAATGCACAATGGATCATCTTAAAGAAAACAACTCGTTCCTTACACAGAATTGTACATCCAGTCTCTGAATTACCAGGAATATTGGAACCATCAAGAATGCCTCACACAGCGCTATTCAGTGAGCAATATTCCTTTCCACGGTTGTCAGCTGGGATGCCCACCAGCCACGTGTACACCCAGAGAAAGTTTTCGATATCAGTCTGTTAGAATGAATGGCAATCCACAGGAAAGAGATGACTAAATAACCTTAGTGTCCTATTTATCCATCAACAAGGATCCATCATTTGATCAACTTCTCCACTTCTGGAGTTACAAAGAGTAACCCTCATCTAGCTTGACATAGCCTTGAGGGAAGTGCCAAAGTAGAGACACATTCAGGTCAGCTAGTTTAGGTGATGTCTTAACCTCTTGTGCCTCTTTGGCTAAAAAAAATCTTCACCCTGACATCTTTTTGAAAACACTAGAATTCAGCCAATCAAGTGCAGTTTTCAATTCCCATGCTAGTGCTTCTTTGTATCAATCTCACTCTCCACAGCTGAGCCATATTTACTTAAAGATGCCTGAGATCAGCCCTTCATCTTCGGAGACTCCAATTAACATTAAGAAAATTTTTACAAAAAAAAAAATACTGTGTTAAGATATTGAGTCAACTTTCAAAGCTGTTAAGAGGTCCCATTATTTGGCTGGCCCCATAGCCTAGTGGTCAATGGAGCTGGAGCCCACATGGCTAACTGTGATTTAAATCTCAGCTGGTGGCTGGAAAAACACAAGTGTATGTGCATGCAGTACCTTAAAATCCCTGCAAGATGGAGAAATGGAGAAGGGAGTGTGTGGCATGACTATGCCTTACGGGGGAGGACTTTCTTCCTTTCTGCCTATCTCCTTGTCTCTCTGAGAAGCACTCTCTGATGATTTTTTTATAAAATGAGGTCCAATTATTACTCCACACCCAGCATTTCCCAGTCTTCTTTTGTAGAATCTTGTTTCCCCATTAGATCCTCCAGATGGGTCAGAAAAGTGGACAGGTTTGACCTGCAAGTGTCCCACATAGAGTTAAGGCAAAATGATATGGGAACTCCTTTAGCAGGTCATGTAATTAGGTTACCCAGATACAACTCATAATTTATAAAGACTTTTCAACAGGAGCAAAGCATTGCGGTTAAGGTATGGATTCTCTAGAGCCAGATGTCCTAGGTTTGAATTTAAACTCTACAGCTTACTAGCTATTTTACCTTGGTTAAATTATTTAACATCTATGTGCCTCGTTTTTTATCTGTAATGTGGGGATAATAATGAACACCACAAGACTGATGATCAACACACATAAAATAACGCCTGGTGTAAAGTACGCACTAAGTGCTGCACAAATAAAATAATGAAGGAATTCATTCTTCTAATGAAAAAATAACCTAACCATGTAACAGATGCAAAGAAAAGGTCATCTTCTAAGACAGCAACTTAGTTTTGAAAACTACTTCAGACAAATTGCAATGGCTTTCATTTGCTCTTCAGATATTTTTAACTAAGGTTTTGTTTCCTTTCTAAATTACAAAAGTAATACATGTTTCCTGTGTTTTGAATGTGTCTCCCAAAATTTCATTTATTGAAATTTGGTGAGCTGTTGTAGTTGTGTTGAGAGGGTGGAGACTTATAATTATGGTGTTGAAGTGTACATAGGGTCTTTGGGAGGTGATTGGGATTGGGTGAGGTCATCAGGGTTGGCCCCCATGATAGACTCCTGGTAGTTTTATAAGAGCAGACACACAACACACATGCTCTGCAAAATCCTGAGAGCAGAATGGAGGAGAGGGGATTGTGGTGTAGCCATCCTTCCGGGGGTACTTTCTTACTTTCTCTCTCTGTCTCTCTAATGAACACATGTGCTCTTTAGCAACATTTAAAATGATTTTTAAGAAGATTCTTAGTGAAAATCCTATCTAGTATTTTACATTTATGAATTACGTATTTGTAGCATATATATATTTTTTATTATCAGAGGGTATATGTACTTGCCAGAGAGAGAGAGGGAAGGAAAGAACACTTTCCAAAGTGGTTTAGTCACACCATAATCCTTTGTCCTCCATTCCTCCTTTCTGTTAAGATTTTTGGACATGCACGCACACATGCCCAGCATGTTTTTCAAGTTGCCAGGGCTAGGATTCAAACTGCAGCTGACCATATGGGAGTAGGCTCCCACTGAGCTTTTGGGCCAGACTTGAAGGGTAATTTTTATCAGTAAGTCAGAGTGTATGCACTTTTCATTTTAAAAGATATTATCCATTGTTTCTCATGAAAAGTTATCCTGGTTTATACCAATTGTGTATGAATATGTCGGTTACCTCACAACCTCACCAATATGATCGTCAATCTGGTTTTATTCTTTGCCCAAGTAGTGCTTTAATTTTCATTCTTTAATCACGAATGAGGGTGAACATCTTTCCACATGTATTTGTCTGTTTGTATTTTTTTCCAAATAATCTGTCCATGTTCTTTATTTTTCTGTCTTACTGATTCGTGAGTGTTCTTTGTATTCATAAAATTAGACCATTGTCAAGTATACATTGCAAATGTTTTTCTGTTTATAATTTTAAGACATGCTTTTTTCATACATGAGAAGTTATTTTTATCATGTTGTGCTTGTAGCCAGATTTACCAATTATTTCTTTTGTAATAACTTCTGGACCATTATTTCTTAGATCAAGTCAAATTTATTCAGCGTTATTTTTGCTTCTCACTTAAACACCTTCCCAAAGTATGTATTAACACCATTTTCCGCCTTATCTAAAATATTTATACATCTTCTTATTCTGTGCTTACATCCTCCTCATATTTCAAAACATTTCAAACATAAGAAATTCTGCAAAATCAACTTCACTTTGCACAGACCTCTGATCATCTTTTTAACACATGTCGACTTCTTCAGGAAGTCTTAGGGTAAGAACTGAAAGTTCTTAAGTAATATCCTCCAATGAGTAAGGTAGGAAGCTGGCTGATGGACAGATGTTTACCTATGTCTCCAGTCCCTGCTACAATGCCTTGCTGAGGGACAATTTATATATTAAAAATAGTGAAGACTTTGAAGAGGAGGAAGCCTGGTACTTTAGTGTGGCTATATGCCCTCCTTTTTCTATATGCGTTACCTTATTTGATCTTCAAAATAAAGATAGTACAATTATAACCTCTAGTTTAGAGATTAGAAAACTGATTCTTCTGAAGGGTAGGCAACTTGCCTGAATCAGAGAGGTCATGAGGGTGAGAGCCAGGATACCTTCAGCTATGACTACAGGTCTGACCTCTTAACCACGATCGTGCAGTTACTTTGCCCAGTCTATATCTTCTCCACCTGTTTTGCACACTGCTTAACCATCTCAAGTGCCACAGTCCACAATCCTTCACTCTTGAAGAAAGCTCTTGAATGACTAGAAACTCCTCTGTGGCTCACCATGTTTTTTTGTTTTTTGGTTTTTGTTTTTTACCTCTTTATATCACCAATGCCTGGCAGGATGCATGACACCTGGGAGGAAGTCAGGAAGTCAGTAAATTCTTGTCAAGTTTAACAGAAGCGCACAGCCAGAGGAAATGAGACCCAGAGAAGTTAATGAATTTGTCTAATGTTTCCAGCTAAGTGGCAGAGCTGAGACTCAACACAAGTTTGGATTCTTAGCTCTTCTCCCCTGATCTCTATACAATGTTGAATCACAAATTTACAAGCATGGTTCTTTAGATGGGCTCTTCTGATGCAGGCAGGAATGACACTCCAGCTGCTGGGGTCTTGTCCTTTGGGTCTTGGGGTGTAAGTAAAACAGGTTGAGAAAGAGATTAAAATATCAATATCATCCAAGTTTCAACTGATATTTCACTTAGGCGATATGGTAGGGAGAATAGTGGAAAACCACATAGTTGACTAGGTTCTCCAGTACTAATTTGTGCTGACTTAAGAGGGAAGACTTACCAGGAAAGAAAAAAGAATCAAGGAGTACTTTTTATAAAGATAATTTCTCATGAAACAAATAATCTAGGCAAAGAAGTATAGTATTTGGTACTGGGTAAGCATGCAATACATGTTACTGGATCCTGGCACCTGTGCTTATAAGTTGAAGTTACTCAAACCAAGTTTCTCAACTTCCTCATCTATAAAATAAAAGGAATAATACTTACCTAGAAGAGATGTTATCAGAATTAAATGACTCAACAAGGTAAAATGCCATTATACCATATACATCTACATGCCAGAGACCTTTTCTTCCTTTCCCTTTAACATCATTTTTTTTTTTTTTAGAGGTTTTTGCTATAGGGCGCATGCGCTTGCCAGACAGACAGAGAGAGACAGAAAGCGAGAAATCACCCCCCAGGGGGGATGGCCACGCTGCAATCCCTTCTCTTCCATTCTCCTCTCAGGATCTTGGGCACGCATGCACACGTGCCCGGCGTGAGTTTTAAGCCACCGGACACAAGCCACGGTTGACTACGTGGGAGTCCAGCTACATAGCCATTACGGTAATTACTGGTCCCCAACATAATTTCTAAGATTCACTCATGTTGTTATTGCAGATATATTTCTTTTGCATGCGTGTATGTTTAATATTCTTCTGTTTAAATATCATACTCTTCTACTATTTGTCCATTCCTTGTCAAGGATTGCTTGATTTTGTGCTTTTGGGGATATGTGAATGTTTGACTTTCTAAGACAATGGCACAGTGTCTTACAAAGTGACTGCCCATTTACATGCCCATCAAATACTTGCCCAATACCTGATATTGTTAGACCTCTTAATTTTTGCCAGTTTCAAGGGGGCATAAAATTATCTCATTGTAGTTTCAATTTCCATTTCTCTGTTAATGAGATGAGCATCTTTTAACATATTTCTTAGTTGTCATGTTCATTCTTCTGTGAAATGTCTCTTCATGCCTTCTGCTTGTTTTTTCAAGTCCATCTTCCTAGAAGAGGTTACATAATATTTTTGTTGTTTCTGTCTTAAGAATCGCATACATGAATCAGTCACCTTATCCTATGTACTTCTGATCAGAAGATCAAATTGTCATGATGATATCAGAGGGCTCAAGACCTACAAAGACACTTTCTCAAGAGTCTTCCTTAAATGGGCAAAACCTAGGAAAAGGAATGAAAGAGGAGGATTTTTGACAGTTTGTGTTTTGCTTTGCAAATTTGGGCATGTGTTCACATTTATTAATTGTGTTATGTGACTTTTTTTTTTGAAGTAGCATCAAACAATGCAGTCGTAATAATGGTACATATTTATAGAATGCTTATGTGCTAGGTACTGTTTTAAGCACTTTACATATATTACCTTGCAATGTCAGGATCATGAGATAGTTACTAATATTATTATTTTCCAGTTGAGGAAATAGAAGCCTTAAAAAATTGAATGACTTTTTCAAGGTGAAATCACTACTAGTGATACAAATGCACTTCAGATGGAAGGAATTTGACTTCCTAGGGCTAGCATTTAGCCACCATGATAACCATGAAAAATAGCAAGTTCAATGGTAGTATAGCAAAAATGATGGAGTGTGTGTGGGTGCCCAGAAGCAATTCAGATAATTGATGGGCTCTTGATATATGCTGGGTAAAGCAGAAAGTGAGGATGGAAGGTGGCTGAAAGAACAGAAAGGAATTAAGAAGAGAAATAACTGTGAAGCCAGGAGAGTGTGCAGGTTATTAGGAGAGGCGCTGGCAGAAGTGTGAAGAGTCATGAAGTTCAGTTAAACAGGTTTTCAGACACTCTGGGTAAACATAAAGTTAGGATTTTGCCACATGAGTGAGTTGTGTTAAAAAGAAATAGAGGAGGCCAGTTTCATAACCTAGTGGTTAAGGGAGCTGGATACCATATGATCCTCCACAGTTTGAACCCTGCCCTGGCAGCTTGAAAACATACCAGGGACATGTGCATATTTGCCAACAGGATGGAGAAATGGAGAGGGGATTGTGGCATGAGCACACCCCACTAGGTGTACTTTCACGGGAATTCATCTTACTATGTTTTATTTTCTTTTCTTATTTCCCTTTGGAGTGAGAGGAGGGAGAGAGAGAAGAAAGAAAGAAGGGGGAAAAAAAGGAAGAAAGAATATAGAACAAAAGTGGAGGGAGTGTGTGGTGGGTCCCCAGAAGCAATTCAGAGAATTGATGGGCCCTAGGGGTATGCTGGGTATGGCAGAAAATGAAAATGGAAGGGTGGCTGAAAGAACAGAGAGAAATTAAGACTAGAAATTACTAGGAAGCCATGAGAGTGTGAGATAACAGAAATAAAGAAAAAAGAAAAAAAAAAAGGAAGGAGAAAGGGAGGTAGGAGGACAAAGGACTTGGTATCCAGGTGTTTGAGAAGCTGTGAGTCATGGACATTGAAGTCTGAGATAATGGCAGGAGTTTGGCACCATTTGGGAGCCAGGTGCTGAAGCTCTCTGTGAATCGGAGGAGTGACCTGGAAGCTGACCTGTGATGATGATTGTGCTTCATGCTATTAATGAGACTCAAGAGGGCAAAGGGTGGGGAGTTGCACATGGGTAGGAATGGAATCACCTGAAACTGGCAGTTAGAAGATAAGAGACTGTCAACTCTGTTTCCAAATCTCTCTTTAACATGGTGGGAGGTGGGGAGAACAAACAATTTTTGCTTGCCAAGGCTCAAGGGAAACTTCTTGGGTGAAAGCCAGGTTTGAGCTAAGGCAAGGTAAAAGTATGTTTCTGTGAAGAGGCTGAGAATATGAGAGTGCTTACAATGAAATTGTGGTTTTTACAGTGAAAAGAGTTTCAAAGGAGGTCAGCAGTGGAAAAAAGTTTGGGGGAAAGCAGTATAGGACAGTTTGGGTATGAGTAAGAAAATTTTACTTTGAAGGTAATTAATAAGAACAAGAATAAGTGCTGTAGGTAAGGTGTATTGGCTTTGAGATTATGAGAAAATACAGGTGTCAATTTGTCAAGAAAACTTTAATTTCAAGATGTTGGAGGTATGCTGTTTTACCCAGTAGCTATTTCCTGTTGCTTTAGGGGAGACAGGAAGTACCTCTAGTGCTACTGAAAGGTTGCCTCTACAATCCACGAAGTAAATTATCCCAAGCAGGTGAATTCATCTACTTATGTCTCATTCTCTCCACTGTAAAATAGGGGTAATAATATAATTTTCTCTAATTTGTTATGAGAATAAAATTAACTCCTGTATATGAAAGCATGTTCACAAATTACAAAATGCCAGACAGAGGTAAGTTAGAATTATTAAGGTGTTATGGGGTCCAGCAGATGGACCATAGCAATTACATTGCTGGATTCCCACATGACCAACCGTGGTTCAAGTCCTGGACCCCATGGCTTCAAACTCACTCTGGGCACATGTGTATGTATGCCCAAGATCTTAGGGGAACAAAGGAGAAGGGATTGCAGAATGGCCATTTCCCCAGGAAGTTGGGGGGATGGTGACTTCTTGCTTTCTGTCTCTCTGTCTCTTTGGTGAGTGCACATGCCCTGTAGCAAAAATGTCTCCAAATATATATATATAAATAAAATGGTGTTAGTCACATCAAACTCTTTATGCTGAATTCTTTATCAAAAATACAAAGTTTCAGAGTAACGTCGTTTCTACTTTATTAAAATAAAATAAAATTCTATCAATACTTTGAATACATAGCTTTTAAAAAAGCATTATGAGGACCAGCTGGTGGTGTGGTGGTTAAGGAAGCTGGATCCCACATGGTTAACCGTGTGGTTTGAAGCTTTAATCCAGTAGCTTGAAAAATGTGTCAGGCACATATGTGTGCACACCCAAAATACTGAGAAGGGACTGTGGCATGGCCATCCCCTCTGGAGGGTGGTTTTTCATTTTTCTTCCCTCTTCATCTCTCTGGTGAGTGCATGTACCCTACAGATTTTTTTAAAAAATATTTATTTATTTATTTATTTATTTATTATATTGTCATTATTACTATTTTTTAATTTGACCAGAGAAAGAGAGAGAGAAAGAGAGAGAAAGGGAAACACCAAGTTTGAGACTTGAGATATTGTTGTCCATGTGGGAGTCCAGCACCTCAACCACCATGCCACCTGCCAATCCTGCCCTACAGAAATTTTTAAAAAATAAAATAAAAATGAAAAAGAAAGCATTAATATAAAAGCTTAAATATCTCCTGATAGTCTGTAACAAGTAAATGGCAATAGCAGGCATAGGGAAGTCATCACAAGGAGAAGGGCTGTTCTCTTTCATCATTCTCTCCTTACAAGTGATTTACATGGTTTCCAATGAAGAACAACTCATCAGGGCTTCCTGTGAAGTCCTGTAGCGAAGCTTAAGCAGCCACCAGTTTGGACATTGGGCCACCTGCCAGTGTTTTTCCAGAGAGCTCTTAAGTAAGGCAATTTAATAATCAGAAGCTGGAAATTTCTTTCATTTCCCACACACCAACACTCCTTCCTCCCCTTCTTTTGCCCAGTCATTTCACATTCATTCCAAGAGATGGAGGCCAATATACATGCAATATTTAGTACCAGGAAGCAGCTACTTTAATCTTAAGTATTCCCTTTTTTATTGTTTTTCTTGAGAAATATGTTCATACTTGTTTTGCTTTTACTTTAGAAAAATATAACACTGATGAATAGTAAAAAGTTATCTCTATTATTAAATATAAGGCAAGGAAGGTCTTTATATTCATGCTCAGGAAATTTCTATTTAGGATGTAAAAAGGGAGATGCCTATTGTTGAGATGTTTTATCAGATGAGGACAAACCTGCCAACACACTTTCCACATTCTCTGTGTAAAATGGAAAGACACATGACACGGTACAGACATGTGGTTGTAGCAGCTCAACAGTCTAACTGCTAGAAATAGAAAAAATGACCTCGAAAATGCCCTGTATCAGGGTTGAACAACTCAGAAATGTAGGTAATAAGAATTATGAAGCAGAGACATTATTAAAGAAAATCAAGTTTATCCATAATCCTGAATTAATAAAAGAGATCTGTTAGGAAGTTTTCCTTATGACAACTGTAATATATTTTCTTTGTTGAAGATGTAAAATACACAGATAAGCAAAAAGAGAAAAAAAACCATAATTTATCCATGTAGAGATCACAGTGCTGACATAACCTTTCAGGCATGTTATTGCAGATCTTTATGTATATTTAATAAACACGGAATCATACAGACATACCATGTTGTAATCTAACGTATGTATATATCATAGTGTAATGGGTAAGAATACAGGTTCCTGTAAGATTGCTTAGGTTTGCATATATAAGCTCAAAGAACATTGTTATCTTTTTAAGGTTGAAGAAATTATAGTATGTTTGTAGGAGTATAGTAATGATCCAGTAAAGAGTATAAAATTGATGATGTAGGACCAAAGAGAGTTTCTTCCTTCCTCCCTCCCTCCCTCCCTCCCTCCCTCCTTCTTTCTTTCTTTCTTTCTTTCTTTCTTTCTTTCTTTCTTTCTTTCTTTCTTTCTTTCCTTTTATTTTCCTTCCTTCCACCTTTCTTTCTCTTTTTCTCTTTTTTCTTTTTCTTCTTTATCTTTCTTTTTAGGTTTTTGTCATAGGGAAGTGTACTCACCAGAGAGTCAGAGAGAGAGACAGTGAGAGGGAAAGTGAGGAATCATCCCTCGGAGGGGAATAGCCACTCTGCCAATCCTTTCCCTCCACTCTCCTCCTGGGATTGTGGGCATGCACACACACGTGCCCAGAGTGATTTTCAAACCACCAGTCTGGGACTCCAACAACCACACCACCTGCCGGTCCCCTTAGGACCTTTTCTTCTATTCTCAAGATACAGTAAATATTCATCTACATCTTAAAAATTCCATAACAGTTCTTTGGCTTAATTTTTACATTTTAATACTTAATTTTATCAATGGTTTATTTGGATGCATAGTATGAAAAAGAGATCTTATTTTTTCCCTTGAAATGGTGGTCATTTGTTGTAACTCCCTTATAAACTCCCTTGTGTTAGAAGGATATGCTGTACCCTCCCAAGTATATCACCCAGCTGGTGACAGCATCCTGCTGAAAGAAGATGCCCTGAGATATATATATATATATTTTTTTTTTTTTTGGAGAGGTTTTTGCTATAGGGCGCGTGCACTCACCAGACAGACAGAGAGAGACAGAGAGATAGAAAACGAGAAATCACCCCCCAGGGGGGATGGCCACGCCGCAATCCCTTCTCCTCCATTCCCCTCTCAGGATCTTGGGCACGCACACACACGCGCCCGGCGTGAGTTTAAGCCACCAGGTCCGGGACACGAACCGCGGTTGACTATGTGGGAGTCCAGTGACATAGCCATTACGCCAACTACTGGTCCCACCCTGAGATATTTTTGAGAAAGGGTGTGGTTGTTAATTGGGGTACACCTTGATCCAAGGCATCCTAACCGGTTCATGGCCACTTGCCATAAACTTCTCCACTCAGAAATCAGATATTAGCTGGTATCTAAAGTAGCAATAAAAAGAGAATTATTCACGTGGTATCAGGGAGAGACGAGACTTCACAAAAACAAAGTTGATCATGGGGGCCGGCAGGTGGCATTGTGATTAAGGTGCTGGACTCCATATGGCCAACCATGTTTCAAATCTCGGACCTGGTGGTTTGCTTTCTCACTCTCTCTCTTGCTCCGTGTGTGTGTGTGTGTGTGTGTGTGTGTGTGTGTGTGTGTGTTTCTCTCTCTAGTCAAATATAATACAAATAACTAACTAAATAAATAAAAAGTCCTTTAAAAAAAAAGTTGATCATGAAAGGACAATATTAGCAGCTATGCCACCAGTGATGTAATTAACAAAATTATTTCGCCCACTATTTTCTGATGTATAAAATCCATTCATCCACTTCATTTACACAAGTGATGTTTTTCCTTTGCCTACTGTGTGTCAGATACCAGGCTGGATGATATAGTGAAGAAGGCCATTGTTCCATCAGCAGGGAATGTGTAGTCTAACGCAGGGGTCCCCAAACTTTTTGGCACCAGGGGCCAGTTTTGTGAAATATAATTTTCCACAAACGGAGGGGAGGGTGGTTTCCACAAACTGTGTGGATTCTGACTTAAAGCCTGTCAGCAGATGCAGTTGTGCAACTGAAATACAACTTACCACTACAAAGCCTGCCATTACATGCCCCTTAATTGTCAGTTGCCGCTTACTGATAGGGTTTCGAAATGAGTCTGCAAGCAATTGATTTATTATGATCTCTATGTAGTCAAACCTCGCTGCTAATGTTAATCCGTATTTCCAAGCACTCCCCATCATTGCCTCAGCTCCACCTCCGACCATCAGGCATTAGCTTCTCATAAGGAACAGGCAACCTAGTGCGGTTCACAATAGGGTTCCCGCTCCAATGAGAACGAGAATCAACACCACTGCTGATCTGACAGGAGGCAGAGTTCAGGCGGTAATGTGGAGTGATGGGGAGCAGCTGTAAATAGATGAAGCTTTGCTTGTCTGCCTGATGCTCACCTCCTGCTGTGCAGCCTGGTGTTTTAACAGCCCATGGGCCACTACAGATCTGTGACCTGGGAGTTGGGGACCCCTAGTCTAATGGGAATAAGTACATGGAGCTACAGAGGCATCTAGCACCTCTCTCTCCTGGCTCTTCTGTCTCACAGGGTACTTCTTCTCAGCCATGTTTTATCATCTCCCACTTCTCTGATTTAAAAATGCTTTAGTGCTCTGAGCTCAGCTTGGAAATTTTCTCTTTCCTCCTTATGCTTACTCCTTTGGTGATCGCTCCTAATTTCATGAAGATAAATAGTATATGCTGAAGATTCTAAAATTTCTATCTCAGCCTGGACTTCTCTTTTGAACAAGGCTTGTAAGTCCAATTACTAATGATATTGTATTATTGTATTAAATATCTTTTACTAGTATTACCTTTACCCTGTCCCGCTGATGTCAAGGATGGGTATATGAATTGCTTTGGACAATGCCACGTGAGTGAAGTGGCATGGGTCACTTCTGAGAAGATGCCTTGAGAGCAATCAAGAGCTCTACTGTGCTCTTTCTTCCTCTGTCCTGACACCAGCAATATTCCAGATACAGGCTTCTGCTTCAGCCTGAGGAGAGACACAAAGCCACAGCTGAATTGCAGCAGACACAAAGGTGAGCAAGAAATAAACCTTTTCACTTTAAACATTAAGATTTTTTGAATTGTCTATTGCTACATACTTAACCTAAACAGATTGAGAGAGTATCTCAAATTAACATGCACAAAATTGAATGGCTAATTTTTTTCCTGCCCCTCCCATCTTCTGCAGCCTGCAGAGGTTCCCTATTTTGGTAACCAGCAGCTTTAATCTCCCAGTTTTCAGACTAAGAACCTTGGATTTCTCTCTGATTACTCTCTGGATGTCACACTGCACATATAGGCACCAGGGCTACATTGATAAACAAAACAGACATGAAAGGTAAAAATTCCTGTTGATACTACATTCAAGAGGCATGAAGCTGACAATAATGAGTAAACATAATGAGTTAAATTGTCGTATTTAAATATAATACATATTACTCTATACTATTATATATTTAAATATGTAGCAGATAATGTACACAATAAAAATAAAAATTAAAAAAAAAAACAGGGCAAGGTAATAGGAAGGAAGAACTCAGAATAAGAGTGAGAGGGAGGTTGCAACGGTAGTCAGAGTCCACCTTTGAGAAGAAACATTTCAGCAAAATCTTGAGAACTGTAGAACTCCTGGCACGTGATGACTCTATCCAAACGTCTACACCAAAAGATGGCCAAAGTCTAGTATGGCTTCTAGTAGCATAAGACCATGTCCCTCAGATGACCCCAGCACTTCTTCTGCCCCTGCCAGATGCCTCCTTTAGAAAGTCCTACACTATGAGAACTTGCTGCTGGTTGTAGACAACCCCTGATAGACTCTTGACTTCCCCTTCCTACAGCATTTACTAAAAAGGACTTGACAATTGTGACTCTGTATCTCTTATAACTCAGGAGTGTCTTTTTCAAGGACCTGAAAGCCATTCCTTTGCAATGCAGTCACCAGGAGGGACAGGGCCTCTGCCTCCTAATCTCTGGTGGAATAGAACCTAACTTTGATAACTACAGCTAACACTCACAATGGCCTCAGCACATTTACCCTGACTAATCCTTTGCCATTTTTTACTTCTGTAACCCTACTTTCATTCCTGTTCCCATTCTCCCCATTCTCCCTACAAAACACCCTATTACCTACCTCTGCACAAGTCAGAAAGGAGCCCTGCTCTATTTCTTACTGTCAATAGTTAATGAATAAAATGTTTTCACCACTTTAATGTCCACCTGTGTTTATCTTTGGTTGACTTGAAGGAGAGGAAAGGAATAATTGGCATGACTACTATTAATAGCAGAAACTGTGTTCTAATCAGGAAAACAACCAATGCAGAAGCTCAAAGGAGTCTAATGTGACTGTGGCAGTTGATGTTAAAATGGAAGGAGTGGGCAGATGGCACATAATGTAGGGACGTTGGCCCTTATTGGTAAGTCTTTAGCTTTTATTCTCAGTGGACTATGGCAGCACTGGCAGATGTTGAGCAGAGGAGGGACATGATCTGGCTTGCATCTTAAAAGGCTCACTCTAGCTGTCAGGTTGAGATTAGGAGTAATGGGGAGGGGGAGGGTGTTAGAAGATAAGGTCAGAAGTGAGACGTCTGATTAAGGAGATGATTACAATAATTCAGGATGCCAGGTGGAAACATAGTGGTAAAATGTGATGTTCTATAAGGCAATTCCACATGGGAAGGTTTCCAGTTCAAGTCTGGACACCTCCCTGTGTATGCCAGGCACACACTTGCCCATGATCCGAGGTTGGCTGAAGGTTGGGAGATAGATAGTGGCATGGAGACCTGGTAGAGAGTCCTTTATCTCTTTCTCAGAAGAAATTAAATAAACTTAAAATATTATTCATGTAAGAGGTGACAGTAGCTCAGTAAAGGGTGATTGCAGTGATAACATTAGCTACTGAATAGTAAAATTTCCTGGTGGGTTAGATATGAAGAGTAAATAGAAAATGTCATGTATGATTTCAATGTTTTTGCCTTGAGTAGCTGGGAGAATTGAGTTTTCCTCAACTGAGATGGCAGCAGGTTTGGGCAGGGGAGCAGAGAAGAACTCTTCCCATGGGACCTCCATTTCAGATGTTTATAACATTCATTACTCATGTGTATGGGGTGGCTGATTAATCAGTCATATATTCAAGTCTGGAATTCAGGAAAGAGGTCTGTGGTAGAGACTTAAACTAGGAGTCATCAGCAAATATTTGGTGTTTAAAGACACATACTGCGTGAGATGACCAAGGGAGTGAGAGTAGCCAAAGAGAACTAAAACTAAAGCCCTTCCATCTGGAAGAAGAAGTAACAGCAAAGGAGATGGAGAAGGAACAGCTAAGCATGTAGGAGAAGGACAAGAAAGTATGGTATCCTGGAAACCAAAAGAAAAGTTTATGAGGAGGGGATCAATTGTTGCTAAAAAGATGACAACTGAAAAGTGATGATTAGATTTAGTGACATGGAGGTGATCTTGACCAGAGTAGATTAGATGGAATGGTGGCAGCGGAAAGCCTTAAAGGCAATGTGAGAGAGAACAGGTGAGCGGGATTGGGTTTAGGCATTTCATTACAAAGAGAGCAAAGAGATGGATTGGCCAGTGCTGGGAAAAGTGATGTTTAAAGTTGGCTACTAATGTTTGCATCCATATCCTCAATTATTTTCAAAGATGATATCCTGCTATATCATTCCAGATTCAGCACAACCATGCTTTAGGCATCATTATCATCTCCATTTTTAGAGTTGGGCACAAAAAGCCTCAGCACAGGAAGATAAATAACTTAGTCCAAGTTTTCAGAGATAGCCAACTATAGAGTTGCCTGACTACAGAAATTGCTCCAAAGCAGGGTTGCTGGTAGGCCACTTGGTGGCCTGCGATATTAGAAAGCAGTACTCCCTTGCACAAGTAGATTTTATTGTTTATTTATTTAAAGTTATTTTATCTAAACTTATTTATTTATTTTTTAATTTGACCAGAGAGGGACAGAGTGAGAGTAAGAGAGAGAGAGAGAGAGAGAGAGAAAGCCGCCAGGTCCGGCATTTGAACCACAGTCAGTCATGTGGGAGTCTAGCACCCTTAACCAGCATGCCACCTGCTGGCCCCTGCAAGTAGATTTTAAATTTCATTTATTATCAACATAAATAGTCCCCCCAGTTAGTTACCCAGGATACCCAGTGGCAGTAGCCCTGTTTGTGAGTACACAAGTGCCTCTAGTTTTACCTGTTCCCACAGCAAGACATATTATCCTCTACACAATTTTCAAATATTTTGTATATTGTATATCATCTCCTGAACTGCTTTTGGGAAAGTCTAATCCATTGCTTCTGAACCTTGCCTTAGGCAGCTGAGGAGATGTGACTCTTCAACTATTGTTGAATGAAATATGGGGACCAGCAGTTAGTGTAATGGCTATGTTGCTGGACTTCCACGTAGTCGACTGTGGTTCATGTCCCGGACCCAGTGGCTTAAAACTCATGCTGGGTGCATGTGAGTGTGTGCCCAAGATCCCGAGAGGAGAATGGAGGAGAAGGGATTGTGGCATGGCCATCCCCCCAGGGGGTGATTTCTTGCTTTCTGTCTCTCTGTCTGTCTCTGTCTGGCGAGCGCACGCGCCCTATAGCCAAAACCTCTCCAAAAAAAAGAAATGAAATATGTATTGAACATATATACACAACTACTCAATAAAACATAACTGCTTTTGATTACTACAATGTAAATTCATTCAAAACATTGCTGAATTCACAGCAGGACTGCTATGTATTTTTTAATTCAACGAATACTGAGGATGCAACTGGTATTATGAACTAGTTCAAGAAAATTTCTAGTGTTAAAAAAGTAGCTCAGGTCAAAAAGGGTTCTGGAGCTAGATAAACCTTTATTAGAACTATGTCACTATCAATTAGTTGTGTTGCTCTGGACAAAGACTTCACAAGTTTACTTTTTCATCTCCAGAGCAGAGATTACAAACGTAACCTTGATTTTCTTGACTGTTAGAAAAATACATGGTACTTTTTAGGTACTCAGCAAGTGCCAAGAATAAAATGAAAAGCAGAGGTCAAATTAAAATCCACCATGAGGGGCTGGCAGGTGGCGTGGTGGTTAGGGGTGCGGGACTCCCACATGATACACCACGGTTCAAGTCCCGGACTTGGTGGCTTGCTTCCTCACTTTCCTTCTCTCTCTCTCTCACACACACTCTGTTCCTCTCTGGTCAAATTAAAATAAGTAAATAAAGTGAAATAAAATAATAATAACTAAAAAAAAATTTTAAAAAATCCACCATGAATCCCATGTTAAAAAAGGATACTTTTCCCTTGGGACCGATACTTTTATGAAGGGTTTTTGTCTGAGTGACAGGAATAATACTACTAAAATTAGAAAGTTACTTGCACTGGTGAAGCATAATAAGGCATTGTCAGTGAATTCCTGGATTACTTCATATTATCACCTACAGGAATCCGCAGTTACTTCTATATGAGGAACATCAGATAAGAAGGACGCTATTTTGATTTGGTCCAGTTAACAAGATTTAAATATACTCGTGAAATTTGGTTTTGGACATTTTGAGATTAAACTCCTAAAATTTTCGTGACTAAAAATTCATACACAAAGCAGCAAATATAATTATGCTGAAAACTAGACCCTAAAATTATTTTTTAAAAAATCAAATAATAAAAAAAGTTTTCTAGACCGACAGCGTAATAAACCGTTGGAATACGAGGCAACTTCGGAACAACGCCGGTGATTATGCAACAGGCTCCGGTTGGCTGGAGGTCACCGCGCCCTCGTTACGTCACCACGATGCGCATAGCGCGCCGGCGCCTCGGCGGACGGCGTGAGTCATGACGCAGGGGCGGGGCGACTCCCGGCGCGCCCTCGCGCGCCTCCTTGCGGCAGCCTGCCCCGAGGCCAGCCACTGGGCTTGTAGGCTCGACACTGCCGCCCTCTGGTTTGCTTGGATCAGCGCATGCGCCTAACTTCCCGCACGGCCCAGCGTCAGGCGAGGGGCGACGCCTCGAGGTGTTACGAAGGAGGTGCGCGAGGCGGTCTCTGCGCCAGCCCAGTGGTTCTATAGAAGCCGAACCTCCTGGCTGCCAGGGCAGGTGCGATGGCTGAGGAGCAGGTGTCGGCTCCCGATATCAAAACCGCGGCGACCTCAGAACCTACGGTGTCTGAGGTCGCCGCGAAGTCACCGGACCCCGAGGACTACGACAGCAAGTGCGTGTTCTGCCGCATCGCGAGGCGGCAGAGCACCGACACCGAACTCCTGTACTGCGAGGTGGGCGGCGATGCGCGGTCTGGGGAGGGGACGGGGGCTCGACATCCCCTCGAATTCCTGGAGGCTCACGGTGTGGAGCGAAGTGGGGAGGATCTGCTTGCCATCCAGAGCTGCCCTAAGCAGTGTGGATGCGGCTTGGGGAGGCTGGGGAAACGCCCGCCCCTACTCACAGTGTCCTCGAGTTAATGATGAACTTCTCTGGGGTGGGGAGGGTTTCCAGCTGTGTCTTTGCATAGAGTAACATTTTGTAGTCTGTGCTTTTATGACAGGGATTCTTTTAACCGCATTGTGTATAGATCCTGATTTTTAAGTTCTGCACACTCTGATGCTGAAGAGAAAACAGGCATAAACTATAATGTATAACGAAACTGTGAAGAGCTTCTTGTTAAATTGGCTAGAAGTTAGCTGTGGGATTTGGACCTAAGGTCGAACTATTACTTAATAGCGTCTGATGTGCACTGAAGGCTCATTATTACAGGGGATGTTTGGAAACATTCAGAGTGCTAAGACTTTGCCCAAATATTTTAAAGCAGATATCTGGTACACACTTTGTTCTGCCGGTTCTTCTTGTCTTTAAAGAAACAACCTTTCAAGAGAATTGGCTCCAAAGGTTGTATTTTTGGTAGTAATTGTTCATTCATATGTTTAAAAGAAATTGAATTTCTTCTAAAAATCTAGTTTTGAAGACTTCAGTGCTGAACAACATAAAGGACAGTCCGTGTGTAGATTTTATAACCGACGGAACAAATACAGAGAAGACTGCCAGTTACTGTGTACTGTGCTATGGTCAGGTGGTTTGAAAATATTTCGTAAGGGTGTGGGAGGAGCATCTACCCCAGATTTGAGGAGTTTGGAAAGGCTCTTCAGAAGAAATATCAAGAAGGGGAGAGAAGAATGTTTCATGTAGCAACTTCAAAATTTATTACAAAGTGGCCATAAAACATCTTGGTACTGTCACAAAAATAGACACATAGACCAATGCAACAGAATAGAGAATCCAGAAGTAAATCATACAGCCAGTTGCTCTTTGACAAAGGGCACAAGGCAGTGCAGTGGAGAAATGAGTCTTTTTCAGCAAATGGTACTGGAAGAACGAGATATCCACCTGCAGAAAAAGAAACTGGACCTGCTATCTCTCACTATGACAAGAATCAACTCAAAATGAATCAAAGATTTAAATAGGAAGCCTCAAACTATAAAAATACTAGTAGAAAACTTAGGGGAAACTCTTGAAGATATTGGAGATTTCTTAAACCCATAAAACACAGGCCGTAATCTCTAAAATAGACAAGTAGGATTATATCAGGCTAAAAAGCTTCCTCACAACAAAGGAAACAGTAATTGGAGTAAAAAGCAAACCCTCAGAATGGGAGAAAAATTTGCACGTTTCTCCTGAGACAAGTCATGACTTTTGCTCTGTTTTTCTATGCAAAAATGAGTCATGATATTCTGACAACCCAATAAATTAGTACAACTTTTGCAGAAAACAATATGGAGGTTCCTCAAAAACCTACAAATTGAACTACCAAACGATCCTGTAATCCCACTCCTTGATATTTACCCAAAGGATAGGTAAACACACAGTTGGAAAGACACTTGCATGTACCTGTTTATTTCAGTATTAGTCACAATTGGAGAGTTGTTTTATTTATTTATTTATTTATTTATTTATTTTGCTCTAGGGTGTGTGCACTCCCCAGACAGACAGACGGAGACAGAGAGATAGAGAGAACCCCCCCAGGGGGGATGGCCACACTGCAATCACGCCGCAACCCCTTCTCCTCCATTTTCCTCTCGGGGTCTTGGGCACGCACATACATGTGCCTGGCGTGAGTTTTAAGCCACCGGGTCTGGGACTTGAACCGCAGTCGACTACATGGGAGTCCAGCGACATAGTCATTACGCTATTGCTGGTCACGCAGTATTAGTCACAATTGGTAAGACATAGAATCTTCCTAAATATCCCAAAACTGATGACTGGATTGAAAAACTGGCACATATATACCATAAAATATTACTTGGCTTTAAGAAACAGTGAGACCCTATCATTTGTTTCCAAGTGGGTGACTGTAGAAGACTAAATGTTAAGTGAGCCAGACTTTGAAAGATACACACTGTATCTTTCCACTTAGTATGTACTGAGTATGTCTGCACCCTATGGCAGAAATGGAAAGATCTGAAGTTATGATAATAGTGAAGATAAGTGTAGATACCAGAGATTGTAAGGGAGGGGAGTGGTTGGTAGAGAATGACTGGTAGAGGGTAGGCATGACGTGTAAAGGGAAGACACATTTAACAGACAAAAAAATGTAAAGTTCTCTGTTAAAAGAATATATATATATATATATATATATATAGTATACATAAAAATAAAAGGTATATAATGTTTATAAAAGGGATATCTAAAATGTGAAAATGAGAAAAGTTTGAAAAATCAAAGAATAGAAAAGGTATCCTACAAATTCTAACCAAAGAAAGTTGGTGTAGCTATATCAAAAAGAGAGAGACTTAATTACAAACATGAGAGAGAGAGAGAGAGAGAGAGAGAGAGAGAGAGAAAGAGAAACAGAAAGGAAAAAGAATGTCTTTGGTAGAGAGACCCTCCAGTGGTTCAGTTTGTGCCATAAGAAAACTAACAGACATTGCCTAAGTGGAACATAAAGTGTGAGGGATGAGGGGCCAGATTATTAACAGAGTGTTGAAATGCATGTTAAAGAGTCTTATCTTTATCTGAAAAGAAAAGAGAAGCTCCAAAATTTCTGATACTGGCTTGGGAGGAAGTAGTCAAGGAGTTGTAGGAAAGGGTTTATCTTTGAAGGGCTGTTCTTGCACCATCGTGGAGAACAATTTGGAGAATGTCTGTGGAGACATGGAAACCTGTTAGAAGGCTCTTGCAGTAATCTCACCTGAGGATGGCCTGAAATAAAAATGTTATGGGGATAGTGGGTCAACTTAAGAGATTTTTAGGATGTAAAACATACAGGTAAAAACTTGTTGATGGATATAGATGAGTCAGCTGGGGCAATTTCTTCCCCCTCCCAGAGGACATTTGGCAGTGTCTTCAGATACTGTTGATTGTAAGAGCTGTGTGTGGCAGGGGGTTGGGGGGTTGCTATTGGCATTTAGTGGGTAGAGGCTAGGGTTGCTCTTCACAGTGTACAACTTCTCACAACAAAGAACTGTCTGGCCTCAAAATAGCAAAAGCGCCGAGGTTGAGAAACCCTGATTTAGATGTAGGAGAATGAGGAAGAGGAAGAGGGAGGTCAAGGAGGATTTCTGGATTTCTGGCTACGATAAACTGGTAGTGGTGGTACCATTTTATTAAGATTGAGAACGGAGGAGGAGAACAGATGGCCAGGGTGGGAATGAGTTCAGTTTGGAGTTGTAGAGTTTGAGGTGTGAAGCATCTAAGTAGAGATATTAATTAAATGGTTGGATAGTCTGGCACACTAGAGAGATGAGAGAGATCTGTATCTCTAGTCCAGATTATAGGAACTGTCAGTTTTTAGGTGGACATTGAAAAGACAGGAATCAGAGACATTACCTAGGAAGCACATGTAGAGTCAAAAGTGAAAGGGGGCTTACCAGGACTCAAAATAACAGTCACATCATAAAGGGACAGGCAGAGGAAGAGGACCTGCAAAAAGGACAGAGAAGGAACAGTCAGAGAAATAGAAGGAAAACTGGAAAAGCTAAGAAATGAGTGGGTCAAGAAGAAAGGAATTGTCACCAATAATCTACAGTAATATTAGCCTTTTCTAATCTTCAGATTTGGGTGAGGCATCCTTCTTGTGTACTTGTGGAGAGGCTGAGCTAGATCAGGACTGGTTTTGTCTCTGAAATGGTAGTCATTGACCTTAAGGAGAGCAATTGTAGTTCAGTAGTGAGGCCGAAGGCAGATTGCAGTAGATTGAGGAGAACTCAGGGAATGAAAGAGTTACGACACCAAATACAGACAACTGTCACAAGACCTGGCTGTCTAGGGGAGGAGGGAGAGGAGATATAGCTATAGGACGAGTGGGGGGGTTAAAGAAGGCTTTTATAAATTGGGACCAGCAGATGACATAATGGTTACATCGCCGGACTCCCATGTAGTTGACCACGGTTTGAGTCCTGGACCCAGTGGCTTAAAATTAACACTGGACGCGTGTGCACCCAAGATCCCGAGAGGAGAATGGAGGAGAAGGGATTGTGGCATGGCCATCCCCCTGGGGGGTGATTTCTCTCTTTCTTTGTCCCTTCCTTCCTTCCTTCCTTCCTTCCTTCCTTCCTTCCTTCCTTCCTTCCTTCCTTCCTTTCTCTCTTTTTCTCTTTCTCTCCAGTTAGTATACGTGCCCTATAATGAAAATCTCTCTTAAACAACAACAACAACAATAGCAAGGACTTTGGTGCGTTCAAATCCAGACTGGAAGATGCTCATAGAGACAGATTTAAAATGACCAAAGGAGGTAGAACTTTGTCCCTTGGAAAGAGACAATTCATCCACTTATTCTTCACTCAGTGTTCAATGAGTGTCTGCTCTGTGCAGGTAATTTTAGAGGCATGGGACACAGCAGTAAACAAAACATGCAAGAGCCCTCACCTGTAGGAGCTTACTTTCCAGTTACAGGGAATAGACAATTAGCAAAATAATAAATAAAATTGTTATTAGTTGGTGAAAAATAAAGTGGAGGGAATGCAGATTTAAAATGTTAGAAAAAGCAGCACTAAGAAAGTGGCATTTGGATGAACCCTTGAAGGAAGTAAAGTTGGAATTATGTTTTGTTTTTTTTTTTTTTCTTTTTCAGAAGTAGAAAATTTGAAACAGGTCCTTTGAAGACCAGGAGAGCAGATCAGGGAAATTGAAGGAATGTTGAACAGTGTTGATGGTTAGTTGAGGGTGAGGATATTCAGTTTATGGTTATACCAGTCTGCTCAGTTGTGTGATTTTTTTTTTACATTATTATTTTTTTTTTGTCACTCTCCAGCAGCAGCCTGAGTCTAGGTTCAGAGCAGGTAGACAGTTGTGTTGATTCGGGGTTGAGGTGTTACCACACAGGTGTTGCAGGAATTCATTGGAGGCACAGTAGTAATATAATGCTATGTGATGCTGGACCCACATGGAAAGGTCCCTGCTTTGTCCCAAGGCCTCCCCGTGCACACTGATAGTGTGCATGTGGCCGTGATCCAGGCTGGCTGAGGCTGCGGTTAGATCACAGCGTGCGGACCCCATGGGGGTGCCTGACTCTCTTTTTATGTGGAAGAAATAAATGCACTTAAAAAAAAAAAAAGTGCAGTGGGACAGAGTTAAGAGTAGCTGATGGAACCTGCAGATGGTGTAGTTGTTGCTTTGCTGAACTCTCACGTAGTAGGCCATGGCTGACCACGGTTTGAGTCCTGGACCTGGTGGCTTGCTTTTTCACATTCCTTCTCTCTCTGTGTGTCTCCCTCTGGGAAAATTAAAATAAATGAATGAACATATACAATTAAATAAATAATTCTTTTTAAAAAAGTACATATTAAGGATGAACAAATCTTAATTTAGGGTAGGAATGGAGGGATGATAATGAAGTGTTAAGACTTTGAGATTTATTGATAAAGTTTAAATGAGCTTAAATCATAATTGTTTTCCTGAAATTGACTTTATATAAGACTTTTTATTCTTTGGAATAAATGAGCTTGTCTTTATGAACTTAATGAATAATCATAACATTGCTTGATGGGGCTTAGTTGTAACTTAATTACGATTTTTCTATCAGATTTAGGTTTTGTGATGTTTAAGTCATGATGGAACATTCCTAAATGGGACATTTAGTAAATTCTTTCTAAGAATTTCTAAAACCTGACTAGCACATATGTTTTTCCTTTAGAATGAAGACCTAGTTTGCTTCAAAGATATCAAGCCAGCAGCACCTCACCATTATCTTGTTGTGCCAAAGAAGCATATAGGAAACTGCAAAGATCTAAAGAAAGATCAAATAGAATTGGGTAAGATGATGATGGTATTCTTCATTCTTATATTATCTTGAATTGGCATTAGCAATGGCAGTGAAATTGAAAAAGAAAAAGGCTAACCAGGTGGTATAAAACAGGGTCATTATAACTTTTTGAAACTTACATGATAAGATATTTCAAGCTGATACAAAAATAAAGAAAATAATATAATATTCATGTATTCAGCACTCAAATTCAACATTTATTAATGATGACCAATCTTTTTCCATACATTAACATTTTCCCATAGTAGACTGGAAGGGAATTCCAGACATTATGCTATTTAATCTTTAAAATCTATGAAAGATGATACTTCTTTGTGATCTCTTAAAATTATGACTTTTCTTGACTATGAAAATGAAAGGTACTATGAAAATTATAATCCAATAAGTCTGATACGGCATATGAGCCAGCATGATCTGTTGGTACCTGTCCTGTAGTTTCCTATAAATCAATAGATTAACAGCAGAGTTTAATTACAAGGTTTTAGTGATGAACTTTCGCCTCTGTCAAAGAGATTCTGAATTTTGCCTATTGCTGGATTATTCTGCACTTTTTTGTTCATGCCTGAGTGACTTGGCAGCTGTTGTTTCCCAAGACATTTCCAAGTTCACCTCAAGTCTGCTTTGACAGTCTGTCACTAGGGTTCTGGGCTTAGTTTGGATAATACTTTATGGTATCTTTAAGATAACTAAATTGAGCTGGACTTCTAAAAGGTAAGTAAGGAACTTCTTTGATGGAAAACCCTGATGTGTAGTTCAGTAATGTTTAAGCTGTTGGTGGGTATTTTGACAAGGTCTTACCACATCACAATCCCTCTGCCCTAGCTTCTCAAGTAGTTATAACCATAGGTGTACCACTCCATGTGGCCTGTTTAGATTGAGCTGGGAACCAAACTTGGGCCTTCCATGCAATCTCAGTCACCACCCAGTGGTGCCCTTCCATCTGCAGCACTGTGATGGTCTTTTCTTCTCCTCTCCTCTCCTCTCCTCTCCTCTCCTCTCCTCTCCTCTCCTCTCCTCTCCTCTCCTCTTCTCTTCTCTTCTCTTTAAATGTAGTATTAAAAAACCTTGGTCTTTTAATTGAGATATTTAGTCTATGAGCATTAATGTTGTCTCTAATAATAAATAAATAAAAATAAAGCCCAGTCAGGATGATGCAGGCAGTAGGGACACTGTTGTGCATTGCTGGAGGCCATGAAGGAAGGCTCTGGGTTCACTCCCCAGGTCTACCTGAGCATGCTGGATGTGCCTGTTGGCATGCCTGGCTGGCTACAGAGCTGAGAGGATAGTGTCAGCATGAAGACACTGTCAAGGGTTTGTCTCTCATGAAAAATCTAAATACATAAAAGAAACAAAATTTAACTATTAATGTAGTTAGATTTTGATTTACCATCTTGACATTTGTGTTCTATTCGTCCGATGTAGTGGGCATTGCCCTGTTTCTTCTTTCCTACCTTCTTGTGATTTATCAAATATATTTTTTTAGTACTTAACTTTAATTAATCTGTTTTTTCTTCCTTCCAGTCAGTGGTTGCTGAGATTACAACACACATTTTTAAGTATCATAGTCTATTTAAAGTTAATTCAGTATTATATCAATTCATGTAAAATGTGAAATTTTGCAATACTTTGTGGTGGTGTCATATTTATTACTTTGTCATACTTTATAATCCCATAGTATTGTTGAAATTATTGCTTGAAATAATTTCTTTTGAAATAATAATGTCTTTTAAAGACATTAGAAGTAAAAACATAGTCTTTTGTATTTACCCATGTGGGTAAATTTTGGAAGAAAAAAAGAAACATTCTGATTTGAAGTAATTTGGTAGCTTTTTTTTCCTTTCTTTCTTTTTTTTGACCATATAGTACTGACTTAGTCATGAAAGTTTGACAGGCTCCCAGCTCAAGCCTGATTAGAGTCGTAAAACATTAACTGGTATTATAAAGCGTCAATACAGCATTAGTACTCCGTAGATTTTTCTACTTCTTCTCTTTTTAAACACATAATTATTCAGAAACAAAGGAGACCTAAGGTTTGACATTGTGCTTCGAAGAACCCAAGTTATCAAAATTTTTCTATTGGAGAGGTTTATTTTCACTGAAAAGCCATAAAGCACCTCGAAAAGAAAGATGATAAGGCAGACAGAATTTGGAAGCCAAAGTTGTTACACAAAGGTTTGAATAGTTAAGGGTAGGCTGACTTAAAGGAGTATTAAATCCCCAATATGGGATCAAAGACAAATTCAAAATTTTCCTGTATTTGTTACTAATTCAATTAATTTACATCTAATTACTTAGTCTGCTTAGAACTAGACCTCAGTAGGGCCAGCTGTCCTAAATCGCCACTTGATATTACCTCCTATTTTTCAAAAAGAATTATTTCATTTTATTTATTCATTTATTTTATTTTGACCAGAGAGAGACACAAGAAAAGAGAGAGAGAGAGGAAATGAGAAAGCAAGCCATCAGGTCCAGAGCTTGAACCAGGTTCCAGCACCTTCACCACCACACCACCTGATGGTCCCTTGATTATTTAACAGCTGTCCACAGTTAGCACATATATGACATTTTGTGGTAGCGATGTACTGGAACTCAACTTGAACCTTTATTTCAGTTGTTCTTTTTTTTCTTTTTTTTTTTTTTTCTCTTTTTTGGAGAGGTTTTTGCTATAAGGCATGTGTGCTCACCAGACAGACAGAGAGAGACAGAGAGATAGAAAGCGAGAAATCATCCCCCAGGGGGAGTGGCCACGCCACAATCCCTTCTCCTCCATTCTCCTCTCGGGATCTTGGGCACGCACGCACACGCGCCCGGCATGAGTTTAAGCCACTGGGTCCGGGACTCGAACCGCGGTCGACCACGTGGGAGTCCAGCGACACAGCCATTACGCTAACTGCTGGTCCCTATTTCAGTTGATAAACACATTTCTCAATAACTTGAAGCTATAGATATGTCTTTAAATGTTTACCCATTTGATAAGACTTCTGACTAGGACTTTAAAGTAGAGATTGATAGCAATTCGGGGCTGGCAGGTGGCATGGTGGTAAAAGTACTGGACTCCCACATGGCTGACCACGGTTTGAGTCCTGAACCTGGTGACTTGGAATAGCAATAACAATGATAAATAAAATTAAATAAATAATTCTTAAAAAAAAAGATTGATAACAATTTACTGAACTTAATATCCCCTATAGTGTAATGTAATTTCTTTGCTGTTTAACAGTTGAAAACATGGTAGCTGCTGGAAAAACCATTCTTGAAAAGAATAATTTCACTGATTTCGCTAATGTAAGGTATGTATACTTGCAAATAGAAACCAAAATTATAAATTATTGATTTTTCTGGGGTGGTATTTCTTCATGGAAAATGGAAGGTAGCAGAGTTTGTGATTTAAATGCAGTTTGTTTTTTAAACTGAGAATATGGTTCATTCATAGCATAAAGTCCATTAAACTTCCTCTCATGTTTCAACATCTTCCAATAATCTCTACTTATAGTTTGGACAGACAGAATATAAAAGCAGTAGTTACAGGTCTGCCATTCAGTATGTGCTTTCCTATAAAACCATAAACTTTGAATTTTCTTAGAAAACCTTCTGTTTTATATGATTTAAGGGGCCAGTGGGTGGTGTGGAGGTTAAGGTTCTGGATCCCTCATGCCCAACTCCATAGTTTGAGTCCCAGACCCAGCAGCTTGAGAATCACACTGGGCGTGTATGTGGGAGTGCCCAAAATCCTGAGAAGAGAGTGGAGGAAAAGGGTTTGCATCTTGGCCATCCACCCTAGGGAGTGATTTCTCACTTTCCATTTTCTTCTCTGTTTTTCTGATAAGTTCATGCACCCTATAGCAATATATATATATATATATATATATATATATATATACACACACACACACACACACACACATATATACACATATATATGTATATATATATATTTGTTTATATATATATACATATATATGTGTATATATATATATTTGTTTATATATATTTATATTTAGACACACACACACATTTTATATATATATATATATATATATATATATAGAGAGAGAGAGAGAGAGAGAGAGAGAGGCTATATAATATATATGCTTTGAAATTACCTTGAATTCATAGCCTGCTGAACTTCAACTCTACTTTCAGCAGAGTTTGAGCAAAATATATAATGTTCAATTTTTCAACGGTTTTAATTCATCCAAGTAATGTTTTTTTTTTTAAAGACTGACTTTTCCTTGTAGATCCAGGCCCAACCAGGGCCTAGTGGAGATCGCTTCTAATACTTGTAAACTAGAATTTAGACTAGATCTGAATTCTGATGCTGTATATATTACTTATTGTGTACTATACTTGTACTGACTGTGCTACTTTAGACATGTTGTTTATCCTTTGTAGGTTAATACCTACCCTGGCTGTTTGTAGGCTAAAATGAGTTTATATTTATGAAAATCTTGTGTAAACTATTTAAATGTAATAATGGCAAGGAGCAGATCATGTTTGAGACCATTTGGCCAAAAGCAGCACATTCTTTTTCTAGCTATCGGAGGCTTAGTAGAAGAATGAACACTGAACAAGAAGTCAAAAGCCCTGAGTCTCAGTCCCAGCTCTGCTACTCTCTAACCTTGTGACCTTGGGCTTTCTCTTAAACTTTTTGGATCTTAGTTCCTCCATCTTTAAAATACATGGGTTGAATGAGCTATTGAGTTGTTTCTAGACTCAAGATTACTTGATTCTACATTGTATGACTCTTGTTTCACAGAGGGAAAACCTGGTCTCCCCTGTAGGTAGGGGTGGGAGCTTTTCAATCTATATAGCATGCGTGTCTGACTCCACATTGTTCGTCTCAGAGACTAACTGCTGCAATTCAGTCATATGCCCTTGGCTTTTTTTTCCCACACTCTACTCACTTCTAAATTGAACAGGAAAATATTTCTAGGCTTTGATTATTTTTAAATATGCATAAAATGTATATTGTAAAAATGCATCTTGGTGCTCCTTGATCCACTAAGCTAATTGAACTTGCAAACCCGTAAACTGATTTTAAGAGGTTAAATCATATTTTTAAACTTTTTTTTTTACTATTTTAAGGAATTCTTTTTATAAATATTTATAGTGAATAATTATGAAGCATTATCAACAAATAACATGTGTATTTTATGATGACATAATCTCAATACTGAAATATTACTGTTTGATAAGGAAGCGCCTGAGCATTATATTGAAGGAAAAAGCTGCCATCTACTGGCCGTGTCTTAGAATAAAGGAACACTATAGCTTTGGTGTCCATGCTTTGTAATTCATTGCAGAAACATGAATTTTAGGAGAATTACAGCTTAATATGTAAAGACTAAAGTAATAGAACATTATGCCAGCTTGGAATCCATAATGATTATACTGAGGCATAGTGTGCTTTTAAGGCCTTCCTTGACTTACTATGAATTTTTTTTTTTTTTTGGCTCAACATTTTAATATAAAAAGTTCACTGATGTCCAAAAATGCAGAAGTGTGACAATGACAACATATGAAATTCTGTGATTGAAAGTCCCCTCGAGTGCACTATGGTGCACATGCACCTGCCCACACATACTCTGGAGTGGAAACATTAACGCAAACCGGTGCTACCAACACTTGTGTTGTGAAGTGCCAACACTTGTGTTCTCCATTTCACCAATCACAGACCAGTATCTACTCCAAACATTCAGTAACAAAAAGTACAGCATCTTCCCAGGAACAGCAAGGCAGACTTCTTACTCACGATGGACCAGCACAAATAAACCCAGCAAAAAGAGTACTGCGTACTTAAATTCAGGAGAGTCATTCATGAGGATCGTCACAATTCCAAAATAAGGAATAAATCCTCTGGCTCTCTGCCCATGACATCTTTTTTCTCTAGCCAGTGTTGTCCTTGTTAATACAGGCCTCCGTCATCCACTGTATTATTATCGCCTTTGGCTAAAAACTTGATATGCCCATTTTGCTTTTCATGATTCTTCAGGACTCAGTGAACTATAGGAATCTCTCTTCCTTCTATCCTAAAGACAACAATTTCTACCACTCATACAGGATCTTCAACTTGATTTGTTAGAAAGAGATCTCCTCTATGAAGTGCAGGTTCCATGCTGCTACTGAGCACTACTACAATTGGACTTTCACTTCCAGTTATTACCATCAACCCCGTCCAGATCATTAGTGCTGAGGAGACAATCATTCTGAAATTTAGGACTTGATAATAGAGCTGCCACTTGTTCATTTGCCGCACATCGTCCAGAAAGTCTAGAGAGAGAGCATGGCGGGGTCGGCGAGTGGTACACTGGCAAACGAGAGGGCTCGATGTGACCTGTGGGCGGAACAGCGGGCACACAGGCCGGGCTCACACTGGACCATACCCGGCCCTTACTATGAATTTCAACATAAAGTGTGCGAATATTCTGAAGCGTATAAAGAAAAACAGTAAAAGAGATATGAATGGTAATCTGTCTACCTTAGAAAACTATTTTTGTGTATCTTTAATACGTATCTACCTTAACCTGAGAAATGACTTTAAACTATTGTAGAACTTGTTTGCTAATCATTTCTTTTCTTTCTGTTTTAGGATGGGTTTCCATATGCCACCTTTCTGTTCTATTTCTCACTTGCACCTTCATGTTCTGGCACCGGTCAGTCAGCTCAGCTTCTTATCCAAGTTGGTTTATAGAGTCAATTCTTATTGGTTTATCACAGTAAGTAATACATAATGTTACACCTGTAGCATACAAAGATAAAAGATTAACATATTTTTTCTTTTTGTTATAGTTTCCCTCCTTCCTTGCAATAATAGGCTCAAGTCTCATAGGCTGGAACACATTTAACATACCACTTGCACATATCCAAAAAAATAATTTTAACTTGAAATATTTCCAGGTTATCAGCTCTATGACCTCACTGTAAGCAGAAAATATGAAATAAATGAACCATGGCATTAAAAATTCAAGACTTTGGAGTTGGAGCTGGATTCAAATTCTGGCTCCATTTCTTAGTTGAGGGACCATGTGCAATCTATTTACTTTTTTTTTTAAAAGAATTACTTTATTTAACTATATTTATTTATTATTATTATTTTTAATTCGACCAGAGAGAGAGAGGGAAAGTCAGAAAGACACAGAGAGAGAGAGGTAAGTGAAGCCACCCGGTCTGGGACTCGACCTGCAGTTGGCCGTGTTGGGAGTCCAGCACCCCTAATCACCATGCCGCATGCTGGTCCCTACTTATATTTCTTAAGACTCATGTTTTGTTTGGTTTTTAATTGTGGTTTTAATTAATTAATTAATTATTTTGTTTTTAAAATTTTGCCAGAGGGTGCATACACTCACTGAAGAGAGTGAATGGAAGCATCCCCCCCATGGGGGATGCTCACAACTCAGTATAATTTCTGCCACTTTCTGTCCTTTTGGGATTTTGTGCTTGGCATATTTTTTAAGTCTCTGGGTCCGGGACATAAACTATATAGTTGACTGTGTGTGATCCTTCGCCTTAACTACCATGCCACCAGCTGGCCCTCAAATTTTTTTTTTTAAGAATTATTCTTTTGGGACCAGCAGATGGCATAATGGTTACATTGCTGGACTCCCACGTAGTTGACTGTGGTTCAAGTCCTAGACCCGGCTTAAAACTCATGCCGGGCATGTGTGCATGGGTGTCTAAAATCCTGAAAGGAGAATGAAGGAGAAAGGATTGGTGAGTAATCCTCCCTGGGAGGTAATTTTTTGCTTTCTGTCTCTCTCTTTGGCAGTGCATGTGCCCTGTTGCAAAAATCTCTCTTAAAAATAATTATTCAGATTTATTTCCTATTTTTAAATTTACTATAGGGCACATACACTCACAAGAGAAAGACAGAAAGAGAGGGAGAAAAAGAATGGGAAAGTGAGAAAGCAAGTCGTCAGGTCTGGGCCTTGAACCATGGTCAACCATGTTGGAGTCCAGCACCTTAACCACCATGTCACCTGCTGGCCCCCAATTTTTTAATCTATCTCTTGCTTATAGATAACAATGCCTACCCCTAGATTTGACAAGAGAGTTGATGAGATAATTTATGTGTAAAGCACCTAAAACAGTACCTTGCAAAGAGTAAGTGCTCAGTAAATGTTCCCTAGTGCCTTTGTTGTCATAATCATTGAATTTACTGTAGAAACTGAGCTTTTAAAATTTTTGTTTTTGTTTTAATTGCCAGAGGGTGTATGCACTTGCCAGAGAGAGAGAGAGAAACACAGAGATGGGGAGAAAGCAACCTCCAATGGGGTGTGATCACTCTATAATCCTATCTCCTCCGTTTCTCCATCCTGTCTGGACTTTGTGCATGCATGCACATGCACCCTGAGTGTTTTTCAAACCATGGAGGCCAGGATTTGAACTGCAGTAGGTCATGTGGGATCTGGCTCCCTTAAACACTAGGTTTCAGGACCAGCCTGAATTTTTGTAATTTTTTATAGTTTAAGCTCCCTAGAAAAGGGATAACAGCATCAACTACCAGATTTGAAGTTGAAGCTTTGAGCCTAAACATTGCAGAATTTTCTTTGCTGAAGAAAAAGTGGAATGGATTTCAACTATTTATAGAACTGTGGTCTGAGAAGTCTAGCCTTACTTATGAAGTGCCTGGTCCCTCTAGGGCCATTTAGCCAGTCATTACTGTTGTTATTTAATGTGTTCATGATGATAAGGTGACTGATAGTTGCCAAATCTAAATAATCATCAAATGTATGTATTTACCATTACTTAATGAGTGGTAATATTCTAGTCATTTTACAGAAGAAATTGGCAACTTTATATCTCAAATACATTATTTCTCCAGCTTGCCCATACAATTGTATTAAGTTGAACAAAAAAGTATATTTTAGATATTTATGTGCATGTATTTGAAATAAAAAAGTGGGACATTTTGCAGATGTAGTCTCTTAAGCCATTGTGATTACAAAAGGGATTTTTTCTATTTATATTTATAATTCTCTACAAGATCTTTGCTTCTATAAAATATTAATAAAGCACATTTCTTATAATATTAACTGTATCTCCTTACATGAAAGACTTTTTAGTTAGAACACATGAATGTACAAAATTATAAGATCTGTTAACGGATTATCCTGGGAATCTGAATTCTTGTTATTCTTGTTGTAGCTGATACTTTGTGAGTATATATATATTATGAAACTTTGAAAAAATTATGATATTGAAGTTCATTACCAAATTCCTTATATAATGTCCTAGATATTATAAGATAATTGAGAAAAGCCCTCTGAAATGATATACTCAAAGAGTTTAGTTTACTTTTTTTTTGGAGAGGTTTTTTTTTTTTTTTTTTTTTTTTTTTTTTTTTTTTTTTTTTTTTTTTTTTGCTATAGGGCACGTGCGCTCGCCAGAAAGACAGAGAGAGACAGAGAGAGAAAAAGTGAGAAATAACGCTCCAGGGAGGATGGCCACACTGCAGTCTCTTCTCCTCTATTGTCCTCTTGAGATCTTGGGCATGCACGCACATGGCACCCAGCATGAGTTTAAGACACCGGGTCCGGGACTCAAACCATGGTGGACTATGTGGGAGTTCAGCGACATGGCCATTATGCCAACTGCTGGTCCCTAGTTTACTTTTATTTAATAAACTATTTTTTAGAGCAGATTTAGTACACAGCAGAATTGACTGGAAAACACAGAATTCTCCTATACTCCTACCCCCCACACATGCTGCACTCTTCTGCTCTATCACATTCTGCACCACAGTTGTACATTTGTTACAATCTGTGACCCTAAACTGATACATTGTTATCACCTGAGGTCTATAGTTTACGGTAGGGTTCACTTTTGGTTGTACATCCTGTAAGTTTTGACATACATAATGACATGTGTCCACCGTTATCACATTACACAGAATAGCTGCACTGCCCTAAAAATCCTCTGTGCTCTGCCTTACATTCCTTCTTCCCCACTAGCTCCTGCCACCACTATAGTTTTGCCTTTTCTAAAATGCCATACATTTGGAGTCATATGATATGTACCATTTTTGGTTTCTTTTACTTAGTAATATGCATGTAAGGTTCCTCCATAGCTACTTCACTTTTTAAAGCACTCACAGTAATTTTTTCTTACTGAAAATTTTTAATAATATGCAATGTAGGTAATTGCCTATTTATATACAATGTAAAATACTTTTACTATAGTTTATAAAACTATTATACTGATAATTTTTTTGTTTTGTATGTTTAAGAACAGAATATATAATACCCAGCTCATCTGCTCTGGCTGATTATGATAGAAATGTCAGTAGAGTTAGATAAAGACTATATCTGGAATTAAAAATATATATATATATATTTTAATTGCAGGCTGATTATTTGATTGAAAGATTAAGAACATGAAAATGTCAATAGTGGAAGATTTTTCTCATCTTGGCTCAGTATGAACTAGTATCTTGGATCCTTTGAAGTCTAATTGCAATTTTAAGGTTTGTTGGGTTTTATGAGAGGCTGTTACTGAATAACCTTAAATCTTTTCTGAATGTCTGCTTCCTGAGACCTGTGGTAGGCACATGAGGATTTTGTCACTGACTTCTTTGTTTCTTGTCTAAGCATTTTATATATAAACTACTATAGAGGGAATTTCATTTAAAACAAATTCTGTTAATCAAGAAGGGCTCTGCATTTTTTTAAAGTTACAATATTCTCATTTTTCTGTTGATAGTCAATTCTAATAGTGATTTACTTAGGAAGAATAAATTGGTATAGAAAGTACTATATTGAAATCTCTAATTAATTTGAAGGAGAAAAATAAATTAGCTAGTTTTTATTTTTTTATTTTTTGGAATGTGCTCACCAGAGAAAGAGACAGAGAGAGAAAGCATCACCCAATAGAGCATGATCACACTGCAGTCACTTTTCCTCTATCTCTCCGTTCTGTCAGGATGTGGGGTGCCCATGCACACAAGCCTGGCATTGTTTCAAGCTGCTAGGACCTGTCTGTGGTTGGTCCTGTGGGTTCTGACTCCCAGGGCACAGTGCTTAAGCACTGCACTGCGGGGCCAGGCCAAAGTTAGTTATTTCTTGACAGTTCTATAGTTTTATGCATACATTTTCAAAGTGAAGAATACCATACTTCCTCTGATCTTGCTAATTGAAAGAATTATATATGTTCAAATTTAAATGTTGGTCTTTCATTTCTTGTGAAATTATTAATATATTCAAATTTCAGATGCTGGTCTTTTACTTCTGAAGCCTAGCATTTTCAAAATAAATTGGTCCTCAAAGCTGCTGTATAATATATAAAATGTCTAACATTGAATTCATAATAACAATGGGTTATCTAACAGAATTTCCTGTAATGGAATTTTGTCTTTAATACCATAAAGGAGGAAGAAATATAAGCTGGCTCTCTTAATGCATTAAAGGTGGTAGAAAATGTTGCTTTATGGCATATTTTTGTGTGTTAAAGGGAAGTTAGAAAGTATTTAAATCTAATTTTTACCAATGAAAAAGCCCAACTTGAAAGTAGAGGCCTATTTCATTAAGAATTGCCTTTTAACCACTAATCTGCACTGTTCACTTAGAATAGTGAACCTGGATAAAGAGTAGGTGCTGAAAGCTTATTCTACATTGTGCCAGAGGATAACAGTACCAGGTACATGATATAAATGAATATACTGATTAATCTATTATTGGGAATAGGCTGAGATTACTGTTTTTTTTTTCAGGATATTAAATATAGTTTTAAGTAATAAAATACATATTAAAATCTTTAGCAACAATATTTGGAATCCATATTTCATTTGTTCATTGATTTATTTAATCAGCTAACATTTGTTGACCATTACTATATACCAGACACTGCAAGGTTCAGGAAAAAAATAAAATGAGAAAGGAGAGTCTGCCTTTAGTTGCTAATACAGAGGTCAAACATAATCAGTAATTAGAACTTAGTGTATTACATGCTAATGTCCACAGAAGAGACTGAGGAGGGGGACATACTTCTCAGAACAAGTGACAGAACTAAATATTGAAAACTCGTCAGTCTGGCAGACAGTGATAGTTTAGACTGAGCAACACACACATCTTTTCTTGGGTTCTGCTGCCACTGTTATTTATTAACACTTTACTTTGAAACGAATGTCCAAATTTCATCTTACTCACTGGAGATGGGGAGAGGGATTTGGATGTAGGGATTATAGGCTCTCAAAATTAGATTTATTGTTTTTTTTTTAACAGTACTTTGTGAAATATCTATGGAGCAACTACTTAGATTAACAGTTACAAGTTTCTATAAATCAAATATGACCAGCTTTAGAGAAGGAATTTTCAACATGTACAACCTTTTGATTGTTCTATGAACTTACAGTGATGTCATTGTCAACATTATGACAATAACATGTAAAACATTTAAGGACTTTTAAATGCCTTGTGAATTTCTTCCAAAATGCAACTACCGGTTGATTCAATTGATATGTTTTTATGTATGCTGATATATTATTCTCTGGGAAACATTTTTAGTGGAGGTTCTCTATTATATATAATAATCAGATTACTACAATTAAAATTAACCTAGCCTTTCCTGTAGTCTTAAGTACTTGATAACTTCCTATGTATAATATTAGTTTAAAACAAAGCTAATTTGAAACCTGTCTTTAAAATGTTTAAAGCGATATTGAAAGCATTATTTATGCATGTTGTGATGTTTGTGTAATTATAATTGTAAGATTAATATAATGAGCTGTTTCAAACTGTGCTTACTTAGCTAACAGAAAATGAAATAAAAATTTAAAAAGTGCTGTGCAAAATTTTGGCTGTCTGGGCTTTTTTATTTTTAGGAGAGATTTTTGCTATAGGGTGTGTGCGCTCACCAGAGAGATAGAGATAGAGAGACAGTAAATGAGATGGCCATGCTGCAATCCCTTCTTCATTTTCCCCTCGGGATCTTGGACACACATGCACATGTGCCCAGTGTAGTTCCAAAGCACCAAGTCCAGGACTTGAACCGCGGTCCGCTACGTGGGAGTCCAGTGACATAACCATTACACCATCTACTGGCCCCAACTCAGTTTCTCCTATTATACACTCAAAACACAGATCACTTTTGTGATTCCCCAGTTGTGTGGAGAGATCTCCCCAACAGGAAGCAATCAATTCTAGGACATCAGCTGGGTGTTTTCCAATTAAAAGCAATTCTGAAGCTATCTACAGGAGATAATGTCAGATTCCACTGAGGGCTCAGTTCCCAAGACTATCCTCCTACTTCAGACACTGGTTGCAAGTCTGGCCTCCAGATTTGCCTATGAATAGGACCCCCTCTTTTGGCTTGGTTAATTTTGTGTGTGTGTGTGTGTGTTTGTGAAGTCTAGAGTAACCCATGAAAGACTACCTCGGTCTTTAAGAGCATATTCTAATACGCTTTATAAAGCACATGCCCTTTAGAAATTGTTGCAAAAATACAAAACGTACACTAGGTGTTAAATGACTGGCCCAAGTAGGTCTAGATCTTGAAGCCTGGGATTATTAGAGAAGCCTATAGGAAAAGGTGAAATTTCAGTCCAGTTCTAAATAAGCGCAGGATTTGAAATTGCAGAGAAAATTGGAAGTGCATTCTAGGAGGGAGGGTCACAGGAAAACAGGGTCTCATCGCAACACAGCTCCTGAAAACAACGCAGCCCCACGCATCAGCTACTGGCACTTGACTTGCCTCCCAGACTAGGCAGGCCATACAGCAGCAGCCCGAGCTCCGGAGGAAACTCGGGAGCCGGCCTCGCGAAGCTTCCGTTTCCGGCTCTTCAGGCTCCGCCTCCGCAGAAACTCCGCTCTGTTGTGGGAGGAGGGGGGGTAGCACCCCGCGCGGGCAGCGCAGGCGCACTGTGGACCGCCGCAATGGCGCTGCCGTGCACCCTGAACAGGTATCTGCTGCTCATGGCTCAGGAGCACCTGGAGTTCCGCCTGCCGGTGAGCCTTAGCGCCGTCCGCAGCTTCCGACTGGAGAGGGCGGCCGGGTGGAGGTGGTGTGTGGCTGGAGGTGGCCTGCGCAGTCAGAGCCTCAGAGACTGGGAGCAGGGTGGGGTGGAGTGTCTGTGCTTTTCGCGGACGGACCACGCGTCCCTAGCACTTGGGCCCCCGGGCCAGGGCTGAGCTTGGCGGAGGGTGTGTGAGAGAGAAGTCTAGGATAGACCGCGTCTGCCGGGTATGCGTTTCATTCATTCCTCTGCACGTGTGCAGGTTAGGCAGGTGCATTTGACGGATGCTTTCCCTTCAGGACCCGCTCGTCTAGCGGAGGATAGACATCGGCACACAGCGTAGTGTTTTAAGTCAGAATAGGCGCTTCGAACTCTGTGGAGGGGTTGCTGATGAGGGTTAGATGATGGAGAGGTTGAGAAGCGGGTTTTATCTATTCATTCCAGAAACGGTTTCGGAGTGCTTGTAACAGACTGGGCCGAGCTATGGCAAAAACAGCTTCTGCCTTCAAGGACCTTACTATTTAGGATAAGGGCCGAAAAGACACAAGCATGGGATTATAGAATAACGTCGGCAAGTGCAGTGATAGCGCATAGGGGAATATGAGTGCAAGTAGAAAGGGACTCTAATACACTTGGGCGGGGGCGGTCGGGAGGAGGGGATGTTATTTTAGAGGGCTTCAGTGAGGGATGGCACTTAACATAAAGGATGAGTGGAGTTAGCTGGGCCAAGGAGAGAAATAAGTGAATTAGAATTATTATTACTGCATCATAGGATATGTGTCAGAGCGTGTTAAGAAGAGACCAGGAGAGGTAGGTAAAGGTCAGAAAAATTAAAAGCCTCGAACATCCTGGAGCTTAAAAGGGGAATTAATTGAACAGTTTTAAGACAGCGGTATGCACGGTGGATTTGAAAGGAGTAAGATTGAAGTCTAAGACCAGTCAGGAGTTTGCTCAAATAGTCTTCTTAATAGATTAAGAAGCTCTGAGTTTGGGCAAGAGGTTACAGTAAGGGATGAACTCGGAAAATATTTAGGTGATAAGATTATCAGGGCTTTTTTGATTGAATGTGTGGTGAGGGCGGACCAGTGAAGGATGACTCCTGGGGTGGATATAGAAGGGTCTTTCATTTAAAAGAGAGAACACAGGTAGATACAAGATTTAAATTTCTGTTATGTTGAATTTGATTTGTTTATGTGATATCAGTGCAGCTGAACAGGAGGCAGTAAATAGATGAGTATACATAGTGCGCCATAGAACTGTATAGGCAATAAGTATTTGAGAATCTTCTGTGTATAAAAACTGAGAGAGGATGAAATTAATCAGAAAGCATCGAGTCAAAAGAGTAAAGAGCCAACCCTAGTTTCCTGGAGGAAATAGTATCTTAATTAAGTCTTAATTGATAAGGATGTTCTGTGAGTGAAGAGGACTGAAAAGCCCACTTTGATGAGAAACCTAAGTATAAACATGTAACATGTTGATAATTGGGAAAGAGAAGGCAACGGAGAAGATAGGTAAGTATTAGAATAAGTTGAGAGGCCACAGAAATAAAGAGGGTAAAGTTAAAGAAAGTAGGGATTTTGATATTGATATTGTCAAGTTATTCTTTTTTGGTTAGAAAGGAATGAAAAAGTGTCCATTGACTCTCGATGAGCAAGTAATTTGTTGGTGAAATTTGCTAGAGCTTTGTGTAGAGTTTTAGTGGGAGAAGCCAGATTGCTTGGTTTAGTAGCCTGTGGAGAATGAGGAAAGGGGAGCTAGGATAGACTACTCTTAACTGGAGTATAAGGAGGGAAAGTAAGAGATCACTTAACAGTCTGAGGGGAGCCTAGGATCAAGGGTGGACTCCCTCTATGGAGAGACAGCTTGAGTAGAGGAATAGGCTGAGGGGAAGGACAGAATGGATATAAGCGCTCAGTGGGAGGTGTTCGCCTTTGCGTAGAAGGGGAGATTGGGCATAAGAGGGTTAGGATGGGTGTGGGGTAGCTGCTCAAGGGTTTGTTTTCTAGGTATGAATGACTCAAAGGTCTTTTTCAAGGGATGGGGGACCAGCAGTGGATGGAGAATTTGAGAAAAATGTAAAATTGAAATTGAGTTGACAAAAACAAGAGAAACAATTAAGAAGTGAGGAACACAGGTGCAGGAAACCTGAGGTAGAGATCATGTATTTGTAACTGTGCCAAGATTCTGTGATTTTATTCAGTACTGCTGAGCTCATTGGCTTTATTATGAAGGAAGATTATGGCAGTATATTAAGGTTTTGAGTTTCATGAAGGAAATAGTATTTTAATTCTTTTTTCTTTTCTTTCTTTCTTTCTTTTTTTTTTTTTTTTTTTTTTTTTTTTTTTTTTTTTTGTTGGAGGGTGTGTGCACTTGCCAGAGAGAGAGAAAGGAGGAGAAAGCATACCCCCCATCCCTTCTCTATTTCTCCTTTCTTTTAGGATTTTAGGCATGCATACACATGTGCCCAGTATGTTTCTCAAGACTTTGAGTCTGGGCCTTCAGTGGCATGGTTGGCCATGTGGGATCCAGCTGCCTTAACCACCAGGCCATGGGGTCACCCAGAGATAATATTTTAATTAGGTCTTAATTGATAAAGGGGATGATCTGCCAGTGAAAAGGACTAGAAAGCTCTCTAAAATAAAAGGTGGTTAGGCTGGGGTCTATAGAATAACATCCCTAGTACTTAATGATTTTAACACTTTCTACCCTCTTAAATTCTCAGTGTCTTACTCTAGTGCCAATTTAATCTTTCAGAAGCTCAGTTCTGTTATTTTCTCTGTGTCCCAAGGCTAAAACTCCTTAGTCTGCCAGAGACCTCCAGTTGGATTTTGCTACATTGGGATCCTCTCCTAAGTCTTCTAGCCAGCCAAGATTGTACACTGGCATGCCAGCATGTTTAAGTGAACCTGAAATCTGAACCCCTGGTCTTCCCATGTGACTCCAGTATAGTGCAGTAGCCTGTGCCACTATAGCTGAGCCTCTTCTAATACTAAGAACTTTTTTATAATTGCCAGAGGGTGCATGTGCTCGTCAGAGAGAGAGAGAGAGATAGAAAGAGACAGACAAACAAGGAAAGCACTTCCCTCTAATGGGGTATAGTTACTTTGCAACACCTTCTTCAGTTCTCCATCTGTTTGGGATTTTGAACATGTATGCACACCTGCCTGGAATGCTTTTAGAACTACTGGGATGAGAATTTGAACCACGGTCAGCCATGTGGAAACCAGCTCCCATCACCACTAGGCTACTGGGTCAACACTTAAGTATTAAGAAAAAAATAAAAGATTTGTTTTATGGGCAAAAAAAAAAAAAATAAAATAAAAAGGAAATGGCACCAATGGCACCAGTTGCTCAAACTTCCCATTCTTTTTGATCTTGGAATGGGAAACTTTGTGGTCTGGGTATACTTTTTATCAATGGCCGTGGCTTATGGCAGCTTGGTGTTAATGGCTGTCTTCTGGTTGGAAGGAAAGGAATTATAAGCAGAGATGTCTCATTAGGTTACTTCCTTCATACACAGAAGAGTGGGATTCTTCTACCTGTTTTGTGTTATTTGAAAAGATGATTCAGTAGTGGTACAAATCATAAAACTTACATAATCACTTGTGTTTATCAATACAAAGTGATTGCCTCAAATGATATTTCCGTTACCTAAACAGATGTCACTTTGAATGCAGTTGCGTTAAAGTATCTATTGGTTATTTCTCTTTCTAGTTCTGGAACTATCCAGAAAGAAGAGGAGGATAACTTAATATACTTGTGCTTAATGAATCCACTGTGATGCTTCCTAGTAAATTATTTCTTTTACAAACACCTTCAATACTTTAATTACTGCATAGACTGATTGATTGCCATATTTATCAATCTGTCGTTTCTGTAATCATTTTTTTTTTTTCCTTTTCAAAACCAAGGCATTTTCTGATCAAGTCCAGAACTCTCCTTCTGTCTTAAATTTCCCAGAAATTACCTAACTATGGTTGGTTATTATGGTAAAAGTTTTTCAGAATTTGAAGTTGTAATTGGTACTTAAGCTTAAATACCTCAGGTAGATCATCAGCCTGCTCTTTTTTAGTTCTTAATTGTATTACCTGTCTCTCTTAGTAGACTTTGAGTTCCCTGTGTTAAAATGTATTCTTTCTGTAATATTTTTAATGTAGGAAATAAAATCGTTGCTTTCACTTTTTGGAGGTCAGTTCACCAGCAGTCAGGATACTTATGGCAAGGTAAGTATACTATGTAGTGTACTTATAATTAGAACTTTGGGCCTGAAGAGAACTGCCATTTTAAGTTTATATTTGTGTACTTAATTGTATCTGTTTCTTTTCTTTCTTTCTTTTTTTTCTAAATATTTTTTTGCCATAGAGTACGTATGCTCAGTGGGGAGAGAGACAGAGACAAAGCAGGAAAGTGAGAAATCCTCCTCCAGAGGAGATGGCCATGCCACAATCCCTTCTCCTCCATTCTTTTCTTGGGATTTTGGCCTCACAAGCACACACCCCCCCAGTGTGATTTTTTCAAGCTGCAGGATCTAGGATTTTAACTGCTGCCATGTGGAAGTCTGGCACTTTAACCACCACACCAAATGCTGGCCCCTTATATCTGTTTCTATAGGCAATGAAATAAAAATAATATTTTGGGAAAAATTGTGACTTTGGACAGTAATTTAGATTTGCTTCCAGTATTCATTTATTTTATTAGTTTTAAATTTTTTTAAAACGGTTTTTTTCTTCCATGAAGGAGAGAGACAGACAGACGGAGACAGACAGATAGAAAGACAGCATCCCCAACAGTGTTTTCATGCTGCAATTTACTCCCAGCTTTTGCCAGCCCTGGATCATGGGCACGCACGTGTCCAGTGTACTTGGGGAGGTCTCTGGATGTGAACCACCAACTTTCCCATGTGGATGAGCTTCCCAGAGCATCACACTTGACCACTGCATCACTGGCCCAATTTTTTAATTTTTTATTAATTCAGCAGCTGTACCAGAATTTGTCTGTCCTGTCATTGAAAAAAGGGCCCTTTAATGAATGCTACACACACACACACACACACACACATATATATAAATATAAAATTAGATTCTAGCTTGATTTTAGGCTTATATTGGGAATCATTTTAAAAAAAAATAAATAAATAAATAAATAAAAGAAACTGTGAAATTCTGCACTGTATGAAATTGCGAATTTATGACCTTTGTATTTTGTATGTGTAGTTTATTAATGTATTAGAAAAGTCTGGAAAATAGAAAAAGAAACATTCATGATTCTTCCTCCTTGACATGACTCTTGATTTGGGGATCTTGCCTTCCAGTCTTTTTTCTCATGTATTTGTTTTCCCTCCTCAGGAATACTTCTTTTCATGTAGTTCTGCCTTCTGTCCTTTTCACTTGATAGTATTAATATAGGCACATGGTGATACTTAGCCTTCATCACTAACACAGCTTCATGGTATTTTTCCATTGAGCAGCCCTACCATAATTTATCTAATTTCATTTCTTTTAGGTTGTTTTTTCATTTCCTTTAGGTTACATATTTTTAATAGAAATAATAGCAAGGTGACAATCTTTCTTGTTTGGATTATTTTGAATTTTTCTGTAGGGCAGTATAAATATTAGAAGAACTGAGTATGACAGGGAGGACTTCTTGCAAACGATGAGAACATTTAAGTTGAAAGTCTCCTGGTGTTAGACTTCTATTTTGGAATGGTTTTCATTATTGAAAAGAGAACAGAAGGAAGGAGGAGAGAGTGTAGATATAATTGGGCGGGTGATGAGCTGAAGCCAGGCTCCTCCAAGTTTTTGTGTTCTTGCAAGAGGTTATCTGGGTGGAGATTACCAGTGCCAGTGACAGGATGCATAAGCCCTACCAGCGTCTATAATCCTGGATGTTAAGACAGGGCATTGAAGGGCCAGCAGGTGGCCTGGTGGTTAAGGTGCTGGATTCCCACATGGCCAACCATATTTTAGTCCCAACTCAGCAGCCTAAAAATCACATGCATGCATGTGTGCCCCCCCAAAGAGCCCAGCAGTTAGCGTAATGGCTAGACTCCCATAGTGACCGCGGTTCGAACCCGGCGGAGTGCCCAAGATGCCGAGAGGAGAATTTGCCCCATCTGGGGGGTGATTTCCTGGGGTCTGTCTGACGCGCCCTATAGCAAAAAAACCTCTCACTTTCTCATTTTCTTTCTCTCTCTCTCCAGTGAATGCATGTGACATATGGCAAAAACCTAAAAAAAAAAAAAAAAAGAAAAAAAAGAAAAAGAAAAGAAAAAAAATGAAAAAGAGGATTGAGAGAAAACCCCCAATGCACTTGGAGCTTTCTTTGCATAGGGGAAAAAAAATATAATTAATGAAAGTTAATGATAACTGGCATCATTAACTTATTTTTCATTATTATTTCAGGAGGCCTCTTCTTTGTCCCTCAGGTGTCCACAATTACCTTGAAAAAGAAGGCTTATTTAATAACTAAGATAATATTACCTAGCAATTAAAAATAAAATAATTATGAGGAATGATTAGCAATGATAAAAATTCCAAGACTTTACATTGGGAAAATTGTGTGCACTCATTCTTTTAATTGAAATACATAAATGGGCAAATACAAAATTGACTTAAACTTTAAATACATTTAAATTTAATTTGCTGATACTTTTGTTTGTAGAGTCATTTGTAAATTATATTATTCTAACTGCATTATCCTAACAGATTACCTATTAAAATAATTCACTTTTTTACTATTAAGGTAATTTTTATTTTGTTTAGAGTTAGATCAGGTAGTCTTACATAAAAGCAGCAAATAGGAATTTCTGTTCATTAATTTCTTTCAAAAAAGCATGTAAGGCCATGTAGCCATTTAGAAGTAAGTTGCATTTTGTTATTTCTTCCAGTCTCCATTTTGGATTCTAAGCATTCCTTCTGAAGATATTGCAAGAAACTTAATGAAACGGACAGTATGTGCCAAGTAAGAGAAACTTACGATGTCTTGTGCATGAGTGAGTGTTTGCGTGCTTCTCAAATTATTCAGGCCTAGTTTTGCTAGGTGGAAAGCAGAAGTGGTTGGTTGTGGAGGGAGCTCAGTGTAGCTTGCAGTAACTTGCATTTGCCACTGGATGGTGGTGGTAGAACAGAGGAGAGTTAATCGCTGACCAAGGGGGTGAAAGAGTCTCACTTGAAAAAGAAATGTAGAAGCACTTGCTATTGGGTAATTTTTTCAAACTTCTGTGTTAAGCAGCAGTATAGTATAAGGTGTAAAATACTATGTTCTCATGATAGATATCACATTTAATTATCACTAAAGTTTGAAAATCCAAAAACAATTTTTATATAGATGGTTGTTAGTTGATGAGCAGATTAGTAAGTGTAAGATGAAGATGTTTTGTTATTATTAGCAATTATCAGATCTTGGTATGAATTAATATAATGACACTATTCGTTGTTTGTCCTGAGTTTCTACATTTTATTGTAGATATTTTTATTGTATTTTTTTCCTTTTCTTTATTTCTCCCCCACCCCCCACTATTAGAAAATGTTCTGTCATCGGCTTTAAAAAATTAAACTGTATTTTCAACTAGCATCTTAAAGACTGATCTTGCTTGTGTCATCCTTGGGCTGCTTTTAATTCCTAAACATTTTGGCAGGTTGCTGAAAACTTTCTTTTCCTTTGAAATTATAATAATGCAATGCAAGTAAGAACTCACATATATGTCATTTTATTAACATGGCTAGCAGTGCTTTATAGTGCCATATATAATTGTTGTATTACTGAACTGGCTACAACCCCATGTTTAGTTAATTTCATCCTATTGAGAACTACCTGCAGCCGTAAATCTCGTTTCTTAAACTGAAGCTTGTTAATGTTAGGTCATTTTTATTAAATAGATATTGCTAGAAGATGGAAACATAACTAAAAAACTGCTTTGAATAATTATTATTGTAGATTAGCATATTAAAATTTATAGCTCTAAGGGGAGTTTGAATTCCAGAGATATGGCTTATTAGGTTTAAAATAGCTAATTGAATACTAAGAGCTTTTACACTTTCTTCAAAGCTCATATTCTCTGAGGCATTTTTTTTTATTAATGGTAAAATTAATAATTGAATAATCTTAGATAATTTATTTGGTAACTTTTTATTCTATTTTTGTCATATTTGCGGTATACCTTAAAATAATTGCTAAGGAAGAGTAGTTTTACTGTAGATGTTTTCTCTCTACAAATTCAATAGACAGAAAAGGAGGAATGTGTTCAAATTCAAAGAGTGAAATTCATAGTGTAATTGTAACAATAATTATACCAGAATGAAAATAGACTTTTATAAGCATAAGTTCAAAACTAACTTTAATTCAAAATGTTTGTGATAGGATAGGGTTTTAATGTTAATTTTATTTTCTCTTAATATATCACAAAAAGAGGTTAAAAAAAAAAAACAACCAAATACCTTGGTACCTACTTTGTTAGAGCTCACCTTTTTTTTTTTTTTTTTTTTTTTTTTTTTTTTTTAGAGAGATTTTTGCTTTAAGGCACGTGTGCTCACCAGAGAGACAGAGAGAGACAGTAAGAAATCATCCCCAAGGGGGGATGACCATGCCACAATCCTTTCTCCTCTTGAGATTTTGGGCACATGTGCATACTCACCCTATGTGATTTTCCAGCTGCCGCAGGGTCCAGGACTTGAACCATAGTCGACTATGTGGGAGTCCAGCGATGGGACCATTACTCAATCCGCTGGTCCCAAGAACTCAACGTTATAAGCGACTTAATTGCTTAATGTTATTAAATAATAGCTAAACATTAATAGTATAATTTTTATCTGGATTTTCGTTTCAAGCCATTGGGAAAAATTAGGTTTTCTATAGCTTTCTACCTTTTTTACTAAAATAACTTAAGTGACTTTATTATTTGTTCTATAACAGTATAAAAATTTAATGATGAAAACTTGGAAAAATCCTGACTTACTTTAAATTTTCCTCTTTCTATGTAAAGTTAAACTTCTGTGTGTGGTTTGGACTTAGTTACTTGTTTTTAGGATGTATATTTTTCATTCATAGCTAAGAAGACATAGGCACTGTTTTAGTGGAGCAGGTGTAAAGAACTAGTAAGGTAACGGTTAGATATTACTGTGTGAACTAAGACTGTTACTGAGGTTAGTATCCGCCATTTATTTCCCAGGTCTATATTTGAGCTGTGGGGTCATGGAAAATCTCCCGAGGAGCTGTACAGTTCTCTTAAAAATTACCCCGTGGAGAAGATGGTGAGTAGTGAAATGTGTTTTTATACAGGCATATGTGCAGATTTTCTAGAATTACAAAGCCTCAAAGCGTTATCTGCTTTTGTTTCAGGTTCCATTTCTACATTCAGAATCTACTTATAAAATAAAGATTCACACATTTAATAAAACACTGACACAAGAAGAAAAAGTCAAACGAATAGATGTAAGTGAATTTAACAAAAACAAAAAAACCTATAGGATTATTGTACTCTAGGTATTGTTTATTTATAAGAATACCTTATTATTTAAAGAGAGATTTTTGCTATAGGGCATGTCTGCTCACCAGAGAGACAGCGGGAGACAGAGAGACAGAAAGCAAGAAATTACCCCTGGGGTATGGCCATGCTGCAGACCTTTCTCCTCCATTCTTCTCTCGGGATTTGGGCACACATGCACACATAGCCAGCGTGGATTTTAAGCCTCTGGGCCTGGGACTTGAACTGTGGTCAACCACATGGGAGTCCAGCCATATAAACTTTATGCCATCTGCTGGTCCTAATATGTAAGAGTACCTAGCATCTCTTAAGTGTTTATTTTTACCACACTTTGTGCTAAGCACTTTTTATGTTTATCTTATTTAATGCTGACAACAGACTTACAATGTAGGTCTTATCAAATAGCATTATTTTTGCCAGTAATACATTAAAATTACTTTTATTTTTCAGGCACTTGAATTTCTGCCATTTGAAGGAAAAGTGAATTTAAAGAAGCCACAACATATATTCTCTATTTTGGAAGATTATGGTTTGGACCCAAATTGTATCCCTGAGAATCCACATAATATTTATTTTGGTAGATGGGTACGCACTTGTTCTTTTACCTGCCTCAGTTTATTTCTTTAAAAGCTTAAAGTTTAGCTTTCATATTTGACTCTTTATAGGTAGAACTTCAAGACAACTGAAAGAGTCACAACTACTAAATGGATTAAAATTGGTGAAGAGTATGTGATTGTGTTGTTTTCAGAGATTCCTATGAAGTGCAAGAAGCTTATTAAATGTAGGGCCCAGAGAGGAGGTGATATAACATAAAAACAAAGCTTGTCAGAAAATCTGGGCTATTTTTTTTTTTTTTTTGAATGAAGCAGAGAAAAGACAAGAGTTATGTCATAGTTGAGGTATCTCATTTGTGGAAATTTCCAGTCTAGGTCTTTCATTCTGAAAATAAATAAAATTAGTGTAGAGCAGTTCTGCGTATGTCCCTGAGGCTGTAAGTGGGTGACTACAAGCTGTGACTTATGTTACAGATTATTGTTATTTAGGAGGAAAAAAGAGATGAGAAAAGCTTACCTATCACCAGTCCCTGAAAAAATTGCATTCAGATCCAATTCATATTTGGTTTGAGAAGACAAAGTAAATGGAAAGACATTGAGAAATCAAAGATACTGCCTGTCACCACCTCAAGCACATTCTTCTAAAGGAACACATTTAGAGTAGTAGTAAGAAGTACATTCTCATCAACATGATACCATGGTTTTATTGTGAATGCTTTATTTTCAGTCTGTTCTGTATGATTATACTGATTTGAAAACTATCTCTGACCTAGATTGCAGATGGACAGAGAGAGCTTATTGAGTCATACAGTGTCAAAAGGAGACATTTTATTGGAAATACAAGCATGGATGCTGGTTTATCGTTCATCATGGCCAACCATGGAAAAGTGAAAGAAAATGATATTGTGTTTGATCCATTTGTTGGAACAGGTATCTGATTTAACTGTTAAGGTAGTGCAGAGATGTTGCTTGTTTGTATTAGGGAAGGTCATAGTAATAATATTTTTCTTAAAAGATTAAATGGAGAGAATAATCTAATAATCATTAGATAATAGCTAGAGATAGCAATGTAATTGTGTAATAGCCAGTATTTAATACTTGTGCCGCTTCAAAGATGATACTGATGCTGATGCTGATAGAATTTTGTGGGTTTTCCTCCAAGTAAACTACTAGGAAGGAGTGGTTTACCTATTTTTAATTTTTTTTAATAGCATAAACTTTATGCCATACAGTGTAGAATGCAAAGCTATATGATTTACTTAAATAAGGAAACTCTTGGGGGGAGTGAGACAAACTTGAATAAAAGGACTAAAAGTGGTTCATAGTTTAAAATCGTTAATGTATCTTTGACTTGGTTTGTGGAAGATTAGAAGTAAGTGTGGAAATAAGAAAAGTGGCTGAGAATCAGTGGGCTAGATCCTGGCTGCCATGGCTCTGACCTGGGTTCTGTATGCACTTCATAGAGATGCGTTATTCATCAACTTTGTGTGCAAGTCCTGAATCTCCAGTTTACTTTCTTGGAGTTTGTGAAGACTTTCTCCATCTTCACCTGTTTTTTTCTTGATCTTGCCCATACCCAGGGAGTAGTCATATTTATGTTTGCTTGGCTAAAGCCATTGTGGTTAGATTCCCTTGGAACAAATTATGCTTGTCTTTGGAGTCTCTATCCTTTAGCAATCTTTTCCCATCAGACACTTTGTAAACAGTGTTGTTACAATTGCTAACATTTGTTGAATACGAAATGTTTCAAGTACTGTGCTATGTTCTCTAATGTTACTAATTTAACTTAATTCTCACAATACCTAGCATAGAGATAATTTTTTAATATCTTCTTAAAGACATTATGACACAGAGGGCACATGACTTCACTAAGATTACATGGCGTATAAGTTTCATAGGGTTCAAACTCAAGCACTCTAACTCCAGTGCTCATGCCTTTCTTTTTTTTTTAAAAAAAAAAAAAAAAAAAAAAAAAAAAAGTTTATTTCTTCCATTAGAGAGAGAGTCACCCCCGACAGGGTCTCTACTCCAAGAAACACTCTCACCTTAGCCACAATCTGGCATCCTCAGGTAGTTTCTCAGGACACAAACTCAGGACTTTTCCACATGGCACAGCTTGTGCTTGTGGCACAGCTTTGACACCACCTGGCCCCAGAGCTTATGGTCTTAACTACTTCATAGAGATGTCTCTCTGCATCAGGAGTCAGCTATTAGATCATAAACTAACTCAAGGGATGTGATTACATACAATTAGGGAGAAATAGTGTCAAGGTTCAGAGATTTCTAACAAACACTTCCTGTGTTTGTTTTCAGTATTGCACCTTGCTTTTCTCTGTCTACCAGTGTCTCCATATATCCCACCTCCAACATACTACTAATTTCTTCCTATCCTTATCATCCTAATGCCTCTCCCAACCTCCTCAACTTCTTATTGGAAATTATACCCAACTCATAGAGAAGTTTCAAGAATTAAAATAGAACAAAGACTATCCATATATCCTTAACTCAGCTTAAATTGTTAACATTTGACCTCATTTGCTATATCATTTGTTCTAATTATGTTTATATACCTAATATTTTTTCCTGCACCATTTGAAAGTTGCATCATCACATCCCTTTACCTCCTCAAATTTTGCAATATGTATTTCTTAGGAATAAGGATATATTCACTTACAAAATCACAGTACAGTTTTCAATGTTAGTAAATGTAGTACTAATACACCTTTAACATATTTCATTTTTGTCAGTTTAACCAACTGTGTCCTTTGTACCATCTTTTTCCCTTTCTAGTCTAGGATCAGGTATGTATTTTTTTAAATCAGTGTTTCTTTTCTCTCTCTGATTTATGACATAGCCAAAGTCTTTCTTGTCTTTTATGAAATTAGCACTTTTGAAGATAATCACCCCAACTTTCATTTTTATCTAGAATGATCCCCATTTGGATTGTTGCTGTTTCCTCATGATTAGATTTAGGTTGAACATTCTTGGCTAGACTAGATCCTTGACTTTGTGCACTCTTCAGATTACACACCATGGAGCTCTGCCCCTCCTTGGTAATGTTAATTTTCATAACTTGTCAAAGTGATGTTTGATTTTTTTTTTCCACTGTACAATTACTGTTTTTTTTTTTTTTTTCCCTTCCCTTACAGATAAGCAATCTGCGGGGAGACATATTAAAACCATGTAAACATTCTGTTAGTCACATTCTCCTCACCTCCGTTAGGTTTTTAGGTTTAATATCCTTTGATGATTCTTGCCTGAATCAGTCTTCACTCTGATAATTATAAAGGAATGATTTTCCAACTCCATTGCCCCCTTCACAGTTACCAGTGAACACACATCATTCTGTTAGTTATTTTACTGCAAATGAGAACTTTTCTTCTTTTTCACATTTCATTAAACCGTTAATTTGAACAGGAAGATCCCCTGCTCCTTTTTTTGCTCTTGTGGTCAACACTTCATTACATTCCTTAGTTATTTTATTGCTTAAATTGTCTCACACATATCCAGTGAGAGCCCTTTCACATCGGAGCACTTTCTTACTTTCTGGCTTATTTTCTACCTTCATTGCTTTCTAGTTGATTCTGTGCTTCTTTTTTTAATGATGAGCAGGTATGTGTACATTAGCTTGTTTCCACTTCTTCCATGCACAAAAGCTAGCTTACTATATATATATTTTTGTTTCTTTTAAAAATTTTGCCAGAGGGTATTTGTGGTTGTGGGTGGGGATAGGGGGAAGAAAATAAGAAAGCAGGAAAACATCCCTCCACCTCCATAGGGAATGGTCCTGTCCCAATCTCTTCCCTTCCTCTTTTCCCTCCTTTCATGATTTTGGCCCCCCCCCCCCCCCCCCACATTCCTGGTGTGTTTTTTAAGCCACTGGGCCTGGGACTTGAACTGTACCATCAGCCATGTGGGATCCAGTGGCCTTAACCGCCACACAACAGGCTGGATCTATGTATTATTTTTAACTTTCCAGTTTTTACATAACAGTCTTTCCTGGGAATCACTCCCTTTCAGTTAATAGAGATTGTCTTTATTCTTTTTTTGTAGTTGTATTCCATGGTTTATGTACTCTAATTCATTCAAACAATTTTCTACACCTGGAAATTAGAAGTTGTTAATATTTTAGAGTTACAAATAATGTTTGCAATGAATAACCTCATGAAATATATCTTTGTAGTTAATTTTGGAGCTATAGCTCTAGGATAAATTCCTAAAAGTAGGATTATGTAGTTCTGCTAGATATTTGCAAATTCTTTTTCACTGTACCGTTTTTGGATTTCTGCTAGCCATGTAAGAGAGTACATGTTCTCCTACAATCTCACTAGAAGAGAGAAAAAAGCTTGAAGAAATATTCTTGTGTTAGATGAAAAATTTGTATTTCTAGCATTAATTTGTATTTCTAGTGTTAATTTGGGTAAAGTTCACCCATTTTGAAAATATATACTTGATTATGGTGAAAAATTTGTATTTCTTTTTTTTGGGGGGGGGCGATAGAGGTTTTTGCTATAGGGCGTGTGTACTCGCCAGAAAGACAGAGAAAGACGGACAGAAAGCAAGAAATCACCCCTCGAGGGGCTGCCCACACCAAAATCCCTTCTCCATTCTCCTCTCAAGATCTTGGGCATGCATGCACTTGTGCCTGGCGTGAGTTTAAGGCACTGGGTTTGGGACTTAAACTGCAGTCAAAGATGTGGGAGTCCAGCAATGTAACCATTACACCAACTGCTGGTCCCCCAAATTTTGTATTTCTAGTGTTAATTTATATTTCTAGGTTAATTTGAGTGAAACCCAACAACTTTTTATAGTTTTAAAAAATGAAGATTCATTTATTGTTTTTATTATTGCCAAAGGGTATATGCTCTTGAGAGAAAGAGAGGGGGGCATGGTCATACCACAACCCTTGTTTCTCCTTTTCTCCATCCCATCAGGATTTTGGGCACACACCCACATGTTCCTGGCACATTTTTTTAAGCTACCAAGATCAGGATTCGAACTGTAGTTGGTTATGTGGGATTCACTATTCAATGCGTAGTACTTAACTGTTGAACTATGGGGCCAGCCTTATTATTATTATTATTTATTTATTTATTTATTTTCGAGATTTTTACTATAGGGCACATGCACTTGCCGAAGAGACAGAGACAGACAGACAGAAAGTGAGAAATCACCCTCCAGGAGGGATGACCATGCCGCAATCCCTTTTCTTCCATTCACCTCTCAGGATTTTGAGCACATACAAACACTTACCTGGCATGAGTTTTAAGCTGCTGGGTCTGGGACAAACTGTGGTTGACTGCATGGGAGTCCAGTGATGTAACCATTATGCCATCTACTGGTACCCAGCCCCATTATATGTTAAAGGTCATTTTCTAACTTTTAAAAAATTGTATATATTTTGCCTATTTTTCCATAGAATTTTCAAAAACCTTGTAAGTTAGAGACATTGCCTACTGCCTAACTGCAGCCCCACTTTTTTTCCTGTTATATGTTACAAGTACTTCCTTCCAGTTTTTCATTTATATTTTGACTTTGTCAGTAATCACTTTTTGCCATATGAAAGTTTTCCTGACACACAAATATGTAGGATTTCAGCTATGCTTTCTTTTAGTACTTTTGTAGTTGTTTTTTTTTTTGTTGTTGTTGTTGTTCTGTTTTGTTTTCTTTTCTTTTTTTCTCTTTGGATCTCCATTTGGAGAAACTCCATTTGGAGTTTACTCTCTTATATGATTCGAGGAATCAATATAATTTATTTTTATCCAAATGCTAAACTCTTTCAGATCTTTAATCTTGTCCTTTGGCTTTCAAAACTATTTCTATGAAGTTAGAAGAAAGCTTTTAACCACATACATATACAAAATGATTAATATACTCACATATACATATACATAGACCAGACCCAAGAGTTTGAAAATACAATAGCCCATATAGGTGAAATGATGGAGATAAGACTGGGTTTATTATGAAATGCTAATTTTACAACAGTCAAGATGCTGACTACCTTTTGTGTGGTGAGGGGCAAGGAGACTTGCCTCTATTTGCTTTAGGACAGCTCCTCGCAGATAGAGCATATTTTGATCAGCTGACTATTTTTATAGGATAGTTCATGGAATTTGAGTAAAGAATCTTTGCAAGGAAACATTTTCATAATTTGTATTTGTAGCTTAAGCATGGCTTTAGAATATATGTGAGTTTTTCATAATTTTGTTTTGAAACCAGTCATAACAAATAATTGTGAATAGACAAAGGTCTTTTATTTTCTATTTCTTGTGAATTTTATTATATTAAATTCATATATACTAGGAAATTCAGGATGTATTTTTCTATGCAAAAATGATGTCATGTTTTTTCCGACAACCCCATATATGAATTTAATATATACATAGTTTATTACGAATAATTGGATCACATGATTGTGGAGAATGACAAGTGCTACTATCTAACATCAGCAAGCTGGAGACCTGAGGGACCTAGTGGTGTATTTAAGTTCCAGTTTGCATACAGAGGCCTGAAACCAGGAGGACTGAAGGTATAAACTCTAAGCCCAAAGGCCTGAGTCCTGCATTGCTAATGAGTGGTAGAAGCTGAGGTCTTAAGCACAGTTTGTTCTTTCTCTTGGACCTTTTGCCTCATTGGTGGGTAGTACCTTCTGAAGGATTGGAGAAATAAGTAGCTCTGTGCCCTTCTTTGGGGCCGTAATTTTCATAATGTATTTACTGGTATTTTCTACTTTGGTTTCCTTTTTTTAGCATTAAAAAAAATTCAAGGATATCATATCGTTTTTGCATTTTAAAGCCACAGAATTAAAATATATGTACTTTCCCAAATATATCTCTCACTAACTACTCATAGATTGTGATTTCTCAAAGTTACAGAGCAGGATAGAAGGTTCCTGGGAAATTGAAAGGACAGATACAATCTTTTTCTGCCTAAATACCTTTCTTTTCTTTTTTTCTTTTTTCTTTTCTTTTTTTTAAGACCGTTACTGTCGTTTTGAATGACGTTATAAGTCATTTTTCTATTTTAGCAAATACACTAATTTTCATTTGGTAAGATTTTGTTCTTAAGTTGTGCATTTCCATTTTCCTGAAGGGGCAGATAGTTAACATTGGGTCAGCTCCCAGTAACTAGGAAGCACTTCTGTTCTGATGAATGTGGCTGAAGGGGTAATCAGCCCCAATCTGTTGAATCCCTGTACTTGCACAGCCCTGCCTGTGATCTGGCATAAGACTTGTAAATGGTATGCAGCTGTTATTTTTTTAAACAGAAATTTTTGCTGTAGGGCACATGTGCTCACCAGAGAGACAGAGGAAGACAGAGAGACCCCCCCCCCCCCCCAAGAGGGATGGCCACACTGCAGTCCCTTCTTCCCTGTTCTCCTCTTGGGATTTTGGGCATGCATGCACATGTGCCTGGTTGAGTTTTAAGCCACCAGGTCTGGGGCTTGAACCATGGTTGACTTCGTGGGAGTCCAGTGACATAACTGTTAGGCCATCTGCTGGTCCCTGCAGCTGTTATTAACTGAGCATACAGCTTTGTTTACTTAATTTAGTTTAATTTGCTTAGTCAAAATTTTTACTTTTATTTCCAGTAGATAAGGTAATGGATATTTACTTCAATTGGTGGTGACCCCAAAGGGGGTGATAAGGTATAAAGAAAAGAACAGAGTGGTGTTTAAATCTTTGCCAGATTCTTAACTTGTCTGGGTCTCTGTTTCATCATCTCTGAATTGCTAATAGTAATACACTGTGAGAATTAAGTGAGGTAATGTATGTATATAATATTCTTAGGAAGTTGTCTGACATGTAGTAGACAGTTAGTGAACTGTAATTGTTATCATTATTATTTTTTAGTTACTGTTTTGTTAAGAATGTAGATGTCTTTTTGGTGAAAGTAGGTAGATATAGCTAATATTAAATGGTGATGAAGAATTTGACCCTGAACTCATTATTCTAACCCTCGCTTTGGCTAATTTCCACAATATTCATAATTTGTAACTCTTGGCAAAGTATGGCAGCAGACAAGAAATTGAGGCTTAAAATAATAGATCTCTAATTCTTTTTTATAATGAAAATAACTGGTACAAGTGCATGCCAGTGACTGTAAGCAGCACAGAGCTCCGCAGCCTTAGCTCTAAATCAGTCTTATTCTCCCAAGTCTTGCAAGTCAGCAAGTTTCTATAGTACGAGAACCAATCCAGGAGACTAATGTATGTTCCTTGGGCTCATCTACCTTCAGATAGCATGCAGATGGAAGGAAAGGAGCATAGCTGCTTTCTGAAATTTTGTCATTGTAAGATAACAGGCACAAGAGCCAGGTATTGGGAAACTGGCCTAGTTGTGGAAGGGGGTCGTGGGGCGAAAAGAGAAGGTTATGAGAGTGAGGTAATGGATCCAGATAGGTCTGTGTTGTGGTCTGTGCTTCCCACAACTCTCTGTCGGCCTTTTTCCTCAGTCCCACAGTTTGTCTAGTAGGATCTCAATTATCAGCAGTATTCAGGCTGCTAGTTTATTGAAATAGAGTTCTTTTCTAAAAAGGATAAACCAGATGTCATTACCTCACCATTTTTTTTCCTTTTCTCCTTTTCTCTCAGCAAAACCAAAGCCCAGTCTCTCATTTCTCCACATTTGTAAAATCTTCTACCAGCTCTCTAAAGAAGAAAATCATGAATTAGTTTCTACATCACAGAGGAAATTCTACTTGTTATTGTATTCTTTTGCCTGTACGGTGTTACCCTAACCTTAAAGGGGTTACTAGTTAAGTAAATGAGAAACACGGAGTTGCTGGTCTAGATCACATAGTGGCATTTTCACTTCTGCTAGCATAAAAAAGAATGGGTGAGTCACGCAACCTGCCTCAATACCTCACCCTACTTTTTAGCGCTCTTGCTCCCATCAAAAGCTTCCAAGAAAACTCCAACTGAGGTATAACCGAATGCAAACATGATTTAATTTCATCAAAAGAACAACTAGATGATTCACAATGATTACCCAGTGACCAGTTCAGAGGGGCTAATTTATTATTTATTTTTTTTAAAATGAAAGCTTAAAAGGCAAAGTGAAATAACAGATGCAGTCTAACAGATTATTCATCTCCTTTCAGCAGTGTACTGTAAATTGGGTCTTCTCAAAAGTCACTCTATCCAAATGGATAAGGTTCTGTTTAAGGAAGCACAGGAAAGCTTTTCTGTTCCCCTTGACAACTAGTTCTTCTAGGTGAGTATCTGCTTTAATTGGCAGAATTGTAGTAATTCCTCGTAATTTTGGTGAAGTGACTTTGTGAGTATTCCAAGTCATCACATATAACACCTTTCCTCAATCTGGACTGTTCCGTGTCTAGAGTAAGAATTATGAGCCCCCCCCCCCCCTTTTTTTTTAACCTTACCTCTCACAGAAATGCTCTTGGTAGTTAGTGTGAAAGAGGACCTAGGTTTTGGTTTCTGCTGTACTTTTAGTCTTCCATTTCTCTGCTTCATGGGCTCCAATAGGAACTAGTCAGTTAATGTTATTTTCATGAGCAAGGTATTTTTTAAGTCCATGTAACCTTGTGTTATGTTTTAAATGGCTGTGGAAGGCACATCATTAATTTATAGATCTTGACTGTCTGGAGGCATTACCCATCTTAACTTTAGAGATTACATTTCAAAAAGGTATAAGGTAAAGAGCCTTAGTTCTTTTTCCCTTGACCAAGTCTGTGCGTAGAGTGTAGTCTAAGAAAATATTTATTTTATGGACAGCCCTTTCTACCAAACAATTGATTAAGACTTGTTCAAGAACCAAAAGCATTTTTATTTAGATACTTTAAAATGGGGAACTTCAGTGAAAAATACAATTACTAAAAATTTATTTACCTTTGTGAAATTTTTCTTAAATTAAAAAATATGATTAGCTTTTATTTTAAAGTATTTCTTTTAAAAATATCTTTATTAGGATTTTTCTTTGTGTGTGAGCTGGTCACATCTGTCAAAATAGTTTAGTCAAGTCATATTGGGACATTTATTCTTTCTTTGGTAGAAAGCTAAATGGAAAATAGTTGTATTAATTATTTTTGTGTGTTTGATAGTAGATATTAAGAAGCACATATTTATAGATTAAAATGAGATAATTACATGATTGGTTATAGGAATAACTACTTATCAAGATAATTGATTCTTACAAAAGTTAACATGTCTTACTATTTTAACTTGTAAGAATGTTTCACGTATTAGTTATGCCCTATTTAATTGTTTCAAACTCTGGATCTCAGCAGGATGGAAGTCCAATTGTCAGAATTTATTTACTGCCAGCTCTTTGTATAAGGATTCTTATATGTTCATTTTTAAGAGAACAGCAAGGTTTTTTGTATAGACCTTTCAAAATGAGATGAAAATGTCTGAATATGCCAATGTATTTTGACCAAAAAAGGTAATTTCCCCTAAGTAGTGCTGTGTAATTATGCCAGGGCATACATTAATACTTCAGTTCCCTGCTTTGTGACCAATTTACTGAATATAGCTTAGAGGGTCATTGTTTCATTTCTGAGGCTTGCTACATATGGCCAGGACCAATGTCATTCCGGGTTACTCCACCTTCATCTGGTTTGTAAGACTGAATCAAATTAAATAGGGGAAGAATCAAGAATCTGGAACTTTCTGGTTAACGGGTTGTAATTGTGTGATTTTTAGGTGGCCTCCTGATAGCATCTGCTCATTTTGGTGCATATGTTTATGGGACAGACATAGACTACAACACAGTTCATGGCTTGGGTGAGTAGAGGTTATAGCCAGTGTTATAATCTTTGCTGTTATACCAGATATGCTTTAAAATAATAAAAGAGTTTTATGTGACATTATTTTAATATAAAATTACAAAATTGTGACATCATTTTAGTTATTTTAATATCAAAATTTCATTGGGTATCTACTTTTTATGAAGTGGTCCAATGTGAGCAAAAGATTGCCTAGAGGAAGACAAAGATGAAAGAGGAAAACCCCTTTCTCCAGAGAGATTTGTGTTCTTGGTGAGAGGTTAAAAAAAAATTAAAAAAAAAAAAAAAGTAAAGCAGGCTAACTAACATTGTGAACTTAGGGTTTGAAGAGAAAAAGTAGGAGAAAGGGTCAAACTATTTTGTAACTAACACGTACATGTGTGATCATCTTTAATTATAAATGAATTAATAAGTTATTATTTTTAAAGAATTATTTATTAATTTTATTTATTATTATTATTATTTTTTAATTTGCTATAGGACATGCATGGCTCACCAGGGAAAGAGAGAGAGAAAGTGAGAAAGCAAAGCACCAGGTTTGGGACTTGAGCTATAGTTGGATATGTGGGAATCCAGTTCCTTAACCACCACACCACCTACTGGTCCTAGAATTAGTGTTTTAAGGCAGTTTTACTTGAAAGGTGACAGAATCAGCTAGACATCAGTACATTTTGCTGTTCAAAATCTATTTTTAAAACGAGTTGAAGTAAAAAATGTATACATAAAATTAATACTCAAAATGAAAGCAAATTTTCAAGTATGTGAGTTAGATGAGTTAAAACTTTACTTTTAACTAAACAATAGGAGGTAAGAATGCTCTGTTTGATCCATACTTTATATCTCCATTTCCTTCCTTTCCAGGAAAGGCCAGTAGGAAAAACCAGAAATGGAGAGGACCCGATGAAAACATCAAGGCAAATCTTCGCCAATACGGTTTAGAGAAGTATTACCTTGATGTCCTGGTTTCAGATGCATCTAAGCCTTCCTGGAGGAAGGGCACATATTTTGATGCAATCATCACTGATCGTAAGTTTATTTTTGTACCAATGTAGGCATAGGATTAATTTCTTAAAGTCATTTACATTTAAAGTACAAGATTTAAGAACACATACACAATATGCCAGCCCATGCTAGTATTCCTCCCACCCCAAATTTATATAGTGAAGAGAAAATTATGAATGTAGTAGGGCAATTTACCAGTGTAACTAAGTAGGTAAGGGATTTTTTTTTAAAGCAAATATATTGGCTTGCCAACCATTCGCAGATTTTCATTAATTTGATACCCATTTTTCCCTTAAGCTTATGTATTTTTTTGAGACTTTGTTAAGCATTTTAAAAAAAATTATTTATTTTATTTTATTTCATTTTATTTATTGTTATTATTTTCAGTTTGTTATAGGGCATAAGTGCTCACTAGAGAGAGACAGACAGAGAGAGAGATAGAGGAAAAGTGAGAAAGTAAGCCACCAGGTCTAGGACTTGAACCGCGGTCAGTCACATGAGAATCCAGCGCCTCAACCACTGTGCTACCCTTCTGGCCCCTTGTTAAAATTTCATTTTCAATTATGGTATCATTTTATAAAGAAGAGTTTCAAATAGTACATGATTCTTCATGTGTAAGATTTTGTGTTTTTATAGTGCCTGTTTTCACTAGTACCTCATTTTTAGAGTTATAAAGGATTTGAGGTTCTAGAGTTTATGAACCTGTGGAGCTTCAGGAATGTGCATGAGAACTTATTTAGCCGTGTCTCTTGAAGTCTTTGGCTTTGTAGGTAGCCTATCTAAGAATAGATCTGCCTTTTCTGTAGTATTTGAAAATATATGTATACATAGAGGCAAATCCTTCTGTTAAACCCTTCTGTCTCAGTCCTCCTTAGTTCTTTTGTAACTTAGATGTGTGTGTGTGTGTTTTGAAGAATTATTTTATTTAACTTTATTTATTCATTTATTTTAATTTGACTAGAGAGGGACACACACACTCGCACACACGAGAGAGAGAGAGAGAGGGATTGAGAGAGAAAGTGAGAAAGCAAGTTGCCAGGTCCGGTACTCGAACCAGGGTTGGCCACATGGGAGCTCAGTACTTTTAACCACCACACCACCTACTGGCCCAGGTGGTTTTAAATCTAACAAAAGAGAAGCTATCAAGGCATTGATTATAATATCAGTGTGTATGTAATTAATAAAAATTGGGTGACTTTTTATTTAGTTATTTGCTTTAGTATTTGCTCTTCCACTCTGTGTATATATTTAAAATGTATATATGTAAAAATATGTATGTTTATATATTTATATATATATATATGTAAAAAATGTATATATGTAAAAATATATATGTAAAAATGCATAATTTTTTTTCTGTCAACTGGAGAGTAAGTTGCACACATTGTGGCCTTTTATCCCTGTAATTCAGTGTGTATTTCCTAAGAAGAGGGATACTCTTTTAGATAGCTAAACTACAGTTATCAATTTCAGTAAATTGATACAATAATTTACAGTGTTTTTTTGGTCCACTTTCATCAGTTGACTGGTATATTGTATAGCTTATTTTTTCCCTCTACTACAGGATCTACTCTAGTGTAATATCTTTTGGGATTCCTTTAATTTGTAACACTTGTACTGCCATTCTATGTCTTTTTTAACATTCACATTTTCAAAGAACAGAGTCTCTCGCTCTTTTGTTATGTATTCCCAGTTAAATGGTGCACAGGTGCTAGGTGTCCTTCTCAGGGGGTCCCATTCAGAGGCGCTTGCTATCTATCTGTCCTTCATTAGTGACCATTTGACTTTTGACTATCTGTATTACCTGTCCAGCTCCATATGGTATCAGAGAATCTACAAGAAGAACAGGTTCTCAGAAGGAAATACCAAAGGGGATGGAAAAATGGTAAGTGAGATTTAAATTTGATGTGATGCTACTTTGTTAAGGAATATGTGCTTCTTTTTAGTTAACTTAAGCAGTCTTAACGTTTTGTAGTGATCTTAAAATTTTGTTTTTCTTCCCGTAGTCCAGAAAGCCATGTTCCTGTTTCCTTGAGTTATCATCTGAGCGATATGTTTTTTGACCTGTTAAACTTTGCAGCTGAGACGCTGGTCTTCGGTGGACGACTAGTCTATTGGTTACCAGTCTATACCCCAGAGTATGTAATCTGAACTTTTAATTTCATTTTTCTCATTGAATTTGTACATCTAGCATATGTTTTCCTTATTTCTAATCGTATTCAAGGTCTCTTTGTATTTAATGTGTATTGATTGCTATAGTTTACCTACATATGCATATAGAAAAATTCCCTTCCTTTTAGTGATTGAATTGTTTTGACTTTTTAATTTAATATCAAGGGTTGGCATACCATAGCCTGTGGACCAGATGTGGTCCTCAGCCTGTTTTTGTAATATCATTGATCTAAGACTTGTTTTTACATTTTTAAAGAGTTTTTAAAACACATACACATGCACACACACAAGAATAAATATTAGAAACATGTATATGATCCACACAATCTAAAATATTTACTCTGTGGCCCTTTATAATAAAAAAGTCCCCATTGTTAGTCCCCTTTATATACCACACTTAACTGAGTGTCTGGTACATCACAGCAGCTTAATAACTGTTTTACCAATATACAGACATAGATAATTTTCAACAACTTACCTGAATGATTCAGGTAACTTCTAATGCTAACCTTAGTATATATTGGTTGTTATGATTACCTTAAGTATAATAAGTCTTTTTAAAAAGCTATGGAGGGACCAGCAGTTAGCATAATGGCTATGTCGTTGGACTCCCATGTAGTAAACCACAGTTCGAGTCCCGGACCTGGTGACTTAAAACTCACGCCGGGCGCGTGTGCATGCGTGCCCAAGATCCCAAGAGGAGAATGGAGGAGAAGGGATTGCGGCGTGGCCATCCCCCCTGGGGGGTGATTTCTCGCTTTCTGTCTCTCTGTCTCTGTCTTTCTGGCGAGCACATGTGCCCTATAGCAAAAACCTCTCCAAAAAAAAAAAAAAGAAAAAAGCTATGGGGATGTACAATGAATGAATGTAAATAAGAAATCACAAAACAAAATTAAAAAAAGAAAGCTAAGACCAAAATGAAAACTATGCATGTATTTAAAGCCCTGATTATATTTAACATTGTTGGTTTTGTTATTTGGTATCTATTAACAGAGCTATGTACATCAACAGTGAAAAACAAAACATTCGAACAAGATGGGATATTTAGTTTAGAGTCCTTCTACATGTATCTGTTAGCATTCTATAAAAAAGAGCTTTCTCTTATCCCTAATTTATTTATTCATTGATTCAAGAGGAGAGTTTTTTTTTTTTTTTTTTTTTTTTTTTGGAGAGGTTTTTGCTCTAGGGCGCGTGCGCTCGCAGACAGACAGAGAGAGACAGAGAGACAGAAAGCGAGAAATCACCCCCCAAGGGGAATGGCCACGCCGCAATCCCTTCTCCTCCATTCTAAGAGGAGAGTTTTAAACATCACGTTTCTCTATGTGTAAGCTTTCGTGTTTTTGTATAATAGGATGGAGTTACAGATTTCTATATTATTGGGTCGTTAGGAAAGTCACTATGCTTTTCTGTATAGAAAAACTTAGAAAGATATGTCATGACTTTCCCAATGAGCTAATATATATTGGGTTATAATTTTTTGCTATAACTTTGTATTTTGTTGCTCAAATTGCCTCAGAATTGACCAGTGAGAGTCCCTTTGAACTGACTTCTCTGTTCTTTTGTAATATCTTCATTTGTTGTATACTTCATTACTTTCTAGCATATCTGACTGTTACTATTTTATGATTTTTTTTCTTTCTTTTTTATTGTTAGAGATCACATGAACGTGCCAGAGAGAGTCAAGGAGAGAGAGAGAGCTAGGAAGAGGGAGAAAGCACCCCCCCATGGGCACGATCATGCCACCATCTGTTCTCCATTTCTCCGTCCTTTCAAACCACAGTCGACTGTGGGGGTCCCTTAACAGTCAGACTCCAAAGCTGGCCCATGTAGTTTATTATTTAATGATCACAGTAATTACATGGTTAAGAATTTCTTATGAAATTTTGCTTTGGCCTTCACGGCATGGATGTGGACCTCGCGTGAGAGTGGCGGTGGATGCAGAAAGAACAGACAGACATATGAGTAGAAAAAAAGCAGGAATCAGGTAGTCAGGGCATCTTTGATGGAGATTTCCATACCAATGAGCCTTTCTCAGGTTTATTCTTTTATATAGCAATCAGGAGGAAGAAACCAGCTATTTTCAGTTATAGACTGCGGCTGGGGAGCTTTTGCTTGCCCTGTAGCGTCGGCACAAAGACCATATCTGTTTAAAGGTTGCTAGTGGCTTGTCTAGATCTGGCTGCTCCCTACAGAATTCTTTTATTTATTACTTTTTAAAAATTTTTACACCCCCTCCCCAACTGGGTATGGGGATGGGCACATTGCATTTCCTCCTTCTCCATTCTCCTCTTGAGACTTTCAGTATGCATGCAGACATACTCAGCACCTCTCAAGCTGCCAGTCAGGAAGTGGAACTGCCCAGTAGACAGTGAAGGATCCACCTACCCCAACCACCATGCCACTGGCTGGTCTACCTTTTACATTTTTTTTTTTTTTTAGTTGCCAGAGGGTGTGTTTATTTTCCAGAGAAGGAAAGAAAGAGAGAGGAGTAAGAAAGCATCTGCTAATGAGATGTGGCACACCACAATCCTTTCTTTTCCCTTTCTAATCTTGTCAGGATTTTGGGGCATGCATGCACATGTGCCCAGCATGTTTTTCCAGCTGCCTGGGCCAGGACCCGATCTATGTGGTCAGTCATGTAAGATCTGACTCACTTAAACTACTACACCATTAATTGTGGTATTAGAATAGTGAACTTCATGGTGGCTCAGATTAGTGAAGAAAATGTGTTTTCCATCTCTAGACTAGAAAACAGGAAAAAGTGATTCCTTAAAACTGTTTTTAGTAAGTGTTCCAATCACTGCAAAAATCTGTTTCTCAAATGGGAGATGAAATTCGGTGACATGTGGAAAGCAATTGAGGCATGAGGATTCACAGGAAAATGAGTGACTGTCAAAACTGATTCATTAAAAAGGTAGGGGATCTCTCCACATAATTATTTTTGCTTCTTTTTTTTAATTGGAGATACCTGTATATCATGTAATTCACCCTTTCAGAGTGTACAGCTGTAATTTTTAGTATACCCACAAAGTTGTGTAGTCATCACTATTATTTAATTCTAGAACATTTTCATCACCCGTCCAGAAACTCCATACACGTTAGCAACCACCACCCTTCCTACACTGCCAATCACTTATCTCTATGGGTTTGCCTATTCTGGCTATTTAGGTTGGGTACTATATTATCATAACAGTCCAAAGAACAGTTATGTCTTCTATTTGACAGTTTACGAACAGTACATTGATGTGAAATATACTAGTAAATATACAGTGAAGAATTTTTTAACTGCTATGTAGAAGTTTTATGGTATGATATTTTGGGAATATTCTGCTAAGTTGATTGGCTCATTACTATAATTAATTAGTGATTAAAAACATGGCCCTTAATATTGGATTGTCAGAAAAGTCACGGCACATTTTTGCATAGAAAAATACGTCATGACTTCTCTGACGACCCAGTAATAATGATGGCCCAAATGATGGCCCTTCATTCTTAAAAGATTAAGTTGAAAAGGTAATATAAAGCATACAAATACATTGTTCTTCTATTAAGCCAAATGTGGCAACTGAGTTTCAGCAGTCTAGCATCATTCATGTCATAATATTATGTTAATTAAAATTGTATTGGTTTTATACTTACAGATTTGATTTATAAATTTGTTACAGATTTCGTAGTCCTATTAAGTATATAATCATGAGGAATTTTTATGTAATTTATGTTTGTGCATATGTAAGTAGCATTTTAATAAAAGACTTTAAGTTATTCTACCAGGAAATTAAAAAACAACAACAACAACAATAACAAAAATAAACCTTTCCCATTCAAATAGAGTACATTACTAAGTTTCACAATCACTGTGGCAGGCAACTACAGACCCACTGTGACTTAAGGTTAAGACTGTCTTTTCTCTGTTACTACTTTTTGTTTTATTCTCAACCATGATGTAGAATGTATTCCTTCAAGGGGGCTAAAAAGGTGGCTCAGCAGTGAAACTCGATGCTCTGTGAGACTGGCTCACATGGGAAGGTTGTGAGTTTGCATCTGGCGGCCTTCCTGTGTATGCTAGGCATGCATGTGCCTGTGATCATGGCTTGACTGAGGTTGTGGGTGGATTGTGGGATTATGGCCCTGTTAGGGATACTCTCTCTCTCTCTCTCTCTCTCTCTCTCTGTGTCTCTCTCTCTCTTTCTCTCTTTCTCACTTGCTCATGGGAGAAATAAATAACCTTTAAAAAAAGAGAATGTATTCTTTCAGATCATAAATGCTGTGTGTGAGGATTACAAATTTCATATCCAACTAAGTTATAAGAAATACATTTCCGATTATATTATTCAACGTTAAACATTATTAGGGTGAAATCTAACATGGTCATTATTTGCTAAAATGTTCTAAGCAAGGAGGCAGAGAATGACTTCAAGAGAATTCCTTCCACTGATAATAAAGTAAAGTGTATTATGAATATTGCTTGGTAAGTGGTTGATGAAGGTTAGGCGCGTGTAGTTGAGGTAGGGAGGGAGAGCTTATTGAAGATGGGCGAGATGTAGAAGTCAGTGAAAGAGTGGTGCTGAAGCCAGTGTTGATGCATTTGAACAACTTCCCAGAGATTGGTCCTTTACAGGGAATACTTATCAGCACCTTTTCTATTTTGGGTCAGAGCTTTGAGATTACTCATTTGTGTTTGTGAAGACTATCCGGAAAGGCATACAGATTTGCAAAGGAAAAATAAAAACTGACAATCACAATGTTTTTTATTAATTAATTAATTAATTAATTAATTTATTTATTTTTACTTTAATTGTCAGAGGATGTATGTACCTGTGTACTTACCAGGGAGAAAGGGAGAAAGAAGGAATGCACATGTGAGAGAGAGAGCGAGCGAGCATGCATCCCTGATGAAGTGCGGTCACGCTGTAATTCATTTTCCTCCACTTTTTCATCCCATTAGAGTTCTGAGCACACACTCAAACAAGCCTGGTGTGTTTTTCAAGCGGCTGAGCTGGAATTTAGACTGTGGTTGGTTATGTGGGATCCAGTTCCCAAGGCACAGTGCATAGCCACTGCACTACAGGACCAGCCCAATCACAGTGTTGTTAAAGATCCCATGCCTCTTGAGCCTTCTTCTCTATTATTATTCCACATTCTGCTCCATAGCTGTTTCCCTCAAGTCTCTCCCGTTTCTTCTGCCAAGATTGCTGCTGACAACCTGTTAGACACCAGATTCTGAACTACTGCAGCCTGCCTGTTCTGCTTTCTAGCTCATCCTCGTCTCCATCCCTTCAGAGCGTCCACTGTGCAACACTCCCCACACTCACTGTCCTTGCTGCGGTTTTATTCCTTGGCTATGTGACCTGAAGACTGGTATCATCTGGAATGTTTATTTGTTTATTTTAGTTTATTTCAATAATTTTACAAATAATTTTAATTTTGTATTTACAAAGTTAATAGAGTTCTCGAGATGTCATGAAAATTTTGCAGGGGCACTTCATTTTATACGGGAAAGTATATGTTATAGTGGACTTTAGGAATTTATTAAAATCTTCAAATTAGTTGGTTTCTCATGAATGTCAAGGAGTTTGCAGAGTGTGTTTCTGTTTTATCCTTCTTGTGGGATCCTTTAGCGTGAATCATCATCTTGTATTTTTGTGGCGTGTTTGGTATTCTTTAATAAAACGTAGTTTTAGAGACAGCAGGTGGTATAGTGGTTAATTTGCTGGACTCCTACATGACTGACTGGTTGGAGTCCTGATCAGCAGCTTGAAAATCACTCTGGATGCTTGTGCGTGTGTGCCCAAAATCCCAAGAGGAGAATAGAGGAAAAGGAATTGCAGTGTGGCCATCCCTCCAGGGGGTGATTTTTCACTTTCCCTTTGTCTGTTTCTCTCTATATATTTATATATAAATATATAAGTTTAAAAAAATTCTCTATCTTATTCTGAAGGTAAAATAATTAAACTGTCACTTTTTTGGATATGCTAATATTATTAACATACCTTTGTTTTTTGAATCTATTATATAGATTATGAGCTATATTCAAAAAGTTCATGGAGGGACCAGCAGGTGGCATGGTGGCTAAGGTGCTGGACACTCCCACATGGCCTACCATGGTTCAAGTCCTAGACCTGGTGGCTTGCCTTCTCACTTTCTCTCTCTCTCTCTCCATGTATGTCTCTCTCTGGTAAAATTAAAATAAATGAATGACTAAATAAAATTAAAAATAAATAATTTTAAAAAAAAGTTCATGGAAAGATGGAATAAAAGTATGAGTTTATTTTGGTGCAAAATATTTTTAAGATCTATGCATGATTTTTTTCATAATACACATTTTTCATGAAAAAAATAGAAATGGTCTTCTTTTTGAAGATCTCTGATACGGGCAGTTAGTATATGTGAAATATAACAGTATGGCATATGTGGGAGGCTATCCCACACCGCACTGGATAACCCCATATAACAAATGTGTGTGGGCTGCACACATGATTCTTCCTAACAGCTATTTTGTCTTCAGATACACTGAGGAGATGGTACCCTGGCACCCATGCCTGAAACTCATTAGCAACTGTGAGCAGAAGCTTTCGAGTCACACATCAAGGCGCCTGATCACAATGGAGAAAGTGAAGGAATTTGAGGTAAATTACTGTAGTATATTTAGGATTCTTCTTAGACAAATCGAAAGTAGATTTTTCTTAATAGTTTTTCTATAACAGTTTAGTATTAGTCTTTTATTTTAAAAAAATGACTGAGGAATTAAGAAAGAGGCAGAAATTGAAGATATTTGTGATGTTTGGCTGGGGTTTGGAGGGAAGAATAGGATATTGAAGTTGGATAGAAGAATAGAAATGGAAGCTTACTAACTTCTTAGTAAGCTTTATATGGCATCCTTATTACTAACTCATTTATAAAACGGAGTACTCTTAAACAACTATTGTCTAACCAGCAATCTCCTACTTACTACTTTTCTACAAAAGCAGAACCTACTTGATTGCAGACCGTAGAAGAGAATGCGTTGCTTTATGTAAGGGAGAAAGTACAATTCCCCATCCAGAGCCTAACATGTGCTGTCTCTCTTGATCACTTTCTCTCTCTTATCCCCCTACACACACGCAGTTCTTTTAAGCTTGAGAAGAAAGAACAAAGCATCTGTTATATTATGTCCAGATCAGAATTGATATGAATAGTGCCTCATAATGGAACTTAATTAAATCTACAAAATGCTCTTTGGGCTGTAGTTCTGTGAATTGACAACCAAAGTGCTTCCAAAATCACTGAAAGCCTAGATGAACCCAATCTTTACTTTGGATTTGCAGGGCATGCAGAAGAACAGGGTGGGGTCTATCTGAAGATTTTGTCACCTCCATCTCAACTGTGCATTTGCTTCATTTTCATCTAGTTCACCTCTTATCAGTTGTTTCACTGTGATGAAAACTAATATTTGTATATGCTTTTGGCATGTATGTATATGCTAAAGGCACTGTATGTACATATATTTTATTGTCACAGGATGTGTGCACCTATCAGAGAGAAAAAGAGGAAGAGACAGGGAGATGAAGAAAACACACCCACACACACCCCTTGGAGCATGTGTTATAATACCTCTCTTCCATTTCCCCATTCTGTTGGGAATGCTTTTATAAGCTGCTGGGACTGGGATTTGAACTGCAGTCAGCCATGTGGGATCCAGCTGCCTTAACCATTAGACTACTGGCCACTAGCTGGCCCTGCATATGTGATTTTATATCTTTTCTTTTCTTATTCTTGACCTTTGTATTTCTGTTGGGTGGTCAGAAAAGTCATGATGTATTTTTCTGAATTTTTCCACACAAAAACGTGTCATTACTTTTCCGACAATCTAATATTTGTTGTCTCTAATTTTGACCCATATTACCATACATCTGGTTTATACTGATGATCTCTTAACATGTCTCTATTCTTCACACTCTAGTTCTTATCCGTTAAATGAATCATCTTAGAACACTGCACTCATTATGTCACGTCTTTATGCAAAAAAGTGACTCATTTTTACTTCTGAATATTGTTCAGAATTTTCAGTGTGATATAAACTATCCTCAGTAATTAGGCTTCAATATCAGGAGCTTTCAGAAAGTTTACTATATACATAAGTAAGTATCTAATTGATACTGATACCCACTTTAAAAACCAGTATATCTCCACTACACACACTTAAATCACTGGACTCCCACATGGCTAACTCCGCTTTGAGTTCTGGACCTGATGGTTTGAAACTCACACCAGGCATATATGCCCAAAATCCCAAGAGGAGAATGGAGGGGAAGAGGTTGTGGCATGGCCATCCCCCCAGGGATGATTTCTTGCTTTCTATCTTTCTGGTATATGCACATGCCCTATTGCAAAAAATCTCCCTTTTTTAAAAAAAAAAAAAAAAGTGTGTATGTGTGCTCACTCGAGGTAGTCATTTAAAAACCAAATTATTAGAAGTTTATATTCAAATGACAGATATTCTTGGGGTAGTGCCTTTGTATTCATTCTATTTATGTCATAATTATTTAATATGTTCTTAAAACTTATCTTTTAGATTTACCTTTAAAGAAAAAAATACATACTGAACAATTATTTTGCTTTATGGTAATATCTTTTCTTCAAATGATATTACTTGACTTTGCTGCCTACATTATAAACCAGACCAATTATTTAATAGAGTCGTTTGGGAAATTAAATCTTGTTTCAAGGATCATGGTTTACCATCAAACATTCAAAATATTCAGAAATCCCAAATTGATGATTTCCAAATTGATTTACACAGTGACAGCCTTCCAGAGTGAAAATTTCAAATGACCAACCTTTATTTGGATATACAGTAGAAGATTTTTACATCAATTTAAAGCTCAGTTGCTTAAAAATTACTGAGCATTCTTACTCTAAAACACAGCTAATACGTTGCTTGATTTCTACTGTATCTGAATACTTCTGCACCTACAAGCTAAGTTATCTGTTCACCAAGAGTCATTTGTGATGTTCCCAGAACTATTTATGCCAGTTACATTTTTTATAATTATGTAATCTAATTGAATGCTGGTTAGACCAGTGACATAAGCCAAAACTGGAGATCTTTGTAGGTCTTGACTTTTTATCAAAAGATTGGCAAATGAAGATATAAACTTTTTTAAGTTAAAATAAGTTTAAGATATTTATTAAGCACTTTGATTTTTTTCCTGCTTTGAATGAGTTTTTAAAATTGACCATCTGTGTTAGTCTGTTTGGACTGCCATAACAGAACACCACAGACTAGGTGGTTTAAATAATTGAAATTAATTTTCTCGCAGTTATGGAGGCAGAGTTGGCTTCTGATGAGACCTCTCTTCCTGGCTTGCTGATGTCCTCCTTTTTGCTGTGTCCTTGCATGGCCTTTCCTTTTTGCTTCTACACTCCTGATGTCATCTTTTCTTAATTTTATAAGGGCACCAGTCTTGTGGGATTAAGACCTCACCCTTATGACCTAATTAAATCATAATTACTTTCTTAAAGGCTCCATCTCCAAATGCAATTGCATAAGAGGGCTTCAACATACAAATTTTAGGGCAGGGACACAAGTAACTCCATAACACTAATAGTCACCAATACGTGTCACATTGAATATGAGGCTTCTGTAAGAGCAGGAACTTCCAACCTCCAGACTCCAGATGGATGCTGGGCGAACTAGCCAGCAAGGCTTCATCAGTGTTTGCAGCCACTCCCCATTGCTTGCATTGCTGCCTGGGCTAAACTTCCTGTAGGGTCAGTGGTGGTATTGGATTCTTATGGGAGTGCAAACCCGATTGTTGTGTGATTGTTTCACTGTATGTTTCATTGTATATTCAATGTGTTATTGGAGGAAATAGGGGTGTGGTACACTTGGATCATCCTGACACTACCCCATCTCCCCTAGGTTTATATAGGAATTATCTTCTACAAGGTTGGTCCCTGTAGCTAGGAAGGTTGGGGATTGCTGTGTTAGAGCATCATTTTTTTTTTCCTTCTCTTCCAGTCAGTTCTTATTTTGTGGGAAGTGAAGTGTTTGGAAATTCAAGCAGTAGTACTATAGCTCTTAGAAATCATAGCATTTAATATTAATCATTTGAGTTAGTAATGATAATGACAGCTAACATTTATGTGCCGAGCATATGAGTAATACATGTCAAAAGCAGAATTACTACCTGTAGATATTTGTAGTTTTATGTTTTGACATTAGAAAGTAAAGTAAATGACATCAGCATACTTTATTGTGTAGCCTACCTATGTAGTATTCTAAAGAATGGGAAAGCAAACATCATGCAGAAAAGACTTTAGTAATTAATGGGGCCAGGATAAATCAGCCATTTCTATTATAGTTGAAAAAATAAAAAAAATAGATATATTGTGGACAACTTTATCTTTGTTTTCTCTGAGTTTAGTTTAAGACAGAAAATCTAGCATCCACTCTGCCCCCACATACACACCAGATTTATAATATTTTTGTATGGAAATATATTTTAAGTTAAAAAATAGGCTATTGAGAATTTTGGTTTTATATTAAAATAATAAGTAAAGCCACTCATCTTTGGTATTTTTACACTTATAAAAGGCAGTGTTAATTTTTGTTTGGTTTCCGTTTATCATTTTACTTTTGTTCTTTTTAAATTGATTTTAAAAACAAGGAAAAGTCTAGACTGCTACTAATTTTTGATATGCCCTCCTCTTTTTATAAGACCAGATTTAATCAGTGAGTTTAAGCTAGTATGGCGTTTGCTATAACTGAAAATATGTTCTTGTGTTAAATGAATCATGCTTGGTTTTTAATTAATAGCTTCATTTCTACCTTCTGTTTGTGTGGAAAGGAGTGTATATAATTGCAGCAAGATCCCAATCCTTTATAATGCAAGTGATGACATAAAATTGTCAAACAGTTCTCATACTCATCTGACAAATTATTCTTGGACTTGCTCAGCATTGTTGATTTTGGCAATGGAAGACTATTAATTTTAGGTTTTTACACTTTTGTATACTGTGTCGCTTCACTTTTGATTTGTCACTTGTTAGGTTTAACTTCAGTATAACATCTGACCCACTTGATATGTTGTTTAAAGTGCTCTCCCCCCGCCCCTTTAAAATGTAAATATAAGTTATGCAAAACTTATCTACATATTGTGGATACTTAATATAATTTCATATATTTGCGTTATTGACTGTAGTTCGTGGCTTTGCTTATTATACCTAAGTAGTTCATAAGAAAATTCTTCATAACCATGCTAAAATTATGAAAATGCCTTGTAAAAAGGACCAGTTTTTTGTTACTATTTCCTGAGGATATATTGTGAAAGCAAAGTGAATGAAAAATAATACTTTATGATACTTTATTGTTTACCAAGCTTTCCTATATACTAGACCTTATTATTTTCTCCATTTTAGGGATGAGGAAGTAGCTTAGGCCTATCCTAGTCTATTTATTTATTTGCATACACACACACACACACACAGACAGACAGACTCACACACCACACACACACACACACACACACATATACACATATACACACACATACATATATGTACATATCACATACATGCATATACATACATATACATATGTATCTACAGAGTTGGCCAGAGCAGATCAGAAGATGTGTATTATGTTTTCCATGGAAATCATTTAAAAAAATACTTCCCTGGGGACCAGCAGATAACATAATGGCTATGTCACTGGACTCCCATGTAGGTGACCATGGCTTGAGTCCCGGACCTGGTAGTTTAAACTCATATTGGGTGTATACGCGTGCGTGCCCAAGATCCCAAGAGAAAAACAGAGGAGAAGGGATTGCAGCATAGTCATGCCCCCCCCCCCGGGGGGGGGGTGATTTCTCGCTTTCCATCTATGTCTGTTTTTCTGGTGAACGCACGCGCCCTATAGCAAAAACCTCTCCAAAACAAAAAGAAACTTCCCTCAGTCTTTTCTACCACAATCTATTGTAGACAAAGTAGTCCTTTTCAAATTTTCTTGAAGCCTCTTTTTAAATAAAATCACATAACCTTTATAGTTTAGTCTATGATGGATACTTATTTAAATATAAAAAATTGTTTTCTATTATCATGGCACCAGATGGACCATCTTATGCAATATTCATTTTATAGCTTGTTTACTTGATACCTTAAACTCCTAAATATAGGTGAGTTTGATTCTTGATACTATTGGGCTGTTGTAAAATTCATGACATATTTTTGCCAAGAAAAATACATCATGACTTTCCTGTCAACTCAATATATGGATAGTCATTTAAACTAAAGTTATGATATTGTGTAAATCAGTTGTCTTTTTTAATTTTTTTTTAATATAGCTACCCAACATAGTTCAGATGATTTAAAATAGGGACTATTTGAAGGTCACAGTGGCAGGTGATGAAAGTTTATGTAATTTTTTTATTTTTGATTGAATGAAAGAGTCCAATAACATGAAGCTGATGAAGGCATTAAACAGGATAGAGTGTGGCCAAAATTGAGGGTCCAATCTAAGGGACTGAAAGATTTTGAAATGAAAAGAACCATTAACATAAAGATATTTTAAAAATGCATAAGGAGAGAATAGACATTGAGGTCACCTGAGAGAATGTCTTATAGATGACTTGAAGCAGAAGAAATTTGTCTCTATGATAAGTAGTTCACTTATAGTAAAATATTAGTGTTGCTAATCATAAACTGTGGTATTTTGCTGACACAGTACCTGTGTCTGTTTCCATTGTGCATTATCCTTTCTCAGGATTAATTGTTAGCTGTGTTTTTCTTTGTCAGTGTCTAAAAATTATGAACACTTTATACATTATTGACTGCTGGGACTTGCTTGGCAGAACGTGATTACTGAGTGGGGAGGCTGTGAATTAGAAATAAACATAAACTAAACTTACAAAAAGACATACAAGTATAGAAAAGCGAGGACTGTGTGGGCCCAGTTTCTCTGATGGAGAAAGCTGCAACTAGGAACCAACCTCAAGTTTATTCTTTAAAAGGGCAGGAGACCTATTCTTTAAGTCGGGGGAGAGGAAATGGAATGCAAAGCCAGTTGATTTTGGATGTAAATCATCTGAAGATGTGAAAATGACTGGTGCCATGTAATTTCTCTTGTCTTTTGAGGACAAAATCTGATAAACACATGTTGCTTCCTTTAGTCTGATACTGCTCTGGGGTTTCAGTATTGACAACAACAGGCAGATATCGTTTTTTGTATGTAAATGCTTTCATCACCATGCAAATGAAGCTCATGGAGGTGTGTTTCTGGAGGCATCTAAAGGACACCATGTTTGTTCGGAATGGCCATTCTCCACAATTGACCATAGTTTTATATGTGTTTAGATTAAAGATAGCACCTTGATTTTCCAAAACTTCTGATATATTTTGTTTTTGCCAATCTCTTGCCAAGACTATGGATTTTTTAAAAATTATTATTAGAGCTATGAAAGGTTAGAGATTAAATATGAAGTATTTAAATAATTTACACCTCTGGTGGAATTTAGGTAGTACTTCATTTATTGGTGAGAAAAATTAGACCAGGTGACATTAAGAATATGGTAATTGGACAGAAACTCAGTCTAGGTTTCCATACAGTATTACATTTATCACCATCAAAATGTAATGTATGGGGCTGGCCCCATAGCCTAATAGTGGTTAAGGAATCTGGATCCCACATGGCCCACTGTGGTTTGAGTTCTGGCATGGCAGCTTGAAAAATGTGTCAGGCACGTGTGCTTGCATGCCCCAGTTCCCACCAGGACGGAGTAATGGAGAAGGGATTGTGGTATGACCATGGCACATTAGGGGGTGCTCCCCACAGTTCCCCCATGCCACACACAGAGCATGTTTGCCTTCTGACAATAAAACAAGGTAGTGTGTACATGAGGGGGAACATTCAAAAATTGTTTTGTGTAACTAGTAAAATTTGAAATTAAGTTTTGAGTTTTACAAACTTACAGATGTTAGTAGATAGCATGTGGAAAGTGCTAATACTGCAATGTCTTGATGATATGCATAAAGATCTACAGTGTTCTTTTTATAACTGGAAGAAGTTATATGCTGAGTGCCGGATGCCAAAGTTCAATCATTAATTCCTCATTTTCAGAACTCTAGATATGGAGGTCTAATATATAATAAAATAGTTTCATATGCTTTAGGTAACTTAATATCCTGCGAAACAGTGAATTTTTTAGAAGTATGTAGTATATGTAAATACCTAATCTTAGGGAGGAAAATTTTCGCCCTTACCTTGTTGCTATTAAGAATAATGTTAGAGATTTCTCTTAATAGTATTGGATGCCAGAATTTTGACCTGCTTATCCTTGGTTTGGAAATGGTCTAGTGCTGTTTATAGTTGTATAACTTTAGCACAAGTGGTTTCTATAGCTACTGTCCAGTACCAGATGTAGAACAGTGGGAAGCTTTGATAAGGAAAGCAGGATTTTTAAACAAAAGCCGGACATGGGTAATTACCCTGAAGCTGAACTGAGGCCCATTATATTCAGCACTGTCATTTATATTTCATTTCACTCGCTGTTGATTACAAGAAAGTACATCTATCCACTGTTTTTCTCTTCCATCTCTTTGCATTCTTCCTCTCACCTTATTTAAGAACGTGTATCAAAGCTTTAATCTGTTTCATGAACCATGAAGTCTTTCCTGACAAAAATCATTAGTTCAGTGGCTTTTGTTGTAGTGACGGCATCATTGGTCTTCATTTATCACAGAATAAGTTTCATAACCCATTTTTATTCAAGTGTCTGCAATGAAACTGGTGTTTTGTATAAACTACTGTCACTTTGGTAATATAAATGACTTAAGGTTAATACTAGTGAGGTAGAAGAAATCATTACCTCACTATCAGGAACTGTCAGTAAGTAAAAGGACAACTTAAACCTGACCTATGGTTAGAATAGAAGCCATTTATTTGTCTGCAGAATTACTATAGAGTTCTGCAATCTCATCCCCTAGAAGGAGGAAATCCCTTGTTTCTTAAGAACAGTGGTGTTATAAGTTGATGATTGTTCTTAGGTATTTTCACTGAAGTTTTTAATATATGTGCTTCTGAAGCGAGCACAGGTATTTTCACAGAAGTTTTGATAGTTCTGTAAAATTAACTCTTAGTAGTGGAGGGGTACCATGAGAGACAGTTTTGGCTTTCAGCAAAAATATAGGTGGGGAGTGGTGTGAGAGATGAGGCTTTTAGAGGTAAGCAAATAGGAATTAGTTTATAGTAGAGGGAGTTGTTGGGGGCAAGGATTAGATTAATACCTGATGTTTGCTGTTTTCTCTAGAAAGAAGGATGTAAGTTTTTGGTGACATAGAATAGTTTTTTTTTTTTTTTATAGACCATAGCTTAATTTATTTTTAATACCTATCATGCCATGAATTCATAGGGAATAGGTTCCAGAAGCTCTGGCTCCTTTCCATCCTCTTTCCTTTCTCACAAAGTGTACATCTCTGGGTGGAGCAGGCTGGTGCTTCAGTTGAACCCAGGTACCTTTCTTTATGGCTTCCTTCTCTTTCTGGTCATTTTCCTTCACACATTTTAGGAAGCTATCTCTGCTCTTAGAATGTTTAATATGGTCAATACACACGTTAATTCTCTTGGCAAGACTCTTGCCCGTAACTTGTTTGTTCACAACAATGCCAAGAGCATGCTGGGTAACATTGTATTCTCTTGCAGTTTTGCCATGGTAACATTTGTGGGGCATTCCTTTTTGAACAGTACCCATTCCCTTGTTGTTTACAATATCACCTTTCTTGTAGAATTGCATGTATGTGCCAAAGGAACCACTCCATGTTTTCTAAAACGCCTAGAGAACACATATCGGGTGCCTCTCCTCTTTTCCTTTGTGTTCATCATTTTGGTGAATTACTGGAAGATGGCGGTTCTGGCTAAAAGGAAGAGAGAGTGAATAGATAATAAAGTAAGAATCTGAAGACAGGTGAAATTCTGGAAACGGTGTTTGGAGAAATGGGAAAGAAAGCTATATTGTTTAATTTTTTTCCCCCCTGTATGGGGTAAGGGAAAGAGAGATATTTCTGACAGGGTCTCAATGACTTGTAATCCTCCTGCCCTGGATTCCCAATTAACTAGGACCATAGGTGGGTGCCACTGTGCCTGACCTGTTCAGTTTGGCCCATGGTTTGAACCTGGACATCCCATGCAACTTCCAGCCTCCCAAGCAGTGGCATAATCTCACATCTATATATATATTTTTTTCTTCTATTTTTGTACTCTTTCTTTGCCTGACTTGATTGATCCCTGATCCCTTTACTTTACATGTGTTTATGGGACCACTTGAGTTGGGCTTTATGGCTTAACAGACTAATAGGGCTTAGTCCTTTTTGTTAAGAACTTGTACATCAGCAAAAATGGCCACCTAAACCGTTCCAACTTTCTAGTATCCTTTTCTTCCAGCATAACATGTTGAATTCTGTAGTGACCTGAGAGAGGTCTGTGAACATGAGAGAGCGTGTAACTAAGGACATCGTACTTGAGGCCGGAGAGGTGGGTAAATCCACAGAGAACTGATTTAAAGCAACACACAGAGGCTCGAGAGGGGTTGTGGTATATGCAGGGATTTCCCTCGCTGTTTCCGCATAACTGGAACACTGAGCATTTGGGGAAGAAACAACTGCAGATGACCCAGAAAACTAAAGGAATACCCAGTTTGAAAGAACTTACCTACCAAAGAGTTTCAAGCTTATCCTATTGGTGATGGCAAACTCTGGAGGGTGTTAACTAGGAAGGGGGCAGAAACTAATCTTTAACGAAGGTTACCCTAGCTTCCTCGCATAGGTAAATTTGAATTGTGGAGAGATACCCGTGATACTAGTGAGGAGACTGCTGGCATGGTCATGCAAAGATGGTAAGTCTGTGAATCAAAAATGGTAGACTTGGAGATTGAAGAGGACATGAGAGAATTGAAAGTCTTGAAGGGAAGTAAATATAGCAAAGACTTGCTGACTGACTGATAGTTGTGAGAGAGGGAAAGGAATTAAGGATGATTTTTCATTAATCCGGTTGGGACTACTGAGTGGCTGATAGTTTTCTTGCATATATTTTCACCCCCACCAGCCCTGTCCTGGGCTACTGTATTCATCTTCTAACAGATTTCCCTACTCCTGCACTTTCTCCTTACATTCCATTTCCTGCACAGTGGCCAGAAAGCCTCTCAGAATGTACATAGTTAATGAAACTCTCCTACAGAAATCTCATCAGTGACTTCTATGAAACTTACAATATAATGTAAATTCCTCACATAAGCTCTAGGCCAGCCCGGCTTGTCTCCAATTTCATTATGTGCCACCTTCCCTTTGGGTACTAAGCCTTGTCCACTCTGGCCTTTTTTCAGTTCCTGGGATGGATTTACCTCTTTCTAAAGTCCCAGAGTCTCCTCACATTAAGCTTTCCCTTCCTAGAGTATTTCATTCCCTTCTTTTTCCATGAGTAAGTTTGATACATCCTCTAGGTCTCAGGTAAATGTCACTTCCTTAGGAAAGCCTTTTTCTTCCCTTTTTCTCACCTCTAATTTTTTATCTCTTTATATTTCTTTTCTTTTTTAAGATTATTATTTTATTCTTCCATGAGCAAGCAAGAAAGAGAAAAATAAAGAGAGATACATACATATATAGGAGGCACCCCCCAAAACTCCCATACGTTAGCCAGCCCCAGATCATGAGCAGGCTTGGGCCTAGCATATTTAGGGAGGTCCCCAGACCTGAACCAGGAATCTTCCCAAGTGGGATTGCCTTGCAGAGTGTTGCATTTGGCCTTATATTACGGCACCCATTTCCCCTGCAATGTTTAAACATGTTTTGGAAGTATATATTTGGGTGTATGTTGCTTTATTTCTGTCTCTCCTGGATTAACTTGAATAGTTTATGGTCTAGTTTAAGTACTTTTTCTTTCTTGTTCTAGAAGGTAATTTGTAATTCTAGTGTGGACACAGGTGATTACAATACACTTTGAAACAACCAAGGTGGATATGTATTTTGTGTCTTTCTGCATCATTCTTTAAAGATGAAATGGTATGAATAAATGTTAATGTACCCTGGGGTAAAAGGCCATTATGGTTGTGTTGGGGTCTTGTGACTATAGAGGTTGCGGCAATCAGGACTCACACACAGCCAGGGAAACAGAGCGCTCCAAACCATCGAATGTATGATCTGCTCTGGTGTAACCTACTTCAATCTACATCAGGAAATGCTATAAAGAAGGATTTGTCTACTCTAGCCAGCAGAGGGTAGTGTACACATAAAAGTAAAGTACCGATTTGAAAGACTTCCCTTTGGTTTCTTTGGCAAGTGTGTTAAAATTCCTCGAGTGGTTTATGTTTAGAATTAGCAGTACTGATAGGACAGGAAATTGGTTGGGTGGGACAGTGGTTAAAGGAGCTCTGTCTAAAAGTTTAGATCTGAAATATGTGCTACTATGACGTTGCTGTTCAGTGAGGAATGTCCTCTAAATGTCAAACTCCATTTTGAACAACCCACTAATCTACCATGTGGGAAATTAATTCTTTAGCCATTGTTTTCATGTAATTTCTACTTTTTATTTATGTATTTATTTATTTTCAAGAGAAGCGTAATGGAAAAAACATGAGCTTTGAATTGTGATTTAGGCTATAATCTGGCAATGCTACTTACTAGCTGAGACCTATGGCAGATTATTTAAACCTTCCAGACTCCATTTCTCCTAGCAAAATTTAGATAATTGCCATGAGACGATGCAGAAAATTAAATAACTATGTCAAAATACATAGTTGGTAGCAAATATATTTTTAGTTCTTTTCTTGAGTCAGAACTTCTGTATTTCTTATGTTATGATTGTTGATTGTCTTGCAAGGATAAGTGATAAGTCTGAAAGCTGTATGCTTCCATTATGTACACTTTTGTGGCTAGCACAGATTTTCCTACAAGAATTCTTAATTTCTGGTTATAAAAATTATAATAGTGTGAACAGTTTTTTTTTTTTTATTAAGTTGTTGGAAAAGTCATGACTTATTCTTCTATGTTTTTCTGTGCAAAAATAGATCATGGCTTCCAACAAACCAGTAATTTATTTTATAATTTCTTATTTACATCTACTTATTGTACATCTTTGTGGGGGTACAACATGGATTTTTAAAGCAAGCATGCAGTATGGAATAATTAAATTAAAGATAGTAACATATTCGTTGTTTTTAACAAAAAACACCATATTATGATGTGAAAGAAAAAACAGTAGAGCAAAAATTAATGGTACACATCATAGTGACTGGATTTTCGTTCGTTCTTTATATATATATAGATTCATAGACATAAATTTGTCTTGTATGATCTCTTCAGTCAATTGTGGTATGATGTTCCACTCTCAGCATTAAGCTAGCCTTAGATCATGGACAAGCATGTGCCTGACAAACTAAGGGAGGTCTCTAGTCTTGAACTAGAATCTTCCAACATGGGATTTCCTCACAGAGCTTTGTGTTTTACTGCTGTGCCAATGTCTGGTCCTTGAATATTTCTTGATAATGAAAAATTGGCAGAACTCGAGTTTTATTATATATAAATGATATGATTGAAAATGGTAGACAAATTTGGATATGTCAGAGAAACCAAAAGTTAAGACACTGGGTCAAGCTTGAGTTAATGAGGGAAACAACAGATCGTGTTGCTTGAGAGTACGCTTTTCCTTTTAAGTAAACACTGGCCTTTGAGATACTGTGTTGAAAAAAGATATCCGTGGTAGAGATGGGTAGGGAATGTGAATAGAGAAGAGTCATGAAAAGGTGATGAAAAATATGTAGAGTCACATATCATCATCTCAAGTGTGAGCCCTGGTAAATTAAAGATAACATGAAAGAGAGGTAGCAAGAAAAGAGAAAGCAAAAATTAGTTTGCTGTTTTCTTCAGCATTAAGAAAACACAAATTTAGAGTGCCACATATAGTGTGGTATATTTTCTATGGACTGGGTATATTTTAACGTTGCATTATTCACAGACATATGGTATTTATGTGTATGATGGTATGTATGTGAGGATATGTGCTAGAACCATGGATCTACTATATGTTTCAGGAGGAACATTTTATGAACCATGGCTTTTTTTCACTCAGGTGAAAATAGTAGCCAGAGTCCTAGGAGTATCTGGCTAACTCTGAGGCAGGACATCAGGATTTCAGGTCCTAGAATGACTTTTGCCAGATACTTGGCTGTACAAAGGATGTGGAACGTTGTTCCAGGATTTTCTGTTATTAATGGCCTGTTTCACAATCAGGGGACAAATGGTTTTGTAGAAGGGGCTTTTCAGTCCAGGACCCAAACACAAACTTCATGCTAATTCTCCTCTCCTACCTGAGGAAATAAAGAAAATAGGATTTTCCCCTCTCAAAGATAGCATTTCTTGCATGTGCTTGCTGGAGAGACAGAGAGACAGAAAGCAAAAAATCATTCCCTCCAGGGGGGATGGCCATACCATAATCCCTTCTCCTCCATTCTCCTTTTGGGATTTTAGGAATGCATACACATGTGCCTGGCATGACTTTCAAGCCACCGGATACAAGACTTGAACCACAGTCAACACATGTGAGTCCAGCACCTTAACTACCACACTGCCTGCTGGCCCTAAGATCGCATTTCTAAGGTTAATGATCTTTCCCAGCTATTCTTTTATTTATTTATTTATTTTAATTTTTTTTACTTCTATTTTATTTATTCATTTTTCATTTTCTCACAAACATTTGCTTTACATATCAAAAAGTTGTACTCATACTCCATAGTTCTGAACAGTTAATAAATAAACATCTATCAAAATTTCAAAATACTGAATTTTAAAATAACTGTCAAAATATTTGTTATAACTTTGAGACTCCATAATAACAGAGACAGTATGGTTTTCAATATTTTCGAGAAAATATTTACATGTCAACTACTCAAACTATTGAAAAGCAAACACCCAGCACACAATCACAATTCACACATGAGCCTTCCCAACTCAGCTCTGCCTACCTGGTATTCTGTGGTTTACCACCTGCTAGCAAAGATCTCTTTCTTTCTTCAAAGTCTTCCTCAAGTTAATCCTGTAGTGTGGCTGCTCTTTTGCAATCTCTACTGATTACAATGCTGGGCTGGAAAAGTCCAGGTATATGGTAGCGTTCTTTCATATGGCTTATCTAATCCTCTCTGCCAGGCAGAACTGTTTATGGTATGAGGCAATCTTTCCAAGAGCTTCTGTTGACTTTCTTGAGATCTACCTTAGTTCCATAGCTTTTTGGTCATATCTCCAGATATGACATTCCAGCCAAAGCTCTGGCAGTAATGAGTATTTCCAGTTTCTGATGCAAGGCAACAGGCATTATGAACTTATACAAATAACCCTTCTGCTACAAAATAAGAATACTCACAAATATTTTCTAATTCCAGAGGGGTCAGAAAGGGAGAAAAGTTTGTTTCAATTTAAACAAACAAACAAACAAACAAAAACAATTTTAGTTGCTAAAACTGTCAACAGCTCAAAAGTTAGCAAAATCCTTAAATCCGGAAAACAAAGCATAGAGGAAAATCAGTAATGTTTTAGTCAAACGTCATAAAATTCTATTTGACCAGTTCAATCTCATTTAATTAATCTCTCTTCTGTTGAATTTGCAGTGTTAGTGTAGTCTGATCTGTCCATTTAAATCCTGGAAGTTAACATTCAATGTTGTTATTGATAGTTCTGGACTTGTCCCTACCATTAAGTTGGTCTCTTTCCCAACTTTTTTAGTAGCGTATATGTCTTTGCCAATGTGTCTCCACAGTATAGTCTATTAAGGGCTTATTTTACTTTTACTTTATTTTATTTATTCTTGGATTGTAAACTCTTCAGATAAAGAATATCATTGGTAATAAGAGTTTCTTGATAACTGTTAGTTAGCATAAGTTTTATACTTTTGGGTTTTCCAAGTCTGCTGTTTATTTCCAGTCTCTGACTCTGTCCTTTTGTGTGTGTGTGTGTGTGTGTGTGTGTGTATACCCCATACACACACAATTTTTTTTTTTTTTTCGTGAGTTAGCCCTATTTACCTTTTTTACTTTACCAGGCTCTCTCTTTGGTCTACAAAGAAAGCGTATCTTCAATGTTCTTTGACTTTTGTCTCCTGCTTCCCTTCGGTGAATAGCCTACCCTCAGCTGAGGTCAGAGGCACACCAGCATCTGAGCCTGTGTCAGTCCACTGGAATCACCCCCTGCTGTCCCACCTTCTCCTCCTCACTACTGCAGCTCTAGGATATCCATGAAGTAATCCACAGCACATTTTGATGGGGAGGTGATTTTTCATGCCCCAGAGGGCTGTGGGGAGAATAGAAAATAGAAAGGACTTTTTTGCTTGACTGTTCATTCTCTTTCCTCTTGCATAGGAGAGGAAAGAGATGCATCGGAGTGAGATATCATTCAGCAAACTGATGTGTAATTGAGTTTAACTCCCAAATATTAAGGAAAAGCCTTAGAATTGGGGAAAATTTGAAATAATTTGGATTTTAGCCAAGAGGCTGACATAGTCAATTTGCATTTTAATAAAAGAGTTTGGTCTCAGTGCAGAGAATAGGCTGAAGGAAGAGCCACCGAAGACAGGGCAACTGGCCTTTTAGGGAGAAAGGAGGAGCCATGAGCAAGACCTACACTGAAGTACTAGAGTTCTGGGTGGAGGAAAGTGGATTTCAGATATTTAGGATACAGAAAAGAAGATTTTAGGACAGTGCAAATGTGAGAAGAGGGATGTAGCCCAGGTTTTTGATTTTGGCTACTAAGTTGGGGAATGATGGGCTCAGCTCTGAGGTGTGGGGCCGACTTGAGTCCGCCTGTGACATCAGCTGTGCTCCTGGAGCTACGAGCTCCCTCAGTACCCTGTGGCTCATTACATCTCCTTCTGGTATGAAAATTTGGTGTCACTGAAGTCATCTTCTTAGTTAATAGAACTGAGTTGCTAATACTTCAGGCCCAGTTCCGCTCCTTTCTCGCTAGGTAGCTCAGATTCCTCGGTCTATCACCTGTTTATTTCCAGAGCTACTCTTGCTTCTAGAGCTAGAAAAACTTCTTGCTGAAACTCTCCATACATTGTTGTAAAGAATGTAGTCCCTGTAGTCAGACTTCATCCAAAAAATAAGAATAGCGTACTTATCTTTTTTTTTTTGGAAGAGGTTTTTTCGCTATAGGGCGCGTGCGCTCGCCAGACAGACAGAGACATAGAGACAGAAAGCGAGAAATCACCCCCCAGGGTGGATGGTCACGCCGCAATCCCTTCTCCTCCATTCTCCTCTCGGGATCTTGGGCACGCACGCACACACGCCCGGCGTGAGTTGTAAGCCACTGGGTCCGAGACGCGAACCGCGGTCGACTACGTGGGAGTCCAGCGACATAGCCATTACGCTAACTGCTGGTTCCCGCGTACTTATCTTTTTTTATTTTAATTTATTTTATACATTCAATCACTCTACATCACTTAGCTTGTAAAGTGAATTTACCCAACATGAATACACTTCACCCCAGTCCAGTTGAAGATACTATAAATGTTATCATCAACAGATAAGAGTAGTGTACTTATCTTTTACAGCTGTGAGTGTTAAAAGATAGTGCTTGTAAAAGTATGTAGTATAGTTTTTGTCTTTAATAAGTACTCAGTAAATAGTACTTATCATTTGGTATTCTTTAGTTGTAGACCTACAGGTCAACTATATGAAATTACTCTTTTAAGGATTGGATGTAGTCAGAAGTTAGTAAGCATTGGCATGTTTTCATTTGCTTGCGGGAAGTTGGAACTGTAATAAACTTAATGCCATAAAATTTAAGTGGCCACTTATTTATTTTTGATGAATCAGGAAATGTGGGCATGTTCAATAATTTTTAATAATTTGGTATTTTGTGTGATTTTTAAAAATATGTGTGGCAAAATTAGTTTCTGATTAAGCAAATGAACCAACATAATTCTATTTTGGCTAAACCTAGGTTTTTTATTTCTTTGTTTTTGTTTTAGTTTGCTGTCAGGCATGTGTGCTCACCAGAGAGAGATGGAGACAGAGAGAGAGGGAAAGTGAGAAATCACCCTCCAGGAGGAATGGCCACACTACAGTCCCTTTTCCTCCATTCTCTTCTCGGGATTCTGGGCACACACACACACACACACACACACACACACATGCCTGGTATGTTTTTCAAACTGCCTGGTCTAGGACTTGAACCATGCAGTTGGTTATTTGGAATCCAGCCATCTTAACTGCCCTGGCACCGGCTAGCCCAACCTAGACTTTTATTTATATTAGATATTCTGTTAGATATGAGAAAAAGGATGAAAATACCCATTTCACACAGGAATAAGTAAAAAGAAAAAGAATATGTTGAGGATTTTTATGTTCCATATATATTTTTGGCTACCATTTTGATACTGAAATCAAGGTTAAAAAATACTAAGCTTGGGACCAGCAGTTAGCATAATGGCTATGTTGCTGAACTCTCATGTAGTTGACCGCAGTTCGAGTCCTGGACTCGGTGGCTTAAAATTCACGCCAAGCACGTGTGCGTGCATGCCCAAGATCCCGAGAGGAGAATGGAGGAGAAGAGATTGCAGCGTGGCCACCCCCCCGGGGGGTGATTTCTCACTTTCTGTCTCTCTGTCTCTCTCTGTCTTTCTGGCGAGCACACGTGCCCTATAGCAAAAACCTCTCCAAAAAAAAAAAACAACAACAACAACAAAAAATTAAGCTTCATGTTTTCTGACTAAATCTTTATACCTATTCTCAGGATCACATTAATTCTCATGAAATTAAATGTAAATTTACAGAAATACATAATAATTATATTTTGTTTTTGATTTTGTTTTTCCAGTTGATATTTCAATGTTTTCTGCCAGTCTCCTTGTCCCTCAGTTTTCTGTGCCAGGATATGTTTGTCATTCTAACCCAGATTGATGTTTTCTGTGTCCATTAAGTGCCAATCTGAGGACTAGTTCTTACTTGTCTATAAATTCTGAAAGTGTACAGAAATCTCTTGTTGAATCCATATCTTTATCTACTGTGGTTACTGGGAATTATTTATGTCATTAACTAAATATGATTTACCTCCACACACTTTCATGTGCCTGTATGACATTATACACATGCAGTAATTTGTTGGCACGTATATTTCTCTTAAGCAGATGCTTCCTTGTTTAATAATTCTTTATACACACACACACACACACACACACATATATATATAAATATTGCTATAGGGTGCGTACACTTGCCAGAGATAGACACAGAAAGAATGCGAGAAATCACCCCCTGTGGGGATGGCCACACTACAGTCCCTTCTCTTCCATTCTCTTCTTGGAATTTTGAGCACTCACAACCAGCATGGGCTTTAAGACACTGGGCCCAGGACTTGAACCACAGTCGACTCTGGGGGAATCTATTGACGTAACCATTACACCATCTGCTGGTCCCTGTTTGATCATTTTTAACCATAGCTGCACATGATCTGAGGTGTGTACTAAACAGGAATCAGAAGAAAGTGACTGTGTTACCTGGAATGATTCTCTTCACCCTTTCTAGGTAAAGTTTTTGTCTTCAGAGGATGGTTGTGAGGATCAAATGGGGTTAAACAAGCAAAAACACTTTGGATATCCATTCATGATATGGTTGTAAAGCGATGGTATATTTCTGTTGATAATTCATATAGTAAAGAATAACAGTATGTACCATAAATTGAGATTTTATTTAGAAGAAATGAATACTTTGGTTGCACGCTAACTAAACAAATAACTCAAACATCTTTATGTTTTCTATTTCTCAACCAACCAGAGTCGGGACCAGTATTCACATCTGCTAAGTGAACATTTTCTGCCATACCAAGGTCATAATTCCTTCCGAGAGAAATATTTTAGTGGGGTAACAAAAAGAATTGCCAAAGAAGAAAAATCCAGTCAGGAGGAAAATTAAGACTTTGATGATGAAGAAAGAATAAGAATTTGAGAGAAAAGACATGTGGATATGAACTTTCATGTAAGATCCAGAAAACATGTACAGTTTAAAATTTTTTTATATTAAAAAATGCTGTAAATTGAGCATTGTTTAAAAATTATCTTTGTTTTGTAGACTTATTTTTGTTTTATGTGCTAGAAAGTGCTTTGAACCAATTAATTTATATTTGTACTTTCGAGTATAAGTGGAGATTTACTCAAAACAGTTATGTTTTTTACAGTTGTTTATGAAGATATGTAATATCTTCATTTAAACCTCTGCCAGATATGCTTTGGGCAGTCCATAGTGGGTAAGAAATTATTCACTAGGTAGATTGTCTTAATCTGGCTTTTTTTAATAATTGATTTACATCGCCACTAATAAACTTTACTGAGAATTTCCAAAATGATGTAGTATTCGGTGCTTTTCAAGGGGATATCATGAGGGAAATGAATTTTTGTGTTTAAATTCCAGACAAGTAAGGAATAACAGTGATAATGGTGATGATGAGAAAGGCTAGGACCTGACAACCGAAAAAGATTCCAAACTCCTTAAGGCCTATCCACATCTGAAGCTTGTCTGTACCTTGGATTTGCTCCTGCATTCCTAAACCTTGACTGTCGGTCAAGTTAACTACCCACAATTTTTGGTTTAGAAAGTAACTGATAGTTAAAAGCAGTAACAACAACACAAATCCTTGATGGTTCCCTAATGGTATTAAGCCTAATCAGTGCTCTTTGAAATAGAAGCTATATTTTTCTTGAAGGAGAAAACTTTGCTGAGTCTACATTGTGTCCGTCATGAAAATATCTTGTTTGAAAACCACTGTACCCATTAATTCGGGATGTTAATAGCTTTCCTGCTTTCAGTGGTCAAATGTACCTCAGCAGGGCAGCAGTAAACGGACCTTCTCTCTCTAACCAGAGCCTATTTTTATTTATGTTATTATTATTATTTTAGTGTTACTGTTGGCTTTTGTGGACTCACAGTATTAACACACATGGCTTAGGACCTCCAAAAGACCGATGTTGCATACACAGAACGATCGGGCTGTCTGCCTCGCTGGCTCTCCTTTTCTTGTCTCTCAGCTCTGGATTTGAGCAGCAGAGCACAGACGTTTCAGTGATTGTTTTGTTTGGGTTTCTGGATGTGATTTGTGGTACACTGGGGAAAATCTAAAAGTATTCAAGGATGATTTATTTTCAGTATTTCTGTTATAAACCATCTTATTTAAAATTTTTTGAGGTTATATGGGGGGGGCGAGTTTGAAACTTTGTAGCTGACTCAATTTGGAATATGAGATTTTAGCTTAGTCCCCTTTTTGGGTTGTCACAAAAATTAATCCAAACAGCTCTGGAAAGCCTACATTAATTGTAGTCACTTAATCCTTAAAAATTATCCAATACTTTAAAAAAAAGTTTGGATAAATATTACTACTGACTGAGGTCTCCTAAACTTTAATTCTCATTGCAAGTCTTATTTTTCTATGTATCAGTCAGCTTAGTTTCCCCATTTTTGAAATGTCACTAGGCTCAGAATTACATAGTTATTTTAACTGTTGATAATTATTTTAAATTTGTGTAGTGAAAGCTCAGAAATGAAATCTATTACTTTCGACCACTTTTTATTTTAGAGCATAGGTCTCAAGTCCTCTTACTCTGTAAAAACAACCTTTATTTTCTGACTTTGGGATCATATTATTTTCTCCACTAAGTTACAGTAGAACGTTTCCAGAATTATGTTAGTTTTATATGCGACTCCCGTACTCCCCGTGTACCTTTCAAGCAGGAATATCACCTCGCAGATGTCTACATTTCAGATAGTTCCATAGCATGTATTTACAGTATAATAACTGTAGGTGGTCTGTGGACTGGCCTATTTGATTTTTAAAATATGGCACATTCTGTCATTTTATTTCTGTCATATATTAAAATCCAGACAGTAACCTTGGTAATGTTTCACCCAAAGTGCCTCCTTCCTAATCATTCTAGTGAGGATTTTTGCTGTGATAGCTAGGAGGGAATACTTGACTAGGTGGTCTTTGGTGTATTTAGCCAAAGTGGCCAGCAAAAAAAAAAAAAAAAAAAAAAATTAAAATCTGCCGTAGTTTTCTTAGCCACTTCCTGCCCAGAGTGGCCCAGGTTTGGGCCAGCTTGCCACTAACTTCCTTATGACTAACTCTTAAAATACAAGCATTGAGCAATAAAACATTTTCAAATTGTTTAAGTCCTGGGGGGTCAGTCACTATTCCCACTATTTCTCGGTTAAGAAAACTCACACACATATTGAGATTCCATACATGTTTAAGAAGGATGGTAATTATGATTGAAAAAAAAAAAGCGTATTTCCAGTTTGGTAGCAGAAAGAAGAATATGAGTGACTATAATTAGGTGCATTGTAGTGGGCATGCTTATTTTACTGGGTAAAAAAATTTGCTTTCAAAGTTTGAAGTAGGCAGGATCAGCAGATGGCGTAATGGTTATGTTGCTGGACTCACATGTAGTTGACCACGGTTTGAGTCCTGGGCCTGGTGGCTTAAAACTCATGCTGGGTGCATATGTGTGCATGCCCAAAATCCTAAGAGGAGAATGGAAGAGAGAGATTGCAGCATGGTCATCACCCCTGGGGGTGATTTCTTCCTTTCTGTCTCTGTCTTTCCGGAGAGTGCATCCAGAAGTGCAGATTTTGCCCTATTGCAAAAATCACTCTTAAAAAAAAAAACAGTTTAAATAGGCAAAAAAAAGTTTGAAACATGGCAGTAGCTTTCAAGGTGATATGTTTTATACTCATACTGTAAATTTTAAAAATTATTTATTTAATTCATTATTATTGTTGTTTAAATAGTTTGCTATAGGGTACATGTGCTCAGCAGAGAGAGACGGGAGTGAGGGTGCATGAGAAGGCAAGTCACCAGGTCCGGAACTTGAACTGCAGTTGGCTATGTGGGAGCCCAGCACCTTAAACACCATGCCACCTGCTAACCCCATTACTGAAAAGAAGCAAGGATTTGACTTTTTATTCACATCAGGAAAATAGATTTAGTTGAAGTTGTATTATCTAGATGCCAGTATTAGTAAATCTGGCTCTGAATGAAAAGGCCTTAGTTATTTGGTGTTAGAAGAGCTGCTGACATCTTATCCTGGAAATATCAAGTATTCCTTATCCAAAGAGATATGGGATAAAACATAATGTTTCTTTGTTGAAAATTGAAGGTGACTTTTTGGGGAAGTGATCTTCTTTCTATACCATTTCAATCTCCCTTGAAAAAGCACAGTGAATCTAAGCTGATGTTAATAGTTCTTAATAGGAAAACGGAAAGAAAAACCTGTGTAGATAAAATAGGGCGTTAATAAATAAATTCATTTTGCAGCATAGAGATAGGAATAGAAGTGGGTGTTTCTAAGGAAATTGATAACCTTACTGTCCACCTGTTGGTCAAAAGAGAATAAATTATATCAATAAATCATATCTTATTTGAGCCTTGGTTGTTTTGTTTGTTTGTTTTGTTTTCAAGACTGCTTTTGCTTCATTAAAAAGCTACTTAGGAAACTAAACACAAGAATTTTTTCTTAGAAGGATTTTTTTCATAAAATAAGTGAAGTCTATTTTCATTTCCAACTCACCCACTCCCATTTTTCTCAGATATTTATCAAGTAATGTTGTTTGTAATCCAGACATACACAAAAAAGCCTTAATCCAGAACATACACATGGACACAATAACCCTAGACTGATGATGTTTGTGTTTCACTAAAACATCAAGATCTTCTGTAAAACAGAGTGGTTTGAGAATATAAGATCTAGAGTGTGAAGAATTATAATGGAATGATAAACATATCTGTGACCCTATCTAGCTGTAGAATTGTAGAGACAGCACATTCCTGTCTATACTTTGGGGTGAAAAACTTGCTAGGGAACCTGACCCTGTTGCTGTAAAAGAGGTCTGCCTCAGGATGTTCATATGTTTCACTGTGTGGGATAAGCAAATTGACATTTAGACATAACTGAGGCCAACCTGGAATTTGGCTCTTATTTCTTCCTTCATAAGCCATTGTAGACAGGCTCTTAGGGGGTTGGAGGTTTAGTTGTCATGGCAGTCTCTTAAGAAGCCTGGGTCAGGGAGCAAAATGGGGCTTAATAGATGAATGTGAAGATAAGCCAGCTTCCCTTATGTAACAGCTAGCCCTATTTCTTGGGATATTAGGATGTGCTTAGTGTATTTCTGTTTTAGAATTTGGATGTTCTTACTAAGATAATCTTGTTGCAGTCATACCAAACCAAAGTGCCTACAAAAGAATCTGCTTTGACCTCTATGACTTTAAAATCTCTCCTTTAATCAAGCGTTCCCAACCCTCTCCTGAGGGTTTATCAGAAGAACTCTATTTTGGCTAATGTCCAGCAGTGAAGATTAGCTGGGCTTATGTGCAAAGTTAGTCAAATTAAAAGAAAAAGAACAGGCTGAAGAGAACATGAAAATTGAAAATATAAATGGTACTTATGTTGGAGCTGTGCTTTGAAGGACTTTCAAAGTATTTTATCTAGCTTGTAAGTTGGTGAAGTGGGTCAAGGTCAGAGTCTATTTTAGTGAGCTTTAAAAATCTGAAAGTCTCTTTTAATATTTGTGCATAATCATGAACTGGAGTATTTCACCCCAAGTCTTAGTACTTCCAGTGTGAACAGCAAAACTTTTTTTCTTTGTATTTTTTTATGTTCCTATAATTTATATCTGTAGAGAAATAATTCTCCATAAATATCTTGCATTTCTGTATGTCTTTCTAAGCAAGGCATTAGGCTCTTTGTGTCCTGGACTGTCTTTTCAAAATACTGGGTTGTTGGAAAAGTCATGACACTTTTCTTTTGTAAGAATTACTTTTTATTTAACTTTATTTATTTATTGATTGATTGATTTAAATTTGACCAGAGAAGGACAGAGCACAAGAAAGAGAGAGGGGAAGCAAGAAAGCAAGCCACCAGGTTCAGGACTAGAACCATGGCTGGCCAATATTGGGAGTCCAGTGCCCTTAACCACTGTACCACCTGGGGGCCCCAAGTCATTACACATTTTTGCATAAAAAATACATCGTGACTTTTCTGATGACCCAATATTTGTATAGTGAGCTATCTTGGAAGATAGTGATAGTGTTTTCCTCCCTTGCCTCCCCCTTCTAATGACCAAAGCAGAGGTCAAGTTTGTGGATAGCCTTGAAAAATAGAGTCTTCCATCCAAAATAAAAGACATGCTTTCTGTCCCTTATAAAAGATTTGGGCTTTCTGGGACCAGCAGGTAGCAGAATGGTTACGTTGCTGGACTCCCATGTAGTCAACTGCAGTTCCAGTCTCAGACCAGCAGCTTTAAACTCACAGCAGGTGTGCGTGCATGTCCAAGACCCTGAGAGGAGAATGAGGAAGGGATTGTGGTGTGTTCATCCCCACTGGGAGGTTATTTCTTACTTTCTGTGTCTCTGGCGAGCACACGTGCCCTAGAGCAAAAATCTCTCTTAAAAAGAAAGAAAAAAAGATGTGGCTTCCTAAGCTTAAGGTTTCTTCCTTGTAATTAATGCAACCCACTGCATATACAGGAATTCACATTTGAGTCTATCCAGGTACCTCCCAGTGCCCCGGGTCTTGAGTGTGAGGAAGAACATGAAGCTGATTATCATGTACTTGCTATGCCATGACCAAGAAAGTGTGATCTGTGATCTGGAGTATCATGTCTTCTCCCGCTGCCCATGAGATTGGCTGGCTAACTTAGAAGCTTGCAATAGAGCAAAATATCACACCTTTCACAGTACTTGACAGTTTTGGTTATGAGGTTGGGATACTGACAGAGACATGACTTTCTAGAAGAGGATAAGGGCTGTGTGGCCCATTAAGAAGACTAAAAGGTGTCTGTAGGAATTGCTAGCAAATATGTTCATCACATTTCATGATCAACCTGATGATATAAGGTCCTCAACTTTACTGTCTGTTAATGAGGAGGAATTGGGGTGGTGGTTGCCATTCATGTATCAGAAAATGGGCTAGAGATAGACACCCAAATGGTTCTTTGGTTTTCACTAACGCTTTTCCTCCTCTTTTTTTTTTTTTTTCTCTTCTTTTTTTGGAGAGGTTTTTGCTATAGGATGCGTGTGCTCACCAGAAAGACAGAGAGACAGAGAGACAGAAAGCAAGAAATCACCCCCCAGGGGGGATGACCACACCACAATCCCTTCTCCTCCATTCTCCTCTCGGGATCTTGGGCACACACGCACATGTGCCTGGTGTGAGTATAAGCCACCGGGTCTGGGACTAGAACCGTGATCGACTACATGGGAGTCCAGCGACATAGCCATTACACTAACTGCTGGTCCTTTCATTGACCCTTTTCTGTGTGGAAGGAGAGAAGTTTCCTCATCAATCCACCAGTACACTTCAAGTCCATCCCTCTGTAATGTTAGTACTAATACATCCTGGGAAGCAAAGTTTCACCTCCTTTTAGACAATGGGGACACATACACACACTAACCACTGTAAGCAAAAACTAGGGGAATCATTAGAATTTTGGCCATTCTGCTTAGTGGATACAGTGGCAGGGCAATTATACTTGTTGAAGAAGAATAGTAAGAGCTGGTCTGTTGTATGGCTCAGCCTTTCTTGGCAGCCTGTCATGTCAACTGTAGGTCCATCTGGAGATGAAAGTAAAAGTGTTATTTTTTTTTTCTCCCACAGTCTCCTGGCTACTATCAGAATGCTTTGGCCTTTTAGGGAGATGTCCCTCAAACAAACTCTTGTGGGAAAAGATGGGTCATTGACTAGTATTTGGCCTTTTACTTCCCCTAAGTTGAGTTTATAGTGCTGATGAAGGTTGTCTACTGGAGGATGCAAAACAGACCCAAAGAATTCTAGATAGATTCTTACAGTCATCCCTCCACCTTAGAAAACTTCAGAACGTAAGAGGTATTTCTTGGTAATGGGGCAAGCACTGTTTATTAAGATGAATTCTTTTAAAAAAAAAGTCAACAGGCCAGCTGATGGCATGGTCGTTAAGGTAGCAAACTCACATGGCCAAATAAGAGGTTTGAATCCTGGGCCTGGCAGCTTGAAAAATACACGAGGTGCATGTGTGTGCTTGTGCATGCCCAAAATCCTGAGAGGAAAATAGAGAAGAGATTGTGATGTGACCATTCCCTCTGGGGAGTACTTTCTCACTCCCAGCCCCCCCCCCCCATCTCTCTGTCTCTCTGGTGAGCACATCTACCCTAAAGCAAATTTTAAAAAAAGAAAAAGTCAATGTATGAGTTAGCTAAAGGGCATAAACCCAGTGGCTCTAGCCTGAAGACAGGGTATCTGGGGCTGCTGAGTCAAAGCGGTCCCCAAAGCTAAAACAAATATTGCATAATCTTGCTTTAAATGGATCCAAATCATTGGAATTTTTTTTTCTTTTTTGCCAGAAGGTACATACATATGCCTGAAAGAAACAGAGAGAGAGAGAGAAAGCACCCCCTAATAGAACATGGTTATGCCACAACCCCTTATCCATTTCTTCATTTTTTTGAGTTTGTGAGCATGCATGTACACATGCCTGGTGTGTTTTTCTAGCTGCCAGGGCTTGGATTCAAATTGTGGTTGACCATATGGGATCTGGTTCCTTTAACCATTAGGTACCAAGGCTAGCCCTGGATTTTCTTTTCCGTTTTTTAAATTTTATTTTATTATTATTATCTTATATATTCAATCACTATACATCATTTAGCTTGTAGAGAGAATTTACTCAACCTTAAATACACCTCAGACCAATCAATTGTGAATACTATACATGTTATCATCAACAGGTAATAAACCATTTTGCATTTTCATCTGTATGAGTTCAAGCAGTTGTCAAAACTCAGAAGTATCTATCAGGGCTTGCACAATGACAAGGAGCCTCCTACCCCAGCCTTCTGCCAACTCTATATTCTCTCATTTCTCTTCCTTTAACCTGATCTCAGCGTCTTTAAGAGGAAAGATGATTAGCAGTGAGCCAAAGCCTCCTTGTCCCAAAGGAAGATCACAGGCCATATGTACCCATTTTCATGTGGGGGACTTTGGGCAGGAAAAGGACTCAAATTTTGGTGGCTCTGTTGGATACTGGTGCTCAGTTCATTTTACCCAGCCCTGTGGGAGAAAGGGGACACTCAAATTCAACCAGCTAGGTTTGGACAGGGTTCATAGTAGGAAAGAAACTCACACGACCTTGTGGGTACTGCTTGAGTGTACTGCTGTTCCTTCTACATCTGAATATAGAGTAAGAACTGTCATGTTGTATTCCTGAGCTTTTTCCTTCCATAAGTGCCAGAGAAGATTTTCCAAGTGCAGAAAGAACTCCATTTAGATAAGCACTGGTATTTTTGAGGACACAGAACCCTAAGAATCCCTTTAGACATCTCCCCTGACAGTTTTGCTGTTTGGTGCAAAAAAGAGAGACAACTTCTAGCCAATAGTACCCTCAAAAAAATTTTTTTAATAGACCATAGATTAGCTTATTTTTAACATTTTAACACCCATCGTGCCATGAATTCATAGCGAGTAGGTTCCAGTAGCTCAGGCTCTTTTCCATTGGTTCTCACAAAGTGTGCTTCTCTGGGTGGAGCAGGCTGGTGCTTTAGTTGAACCCAGGTACCTTTCTCTTTGGCTTCCTTCTTTTTCTGGTCATTTTCCTTCACATTTTATTAGTTTTAGGAAGCCATGTCTGCTCTTAGAACGCTTAATATGCTCAATACTCACATTAATCTTGGCAAGAATCTTGCCCTAAACTTGTTTGTTTACAACAATGCCAACAGCATGCTGGGTAACATTGTAGACTCTTCCATCTTTGCCATGGTAACATTTATGGGGTGTTCCTTTTTGAACAGTACCCATTCCCTTGTTGTCTACAATATCACGTTTCTTGTAGATTTGCATATACATTGCCAAAGGAACCACTCAATGTTTTCTTTTTGGAGAGTTTTTTTTGCTATAGGGTGTGTACTCTTGCCAGACAGAAAGAGACAGAGAGACAGAAAGCAAGAAATCACCCCCCAGGGGGGATGGCCTTGCTGCAATCCCTTCTCCTCCATTCTCCTCTCGGGATCTTGGGCATGCACGAACACGCACCCGGCATGAGTTTTAAGCCGCCAGATCTGGCACTTGAACTACGGTTGACTACATGAGAGTCCAGCGACATAGCCATTACATTAACTGCAGTTCCCACTACTCTTATGTTTTCTAAAAGGCCTAGAGAACATATATCGGGTGCCTCTCCTCTTTCCCTTTGTGTTCGTCATTTTGGTTAATTACTGGAAGATGGCGGTTCTGGCCAAGAGGCAAAAATGTCCTTGAAGTTTTGAAACCTAGATTCCCTGACATGGCGAGGTACAGCTTTTCTGAAAATCAACTATTAGCACATTACTCAATTCTTGTCAAAACAGAACACCCACACACTTGTAGTTTCTTTTACTTTAAAGGCCAAGACAGGAGATCACAAGTTTGAGGCCAGCCTCAGCATGGCAAGACCTGGTCTCAGAAGGTAAAAATATTTGAACGACTGAACTCCTTGAACATCTAGTCTGATACTCCCATTTTGGGGTCAATCAAACTTATTCATGGCTACCAAGGTGTGAATGGCCCAACAAACCTTGCTTGTCAAAGAGAATTGTTACATGCAAGAATGAAGAGGGCTTGGTCCCATTGGCATCATGGGTTTACATAAAAAAAGTGGCAACTAGCACTTTGGGTGAAATTTTATCCCCTCTTCTACTGCCTGAAACAAAGCTCCTGCATCTTGGCATCCTCAATTGATAAAGGTTACATTTAGGGAGTTTAAATATACACTTAGGTTGAATTTTGAGGATTCTTCTAGATGTCTTTTGTGTCTTTCGCTGATAAATTGGCCAAGCTGAAAATGAGTGCTATGTCTGTTCAACTTTACTGTCAGGTATGCAGAACCGAAAACGGAGTGGTTGGTGTGATCAGTGGGCAGAACTCAAGGCTGTTCTCATAGCTTTTGCTAGTACCCTCCTTGATGAATATTGTTATGTTTTTTGCAGTTTGTTAGGCCATTGCTAATGACCTATGGTTTGGTCTGCCACTTGGAAAACTACAGACTGGCAGAATAAAGACACCCTTCCTTAAGAGCTTCAAACAGAAACAAATGTGGCTGCTGATAGAACTGCCTGGGTCATTTGCATAGATACGTATTGTAAAGGCTTGTTCTCAGATGAAATCAAAGAAAATCAAACAATTAACTGAGCCATCACCACCCAGATTCCCATCCCTCTTGCCTAGATCCATCATTGTTGCCTAGATCCATCCATCCCAGTACCAGATATGCCAATATATCCACTGTTATATGGAGGGCATATAGTAAAGAACTCTTGTTTCTGATGCAGAGAGTATCATTTGGTGCCATACTTGTGAGTCCTGCCAAAAATTAACCCAGTTGCCTCAAGGGAAGGGAGACCACATTGCATGGGCTGTTGTTCCTGCCTGTTCCTGGCAGATTGATGACTTCAGATCTTTGACAACCCCCTCAGAGCTATAGTTGTGCGTCACTGCTACTGACACTTTCTCAGGTTACAGTGTTGCTGTTCTGGTCCAATCAATTGACTCCAGCCACATCACTTTGGCCCTTCAACAAATGTCTGTCACATGTTTGGCTTTCTGGACCATGTTTGGTATGATGATGATATACCTTTAATTGTAAAAGTTCTTCCATTATGGGCCGGTAGTCAAAGTATTTATTTGACAAATTTCCCATGCTCCCTACTATCCATAGACAAGTGAAGTTTTTGAGCTTTAGAAATTGCTCTACATTTTTTGTCATTGTTTTCTTCTCTGGAAATACTTTACCAAGCTTCCTCAGAAAGGCTCAGCACATTGCTCCGAATACTGCAGCATTTTGTCCGTTTTCAGACACTTAAATCATTTAATTGGTGGGCTTTAACTCTAGACAAATTGGTGATTAATAACTTGATTCCCAGGCTGAGAAGCTTTTCCAAAACCAGTACCACACAGAGAGCTGTAACAATCTGGTTGAAAAGGACCGAGTATGCTTATTATTGATGTTGAAGCAGGCAAATTAATGTGCCCACTGATTTATCTTTACTTTAATTCCCTTTTTATGTTTACATTTTTCTCCAGATTCCAAAAAGTGTTCTTTTTTTTTCCTCTTGTAGTTTAATGGCAACTATTGTTCTGTGTAGCACTCCTCACTTGTTCCTATGACTAGGTTGTTAAGGAAATTGGTTGATAAGTGAGGAGCATAAAGGAGAATGTCTTGTGGTGTATCTTGGTGCCATAGGGTATGTATTTTTCAATAGATACCCTGTGACATCACACTAGAATAATAATTCTATCCATACAAAAAGCATACATTAGATCAGTGCCAGAAAGTGACAAGACACACCACAACATCATAATAGAAATTCAGCATGATCATTTTTATTTATTCTGAATACTACTATGGGTGCCCAATAAAGTAAAAATTTATAAATAAAATATGTAGTCTTGCATGATTGCAAAGTCTTGATGTAGTAAATATTAACCAATGGTAGGAATGAAACAGACTGAGAAAGGGGACTTCCTTATACTGGGGAACTGGTCATGTGCCCAAGTATCTATTAACAGGTAAATGGTTAAATGAGGAGTGGCTGTATTAGTTATGTTGTCTACTTTCTGTAATACATGTTCTAAGGCTTGTCTGTGGGTGATTGGTTGATGTCCATGGGAGTTCCACACGGGTTCAAGTAATCCCAAAGATATTTAGAACCTGGTTGGGAAGATGAGACTTAGGCGCAAAAACCTGGCTATATAGGCAGAAGGGATGAAGTATCAGGACAAGCCTCAGTGGAGTTTGGAGAAGGAATTTGCTTTAATACAGGCTATTTAATAATGAGATATTTAAGCTGGGGTATTAGAAATGAAAATAGCTCAGATAAGTGGAGAGAGAATAGAAGCACACTCCAGACTGAGAGTGTGTATGAATAGTGTGGAAAGTTTAGATGTGATTATGTACAACTGAAGATCAGGCGATTGTAGATACACCAGACATATTAGAGTGAAAGTTCATGTATGTTATGGTCAGAGAACTTTGAAAAAGGTAGGCTGGGTCGGGAACCAGCAGTTAGCGTAATGGCTATGTCGCTGGACTCCCACGTAGTCGACCGCGGTTCGCATCCTGGACCCGGTGGCTTAAAACTCAATGCCGGGCGCGTGTGTGTGTGCGTGCCCAAGATCCCAAGAGGAGAATGGAGGAGAAGGGATTGCGGCGTGACCATCCCCCTGGGGGGTGTTTTCTCACTTTCTGTCTCTATGTCTCTCTCTCTCTCTGTCTGGCGAGTGCACGCGCCCTATAGCGAAAAACCTCTCCAAAAAAAAAAAAAAAAAAAAAGAAAAGGTAGGCTGGGTCAAATTGTAAAGGACCTTGAATGTCAGTCCAAGGAATTGGTATTATTATTAATTATAGACAATGGGAACATGCAGGTGGGAATTCAAACCTGCCTGAGAGATGGAGGGGGGTGGTGTGGCTCCAGGAGGAGCTGTTGTCTGAATTTCCCCTTTACTTTTTTTTTTTTAGCTTTTAATAATGTTATTGCAAGATATATATTATTCATACAGCTGAGTACTGTTTTATGTTGCTGACAGAGATATCTGAGACTGGGTGATTTAAAAATCGATGTTTACTGGGACCAGCAGTTAGCGTAATGGCTATGTCGCTGGACTCCCACGTAGTCGACCGCGGTTCGAGTCCCGGACCCGGCGGCTTAAACTCACGCCGGGCGCGTGTGCGTGCGTGCCCAAGATCCCGAGAGGAGAATGGAGGAGAAGGGATTGCGGCGTGGCCATCCCCCCTGGGGGGTGATTTCCTGCTTTCTATCTCTCTGTCTCTCTCTGTCTGTCTGGCGAGCGCACGCGCCCTATAGCAAAAACCTCTCCAAAAAAAGAAAAAAAAAAATATCGATGTTTACTGACCCCAGTTCTGGCAGCTGGGAAGTCCAAAGGCATAAGTCTGACATTGAACTGGCCTACAACACAGCCAAAAGGAGCAACAGTGTGGTGAGTGTGTGCAGAGAAAGCAAACTGTGGGGAGCTCCCTTGTTTATAACAACCAGCTATCACAAAACTAACCTTTCTCATAAAAACTAGAACAAGCTGGGCCTCTTGAGGCATCATTAATCTATTCATGAGAGTGTCGCCTCCATGATGCAATCACCAGGATCTTACTGCATCCCAACACCGGATTCCAAAACCTAGGGAGATAAACCATTATTTGAACCCTAACAAGTACATAAACCGTAAGTACAGATTAATGAATAATTATAAAGCAAATCTCCATTTAGTTCCATCCCCAACCTGAGTTTGAAGGGTATGGAGGAGTTAGCTAAGTTAAGTTGGGGAAAGGTACGGGAGAAGGTAAGGACAGCTGAGGCAGAGAGCAGAGTAAAGGTATAGGAAGAACATGGAGGTAGGGGAACTATGTGCTGTCGGAGGGGCTGAAGTATGAACTGGGGACCAAAAAGTAAAGCTAGAGGGTATAGCGAGAAGAGATTTGCCTCTCTGCTTGATCATTACATCTCTACCATTTCCCTCCACCCTGGGGGAGGAACCTCAGGTGTTCACTGGGAAAGTTACAGTACCAGGTTTGGTCTGCCTAGCACTCTGGTGGGAGTGGCTTAGAGTTGTGGAGACAAGATACAAGCTGAGATGCTAATCTGAAGGCTGATGCAATCATCCAGGTTAGAGAGCAAGCAGTGGTAGTAGGGTTTGATTGGAGAAATACTAGAAGGTGGGTTAGGAGGATCTGGTACTTGAGTACAGGCATGAGGAGTCAAGGATGATATCCAGGATTCCAAATGGGGAACTGAGTGGGTGGCACAATGCAAAGTGGAAGAGAAGAGGGTAGAAAGAGGGTGTGTTGTGGTTTGGATATTCTGAATATGAGGAACCTATGGAACAGACAGGAACTGCACGGGAGACTGTTGAGTGGGCAAGACCAATGGCAGATAATGATTGCTTCTGTGAGGAGCAGATCCTGGTATGGGGCAAATAACCTTTGAGTTCAGATATATTGTACAGCTCTAAGATTTATTCTGTGGCATTTTCTTCCCTGCATGATATGTGTGTTTGGCAAAGAGAATTGACATGACCCAATACTCATGAGACTGGATCAGGCCATTCCAAGTTTATAACAATAAATTTACACTACAATTTCTCTATTTGAAGATGATAAGAACAACGTAGGCTTTGAGGTAATATATTTCTGCCTGAACTGGATGGGTGGATGTACTCCATTTGTCGTATAAGTTAGTTTACTACATCATAGAGTCAGGACTTAAAGAAATAGATAAGCTAGTGTTGTCTCTAAGAAAAACCTGCCAAAGAAAAGCACAGGCCACTACTATTTAGACTCAGGATGTGGAAAAAAAATAACCTAAAGGGTTTTCCTCTCCTCTCCTTGTCCTTTAAAATTAAATATACTTCCCATTCCTCTTCTTATGTAAGTAACTACATAATAGCTTTTGAAAAGCAACATAAAAATTACAGGGCAGGCCAGAATATGGGGAACATTTTAATTAAATCTGGGGTTTCATTTGTTTTTTCATTTATTAAAAAACGTTGAGCCAAAAAATCCCAATTTCCCTCCACCCTCCCCCTCCTTTATATATCCTTATGCATTTGGCAGAGTTCATGACAACCTCTTTCCAGCTGTAGACCAGCCAAGAGCCTTTTTTCTGAAGCTCCTACTAATTTGGATTAAACTGACTGGTTAAAAGCTTCACACAGAAATGCTGCCAGAAATGTCATAGGGTCCCTTGACATTTAACTCCATAGTCTTATCTTTTGGAGCAAAGTAAACAAATAAAAATTTTGTTTTTGATCTTGCATTTGTTAGCTTGTTTTCTTTCTTAGTTTTAGAGAAACAGATCAAGAACCTGAAAACAGGGACCAGCAGTTAGCGTAATGGCTGTGTCGCTGGACGCCCATGTAGTTGACTGTGGTTTGAGTCCTGAAACTGGTGGCTTAAACTCACGCCAGGTGCGTGTGCGTGCATGCCCAAGATCCTGAGAGGAGAATGAAGAAGGTATTGTGGTGTGGCCATCCCCCCTGGGGGATGATTTGTCGCTTTCTGTCTCTCTGTTTCTCTGGTGAGCACCTGCACCCTATGGCAAAAACTTCTCCAAAAGAAAAAAAAAATAAAGAAGAACCTGAAAACAGCAGAACTTTGTGCCTCTAGTCTGGCTTTCTGAACCCAAAGGGAAGATGCTTTATGACTGTAAATGGTTCCTAAGGAAAAGAGAAGCACAAGGCTCTGGTGCGATGTCATGAATCAGGCTTCTGGGTGAAGACATGACCCATTTCCACTAGGTATGAGAGGCCTAGGAGATGCAATCCTACAGCAGAGATGCCTCCTAATATTTTGAGACCAAGGGCTAAGACAATCTTTCAAGTTGATCTTGTGTCTGTTGACACTGTCAATGAATAAGACACAGTTTTTGTTCTCAATGAGTTTATGTTCTGGAGATTGAGGGTAATGGGAAACAAAAAGGTAAATTGTCAGTTAAAATAGTGTAGTCAGTCTTTTCACTGGGTAAGCCTGGGTGAGTGTAAGAGGTGACATCAGGCCTCTCATAGGAAGCAATGTGAGCAAAGGAAGAATGAGAAAATATATTCAAAGTGTTACATGAAAAACAATTTGAACCAAGAATACTATACCCGGCAAGATTATCCTTCATATCGGCAGAAAAGATAAAAAGCCGTTCTCAGATAAACAAAGCCTAAAGGAATTTGCCATGCCAAACCAGCTCTTCAAGTTCTGAAGGAGGTGCTATACCAGGAAAACTAAAGACAGACGGGCAGAAATAAGAGAACGAAAAGCAACCAAGAAAATGACCAACTAAGTGGTAGAGGCAAGCCCGGAAATCTCAATGGTAATGTTGAATGTTAACTTCCAGGATTTAAATGGACAGACCAGACCACAGTAACACGGCAAGTTCAACAGAAGAGAGATTAATTATAGGAGACTGGTGAAATAGAATTTTGTTACTTTTGACTAAAACATTACTGATTTTCTTCTATGCTTTGCTTTCCAGATTTAAGGCTTTTACTTACTTTTGAGCTGTTGATAGGTTATGTAATTTGTTAAAATGTTTTATTTGTTTGGTTTTTAAAATTGAAACATAAATTTTTCTTCCTTCCTGACCTCTCTGGAATTGGAAAATATTTGTGAGTATTCTTATTTTGTAGCAGAATTATTATTTGCATAAGTTCATAAGTTGTCTTGCATCAGATTGGAAATACTCGTTATTGCCAGGGCTTTGACTGGAATGTCATATCTGAAGATATGATCAGAAAGCTATGGAACCAAGGTAGATCTCAAGAAATCCAACAGAAACTCTTGGAAAGATTGCCTTCTACCATAAGCAGTTCTGTCTGGCAGAGAGGATAAAAGAAGCTATTTGAAACAATTCATACCATAAAATAACCTGGACTTTTCCAGCCCAGCATTGTAATCAGTAGAGACTGCAAAAGAGCAGCCACAACCAGAAGATTACCTTGAGGAAGACTTTGAAGGAAGAAGAGACTTATCTTTGCTAGCAGATGTTAAACCACAGAATACTTGGTAGGCAGAGCTGAGTTGGGAAGGTTAATGTGTAAATTGTGTGCTGGATGTTTGCTTTTCAGCAGTTTGAGTAGTTGACATGTAAATATTTTCTCAAAAATATTTAAAACCATACTGTCTCTGTCATTATAGAGTCACAAACAAAATTATGACAAATATTTTGAAAGTTACTTATAAAATTCATTTTATTGAAATTTTGAAAGTTGTTTATGTATTAACTTTCAAGAACTATGTAAAGTAAATGTTTCTGGAAAAATGTAAAAAAAAAAAAAAAAGAAAAGGTGTACCTAACTACTTCTAATGGTGGTAAAGCATATTAACCATATGTTTCTAATATTTTTACCCTCTGGGGCTTTGTTAACCCAAGAGTGACTGCTCTTCCCAGGGCCATTCAATTTCTAAAGGTAATAAAGAATTCACCTTTTTTGAGAGTATCTTTCATAATCAAAGTAATCAGTTCAGTGCCTACAGGTTACTACCTCTTGTCCAAGGTCTCTACACACTTCCTCTATCTGGTTGTTATACTCTGGGTCACCATTTTCTTGACTTAATCACTCTAGGGCCAGTTACCAGGCCACTAGAGACAGCTGTTATATTCGAGCTCGCTGAAATTACTTAAATGACATCATCCTGTGCCTCTTTGCCTTACCTTGCTTGTTTCTTCCTCTAGGAGATGCTATAAAGGCCCTTGCCCACATACTCTCCCTCACTCCGATCTAGCTCCTGAATAGTTTGGTGCTTCTCTATGTAGCCTTATGTAATGTGACATGAACCTCCTCTTGGGAACTGCAAGGAATAAGCTCTTCTCAGTAGTAATTGTCTTCTAAGTTGTTGGTCTCACCATACCCAATAAGAAACGCTATCTGAAACCACAGGTTTGGGAAGAGGATTTGAGTCGAAGAAGACTTCTGAGAGAGGAGGACATATAAACAAACTCCTAAAGGAGGAAGTTGCCAGGTAACGCCAAGGGGTGAAGGGGGATTCCAGGCACAGGGAACAGCGTCTGCAAATAGAGGGTATTTCAAGTGGTCGATGTGCCTGGACATTAATATGTTACATGAATAGGAGAAATGAAGCTAGAGAAGCCGTCGGGAGCAGAGCATAACGGATTTATGTGCCTTGCTATAGAGTCCGAGAGGTTCTGGGAGAAGTTCGCTCACTGTCTATGACATCTTCTCCCCTGTGGGGAGATTAAGGCTTTTCAGAAAATTTTAAGCTCTTTCAAAATGGTGTCTTGGGTGAATTGCTTGACTTCATTGACAGAGGGCTCCTGTGGAGAAGGAATCTGTTGCCTTCCCATAGTGCTAGGGCCTGTTTCTCACCTTACTTCTTGATCTCAGTTAATGACCTCTTGTGAGTTGGATAAGCCACACACTTAAGAATGCCTGAAGTAAAGTATTACCACTGTGAAGCCTCAGTTTTTCCATCTGTTAAGCCTTCTTAGGCTCCCAGTTACACTGTATGAGAGATTTTCCAGATAAATGCTGCAGAAACCTCCCTGACCTTGACTGACAGATATTTGCTCCAGAGCCAAAAAACAGTCTTGAGTTGGCCTCCTGCAATGAGGGAGATGATTTTATTGATTTTGCTCTTCACACAGCACTGAATGTGTAGGCCTGCTGAAGAGCAAGCTGATGAAAATAAGGATGGTAGGTTGCCAGCTTGTGTTTGTCCTTATCTCCAAGGAAAAATACAAATACCATCTCAGGAAACTGCTTCTGCACTCCAAAACAAATGAGCTGTTGAAGTGTCATGATTTTGAAATCCTAGCAATATACACAAAGGATATTTTGCTGATCAACCTCAAGGAATTTGTCATAAATAAAAATTGACTTGTCGGGGCCAGACAGTGGAGCAGGAGTTAAGATGCAGTGCTTTGCAAAGCCAGCTTACATAAGGACATTCCAAGGTCACGTCCTGAGACCTCACTGAGTAGGTGGGCACATGCATGAATGTGACCAAGGCTGGGGTCACATCAAGACCCTATTAGAGGTGCTGTTTTCTGACTCCCTGTCTTTGTCTCTCTTTCTCTTTCTTTGTCTCTTTCACTCATGGAAGAAAGAAAGAAAGAATATTTAAAAAAAAAATGTTTTCTGATTCAAGCATTGTTGCCTATTTCAGAATTGTGCCTTGGGGCCTGTTCTACTGTCTGCTAAGACACAGTGTGTTCTCTGAAAGAAAATGGCTGAGAATTCCCAGCACTGCTCGTTCCCATCTCTTTGAAGGCATCTAACATGAATCACTAGCCTTTTTTAAGTCACCATATGCTAGAGAACTTTTAAAAACTCATTACTAATGAGGAATAGAGGGAGGCCAGGATTGAATCTCCTATTTCCTGTTTTTTTCCTCTTTCCTAGTTGGCTTCCTCCCTCTATCTCTTCCTGCCTGGTTCTCCATCACCATCAGCTACATGCCTGGTCAACGCAAACCACCAATCACCAAGGACACAAAGATGAAGAAAAGGTGTGTTTATAGGCTGAAAGCTATACATAATCTATGGCATAATAATTTTTGTTAACTTGTTAGAAAATCATACTTATTTTGAGTCCCAAATTCTGTCACTTTAAAAATGCAAACAAATACAGGGACCAGCAGTTAGCATAATAGCTGTGTTGCTGGACTCCCATGTAGTTGACCACGATTCAAGTCCTGGACCCGGTGGCTTAAACTCACGCTGGGTGCGTGTGTGTGCATGCCCAAGATCCCAATAGGAGAATGGATGAGAAGGGATTGTGGCATGGCCATCCCCCCCCCCCCCCCCCCCCGGGAGGTGATTTCTCACTTCTTTCTGTCTCTCTGTCTCTCTATTTCTGGCAAGCACACGTGCTCTATAGCAAAAACCTCTCCAAAAAAAAAAAAAAAAAAAAAAAAAAAGGCAAGCAAATACAAATGAACAAAACCCAAAACATTCCACTTCCAATGTACCATCCTCTGCATGAGGTCAGGCATGGTGGGGAAGTCAGATGGAGTTGTTACACACAATCTTAAAAAAAAAAAAAAAAAAATTAAAATTTTTCTCTTTATATAATTTCTTTTAATGCCTAAACATTTTTCAGAATGTACATGTTTCTTCCCATAAAGTCTCTAGTCATCTTTTTCATGCTTCCTCAGTGTTCTATAAAGTTCTACAGTACATGTTTAAAATTTTAATTAAATTTTTGTATAGGTAATAACTTTATATGGTTTAAAATTCAAAACAGTTCATAAGTACATATCCAGTACGAAGTCTCCTTCTCCCCTTTTCTCCCTCCCAGTGGGTCCTTCTGCACCCAACTAGCTCCTGCCCTGAGATAACCACTGTGGCAGATGGCTTAGCTCAATGACAAACAATACAGTCTAAATGCAAAGCCATAATTACAACACTTGTGAGAAACAGTGTTAAAAACAAAGGTTCAGCATTCGGTGGCCCATCCCATACTCAGACAGCTCTGAATTTGTCTAGGTCTTAATTCTCATGAGATTATTTACATGAGAATAATCATCTTTCCTTAGCTTTCTCCCTTGGACTGAGAATCCATTGATGATGTGTAGGAATGCATTTTTTTAAAAAATTATTTTATTTAACTTTATTAGGAATGCATTTTGAAACAGTGTTACATACTTGTTAAAAGGACTAGGAAAGAGAAGACCCAGAGCCTAAAGCTAAAGTCATCAAGCAAGGATCTGAATCATAAGAAGCTGAGAAGTTCAGGGTGTTGCCCAAGAAGTCCTTTCTGTTGTATTCAAAGCTTCCACTGCAGACATGCGAAGAAGCTACTGGGCCCAATAGGGGAAATAGAAGGTGGTTTTATTTTTTGTCAGTTATTAAATCCTCTCTTAAATTCTCCCAGCACCTGGGCAGAAGTGGTGGCCTCTTTTAGGTGCATACTTAAGCAAAGAATGTGGCTTCTTTTATAGCTGCCTGATCCTCCACCTTGGGGGCCAGCTGGGCTTGTTCCCTGGGCTGCTTGATTCCTTTCTGGTTTGTAGATACGGGCAAGGCATGTGAGTTGGGAGCAAAGACAGACTGCTGTGGGTTTTTACTTCAGGACTGATCCCCCCACCCCCACCCCAGAGTCTTCCATTCACTTCAGAGGAAGCTGTACTTGGGTAAGGAATGCAGACTCTGATGTGCAGTTAAACATGTATGTGTAAAGGGTAGCTGGACAGATAGCCAGGGGCTGGAGCCCTTGTTTATCCACAGAAGATAGGAAGCAAGGAACAGAGATAATGTAGCTTTCACTTCTGTGTGTCTGCACCTGGCCCTGGAAAAGTTATGTCAAGTGAGATAGGAGCTCTGCGTCTGGCATGGGGCAGTAATTGTGGAAAGGACCAATGTCCTTCTATTCAGTGACTTGTGGCAGTTTTATGAAGGGAACCCCAAACTTATGCTCTTTGTAGGCTTCTTATTTTTTATGTAAAAAATTATTTTTGTGGGACCAGCAGTTAGCGTAATGGCTGTGTTGTTTGACTCCCATGTAGTTTACCGCAGTTCGCGTCCCGGACCTGGTGGCTTAAACTCACGCCAGGCGCGTGTGCGTGCGTACCTAAGATCCTGAGAGGAGAATGGAGGAGAAGGGATTGCAGTGTGGCCATCTTCCCTGGGGGATGATTTCTTGCTTTCTATCTCTGTTTCTCTCTCTCTGTCTGGCGAGTGCATGCGCCCTATAGCAAAAACCTCTAAAAAAAAAAAAATTATTTTTGCTAGAGAGCACATCTGCTCACCAGAGAGTGACAGAAAGGGAAAGGAGAAAGCAACCCCTATGAGGTATGGTCGCCCTCCAATAATCCCTTTTCCCCATTTTCCCCTCGTTTTGAGATTTTGAGCACACATGCACACATGCCTGGCATGTCTCCCAAACCACTGGGTCTAGGACTTGAACTGCATGGTCAGCCATGTGGTATCCAGCTGCCTTAACCACCAGGCCAAGGAGCTGGCCTATTTCTTCCTTTCTTAAGTGACAATTATGTATTTATTTACAGAAACTCAATAAATATGAACTGATTTTAAGGATGTTTTTCCTTTATGAAGAATACTTAAGCAAAGCCCCAGGATTCCTGGGAGTGTCCCAGGTTAGTGAGCCTTTGTGGCTCTCTTCTTTTCCTCTTTCCTCTCCCCTAGTTCTCTATGGCAAGAAGTAATGGCTATTCTCCCGGTTATATTTGATGGTGTCTATGGTTATCTTGACTTTCTGATGCCAGGAATTAAAGTCATATATCTTAGGTTATCTTTGATATTACTTATCTTCTGTGTTAGGAAAAATCACATGCTTTTAGAAGAGAGTATTTTGACAAATTATATTGAGGTATTTGGGTAGAGAGACTTATTTTAATAGCTGCTCTATTAGATCTCTGGAGAAGCTCATAGTACCCCATTGATTTGAAGGGATTAGTGGCATTTTGGTCAGTATTGAAAATAAAGCAGAGCTTTGAGCACTGTAATTCTAGGAGAAATCATACTGGCCAATGATCCAAACAGGCTTGGTTAAATAAGTTGTTTAATATTCACTGATATCAGGAGCTCTGAAAATGGGTATGATAATACTTAAAAGAGTTAAAATATGTCTGCCCTGGTAGCAACTAGTCTTTAGGAAAACACAGAAAACGTGTCCTCTATACCATTGCCTTCAAGTCAGTCAAACCCACTATTGGCATGTGAGATGGTCTTAGCATTTTGACAGCAGTGGAATTCCAGGAACCTAGGTCAAGACCTCATGGCCTAAGTGACGACTACCTATTGCCTTGGTTTTCTTCAAAGTATTTCTACCAGAACATCTTCGTTGAAAGACAGGCAAGGATTGAGGGGCTTAGCTAAGTAGTTCTATCTCCCCAGCAGTATTTCCAAAGGATAAGACCTATAGAAGTGGATGAGTTGGTTAGATTTTGTTCCTGCATCTTAGATAACCCTGCCTTGTTTCTTTAGGTTATTCTTATCTTCCTCTGGAGAATAAATTGAAGAATTAATTGGTTCTTAGTACCCCTGCTCTTATTGGCACACTGTGTCTTGTCATTGATAGTGAAAGGTGAGACAGATAATATCCCTATTATAAATTAGATTAGTTACTAGATTTCTGAGTTTCTGTCCACTTCTAAAATTCTGGGCCCAGAAAGATCCTAGAGGGGATACAAGTTAAAAATCATACCACACTGTCCAGGTTGTTCCTCCTTACTCTCCCAGTACTCTTTGGACCAGGCATCATTAGACTGAAAGGAGTATCTGTGACATCTTTCATCCAAAAAACAAAAATATGAATAAGAGGAAAAGCTGTTAGTGAATAGAAGGCAGAGGCTGTTAGTGACAGAAGGCAGTTGAATTAGTTGCAATAAGAATTACTAATATATGCCAAAAAAATTCTATTTGTTAACTTCTAAAAAACTTTTTAGATGTAATCAATATTAAAAAATTGCACTTCTTTATTGTGTATATTTGGATGAGTTTGGATATCTGTGTACATTTATACTACCAACTTCAGTATCAAAAAAATAAACTTACCCATTCGCGTCACACCCTTTTTAAAGTATTAGGATTAGCTTCCAAGAAGTCCAAATCAGTATTTATTAGTCTGGTTGTTAACAGAGTCCATGCTCAAATAATCCTATGATCAACATCCTAAAATTATTTTAATAATCAACTTATTAATTAATTAATTTATTTTTGAGAGGCTTTTGCTATAGGGCACATGCACTTGCCAGGAAGATACAGAGAGATAGAAAGTGAGAAATAACCCCCCAGGGGGGATGGCCACGCCACAATCCCTTCTCCTCCAATCTCCTCTTGGGATCTTGGGCACGCATGCACGTGCGCCTGGCGTGAGTTTAAGCCACCAGGTCCGGGACTCAAACGTGGTCGACTACATGGGAGTCCAGCGACATAGCCATTACACTAACTGCTGTTCCCAATGATCAACTTATTTGATTACATTGCGCAACATTAGGTCTTCTATTTTCATCTACTTTGATTCAAATGATAGGGTCTCATTGTTTCTTGGGGCAGAGTAAGATTCTGTAGTATATATGTGCCACAGTTTTTCAACCCGGTCATCAGTATTTGGACATATAGGCTGATTTCATGTCTTAGCAATTGTGAGTAATGCTGAAATAAACATGGATATACAAGTGTCTTTCTGTCAGTGTTTTCCTATACTTTGGATAAATACCAAGGAATGGGATTACAGGATCATATGGTAGTTCTATTTGTAGGTTTTTGAGGAATTGCTACATTGTTTTCCACAGAGGTTGTATTAATATACATTGCCACTAACAAGAGGGTTCCCTTTTCACCACAGCCTTGTCAGCACTTGTTGTTCTCTATTTTCTTGATCCTAGTCATTCTATTTTTATTTTTATTTTTTTTCATTTTCTTTTATACATTCAATCACATTATTTATTTTACAAAGTGAATATTTCAACAGGATCCTACTCATTCTAACTGGGATTAAATAGTACCTCATTTTGGTTTCAATTTGCATTCCCCTTGTGACAAGAGACTTCAAACATTTTTCTATATGCCTTTTGGGTATTCATAAATCATCCTTGGAGAGTTGTCTATTCAATTCATTTGCCCATTTAAAAATTAATTTTTATTTTTTGAGAATACTGTACATGTCATCATCAACAGGTAATAAACCATTTCTGTGTTCCACACGTCTTACCTCTCTATTTTTCCCCCAACTACCCTCCCTATACTCTTCCCCTTATTTGCCCATTTTTTAATTGTATTGTTCATTTTGTTGAGGGTGCGTTTCCTCTATATTCTGGTTATCAATCCTTTGTCTGAGGAATAGTTTGCAAATATTTTCTCCCATTCTGAGGGTCGTCTTTTCTGTGTAGTTGGTGTTTCCTTTGCTGTGAGGAAGATTTTCAGTTTGATGTTACCCCACTTGTCTATTTTGGGGATTTGTGCTTGTGCTTTAGAGGACTATTTAAGAAATCTTTGCCTGGGACCAGCAGTTGGTATAATGGCTATGTCCCTGACTCCCATGTAGCTGACCACAGTTCGAGTCCTGGACCCAGTAGCTTAAACTCACGCCAGGCATGTGTTCATGAGTGCCCAAGATCCTGAGAGGAGAATGGAGGAGGAGGGATTGCAGCGTGGCCATTCCCCCTTGGGGGGTGATTTCTTGCTTTCTATCTCTCTGTCTCTCTCTGTCTTTCTGGTGAGCACACATGCTCTATAACAAAACAAAACAAAACAAAACAAAACAAAAAAAAAAAAAAAAACAAAAAAAAACCCAAAAAACAAAACCAAACAAAACCAAACCTCTCCAAAAAAAAAAAAAAAAAAAAAAAAGAAATCTTTGCCTACTCCAATGTCTTCAAGAGTTTCCCCTAAGTCTTCTACCAGTAGTTTTACAGTTTGAGGCTTTACATTTAAATCTCTGATCCATTTAGAAGTGATTCTTACTAATAGTGAGAGATAGGGGTCCAGGGTTCAGTTTCATTTTTCTGTACGTGGGTATCCAGTTCTTTCAGCACCATGTACTGAAAAGACTTTCTTTTCTTCACTGTATTGTCTTGTACCCTTCTTCAAGTATCAGAAGTTTTTTTTTTTTTAATAAGATGATCATGTGAGATTACTATGAACAATTTAAGACAAAATATGAATTTAAAACTCTTGCATTCTAATGAAGATTTAGACAACATGTTAATCTCTTTTTTTAAAAAAAAGAATTATTTAATTTCAGTTATCATTATTATTATATTTCAATTTGCTATAAGGCACATGTGCTTGCCAGAGAGAGACACAGAGAAAGAAAGTGAGAAAGAAACTACCAGGTCTGGAACTTGAACCGCAATCAGCCATGTGGTAGTCCATCAATTAACCACCGTGCCACCTGCTGACCCTACAGCATATTAATCTCTTAAACCTTGGGTTTATGATATTTTGTTGCATAAAATAATTCACTTTTATCGTTTATACAACTGTCTTTAATTTTTTGGAATAGAGGCAATCTAAGTAATCTATAATCATATTTACATGTCCATCTTGTCAAAATTACCTGCTTTTCCAAGAGTCAACTTCAAACTAGCTCAAAATGTATTGTACAATATTATCATAGTACAAATATAAATTAGATGGAAAACTAAACTTTCTGATGTTAATTTTACATGTCTATACACTACATTCACTTGGTTTCCTTAAAAACTGAAAAAAATTAGATGAGTCATGTTTATAAATATCTTAATAAATTATGAAATAATTACTAGTATATGTTAAATATCAGACATTGTGATTTTTATGTGATGTTTAATCTTCATCATCATTTTATTTCCTAGAAATTATTATATTTATTATACAGATGAGTAAACTGAAAATCACAGAGATTAAGCTGCATGAGCTGTTTAATGGTGAGCTATGCTAAAGGTGGGATTAGTACCTACATCCAACTGATGAGATTTGTGCTTCTTAGCTCTCATATCCTAAAGGATAGGTTTCTCTAGGATCAAGGACTGGTCCATCTTAGTTTTCTCAGGGCCTAGTCATGCTTGGCTGTATGGAATTAAATCCTGCTCCCACAAAACTCTGGGTCTTCCATTGACAGAGAACTGCATGTTGCCACTTCTAAAAACAGCTCTGAGAAAATATTCAGAAAATTCATCTGCAGGAAAAAATAATGGTCAAAGGAAATGTGAGCAAGAACTGTATTTGCTGACCATGAGGTCTTCACAAGTCTTCCATGCTACAGCATTTTAGTGAAAATGAACTAATGAGGGCCATCAAAAACAAGAGAAAGATTATATAAAACCTGTGATTTATTTCAAAAGTCGTGTAATTCATCATCCTCAGAAGCAGGTTCTGTTTTATCTTCCTTTCTTCATGCTGTAAATCTAACCTAGAAGTGGTTGTAGGATTTTTATTATACTGCTTAAATTCAGTCTTGAGATCCATAACCCAAATGTAAACATGAAGTTTTTTTTTTTTTTTTAAAGGTTAGCTACTCTATTACCTACAGCCTCTAAAAATAGTGTTTTGCCTCAGAATCTGACGTCTGCTATTTCTACTTTTATCTTATCTCTGGCTGTCCACCAGAAGAGGTGAAATGCCAGAGGGTCTGTGCAGTTCCTGCTCTCTCCTTCAAGCAAAGTTAGGCCAAGTGCACTCCAAGGACACCGTTGATTTTGCCTCTCTACAGAGAGAATAGGCTATTCACAGGCTGCTCTGTCACTCAGTACATCTGTGACAAGGGGCAGATCAAAGAACATCACAGAACCCAGAGAGTCTGGGCTGGCCCTGCTCACAGGATGTGGCTAGTCACTGCTGAAGGTGAGGACAAGGCCTGGGCTCTGTCCAGCAGGCATAAAATAGATTAGTTTCAAAGTTCCTCATTTTTCTTTTTGACCGAGAAATGAATCTCCCAACTCTAATGACAGACAATGCTCCATTTGAAGGGCTTGAGGATAAGTCAGTATATTAAATTTCTAAGTCTAGCAACATTTTGAGAATACAACATAGACTACTTGTTTGGTTTCAAATCAAAGGACAAATGAATTGTTTATGTAGTTTCTGTGCTCAGGGACATGGGATCACTTGGATCATTGGAATCCACAAAACTCATTGTAGTGGGCAGTTTCAACCTCCTCTTCTACCAACTCTTCTTAAAAGCTGCCAAAAGGTAAGCTACCTCTTGTTACTAAGACCTGATAAGAAATATAGTGGCTGAATGAGAAGCTGCATAATGTAAAGGGAGAACCATGGATCTTCACAGGAGGGACAGGCTCAGTGCATTTGTACTTTGCTGAGTGTCTTTTGTGGACCAGCATCATCAGCATTGCCTGGAGCTTGTCAGAAATGCAGAATTTCAGACCCTACACCAGATTAATATGTGTACTACCACTTCCAAATGTCTTTAGAAAAAAATGGAAATGGATCCTAGTGAAACACTGGCTTCTTTAATGTCCTAAATAATCAATACTCTTCAAGGAGGCAAGCAAGTGGCGTGTAGAAGATACTAGATTCCCACATGGTCTACCATGGTTCGAGTCCTGGACCTGGTGGCTTGTTTTCTCATCACTCTCCCTCTCTCAATCTGTCTCTCTCTGGTCAAACTGAAGAATAATAATGATTAATAAAATTAATAAATAATTAAAAAAAATCAATACTCTTCAATTACTAAACAGCATTGCAGATTACTTACTGGACATGTGTTCATAATAGGTAAATACAAAAGGGTACTCATCCTGTGATCACAGTTTGTAATCTGTTATATATAATAATGTTACATATATGTGAAAGTATTCCAATGTCTTACAGTGGTTATTGCTGGTAGCTTTGCTTTACTTTATTCTATTTTTATTGATTTATTTTTATTCTCATGACATGTACCTTCTAATTTTTCTATAAAAAACATGTTTTGCTTTTATAACTTAGAGAAAGGAAAAGGTTGGTGCCAGATAATGTTACTGCAGTAGCATAGCACTCTGTGGTACCAAACCCACATGGAAGGAGTCTTGCCTCTTCTGAGATCTCCATTGGTTCCATGTCCTGAGGCCTCCCTGTACATGTCAGGCATGTGCATGTTAGCGATTTAGGCTGACTGGTGCCAGAGGTGGATTGCAGTATAGAGATTTTTTGGGGAATGCTGGTCATTTCTCTCTCTGTCTTTCTCATGGAAGACATAAATAAACTTTTTTTTAAAAAAGCATTATTTTTTTAGTTAAAAATAAATTAGAGACTCAATGGGTTTTCTGCATAAGTTAATATGGGAACATAGCTACATAAACTAAACATTGTTGTTGCATACCGAAATGAAGTATAGAAATACTCTTTTTTTTTTTTTTTTTTTTTTGAGAGTTTTTTGCTATAGGGCGCGTGTGCTCACCGAAAAGACAGAGAGAGACAGAAAGTGAGAATCACCCCCCAAGGGGGATGATCTTACCACAATCCCTTCTCCTCCATTGTCCTATTGGGATCTTGGGCACACATGCACACGTGCCCGGCATGAGTTTAAGCCACTGGGTCTGGGACTCGAACTGTAGTCGACTACATGGGAGTCCAGTGACATAGCCATTATGCCAACTGCTGGTCCCAGAAATACTCAATTTCTCTGAGAATGTGGGAAAAGCCTTATTTACTTTTATATTTAATTAGCCCAATTCAATGGAGCTTAAATTAAGAAAATATTTCTCTAACAGTTCTGTTTGATTTTGTAAAGATGTGTTACAATTGGGGATTTAAAAAGAATAAATTAAACTGTGTTCTAACAGACAGTTCTGTTTTTGAAGCCAGAGTTTCTCAAATTTTAATGTGCAGACAAATCCCTTGAGGATCTTGTGAAAATGCAGATGGGTCTGTTGTAAGGCCTGAGATCCTCTACTTTGCCTAGACTCAATGTTGGAGCAGATGCTGCTGATCCATGGGCCATGCTTTGAGCAGATAGGACCTCTAGATAGAAGTTGTCATTCTTAATGACACTGGAAATCACTCTGAATCAAGGAAAAATGAACAACTGGCAAGCAAAAGCATTTATAGCTCAGGAAGAAAGCTAGGAGAATTTGAGCCTTCTAGATCTGGGACTTGATTATTTCACTAGAGTAGAATTGAGGTCAAAGATCTAGGAGTAAGGATGAGGGATGGGATGTTGGGTCAGAACATGGAATGAAGAGGGACCTTGGGAGAGGCAAGATCATACTGCTCACATGACTGTATCTTATAATGCTTTTGCTAGTATATCTCTGAAGATGTCATTTCTGGTTTCCTTCATTCAGTGGATTAGAAAGAGCTAGAGACAGAAATCTTTGAAGATGAAGAGGTGGGCTTGTGAGCATGAGGGAAAAGGAGTGTGAAGGTGGGAGTGAGGTCTGAATGTTGGCACTAACTAGTGAAAACAGATGTGTGGAGGGAAAAAGGTACATGTTACAGTTTGGGATCCTTGATCTATGGTGAACCTGTGGGAAGTCCAGGGTCTCTAAAATCTGCCTGTGTGCTGATCAATGCTCCAGATTAAACCAGAGCTCCATGGACCCAGAACTTTTGGAAAGCTTTTGCTATTAGGTTCATGTGCTCACCATAGAGACAGAGTGAAAGTGAGAGATCACTCCCCCACAGGGGGAATGGCCATGCCACAATCCCTTCTTTTTTTTTTTTAAAGAATTATTATTATTATTTTTAAAATTCATTCATTTATTTTAATTGGACCAGAGAGAGAAAGAGAGAGAGAGGGAGGGAGGGAGAGAGAGACAGAGAGAGAGACAGAGAGAGAGACAGAGAAAGTGAGAAAGCAAGCCACCAGTCCAGGACTCGAACCATGGTCAGCCATGTGGGAGTGTCCAGCGCTTTAACCACCACCCCACCTGCTGGTTCCCCGCAATCCCTTATTTTCCATTATTCTCTCCAGATTTTGATCACAGGAGCCCAGAGTAAGTTTTAAGTCACTGGGTCTGGAACTAGAACTGCCGTCCATTATGTGGGAATCCAGCATCTTAACCACTATGCCACCTGCTGGTCCAAGACCGCTTTAATAGCTTATAAACAGTTTCAGCATTAGTTCCTTCTGCTCTCAAAATGGGAATTAGAATAGATTTAATATGCAGCTGCCAGTGTAGCCAAGAATTGTTGGCTCTTGAATTGAGGTTGGGTAGGGGAAACCAAGGCAGGAGCTATTCAGTTGCATTTCAATTTACTTTCCAAGACATAATAAAAGTCACAATTAAAGATTAGAGATAATCCTTTGAAACTACATTTAATAAACTGGCAATTTCTGACAAGATGATAATGCCTAATAAACCATAAAGTGCAAATTCTTTCTTGAGAGCTGTCTAGGTCAGAAATATGGATTCTATAGAACAACAAAAACAAAAACTCAAGTTAGATCCATTGGAATGGTAGCTGGGGTTATGGGCATTTGATCCCTTCAAATCAGTGGTTAACTCTTAAAACCTAAGGTCAATATTTAAAAAAAAATCAGTGATAGGAAGTTGTTCCTCCTAGAGGTGGTTTTTATCTTAGTTTCCATCTTTGATCCACGTGTTTAGCAGCCTTGTCTTATGTTTAGTTGCCTTCAGTGCAGAGCAAGGATAGTTAAAAAGGATACTAGGCTGTAATTATTAGATACTAGAAGAGAAACTACTTTTACTTTATAAGTAAAGGCTGGGACCAGCAGTTAGTGTAATGGCTATGTCGCTGGACTCCCATGTAGTCGACCATGGTTCAAGTCCCGGACCCGGTGGCTTAAACTCACGCCAGGTGTGTGTGTGTGTGTTCCCAAGATCCTGAGAGGAGAATGGAGGAGGAGGGATTGCGGCATGGCCATACCCCCTGGGGGTTGATTTCTCGCTTTCTGTCTCTCTGTCTCTCTCTGTCTGGCGAGCGCACGTGCCCTATAGAAAACAAAACAAAACAAAAAAGATAAAAAACAAAAACCCAAAAAAACCAAAAAACAAAAGAAGTAAAGGCTGATTCTTCAGGGGGAGTTGGGGCCCAGCTTTGAGTCCAAGAGCATTCAGATTCTTTGTGAAATCAGAGCACCACTTACACTAGAGAACAGAGATCACACCAAAGAATAAACACGAAGGAAGGGTACTTCCTAAAGCTGGCGACCACTGACGATGTTCCAGTCCTGAACATTCTGGACAACTGCTGGGTAAAGTTTGTGGCTAGGCAAGTCTTGCTTCATTTTTCTGAACCTTCTATTCACTAATTATGAGACCCTGAGTCAAATACTTCATCTCTCTGTGCCTTAATATTCTTACTCATGATATGGGAGTAATAAAAGTACCTACCTCACAGGTTGTCCAAATGATTATAAAATGAATTTGTATGAAGTGTTTAGAACAGTGCCTGACATATACCATATACTCAGTAGGTAATGCTTGATAAAAGAAATTACATCATTGCTAGTGCTCTTTCTTAGCCATAGGCAAGTTTCTTGATGTTATTTCTTATATGTGCAGTGAGAATAATAGAACCTATCTCATGAATTTGTCATAGGGTATGAAAGGACAGATGCTGAAACTCTAGATACGTAGAGTTTGGATGCTGCTGGTCAGAGGTGGAAAGATCCTGGCTGCCTGCTTAGCTGTCTGTACTCACTTGGGAGCAGAAGCTTTCTAGGAAAATGGATGACGGCTCAGATTCTTTCCTTTGTTTAATGGCTGGAGGGAGCTATGATCAAGGCTGGATTGTGACAGTAGATGAGCAAGAAAACCCTCTAGAAGATACTTGCTTTGCAGGCTAGTACCAAGGCTGGCTTCTGCTCCCAGTCCAAAGAGTGATGGTGCTCTGGGGTCAGAATTTGTCCTGTTCTGGTTTGGTCTGGAGCAAGCCACAGGTTCAGGCTGTTTGGGTGTGAACCTCTGTGGACTGTCCCTGACGGTTCAGGCTGCTGAATACCACAGGTTGAGTGGCTTAAACAACAAACATTTATTTCTCACAGTTCTAGGGACTAAAAGTCCAAGACCAGCATGCCTGCATGGTTGGGTTTTCTTTCTGGTTATTTCTGTCTTGGTCCATATATGCAGAGAACTGGGGAGGAAGAGAGGGAGAAAGATAGAGCTAGAAAGAGAGAGAAAGAGACACAATGCTCTAGAAAGTTCTTGTCTCTTTCTCTCATTATAAAGACACTAATTCCATCATTATGACCTCATCTAAACCTAATTACCCTCAAAGGCCTCACCCCTAAATACCATCTCACAGGGGGTTTGGGTTCAACATATGAATTTGGAGGAGGGGGTATAAACATGTAGTCCACAAGATGAACTGAGTGATACTGCTGCAGTCAAAATACTTCATTCTCTTGCCAGAGATGCTGGACAGCCATGGGTGAATTGCTAACTCTGTCTTGGGTGCAGGGAAGCAGGCCAGGCACAAGAGGCAGCAGGGACAAGGCTTGGAGAACCATCTACCAGGCAGCCAGGCCATGGGCTCCACCAGTCACAGTGAATATAAGGGTGAATTGCTTAATGGCTGGAATATTGGAGGCTGAAGCTGAACTACTTACCTTCATTACTTTTTTTTTAAAAGATGTCTGGAAAAATATATCACTTACAGTAAAATGCATAAAATATAAGTATTCCACTCAAAAGACTATCACAAAGTAAACTTCATATAAAGATCTCTTAGATCAAGATATAGAATATTGTCAAAGTACTGCTTTCCCAGCACAGTCGTCTCTCTGCCTGCCAACTGCAATCAATGTCCTGACTTTCAGGTAACCCCTTTGGTGCTTACCTTTATAATTTTGCTACCCAAGATGACATCTTTAAACACAGTTTAGTTGATAATTTTGCACAACATTTTTTTTTTTTTGGGGGGGGGGAGGTTTCTGCTATAGGGAGCATGCACTCGCCAGAAAGACAGAGACAGAGAGACAGAAAGCGAGAAATCATCCCCCAGGGGAGATAGCCACGCCCCAATCCCCTCTCCTCCATTCTGTTTTTGGGATCTTGGGCATGCATGCACACGCGCCCAGTGTGAGTTTAAGCCACTGGGTCCGAGACTCAAACCATGGTCGACTACATGGGAGTCCAGTGACATAGCCATTATGCCAACTGCTGTTCCCATGCACAGCATTTTTTAAAGATTCATTAATATGGTTGCATCTACTTGAAATTTATTCATATAGTTTATTGTGTGAATATATGGTACTACAGTTTGCAGTTTTTATCAGTTCTCATGATGATGGACATTTAGGTTATTGGTGGTATTGGACTTTCGTGAAGAATACACTGTGCAGATGGCCTGGTGGCTGAGGGCACTGGATTTCCACCTGGCTGACTGCAGTTCAGGTCCTGGACCTGGCAGCTTGCTTTCTCACTTTCCCTTTCTCTCTCTTTCTCTGTCTGGTCAAATTAAAAAATAATAATAGTAACAAATGGAATTAATAATTTTTTAAAAAATAATACACTGTGAACATACTTTTTACATGGTGAACATAGACACACATTTGGTTGTGTTTATGCCTCAGAGTTGATTTGTTAGACCAAAAGGAATCTCTATTTTCAATTTTAACAGATGATGCAAAATTATTTTCCAAAGTAGTTGTACCAATTTACAGTTCCACCAACAGTGGTTAAGAATTTTCATTGTTCTGCAATCTCACTAACACAATATTTTAAAAATTTTTAGACATTTTGGAAGATGTGTTCTAGTATTGCTTTTGTTTAAAAATGGGAGAGGGGTAGCTGGTGGTTTGGTATTAAGGTGGCTCTTTTCCACATGACTGATTAAGCAGTTTAAATCTTGAACTGCAGTGGTTTGAAAAACACACAGGGGGGACCAGCAGTTAGCGTAATGGCTATGTCACTGGACTCCCGCATAGTCGACCGCAGTTCGAATCCCGGACCCGGTGGCTTAAACTCACGCTGGACGCGTGTGCGTACGTGCCCAAGATCCTGAGAGGAGAATGGAGGAGAAGGGATTGTGGTGAGGCCATCCCCCCTGGGGGGTGATTTCTCACTTTCTGTCTCTCTGTCTCTCTCTGTCTGTCTGGTGAGCGTACGCGCCCTATAGCAAAAACCTCTCCAAAAAAAAGAAAAAAAAAAAAAAAGAAAAACACACAGGGTACATGTACTTGAAAGCCCAAAATCCCCAAGAGGAGAACAGAGGAGAAGGGACTGCAGTCTTCCTTGCAAGGTGTTTTTTCACTTTCCCTGGCTCTCTGATTCCCTCTCTTTTTCTGTTTTTCTCCAGTGAACACACCTGTCCTATAGCAAATTAAAAAAATTAAATAACTGTTTTAGTGAGATATCACTCTCATCTTATACATTTTATCCATTTAGAGTATACAGTTCAATGGTTTTTAGTATGTTCACAGAATTGTGTTAACAGTCACTTGTTATAATTTTGCTTGTTTTGATTTCTAGTGAGGATGAGCACCTGTTCATATGTGTATAGATCATTAGGATTTCTTATGCGACGTGTCTTGAAATCTGGCTCATTTTTCTATTAGGTTGTCCATTGCCTTAATTATTTTATAAAAGTTAAAAAATATTCTGCATATAATTTTTTTTTTCAATCTGTAGTTTTCTACTCATTTCATACTACTGTCTGAAAAACAGAAGTTTCTGTTTTCATTGTAGTTAAATTAAACAATTTTTTTCCTTATGGCGTGAACTTTATGTGTCCTGTTGCATTATTGTCTCGGCTCAAGTCATGAAGTTACATATGGTATGGTCTCCTATGTAATTTTCTAGAAAGCTTTTTTTTACCTCTCACATTTAGAACTATGCTCCAGTTATCAGTGATTTTTTAAACAATTTTTTAAGGATTATTTATGTATTTAATTTTATTTGTAATTATTATTTTTTAATTTGAGCAGAGAGAGACAGAGAGAGAGAAGTGAAAGTGAGAAAGCAAGTCGCCAGGTCTAGGACTTGAACTGCAGTCTGCCATCTGGGAGTCCAGCACCTTAACCACTATGCCACCTACTGGCCCCAGTTGTCAGTGATTTCTGTTTGGTGCTTATTATGGTTTGGATAATGGTTCACCTCCAAAGGCACGTGTTTTGGAATTTTGTATTAGTGGGCAGTCCCCCAGAAATTCACATGATGGGACTTGATTATAATGTATAGGTTTTAACTTAAAACTTAATTCCTTCATGGTGTCTCAGGGTATAACAATGTTGTTAAGGTGAGACCTCCATGAATGAGGTCTGGTAGGTTTAAAAGTAGAATCAGACCAGAGCAGCAGAGAGAAGACCTTGTGGATACAGACCACCTGTGCTCTGCTCTGCTAAAAGTTCTGCTTTCCACCCTTTTGTGAGGCCTTGGGACTTTTCAGTCACCAAAACTGTGAATCATTAAATCTCTACTTTTATAAATCTAGCCAGTCTCATGTACCATAGGTATTTCTGTTACCAAATGTAGTAACAGATTAAGAGAGCATGAATTAGGGAGGTCTATGTCTTTTCTTCTTCATGTTCTACAGTGTCATCTTTGGTATAAATCAAGTATCCATTTATAGTTGCTTTACTTTGACTATTTCTGGGAGAACTCTGAAAATATCCCCAAAAGCAATAAATTATTTGGGAATGTTCGATTTCTACCTACTTTTCTTTTTCATAAATGAAGCAAACTCCTCAAATAAAACAGCAGAACTCTACCATTGAGTTACACCTGATATTCTTGCTGGTTTATTTGTTGAGATCCTTGTCAGAGCCCTGAACTTGGAGATAAACATCAAGCAGCAAAGCCACCTATTATCCCAACCCCTCTTTGCTAACAACTTCATGTTGGCAACTCTGCACATGCAGCTGCCAGGAGGGCATCTCTGTTTCCGGAATCTGTTATTCAGAACGTGCCAGCATTCAGAGGCATCATCTTCTCTGGTGACTGGAGACCTCTAAGAAACAGTTTTCCTTTGTTTCTGAAGGCTGTAACTGTGGACATGAGGTGAGAGGTTGACAATAGTGATACCTTTGATTTCTGAAAGAGAGTTCTTACTAGTTTCACTGAAACAAGAAGCATCTGTCATATATGCCCTATTAAAATCAGCTTTATTTATTGATTACTTTTTTAGAGAGAGATTTTTGGTATAGGGTCCATGTGCTCGCCAGAGAGACAAAAAGAGACAGAGAGGCAGAAAGTGAGAAATCACCCCCCGGGGGGATGGCCACACTGAAATCTCTTCTCCTACATTCTCCTCTCAGGATTTTGGACATGTGTGCACATGCACCTGGTATGAGTTTTAAGCCACCAGGTCCGGGACTTGAACCGCAGTTGAGTACGTGGGAGTCCAGCCATGTAACCATTATGCTATCTGCTGGTCCTATCAGCCTTATTTTTGAACAGTCCAATAGAGGAGTTTAGATGTGACTACTTTTGTTAGAAGGTCCTACAAAAGCAGAACCACAAGAATCAACTTAAACCAAGAACGTAGTAACCATGGGCTACCTTTCCTTTTCTGAGTTCTCTGGATAGAAGTTAAATGCAGGAAGAGAGACTAATATCTAGAAATAGTAATAGAGATGTGCTTCCCATCAAAAGACCAAGAGACTCACTATTTTTGCTTTCTCTCTGGGATTCCTATGTTAGGATCAAAAGTCAAGATGTTTTCCATAGTATTTTCCAATTTGCCACTAGTGGTCAGAAGTTGGAACTATAGAGGTTGCTAGTTTCTGGCACAGACACCTCTTGTTTTCTTTCTTTGTGTTCTCTCTTATGTACTTGGTACTCTCACATATTCTCTTCCTCCAAATTTAAATAAAAAGTGACTTTCAGATCTTACATTCCTCCTAAGGGAGGGATGTTTGCAAAATGAGATGGACTCTTGTGATTAGAAGCCTAAAATAAAGGAATAAACTTCCATAGACAAAATCTGAGGAATCAGCCAATTAGAGGAAGAGTTTGGAAGGTTTTTCTCTCTTTTCCTTTACTCTCATCCATTTAAAAAATTTTAAAATAATATAAAGGATAAGTAGAAAACTGCTTATTCTCCAGGAGCTCACATTCTATTTAATAACATCATTATACATAACCAAATTTGAAAATAACGACAAAATAATAGCACCATTTTCCACTTACTTAAGCAACATATAAAGTATCTTACATGTGTAATCTTCCTAAATCCTTAAAACATCTCTGTGATGTTAGTTTTATTCACCACATTTTTACAGATGGGAAACTGAGGTTTAGAGATATTAAGAGTTTGCCCAACACGACACATCTTCTAAGTGAAGAATTAAACTGGCCCAAGAACATTGTGCTAATTTATCACTGTATTGTGATTTGCAGGCCTCAAGGATTTGGATTGTAGGAGAATGAAATCAAGGGCAAATTAGGAGAGCTTTGTGGATTTGATGGGACTCAAGTGGGTCATGACAGATGTATGGAGGAAGTGGGTAAATGAGTGTTATTTGTGACCTGATTGTGTCCTCGACTCTGATCCATTCTTTCCTTTAAAAGCAATGGTCTTCTTCCTTGCCACATATAAGCCTTTGGAGTGTAGTAGTTTTCCACTCTATGTGGAGACTGGTTATCATTAATCACTGCGTGCAGCTCTATTTCCTCCATGGGGCTTCTTTTGGATGCTGATAAATCTTTATAATTAGCTGTAAAAATCATGAAAAGTCAACGTCATGTTTTAATCATAAGCCACTTGGGCCATTGGTATTCATGTCCTAGCTTGAATTCTTATTTTTGTTTACCAAATTGCTTTAACTTTATGACATTTTTAGTAGCTCTCCTGTAAGTCTAGAGAGTTCAGGATTACAAAAGCTATGAATTGTATTCAGTAACTCAATCATGGAAAAGCAAAGCCAAAAAAAAGGCAAAAAAAAAAAAAAAAAAGCATTGACACATTGTCAGCAGTTTATTTTCCCATGTGTTGGTGGAATATTAAAGATCTTTGAGATCTTTTCAGATAATTCAATGCAGGCCTGGTTCTAAGAATAAAAGCTGGCATACTGATCAGTGAGGGAGAAAATGGTTTGGCTTTTTTTCCTCAGAAGCTAGAGTGAACAATTCTAAGAGTTGAGAATGTGGGACTAGAAGTCACTATAATTGGCTTGTGCTATTGAGATGTAGTGTTGGAACATGTTCAAAAAATCAGGCCTGAGCTAAAATCTTCTCCATGCCTTGATATATCCATGTTTCTCAAACTTCAGCATGTTATCGGAATTCTCTGGAGAGTTTGTTACAACAAAGATTGTTGGGCCCCAACCAAGTTTCTGATTTAGTAGATCTTGGATGGGGCCTGAGGTCTGCATTTCTGACAAATTCTAAGATAATGCTAATGCTGTTGCCACTAACTTCTGAGTCTCATGTTCATTTCCAGGTCAATGCTGACTAGCTGTTTGACCTGAACACCTCTTAGTGTGTTTTATCTCCTTCAGTCACCAGAACCTAGCCCAGTAAAGCTTTAGGAACCATTGTGAGAATCACTACAATAGATCTAAGCATGTGCTAGGATAAAACGATTGATAAAATGATTGATGGGGGGGCCAGCAGGTGGCATGGTAGTTAAGGTGTTGGGTTCCCACATGACTGAGTTTCAACTTTTGGACCCAGTGGCTTGAAAATCACAACAAATAAATAAATAGATAAATAAATGCTTAATGATAATAATAAAAGAAATGATAGTGATTGCTATGGTTTGAATATGGATTCTTCCCTCCTGAAGTCAAGTTGAAATTTGATTCCCAGTATGGCAGTATACAGAGGTGGCACCTCTAAGAGAGGACTGGGTTTCTTGGGAATGAAAGAATTATTGGGAGAGTGGGTTGTTATAAAGCTAGAGTAGCATCTCCCGCTCTCTTTTGCACGTGAACTTCCTTTCGCACACACTCGCTCTCTGCTCTCACGTGTGCTCCTGCCATGCTATCTACCATGTTATGAGGCCCTCACTGGATACGGCCACCCAGTTTTGAACTTCCCAGCACCCAGAATCATCAGCTGAATAAACTTATTTTCTTTATAAATTACACAGTCTCGATTATTCTGTTATAGCAACACAGAGTGCAAAGACGGTAATAAAATAAAAAGAGAAATATAACAGAATTCCTTCTAATTTCCCTAAGCAATGATCTTATACTAGAGAAATGAATAAAATATGTGCCCATCTTATAGAAATATGCCACCCTTCATATCACATTATGTAAAGGGACTTCAGAAAATTTCTGGAAAAATGGATTCAAAATGTGAATTTATTTTGGTACACATTTTTGAAATTCATGCATAGGAATTTCATAATATGCATATTCTATGATCTTCTGAAAACCCCTGGTATTACCTACCCTCAAGAATTATGGTAGCTATATGGCATTTTTATGAGGGTGGCAGATCTGTACCAACTTAGCCACACTTAGGTCTTGACACAGCTGGGCTGTGTGTCCACTTCACAGACTGGCTCAGAAGGCATCTCACTGAGCCACACAAGGTTTGGGCACAGTTTTATTCTTAGTAGTCATGTGCTAACTGGCTGAGTGGCTGAGCTCAGTTTGCCTGTCACCACCTGCCTTGGGATTGGCTCTCTTGCAGTTCCCGACAGTCATTGCAGGGGTGACAGTTTGAATGCAGTATGCTAGGCTCAAGGGAGGAATTTGTGGGCAATAGGAGTTCTCAAACCAAAGATTCATGCAACACCTGTGAATTCTCCTTCTGAGAGATAAGGCACAACCAACTTGGTTGTAAATTCATATCTTCTGAGAAGAGGTTTGACACCTGCTAGTGGTTCCAAAAAGATTCCCAAATACCCTGATTGCATAAGAGATGAAGCAAACCAATCCTCCATGCTCTCCTTAGCTTTGCGCCTGAGCTACCTGAATGGGATGCCTTTCCTTCATATTTTTTCCAGGCTGGTGGCCCCTGAAGTCTAAGCTAAAAAAATCTGTTTCTTAGGGTAGCCTTCTTGAACTCCTCCTGCCTGTGCTCCTGTGCTATGGCTCTCTTAGCTTGTGCTACTTATTCCACCATAATTTCCAGGATCGTGTGCTCCTTTGGCCTCTTTATACACAGAGTACAGGTTTCATTTCTTAAGAATTATTTAATTTATTATTATTATTTTTAAAAATTTGACCAAATGTAGACAGACAGAGAGAGATAGAGAGAGTGAGAAAATAAGAAAGCAAGCCGTCAGGTACAGGACTCAAACCATGGTCGGCCATGTGGGAATCCAGTGCCTTAACCACTATGCTACTTGTTGGCCCCCAGGTTTCATTTCTTATTATAGGAGCACAATATGTGTTGAATAAGTAAATTATACCTAGATTGTTCTTATCAAAGTAGGCTTCTTATAATGGGGCTGGGGAAATTTAAAAAATTACTTTGACTACTACCCATAACTAAAAAAAATGATCAGAGGGGCCACTAAATTGACAAAAAAGATGCTCAGGATTGAGTTATCACATTATTATTTATTATTGTTATTATTTTTGTTACTTAGGTCCTGTGACAATGCTTATTTCTTTTTTAAAATTTATTATTTTTATTTTAAAATTTATTTACATTTAATCACATGTCTTTACAGTATACATTTCTTTTTTTTTTTTTTTTTTTTTTTTTTGGAGAGGTTTGTTTTTGCTATAGGGCTCATGTGCTTGCCAGACAGAGAGAGACAGACAGAAAGCAGGAAATCACCCCCGGGGGGGATGGCCATGCCACAATTCCTTCTCCTCCATTCTCCTCTCGGGATCTTGGGCATGCACGCACATGCACCTGGCGTGAGTTTAAGCCACTGGGTCCGGGACTCAAACTGTGGTTGACTATGTGGGAATCCAGCGACATAGCCATTACACTAGCTGCTGGTCCCACAGTATACATTTCTTTACACTCTTACTATAGTATAAAATAGCTTTCATTGATTTTTTTTTCCTCAAGAATTAATTTCTTTTCTCTCTCTCTCTTTTTTTTTTGGAGAGGTTTTTGCTATAGGATGTGTGTGCTCACGAAGAAGACAGAGAGATAAAAAGTGAGAAATTACCCCCCCCAGGGGGATGGCCATGCTGCAATCCCTTCTCCTCCATTCTCCTCTTGGGATCTTGGGCACGCACACACACATTCTTGGCATGAGTTTAAGCCACTGGATCTGGGACTTGAACGCAGTCGATGACATGGGGGTTCAGCGACATAGCTATTACGCCAACTGCTGGTCCCAAGAACTAATTCATATTTTTTCTTTTCCTTCCTTCCTTTCTTCCTTCCTTCCTTCCTTCCTTCCTTCCTTCCTTCCTTTCTTTCTTCCTTTCATTCGTTCTTCTTTCTCTTTCTTTCTTTCTTTCTTTCTTTCTTTCTTTCTTTCTTTCTTTCTTTCTTTCTTCTTTTGTTCTTCTTTCTCTTTCTTTCTTCTTTCTTTCTTTCTTTCTTTCTTTCTTTCTTTCTTTCTTTCTTTCTTTCTTTCTTTCTTTCTTTCTTTCTTTCTTTCCTTCGTTATGGGATGTGTGTACTTGCCAGAGAAACAGAAAGTGAGAAATCACCCTCTCCCCCACGAATGGGGATAGCCATGGCACAATCCTTTCTTCTCTATTCTCCTCTCAAAATTTGGGCACGGATGTACTCACACCTGAAGTGAGTTTTAAGCCACTGGTTTCGGGACTTGAACCACAGTTGACTGCATGGGAGTCCAGCAATGTAACCATTACACCCTCTATTGATATCAAGATTTAATTCATTTTTTTATTCTAAAAGATTTCTATAGGGGGGGCGTGTACTTGCAAGAGAGAGACAGAGACACAGAGAGAGAGAAAGAAAGGGAAAGTGAGAAAACATTCCCTGGGGGTATGGGCATAGCACAATCCATTTCCCTCTATTCTCCTCTTGGGATTTTGGGCATGAATATACACATACCTGGTATATTTCCCAAGCTGCTTGGCCTGGGACTTGAACCATGCTGTTGATCATGTGTGATCCAGCTGCTCTAACCACCATGCCATCAGCTGGCCCAAGAATTAATTTTTTTCTATGTACTTTTTTCCTCAATCATAGAGAAGATGTATCCAAAATGATAACATCTCAAGTTCTTACTTCAAAGAAACCCAAATAGATGGTAACTTAATTAGCCAGGACCCTCAATTAACTGGATTCTTCCTGCATCAGACTTTAGGAAAACAAAGCAAATACAAAAAGCTAATAACAAAAGAATTATTTTCAAAATTTGCTGCTAGAAAAAAAAACGATCAGTATATATTTATCAAAGTATATAAAAATAATCAATGTTTAGGGTTGTAGTTCATTAGCAAAAATTTCTTAATCTTTAAAACATATGTAACGATAAGAGGAATAACACATAGTAGAAACATTCTCATAAAGACTTTAAAAAAATCACTTTAACATCAGTAGAACATTCTATTTAGGGAGTCCAGTTGCAGCCAATAAGTCCTACCTGCCAATTATATGCTCTGTACAAAGAAAACACATATTATCAACAAATTAATCATGGATATGCATGCAGAGCACCTTGAAACAACTGCTTTTCACTTTTTTTTTTAAAATTAAAGGAAACATTCACATTTTTATGTTAAAGAATTCAGAAAGGATAATATCATATGAAATGTGTAAGTAAGGCTTTATTTTACTGCTTATTTTCATCTCTGCAGGGATGTCTGAGAACTGGTACTGTTTCAGTGAGAGTAATTACCCCGAGGTGCTGTCAGAAAAGTCCCCAAGTCTCAGTTACTAAATGTAATCAAGTTTGTTTTTTCTCACATGGAGTCTAGTTTGGGTTGTGGAGTTTCTTCCTTATGGTAGCCCTCTTACCTGGACCACAAAATCTCCAAAGGAGGAGGAAAATGGAAAAGACACATGGTTCTTAACTGCCTTGACCGAGAAGTGCCGTGTGTCACCGTGGTTCAGTCGAGTTGGACAGATCTAGTCACAGGTGTCAGATAACTGCAGAGGAGTCTGAGAAGTGGATTTTATAAGCACACAGATGGCTACTGAGCATGAACTACTTCTGCCACAAAATTCTCAACAAGTAGAATTTCACTTAGCCCCCTTTTATGGCTGCTTACCATGCTACTAAGTTTAGCGCGGTGGAGGTGACAAGGGAGAAACTGAGGCTGAAAGAACATATGGAGTGGATGTCCACCTTGGTCATATAATCCACATTTACTTATGTGAACCATCCACCTCTCAATTTTGGTTCATATAATTCCAGATTAGCCTTTCCCTTTTTCCTAGGGCTGGGCACATGCCCTGTGCCTGATCAATCAGAGATGGAGATAGAAAGCCCTTCTTTTAGCTCTAAGGGCTATGCGTGCCTCTGGTGCTAATAGCTTTGCAGTATAGTACCACTAGTGAAGGTGTCTTATGAAGCAAAACCAACCAAGAAACCATCAGGCCATAAGAAACAAGATGGAGTTTGCATGGCATTGTTAGAACTCCTGACTCAACGCACTGTTGCTTCACACCGTGATTTCCCCAGTTATGTTAGCCAGGTATTATCTTAATTTGAACTAGGCTGAGTTGCATTTCTGTAACTTGCCCCTGATAGAAAAGAGCTAGTGGTTATCTCTCTACAAAACTTCAAAACATCATCATTTACAGTCCTTTGTTTCTAAATCCAAATAGCTAACAACTGCTCATCCTAAGAAAGTACTGATAATTATGGCCTACTCCAGAATTGATGGTTTTATGATATGAATTCTATTTAATTAAGGAGTAACTAATTGTCCTATGTGTCTCTTCTAGTGTTAGTTCAGCCACTAGTAGTTTTAAAGTTAGTAGTTAATTAATTACTTTCAGAATCAAAATGAATTTAATTTGGGCAGCTAATCGTTTCTATCTCTGAGGACCCAAATATAAAAATCAGCTTCAAGAATATTAAAGGAGGCAGACAGTGGTGCAATGGTAATAGGACTGACCCACATAGGAAAGGCCTTAGATTCATACCTGGGATCTTTCTGAGCATATTGGGTTTGCATGTGGGCATTCCTGTGATTCAGTCACCTGGAGGTGGGTGCCTTCCATTTCTCTATGTCTATTTCATGGAAAAAAAAAAATAAAAAAAATAAATAAACAAAACTCTGCTCCATCCTATCATCTCCACAAAAGTCAGCTTACTAGTCAATAGAATGTTTTGTAAACATCCAAAGTAAATCTGAAACCTGGTTTTTGCTTTTGTTTTCTGGCCATAGCACTGCTAAAATGTAGATCCTACAGCCAGATCCAAGTTCTGTGAAGTGTTTCAGATTTTCCCTCCTTGCCCTATTTAACCCAGTACTTCACCAGAAAAGTCTGAAAGAAGATAGGCAATAACTTTCTGGTGACCCAAACTATTGTAACTTCAGTCTCTATATCACATGACATTTCCTTACATTCTTTCCAATAGGCTGATTAATTATTTGTCTTTATTTAGTTTTCTAAATCAGGAGCCAAAAGAAGTTGGAGCAGCTGGGGCCAATTTTTAAAGTTAAAACTAACAGAGCAATTTGGCTGTCTGATGTTGAACTGAAGAGTGACTCTCCGTTAACATTGTCATCACCATAGCGTCCAACCTGCTCTCTTCCAGATGTGCCACATGTGGGCTTTGAAGAGTGTGATTAGGAAATCAAACAAGACACGTGGACATCCAAATGAGATAAGAGGCTCCAACAGCTCACGTTTCTTTCTTATGGAGTTTCTTTCATCTGATTCTGTTGATGATTACTGGAAACATCTATGTGGAAAGCAGAATTCTTCCTCCTTTTAAGCAAGGCAGCAAATGTAAAGAAAGTTTTGTTGTCCAAGATAATTAAATGAGCTGAGTAAGAATCCACAGGAAAAATCTTCTAAGACCCCAACCCCTGAATGTCCTCAGTAATAAGATGAATTAATTTCACTTACTTGTTGGTAGTGGTACTGTTCCTAGGTGGGTGAGTGTTCCAGAGGTATCAAGATCCCTCTTCTAAAAGGAATTTATTGTAAAACATTATTTTTCTTCCAAATTGGGAAATTTTTTTCTTCAACACATATAAAGTAAACAATGTTTCCCTTCTTATGTTAGAGTGAAGATTTAACAACTTAGTTGACAATTTCAAATGACTATAATTGATATGTACCAACTTTGATTGTGAAAAGTTAAGATTAGTCTTTAAGTAAGCCTATAGCAGGGGTAGAAAAGAGGTGATCATTTGATAATTAGCTTTTTTTTTTCTTTATAAAAACTTTTCCTTTATATAATTAACATGACCATGTGATTTTGGAAAAAAATCCTAAGGTAACATTACACTGAGTGTGAACAGAAGCTAGTTGTCTCAGTTGAATATTAGCATAATTGTAAATCTTGAGCAAACATCCCTGCCAGCCTATCACCAAGTGTTTGCTGTGGATACTCTGTGTGTTCACATGGTGTTAAGAGAATGGGGGCAGAAGATCAAGTCCCTATCTTGTTCACACTCTGAGTTGAGATAGTTGGTGAGATAATACTAGCATAAAGAATGGTTACTAGTAAAAGGCAGCATATCATTAATACTAGGTTGTATCGTGTAGACTAAATCTGTAAAATTTGTACCCTCAGAAAAGGGTACAAATTGTGATAAATGACTGTGAGAGTCAAGGATTTCTCTGGGATTTAAAGAAAGGTTTAATCACAGATTGTGCACCTAATCCCCCACATGTGCCTAAAAACTACACACCGTACTGACAAGATAAACTGGGTATGGGAATATGAGTAGCTCTGTGCTAATACATCATCCCCATTGAGGAAACGGCTTGTCTCCTACTTATTGTGGCTTTGTTGTATAAATTTTATGCTAACTGGAAAGAATATGTATCCATAATCTCCCATCCTTTCTTATTCTTATGAAAGAGATCTCTGGACATTGAGAGGATTTCTTTCTGGAGGGAAATGTAGGACTCAGTGAGGGAGAAGGCACTTTGGGATTGGGAGAATTGCCTGTGAAATCAAATTTAGGTAAAAAGATAGCCCAACAGCCATATGTAAATCATTCCCTCATGCAGAAACAATAGTGTGCACCAGATAATTCAATAGAAAACATTAGCCATTTATCATCCTTAATTATCAGTCATCTCTAACTGCATCTGGTTTGCATTTTTTATTAGAAAGTTTTTTTTTTTTTTTTTTTTTTGAGTTGGACTTGGGCATTTTTTTCTTCCGTTCCTGATTTCATTTTGTTATTCTTTTTAAAATTCCATCGCTAATTCCCATGATGTGAGGAGGTTTCTATTTCATAAGATGCAATAAATCAAGTAGCTCCTCTGTTGTAATGTCGTCCTTACTGTGCATTTGTCATAGGTCCTGGACTGCTGAGTTTACTTGAGGTTAGAGAGTCAAGCTGCTTTGAGGACACATGGAGCCAGCGCCGAGGGTATGCACGTAGCCTCGTCAGAGAAGCTGAAGGTATAAAACTTCAGTAAACTTGAGGGAGCACAGCTGCTACAGAAAAGTCAAGTGTCAAAAAGTGATCCTGGAACATTTTGGAATTTGATACTCTTATCCTGGTCCTCTGGGAAGTGTATGATGAAGGTGTATGCAGAACTTTAGTATGTAAAACCATAATGTTCCCTTCTCATGAAATAATAGTAATAGCAAATATTTATCAAGCATGTTTCAGGGCCAGCCAGTGGCATGGTGGTTAAGTTAGCTGTATCCCACATGTCTGACTACATGTTTCGAGTCCAGACCTGGCAACTTGAAAAATATGCCAGGCACATGTGCATTAATGCCAAAATCCCAGAAGGAAAGAAAGATGGTGGAGAAGGGATTGTGGTGTGACTATCCCCAGTGTATCTCATTCTGGCTTTCTCTCTTTCTCTCTATCTCTCTCTGGCAAGTATAAGACCTCTCTAGAAATTGAAAAACAATTAAAAAAATTTCTACATGGTCTACATTTTGTTATGTGCTCTTATACATTGTCATATTCAATTCTCACAACAACCCTTTGAAGGAGGTAAAAGTTATTTATATCTTTTAGATGAGCAAACAATGGCCTTGGAAAGACATACTTACTTGTTAATTTCTCATCTGGGGAGTCTCTGGATCATAAAGGTAGAATAAATCAGAACCGCAAACCTGCATGAGCTAAACTTATAATGTTATAATGTCTCCTAGGAGAATCATTTTAACCATGAAAGTCCCAGAACAAAATAGGCAAGTTCTTTGTTTTGTTTCCCTATGGTATGAAGTTTTCTTTCTTCTTCTTCTTCTTTTAACTGATATTGTACATTTATATATTCACTTTTAAAATAAGGGCTGTGTTTAAAATGGGTTGATTAAACTCCTGAAAATTTAGCAATGTGCACTTGTGAGTTGGTACAAGCTGGCTCTAGCACAGTACTGTGTGTATTTAATGAGGTTGAGAGCCACAGTTTCCAAGGCATGATGCACAGGAAGGAATGTAAAGACTTAGGCCAATGAAATGTTGGAATGGATGCACCATTTATGCATGAACTCCTAACTGCAGCTTTCTAGAAAGCCCCGAAGACACTTTCTCTACTAAAACTTTGAGTAATACACTAGTGAGGGGAACACTGGCATCTATGCAAAGCTGTAAGGTTGCTCTCATTTGTAAATTAGGTATGACTGTGGAGGATGTCCCATTGCCCTGATTTTGGTGGAGATGATAGATTCCTGGAGTAGCAGAGGCCAAGCAAAAGTAGCACTTGTCTACCAAAGACAAGGTGCGCACCTTCACTGTAAAGAGCAGTAGAGATATATGAGTGATCAGAATGCATTACCTGCTGAGATCTTGGGTAGCGGCTAACTGATCATGGTGTTTCTAGGCATGAAATAGATGGGCAGTCTACTAGAGTATTGCTTGATCTGTATCATAGAAAAATCCAAATTCTATTGGCCAAAAACCTGACTTGAGGTGCCATAATGGAGAGTCGGGGCCATCCACCAAGTATCCTGACCTAGGCCAGTGTACTGATTCAGAGTGCCTTGGTTGAAGGAGAGTCCAGGTCTCCTTGAGGGAGGACCCAGCATCATTGCCATAAGTAAATAACGTAAGTCTTCCTCCAAACCTTTTTTCAAGAGGACATGCAGTAGCTATTTGATAGTGACTGTGTACTTTGGAAAGGGAAATACCCAAATCTTTCAGGTATCATTAAATACTTGCTCTTAATTGTATTAATTCCTGTGACCTACATTTACCTACAGGAGCCCTCACACCCCCAGTTGAAATGAGGACTTTTAGTGATCAGAATACAGATACATTCTGAGCTTAAGTACAACTCACAGTGGGCCCAATTGGTCAACTGACCCACCATGTATATAATTGGGGTAGACATCCTTGGCAACTGTCAGAACCCCCACATTGGCTTGCTGACCTGTAGGGTAAGGGTTATGGGAGGGGGGCAAAGTGGAAGCCCCTGGAACTTGTCCTCACAAAGACAGTAAACGGAAAGTACTGCTGCATCTCTGGAGGAAATTGCAAAGATTAGTGCCACCATCAAAGATTGTAAATATTCAGGATAATACTGACTATATGCCTGTTTAATTCATCTATTTGGTTTGTGCAGACATTCAATGTATCTTGAATAACTGAATCATAAATTTAATCAAGTAGTAATTCAACTGCTGTTTCAAATATGATATCTTACTGACACATAGACACAGCTCCTGGCACTTGGAGTGAAGCCATACACCTGTAAAATGCTTTTTCCTCCATACCAATTTGCAAGGACTACGAAAAGCACAGCCTTCATCTTTTATCTTTGCTTTAACATGCTAAAGCCAACAAGAGAGTTCACATTCTTGAGTCCAGGGTATGTCAATTCTACTTTCTGTTTTAATACAGTCCACAGAGAAATTGATTGTCTTGACATTGCACAAAATATTACACTGATCCTCTACATTAATGGTATTATATAGACTGGATCAGATAAGCAGAAAGTAGCCTTAGGAAGACATATAAACCAGAGAGCAGTACATAAATTCCACAAAATTTTAGGGACCTGCCGTTTCAGCAAGTTTCTGGGGATTCAATGGTATGGCATAATGAGAAAGATAGATGCCATATCTTGCACTATTTATCGTGCAGAAAGAGGCATAATACTTTCCATGTGGTTTAAGAATTGTTTTGAGGTCAGCTATACCACCTTTGAATAGTCTGCTCCTGCTTATGTACAGAGTTACTCATCAGGCTACCAATTTGGAATGTTGTCAGAGAAAAGGCTCTGCAGCAATTCCAGCTTTAGCGCCTGCTGCTCTACTACTTGGTTCTCATAATCCAGATCTCATGATAATATGTGCATAGCAAATAGGAATGCTGCATGGAGCCTCTGACAAGTACCAAAAGAAGAACTGTAGTGAGGCTCTATAGGGCTCTGGAGCAAACGTATGCCCTCTTCTGCAGGTGATTATTCTCCTTTTGAAAACAGCTTCTGCTTTGCTCCTGCATTATATAGACTGAATACCTAACCATGAGACATCTAGTGACTATGTGACTTGCATTTCTCATCATGAATTGGGTGTTTTATGACCCATCTAGACACAAAGTTGAGTGTATGTAGCACGTTCTATCATTAAGTGGAGTTTCTTACAACCAGTGACTGAGGAAGAAAATCTTGAGCCTAATTTACAGATGGTTCTGTATATTATGCCAATACCACCAAAAGTAGACAACTGTATCATTACAACACATTTAAGATTATATTTGTTTAGTAGATATGTTTTAGATTTGACATATAAACGAAATTAGACAATATTTCTCTTTCTGTACCTGGCTTATTTCACTTAGTATAATGTTTTCCAGGCTCATTTATTTTGTAGCAAATGATAAAATCTCATTTTTTAGGGCTGAATAGTATTCCAGTGTGTGTGTGTTTGTGTGTGTGTGTATGCACATATTAGTTTACTCATTTGTTTGTTGATGGACACTGAGGTTGTTTCCATATCTTGACTATTACACATAATGCTTCAATGAACATGAGAATGTGGATATATTTATGACATGTTGATTTCATATCCTTTGAATATGTGCCCAGAAGAGGGATTGCTGGGTCACATGGTGGTTCTCTTTTTAAAATTTTCATTAGAAAACTGCATAGTGTTTGATATAAAAGCTGTATTAATCTGATTTCCTACTGCACCTTTTCTTTTCTCTTTTCTCCATACCTTTACCGACATTTGTTATTATTATTTTTTTAAGAGAGATTTTCTGCTATAGGGCACATGTGCTCACCAGAGAGACAGAGAGACAGAAACAGAAATTACCTCCCACAGGAAGGATGGCCACACTGCAATTCCTTCTCCATTCTCCTTTTGGGATTTCAGGCACACACCCACATACTCCTGGCATGAGTTTTAAGTCATCAAGGTCCAGACTCTAACTGCGGTCGACTACATGGGAGTCCAGTAATGTAACCATATGCCATCTGCTGGTCTCAACGTTTGTTATCTCTTGACTTCTTGATAATAACCATTGTAAAAGATGTATCTCATAGTGCTTTTTATTTATATTGACATTTCTCTGATTATTAATGATTACTTTTTCATACATCCATTGGTCATTTTTAAAGATTTATTCTTTGTACAGATAGCTACCCTTGTCAGTGCTTATTTTTATTTTTGATTTGGGCTTTTTCACTGTTGATTTGTATAAGTTCTTTATATTTTTATATTAAACCCATCAGATATATGGTTTGCAAATATTTTTGTCCCAATCATAAGCTACTGTTTTATTTTGTTGATTACTTCCTTTGCTGCACAGAAACGTTTTAGTTTGACATAATCCCACTTATTTATTTTTGCCTTTGTGCCTGAGGTTTTGGTGTGACATCCAAAAAATCTTTGGCAAGGCCAATATCCAGAAGCTTTTTCTCTATTTTCCCTTCTGGGAGTTTTATAGTTTCTGATCTTATACTTAGGTCTTTTATTTATCTAGAGTTGATTTTTATGTGTGGTGTAAAATAAGAGTAAAACCTTTTTCAGCCTTAAAAAAGAAGGAAATCCTGCCATTTCTGGCAACATGAATGGAGGACATGATGCTATGTAAAATAACTCAGAAGACTACTGCCTGAGCTCACCTTTATGTAGAGTCTAACAAAGTCAGAATCATTGAAGTGGGGAATAGAAAGGTAGTTATCAGGAGGTGTGGGGGTGGGGAGAAATGGGAAAATGCTGGTGACAGGGTACAAACTCTCAGTTATAAGTTTAGTTTTGGATTCCTAATATACAGCATAGTAATGATAGTTAATAATGTATTGTATACTTGAAATTTGCTAAGAGAGTAGATTTTAAGTGTTCTCATCACAAGTACACACACACACACACACACACACACGCATTAGGTTTCAAGCTCAGTTTCTGTTCACCTCTTCATTCTTATTTCAGGTCATTTCCTCCATGGTAATTATGTGAGGTAATGGCCATGCTAATCAACTTGGTTTTAATAATCATTTTCCAATATATACATATAACAAAACACCATATTTTACACCTTAGATAAATGCAACATTTATTTGTCAATTATACCTTAATAAAGCTGATACAAAATATTGCTCTGAAAACAGTCTGTCTTTTTCACTAGCCTGCACATTCCGCTAAGGTAGGGATCTGACTTGGTTCCTGATATTCAGTCTCACTTAACACGCTCCAAGCGGTGATCTAGACCAGTAGTTATTTATGAAAGGAATAGCAAAGTTACTTGACCTATTCCTATTTCACAAGAGGGCTAGCCCTTTTCTCATGTTCCTTTGACCTCTTACTGTTTCAAATTCCTTCACCTTCTAAACATAACAAACAGAAAATATTTGATATGTATGGCAACATAACATATGTTTAATATGAGGAAAGCTGCTCCCTCAGACACTGAATATGCCTTAATGTCTTCCATGTGCTTATGAGGGTCCACAGTGTCAGTAAGCCTACAGGTCAGTCCTTAAGACGATGGACTTACAATGTCAATGTTAATTGACTTCTCGATTGAGTTTGAGGAGATACCTGCTTGTGGTCTTTTTTCTAGACTCAGGTATTAAAAAAAAAAAGGCATCTCTTTGCTTAAAGTCTTCCAATGATCCCATGTTGTCTATATAGTAAATCTTGCACCACATCCTAGGTCTTCCATACTCTTTAGTCTTTTTTCAGGTGACTTCCCCCATCATCTGATCTTCATGGTATTTGGCCTTCGTACGCAAGTACAAGTACACAGTTTGTACACAAGTACAAACTGCTTCCTCAGAAGGACTGAGGTGATCTTTCCTCTCATTTGGGTAGCTAAAATTCTTTGCTTGGGATATAGCAGAGGCACCACTCTCAGTTGTGTTTCCCTTGCCTTTGGCTTCCCCATAGCTTCCTGCGCTCACCTTTGTCATGGCATTACTCACATTCTGCTTTAGTTCTCTGTTTTTTCTGTCTCCTCCATCCCTCCTGAGGAATTGTAAGTTATTTGTAGGAAAGAGCTGAGCTTTATTTACACCTAGCATGGTGCCTGGCACAGAAAGTATACTTCAATAAACATTTGCTGAATGAATAAATTAATGGATAAAAGAAAAAGTAAATATCCAAAAGTTTCCTACTCCCTTTATTAGTTCACAAACCTAGTCAAGTTAATAGTTTAGCAATTATAAACCATCACAAGCTCTATGCAGGAACTCACTTTTGTTCTAACCAAATACACTGTTCTTCAAAGACACAAATGACATTAAATGTTTTGTAAATGAACCCACTGGAGTGCAAGAAGAATATTATATTGGAAAACATTAAACAACCTGAAACAAAAAGCAGATCATTTCCCCGACCACAAATTGCAAATTAAAGAAAAGAAATTCTCAACCAATATTAAAACCTACTTTAAAGTGAATACTGCAACATTTTAAAGGGAGGACACAACCAAATCAAAGGAACAGAGAATGTAGAATGAAGACAAATGGTAAACTTGAGAACATTAGCCAAGAAAATAAAATGTCAGGAAGCTCTCTTGAACAATGAGTGAAAATGAAACAAATTTAAGAGTTTTTAAAATGTCTGATTTCTATAGGGTTGTTTCACTGTTTTTGTTTTTCCCTGTGAGCTAAAGGGACTTCTTGAGGTTATGTCCATCATCCCCGTGTCACACAGGCAACGGATTACGACACAAGGAGCCGTGGAGGAGGCAGGGCAGGTTATCTGTGCTTTGGAGGGAGGTAACAACAAATGAGGCCCAGCTGGAAAAGTGACCTGAAAATTGGATTCTTCTCAATGTACAACCCTCAAAAGAAATGCTGAAACTCCTTCCCTTTTTCTGTTTTACCACATTTTACCACTTTAAGACTTATCTCGAGACCAGCAAGTGGCATGGAGGTTAAGGGTGCTACACTCCCACATGGTAGATGGCATTTTGAGTCCCGGACCTGGTGGCTTGCTTTCTCACTTTCCCTCACTCTCTCTTTCTCTCTGTCCCTCTCTGGTCAAATTAAAATAAATAAATAAACATTAAATAAAATATATGTATTTTTGTTTTGGAGAGGTTTTTGTTATAGGGTGCATGCACTTACCAGAAAGACAGAGACAGAGAGACAGATCATCCCCCCCCCCCCACCCCCGAGGGGATAGCCATGCCACAATCCCTTCTCCTCCACTCTCCTCCTGAGATCCTGGGCACGCATGCACACGTGCCCAGCATGAGTTTAAGCCACTGTGTCCAGGACTCAAACTGCAGTCGACTACGTGGGAGTCCAGCAACATAACCATTATGCCAACTGCTGGTCCCAATAAAATAACTCTTAAAAAAAAAAAAAAAAAAAAAAAGACCTATCTCAGTTTCTCCCATGTTCTGTTTTGACCGTTTCTATCTCAGTGTCTCCAGGTTCTGTTTTGGCCATTTCTCCTGAGCTCCCTGAGAGTTTTAAATCGTACTATTCAATTTTTCATATTATTTGTTACAGTTTTCTCTAATTGTTTTTGTGTGTGAACATTGTCCCTATAATCAGATTATTCCTTCTGCCAAGAACTCTGTCACTGAATTTTAAAAAATATTCTGAAAGTTACTAGCACAATGTGCAATGTATATGTTAAGTGCTCAGTAACATCACAGTTGAATTCAATTGGATTAAACAAAAGACATTTTGACAGAGACAATTTTCCCTTTCCAAAATTATCAATGGGATAAAAAGTCAGAATGTGATCATCTTTATTCTCCCTGCCTATTACGAGTATTTGCTTTTCTCTCTCTCTTGTTTCCCAAAGTATTATGCCATGCCAGTGATTTTTAACCTTGGGCACATATTTGAATCACCTAGAGAATTTTTAAAAAGTTATTTCATTTAACTTTATTTATTTATTTAAATTTCATCAGAGAGGATGAGAGAGAGAGAGAAAGAGAAAGTGAGAAAGCAAGCCACCAAATATGAGACTTGAACTACAATCGGCCATGTGGGAGTCCAGCGCCCTTAACCAACATGCCACCTGCCAGCAATGAGAATTTTTAAAATACAAATGCCAAGGCTGCTACCTAGATCAATTCAATCAGAAAGTATAAGGATTTTAAAAGGTCCAGGTAATTCTAATATGCAGACAAGTTGAAAAGCACTGTGTCACTCCATTAATTGATGAGTCAGTTGATGAACAGCCTTTTGTGAACACGAGGACCGAGGACCAATCGATTCAAGATTATCACGGTAACTGCTCCTGCGGACTTCTGTTAGCTGTTTACATGAAAGTGTTAAGCTGTGTATGAGTTTTGAAACTTCTCAAACAGCAAACTTTCCCCTTCTTTAAAACGTTCATGGGAAATGTGTATTGTGAAAAAAAACTATGCATGGATTTCAAAAATTATTTACACAATAATAATTTTCTACTTTAATTTCACTTTTCCATGAACGTTTTGAAGTCTCTTTGTATAAATTTTTCTCTAGGCATTGCTATCGTACACTAGCGAGTACTATGGGAGAATCAAAGAAAGTAGTTTAGGGAGTTTTGTGAGAACAGAGATTTAGATTGGTTTTGTACACTTAAAGGGAAAAAGAGAATTGACTTACTTTGTTAAAAAAATTATACCCCAAATCATTTTTATCTGAAACCAGTACCATTTTTATATTTAAAATAGCTAGGTATTTCTTACAAATGAACACCAGTTCTTAATTGTTTAGATAATTACATAAATTCCTAGCTTTGCTTCATTTACAGATCAATATCACATTATTTTGTCCTTTATCATTATTATTGAATTCAGTATCGGACTTTCTGCAAATTTCTTTACATATAATCTTTTTAAAAAATTATTTTATTTAACTTTATTTATTTATTTGAATTTGACCAGAAAGGGAGGGAGAGAGAGCAAGCAAGCCAGTAGGTCCAGAACTCTAACCTTGACTGGCCATGTGGGAGTCCAGTGCCCTTAACTACCATGCCACCTGCTGGCCCCTTTACATATAATCTTACCTAATTGTCAAACTCTCTGTTTGAGCCATGTACTAGTATAACACTTATTTTATACACAAGGAAACTGAAGTTAGAGAAGATAAAAAAAAAACTTATCCCAGATCATAGAGTTACAGAGAACTGTGGGATTCCAACCCAGGTCTGTCTAACTCCAAAGCTCTTAACCTCTGCACTGTGCTCCAGGAATAACTTCTACCACTTGGTTCTGCTGAGTAAAAACTGAATGAAATGCTTAACCCGAAATCCAAGGTGATGGAAAAGAAATAAATTGTAGGGAATTTTCCTCTTCATTTAAGTTCAACTGTAAGTCATTTATGAATTTATGTCTACTGTAATTGTGTTTGTAACTTTCCACTAGAATGTGTTTTGGATGATCTTGTAAAATTTCAAAGAAAATTCATGGGCTTTTTTTTTTTTCCAGTGTTAAAAGTTGGGGAAGAGGAGCAATGCAGCTTTAATATAGTTTACTTATAAAAAAATTATAGAAGGTAGTAACATAACTTATATTTCAACCCAGTGACAGTCCAGCTGCTGGTTCTCGAACATGCTGTGTCATTTTATGACTCTGTGGGTGTGGAGGGGCTGAGGTGCTGTTTGAGGTACCTGACCATGTGTACCTGGCCATGCCACACATCAAATTTCAGTCCTCCAAGATGCTGAAACATTGTTCTCCTTGGTTGATCTCTTTTTCCACTGCATCCCTCAAGGGCTTATATAACTGTCATATAGTTTTTTTTTTTTTTTTTTTTTTTAAACAAAATAAGTCAACAACCTGCCTCTGATTCAGTTTGTACCTTATGACTTGCTCTGTTACATTCTTGTATTTTACTTGTTATTCATGACGGAGAGAGCATGCATGTGCATGAGGGGGGGAGAGAGAGAAAAAAAATACCTTGTACAGAATCCTACCATGCTATGTCCCGTTTCCCCAGCCCTCCAGCCTGTCAGGATCTTGAGTATGCGTGTACACATCTGGAGTGTTTTCAGGCCAAGCCAGGATCTGAGCCTTCAGTTGATCATGTGATTTCCAGTGCTGCCATTTGGTCATTCCTGACCGTGCTGCTGGGCTGGGCCTCTTACTGTTATTACAACTCTCATGGCAATCTTTCTCATGTGTCTCTCTTATGAGGTGGAAATACTCTTTGGGGCAGGATTATTTCTTGATTCTTGTATTCTTAGTTTCAAGCACATAGTATGTATTTTAAAGATGATTACTTGAGTCTTGGAGTAGATTATGATTTAGACAAATTGGAAGTTACCTAAGAAACCATGCTGTGACAGTGAAACAAAAACTTCACCCTGGTCTAATTTTTTTTTTTTTTTTTGAGAGAGATTTTCGCTATAGGGCGCGTGCGCTCGCCAGACAGACAGAGAGAGACAGAGAGACAGAAAGCGAGAAATCACCCCCCCAGAGGGGATGGTCATGCCGCAATCCCTTCTCCTCCATTCTCCTCTCGGGATCTTGGGCACGCACGCACACGCGCCCGGTGTGAGTTTTAAGCCACCGGGTCCGGGACACGAACCGTGGTCGACTACGTGGGAGTCCAGCGACAGCCATTACGCTAACTGCTGGTTCCCATCCTGGTCTAATTTGATGTCCACCGTTTGAAAACCAATTACTCCTCTCCCAAAACTTTTAAGAGAAGTATAGGTATACATATATAAATAAATAAATTTTTAAGAGAACTGATTTTATTTAACTTCATTTAACTTTACTTTAATTTTTTAATTTGACGAGAGAGAGAGAGAGAGAGAGAGAGAGAGAGAGAGAGAGAAAGAAAGAAAGCTGCCAGATCCAGGACTTGAACCATGGTCAGCCATGTGGGAATCCAGTGACCTTAACCACTATGCCACCTGCAGATCCCATAAATAAATAATTTTAATGTTGAACAAAGATTAAACCTTTCCTGAGAGCAAGTAATGGACTTACAGTGACAAAAGTAGTAGCAGTGTTTACATATATGGGAATGTACCAATGTAAATTTTGATCTCATGTAGTCAGTTTAATTCTTTTGAAAAGTTAATATGTATAGTATTCTCAACTGGATTGGTCTGAGAAGTACTGCATGATAGGTAAAGTCTTTTTACAAGAAAAATGAGATCTAGTGATTGACTGTTTAAAAAAATCATAATTATAATAATAATAATGATTGGGAAAAACATTGAAAAGATATTGAATGATGAAGTGGGGAGATTAATGTCTCTGTATTGACAGACATGCATGGCATTCCCTTTTGAAAAAGCAATGTAATACCCTGTAAAGTTATATGTAATCCAATGTAATATAAAGAAGATTATGATGATAATAAAAATAAAAATAAAAATAAAAAAGTTAATATGTAATATTAAAATTTGATATACCAAGTCATCTTTTTAATACTGTTTTCTCTTTTTTTTTTTTTTTTTTTGAGAGGTGTTTGCTATAGGGTGCGTGACATAGCCATAACGCTAACTGCTGGTTCCCAATACTGTTTTCTCAATACCTAAGACTGGTTCATACTGATATTCATCCAAGGGTTTCCATGACTGAAATAACCACTCTGAGAGAGAATTTGTACGTGTGGGGTATGGGTGTTAGTTTGTTAATATGGGAAACAGCATTGAATCCAGCCTTTTTCTTCAAAGCTTTTCTCTGAAACAGATATGCTCCCTTGTACTGAGGAGGGAGATTGGTGGCAATCTCTGCTGGGTGCAGTGGGGCTAGACCCATTGGCCCAGCCTCTTGCGGGTTCTTAATTTGGAAGGGCATGCTTACACGGCAAATCACTATTTGCATAGAAGCCTAAGAACACTAGTTGCATTCTTTTTTGTTGAAATGTTAAAACTCAACAGTTATCTCTTGTTCTGAAGAGTGCTGTGCGTCTTGATGACACACTGATTTCTTTCCTTCTGTATTTTCTGGCCTTAAAATCGCCACATGGAATTCATTCAATTTCTTGACATCTTTTCACTTGGCTCCAATTTTGGCTTCTTAGCTTGTTAATATATATCCCATATGTTTAAATGACCCAGAATAGAGGTGTTAAAAATAACTCATCACCTAGGCCTATAAGCCCTAGGAAATGTTTCAGTTATAGTGAATCATATGATGTTAAAATTTATGAAGCTGTGCAAGAAATAGGAGATGGCCAGTTAAGGTAGTCATCCTAATGATTCAGATTGGAAATACTCTTATAAAAGCTTTATTTGGTATGATTAATCATGATTTCTTACTCAGAGTGGTTGAATTATCAATGTCGATTTAGGTTTAAGTTTTATTCAAGTACCACACCTGGTTTTCTAACTGTGTTAAAAGAAGGACCTGAAGAACACTGTGAGTAAAATTTGAGCAATTGTTATTTGCAGTGATTGGTCTATTTGATTATTTCTTTATTTTTGTTACAATGTTTAGAGTTTGTGGCCACTGCAAACTCTTATATTTGTCTTGGCAATTTCTAGCAATGTAAGAAACTTTTACCAATGCAGAGATTCTGTTTCCAAATTGTTGGCTGATCAATTGGGTACTGGAATTCTCACAAATAAATAAAAATTATGGGCCAGCTGGTGGTGTGGTGGTTAAGATGTCTGGATCCCACATGGCCACAGTGCAGTTCGAATCTTGGTCCCAATGGCCAGAAAAACATGCTAGACATGAGTGCATGCATGCCCAAAATCCTGAAAGGGGAGATGGAGGATAAGGGATTGTGGTGAGACTATTTTCCATGGCATTTTCTCACTTTCTCGCTATTTCTCTTCGGTAAGCCAGTGCATGTGCCCTCTGGCAAATTAAAAAAAAGAAAAAAGAAAAAAGATACACTATTTGTGACTCAGAAATTGTATGAGCTCTGCCAATCTTGGTGGAGACAAATGACGTATTCTAGAAACTGTAATTTCTAAGTTTATTTAAATGTACTCTGAATCTCTCATTCAACTTTCTTAAGTGCTGTAATTTGTATTAAAAGAAATCTTATATTTTAATCTGCTCTATAAACTGTCCATTATTTATGAAATATTTTCCACATTGCTTATTTAATGGAGGTGGAAAAAGGGAGCTATTTTTCCTGGGTAAGTATTAAATTATTTCCTTCCAAGTCTAAGCATAATTTTCAGAGTTTTGTAAGTTTGTAAGTTTTGTAAGTTTTTGTAAGTTTTGTAAGTTATATTCACAGTTGCTCAGTTATATATCAGTTATATATCTGAGTTATCTGTTTAAAATAAAAACACATAACAAAAAGTTATTCCCCTAATATATTAACTTTTTAACATTGCTTAATTGGAACTTCAGATACCTGAGGGGCAAAGATAAACTCCATTGCCCTTCCCTGTGGTATTACAAGATTGTCCCTCATTTCCCATTCTATGTATTTGAAGTTTTAAGATAAATGTTTAAAGATAATTTCAGTGTAAGTGTATGGCATGAGAAATTTGGAGGCCAGTAGCAGGAGTTTATAACTTTTCTTAGTCTGACGAAAGTAGGGTTTGAGACAAACTGGAGGTGATGCTACTTTGATCTTCAGTGTGCTGGACTAGATGGTCTCAGCTGGTGCTCTGGGGCAGGTGATAGGAAATACACACACACACACACACACACACACACACATTGTGTGTGTGTATATATATATATATATATATATATATATATATATACACACAACCTAGTACTGGCTGCAATTGAATACTAGAACTCCCTCAATAATTTAGCAATAGAAAACAAGACTAAGCCTCTTTGAGAGCAAAATTATAAAATTAACATGTATTGGGACCAGCAGATGGCATAATGGTTATGTTGCTGGACTCTCACATAGCTGACCGCAGTTCATATCCTAGACCTGGAGGCTTGAAACTCATGCCGATGTGTGTGTGTTCAAAAATCCTGTGAGGGGGATGGAAGAGAAGGGGTTGCAGTATGGTCATCCCCCTGGGTGGTGACTTCTCACTTTCTGTCTCTCTGACTTTCAGTATCTCTCCGGTGAGCACATGGGCCATATAGTAAAAATCTCTCTTGAAAAAATTAACATGTATTAGGTGGGAGAGTAATCAGACTCTGAATAGCTTGAGGCCTACAATGCATGTATATACCCTAAAATTAAGACATTAACTTAGCAAGTTTATAAGACAGAAGTTCAGTATATAAAATAAGTATATTTCTAAATACTAGCAATAAATAACTACAAATTTTATGAATGAGTAAACACTTGAGCAGCATGTTTCACTCAGCTCTAGAATTTTTTCAAAATATTATGTGAGTGGCAGGAAGACTGCTTCCTGAAATGATGTGCTTGGCTGACTTTCAGGGTATGTTCTTGAGCAGTTGAGCCTTAATTCATGGCTATCTCATCCAAGTGGTAGAATAGAAGAGGTAATATAAAATATGAATATGTCTATATATGTTTATGTATAGATTTAGTTCTGACTAGTTTTTATGATGAAACATGCCTAGGCGTATTTTCTCTCTCTTCTTTTTTTTAATTTCCAGAAGCTGCTTGTGCTTTCTGGAGGGAGATAGAGAAACAGAGAGAGGGAGAAAGCACCTGCCAAGGGGCCATGGTTTTGCTGCATTCCTTTCTCCATTTTTCTTCTTCTGTTGGGATTCAGGGCATACATGCACACAAACCTGGCATGTTTTTCAAGCCACTGAGGCTGGGATTTGAACTGCAGTCAGCCAAGGTAGGATCTGGTTCCCTTAACTACTAGATCATGGGGCTGGCCTAGCCTAGAGTGTATTCTCATACTCCTACCTATTAAATTCTGTTTGTGCTTCTCAGAGTAATAAAATAGCATGTCATTCTGAGCATCATGTCCTTAAATGCTGGGTAAAGCAAGGAACCCTGTCAAAGAAGAACATATATCCAATAGGATGGAAAAAGATGTTCTTTTATAAAGAAAATGTTCTCATTTAAAGTTGTTATAATGTTATATGAACTATCTACCTATCAATTATCAAATTATGTGTCAGTGTTGACATAATCTTTTTTTTTTTTTTTTTGGAGAGGTTTTTCGCTATAGGGTGCATGCGCTCTCCAGACAGACAGAGAGAGACATAGAGACAGAAAGCGAGAAATCACCCCCCAGGGGGGATGGTCACGCTGCAATCCCTTCTCCTCCATTCTCCTCTCGGGATCTTGGGCACGCACGCACACGCGCCCGGCGTGAGTTGTAAGCCACCAGGTCCGAGACGCGAACCGCGGTCGACTACGTGGGAGTCCAGCGACATAGCCATTACGCTAACTGCTGGTTCCCGAGTGTTGACATAATCTTGAGGAGCTTTAAAAGTTGCTGCCCTGGCCATCTGTATTCTTCACTCTTGATCTTCCCATGTAGACATAGAAAGCCTCTTGTTTGGCATGTCCTCCAGAGTTTTTGCCCAAACCTTGGGCCACAATACACACTCATATCTTTCAGGGCCCACAGTTTAGATTCTTTCCTGGTTGGTGGGCATGGAGAATGCTAAGGATCTCATCTAGTCAGGCTTTGAAGTAGAAAGAAGCAAGACAATAGTTCCTTTTTGTAGCTCTTAATGATTGATGGGTGAACTGAATGTTCAAGAACATTCTTGGGACAAACACTGTAGGTCACATTTACTGTGGTCTATTTTCTACTTAGTTATAAACAAATGTATTACATAGAGTCTTTTCAGAAAACTCTCACATATTTTTATCAATATATACTGCTTTATTTTATCTTCACATTAATTGTGTGAGGCAGGAAAAGATTCACATTTTGAAATATGAAAGGAGCCTATATTGAGAATCAGATCTAGATTCTAGTGACCACCTTTATAACCTCAGCTTCATAATCAAACTAAGATGCTTCTAAAATTTTCATTCAACCTACAGATAAACTATGAAACACAGAGAGGTTAAGTTATTTCTTCAAGGTCATATTCTTCCATATAGTTAGGGCTGGTTGTAAGCTTGCAGAGGCATGTACCTCTAAAATTTAGGGCAAACATGCTTGGAATTTTGCATGCCAGTATTGTTTCAAAATCTATACCAGCAATAATCAGCACACAATGGATGAGACTGGCCCTTTAATGTGATCATTTAAGGATCAAGTCTTCCCTATGGAGTCAGGTAACCTGAGAGGTACAGACCTGGAAAGTAATCTGCTCAGTTAAAGTTGCCCTGTGATAACTGATGAAGAGTTGAATTATTTATAGGAATCTGTCAGAATTTTAAATATAGCCTAAGGGAAAGGGAGTCATGGCCACCCTGGTCCTTGTGAGAGATACTAGAGCAGAGTTGGTTGCAAAATACTAGAATTGCTGAATGACCTGTTCCTTAAGAATTTTTAACTCCCTTGCTCTTTCCTTTATTTGCTGTGTAACCATTTGATACTAAATTGGTTTTTAGTGTAAACATACTTTATTCAGTAAGCAATCTTTTTTTTTTTTTTCTTTTGAGTCTGCTAAGTGCTAGGCCTATATGGTTAGGGTTAAGAACCATGGTCCTGTCCTTGTCTCTGTGGGGCTTATCGTCTACTGTGGTGGTAGATGGGGAGAGAAACCAAACATACAAAAATAATTATTTTAGTATGGAATACCTGTGATAAAGTAGGTCTAAATAGAGTGTAATGGGAGCAACTAACTATGCTGGGCCTAGAAGAAGAAATCAGAAAAAAAAATTCATTTGGGAGATGACATTTAATCTGACTCTTGTTGTGTAACAGAAGAGAAGAAAAACTTTCTAAGGAGGATCAGCCATTTGCTAAGGCATGGAAGCATGAGAAAGCATGTCTTATTGAGGAAAGAAGGACAAGTTTTGTGTAATTGGGCCCTGTATATTTTTATTTGGTTTTATTTAATTTTTCTTTTTAGTGGTTATGACAAGGCATGGGGAAAATGAGATAAAAGTAGAATAAAGTTGGCATCAGATACTGAGTAACTTTGATTGCTAGGACAACACTTTTGATTCTTATTTTGCATAAATGATGAGCCAACAGAAGAAGAGTTTGCTATGTTCAACTAGTGGGAAAATTCTGGTTATCTTGGAAGTTAACTTGTGACTGAAGAGGTGGTAGTTTGGTGTTATGCGTAGTCTTTTATGGGGGCTATGGACCCATAGAATTTCAGGTTCATTGGCAACTAACCTGATTTATCAGCATCAGTTGGATAAGTGGTGTTTCAGTTTATCATCAATGTCTTGTAAGTTTTGTTAGTTTTCATATCCTCTGGGAACTGATTGATTATGAGTATCTCCAAAAAATTTATTTTCTGGAATTGTACAATGGAAAACCATTTTTTAGATCATAAGTCACCCTCTGTAATGTTTCCTACTTTCTTAGTCAACTTCTCTCCAACTCTCAGTTAGCAGTAGATTGAGGTTAGACTCAGATCCCCACAGTCTTAGCCTACCACTTTCCTGATTGGGTCATACTGCTTCTACTTCAAAAGCTTAAAAAAGTAAGTTAGTTCAGTCTTTTTCTCATGAGAGTCAAATATCTTAGATAATATGGAAGTCATGGACACAAGGGCAGCACTGTTTTTTATGTCATTGTATTTTTTTTTTAAGATAGATTTTTGCTCTAGGGCATGTGAGCTCACCAGAGACACACAGAGAGAGACAGAAAGTGAGAAATCACCCCCCAGGGGGATGGTCATGCTACAATCCCTTCTCCATTCTCTCAGGATCATGAGCATACATGTATATGTACCAGGTGTGAGTTTCAAGTTGCCAGATCCAAGACTCGAACCATCATCAACTATGTAGGATTCCAGCAGTGTAACCATTATGCCATCTGCTGGCCCCTGTGTCCTTATCCTTAAACCTCTATAATCAGGTTGGGTCTTCTTAGCCTTTGAATCCCACATCATGCCTAGAACTTTTACATGTAGTAAAAGTTAGGTACACATCCAGTAAATGATGACATCATGATCATATCTCTTTTACAAATAATTTTTGGGTGACATTTGGAATAGCTCACTATTTTGTATTATCTCTTAATATGAAATCCACTTCAGTTATTGAACTTTCTTGGAGAATTTCCTTGAGAAAAAGAGGCTTATTATATCAGAATTGTAAAAGGCTAATATGTGGAGAACAGAATTCAAAGTAGTGGATCACTGCTGCATGTAATAATCACAGTTTATAATCACAGTCAATGGTTAGACTCACTTGCAATTACAGGTAACATTATTTATCTCATCAGACTACTCCAGATTGCAGACATTTCTTCTTTACAAACAGTCTAACTTTGAGGGTGCTGGATATGAAATAGAAGAATGTTTTGAAAGTTTTGTTAGGGGAGAAGTTAGTTGACTTCAGTGATCTAATTGGGTACAGTCAGCCTGCCATATCTGGGAGTTCTGCATTCATGGATTCAACCAATTTTGCATGACTAATGCCACGTCATTGTTGATATATACTATGTAGTTAGGCCTACTGTGATTGTGTCTGTATGGAACGTGAACAGGCTATTTGTCCCCCTTGATATCATCCTCTAAACAATACAGTATAACAACTCTTTACAAAGCCTTTGCATTGTATTAGATATTTTAAGTAACCTTAAAGTATTCAAGAGGATGTGGATAGGTAACTTATCATTTTATGTGAGGAACTTGAGCATCTGAAGATTTTGGTATCTGCTTTGGATCCTGGAATCGATCCTCCATGGATAGAGAAGGGCAACTGTACTTAGATGAGGAAATGACTTTCCCTTCTGGGAAGGTAATCTTCTTGTTTTAGTCTCTCTCTCTCATTGTTGGTGTTCCACTAGCTGTTATAAAACAGTAATAAATAATGCTCATATCATAGGACCTCCATTTTATATCAAGACGACCACAAAATAATACATCAAAATTTTACATAATACTCAAGAAAAGACAAACTTCCAGAAAATACATTTTCATTGTGCCAAGCTGACAAATGAAAGAACATTACACATCATTTCAGCTTTCCTTAGGGCAATAGTATATTGTGGTATTTGTCTGAGACGCATGGCATACTTTTTATTTTATTGCATTTATAGAGAGTGTGAAGTTTTCTTTATGTTTAGTGGTTTCTGAAGCATGATTCAGGAATAATTTTTAAAAAATTATTGGTGTTCTTAAACTTTTTAGTCAATTAAAATTAAGAAAATTTGAATTTGAAGCAAGACTTTATGTCATCTTTAATTCTTTTGCTTTTAGAGGTTTAGTTGGCTGATGAAGACTAAAATTTGCTTAAACTCTTTATTTCCAATCTTTTCCTTTCCTTTACATTTCAATATGTGTGTGTTCTTGGGGCAAGGGCTAGAGGGTGTGGACAGAAAGGAAAGGAAGTGGAGAAAAGCACTTAAAAAATGCCTCTTATCCTTTTAAAGAAACATCTCCAAACTCTCTGTTTATCCTTATGGTAAGTGGTTTTACAAAGTGCTGGGTAGGATAATTTCCCTGAAATTTTCCCTGAATTTTAATGACCTACAGAATTATTTAAAATTTCTTCCAGAACACTAACTGGAAGGGCTTGTGGTCTCGCCTGGAGAATCCCCACTGTATTTTGGACAGGTCACACCTCTAGCCTCAGCAGGCCACCCTGGAGGAGACATCCTTTCCTCTAAGAGCCAGGATGCTCTCTTCTTTCTCCCCACTGCCCTGCTGGCTAAGCCATAATTTCAAGCAATTACTGTGTGGTATGTACTCACTTCCCATCTCTACTTCCCTCAATGTCTTTGCTGCTGTTCTCATTACTTTAGTCAGGAGCAACAACACCCTTTGACAGGTGTTAACACCTACTCTAAATCCAGCTCTCCTCACACTCCCCCACCTTCATTAGAACATTCTAAAAAAAGTTTATTTATTTATTTTCTCCATGGGAGAGAAAGAGAGAGAGGAGAGAGAGAGAGAGAAAGAGAGAGAGGAGAGAGAGAGAGAGAAAGAGAGAGAGGAGAGAGAGAGAGAGAGAGAGAGAGAGAGAGAGAGAGAGAGAGAGAGAGAGAGAGAGAGAGAGAGAGAGAGGAGAGGAGAGGAGAGGAGAGGAGAGGAGAGGAGAGGAGAGGAGAGGAGAGGAGAGGAGAGAGAAAATCCCCAACAGAGTCTTGACACCATGATCCACCCCAGCCTCAACCAGATCAGGATCCTGGGAATACACATCACATACCCACTGTAGTCAGGAAGGTCTCTACATGAGAACCCAGAACATTCCCCTGGGGGAAAGCCTCACAAAGGTTGCATTTTACTGCTGTGACACTGTCCTGCCCTCTCAGAATTTGTCTTCTCTTTGTCTCTGGTGCTATGTTTTTGTTTTTAATTTGCCAGAGACATGTGTGCTTGACAGAGAGAGAGAGAGAGAGAGAGAGAGAGAGAGAGAGAGAGAGAAAAGAAAAGTGAGAAAACACACCCATAGGGTTGGTCATACTGCAATCTCATCATCATTTCTCCCTCCTTTTGGGATTTTGGGGAGGCGCACATATGCACCCATCTTGTTTTTCAAGCCAGACTGAAACCACTGTTGACTGTGGGATCCAGTTGCCTTAACTACCGCATTACTACTGGCCTGTCTCTGGTGCTATTCAAATTTTGAAAGATGATTCTATTAGAATCTTAGATATACTTGCCTTTTAGTTAGGAGCCGGCAAAAGATACACTATTGTAATACAAAGAGAGAAATAGTGATTATTTCTAATTCCAAGAAGGTCTGAACTTTAGCAAAGTATGTCTCAAATACCTTCCTATAGGCCCCAGTTACTGTGCAGCCCTTTCACAACATGTCCCAACATGCTTCTCTCCCTAGCAGCAGTTCTGTCTTTCCTCTCTGACTTGGTTGCAATGACCACGTTCCTTTACCCTTCTTTTCAAGGATCTACAAACTGAGATTGAGGGAGGATGAGAGGGCTGTGACAAGTTGGGGAATAGTGTAGCTATAGAAGCCTACAAAGGAACCTTAATGTATATGTGCCAGTTTCTCACTACAGTGATCACTCAAGGATCAGTTTCCTAATCTGTCGAATGGGATAGATTACATATGCTTGCACCATTTTGTTCTTTCATATTTTGATATTTTAGTAAATATCCAATGAGAGGGTTTAAAAACAAAGGGTAAGAAATCCTTGGTTGAAGGTGCAATCATAAATTCCACTATGTTCTGAGTCCTGGGTATGAACCAGTCACAGTTGGTTGATTATAAATTACGTCACTGCTCACACAGCATTTTATCTTCCTAGGAGCTGCTTCTCATTCTCCTTTTAGAGATTACTTCTCATTGCTAGAAACTTTGTGACATTCTTCAATTATTTATAGTTAGTTTTCTATAATTTGACTGTCCTTTGGGAATTGATTACATTTATACAGGTTGTGTACTGCTTCAAATGTGTTGTGTTCTGACTCTAGGAGGGAAAATTTTCCCCAGATTTCAGTAAATCCAGGCTCTTTTGGATGGTGTTAGTATCACACTTTGCTCTCACTTGCACATTCTCTACATCTATCACACCACCTGCTCAGCGAAGCTCTCAGTATAATAGTGTTGTTTGACATAGCCTCTGTAAAAATGGAAATAAATTTTACAAATTACTCAAAATTTGTCCATATACTTGTGAATTGATAGTGAGGACTAGTGGACTTCAGGCCATGGACTTTCAGTGTCTAGCTGACTGACTATGCTGACATCTTCCTGATGATTCTGATCTATGTCATGGGTGGAAAATCGGATCCCTGACTTTTCCTGATAATGACAGCAGTTGACATATATTGGATTCAATTGGACTGGCCCCTTACATGTAGAATTTTATTTAATCCTATACCAGTCCTACGAGGATAGTTGTATATATTTTCTCTATTTTGCCTTTGAGGAAACAGAAAATTTTAGCACATATATTTGAGAATATTCAATAAATCATATTCTTCTTTGGTATCTGAGACATAATAAGTATATAGTAAGAAAATTTTTTCCTGAGTTCATTTTGAGAAAGAAGAAAATAAAACTGTTATAGTATTAACATTCTCTTCATTTGACATATTGTGCATATTCAAATATGAAACAACTTCAGGTATCAGGTTATTTCCATTTTTTTTTCAGTGAGAAGACAATAAAAACAAATTTTGTGGCAAAATTCAATACATAAAATCTTTTAGAGATTCTTTTAATAGGGAATTTATACCTGTAATATGTGATCATGGTTGATTAATTATTTTCCTATACATATGAAATAATATTTTATTTGAAAGTATACATTGATTTAAAAAAATTTAAAGAATTTATTTTATTACTATTATTTAATTTTCTACAGGACATACACACTAATTGGAGAGAGAGACAGTGAGAAGAGGAAAGGGAGAAAGCAAGCCACTAGCTCCAGGACACAAACTGTGGTCAGCTATGTGGGAGTCCAGTGCCTTAACCACCATGCCACTTGCTGGCCCAGTATTATCCATTTTGGACTGTTTCTTTTATCTACTCATACATTTCATGACTCAATCTTACTTAAATTATGTCTGTATCTCTTCAATGTTAGTATCATATTTTTCATTGCTGGAAGAATTTTCTGAACCATGTAGCAAAGATTTCCAAGCAGCATCATCTTTACCTTACCTAGCTGCATTCAAGACCAGCAGATGGTGTAATGTTTTTGTTGGTGGATTCCTAGGTGGCCGACTGTGGTTCAAGTCCCAGTCCTAGTGGCTTGAAACTCATGCCGGGCATGTGTGCATGTGTGCCCCAACTCTAGGCAGAACAAGGGAGGAGAAGGGATTGCAGCATGGCCATCCCCCCTGGGGATGGCTTTCTGGCTCTCTGTCTTTCTCTGAGTCTCCAGCACGTGCAACTGACTGTGTAACGGCTAAAACAGAAATTGGGACAAAAGTATCTTGACTCTAAGGATTGCCAAGGATCCAAGAGATTTCCATGCACACACAAAGGAACCTATGCAGATGACCGCTTAGTATAGAGAATAATTCAGCATAAGTGTTACATTGTGGCCACAGTTGACCAAGACCTTAAGGAAAGAATCTGGAAGATCCCAGGAGTTTCTGTCATGTACATTTCTGACCATAGATACAACATTGACTGGATGCCAGATGATTATGGAGCCCCTTAGGTTCTAAGTCTTAAAGGACAAAGTTCTTCCTTTCTTTGACCAAATTTCTCGGTTGCCTGTTCATTAAACACTGTATGTCATGAATTATTATTCTGTTCACCTATTTGCTGTATTATGAGCTGGGTATGGTTAAATACACTTGCTTTTCAATGCTGTTTTAAAAAAATATGGTAATTCTAGAATTTTCTAAAGCAAACCTATAGTGATTTAAATGATATGGAGACTTTATATCAGGTCTAAAGGACTCTATACTGTCTATATGATATAATTTTTAAATTTTAAGCCTTTGCTTACAGTAAAGACATCAGGACAAAGATCGAATGATAACAAGGTCTCTTGTGTGAGTAAAACAGGTATTTGGAGGATTAAACCTGAATGCAAAATATACAAGATACAGAAACTGTCTTTCTATTTCTGTATGGGAATCAGCATGAGAATAGACATTGCTGTGGAATGTCCTCTGTTTCATGTGCTCTTGTTCCCATCTGATGGAAAAAACAAAGAGGGAGGTAGGATGATTTACTCCTCTATAGCCAATAGGCCTGACCTTTCCCTATGAAGAGTGACCTCACCAAGGCATGGTCCAGGAGGTCTCTGAAGGAATGTGGAAGCCAAATAGACTCTTTCCTGTGCTAAAGATCTTGCACTTTCACATTTGACGAGCACTTTTAACTGCTGAAAAAGTGCCTGGCATTTTGCTAGGTATTAGAAGGTGGTGGTGGTGGGTATAGCTTGACAAAAAGAAAAATGAAAACATCCTACCCATTTTCAAGGAGCTTATGATCTAGAAGAGGAGTAAACCTCAAGGTCTGAACTATGGGAGAAGCTTCTTTTCAGCCTTACTCTCCAGAAAGGGGGTAGGGAGGATAACTAGGCTTAAGACTTAAAGCAGAGGCACTTCTATGAGAGAAAACAGACCTCTCTTGCTCTGGGATAGAGCTGAGCTTTAGGAAGTGGGTGGCAGTACATGGGTAGCTCCAGAATCATGAAAAGAAACAGAATAGTTGTTATTATTACTATTATTAATCCCAGAGATTGAAAAGGAAAGTAGTCAGACTCCTAATGAGGCCTTTGGGATGGGAAAGAGAGAAGCAGTTGTGGGTCTGGTAGAGATAGGCACCTGCTCCAGCCTTGGGCCTGGAGCCTCTGGGGCAGTTGCACTTTGCAGGGATTGAGTGTATGTCTAGCAGGTTTGGGAGCCTGGGTGGAATGTGTCACCAAGGGAGGAGTGCTGCTGAGCTGTTTTCTCCTCTTTCCAGAGATTCTGCCAACCGATGGCACACGTTGCATGCTCTGAATTGAAAGTTAGGTGACTCTCTTTGACTTATTTAAACCTCCTAGGGTTCTCAGATGATGGGAATGAACCCAGTTTCGAGATTCTTAATTTTGTTTTAACTATATTTGGTGAAATAAGAGACAAGATCATATTTGCATTCCAAATATTATGAATATTTTTAACTGATTCCATTTCATAGATTAGGATTAAGGTACTATAAGATTGTGATTTGCGGGACCAGCAGTTAGTGTAATGGCTATGTCTCTGGACTCCCACATAGTCGACTGCGGTTCGAGTCCCGGACCCGGTGGCTTAAACTCACACCGGGCACGTGTGCGTGCGTGCCCAAGATCCCAAGAGGAGAATGGAGAAGAAGGGATTGCGGCGTGGCCATCCCCCCTGGGGGGTGATTTCTCGCTTTCTATCTCTCTGTGTCTCTTCTCTCTGTGTCTCTGGTGAGCGCACGCGCCCTGTAGCAAAAAAAATAAATAAATAAAATAAACAAAAAAATAAATAAACCTCTCCAAAAAAAGAAAAAAAAAAGATTGTGATTTGCTCAATGTTGTATGACTAGTCATGATGCTGAGATTTCAATAGCTCTGAGTATCTTAGATTTCTTTTAGTCTTATTTCTTCTCTACTACTTTTCCATTTAAAAAAAAATCTACCTATTTTGTTCATCCTTAATTTATTTTTGTTTTAGAAATCTTTCTGGTTGCAGGTGACAGAAAGCTGATGTGAAAAAGTTTGAACAAGAAAATTTGTTATATTGAATTTGCTGTGTGTATCTAGGGGTAGGTAACCTACCTTGAGGATAGAAAAATGACTAAGCCCTAGAAATATTGTTCCAATCATCAGTGGACTTGTTCCATGCTAACAAGATGGCTCCTATACTGCTGATGAAGTCTGGGCTGGGGGAATAGGAGGGAGATAGCTGAGAAGGTTATTTCCAGAAAAAAGTGTGCTCGTAGGTAGACAAAGAAGTGTTAACTACAGCTAATAGTGATTTTTAACTGAATTATAATTTATACCTTATTTACAAAATGACTCAATGAAGGTAATAATATTAATATCTTGCATTTTATGACTATATATGCTACATTATCTTATTAGGGACTACAGCTACTCAGTAAGCAACCAGTATGTCTGCTCCTGTTTTACAGATGAGGAAACCAATGTGTAGAAAAGTTACACAACTTGCACAGCTGGTAAATTATAGAGATGGAACTCAAGCATTTTCCATCATGGCCTCTTCCTAGAGGCTTTCATTCTTAAAATAAAACAACTCTGTTCATGTCTTTTTCATTTATTTGGGGAAAAAAACCAACAGCAACAACATTCTGCATTAATTTTAAATAAAAATACCCTGAAGGCAGACGGAATTTTCAGACTCAGACAGCTAATTACCTGATGAAACTGCAGGATTTCCATTTCTCTTTTGGTTGAAAGAGAAAGAGAGAGAGAGAGACCATCCTCCATGCTCTTTTTTTTTGTTTGTTTCTTTTGTTTATCTATTGGTCTTTCTGTTTCCATCCATATATTTCAACTTCCAAGTCAGATGTCAATTGTGTGAAAACATATTGCATCGCAAATATACCAAGATGCCAAATGTATGTGTAATATCTGACCATATGTGAATATTCCAGTAAACTCCTGGGGAATTATGTTCCAGTGTCTGTGCAAAACAACAGGAAGACTGTAAATTCCATCAGCTAACCAGAAGTCTCACATCTGCCTCATATTTGTAAATATCCAAATAACCAATAGATATAAGGCATCCTAAGTTTGGCTTTTTGGTATAATATAGATGTTGCATGCTGTCTTCATGGAGGCTGTGGAAACTTGCAAAAATACAAATCAGGGGCCCTCCTCAGGGCACTGCTGTCTCCACTGATTATAGCAATGGGTTAATGTGGAAGACCTTGCAAACAATGAGCATCTCTCAGGATGAAAACTGAAGGAAAAGAAGAAAAGAACATATAAGTGGCTGACAGATATACTAAGAAAAAAAAGGTCAAGCTAGCTATATGAAGGGACTTCAAACACTTCATGGAAAAACGGAATTAAAGTAAGAGTTTATTTTTGTGCATAATTTAAAAAAATCCATCCATAATTTTTGCATTTTATGTACTTTCTATGAACTTTTGGAAAGTTCTTTGTACTAACTAGGCCAGGAAAATTCTCCTTAAGGTGGACAGGATGCGATTTAATTCTGGAACCTGAAGCAAAATGTTTCAAAGGACACAGGACCCAGAATTTTGAGAAATATCTTTATGTTCTCCAAACTCCTAAAGAGGGCAACTGAGAGGCTCTAGAGTGAGTTTGCTAGTAAGATGAAGTCTTGCATATTGTGATGTCACCTTGAGAATATCATTCCATCACTTTTGCTATATCCTGTTGGTTTGAAGCAAGTCACAGGTCCTTCCCACTCTTAAGTAAGTACTTAATATTGCATGCATTCATTTAGCAAATCAATATTATTTAAAATAAAATTTAGTAACCTGATTCTGATGTTCTTGTTCCAACTGTTAAATCATTGTCATCGAAATTTAGATAGTCTTGGCTAAGCAGAAGGTTCTGTTTATTGCAGAGGGTGACCGGGAATGCATCATCTAGGCGGTGTGTGTTGAGGGAGATGACTTTCTGTGAACAGTAACTGTCCAAGGTCATGTGCTAACTCAGGCTCTGCACTTCCCGGAGCTGAGATACAAGACCATCTGGTCAGGAGTGGGTAGCAAGAAACTGGGTAGACTAGTACTGGGATTCACCAAGTCTTAGGGAGAGAAGCTGAGAAGGCCCGTAGTTTATCAGGATCTCAGCTGGCAAGGACAGGGATCTAGCTTGCTGGGGGGTTCTGCTGCTAGCAGGGATCTGAGGTTGAAACATAGCTATGAAGAATGGGCCGACATGCAGGTGTCACTGAGGCTGGATTGTGATTCAGTTGGCCTGTCTTTATTCATAGGACTAGCATCTGCTAGCACCTGTGGGCAGAGGGGGGCTCCTAATGTTCTCCCTTGGGAAGCCTCACTGAACAACGGGACTAAGAACTATCTTATAAAATCTAGGCTCTGAGCCTATATTGAGCTCATTTACAAATAACAGTACATATTTACATTTTGCATTTTTGCTGAATATAAGGCACATTTAATTAACTATTTTTAATAAAATTTCTTTTATTTTTCCCCCTATCTTTCTTTTCTTCTTTCCCTATTGTTTAAACACTTTTGCATTCATTAAAACCTTTAGATTTCTATTTGGTTTTTCCTTTATTCATTGAAACCTACTGACAAATGTAAAATCCTATCAGTTGAGCAAACTAGATCAGGAATGCTTTTCTGGATATTGCTTATTTATGATACAACTTCCTATGCTTTTTAAAATAACACATGTTTTATCAGGTCTTTCTCCTGTGACTCATTTTTGGAACTGATCCAAGAAGGAGTTATTCTCCAGACGTGGCACCATTGACCCTCATTTTGAGCTACATTTTTTATTTATTTTTAAAAAGATATTTCATTCACAGAATCCCCACTGAGCTTTTTATTGTGGAAAATTAGGGCCCGTAAATCATCCCCCTCAGAAAACTATAAATTTTATACAATTGAAACATTCCATGGGCTGAACTTGGCACTTTGATGAAATCACTCCTTTGCTTCTCATAATTTATGAGCTTCCCCCATCCTCCTCCCTCCTGCTCCATCATCACCTTGCCCTCCCAGCAAGAGTGGGGGTGGTATCATGCCTTTAAATTGCTCACTAGGGTTTACTGAGTATAATTTGTGAGTGAATTTATAGGAATCCACAATATTGCAACTTATTCAAAATTATGAACAATAAAACTTTTCATTTTCCTCTGGCAGGCAGAAGGGACGTGGGGTCTATCACACAGGAGAGCTCAGCATGGTACCCTAGGGAAGGACAAAGACTCTAGAAGTCAGAAGACATGGATTAGCGATGCAGCTCCTCCAGTTGTTTTCGGTGAGACCCAGTTTCTTCACTTGCGGACTGAAAGCGTGCGTGAACTTTAGGGTTCTTTACAGCTCTGACACATTCTGATTCTCTGAGCTGAAGATGATTCTTGGCTTGTCGCTTCTTTTAAAGAAAGTCAACATGATGTATCTCAGAAGTTTGATTTTGGATAGGGATGATTAACCCTCTATTATTTGGGGAATAAAAAAGAGAGTAAGGTAAAAGTACAATAGAAGTGGGGCCGGCAGGTGACATGGTGGTTAAAGGCGTTGGACTCCCATATGGCTGACCATGGTTCGATTCCCAAACCTGGTGGCTTGCTTTCTCACTTTCCCTCTCTCTCTTTCTGTCTCTCTCTGGTCAAATGAATAGTAATAATAAAATAAGTCAAATAAAATAATTCTAAAAAAAAAAGTACAATAGAAGCAAAGAGAAAAGCACTCCTGATTCTTATCTGCCAGGTGCGATCAATTGTGAGGTCCTTGAAACCAGGGTTCCATCTCATTTAACTTGGAAGCCCTGGCTCCTAGTATAGAACCTGATACTTGGATTTCTGATAAAAAGCACTGAATTAATGAATCCACAGAATCCAGTGGTGTGGTCTGCATACATTCAAGTGCCTGGAATAGTGCCAGACAAATAGCAGGTACTCAATACATATTTGTTGAATTTTCAACAATTGGGCTCTTTGCCATCCTCAGGATCTTGGTGTTGCCCTGTGTCCACTCCTAGTCCATGAGATCTCTTAACTTTTTACACCCTAGTGTTTTTCCTGATCAGAACCCCAGATGTGTCTTCTAAGAATTTGCTAGCTTTTTGGCATCACTAGTAGTCACAGTCTCGGAAAGAGTCTGAAGAAATGGGCCAGAATTAGAAGTCAGAGGTAGTATGGCAAAGTGGCTGGACTTGGGCTCTGGAGTGAGATTTGGAATCAAACATGGGCTATAATGTCCCATCTGTGACCTTGGGTGGAATATTCCCTTTCTACCCCCCCCAACTAAGCTCAACTCTCCTCTATAGCATGGGAGGTAAAAATTGTACCTCTCTCTTAGGGTAGAAGTGAGAATGCAAAACAGATATCCACATCGAGAGCTTAGCCCAGAAATGGCACATCTGTTAAATAGTTGCTAGCTATGAGTTGAGTTTAATAATTACTCAGTCATATTGGTATATACATCAGTAAGTGCAGTAGTTTTTACTTTTGTGCTAAAATTCAGATTCTAGGGCCAGCAAGTGGTTAAGACACTAAATCCTACATGGCTGACTTCACAGTTAGAGTCCAGGCCCAGGCAGCCTGAAAAACATGCTGGTTGCTTCTGTGTGGGCCTAAAATCCCAAGAGGAGAATGGAGGAGGAGGGAGTCTGGTATGGCCACCCCCTAAGAGGGGTGATTTCTCACTTTCTCTGGCAAGCTCATGTACCCTATGACAAAACTCTCACACACACACACACACACACACACACACACACAAATTCTCTTGTGGCAATATCACTATTGCCCTATGTCAAGTGTATTATAGTTTTAAACTAACCATTCCATTAGCGTTTCATGGTATATTTTGAGACTTTTATGTTCACAAAAAGAGTGTCACAGATACTTATTAAAAGCACCTCACCAGTTTGCATGAGAGTGTTGTTTAGATTTGTATTCTAATTGTTGCATTTCTAGGCTTTAGGAAAGAATAAAAATATAATATTGTATAAAAGTTACTGTTATCTATTTTTTCCCATAAGATAGAAAATTTTCTCCCCAGTAATTACTAAGGCTTTGCCGATAAGCAGCTATTATGTAATTCCTGTTTTAAGCAGAATATCACTAGGATCAGAGTGTAAAACAGCCTGAAAGACTCGAAAATCAAGGGGAAGCCAATTCCCTTTGCTCTGACCTGCATGCAGGATACCCTGACAAAGTATGAACTGGAACATGTGTCTTGGAACTGTTTACCGTCTAAATATTAAAAATGGAAGCAAGTGATGGAGTTTGGGGTGACAAAGGATCTAAAGTGATAGCCACCCAACCCTTGCCAGTAAAATATGGCTCACTTAATGACATTTCAGTCCTAAATCACTTCACTGCAGGCTAGTTTGTGGCTGAGAGGGTGTGCACAAAAACATTCCTTCAGGACCATTCAGAAAGGCTGAGTAAGCAAAGAATCCTGTGTGACAATGCTCAGGATATCAAAGGAGAGGTTCAGGTACACATATTATTGCCCGTGGCTCCAAGCCCATAACCTTTTCCTTATAGAGATAGATTCCCTGGACAGAAAACAAATCTCTTTCCAAGTTAGAGAACTTTATCAGATTTATCTGTCAGGTCAGCACGCAGGAAACAAATGAAGTCTGCAGCATGATTCAGATTAGAAGGAGAGCAATTTACAATGCTCTCTGGCTTCTCGTAAAGCTTATTAATGTTTGGCATGGGGTGCCAAGAAGTCATAAAGAATCGTCCTGCTGAACATTTATATCTGCTTAGTCTCTTATTATATGTCCTCAACACAGCTTAAGTAATGGCAGCCAGAGCATCTCGTGAGCAGGAAATGAGAAAGTTACACATGTTTTTGTCTCATAATCAAATATTCTTCCCTATCTCTTGTAAGTCTCCCACTGGGAGGCAAAATACTGTTTTTTGGTTTCATTTTTCCTTAAGCTGTTGCCTATAATTTCCACTTTGTTTTAAATTTGTCACAGCCCTAAAATGGAATTAAGTTGCTTATTTATGTTTATGTCTGCTATTGTTTTGAATTTGGAGTAGTTCTTAATTCAGTCATGGCTATATATAGCTTGAATTCATAGTCTCTTTTGAGAATTCTCTTTCTAACCCATTGTACCTAATGATGTAAACTCATTATGGACAGGGCAAACTTATTTATTATTTATTTTTGTTAGGATCCCAACATATTTGACTTAATACTACTAATAGGTGACCTTTATTAAATACTTAAATGTGCCAGGTGCCTTATATTTGTGTTGTATTTAGTCATCATAACAACTTCACGAGGCAACTGTTTTCATCATTTTAAAGGTGAAAACATAATTACTCTGGGACACATTGCTGTGACACACAAGAACCGGAATCTGTGTTCTGACACCCTGCTCTTCATTGCAGTGCACTTTCTCTAGAACATTCATCTACATGACATTGATTGTTATTCCCTACAAAACATGAGTACAATAGGCTCCTCTTATGCTGGGGGATACATCCTGGGACCCCCAGTGGATGCCTGAAACCCTGGATATCATGGAACCCCATCTATATTGCTTTTTCCTATACATACATACCTATGATAAAGTTTAATTTCTAAATTAGGCACAGTAAGAGATGAACAATAACTACTAATAAAATAGAACAACTATAGCAATCTGCCAGCATCACTACTGTGCCCATTAGGACCATTGTTAAGTAAAATAAGGTTTATTTGAACACAACCTTTGTGCTACTATGACAGTAGATCTGAAAACTGAGTTAGCTAAGTGACTAATGGTACACAGCATGGCTAAACTGAACACAGGAATGATTCATATCTTGGATGCAAGGAAGCAATACCATGCAAGTTATTATCACTTGGCATGGCATGTTACTTAGGATAATATGCAATTTAAAACTGATGAATTATTTGCATATGAAATTTCCCATTTAATATTTTCAGAGCATGGTTGAACATGGGCAACTAAAACTGCAGAGAGCAAAACTATGGATTAGGTGGTGGTGGTGGGGTGAGGGTAAAGAGTAAAGATAAAGTCATCCTTAAGTTCTATCCAATGCCTGGTAGGGTACAAGGAGGCACATGAGGTGTCTGGGGTCTGTCCATTGTGTGGTAATACTTTTATTTCCCGTTGGTGATCAGGACAGACTCTAACTGATTCTGCGCTCCAATTCTCTTATGTATTAACCTTAGGGAACAAGGAGCCAGTTATGGCCAAGCGATAGTCCCACTTCTAGTGTCTCTTTTAGAACTATTCCTTTCCTTGTAATCAGACTATCACATAAGAGAGCTAGAAAGAAAATGGGAAGAAAGACGGTTAAGTGTAGAATGATGGACAAACTGAGACTCTACCAACAGTGGAACTAAGGGACTATTATTTGCCATGGACTCTTATTAAATCGAGATGACTTTTCAGGTGTCTTGCTAGTAGACAATGATATTTATTTAATTTTATTTATTATTATTATTTTTTAATTTGACCAGAGAGAGGGTGAAAAAGTGAGAAAGCAAGCCATCAGGTCTGGGACTCAAACCATAGTCAGCCATGTGGGAGTCCAGTGTCTTAACCACTATGCCATCTGCCAGCCCCCAAGCAAATATTTTTTTTAAAGTCTATTTCATTCTTGAGAAAAAGAAAGAAATAAACAGACAGGCACTCCTAATAGGGTTTTGATGCTACTATCCACCTTCTGCTTCAGCCAGCCCTGAATTATGCCATGTGAGGACCTGTCGTATTTAGGGTGGTCCCTGGACACGAACCCCAAATCTTCCCATGTTTGTCAGTCTTGTAATGTCATGTTTTATTGTTGTACCATTGTCTGACCCCACAAAATATAATGTAAGAAAAATATCAGTCTCGGATTATGAGTGAGCAGAGCCATTTCTGGAGCAATTGCTCTTGGAGTGGAAATGGAAGCGTAGTTAAATTAAGTCTATGTTTTTGTTGGACAAAGAAGTGATGGTCTTGTATATAGTAAGGAGGCCCAACATACCGCAGCAAGATTGGTCAAGTAGGGTAGGTTGGCATGTAAAATGTACCCTCGTCCTTGAGTGGAGAGAGCTCAGATCCACAAAGCATGATTTCTTATGAATAAGACAATAGATAGTAGTGCTGTTTCAGAACAGTCGGTGATTATGTTAAATGAGGGAGGAGGCAAATATCCAGAGATCAGGTAGGTCGGCCCATCAGCAGCTCACGTGAGTGTGTGTGTAGGGGGCAATAGGGTGGGGGAGTAGATGAGGGTGGTGCAATTTGAGAAGAAAATAAGAGGAAAGACAGATGAGGAGCCACTCCTAAAAGAGTTAGGGTACTAAGCAGATACAGTGACTTGGCACCCCAGCCCAAGGGAACAAGCCAGAGGATTGCAGAATCAGAGTACAAAACCAGATGTGAGCTGGCACTAAGTGTGACTTGAAGGAGGCTCCTGTGGATAGAGCTTGAGAACTAGTTAAACTTTCAGCCTAAGACCTGGACTGGTCTAAGAGACTAAGGAAGAGAATCTGAGAATGAGGGAGAAACAGGACACAGAGCCTGTACACTAGGCCTGATGCTAAGACCAGCTGATGCTGTTAAAATCTGAGACTCAAATTATGCCAGCAGATAGCATAATGGTTATGTTGCTGGATTTCCATGTTACTGACAGTGGTTTGAGTCTCAGCTCCAGTGACTTAAAACTCACGCAGGGCACATGTTTGTTTGTGTCCAAGATCCTAAGAGGAGAAGGGATTGTGGCATAGCCATCTTCCTGTGTGTGTGTGTGTGTGTGTGTGTGTGTGTGTAGGGGGGTGATTGAGAAATCTCACTTTCTATCTCTCTGTTTCTTTCTGTCTCTGGAGAGTGCATGCACCTTATAGCAAAAATCTCTCTCTCAAATATATATACATATGTATCTATATCTATCTATATATATATCTGAGACTCATAATCAGCCATCATGAATCAGCATGAGCAGTTATATTCCCCTCATCCAAGCCATGCTCACCTTAGGGATGCACTATTATTTTGGATGTTTTAGCATTTCTCTATTTCAAGACTATTCTTCAACATATATTACTCTTGTACTGATGTTGGAGTGAAAAATACATACCATGATTTGGTCTGCGCTTTATATGCTTCTCAGAAATAACTGAGGACCGAAAGAGGATCTTTCTATACCTTTGCATTGACCTAAAGGGGGCGGAGAAAATAAAAATGCTCAGTGATATATGTATTAAAGAAATGTGGCAGGATAAAACTATTTTAGAAAATAGTTGCTTTTTAAAATCATCACCTGTTCTTACCTTTGGTATTTCTTTGTTCCAGCTCAACTTCCTTTATTTTATTTTATTTAGTTTTCGAACAGTGTCTTGCTTTGTCACAATCTTCCTGACTCAGTCTCCAAAGTAAATGGGACTATCCACTGCCTTTTAGGGTGGAGCAGGAATTAAACCTGGACCTCCGGGACCATCAGCTGATATAATGGTTATGTCACTGGACTTGCATGTAATCGATCACAGTTCAAGTTCAGGACTCAGACTTGGTGGCTTAAAACACACGCCAGTGCATGTGCGTGCATGCCCAAGATCTGGAGAGGAGAGTGGAAGAGAAGGGATTGCAGCACAGCCATCTGGTTTAGGGGGCAATTTCTCACTTTCTGTCTTTCTGGCGAGTACACGCTTCCTATAGCAAAAAAACTCTCTAAAAATAAGAAACCTGGACCTCCCATGTGGCCTCAGCCTGCAAAATAACATCTTACCAGCACATGCTTCTGCGGTTAGGCCTTCCTTTATTTTAATCCCTTTATTCTCCACTGACAGTTCCTGTTCATTTAATTTAAGTATCATTCCTAGAGACCATAGCTGTGAGGTGTTGTATAAACATACAATAGGGCGGAATGGAAACGCTTTCCATGGTAACAGAAACCATGTAAACAAGTGTTTGTGTCTGTGTGTGATTGCGTACAAACTCTTTTGGGGTTAAAGGCTTACAGAATTCATGCATCTGAGAAAATGAAGTGTTTCTCTGCGATTACATTGTTATTTGTGTCTATTGTTGTCGTCATTATTTTAACAATTATTGCACACCCGTAGTCCCCTGGAAGACCCTGGCACTAGATGTCAAGTCTGCTTAATGGATTTATGCTTGAAATTAAATAGAAAGCCGTAAAATAGAAAGAGATGAGAACCTTACAAATAAATGTTGAATAATGCATTCCCAGAAAAGGTAGGTAAGGAGAAAATTAGCTAAACCCAGACAGTTAAGAATGAAAGACATGTGAGGAGACTTGAATATCTAGCTTAGGGGTGGTTCATGGCCATTTCCAAGAACCTCAGGAGGGACTGTGCAGGCTGCATGATCTAACACTTTAATCCTCTCTGCCATAGCTCAGATCCCAAGAGGTGGAATCTTGATGAGGAGACTCCCTTTCTTAGATGATAATTATAAGCTGCCATCTCTTATTTATCTATTTCTTTTGAGAGATTTTTGCCATAGGGTGTGTGTGCTTACCAGAGAGACAGAGAGAGACAGAGAGACAGAAAGCAAGAAATCAGCCCCCAGGGGGGATGGCCACACCACAGTCTCTTCTCCATTTTCCTTGGGTTTTGGGGCACACATGCCTAGTGGGAATTTTAAGCCGCTGGATCTGGGGTCAAACCATGTCAACTACATGGGAGACCAGCTACGTAACCATTACTTCATAGGTTGGTCCCAGAAGCTGTTTTCTCTACAGGCAAAATTTCAGATGGAAGTCTTACTCTATACCCACCAATCAATGCAGTGAAAAATCAAGTCTTTAAGCTGCAAAGAAAACCCTGAGGGGATTTTTTTCTAAAGGTCATTAAAAAATATGTAGTTCTTTAGATTAAGTCTCCCCTTCTTAAAATATGCTTGAGATCTCTTTCTCTCTCTTTCTTTTTTTTTCCTGTCTCAGCCCCCCCCCCCACTCTTTAATATTGAAAGTCTCTTCATAACAAAAGTAAACTACATGTTATTTATGGAAACTACACAATGTTAACTTCATTAATTATATGGTGACTCACTTTCCCAGGACCAGATCACCTCCCGTTTCTTTCCAACTGCTATGGGCATCATGTGTTTTAAGAGTAAAACAGAAATAATAAACTGCAGGTTTCCAGGGTAATCTCATGTTATTTCTAGTTCACACGGAATTTGCCATCTGTGTTTAAAGGGCATATCATTTCAAGACAAAGAGAGTGAGTAGGGCTTTCCCTACCACTTGCCTGTATATAACCATTGACTCTATGGGGAACTTTCAGATGGAATTTTGGGTCCAGCAAGACCTACCTGAGTTCATACTTCTATCTATCTATCTATCTATCTATCTATCTATCTATCTATCTATTTATTTGAAGAGGTTTTTGCTATAGGGCGCGTGCGCTTGCCAGACAGACAGAGAGAGACGGAGAGACAGAAAGCGAGAAATCACCCCCCATGGGGGATGGTCACGCCACAATCCCTTCTCCTCCATTTTCCTCTCGGGATCTTGGGCACGCATGCACACGCACCCGGTGTGAGTTTAAGTCACCGGGTCTGGGACTCGAACCGCAGTTGACTACGTGGGAGTCCAGCGACACAGCCATTACGCCAACTGCTGGTCCCCTGAGTTCATACTTCTTATGTGAAATCTCTGCCTGCTCTACAAGTAACTTCTCTGACTTTTGATTCTGTATATAAACTAGGAATGATCATGCCTAATTCCCAGTGTGGCTCTAAATCTTAAATGAGGTGATACAACACGGGACTTGGCATAGGGTAAGTTGTTAATGAATGACAGTGCTTATTACTTTGTATTCCATTTCAGCCTCTTCTAAACATCTGAGAACTAGAGCTGAGAAGGAATAAATGGATTTGCTGTGATGTGGGAGATACTACTGCTATTTGTTCGGTATTAACCCTCCCTCTTTTCTCTCCTTGGTTTGTGAACTGGTGCCTCCACATGTCTGCTGGAGACCTGTGCTATGTGTTCTGTGATGGATGTCTCTGGGTCTCAGCACTGAGACTGAAAAAAATCCCAACTCAGTCAGCAACTCTTTGCTAATGTCAACTAGGAATGGCAGGAATGGTTTTGTCCCCCTAGATCTGTGAAGTAATTCCTGTGGTTACATCAACTGCATAGATCTTTGGATCTATAAATTCTTTCTGTCTCGTGTTTTAAAAGAGTTTTCTCCTTGACTGCTGTTTCATCTCAAACAGCCAGTTCCATTCTGACATAGTGTAGATACCAAGCTTTCCTCAACTGACACAACTTGGCTAGATGCCAGCCAGGAGTACCTCCAGGATATTTTGACTGTAGGATAAGTTACAGATAGCCTAGCCTTGCCGTCTGCAACCATCAGTTGTAGTAAAACAATTGCTGAGTGTACAACTGATTGTCTGAAAACGTGAGCCTTATTAATTATCTTGCATTTCTGCTTGGCTGCTTGTAACTCTGTCTAGACTCTATTTCTTGGCATTTTCTCATCTGTCGTTTCTACTATAAATTCCTTAGAGATCTTTACCTGCCTATTTTTTCTCTACTTTGTTGTCTTTTTTTCAACCACTGGTTTTTACTATAACTTTTTCCTCACTAACCCAGAGTTTTAACATCCTCTTCAGTTGTAAGGCAAAGAGATCAAGTCTCTTGAACCAGGTTCTCTCCTCGTTTTCTTTTCTCTCATGTCTGCTCTAGCCATAAGGCAGGTTGTTTACTTGTAGACTACAAGATCGATCTGATACACAGAGGTTAAATCCCTTCTTTGCACCTCTGGGCTCATATTCCAGTTAGGAAGCTAAGCATTTAAGCAAACCACCATGATACATTTGCTAACTGCTATAATTAAAGAATAAACAAAGAGACTTTTTCTGGATGTAATGGTGCCTCCATATTGACCTGAAGTAAGTATTTTGACTTTTAGAGGAACTGTATGTCAGACTGTTGATCTGGGCAGTCTGATTTACTAATAAGGCCCTCTTTTTCTCCTGGATTATCTGTCTGGGTGATGAGTTGAAAGGTCTTCCTATTTACAAACCCATAACCAATATATGAGAGTATTGTAATTTGCAAACAATTACTTCCCTGTTAATCAAGAATTCTTTTGTTATCTGGCTTTACATTAGTGGTTGAAGCAGTAGGGTAGGTTCCTAATCTGGTTCATCTTTTTCAAAAACAAATATTGTTTATACTTTTCCAAATTACATCAAATGTAAGATGATATAAGCAAGTTTTTTGTTTTGTTTTGTTTTTCTTAGTGAATAGTTTCAACCATAGCATAAGTCTTTTTATTTTTTATTTTTGAGAGGTTTTTGCTATAGGGCGCGTGCGCTCGCCAGATAGACAGAGAGAGACATAGAGACAGAAAGCAGGAAATCACCCCCCAGGGGGGATGGCCACGCCAAAATCCCTTCTCCTCCATTCTCCTCCCGGGATCTTGGGCACGCATGCACACGCGCCCGGCGTGAGTTTAAGCCACCGGGTCCGGGATGCGAACCGCGGTCGACTACGTGGGAGTCCAGCGACATAGCCATTATGCTAACTGCTGGTCCCCAAGTCTTTAAGAGCATTTTTCCCGTCACCTCTTTGAGTTTTTAAATACTCCCAAAGAGTTAACTAATCTAAATATCTGGAAAATGATCCAAACTTAGATTTTATCTTTTTAAATTCCCAGTACCATTCTGTCTTAGGATAGTGGATGCAAAGGAGAATTGCTTATAGTCGTTCTTCATAGTTTAGTTTCAATGTGAAAGTAAAGCAAAGTTGGTCACAGGGAAATCTAGATCTAAATTCTGTGATTTCAAAGGACTAAGTTTGAGTTAGAATATATATGAGAGACTAAAACAGGCCTATAGACAAATTAAAATTAATTAATTTGTTCTTTTCCCATCCTTTAGGTAAATTCCACATTCATTGACTGCCCTGTGTCAGTCATTTTACTAGGCACATGGAATGATTTATACAGATGTATCTCTGCCCCTATGGAGCTTACACAGTAGAGCCTCAAAGAGTAAATTTAATTTTATTAACTTGGTATGTGTCTTCTGTCTAGATCCTTACTATCCAAATTATGGGTTCAATTCTAGTATCACCTGGGAACTAGTTAGAAATGAGGAATCTTGGGACCAGCAGACGGTGCAATGGTTACATCACCACACTCTCATGTAGTCAACCACAGTTCAAGACCTGGACCTGGCAGATTAGAACTCATGTTGGGCCGTGAATGTGCATGTGCCCCCAAGATCTCAAGAGAAGACTGGAGGAGAAGGGTTTGCAATGTGGCCATGCTCCATTGGGGGAGATTTATTGCTTCTGTCTCTCTGTCTTTTTGTGTTTCTCTGGTGAGCACATGTGCCCTATAGCAAATCTCTCTCTTTCTAAAAAAAAAAAAAAAAAAAAGAAATGAGAACTCTCAGACCTACCCAATCTGTTAATCAGAATCTGAATTTCCGAAAGGTCTTCAGATGATCTGAGTAGATTCTGATTTAGTGGTACCAGGGCTTTTACTGCTGTTAGCCTGTGGGTTAAATACTAAGGGACTATACTAATGTGTTCAGTATTGTGGGTTGCAACTATTAGTAGGTCATGAAATAAATATATAGGTTATGACCAGCACATTGAAAATTATTTTAAAATAGGACAGAGAAGAAAAAAATTGGGCATATTTCATGTCACAATTAAAGTATTGTTTCGGCATTTTATATACACACACAAATGTGTATGTACTGAGTCCTAATGGATATGCATTGTTTCTTATGGGTCTCAGCTAATAGCACTTGGAGAATTATTGCTCTTAACAATCTTAAGAACAGAATGAAATCCTCAGGCATGACTTAAGTCTAGAATACAGAGCTCAGATCAAAGAAATTATGTTATTAATATTATAACCAGCCAGAATCTTAGGACTACCAGAAAAAAGTAGAACAATGGTGCTAGGGAGATTCTCTATCAAGGATGTCAGTTGTGTGCTGTTTAGGTCGTAAGATACCATGATTAGTTGTATATGATGGTTCACATTTGATTTTTTTTTTAAGAGAGATTTTTGCTACAGGCAGTATGTGCTCACTGAAGAGACAGAAAGAGACAAGGAGACAGAGAGAGATAGAAAGTAAAAAAATCACTCCCATGGGGATGGCCACACCACAATCCCTTCTTCTACATTCTCCTTTCAGGATTTTGGGCACGCACGCACATGCACCCAGTGTAAGTTTTAAGCCACTGAGTCCAAGACTCAAACCACAGTCGACTATGTCCAGGGACACAACCATTACACCATCTGCTAGTCCCCACACTGGATTTTTACATGACCCAATATTTTGTGCTGTGAGCTCTTAATCCCTAGAGGCTAAAACAGTGCCTGTCCCACAGCAGGAGTTTCCACAGTGCATTGTGAGTTTTTATTTATATCATACTGCTCAACATAGCTTATGTTGCATTTGAGGTCTTTTCTGTCTATTCTATTAGGAACCACATATTACTCATTTTTTGTGGCCCAACTAAACACATAGATGATGGCAAATATTCACTGAATTCTTCATTCAGTATGTTTTTTCTCTATTATTCTGCAGACATAATTTGCTCTCAGCTGTACTACAAACAGTTCGAGAAAGCACAGAGGTGAATAGACTTAATGAAGAACAAATCTGTGAAAAACACCCTTTAATCCTTTAAGTGGCATCCCAGCTACAGAGCTATAAATATAGTAAAAACAATTACTTTATTTATAGCAAACTAAAAAATAAATATGTAAAGAAGTTAAAAAGAACATATTATCTAAGAGGACAAAACATTAGAACATTATTTGTTTATCATCTGTGTGATTATTAAGCTACTGTCACAACTTCAAAAACCCTTATTTATTTATTTTATTTATTTATTTTTGAGATGTTGGGCCTGAGGCTCTGCAGATGGCAGTTCTTAGCTTCTAGTTTTTAGATGGTCCTAGAAGAAAACTGCAAGCCAGCAGGAGAAGAAGGTCTTATTCTTTCCTGTGTGCTTCCTGTTCATACTGGTGTTACCTTAGCTGTGATTGTTCACCCTGGAGTGGCAGGGGAGTTTCCAGATCTGCTGGGTATGTCCAGAATTAGTCTGCAGCTCCAGTGAGAATTATAGCCCCTGAGAGGTACCAGCCACAATGAAGTGCTCTGCATTCCCCCTCCAAGATTCTGGGTTGCCACAATTTCCTGTGCTTATTACCTGTGTTATTTCAGTGCCTTAAAAAAAAATCTTCCAACACTTGCCCAAGCAGTTTCCTATATTAAATTATGATGTAGATATATCTAATCTCTTCTTTGACTGGACTGGACTCTTATAATGTCTTACTTTAAATTGGTCTTCAGGTAATCTAATTTAGTAAACAGTGCTCAGCAACAAGGTGGGCTTTTTAGGGAGGCAGAGAACAGGAAGCTCAGGTAGCTTGTCCCACACCTGTGGCATTGGGAGGGTGCTGGGAATCTTTCAAGTAGGCAAGGGTGAGGAGAGGATGCTGGAATGAAGAAGAAGTGTATAAAAATACCCTGGATACAAACTTTATCACCTTTATAATTTTGCTAGATCTGTCTAAACTGACATACTCTGGAAGTATGAACAAGAAATGACAAGCAAGGAAGAATTCACAATAATCCATAATGACATTTATTAATAATATAATCCTTCTGGCCTTTATCCCTTCTCCTTTCTGTAAACCCAAAGCTTGTACTTTTTTTCTGTATGTGTAGTCTCACCCTTAATGATTGAGTAGGAAAAATAGGTAGTCATCTCTTAGGTGTGAGATTCACTACTCCTACTGCCAAAAGTGGCATGCCTAAGACCATCCTATTTGTATTTAGATAATTTGTCATAAATCTCTGTGGATATACATCTCATTAAGAAAAAATTTAAGTTCCACTTTCTTAGGATCGACTACTTTGGTCATTAGTGTTTTGATTCTTTTTTTTTTTTTTTTTTTTGGAGAGGTTTTTGCTATAGGGCACGTGCACTTGCCAGAAAGACAGAGAGACAGAGAGACAGAAAGCGAGAAATCACCCCCCAGGGGAGATGGCCACACCACAATCCCTTCTCCTCCATTCTTCTCTTGGGATCTTGGGCAAGCACGCACATGCACCTGGCATGAGTTTAAACCACCAGGCCCAGGACTCAAACCATGGTGGGCTACATGGGAGTCCAGCAACATAGCCATTACGCCAACTGCTGGTCCCCAGTATTTTAATTCTAATAAGGGTGGTTCCATTTTTTCCAAGGGTCTCTATTTCACTCAATATATAAAAATTTAGCTTACAATAATTTTTATTAAGCAATTAGTTGACCAATGTACAATAATGAGTAGACTTCAGGTTTTTGTGGGGGAGAATTCAGTTCAAGTCACATACCATTTCCCTAGACTTCTTTACTGTTGTGGCACTTCATTGTTACTAACTTTTTTGAGGTGAGTTATTTTGTGCTAAAAACAATAACAACAAAAAATTAAGTCACTTCCTGAGAGCCTTTCCATATACAACAATATAAAGAAAAACTGTCTTGCTACGATACAATACTTGAGATCAGCTTCCAGCCTAGGGGGTTCAACACCAATCTACAATTTAAATAGGTACATCGAACAATTACAAAGGTGAACTTTTGGGGGTTACTTCTAAATAACTGAAACCACAAATTGTAAAACTGTGACTGGGTGTTACTGAAGCGCACCATCTGTCAGGATTATGCATTAGATTTTTGTGTCTTTGTTAAAGGAATGAGATAACTATTAGTCTGTATATTTAGAGGAAATTTAGTACAACCTGAATCCTCTATTATAAATTCTCCATCTCCTGGTCTCCAATGTGATTTTTAGTGTTTGCTTCTTGTACTTACTATTAATTCTAGAAAAATTTTAGTTTTATATTCTGTGGAATTAGCTGAATAATACTGTACTTCTCTTTTTCTAGTCCAAAAAATCTCATTTACCTGTTCTTTAATGAGTCTGTTTTCTGTAGGACCAACATTCTTTATGTATTGAAAGAGATGTTATATATCCCCCTTGACAGGGAGAGTAATTTTCTATTTGTCATCTCAAAATGACTACTCTATAGTATAAAACCAATCGGGGAACATTCATTCTATTTTTTTTTTCCACCTTGACCATGTAGGTCAAATTAGATTGGTAACATTGTCCACTTTGTACATATGTTCAGTTTTTTAGTTAGTTTGAGTACAGTTTGTATGATATAGACCTTTAATTTTATCTTTCATTATAACTGGTGAGTATTCAAAAGAACCTTAGATCTATCTACTAACTTTAAAGGGAGATGATGGCGAATTGTAACCCTGCCATCTGATTAGGAAAGCAAAGCAAACAGAAAAGGCAATAAAATCTTTCAAAATTTTTGTCATCAGAAAATACTGCATAGTAGAAATATTACTACAAATGGAATCAGGAAGTGCATATTCTAGTCAAAGCAGTACCACTTATTAGACTGTATGACCATGGACATGTTACTTAACCTCTCTAAATCTTGGTTTATTTTTCTATAATGCAAAATATACGTTAGAACATGCATTTTGTCCCTTTTGTGTTCTATGAACTCTTGAGTCTGGGAATTTCCAAACTGTTCTGTTCAGGTTGACTTTCTGGAAAAATGCTTTATTCTTAGAGGATTTGATTATTGAGTTATCTTTATCTTCTGCTGCTGTCAGTAGATTTACCATAAATGTTTCCTGAGAGTCTCCCTCTTGAAGAGATTCAGGCTCCAGTTAAATACATCCCAATTAAAAATAGAACCCTGAGATGCAGCAGCTGTAGCGCCTCTTAAACCTCTTCAAATAACATTGAACGACTAAGTGCCTGCTACTGTAGAGATAGAGCCCACAGAACCAGCAGGAGGCCTCTCAGAAAATGATAACACTCTAAGTGGCTGTCAATCCTTAGTAACTTCTAGTAGTGCAGGGGATGTTCCTTATCTTCTAAGAGTTCTAAAAGTTCCAGGGGGTGGAAGTGTATATTCTTTATTTAAAAAAAATACCCCCTTACCATGATATCAAAATTCTTTAAAATAATATCAAATAAACAGGAATGGGCAATCCCAATGTTCTGTCATTTGAATGGACCAGAGAGCTATAGTTTCCTAATGTTTCTGTGTGGCAGGTTTGTGACAAAGAGCTAGTGAAGTGAAATGGTTTAGAAAATGAGCATTGCTTCTAGGGAGATGAAAAAATTGACATATTTTCTCCCTATTTCTTAAATAAATAACTTACTTTTAGATATGATAATTAAGTTCAACTCTAATGGATTGTTTTCTGACTACATTTCTTATTTTAAGTTCTTAAAGACAGTCTGAAAATAAACTTTCCTTATCCTCTTCATAATAGAAATTTTGACCATTAAAAAATTACCAGATGAAAAATTATAGAAGGTACTTTGTTTATTAGGCAAAGCTCAGAGGAAGAGTTCTTTTTCATATTTCAACAGCTATTCACTGTGGAGACATTTCTTTTCCCCTTCCTTAAAGCTGAGTTGCATGTATTACTGTTCATTAATAAACTAAATGACAACTATTTAGGCTGCCAAATCTCTTTTATAAACATTTCCTTAGGTAAGTAGGATTTTTATACACTTTCCCAAAGGGCCAAGTTGACAGACATGGAATTTTGCTTTATTTCCATAGAGCTCTGGATCCAAACCCCTGGGTCAAAATATGTGCCATTTGCTTCCTAGATTTAGTCTTGTGATCCCTCTAAAGGCTGGCCTGAGAGAGTCCTTACTGATGAGACTTTCAGCACAGCCATTAGTCACTAGGTAAATGTGTGAGCCTTGGCCATTTACAAAGTGAAATCTCCTAAAACAGAGGCTTGTCCTTTATAAAAAGAGCTGGTCAAATATTCCTTAAAAGAGTATGGTTGCCAGGACCAGCGGTTGGGGTAATGGCTATGTCGCCGGACTCCCACGTAGTCGACCACAGTTTGAGTCCTGGACTCAGTGGCTTAAACTCACGTCACGTGTGTGTGCATGCCCAAGATCCCAAGAGGAGAATGGAGGAGAAGAGATTGTGGCACGGCCATCCCCCCTGGGGGGTAATTCCTCGCTTTTTGTCTCTCTGTCTCTCTCTGTCTTTCTGAAGAGTGCACATGCACTATGGAAAAAACCTCTTAAAAAAAAAAAAAAAAGATTATGGTTGCCTATGTAGTGTGATTCAAGAAATCACTTTTGTGATTTTGTGTCTACACTTTTGTCCCAAATACTCTTTCTGTTGTGTCCTACATTTTCTGGTGTCTCCTATGGATTAAATCTGGCCTCTGCAAACCATTCTTATTAAAAAATGGCCATATCCCCAGGCTACGTCCTGATGCCTTAGGGTGCTTGACTTTCTAAGAACTTTTTTTTTTCACAAAAGAAATAGAATAAAAATTAGATTAAAAAAAAAAAAAAGCTGGGTGGCTGGCAGGGATAGTGTGGAAAGAAGAGAATTGATATCCAGAATGAAAGAAGAGAATTGATATCCAGAAAGAAGTGCCAATGGGCCAATGTGAGTCAGCCTGGCTCTATTAGATGTGCTGAATTTCTGAGTAAAGCTTCAGAAGGCCTGTGTACTGTGTTAGCTTTTGGAATGTCCCATGAGTGTCCAGTCGAGTGTAAGTTGAGATTATTTCTCTGGAAAAATAAGTTAGAAATATTTGTCAAGAGGATAAAGAGCATTCATATACTTAGAATCAATAATTTGAATCATATGACTCCTTAAAAAAAAACGAATCAGCAATGAGAAAATTTCAACCCACAGATATTTACCAGAACATTATGATAGGAAAAATATGGGAACAAGTTAGATATATATTAATAGGTGAATTAATACAATGGAAATGAATTTGTGCTATAAAAGTGACTAAAATGGTACACAAAATACACTAAATAGATATATATGCATAGTTAAAAAAGGAATTTTAATAGTGGTTATCTATGGGTGATTGTTAAGTTTCTTTATTCATTTTTGTATTTTGTACATTTTTCATAAGGTTTTTCATTACTTTTAGGGTCAGAAAAAATGTTATTAAGAAATCTATCCAAAAGTAATGTTTGTGTCAAAGTTATAAACCTAAAATATGGGTATTCTCTAAGGAGATGGCCTATTGCTCTATAGCAATTTCTTGGTGGGTAATTAGATATCTATCAGACTCTTCCTTATGTATGAATCCTTTATGTTCAAGTGCTGAAATTCTACCTAAAATGTCTACACAGGATGAAATTTGGCAACTGATGTTTGGTTTTGGGTAGTCTTGTAGTTTGCTGTGGCCAAATGGGAGGTAAACCAACCTGGATGGGCTAGTTAGTGGTGTGGTGGTTAAGGCAGTTGGGTTCCACATGCCCAGACCCTGCAGCTTGAGACACATGCCAGGCTTGTTTGTGTGCATGCCTAAAATATCAGAAGGAGAAATGGGGAAGGGATTGTAGTGTGGCCTTCCCTCCTGGGGAATACTTTCTCACTTTTCCTCTCTCTCTCTCTGGGTCTCTCCCTCTGGTCAGTGCATGTGCCCTATAGCAAATTTAAAAAATTAAAACAATTTGGATGAAGATTAACATTAAAAGATGTCTTCTAAACTTTTTTCCCTAGAGCTGGACAATAGCATATACATACAAGTAAAGGAAGCCTGAGGAGTCTCTCTTAGTCTAAAGGTATCTAACAGTTACATATATTCATTGGTCATGGATGTGGATCATCAATTTTTTCCCCCAATATTTTTTTCCTAATTGAGACATATCTAATATCTCTGAAGAGTAGGTCTGGTTTCAGTACATTGGTACCATTTAGGTATTCCTTCCTACACATGGAATGTATCTCACATTCTCTTTCAGGTTCTTTAGGCCTATTTTAAGATTTAGCATTCTTTGAAGCCTTTACTGCTGTCCCAAATAGATGTGATCTCCCACTCCTTTGAATTTCCATGGAACACTTGTAATGTTTTATATGAACTATTAGGTTGTCAATTTCTTATGCACAAGGGCTGCTATGTCTTATTACCTTTGCATTCCAATGCCTTGCCATGTTACCACAATTTAATTAATTTATTAAATGAATCAGATGCTAGTTTGGCTGGCCCAGAATTTTGACTTCCTTATTTCATGAGATCTAGATATATGAAGCCCACCAATCAGCTCTCGTAAATCACTGCAAATAAGGGTAACAAGGAATTTTTCAAAACTTCTCCATGAGATTTCTGGAGTAAACTATTTTCAGACCAAAAACATGGAGCCCAGAGCTACAAACCTAAGTTACCAGGCCTATTTACCATGGTTCATGTACCTTTAGTCACATGGAAGAACAACTTTAGTGCTAGAATAACTGGTTTGAACCTAACTTTGATAATTGCTGGCAGTGAATTTGAGTTAATCATCTATCTTCTTTATACCTCAGCTTCCTCATTTGTAAAATGTGGAATTAGTTCATCAGCGATGGTCTCCTAGTATTGTCATGAGGTCTATATGAAATTATACATGAAAACACTTAGCATAGTGTCTGGCACACATATTCAGATCTCTATACTCAGAGGGCACAAGTTACACCATGTTAAGACAACTCATGCCCTCTTAAGTCAGGGAAGTTAATTTCTAGGTTTATTTCTCCAAAATTACTAATCTGTTCCTAACACAGTCCCACATCCTGTCCCCAAATGACTCTTTGAACATTTTGAGGAAATACTGAGCTGGAATATCGAATGAATTTCTGCTATAAAAGTCTATGTGGCTATAAGTATATAATCGATGAACCTTTTACACAGTTAAAGCATTACTAATAAAACAGGATGATTTAGTGAGCTCCAGAACTGAACCACTTGAATTAAAAAATCCTGCTGCTTCTGTTTCTGAGTTTTTTTATATGTGATGTGAGTGAATAATAACACCAATACCTTCCTTGTAGACTTTCTTTAAGGATAAAATGAGCTAATGTCTACCAAGAGCTTACCATACTGCCGGGTACATAGTGAACAGTCAACAAAAGCAAGCAACTCCTGACAAACTGATTAAAAAGGTGGCATTCTTAAAAGACCATGGTGATCCAAAATATTCCAGTAACTAAATGAAGCTCTTTTTGTAGAAGTGGTGCCAGCTTTATGGGGGAAGAAGGGAGTGTGTGGTTTGGAGACTTGTGCCTCACAGTGGTTTAGATCTGTTAACAGCACTACTCAAGGAACACACTGAAAATGTTACCAGACGCCAAAGGAGATAAGGAGCACTGTGTGAGCAGCAACAGACTTGAACACTTCCAGCAAACAGACAGAGGAAGTGAGGACTCTGCCTAAGAGATTTTGTCCTTCAACCTCGACACCGCTAGATTATTTTTTCAGACTTTGCTGATCTTAAAAATAAACACAGGAACTTCCTGATAGTGGAATATATTTAATTTCTGATATAATTTCTACCTCTATTTGCAACATGAATATTTAACACGGTAGAAATGAAGTGGCATGCTTGAGGGGATAATCAACAAACCAGATTTTCTATTATTAGGAAATAAAGGAAGTATATCATTTGATCTGGTTGCCTGTTCTGTATTTTATGGCTAAGTTGTCTGATGTTTCAGGGACTTTCTTTTTGTACATAGCTCTTTACTTTCATATGTTAGATCTCTTTTACTTCTCTGTAAGCTTTTCTTTTTCCTTGTTATTCTCCTTTCTCACCTACTTTCTATCTCTGTAGTCTTTCTTTGAGTTTTTTAAAGCTTAATTTATCCAATCCTTTGATTAGACATCATATTTGCTATAATAGTTTTTCATTTATAATTTAAGAGGAGATTTACTTAGTTTTTAAAATTTTCTTTCTTTTCTATACTGTTTTCTCTGAGTTGCTTTCTGTTTTATTTGTTTTTATTTTTTATTTTGGTTTCTGTTTCTGTGTTAGAGTTTTCCTCTAATAGCCGGTGAGCCTAGTTGTTCGTTCATAATGATAAGTGATGCACTGAAAAGGTATCGGCCGCATGCTTTGCAGAAGAGTAACAGGAGAGCAAGCCAGATTTCTCATGGGAGGGGCTCCCCAAGATGTCTGAGTTTTAGCTCTTTTCTCTTGAGTCCATCAGTTGCTCTGGAGAAAAATTACACACTATGGGGGAGACATGAGGTTGGATGCCAATATTCTCAAAACTGAATGTGGGCATGGAACCCTCATTATTCGGCATATAGACTTTCACTGCATTGCTGTCTTCTTTTAAATTACAGGTCTCACAGATTGCAGTAACTGCACTAATTCTTCCTGCCTCTTTGTAGTCACACTCTTTGTTGTGTGGCTTTTTAGTTCTCCTCACTAAAGAAATGAGGACTCTTTCTCCATGCCCAAGTCAGGGCTCACTTGTGACTTACTCTGGACAATAAAATAAGGCAGAATTGACAGTGTATCATGTCTAAAGTTAGGCACCAGAAAGCATTGTGCATTTTTGCCTGTTCTCATGTCTGTCATTAACATGAGAAAAAAAAAAACCCTAAAGTTTATCAATTTCATTCTTCAAAGAAAAAGAATGGCACCTCAACAGAGTCCCCACATTGCACTCCACCCCCAGTCTTAGCTGCCCTGGATCATGAGCACACATATGAGTGTACCCAGTGTGCTCAGGGAGTCCGGATGTCAACCCAGGGACTTCCTTATGTGGATACAGGTGGGTTACTTCTTTTTTTTTTTTTGAGAGGTTTTTCACTATAGGGCGCGTGCGCTCGCCAGACAGAGAGAGAAAGAGACATAGAGACAGAAAGCGAGAAGTCACCCCCCAGGGGGGATGGTCACGCCGCAATCCCTTCTCCTCCATTCTCCACTCGGGATCTTGGGCACGCACGCACACGCGCCCGGCGTGAGTTTTAAGCCACCGGGTCCGGGACGTGAACCGTGGTCGACTACGTGGGAGTCCAGCGACATAGCCATTACGCTAACTGCTCGTTCCCACAGGTGGGTTACTTCTGAGTCATTGTATGGCCCATGAAAAAATTTCGAACTCTACTGCTGGAAGATGAGAGGCTTGTGGACCACAGTGGGGTCACCTGGTCACTCTAGCCAAAGCCAGCCTAGATCAAGCAATGAATTTCCCAACATGTGAACATGTCCAGCCAATATCGACCTCCTACCCAACCTCCAGTTAACACCATATTCATAAGCAATAAATTTTTATTGTTGAATACCACTGTGTTTATGTGGTAGTTTGTTACAAAACATTATTGCCATAAAAGACAACCTATACTACAGAACTTCATCTCCATAACAGGGCTGCAAACCTCTTTAAAAAACCTCCTGTCTCCTTCCCAGATTGGGAAGGAGACGTTACCAAGCTATGTGAGCTAAGGAGAGATAAGAACATCAAACCGCACCTTATATTAATCTTAAACCCACCCTTTTCAAGCCATACCCTGGGCCCCAAATGCAGAGGTCTTTCATAGGACAATTCCTGAGTTTCCCCTGGGCTCTGCAGCACAAGTGCAATTGTTTCTTTTCTTTTTTTCTTTGTGTTTGTTTTCATTAAGTTTTTACTTAGAAAAATGTCAAACATATAAAAGTAGGGATGAACATATATAATGACTCATTTAACCATCACCCAACTTCAACAATTATCGAGGCCAATTTTGTTTCATTAATAACTCCAATGAGGGACCAGCAGTTAGCGTAATGGCTATGTCGCTGGACTCCCACGTAGTCGACCGTGGTTCGAGTCCCGGACCCAGCGGCTTAAACTCACGCCGGGCGCGTGTGCGTGCATGCCCAAGATCCCGGGAGGAGAATGGAGGAGAAGGGATTGCGGCGTGGCCATCCCCCTTGGGGGGTGATTTCTCGCTTTCTATCTCTCTGTCTCTCTCTGTCTTTCTGGCGAGCGCACGCGCCCTATAGTGAAAACCTCTCTCTCAAAAAAAAAAAATAAATAAAAAAAATAAAAAAAAAAAATAACTCCAATGAACTTAAGATACAGTCTTATTATTTTAAAGGAACTCCCAGACATCAGATCATTTTAACCGTAAATACTTGAGAATGTAGGCAAACACTCTTGTTTCCAATATAACCAGAATATTATTATCCCAACTAATATTAAATATCGAGTCAATCTTCAAGTCATCTCAATTGTCTCATTAAAGTATTCATTTTACAGATCTACACAATTGGATTCTTTTTGAATCTCCTTCTGCAGAGACCAGGTTTTGACCTTCTTCTTTTGGTTACTTCAAACATGAAGACACTTTTTACCGTCTGAGATTTTGTTGCTTATTCTCTGTGATGATATCCTCCTTGGTTCACTTTATCCTTGGGGGTTAAGTCCATTCATTCTTTTCCTGTCAGAGAGATTTTAGAAGGAAGTGGGGATGAATATGTCCCAATATTCTATGTACAACCAGAAATATCTCCAGGTTTTTTTCTCCTTGACTTTTTTTTTTTTTTCCTTTTTGTGAACATTCATTTGATAAGTGTGATTTAGTTCAGGGCATTAAATTACATGATTATAAACATCTCTCTGAATAATTTAATATGATAATGATTGGCTCCCATACTGACAAATACTCCCATACTTTCTTTTTGTTATTGAGTCTCACATATTAATTAATTCCATGGATCTTTATCAAAGGTCTACTATGTGTCATGTATTGTGCTAGTATTGCTTAAACAGTAGGGAAGACAGTAGACACATTTCCTCTTATTTTTTATTTTATTTTATTTTTAGGTTTTTGCCATAGGGTGCAAGCACTCACCAGAGAGATTCAGAGAGGGAAAATGAGAAATGACCCAGGGAGATGGCCATCCCATAATCCCTTCTCCTCCATTCTCCTCTCAGGATTTTGGGCGCACACACACACACATGCCTAGCATGATTTCCAAGCTGCCGGGTCTGAGTCTTGAACTGTGGTCTGCCATGTGGGAATCCAGCACCTTAACCACCACACCACCTACTGGCCCCCATAATTATTCTTCTACTAAAATATAGCAATCTACCAATAGTCTTCTCTAAGCACTCCTGCATTGTTCTAGCAAATTCTATGAAGTCCACCCAACAGCTACCCCCATTGTTTACCAGGGCTTATAACATGATGAGCCAGTTTGTAAAAGTAGAGTCACATAGTCATCAATGTAAATAATGGATAAGTTTTTTTAAGCCTTGGGAATCTTCAATGTAGTATGGAGTACTAGAATATTTTGGCAAACTTTAAAGCTCAAGATCTCTTCTTTCTCAACAACACATACATGCATACGCATGCTAATTTCTAGCTTCTTTTAAAAAATTCAAAAGACACTGCAACATTCAGCTAGTTTCCTAGAGGACATTAAGTAGAATTCAGTGGCAGATGGCCTCTTTAGAAGGACATGATCTGTATCATTTGCCGAGAGCCCACCATTTTCCGTTGTAGTAGACCTGGATGTTTTATACATTTACATTATTCATTTCACCTCTGTGAACATTTGAGTTTTCCTCCTGCTCTAGAAATTAGGAAATTAAAGTATTATATCAAAAATATTTCTAAAGAAATGGTTAATCTGTAATTTCTGAAGACATGAGACCTTCTATTATTTTCTCCAGATATTAATAAGATATCCCTAAATATTAATGCATTTTCTTGTTTACACAGTCATGTATTCTAAATATATTTTAGTATTTAATTTTTTTCACCAGTATTTGTTAATGCCTGCGTTCTAACTGGTGTTTCCATTGTAGGGTATTTCATTCTGTAAAATAAATTATCTACCTGATTTTTGGCATTTTGTGCTAGATTATTGTACCAATTGTTCTAGTTTACACTCTCTTCCAAGTTGCTTCTGCCCTGTTTTTACTTTAATCTAGTCCCCATATTGTCCAGGAGCCATGGCTTCATTTTTCCAACCTCATGCTATCCCTTCAGAAAGAGTCTTTATATTTGCTCTCCCTGGTATTTGGGCTGTGGACAGCTCTTTAAATTGCTTAATTGATTCATTCTTTCAGTTCCTGGTGCCTACCGTTTACTTTGGTGGTTCAACAGAACTGTACTCTTGCCACTTCATCTCTTCAGGATTTTGGCTGGTCTAGCCCTGTTTGTCTTACCGTTCTCATGATTAGAAAAGTAGGTTCAATGAGTAAATTGAGTAGAACACTCTTAAAATATTAAGACTGATTGGATCACTTGAAAAGAAATTTGAATACATGGAAACCCATGAATCAGGATTGATTTTTACTCTTAGGAAAAAATAGATATTTGTTCTTCAGATGGTGCCCTTTTACTTTGCCTAATTTTAAAATGAGACATGAGGATACAAAAAACAAATTCAATCCTAGGCTGTAGCAGAAGGAAAATATTAGAAGACCTGATCTCCTTTTTGCAGTGTTCAGTGTACTTATGGCATCCTGCTTTGACCTGCACTCCAACAAAGGAGGGAATACAGATAAACTAGAGGAAGAGTGGGGTGAACCTTAAGGATGGATTGTAGGAACCCAAGTGGAGCTCACGTGAGAGGTTGAGAACACTGGGAAAAGTAACTTGGAAAAGAGAAGACTTGTGAGGAGTAGTTTGAGAGAGGGCAAAGAACATAGCTGTCATCAGAATAATCAAAATGTCATGTAAAAGAGGGAATGGATAATGCTGAAGAATTGAAGTTAATTTTTTAAAAAATTATTTTATTTATCTTTATTTATTTTAATTTGACCAGAGAAGGACAGAGTGAGAGCGAGAGAGAAAGTGAGAAAGCAAGCCACCAGGTCCAGGACTTGAACCATGGTCGGCCATGTGAAAGTCTAGCATCCTTAACTACCACACCATCTGCCAGCCCCAGATTGAAGTTAATTTAATGGGTAAGAACTCCAGGGAGTATCTGGGGGCTTTCTTTTCTTTCCTGTTTACTTTTCTTTTTCTTTCCTTTCCCTTTCTTAACTTATATTAAATTTAACCTATTTATAAAGGTTAAACTTTTCCTTCCTGTCGTCCTTTTTCATTATTTTTAAATTTAAAGAAGCACATTTCAAAACTGAAATTTTCTATCCATTGGGAGTATTCTGGACTTCTAAATAACGAAGCATAAAGTGGATGACCACTTGGTGGGGATGTTGTAGAAGGGATTGACTCTTTGACAGGATGATTGAACCAGATGATCTTTAAGATTTCTCCGTTCTGCAGATTCTAGTGTGTTCAAAATTGTCATGACAGGAAATTCCTGTGCATTTTTTTAAAATGAAAAATTTTAGCATTGTACATGTTTCTAGTCACTCTAGGAATGGATTTTATTCTGCTTATTATAGTGATAATGATAAAATATTAATATGTGTATATGTTCCATTTATAGATTACTCAAATAGGCAAGTTAGACCTCTATTGATCAATAAGTGCCATTATTTGTTGGAATGAATCTGATTGAGTTTTCTGTAAATTAATCGCTCAAGGGTCAATTAGGGTAAGAACATAACAAATTTCAATTTTTTTCTAATTCTTGTTCTGAATTTCTGGATGAAAAACAATATTTATTCTTTTTACCTTTTCTGTTCTCCTTCTAAATTAGAAGAGAAAAATGATAAATATTCCTCTCATAACCTAGAGTTAAGAATATACTAAATCTGAAAAATTCAGTTAGAAGTACTTCCAATGAATAATTCAGCCTCATTTCTATCACCTGGGATGAATCTCAGCTTTGTTAACTCTTCTCCCTAGAGTTTTTCCTAATCTTCTCAATCTGAGTTCTCATTTTCTCCCATGTTCCTGACTACTTACTGTGTTGTGATTAGAACATGGTTACATGTGATTATGTTTCCTCCAGTGGATGGCAAAAGAGAATCTATCTTGGACATTTTTTTAATTCCCATAACACCTGTTGCCCTCTACTGAATGAGGGGATTCTAAATAAAATGTTTGTAGTTTGAAAATATTTCTATCATAAGCTCATCCACTTATTCACCACATGTTTTGTCTAGCAGTTAATAGGATAGAACTCACTAAATATTCTATGTGAGAGTGTGAGGAACTTGCATTACAAGTTATAGATCACTAGTGTTACATGAGAAAATGATAACTCTAATGGCTCTGGATATATTGAAACATAGCAAAAAGGAAAACGTACCTGATAGGGCTTTGGTTGGTTGGTTGGTTAGGTCCCTCCCACCCCACTGTTTTTAAATTGAGACAGTCTTTTTGTTGTGGCCTTGAGCCTCTGCTGCAGGGCTTATGTGAGATTACGAACAGTACACCAGGATCTAGTTCCAGCTCTACCACTACTATGGCTTGAATGTGTTCCTCCACTCCTCAAATTCATGTGATAAAATGTGGTTGCCATAGGATTAAAAGGGTGAAAACTTAATCTAACTATGGGATTAAGAGATGGGGGGCCTTTAGAAGGTGTTTAGGATCATCAGAGTGGGGCCCCACAATTGAATCCTGGTGTGTCATGAGGAGAGGAACTGAATCAGAGATACAAACACACACTTGCTCTGCTCTTGCTTTCTAGGTGATAAATTCTCTGCTGTTACACTAATAAGAATTTCACAACAAAGTGTGGTCTTTGGGATACCTAAGTCCAATAGCCTAATAAAAACCTCAGCATCAAAATATCCCCATCTTCCAGAGACTTTCTTTTGGTGTGGGGCATCATGGATGTTATATCAACACAACTTGAAGGTTCATCAGTTGTGTTCAGTCTATCAGAAGTTTTACGAACTATGCTGAGCATTTGATCAGAGATAACCTCTGTTTTAGTTTTGTCTTCATGAGGAAATATATTTCACTAGACGTGGGAGAGAGAAAGATATGGAGGAAACAACAGGGGGATCTTTGGTCTCAATGACTGACACTCTTAAGTGGTGCTTTGGGTATCTGTAACAGTATGCCTCGAAAGATAATTACTGATACCGCCAAAGAAATTTATTGCATACAAAATCTTTTTGTATGTGTAATGTCCTTTACACCTTAATCACTATTAATTATTTATTTTAATCTAAAGGTCAGTTGGGTTTAATATAGGTTAAATTATATGCCAGCAGTTTGGCAAACCAGAATGTGGAGTCAGAATAATCTTCTGACTCTTGGCTGTGTGCTCCAACGTGTTCAGAGAGGAAAATGTGATGATTTGTCTCTGCCAAAGAAACTTTGGGTAAAACACAGAGGTTCCTTGTACATTTCACTGGTTTTATTGTCAGCCTGTTGTACGTTTCTGATTCTCCAAAGTGGTCCACAATTTTCCAACTTTGAATTTTTGACAGTCATGATTTACAGCTTCCAGCATATGATTATGAGATGGTGGTTCTGAACATTTACCACAACTCCCAGCTAACTACACAGCAGCCAACTCTCAAGATTTCTTCCAGGAGGGCAGAGAGATTTTTTCTTCCCACATGTAGTCAAATTCCCTGGGAAAACATTAGCAGTGACAAATGACTTTGAATGAATGCTTGAGTCTGAGGTGAATATGAGCATTTGCTTGTCCATACAGAGAAGCCACCATTAGAGTAGTCTTCATGAATACGTTTAGAAGACATCATCGAAATAATTTTGGTTATTATCTATTACCTTTCAGAAAAATTTCTGTAGTTAGTAAGCATGCAGTGGTAAGTGTTATTTCTTGGAGTCAAGACTATTTACATTGTTATTTATATTTATTTCCTTTGGCAAATGTGGACAAACACATTTTTGAAAAATACTTTAAGTCTGTGGAAAAACAAAGCAGAATATACTTTTTAAAAATCTACCACAGAAAGGATAATAATAGCTTCCATGTCTGAAGACAACAGACAGGCATAAAATACAAGGGAATTATTTTATCCTGGACAAGAGAATTGCTGTTACAGCAAGTTTTGACCCTAACACAGTCTGGATAACTCTTAGGTTTAAAACTTCCACCCCCATAGACCTCAGTACACAGAGGAGATAACTGATCTGGGGCTTAGCAGTATTGGCAAGGTGGTGCATTATGGGATTTGGCGATAGAGTGTTTGTTCCCCAAGGAGAGAACTGCAGGAATTTTAAGAACTTACATCAATTCCCTTGTGCAGAAGCAGTATGTCTAAGTATATTTCAAGTAAATCCTCAACTCAACACATAAAACTGCAGTTACACCACGCCTTGAAAAGGAAATTAGAGCACGGGAATGAGGCCAGACTGACCCTCCCAGAGAGAAGTCCACTGTTCATCTCTTCAATTGCACTGTCAATCCATTCCAGTCACATGGTAGAGAGGCTATCATTTCATTGAGAATGTTCTCCTCCCCTGCTACCCACTCTATCAACACATTTATTTCAGGCTTTTCTTTTCTTTCTTTCTTTCTTTTTGGTTCCTAACAGTACATAGCAATTCAGGTTATTTTCCAGACATTGTTTCTCTAGCAGTTTGATTCAGATCATAAGACTTTTAATGATGAATTTTGTTTTAATTGCCTAAGGGTGCATGTGCTCACAAGAGAGAGAGAGAGAGACAGAAGGAAAGGGAGAAACACTCTTCCAGTGGGTTGTGGTCATATCACAATCCCTTGTCTTCCATTTCTCCAGCTTGTTAGTATTTTGGGCACACATGTACACATACCCAGAATGTTTTTCCAGCATACAGCAGCTGGAACTTGAACCTTGGTCAGCATATGGCTTCTGGCTTCCTTGACTACTAGACTACAGGTTGGCACTTATGATGAAGTTTTATTTATTTATTTTAAAATTTTATTTAACTTAATTTACTTATTTATTTATTTTAATGTGGCCAGAGAGGAGAAGAGAGGTGGGGGGGAGGGAGAGAGGGAGGGAGGGAGGGGGGAGAGAGAGAGAGAGAGAGAGAGAGAGAAGAGAAGAGAAGAGAAGAGAAGAGAAGAGAAGAGAAAAGAGAAGAGAAGAGAAGAGAAGAGAAGAGAAGAGAAGAGAAGAGAAGAGAAGAGAGAAGAGAAAAGTGAGAAAGCAAGCTGCCAGGTCGGGAACATGAACCATGGTCGACTATGTGGGAGTCGAGCGCCCTTTACCACCATGTCACCTGCCAGCCCTGATGAAATTTTAAATAATTATAATTTCTTTTCTTTTTCTTTTGTAAAAGAACCTCAAAGAACCTCAATAATGGTCTTTGATGTGTAGATTTGATCTGGTGCATAAAAGACAAAACTCAGTTTTTGAATAAATACAATATACCTTAGTGGGATGATAACTAGATAACTTAGATGAGGGTGTATGCTAGTTAGAACAGTTTAGTGGCAAAATGACCAGGATCATTTATTCATATTATTGTTTGTTTTTCAGATGTAATCTGGAAGAGAGTCTCAATAAATAGCCAGTCTACCTGCCTCAGTAGAATGAATAAGATTCCATGGGTTTATGTGGAATAAATGGGACAGTAACAGATAATTTTCCAGATTTGCAAAGTTAACAGTTATCTTTTTTTTCTTGGTACCTACAGTTTTTAATGATTTTAACCCTAATCTCATGTTAGAGGTTACCCTTGTTGCCTGCAGAGTTGACAGATAGCATTTTCAACTCTTGTGTGTGTGAGGTGGCAACTCTGAAGACAAGTAAAAGACGCGTGGTAACGATTATAGGACCTGTTACTCTGTGGACTCATCTGTGAATTATCTAGTTGCTTTTGTTTCTAGTCACTTACATTAAGTAGATGAACTTTGAACTATTCCAAGCAGGTCAAAGAGACTTGGCATTGTTCAAGCTGTGCATTGGCCTTTCTCCCATTGACCCTTTCTCTATTACTTGACTTCTAGTCACTTGCATTAAGTAGATGAATCAGTTAAATGAAGAGCCCCAACATGGACATCCTGCCATTTCATATTCTGACTAAGTCATAAAGCTATCTTAACGTATATCTATGACATAGTCTTACTATCTAACTGCTAGTGAGAATTCTATATTATGGGTTTGAAACAAAAACTATTTCTAGAATGATGATCAATATGCTTTAGCTTCTTTTGACTGAAGCTGATCACAGTAGTAGATTACGGTCTCTTCAAAACAGTAATGACACCATGTCTGTTTTTAATAATTTCTAACATAGGAAGAAGAACTTATAATTCAGAGCTCAGGGTGGGTGTGGTAGGAGAATTATAGCAGAAAATCCATATGGTTTAGAGTTGGTCGTGCTGTAGTAGAATGGATGAGTTCAGGTATGTTTTGGGTTAGTCCAGTCCCTCAAACTATTTCTTTCAAATGTTTTCTTTCAACCAAATCTGAAACACATTTTGCCAAAACCTTTTTTCCCTTAATTTTTAAAGCCATGTGTATTTAAAGGGACATTTAATCCATATGTTTTGGCTCATTTACACTTAACTCATCAAGATATTGTTTTTAAGAGTTATTTGAGCTCCACGAAACCCATTTTATAAGTCTTTTCTTCCGCAGTACTAGGAAGTTGTGTTTTGCTGGAAACAGAAATTGAACCCACAAAATAATTAAGTTCGGATGAAAATTGAGAATGTACAAGAGTTTTGAGAACCACTAAACTTAACTTAGAAAAGCATGTTATGCTCTTATAGATTTTTAGTTACTTCTAAATAGCAATATGCTATGGCCAAGACACTAATTCTGATCATCTTTTAAGTCTTTATTTCTCAGTTAAATGTCTAAATGCTTATTTCCCAAAGTATCTCTAGTATGATGAAAAAAAAAAAAAAAAAAGAACAAGGCAAAATAAAAATAAATAGAATACACTGAAGAACGAGCTCTATACCCTTTTGGAGGATAATGGAGAGCTGTGAACCTGGACCTTCAGGGTGACTTTTCTCTCCTTACCAGACTTTCAATGTAGTTCTGCCTACTCTTTCTTCAAAGTTCCTTCTGCTGTGTTTCAGGAAGCACAGAATCACACTCTATTTATGTGTCGGCACCTCTAGAATTCTCTGATTTTTTATCCTCGGTAAAGGAATGACTCTAGGGCATTTATTAGCCATATGATAGGATTGCTCATCTGTCAAGCATTTCTCAGAAAGTTTGGAATATGAAGACATTCCTGGGTAAAACTCAGGAGAACCAACATAGACCATATACAGACAATGTTCTTGAAGGGTTGGGATATGATACAGCCTCAGACCAGCAATGACCTGAAGTCATATTCTCATTGTCTCAGTGAAGTCAAGTATGTCTGAAACAAGTTTTGCCCATTGACCCTCAGTACTCAACAAAAAGAACAACCCTTTCCCAACAACAGCAAAAACCATTTGAGTTTGCATGCCCCAGAATTCCTTGAGCAAAATTTTTGGAGTAAGTTGAATTGTTGATGTTCCCCTTTTTACCTCATGTTTGAGTATATTTATAGTAAAATATAAAAAACACCTGTATTATGATCAGCTGAATATCAGATGGTCATAAGATTTCTAAGATCTTCATAATCTTAATCTCATAAAATAAATTAGATTTCTTAAAAGACTAGATTTTATGGGACCAGCTGGTGGCATGGCGGTTAAGCTGCTGGACACTCCCACATGGCCAACTACAGTTCAAATTCTGGACCTGGTGGCTTGTTTTCTCTCTCTCTCTCTCTCTCTCTCTCTCTCTCTCTCTCTCTCTCTCTCTCTCTCTCTCGTCAAATTAAAATAAATGAAAGAATAAATAAAATTAATTTTTAAAAAAAGACTAGATTTTACTAAGGGAAATCAAGTTTGCTGTGCAATATTAATGGACCATAATGAGTTTGAGAGGACAATTTTGCATACTTTTTTTGTCTTCCCTTTCAGAATGAATGTTCCTTCTTTTCTCTCAACATTGTGTCTATCATTGAAATATATATTAAAGCTATTCCTTATGATTAGGTGTTATAGTGACTATAAATGAGTCATCATCAGATATCTCTATAGAATTCTTGAAAAGTTTACTATTATTTTTAAAGCAAATATTTGATTTGAAAACCTCTGTCCATAATTTTGAACTTTTTGAGGCCTCTGAAAAATACACAATGGAATCTGGTAACCAGATGTTTAAAATATCTGAGAGATAGAAACTCGATGATAAAGGCATCTTTTCTGAAAGATAGAATAAAAAAATAGTTTTTATAATCTTGAATAATAGCTGTCACTTTTTTTTTTTTTACAATGAAACTGTTTCATTGATCTGAATATATGGCCAGTTTATTTTTATATGGTAATTGTAGTAAAGTTATGGAAAAAATTATGTACTTAGACATGTAGATATATAAATACATGAACTGTCTCAATTTTTGGCTTTAATATTCTTAAATTTTATCTATCTAAATTTAAAAACTTTAATAAATCAGTTCTCACAAATATTAGGATGAAAACAATAAAACACATTTGGCAGTAATGTTAACTTTCGTGATTTATCTTCGATGTGACCTTTTATTTTTCTGATGCCATCTATGAATTAAATAATAATTTAAACTTTAAGATATAGTATAAAGTTATTTAATAAATGTGGTTGATAATTTTATATCTTTCTTTCTGACTTTATATTTCATTATTTTTTCTTATATTGAATAGACAAGAAGAGTGAGTAAACACTGGATAGGCAGAGAGCATCTTGTTTATTTCTTAGTGTTGGATAACACTTGCCTTTCTTTCTTTCTTTCTTTCTTTCTTTCTTTCTTTCTTTCTTTCTTTCTTTCTTTCTTTTTCTTTCTTCTTTCTTTTCCTTCCTCCTTCCTTCCTTCCTTCCTTCCTTCCTTCCTTCCTTCCTTCCTTCCTTTCCTTTTTTTCCCTCCCTCTCTCCCTCCCTTTTTCTCCTTTTGTTTTCTTTTTCTTTCTCTCTTTCTTTCTTCTCTTTTCTCTCTCTCTTCCTTCCTTCCTTTTCCTTTTCTCTTTCCTCTTTCTTTTTCTTTTTAAAATACGCTAGAGGAGGGACCAGCAGTTGGCATAACGACTATGTTGTTGGACTCCCATGTAGTTAACCGTGGTTCGAGTCCCGGACGTGGTGGCTTAAACTCATGCCAGGCATGTGTGTGCGTGCCCAGGATCCCAGGAGAAGAATGGAGGAGAAGGGATTGAGGTGTGGTCATCCTTCCTGGGGAGTGATTTCTCATTTTCTGTCTCTTTGTTTCTCTCTGTCTTCCTGGAGAGCACATGCACACCCTATAACAAAAACAAAAACAAAAACAAAACAAAACAAAAATTAGAGGATGCATGCACTAGAGAGAAAGAGAGAAAGTGAGAAAGCACCCCTCATGGAGGATGGTAATGCTATAATCCCGTCTCCATTTCTCCCTTCTTTTGATATTTTGGGTATGCATGCACATGAGCCTATTGTGTTTTTCAAGACACTGGGTCCAGGACTTGAACTGCACAGTTCTGCACAGTTGGCTGTGTGGGACCCAGCAACCTTAATCACCATACCATAGACTAGACCAGTTTAATATACTGCTTCTAATATCTTATCCATTAAATAAGGTACTTAGTATATATTTCCACTTGTGACTTTTTATTAAGTTAAAAAATTTCCCTTCTAGTCCTAATTTCTTTGTCTTTTCTTTTTTCTGTCTTGTTTTTGGTGTTTGCAATAGGGCATGTGTGCTCATCAGAGGGAGAGAGTGAGAAATAGCTATGCGAGGGGGGTTGGCCACACTGTAATCCCTTTTCCTACAGTCTTCTCTTAGGATTTTGGACATTCATGCACACATGCTTGGTGATTTTCAAGCCACCAGGTATGGAACTTGAACCGTGGAGCTGGCCATCTGAGATCCAGTGTCTTAAAGTCCACACCATCTGTCAGCCTCTATTCCTAATTTCTTGAGATTAAAAAAAAAATAGTTGTTAAATGTTAATCAACATCTTTAGATTACTTAGCTTTTGTCTTTTTTTTTTTTTCCCAGAAAGAGACCAAGAGATACAGAGAAAGCACCCCCAATGGGAAGTAGTCTGCAACAAACCCCTCTCTTCCATCTCTCCCTCTAGTAGGAATTTTGGGCATGCATGCATGCACACGTGCCCAGTGTGTTTTTCAAGCTGCTAGGCTGAGAACTCAATCTACATGATTGGTTGTGTAGATAGATCCAGCTGCCTTAACCATCAGGGCACCAGTTGACCTACTTTTGCCTTTTAGGAAAATTGATAGATTTTCTAGTTTTGAACCGTCTTCTCATTCTTGAAATAAATACAATTTGGTCCTGATATTTAATCATATTTGTTCGACAAGTTTTATATGATATGAGAATTATCTGTTTTTTAAGGGTGTGATAAAATTTATAAGGAAAAACTTGACTTGAGTGCTGTCTTAGTTCTTTCAGACTTCTGTAAAAAATGCATTAGACTAGGTAATTTATGTACAACAGAAATTTATTTCTTATAGTTCAAAAAGCTAGGAAGTCCAAAATCAAAATGTCAGCAGATCTGGTATCTTGTGAGGGTTTCGTCCCTGCATCATATATTTTGACTTCTTGTTGTGTCCTAACATGGCAGAGGGGCAAACAAGATTCCTTGGGGCTCCTAATTTCATTTATAAGAGCTTCACCCTCAGGACCTAATGACCTTCCAAAAGGCCCCCTCTTTTAACAGTATTACAATGGAGAATAGGCTTCAATATATAGATTTTGGTAGGACACAAGTATTCAGATCATATTGGATACTACTTGAAGTATGTTTCTTTAACTAATGGTTTAATTTCTCAGTGGTTATTAATGTGTTTAAGTTTTTTAAAAATAATTATTTAATTTTATTTGTCATTCTTATTTTAAACATTTGCTACAGGATACATGGGTTCACAAGAGAGAGACAGAGTGAGAAAGAGAGAGAAAGTGAGAAAGCAAGCCACCAGGTCCAGGACTCGAATGGTCAGCCATGTGGAAGTCTAGCACCTTAACTACCATGCCATATACTGGCCCCAATATGTATAAGTTTTAAAACTTTTCTTTAAGCCAATTTTGGTGATTTACATATACTTTTCTGAAAAATGAACCATTTCAGGTAAGCATTCACCTAGATATGCTAAATTTGCCACCTTAAACTAGAAAATGTTCTTACTTATGTCCCAAGCTCTCCCTTTGCCAAGTTAATTTTAGCTTTATGCCAATGAAACAACCTATAGGCTATTTTTACCCATACATTGCTGCAGTTTTCATGGTATCTAAATAAAGTTAGTTATTTTGTAATCAATTAGAAAATTTTGCTTTTTCTAAAAAAATTTAAAATCAAGTAGCAATGCATTTCTTTTTTTATATAATATTCTTTTCTTAATTTTTTAATTTATTCATTCATTTATTTTAATTTGACCAGAGCAAGAGAGAGAGAGAGAGAGAGAGAGAGAGAGAGAGAAAGTGGGAAAGCAAGCCACCAGATCCAGGACTTGAACCGTGGTCGGCCACATGGGAGTGTCCAGCACCTTAACCGCCACGCCATCTGCTGGTCCCAGCAATGCATTTCAATAATGCCACCTTCAACTCTAAAATTCAAGAACCAGGGAATTCCAAAATGTGTCTAATTTTCTTAATCTCTGTGTGTTTTCTCACCTATAATATAGAAATAATATCACCTTGAATCTCCTGGGGACTGCTATGGTAAAACATATAATGATCTACAGCCTTTATTCAAAATTTGTATGTAGGTTATAGGAATAGGTTCTTATTGATATATACCTTTTGCTTCAGAGAACATGTACTTAGTGTACAATGTTTGTATACAAGAGTTTTCTTCTATGTATAAATAATTAGAATTGAATCTGGGGCTTTGGTCTGTTGTCTAATAATTAATTAGCAAGGTAAGGCAAAAGTTACAATGTCTGATTTAAATTGTCGAATGAATTAACATGTTGACTTATCTAAAACAAACCAAACAAAAAGTTATTATACCTAGTTATTTCTAGTTTTAATCAATGTAGAGTAAGTTAAATATTCTTGCTTTTATGTGCATGTTAAATCAGTGAGAATAATTTTTCTGTATTACTGTTATTATATGAAAGTATTAGATATTGTTTAGGCATAAACTTACAGATAGTTCTGCTGTCACAGGAAAGACATTTTATCTCCAAGTTTACCGCATCTGGCAGGGCAATGAAGGTAATGGGGGAAGAATAGGTTCATAAATGAAGTCAAGAACCTGAACCAGATGATAAGTTTTGGGACACATGTTAAGCAACTTAAGTCAATATTTTGGAAATATTATGTCTGGTGTGTATTTAATATCAATTTAGCAATTTATTTTTAGCAACTCTTGCATAGTTTTGGCCTTCTTCTTTGACTTTCTTAACAATGAGACAAATGTCTTCTATACTAAGTATAAGTAAAATCAAGTCTAGTTAATTAAATAACTTTTCCTCCTCATAGTTCTGCCTTAAGACTTCATTATTCTGGGACCAGCAGATGGCATGATGGTTACATCACTGTACTCCCACATAGCTGACCACGGTTCAATTCCCAGACCCAGTGGCTTAAACTCACACCAGGCGCATGTGTGTGCATGCCCAAAATCCCAAGAGGAGAATGGAAAAGAAGGGATTGTGATGTGGCCATCCCCGGGGGGGGTGATTTCTCGCTTTCTCTCTCTGTTGAGCACATGTATCCTATACCAAAAATCTCTCTTAAAAAGGAAAAAAAAAAAAAAAAAAAGACTTCATTATTCCAAGAGTCTGTCTTAACTGCCTTCCACCTTTCCCTACCAATTAATTCTGAATATTTCCTTCTTTACTAGAAGAAGTACCTCCAATTTTTCCTAGCAAGACCACTTGTCTTATTGCCCTAGAATTTCAGATTGAAGGCACAGATTAAATGGTTAGAGACTTGTCGCCTTTTTATATTTCTTTATATTATTCTCTTTGAAAAAGTTTGACTGTATCACACAGCAGTAAATCTAGTTTCATTGGTGGGGATCCCTGATTTTTTTAGTTATGAGGATTTTTAAAAACTATTCCACCCGGGAACCAGCAGTTAGCGTAATGGCTATGTCGCTGGACTCCCACGTAGTCGACCGCGGTTCGTGTCTCGGACCCGGTGGCTTACAACTCACGCTGGGTGCGTGTGCGTGCGTGCCCAAGATCCCGAGAGGAGAATGAAGGAGAAGGGATTGCGGCATGACCATCCCCCCTGGGGGGTGATTTCTCGCTTTCTGTCTCTATGTCTCTCTCTGTCTGTCTGGCGAGCGAGCGCACGCACCCTATAGCTAAAAACTTCTCCAAAAAAAAAAAAAAAAAAAAAAACTATTCCACCTAATGTTTATTCTGGAAAAGAAGATGTGTAATACACAGTGAGAAGAAATGGTATATTGGAGTGAAGAAGGAAGGGGTGATAATAAAGAAAATTATGCTTGCATTGCTTTATGAAGCCAGGAGCAGAATTTTCAGTTCAGCCATGCCATGTCTTTTAGTGACATCCCTATATGAAAGGGGCACAAACACCAGATATATTGTGGTTGCTCTGATGGCTTTGGGGTTTGATTGTATTTCTGTAGGATTTCTGGACAACAGTGTCATCTATTTCATTTTTAGATAAGTGCTTGGAGTTTTCTAAATAACTAATATTTTTTTCTTGAGAGAGAGATTTTTGTGATAGGGCACATGCGCTTGCCAGAGAGACAGTAAGACAGAAAGTCAGAAATCATCCCCCCAAGGGGGTTTGGCCATGCCACAATTCCTTCTCCTCCATTTTCCTCTTGGGATCTTGAGCGGGCATGCACATGCACTCGGCGTGAGGTTTAAACCACTGCGTCCAGGACTCAAAGCATGATCGACTATGTGGGAGTCTAGTGAGGTAACCATTGTGCCATCTGCTGGCCCCTAAACTTTTTTTTTATGTAATAAGAGGTTATGTCTTCCAATTTGTAGGTAGAAACAGCATTAAGGAGTAATAGAAATAACAGACTGTATAATCAGAAAACCTGACACCCATTATTTCTGAATTTCAGCATACACATCAGCATGAATAATAATATCTGTTTCATTGGGCTGTTGAGATAAAGTGTAATATATTTTGTAAGCCCAGGTAATATGCCTGGCACATAAAAGGCCTTCCATAGCTATTAATTCCTTTGTTTCTCGGTGATATATTAATAGTGTTGGAATTGAGGAAATCCTCATTCTGTTCTAGACTCTTTCTCCTGAAACATGGCTTTGGCAGTTCTAATAAACATCTCGAGCCTCAGTTTTCTTAAATGTAGAATGGGAAGAAGTATCTGCCCAAATGATCAATCAGTAATAGAAAAATTTTGTGGCTATCAATAAAAAAATAATATGCAATACACTTTGAAAATTTTAGAGTACAGAAGACATACAAGCCATTCCCTTTAAAAGACAATATTAATTCAGGCACCAATGTTTCTATACATTTTTTTTTCCCCAAAACACAATAAATAGACACTCAGAAAAGAGGAGTTCTTAAGATTTCATCCTCATATTTTGTTATCACATTTTGCCACATTTATTTTTGGTTATTGTCTAAGTCCATGTGCAAATAGAATTCTGAAGAATTTTTCTTTCTGACTACTGACATTTATTCTTCTGCAAATATTATTGTGGGTCACTGAAAGCTCCTGACTTTCTAAGAAACAACTAGGAAAAACTTGAACCTTCTCCTAGAAAAGGAAAACACATAGTGGTAAGAAGATTGGGAGTTTTGTTAGTGAATAAAAATAAGTAGAACATTTTACATTTAAGAAAAAATGAAAGTATTTACCAAGGTTACATGAAAGTTAGTAAATATTGTTCAAAAATTACATTGTTCCAATTTAAATTTTTTAAAAGGCAATACTTAGCTTAAATACTACTTGGCAGAATAAATGTGCTTGAGTGGCAGATTTTCTTTTTATTTTACCTTTGATAATTCCACCAGATTTGGAAAAGAAAGATTGTGACAGTTATTGTCATTAAGACTATTTCTGAGCAATAGAACTACTCTGCCAACATAGAGGAAACACACCACATCACTGACCATCGTTCTAAAAAGAGGAGTTTGCCCTTTTTTTCTAAAATGAAATTATATCTAAACATTTGAAAAAGGTCGATGTACTTCTCATAAACCCTTAACTTCTTCTTGAAATTGAATTAACTCATGGCATTGCCTCATGTAATTGTTCCTCAGTCACATACATGAGCTTTGTGCTGATAACTGGAGAGTCTGGTACAATGCTTAGATGTACTTGGCATGAGTGTCTGGCTCTAGGATGGGGCTGCTTGCCTCCCTGCAACCTGGATTGGAACATGAGGGTTTTATTCCCCAGCCATATAGGCAGAAAATGAGGAAGAACAATTTACCAGTTATAGCAACAAAGCTGTTGAGGTAGACAGAAAGTAATTAGTTTTTAATGATCTTTTGGAAGTCCCATGAATAGACTGATTTCTGTTTTGATCTTGCTGGAATTAATAGCTGCTTTTGAGTGTTTAGTCCCACTTCTGCATGCATTGTTTCTCCATTTCATGGTCTGGCGCTCCTGAAGTTAAGGTTTTACTTGGCCCATTGTTCCATATTGTAAGGCTCTGCCTAGTGTTTTTCTGTTCTTCAGCTTTAAACATTGTTGTGGTGTTTTCCTTTCATTTCTATAGCTGTTTCCTCTTGGGAATTTGATGTGGCTATTATCACCTCTACTGGGCTAACTGCCAAATTGGAGGTTCTTAGTGAATTCATTTCTCACTAAGACAGTAAGACAGGCTCTGAGCTCCTTGCGAAGAATGATTTCAGCCCTCTCCTGGTTGTAGCTCTAATTTTTCCTTCACTTCTTTTTGAAGTATGTGTTATTTAGAACCAACTAATGAGACTACAGGAAGCAGTTTATATGGTTGGAAATGCTGTTAAGACTAATAGGTTTTTCTCCCAAAAATAAATAAGAGTTTTCTTGTCCCCAAAGCTTTGCAGACAATGACTACATTCCCCCATTTTTGTACAAACATTGTCACTAGCTCCTCTTTTCCTTGTCAGATAAATGTCAACTTTCTTCCATTGTGATTCCCTCTTCTCATCAAATTCCCACTTTTCTTTGTTGGGAAAGTAGCATAGGCTTACAATATTTTAATTCTTTTTTTTATTTGTTTGTTTGATTTTGGTCAATCAACCCATGCATGTATATTTTTACAACTAAGTTCTTAAGAAGTTGCGGAAGAGGAAATAAAATAAAAGGCAGTCAATTTCCCCCTAACTAGACACTTTTAACATTTGAAATAGGCTCCTGATTTTTCTACATATTTATATATATTTTTAAGAATTATTATTTTTTTAATTTAATTTGTCCAGAAATGGAGGCGGGGGGGGGGGGGGTGGGGGAGAGAGAGAGAAAGTTTGAAGGCAAATTCACCAGGTCTGGGACTTTAACCATGGTTGACCATGTGGGAGTCCAGCACCCTTAACCACCATGCCACTTGTAGGCCCCCATAATTATATTTTTTGATGCGATTTTTAATATTTTATTTATTTCTCCCATGAATAAGTGAGAAAGAAGAGAGAGAGAGAATGTGTACCCCTAACAGGTTCTTGACACCACAATTCACTCCCAAACTTGGGCAAGCCTGGATCATGGGCCAATGTATACCCAGCATACTCAGGGTGGTGTTTCTGGCCTTGAACTGGAAACTTTCCTATATGGGATTACCGCTCAGAGCATCACATTTTAACTATGCCACCATCCAGCCACTATATGACTTCTTATGCAGTTATGCTTTAAAATTATTTTTTGCTTAATTTAAGGTGATCATCTTTTCATGGCAGTAAATACAGATCTCAATCATAAGTTTTAAAGACTATCAGTAAAATTTTGTATCTCTATGGTTGTGAGCATTAGAGTGGCTATAAGAAGGAAGCAAGTGTGATTTGAAAATAGTAAGAGAAGATCAAATAAACAGCACTTTCTGTTTTTCTAGAAAATAGAAATGATAAGAAATGGGTTTTACAAGGTTAAAAGAAATGATTCCTGGTGAGTCAACAAATTTTAAGAAACTGATTTTCTCTCTTTTTATTATTTACTTTTTTTTACATTCAATTTCTGAGTATCTTTACAGAATAAAAAATGAATTTTCCCAGCATGAATACTGGGGAAATATTAGACCAAAGATCTTACCATACACATTATTATCAACAGATAATTATCCATTTTCGTGCCTGTTAAATGTTGTGTTTCTTTCTTCCTCTTCATTCTCTCCCTACTACCCCACTGTTTTCCACTGTCCTCTCCTCCAGAGTTTCTAGTGTCCATAAGTTGCTCTCCAAGTTTTTATAATTTCTAATTTTTCAGTTTCTGCCATAGAGTACAGACATTTGATATATATTAAGTGCGGACAGACAATTTCTTTCCTTTTTAAATTATGCCAGAAGGCATACACACTTGCCAGAGAGAGAGAGAGAGAGAGAGATTGAGAGAGAGAGAGAGAGAGAGAGAGAGAGAGAGAGAGAGAGAGAGGAAGCAGTCCCCTGTGGGGGATGGTCACACTGCAATCCCTTTTCCTCCATTCTACCCTAGGGATTTGGGACTTGCAGCCTCTGGGTCCAGGACTCAAACTGCAGTCAGCTATATGGGAGTCCAGTGCCTTAAGCACCACACCACCTACTGGCCCCACAGAGGTGTGTTTTTAAACTGATTAGTCCAGGAGTCAAACTGGGCGGGCAGTCATGTGGGATCCAGCCACCTTAACCACCATGCCAACAGCTGACCCCTGAATTAATTTTTTTCCTTTCCTTTTTTACCCCCCTTTTCCTCCCCCCCCCCTTTCTTTTTCTTTCTTTTGAAGATTTGGGACATTTAATTTATTCTTACAATTGAATATTGAAACAACTACAAATTCAGATATAGTTAAGTGTGAATTTGCATTTTGGAACTTGATTCCATTAGGATTGAGATGCTGAATCTTTTTGACCTGTCCCTTGCCACTCCTCACCCCACAGACAGAAGAAAGTGAAAAAAGGAGCGTGTGGAAAAATGTAGAAGATAAAATGCAGGAGATAGAATGGAAAAAGAGATGGAGAAGTCTGGACTGGCAGATTGGGAGAAGCCATAAGAGAGAAAAGCTGTGGGGGGCTTTGGTATATTTACAACCAACATTCTGTTTAGCACCAGGCACCCAGTGGAGAGAAGGAAATTTATCCTTGTCACAAACCTGGCTGCTTTGCTTCTCCTGCTGCCAGGCATTTTGTTTGCAAAAGAAAGGGCTACCCAGGAATGTAAGGAGAAGACGGGAGGGGGAGGGAGGGGGAGGGAAGGTGGCCAGTGCCCTAGTCAATTCCAGCAGCCATTTCTGGGTTTTATTTCAACCTTGTCACTTTCCTTACCTCTGTGTCTATTTATGACTCCTTTTTGCTTTTCATTTGTTTTTTGTATAGTTGAGTATCTCTAGCTCTCTATCTCTTCCATTTAGCTAAGCATAGTACTTTACAAATTTTTGTTTACACTCATAACCATGTTTTATAAGATGCTATCATTTCCCCCACCCCTAAATTTTTTACCTTCCAAAGATCAAAATCTCCTGATACTTTAAAAAATGAATCTCCAGTCTGGTTGAAGATTCAAGTTATTCTATCATCTCTGTGGTTTTCATGGTTCATTGTGTTGGAAAACAAAATTTTAGACAAACCCATTTGTGTGTGTGTGTGTATGTGTGTGTGTGTGTGTGTGTGTGTGTGTGTCTAGATTTTTGCCTTAGGGCACGTATTCTCACCAGAGAGAAAGAGAGAGAGAGAGACAGAGACAGTGAGAGGGAAAGTGAGAAATCACCCTTCGGGAAGATGGCAATGATGAAACCTCCTCCATTCTCCTCCCGGGATCTTGGGCCTGCAAACACATGTGCCCAGCATGAATTTCAAGTCACCAAGTTTAGTACTCAAACTGTGGTTGGCCATATGGGAGTCCAGTGATGTGACTGCTACGCCATCTGCTGATTCTGACAAACCAAAAAAAAAACCAATTTTTTTTTTTTTGAGAGAGATTTTCAGCATAAGATGCATGCACTTGCCAGAGAGACATAGACAGAGACAGAAAGTAAGGAATCACCCACCACTCAAGGGGAATGGCCATGCTGCAATCCCTTCTTCTCCATTCTCCTCTTGGGATTTTAGGCACATACACACATGAACCCCACATGAGTTTCAAGCCACAGGGTCTGGGACACAAAATGTGGTTGGCCACATGGGAGTCAAGCAACATAACCATTATACCATCTGCTGGTCCTAAGCAAATTTTTAACAAGAGTTTATATGAACAAAGGATGATTGACTTGAATTGGGCACTTTCCAGGAAAATGGTTTTGAGCAACTTTAGGGTAGCCTCATGGTCATGGGGAATTTAAGTTTGTCAAAGGAGAAAGTGACATACAAACATGAAAGTAAGGGAATATGGTAGAGAAATAATTGGGTTGGTTACAGCTAGATGGTAGGCTGCAGGAACAGCCTAAAAGGTGGGCTTCCTGTGATTGAAGTGTGGCTAGTGTGATTGGCTATCACTTACGAACCAGCTCAGGAAAACAGCCCACATGTACAATTTTGGTTTATCCGTAAGAATCCAAGTGTGGGAGTACAGTGGCCATTTTAGGTCAAAATAGTTTAATTTGACATTTGCAGATCTCTTGTTGGATTATTATGTTTATTTATTTATTTTTTTAATTGTCAGAAGGCATGTGTGCTCACCAGAAAGAGAGGGAGAATGCACATCCCATGGGATATGGTCACTCTACCATCCCTGTTCCATTTGGGCCATTCTGTTGGTGTTGAGGGCATGCCCACACATGGGGCTGGCAATCTTTCAGGCCCCTGGGTCTGGGATTCCATGTATTCAGCCATATGTAATCTAGCTTCCTTAACCTCTAGGCCATGGAACTGGCCCACACAGGATTATTTTATTCCATAACTTTCATTTCACTATGCATTTTATTTCACTATGCATATCATCTATCACTGAATCCTGGAGGGCCTCACCTTCACAAAAAGGGCCAATGATTACTTCATTTCATGCCAGTGACTAAGTCTGGATGTACCTCATGCCAAGTGTGCATCTCTCTGGTAACCTTTGGAATAATTTGGAATTTTGGCACTTTTTCAAAATAAGGAAGGCATAGAACAATTTTCTATTGTTTTTACGAACTCAACCTCATTCATAATCTAATGTTTTGGAAATTTCCCGAATTTCCCAGGAGAAGTTGCCTAGTTTTAATCAAGTCAATTAGTATTTCTCATCATAAGACACATTTTTGTAACAAACTGGCCTACTTGCTTCAGGAAGAAAAGTAGTGGCAGCATGAGGCAGTGGATTCAAATTCCAGCTCTATCTTCTTTTAGCAAAATGATCTTATAACTGTAATTTTGTTTTCTCATATGCTTAATTATGATATAATAGTAGTCACCTCACAGTATTCTTGTGATGACTAAATGACATTTTATATATGCTTGGTACGTTATTCATGATAGTAACTACTCGTATTATTACATTGTTTATATATTATAATAATATATAGCATATAAATACATTTAATTATATATTAATATAAATGACTTAAACAATATAATAATTATATACATACATAATTTTATTTAAAAAATTTTTCAGAAGGTGGGACCAGCATATGGTGTAGTGTTTATGTTGCTGGACTCTCAAAAGATTGACTGCAGTTTGAGTCCCAGACGTGGCAGCTTCAAACTCACGCAGGGTGCGTGTGCGTGCATGCCCAAAATCCCAAGAGGAAACTGGAGGAGAAGGGATTGCAGCATGACCATCCCCCTGGGGGATGATTTCTTACTTTGTGTCTCTCTGTCTCTCTAGCAAGTACATGTACCCTATAGCAAAAATCTCTCTAAAAAAAAAAAATGCCAGAAGGTGCATGAACTTTTTGGAGAGAGACAGAGAAGAAGCAAAAATGCACCCCCGGTGCCCCCCATGGGCAATGGTCATGCCATAAATCCTTGTCCATTTCTCCCTCCTTTTGGAATTTTGGGCATGCATGCATGCACATGTGCCCAGTGTATTTTTCAAGTTGCCAGATGTTAAATATTTGAATTGCACTGTTGGCCATGGGTGATCTAGACACCCTTAACTACCAGGCCATAGGCTGACCATATATTGTTTAAGTCCTGGACTTGGTAGTTTGTTTTCTCACTTTCTGTCTCTCTCTCTCTCTCACTCTCACTCTGTCCCTCTTTGGTCAAATTAAAATAAATAAAAAAATAAAGCTAAATAAAATAATTCTTTAAATAACAATAATTATTGAACAGAATGCCAAGATGTTTATGTTCTTTTTAGGGGTTAAAATGATCAGATATTAATCATCTGGAGAATACCTAAAGTGCAAAACTATGCTATTAAGTACTAAGCTATGGTAATAATCAGATTTTCAATTGTAGGCACTCGTGCTAAGGAAAGGTGTTTGTGTACCAACAGACAGGAATAAGACTCCCTGAAGAGGTAAGGACTGAGTTGGGCCTGGAAGTGTGGAGAGAATTCAGAATATGCAAACGGGAGTTTAAGATTTAAGAATAAGGAGATTGGGAAAGAAAAGTATGAGTAAGCATATAAAAAATGTAGGGCTTTGGAGCTATTTTTCTATATTTATTTCTTCTTTCTTTTTACCCTATTATTGGTCCTCACTTACTAAATGTTATTTAATTTTTTTTTAGCCATTACCCGTGCCAAAATAATAAATATGCTTATAATATCATATTGCTTTAAATTCTTAAGAATCCTGGTTTACTATTCATTCAAATTACTATGGGGCTGAAAGTACACCATTCTGATATTAATTCTAGGAAGCTATGTTTGCAAAAGTGCTGGTATTATAGAAAAATTAAAAGGATTTATATTCCTTGGGAAAAACTGCATTCCACTGACCAGTAAATGCAATTTAGTGCTGTGATGGCGGTCCTTCCATTCATTAAAGAAGTCCTGTTGAGTGGTCAGCTGTAGTAAGGTACAGTGCTACTAGAATGCTCTGTTTCTATAGTTATACCTTGTCCTCCATTCTTGTTTATAGTCACAGCGGCGTAGGAAGCTGTGACAGTAGAGATTTAGAGGAGTCGCTGAGGGAGTAAGGGGGCTGCTAAGGATTTTACAAATGAAGCAGTTTAAAAATACAAACCAGATTTTCTCGTAATGCAAGATTGGGGAGTTTTTTTTTGTTTGTTTTTTGTTTTTGTTTCTTTTTTAATTCTGAGATCATGTGATGCTCTCTATAGAATTTAGAGAGGTAGAATTAAACTGTACCTAGCAGACTGGACCCATAACCTACTAGTTGGGGGAGCCAGATCCTATATGGTCGACTGTAGTTTGAGTCTTTGCCATAGTGGCTAGGTACATGTCCAAATCCTGACAAGATGGAGGAATGGAGGAGAAGGGATTATGGTGTGATCAGGCATCATTGAGGAGTGCTTTCTCTCTCTCTGATGAGCGCACATGCCACTTAACAATTAAAATTTAATTTACATTAATTTAATTTAGTTTAAAAAAATACAAAAGATACCTAGCAACCTACTCATTTCATTCTCACTCCTGCTTATCGTCCTGTGGACTTTTCAGTTAGCCTGGCATGGCTGGAGCCTGGCCAGTCAGGCCGTGGGAGCTCTGCTGAGATCACTTCTCAGCTGGCAAAGGCAGGATGGCTTCCCTCAATGCTAGTGTATCAGCACTAATTCAGAAATAATAGAAAAGATCCCAAATGCCTTTTTTAGCCCCTTAATTAAATATTTATGTGATCTATTTGATTATATGCACTTTTCCAAAGCATTTTCTTTCCCATAAAAGCCACTCTGATGAAAGGTTCCCCTGGTTGTCGTGTCTGGGCATCACTTGGAAGCACATCCGAAGGGGCAATAGCTTAGTGAGCTTGAAACTAAGCAAACGTAGGCTGCAGTTTTGTCTTCCTCCTTATGGCTTGGAGTGAGTTTTTTTTTTAACACCTTTAAGATTGTGTTCTCCCTTATAAAGTAAGGATGATAATAATTTAAAAAATATATATATAGATGATAGGTGGAGCCCTGAAATGTAGTGATTAAGTACTTTTGTTGGAAACTAGATCCCACACAGCCAAATGCAGGTCTTATCCTGGCTTCGGCCGGGTCTATGTGTGTACATGCTCAAACTCCAGACAGGAAAGAGAAAGGGAGGAACAGCGATTCTGTGATCATGCCCAACTTGGGGGTGTTTTTCTCTCTGTCTCTCTTGTAAGCATATATGCTCCCTGGCACCTTAAAAAGATGCCTTACGAAAATAAAGATGAAAAGAGTGTGTTTAAGTCATTTTGTGTGAGTAGTTATTATTAATATATAATCACTCACCACTAAATGAAATTGCTAGTAGATAATAATGGTGACTATTCATAAACTATATATGTAGAGATGAGCAATATATTAATATTGTTAATGTGTGGTATCATCTTTAACATTAAAATACATAATGTTAGCTACTACTCTAATTACTATCATCGTCCTTGACTTATTTAAGTTTTATAAGAATAAGTTTCCTCATCTAGAATATGCGGATATTACTTATAAATGAATGGTATGAACTACATCCAGATGTGTTATAAAAACTAGATGACATACTGGCTGTGGCTGTGCTTTACAAACCAAAAAATAATTATCATTGCAAAGATGAAAGCAAGTAGACAGTACCTGGTAGCGCTTCTGACCAGAATCTGTAAGATAGCATTTTGGCAAGTGGTAATCTTTTGAGAGGGTCAATGTTTATAGAAAGCCAGAAAAACAGTTTAGAAGGAAGCAGAATATTTTGTCCAGAAAGATTGGTTAAGCTGGTGGCACAGCGATGACACAATTGGACCCACATGGGGAAGGTCCTGGGTTCACATCGAGGGCCCTCCCTGAGCACGCTGGGTGAACATGCGTGCCCATGATCTGGGCTGGTTAAGACTGGGAGTGGATCTTGGGGAACCAGCAGTTAGCGTAGTGGCTAACTCCCACGTAGTCGACCGCGGTTCGCGTCCCGGACCTGGTGGCTTAAAACTCATGCTGGGCGCGTGTGCGTGCGTGCCCAAGATTCCGAGAGGAGAATGGAGGAGAAGGGATTGTGGCGTGACCATCCCCCCTGGGGGTGATTTCTCGCTTTCTGTTTCTCTGTCTCTCTCTGTCTGGCGAGCACACACGCCCTAAAGCGAAAACCTCTCAAAAAAAAAAAAAAAAAAAAAAAAAAAAGAAAGACTGGGAGTGGATCTTGATATGAAGATCCTGTTAGGGGTATCTTTCTCCTCTCTCTCTCTCGGGAGAAATAAGAAAATAAACAAAACAGAAAGGCTATCTAAACAATTTAAAATTTTATTTCCTTTGCCTGGAAAAGCCATCTTAACTTTAGCATTGTCACTGCTATGGACTCCCACTAGTGTTCTATTATACAGAATTACCCTTTTTCTAAGAGAATGATTTTGGTATGAAATAACATGTTTTTTTCTTCTTTATAATTCTGTTAGGATAAACTAGGCTTGTACATTTTAATTACATGGTTCCTAGAGTGAGGGTTGCTGTTGGATTTGTTGGTCAGGGATCAGGGGTGTCAAACGTTTTGCAGTGCGCAGAACTATGCTAGTTCTCTCATCCACAGGGAATTTATTCTAAGACCCTCAGGGATGCTTGAAACTGTGGGTAGAACAGAGCCCTATACTCACTATGTGTAGTTGTGTGTGTGTACACATACATATACATATTTTGTAGAAGTTTTTTTCTTTTTTTATTTTTCCTTGTTAATTTGCCAGATGGCAAATGTGCATGCCACAGACATCAGAAAAGCAGAGAAACAGAGAGAAGAAGAGAGAGAAAGCACTGTCCATAGGGAACAGTCACACCTCAATTCCTTTCCCTCTTTGTCTTCCTCCTTTTGTGATTTTTGAGCATGGACACACACACAGCAGTTCACTGTGTTTCTCAAGGCTTGGTTATGTGGGATCCAGCTCCTTAACCACTAAACCATTGGCTGGCCCCCTTTTCTCTACTTTCACAACATAAGAAAGACAGGTTTCTGTGACCAAATGTGTGGAGTTCCAACCCCCCCCCCCCACACACACACACACATACTAAGCAAACAATTTATTCTGTAGTGGATACCACTGGTGTCCTCTAACGTAATTTTATTCTGACACCATCTACCTATCTACCTGGAGATGGAGTCAGATCACACAGGTTGTGTACTCAGCCCCCGGGAATTTTCCCCCTGCTCCCTAACTGCAAGCCCAGGATATTTTACTTGTGCTTCTGACTAACCAGCTATAAATCAGGATTCTCATCTCCCTCTTGGATTCAAGTAATTTGTTCAAGTCACTTACAGGACTCAGGGAAACATTACTTACATTTCCTGGCTTATTATAAAGGATATTACAATGCATACAGATGAAAAGATGCATAGGGCAAGCATGTGGGAAGGGGTGTGGAGATTCCATTCCCTCTCTGGCTAAGATGACACCTTCTAGGGATCTCTATGTATTCAGTAACTGCTCTCAGAGCCCTGTTCTTTTGGGTTATTCTAGAGGTTTTATTACACAGGCACAGTTAACTGAATGGGCACTGGTGACATCCATCCCTCCCTGAACGTTTGTGGCAGCTGAGACTCTAATCCTGCCTTGGTCTTTTTGGTAACCAGCTCCCATCCTGAAGCTACCTAGGAACTGTCAGGCATGAGTGAATTTATCAGCATACAGAAAGACATTGGGCTCTTTAAAAAACATTTATTTAAATTTATTTATTTACAGTCATTCATTGTACATCATTACAGTATACAAAATGAGATTTTCTATCCAGAGTACACTGTATATTGGTTCAGTCAAGCACATTAACATATATGTTATCATCAACAATTTTCCATTTCTTGTTTCCTGTATGTTTTGCTTTTTTTCCTCATCCTTGATTCCCTATCTCTTACCCTCTGTCATCTCCCATTTTCCTTCTACACTGTCTCTGGTATCTATGTTTGCTTTCTATACTTCTTCCCCCACATTTGAATGAGTCACTAAAGATCTTATTTAATCTAAATATTTTCATAGCAAGCACAGCTGATATATACATTTCCATGAACACAAGTCCAACTTTAGGCATAAGCCTCAGTGAGTAGAATGAACATCCTATAAGGTAGCACCCAGCTGGGGCTATATATCTTACTGCAGTCATCGAATAGGTATTTTTAATGCATTTTTTTTTTTTATTCCAAGAAAAACAGTTTAGAAGTGGCATGCTAGGACATGGGGACAAAAACTAGATATATATTTCACAATATCACACCTATGATAAAATTAATTTACACATTAGGTAAATTAGAAGATTAACAGTAAATAATAAAATAGAAAAATTGTAATAATATACTGTAAAAATTATGTGAATGTGGCCTCTCTTTCTTTTTCACACTCACAATATCTTATTGTTATGAACTGTACCCACCTATTTTTGCATCAAGGTTGACCTCAGATCACTGAAACCTCAGAAAGTGAAACCATAATGGGGTACCACTGTATACAACTGAAGAATTTACACAAGTAGTTTTTTATAATATGATGTGTTACATTTGAATCTTTGATCCATGTTTAGTTGATCTTTGTTAATGGTGAAAGAGAGTGATCCAGTTTCATTTTTCTGCAGGTGAATATCCAGTTTTTCTAGCACCATTTGCTGAAAAGACTTTCTTTTATCCACTGTACTGTCTTTTGCCCTTTGTCAAAAATCAATTAGCTTTATGTTTTGGGGTTTATTTCTGGATTTTTTTTATTCTGTTCCATTGATCTACATATCTCTTTTTGTGCCAGTATCATGTTGTTTTGATTATCACAGCTTTGTGAAATATTTTGAGGTCCAGTAGTGAGATGTGTTTATGGTTTCATGTGTGTTGAACCATCCTTGCATCCCTAGCATAAAGCCTACCTGGTAATGCTGTATAAACTTTTAAATGTGCTATTAGTTTTGATTTGCTAATATCTTGTTGAAGATTTTTGCATCTATTTTATCAGAGATATTGGTCAATAGATTTCTTATTCTTCATTTTTTTATATCTCCTTGCGTGTTTTTAGTATTAAAGTGATGGAGGCCTCATAGAATGAATTTGGGAGGATTCTTTCCATTTGTATCTTTAGAAATAGGAGGAGAATTGGGGTTAGTTCTGCTTTAAAAGTTTTGTAAATTCAGAAGTGACACCTGGGGGTCAATTGGGACCAGGGTTTTCTTTGTGAGGATATTATTACTGATTCAGTCTCATTTGTTATTGGCCTATTCAGGTTTTCTATCTCTTTCTCGTTCAATCTAAGTACATTATATGTGTCCAGATATTTGTGCAGCTTATCTAGGTTTTCTAGTTTGTTAGCCGTGTAGGTGCTCATAGCATTCATTCATGATCTTTTGTATTTCTGTGATATCTGTTCTAATATACCCTGTGAAATTACTGATTTTATTTATCTGATTCCTTCTCTATCTTCTAGGTTAGTCTACCTAAGGGTTTGTTGATTTCTTTTTTATCTTCTCAAAAAAGCTAGCTTTTTGTTTCATTGATTTTTTTTGGTTTTGTTTTTCTCAATTTTATTTATTTCTGCTCTAATCGTTATTATTTTTCCCCTCTAGTTTTTTTTGTTGTTGTTGTTGTTGTTGTTATTATGGCTTTTCCAGCTCCTTGAGATGTGTCACTTATTTATTTATTTAGTTTATATCTTTTCCATCTTTCTATTTTTTTCCTTGTAAGTACTAATTGCTATAAACTTCCCTTTGATGAGTGCTTTCACTGTGTCTCAAAGATTATGGAGAGTTGTGTGTTCAATATCTTTGGTTTTAATACATCTTTTGACTGTAATCTTAATTTATTCATGTGTTTTGGAGTTGTTAGTAAGTAAATTGTTCAGTTTCCATGTATTTGTTTATTTCTAAAGGCTCTTTCTGTTGTTGGTTTCAAATTTAATTCCATGTATGCTCTAGAAAGATGATAGACATAGTTTCTATACTTCTAAATTTGTAGAGGCTTATTTTGTGCCCTAATAGGTGGTCAGTCTTTGAAAATGATCCATGTGGGGCTGTGAAAAATGTGTATTTTATGTTTGTTGGATTAAACATACTCTACATGTCTATCAGGGTCATTTGGTTCATGGTCATTTAGCTTCTTTGTTTATTTATTTATTTTTTTTGTCTATATTACCTATCTGGTGATGACAAGTAATATAGATAGAATTTTGAAATTTTCAAAAATTAGTGTGCTGCTATCTATCTCTTTTAATCTAGCAATATCTCTTTTATATATTTGGGTGTACTAGTGTTGGGTGTGTAAATATAAGTGTTATATCCTTTTAATGGAATAATCCTTTTGATACCATATAGTGTCCTTCTTCATTTCTTTTTACAGTTTTTACTTTAATGGCTATTTTGTCTGATATTAGTACTGTGACTCCAGCTTTTGTTTGCTTCTGGTTGCATGACTTTTTTCAGCCCTTCACCTTCAACCTAGTATGTCTTTATCAATGAGAGGTGTTTCTTGTAAGCAGTACATGAAAGGTTACTGTTTCTTTGTGTATTAATCCAATCTTGTCTTTTAATTAGAAAATGTAATCCATTCTACGTTATCAATATGTGTAGACTTATCCCTGTTTTTTTTTTTCTTGGTTAGTCATTTTCTTAGTTGTTTTGTATTTTCTTATTTCTAGTTGTCTCCCTTTAATTTTCCTGATGTAGTAGTCCCTTAAGTATTTTTTGAAAAGCTGGTGTAGGTGAATTCTTTAAGTTTTTTGTTTTTCTGGAAAGGATTTTATTTCTACTTGCCATTTGATGGATAATCTTTCTGAATATAGTATTCTTGGCTAATTTATTTTTTCTTCGACTTTTAGATATGTCTTCCCATTTCTTTTTTGCCTGCATTGTTTCTGTTGGGAGATCAGATTAGTCTTATGGGCTAACCTTTATAAGTAATGACATTTTTCTCTTGCCATTTTTATATTATCTTTGAATTTTACCAATTTGCCTGTGATATACCTTGGAAAGGATCTTCTTATTTTTAATATAGTGGGTGTTCTCTGTATTTCTTGGATCTGTATATCTATATGTTTCTCTAGGTTTGGGGAGTTTTTGGAAAGTATTTTATTAAAGAGATTTTCTATGCCTTTACCCATCTCTTCACCTTTTGGAATACCCATTGTATAGCTATTTGGTTGTTTAATGGTGTCTAAAGTTTCCCGTATGTTGTTTTTATTTCTAATTGTTATGTTTTTTATTCTTTTTGTTGGCTTAGACTAAGTCAGAGGTTTTGTTTTTAAGGTCAGAAATTATTTTCTCTGCATGGTATGATCTGCTGTTAATACTTAAGGGAGAGATTTAGATTTTCTGTTTTCTATTCTTCATCTCCAGGAGTTCTGTTTGATCCCTTTTCAAGGTATGTATATCTTTACAGATTTTCTACTTCATGTCATGGAATGATTTTCTCGTTCCTGGAATTGATTGTTTTCTCTTGTATCTGATTGAGTTTTGTTATGATGTTTATTCTGAACTCCCCAAGGGCTGACATAATGGCCCTTGGTCCCAAGTGCACCTTTAGCAAAGTGCTCAAAGAGGGGCTGGAAGCTAATCACATCTTACAGATCAGAATAGAGCTTGTATAACCTGTGCATGAGACAGTTCATGGAGGTGCAGAAGTGATGCACTGTTGGTGGCATTAGGTGGGGCAAGTAGCAGTGCCCCTGGACTTGAGTCTGAAGGAATGAAGAGTACAGGCCTATATTGCCCACCAGACAGGGGGTGGTGACTGAATTCTTTATACTTTGTTGAGAAGGGAGTGGTCTCTTTTGAGTCTTCTGCTCTCACTGGCTATGGAGTCTCAATCATAAATGGAGCTCCATCTGCTGGTCAGCATGCAGGAGGGTGCAGCAGTCTTGTCACTTGGGGTGGGGTTGGTATGGGAGGTCTAATTTTTTTTTTCCTGAAGTTGTATGCTTGTACACTTTTTTACAATGTATGTTAGCTCCATTGCCAGTCTTGTTCTTATGTGGGTGGGGAGTGCTACTAGAATCCATGGTGGGAGTCTGGGGTTTAGAGATTCAGAGAAGAGTTTCTCTCATTTCCTCTTTTTTTTTTTTTTTTTTGGAGAGTTTTTTGGTTTTTTTTTTTTTTTTTTTTGCTATAGGGCGCGTGCGCTCTCCAGAAAGACAGAGAGATAGAAAGTGAGAAATCACCAGCCCCAGGGGGGATGGCCACGCCGCAATCCCTTCTCCTCCATTCTCTTCTTGGGATCTTGGGCACGCATGCATACGCGCCCGGCGTGAGTTTAAGCTGCCAGGTCCGGGGCTAGAACCGCGGTCGACTACATGGGAGTCCAGCGACATAGCCATTACGCTAACTGCTGGCCCCCTCTCTCACTTCCTCTTTTGGAGGGAATTTGGGAGTTCCTCTGGAGATTCACCAACTTCAGATGGTTTACCCCTTTTTACATTTCCCAGTAGAAATTATGTGTACTAGAAGTTCTTGCCATCATTTTCTTGTGCTTTGTCAGGCTCACCTCATACTTCGGTTGGCATATGAGGCGTTTATTGTCCTTTATTTCCAGAAAGTTGATAGGGTGTGTATTTCTAGTTGGCCATTTTGATCAACTGGAACTAGTTTTTCTATCAGCTATGATGCCCAGGAGACAAGCTTAATCAAGTGGATTGGTTTATGCTTTTTGTACCTCTTCCCTGACCCCAGATAAACAACTAGATACCCTAGCATGGCTTAAAATGTTAGTGTCTCAGTGGTCATTAAAAGACTGCGTATCACTGTTTCAAGGTTTTTGTACCTTTCTACACATGATATGATATATTAGGTTTCTCTGAGCAAACTTTTACAAAGAAAAGTTCTGCTCCTTGAATCTGACTGAGTGGTACTTTACAAAGATTATTTTTCAAATCAGTTTCTTTAAATTGTAGTCCCATTTTCCCGTGGTGTACTTTGATACAACAATTACAGAACTGGGATCTGTTATGGACATGATTGACTGGAGTCAAAACATCAAATCAGATTTTTTTAAAGCAGGCACTTTTATTCACCAGGATTATTAGTTCTTACTCCCTATATATAAGCTTTTAAAAAATTATTATTTTTCCTTGTGGCATTTGTATTCATATCAGGGTTGTTTTCTTCTTCCTTATTAAAATCTGCTTTTGTATATTGTTAATGTACATAAAGCACATCAGACGTGCACTAGTGCTTTTCAATTAGTAATTAAAACACTACGAAACCCTTTGAGAAAGAACTATACAATTTTCTTGTTTTTGTTTAAGAACTTTCAGTTGTCAAGTACCTCGCCTAAGATCTCTTAAATAGGAGGGTTAAAATAAGAACTAAACATGCTCAAATCCTAGTTACTTGGCTTTAATTTTTTTTTTCTTTTCCTTCCTTCATCCCTCCTTCTCCCACTTTTTCTTCCCTCTGTTTCAAAGAACTTTGTACCCTCTTTCTATACCTTACATGAAATTGTTATTTCTCATTTTATTTTTACTATAATTATTACCTTAGCCTAAGGGTTCAGAGTCAAGCTACTGGTTGTTAATTTAGGTCAGAATGAACATTGTGGGATCTGCCCAATCTTTATCTCACTTCAACCTTGTGTTTCTTGCATTCTGAGTACTCTCTCATCAATTTCTTGAAAAAAAAATTACTGCCTCCCACCTTCTCCTACCCCTTTATACATTCTTGTAATCTTTTCTTAGTAAGATGATTTCTTCTCTTTCCCTTTTTCCTTCCCTTCTCCTCATCTTCCACTCCTCTCCTTTCTTTTTCTCCTCTTTCTTTTAATTAAGGCAACATGTATTTCAATTTTGTTTGGTTCTTTTGGGGGACAGAGTAAGTATATTGATGGGGTATGTGTCCTCACACAGAAAAGTTAAAGCTTCTACTTGAACAAAACTTCATTGCCTTCTGAAATGCAAATATCAATAGAATTGTTGCAGATTTGCTCATTTTGGAATCATACAATTTCAGCGAATAATTAAAAAAAATATCAAGCCAAAAGGTTACGGTTTTTTATACCCTTTAAGGAAAATACATGGTGAAGAAAAGGAAAGTAGACTCAAATACAATTTGGTCTCTAAGTGGGCAAAGAGAATTGTTTTTAACTAGAAAATGTGTTTGAAAAGAAGACCAGACAGTGGTTTGGAAAGTTGGTGCTCTTTGCCCTGGGTGGAATCTAAGGATTATTGGTGTTACAAGGAGAAATGGCAGATCATGGTTTCTAAATGGAGAGATTACTGGAAGACACATGCCTTGGGCTCAAAGAAAACAATGGGGATTAAGTGATTACAATGAATATAGAGAAAGTATTAACCATCTTCCCAGGTTGAATATTTTACAAAGGAAATAAGGACAACTATTTCTCAGGCCAAAGCAGGGAGTGGTGCTAGAGCTGAGGTTGCTTTTAAATATTCCTTCCACATTTGGTACCCAATTCTTTAGACTCAATATATCAGGGGAAAAAATGACAGCAATGCTGATTTAGATATTGTTTTAATGCATCCCATTTTTTGTCTTTCATTAATCAATGCCATTACAGTACAAACTGGGAGAGTACAAATTGGACCTAAAGCAGTTATGGGCAAGAATGTAAGGTTCCTGAACTGGCCTTTAGAAACCAGGTCTGACCCAAAGAATGTGACTGAATTTCTCAGACTCTCAGATACTTCATCTGCAAAACTGAGGAAATGATGCTAGATGTTTTGTACAATTCCAGGGGTCACAAAATTGATGTCTCAAATTCTACAGAAATATTAATTGGGAATCTATTCAGGTTTTTGATGATATTATATCTTAGAAATATCAGTTTAATGTTCATAAATGCTTTCCCTTTAAGAAGGCCATAATATTTATGATATTATTAATACAGACCCTTTTGGGACTACTGATTTTATTTTTAAAAAAGCTAATAACCTTTAATTTAAGGATAATAAAATAAATTTACATATAAAACATTTGAACATTTCCCTACAGTGTGTTTTGATCCAAATGTTGGCAATTCATGGGAATCACTAAGCAAAATGCTTGACATTGAAATAAACTGAAAGTTGTTTGATTTTAATCTGAGGCATTTCATTCAGTTTCAAAATTCCTACAAGATTAAAGCCATGTTTCCATAATGTATATTCAATTGATGTGAAATTTAAATGCATTTTAATGCAACTTACAATGTATAAAACAACTATTTAACTAAGAAAATACTGTCAATTTAAGCATTTCTTTTTAAAAATTTGGGAAAGATTTTTAGTGGTTATGCCTTCCTTATTTAGCTGGGTTAATCTTTTAGTTGCCGAGGGCAGATTGATTTGTTTATAAACTTGTTAAACTAAATCTATGAACAACCACATCACAGATAATAAAGTGGGAAAAGACCACTCAAATTGTTGGTCTGTATCCACTCACCACCTTAATAATGTCTAATTTAACTTTTTAAGCTATATATTCCACATTGCATGTTTTGCACGTTGTGTTTGTAAATGACGTGCTGACAATGATTGTTAACCATGTGTGTGGATGTGGCTGAAAAGACCTGATGTGTGACCAGAATTCCTTTTTCAATGACATACCGAGGCCGGGCTACTGTCAGTGAGTCATTCTCTCAGCATAAACACTTGAGTCCCTATGTGTGGTTTCATGTGCTTGAGGCAGCTTGCCAGATGCCAAACATATTTATTCCACATTGGTGTCACTACTCCAGGGAGTTATGCCACTAGATACTGGCATAAATTAGAAACTTTCTCATGCTGCCTACTACTTTTTTTTTGTTTATTTTGGAGAGGTTTTTGATATACAGCATGAGCACTTGTCAGAAAGTCAGAGAAACAGAAAGTGAGAAATCACCCCCCAGGGGGTATGGCCATGTCACAATCCCTTCTCCTCCATTCTCCTCTCGGGATCTTGGGCACACACCCACATGTGCCTGGCGTGAGTTCAAGTCATCAGGTCTGGGACTCGAACCATGATCGGCAAATGACTTTTTGACGATTTTTGTCTGTTGTAACAGGTTGGAATCTAAAGCTCTCAACTGAGGAAGATGGAAATATGATTTATTCCCCCCGGAATAATTCAGCTTTACTCTTGCGGTCTCACTCTGCCCAGAGGAAACAATGTAATTTCTTCTAGTCCAGTAGCCTCAAATTGATCCAGTTGATTTTTCAGCCAAAATGAAATATCTTAGTTATTTATTTTAAAGTTTGGTCACTGTATAGAAAAGGGCATCTAGAAAGAATTTAAAAAATCTTCAGTGGCATCTGGAATCAAATGGGGAGGCCACCTATAGTCATGGCAATGACACAGGGGCATGGCTCTGATCTATTTGCTGTCCTCCTGGTCCCTACTGGTTATGGCTCACCAGTGCTGGGCTTACCTCATCGCAGCACGTGACTGTCCTTTTTTTCGGAGAGGTTTTTGCTATAGGGTACGTATGCTCACCAGAAAGACAGAGAGAGAAAGAGAGACAGAAAGCAAGAAATCACCCTGGGTGTGGGGGGGATGGCCACGCTGCAATCCCTTCTCCGCCATTCTCCTCTCGGGATTTTGGGCACGCACGCACACGCGCCTGGCGTGAGTTTAACCCACCGGGTCCGGGACTTGAACTGAGGTAAACTACGTGGGAGTCCAGCGACATAGCCATTACTTCAACTGCTGGTCCCTCAGGGTGCTATTTCAAACAGAGAGCTTCTCAGAGAGGTTTCTGATAGAACTAATCTAACAGGGAAGCAGAGGGTCAATAATGAATCGTCAAATGTCCCCAAATTCATGTGAGTGCTTCTCCTTCTGGCAGACTGCTCTGTCCCTGAGATTTTTAAAAGTTTTTAAAATTTATATCTTCCATGAGAGAGACAGAGAAAGAGAGAGGAGGAGAGAGAGACGGTACACTATGTGACCCACCCTGGCCTAAGCCAGCCCAGACTGTGGGCACGCATAGTCATTCATATATGCAAAGAGACCAAAGGACATGAACCTGGGACCTTCCCATATGACTTCAGCATCATGGGGCATTGTGCTACAACTGTGCCACTTCAGCTGGCCCGTCTCAGAGACTTGACTCCTGGGTAAGGAAGAGGAAAGATGGTGATTACCTCTGATACCTGGTCCACTTCTGCCCTTTCTTTCTTTCTTTCTTTCTTTCTTTCTTTCTTTCTTTCTTTCTTTTTTCTTTCTGATACAAAAAGTAGTTTTTAAATTCTTATCTTCTAGGAATTGACTCTGGGTTGTATCCTTTCTTTTCTATTTTAGGGCCTTTAATTATTGACCTTCATTCTTTAAATGTAGTTTTTGCATGTAAAATGTTTAGTCTAGGGAGTTTCAATAAATCACCTTTCTTCTTTAAGAAAGCTCTGCTCTTGTTATATCAAAGGCCTTGCATTCAGGTAGCAGTCTTCTTATAGAAGTAAAATCTCCTATTGTAAAACCGTAAACTGATTGATGACTGCTATTTTTAGCTGTATGTTGGCCTTTTCCCGAAACAATGAACTCTACTGAATTAAGAGTGTGAGAAGATGGAGAAAACTACAGGAAAATTAGGACTTAAGGTTTACTAGAGGTGAATATACATTCATTTATTATTACAAAAACATTATACCCATTGCACCACCATCATCTCTAAGTTGCCACTTTACTATGGTGATTTTTTAGATGGGTCTGATGAAAGGTAGCTAAATTCACATTTGGGTTTCTGCTAATGATAACGTGTTTTGTTTAAAGAACCATTCTAGTCTTTACTTTGCTGTTACTCAGCCATTTTTTCTATTGAGTCTTCATATTTTCTAATTGCAAAATAAAATGCAGATATACGATCACCCTCTCCATGGACACATGTGTCCATTAATGAATTGCCCAGTGAACTTGGGGGTGAAAGCCTTTATAACCTTCACTAGATCGAGAAATAGAACTTTGTTAGCCACCTATAAACCCTTCTATGTGCTCTGTCCCAATTATAATCCCATCCCTTCCACCATATGTATCTATTAAACTATTTGATAAGATAATGATATTAAATCAATTATCCTATGCAATAGGATATATTAACCTGAAACAAAAAAATTCTGACCCACACTTGTCAAGTGAGTAATCAAAAGTCTATTGAGGTGTGAACATGAGGACAGCTGCTCAGGGAAACAGAGGCTTCAGTAAGACTGTCACCAGTGTTTCCCAGGAATGGAGGGTCTGGGGCAGCTTTTATAGGAACAGAAGAAAGAGCCAGGGGAGGGGCAGTAAGAGTCACAAAGTTGTTTTCCAAGAATTTACTACATTTTTTGTTATTTTCAACATATACTTATCATTGGCTAAAGACTCCTTCAGAGTGGACATTTCCTGATCACTAATTTCTTATGATATCTTGACAATGCATGTTCATTAATTTATAGCTTAGATATGTTCAGTTAGCCTTTGGAAAGCTCCCCTCCATTGTTTAAAGACGTCACTATGTTTAGAGCAAGCATAACTGAAGTCTCATGACCACAATCCTTTGGGGCCCAGTAAAAATTTTAAAATGTCTTACAGATAAATTCTCTTTCTACAATAATAGTAATAAACTTATTACTATTAGTTGCAATAATCTAATTTTAACATTGAAATGTCCAACTGTAGAAACTATCATTTAGTCTTGCTCATTATTTAAAATTTGGTAGGTTGTCTGAGACTCTTTTAACCTATGGGTTGCTCCCTCTTTCTTATTATTTTTCTTATAATTTTTTTCTATTGAAGACCGGGTCTGTTTGATCTACAAAGTTTCCCATAGTCTGGATTTTGTTGGTTGCACACTCATGGTGCAGTTTAATATGTTCTTTTGAATTTTTGCATTTTCTGCAAATTGGCAATTGGATCCAAAGGTTGGATCAGACTCTAGTTCAGTCCGTTCAATGAGGTTAGAGGTGGTATTTGGGAAATCTACAGGAAACAACCAATGTCTGATTGTCTCTCTTTTTATAAAGTTAGCAATTGTTGATGTTTAGCAAGAGTGTAACTCTATTATATAATATCCTTGTTAGTGCTACCGTCATACTCTGGATCCCTAATATACATGCAAGGTTTAGAAAATGTCAGTAAATGAGACAAGCATTCCCAAATTGTATTTTATATACACATATACACACACACACACACACACATATATATATGTGTGTGTGTGTGTGTGTGTGTGTGTATATATATATATATATATGTAATATATTATTGTCTAAATGTGTTATACTGACTTTTATGTTTGGTATAAACCATGTTGCCAACACCACATCAAGGTTGGAGAAAATATAGAGCCAAAATTACAAGAGAAAGCAATTTCTCTTGTTTTACTTGCATCTGCTTTTGTGGAAGTTTTTCGTACAGTTTCCTCCCTCTCACCTGTTACTACCGGAAGTCTCTAGACAGTGTCTCATGGAAAACAGTGTTCTCAGCTACAATATGGCATCTTTCAGTCTCTTATTGCTCATCCCAGTTTTGACTCCTTTTGATGATGTCTTCTTTAGAGCATCTGGATTCCAGGGAATGACATTTAGGTGGCCCCTCCCAGTTGCTGCTGTTGCTACTATTATGATGTGCATAACAACTTCCATTGGTGCCCAGAGGCATTCTGCTAATTACTCTCCTAAGTATGTGTTTTCTCTCCTTCTTGCATACATAGACATATAAACTTCAGCCTCTTTTGCAATTGGATGTGACTACATAACTAATTTCTGGACAATGCTTGGTATTTGGAAATGATATGTGACACTTCAGGGAAAGGTGGTTTGCCTCCAAAATGCTCTCTCTCCTTTGTGCTGGCTAGATACAAATGATGATGATGTCATGGGGCAGAGGTCTGTAAACTTGCTCTGCAAAGAGCAATAGCATTAATATTTTTAGGATTTCAGGGTCATGTCTCTGTCACACTACTCGTTTCAGCTGTTACTGTGCATAAGCTGCCACAGACAATGTGTAAATGAATGTGTGATCATGTTTTCATAACACTTTACTTATAACAAGAGGCAGTGGGCTATAGTTTGCTGGTACCTGCTCTAGGGAGTAGCGTAGCCACAAGATACAAAGAGATTCTATTAAATCACTGTATAGAGGAAGGCTGCCTGTGATTGATGGATGTGGTAGGGACAAATAAACTTTTATAAAAAACGTCTTGTTACTGTTGGTTTTTGTGTGCTCACTAGAGACAGTGAAAGAGACAGAGAGAGCACCCACCCCTCCAGGAAGGATGACCACACCACAATACTTTCCTCCATTTTCCTCTTGGGATTTTTGGCACACACACACACACACACACACACACACACACACACATAGATACTTCCAGTGTGTTATTCAAGATGCGGTGTCTAGGACTCGAACGACACAGTCAGCTAAATGGGATCCAGCTGCCTTAACCACCATGCCATCTGATGGCCTAGGGACAAGTAAACTTTTGTGGTGTTTGGTTTATGTATTAGATTCCTAACACTGTCACAATATTGCAAACCGAGGGCCTTGAAACATAGAAATCTATTGCCTTACAGCTCTAGAGGCTAGAAGTCCAAAATAAAGTTGTACTCCGTCTGAAATTGTAGGGGAGAATCCTTCCTGCCTCTTCCTAGCTTTGCGGGTGGCAGATTGAGAGGTGTGCCCGTGTGTTCTTAGTATTTCTGGGCTTCCTGCTGTAATCAATCTCTCTGTCTCTGTAATCACGTTATTCTCCCTGCATGACTATCTGTGTTTTGTCTCCTTATGTAAGGAACCAGTCATAAAGGATTAAGGGACCACCTTAATCCAGTATGACCTAATTTTAATTATATCTGCAAAGACACTATTTCTCCGTGAGCTCATGCTCACAGACATCAAAGGGTAGGACTTCAATGTATTTTTTTGGAGACACAATTCATCCCACAAAAAGCTATTCTATTAATAATTTTGGGGAGATTCATTAACTACTGAAGCCCACTGGCCTATGACCTTATGGGTGGAATGTACTTTATGAATGTCGGAGAAATTTATTTTTCACACTTTTATACTGCACCTAATGTATCAGAGTTTGGTTATGATTTTGAAACAACTTATTTACTATAGAGGCACCATTTTTCTAGAACTCCTGGTCAACGTTATGGGGAAATTATATTGTTATAATGGGATTTGGGTGATTCGAAATACTAAAAAAAAAACCAATTACAATGTAGAGTTAGTGTGAAGAAACTAGGGAGAGGGTGGTGCAAGTGAGAAAGCTCCACTGCACAATGTCTGAGGTCACATGGGAGGCCCAGACTTAGCTCAGGGATTAACCTGAATGATAGAAATGTGGTGACATATACCTTGGTCCTAGCTAACTGGAAGACAAACAAGATTTTCATGACATGGGGCAAAATACCACCAGAAATATGTCTCTCTCTCTCTCTCTCTCTCTCTCTTCCTCTTGCTCTCTCTCTCATTAGAAACAAATAGAGGCCAGCAGATGGCATAGTGGTTTTTGTTGTACTCCCACATGGCTGACCGTGGATCAAGTTCCCAAGCCAGTGGTTTGAAACTCACGCTGGGTGCGTGTGCATACATGCCCGAAATCCCTAGAGGAGAATGGAGAAGACGCGATTGCAGGGTGGCCATCATCCCTGTGGAGTGATTTCTTGATTTTCCTCTCATTGTCTCTGAATCTATCTCTCTATCTCTCTGACGAGCACATGTACCCTAAGGCAAAAACCTCACAAACAAAAACCAACCAACCAACCAAAGACAAAAACTAGGGAGAAAATGATGAATGTCCAATCGCCATCTCAACAATGGGCAGGCATCGTGCTTGAGTATTGTTCTGTCTGCTGCTCCTGGTAAACCATTGGCCATGTTTCTATTCTCCTTTCCTCAGAACCTGCTCTTTGCAGGAGGCTCATAAGTCAAAGATACTCTAGAGAGCACTGTTTCCTCTTCTCCTGATCCTCTGCTCTGCACCCCTGCCACAGAGCTGACGAGACATGTCTAATCCTGAACTGAATACAGCAGACAGTCCTGCTTCATGTGCTTCCACAGAGAGCTATAAAAGGTGTTAAAGACAAATGATAATTAGAACCTCATCTTCGTCTTCAGTCAACAGTTTTCTTGTAGGGGAAACTTAACAGATGTGCCGATCAGGAAACTCTGGTTTAAATAATTTCCTCCAAGCAAAGTTTTGAAATAAGGGTACAAACCAAGGTGAGTCCAAAAGTAAAAATGTAATCTAGGTTTCTGGTTCAAGTCCAGAGACTTCCTTAAGTTTGGTGGAGATGTTCATGCACACGATCCAAGGCTAGCTGAAGGCAGGGGGTAGACTGAAGGGTCAGGAGCTTGATGGGAGTGTGCCTTTCTCTCCTACTCATGTAAGAAATAAGTGAATAAACTTCAAAACAAAAACATCTCAATCTGTGGGACACATTGACAGCCACCTCTTGGTAAACCTGTTATTTTGGTTCTTAGAAAACATTAGTTTGCTCTCCTGTGGTCAATCTAAATAAAAATAAAGTATGAAAATCAGTGAATTTTGAGATGGTAGTGCTCTTATGTATGTGTGTGTGTGTGGAGGTGTCTGTACTTGTGTCTGCACTTGGTCATTGTTTCTCAAATGTTTGCCCATGATATGGCCCAGAAATGTATTTCCTAGTCTTTCTCCAGCTAACAGGCCAGCCCTCTTTCTCCTGCATCTGACATGTGTTTCCAGGCAAGTTTGCTGATTACTAATCAGTCAGCTGACATATTCTCTTGACTTTGGTCTCCAACCCTATCTGGGAGAATTCCAGCCAGGGAGAATCTAAACATTTTTCAGAAGTCTGGGATGCTGGAAAGAAAGGAGGTTTTGGCTGATTTTTGTTTGTGTTTAGACTTGGGTCAGTGCCTCCCATTTATGGTTGGAATGTGAACTGGATGGTTTCAGATGTGTTTTGGAGACTAATATGAGCCTCATGAAATGAGCTGCAGTGAGGCCTTTGGAAATTCTGGGAACAGGTTATCATGTGAATGAAAGGAAAGTTTTCCCAATATGTAGAACTTTAAGAACAAATGCTAGAAGTGAGGTTAAATTTTTTTGTTTCTTTGTGCTTGGTATGTCCCAATGATCACATAGGCCATTATGTAAGGTTTCCATCTTATTGCTTTCCTAGATTAAAAGACGTTTTATAAAAGTATGAATTATTCTTACTTCATTTTATGAGTAGGTCTACATGTAGTGGGTCATTTGTCTCATACCATTTTGTCTACTCCTTTATCTTTTGATCTCCTAAAAAAACTTTCCAGCTTCTTTAAACAAAATACTGAATTTAAAACATAATTGCAAAGTTATTACAAAACCAAACCAAACAAAAATGAACTAGTTGTCACCATTCAGAAGTCAGGAGATTGCACATAAGAATCTGCATTTCTTTCATCTCTTATAAAACAAGTGCATGTTACTGTATGGTGGTTGCATTTCTGCAGGGGAGCAGGGTAGTTGGAGACACCTTTCAATGAGACTTGTGTCCATAGTCATGCTAAGGCTGGTCAGCATTGCTCATTTATATGACCTCCCCTGTCCTTATAGACATTTGAATTTTCAAAATCTGACCTATGAGAAAGAAAACTTCAATGACTTTTTTTTTTTTTTTTTTTTTTTTTAGATTCTAAGTATTTTCTTGACTTGAAAATGAGATACAGCCAGGGAATATAAATTATCAGTAAAAACATGTATTATTTTTTTTTTCTTTTAGAGAGAGATGTTTGCTATAAGGCACATGTGCTCACCAGAGAGATAGAAAATGAGACCCCACCCTCCCCAAGGGGGATGGCCATGCTGCAATCCCTTCTCCTTCATTCTCCTCTTGATATCTTGGGCACACATGCATACACACCTGTTGCATTTTGAGCCACCATGTCCAGGACTTGAGCCACAGTCAACTATGTGGGAGTCCAGCAATGTATACATTATACCATCTGCTGGTCCCAAATGTGCATTTTTTTAAAAAAAGTGTTTATTCTGGGGCCGGCAAAGGGCATAGTGGTTGCATTGCTGGTCTCCCACATGGCTGATCATGGTTTAAGTCCTGGAACCAGTGGCTGAAAAATCACACTGGGTATGTATGTGTGTGCCCAAAATACCAGGAGGAGAATGGAGAAGGGACTGCGGCATTGCCATCTCCTCCAGAGGTGATTTCTCACTTTTCCTCTCACTGTGTCTGTCTCTCTATCCAGTGAGTGCATGTGCTCTAAGGCAAAAACCTCTCTCTCTCTCTCTTCACACACACACACATACACTAAAAAACAATAAAAATGTATTTATTCCATGAGCAAAAAAGTCAGAGAGAGAGAGAGAGAAAGAGAGAGCACCTTCAACAGGTTCTGACATCATGATCTCTGTCTAAATCATGGATATACATGTGCTCAGTGTACTTAGGGCAGTCTCTGGACTTGAATTGAGAACTTCCCATGTGGGCTTGCCTCGCAGACCATTGTAAAAACATGTAATTGAATAGACTTCCCTAGAGCCACAGCCTAAGCACATTCAAACAACTGCGTTGGGTGGTACTCAGGTCAAAAAAAATGACAAAATGGCCTAGGTAGGCAGCACGTATTTAGTTTCAAAGATTGATAACAGGGAGAGATGTTTCTCTAAGAAGGCTATACCTCTCTTGATATTGACTGTCTGGAGTAGTCTGTTCAGCTGGAACTACGGTTTCAGACAAGTCTGTCTCATGCTGTGGTAAAACCTGCAGTCACCTGGTTGTGGAAGAAAGGTTCTGGATCTTGTAATATTTTATGTGGGACAAGAACAGTGGAATGTTTTCAGCTTTGAATAGATCTGGTTTTCTTTTCAACTCCTTCTGCCTCCAGGAGGTGGTAGTCTCAGAGGAGTTCTTGCTTTCCCCCTTCAAGGGCCATGGCACTATTTCAGGTTAAAGTCAGTAATAGAGAAAGTAGACTTTTTGCTATTTAAAAAATATAAGCAGAAAAAGTAAAATCCATGACAAATAAAATACTTTTCCCCTCCTGGTTTTTAATACTAAACAGGACACAATGTAATATAAACAAGATTATGATGATAATAAATAAATATTTTAAAATGGCTAAAAAAATACTAAACAGTACAGAAATGTTTCTATAGATATTCATGCTTTTGACTCTTTTATAGTCTACCTTCTCTTGATTTCTATTCTCTCTCCATCCATTTTATGTGGTCTTTTTTCCAGGACTCTTCCCATCACCAATTAGGTTTTTCTTTCTTTGTGTGTTTTTTTTTTTTTCTTCTTCTTTCTCCTATGCTGCTATATTTTCCTTTTATTCTAGAATCTGTGTTTAATTTTCCAGCTCTCTACTTTTATTCTTATTTTCCTTTTGTTAGCTGGTGCCTTTTATCTTCTATTGTTGTTTCATTTTCTTCTTTTCTGTATCCTCCTTCAAGTGCTATTATATGAGGTTTGCTTGTTTCTCTCTCCTGTTCAGTTTGCTTTATTCTCTTACCATACATTTATGCCTCCTGCTTCAACAATAAAAAAGTAAAAAAAAAAAAAAACCCTGACTCTTATTTCTGTTAATTGTAGCTTTCTCCTTAGTTCCTTTATACTAACTTTATACTGTAAATCATTTATACTCTAAACTTCTAAAATCCCATTGTAATGTTTGGTTTTCCCCAAACTTTCTATAGAAAATTAGAAGTATTTTGTTTTGTTTAAGGAATGTGTTTTCTTTCCATGTGGTAGCAGCTGTGTAATGATGCTGACTGGAAGTTTTTATGTTGGGATCTGATCATATTTTGTCTGTTGACTAGCTATATTATCTTCAAGAGGTCACAATTTTCTCTCTGGGTCTGTTTCTTCATCCGTTAAATTAAGGGGAAAAGTGTCCTTGCTATGCAAAGTGTGAACCTTAGATTAGCTATGTCAGAGTTGGCTGTCAGCTCATTAGAAATGCACAACTTCAGTCCTCTTCCCATATTTCACGACTTGAAACCTGCATTTTCACAAGTTCCTCAGATAATCTGCGGGTTTAAAAGCACAGACTTGATGATTTCTAAGGGTTTTGCTAGCTATACTTTTGCTGAAAATAAGTGAAAATCTTTTAGTTACAGCATGTATTCTGTGAGTACTCACGAGAGGGAGAGAATGTGCATCCCCAATAGGATCTTGACAACCGGATTCACTTCTTCTTCAGTCAGCCCTGGATCCTGGGCAAGCACATGTCCAATGTACTCAGGGAGGTCCCTGGATAAAAATCTGGAACTTTCCCATATGGATCAACCCCCAGATCATTGGGTTTTATGGTTGTGCTACTGTCTGGTCCCAGTGAAAACACGTTTTAATAATGAAAAACATAAATATTTTAATAAGTGACAAGTGTAAAAACACATTGAAAATTCCTTTGGTCACAGTGTTCAGTTCAATCACCTGGGAAGCTTCAATAAAATACCAATGCCTTGGGGGCTCTCCAGATTAATTCAGAAACTCTAGGATAGAGCAGGCTGAAGTCAACTCAAGTATATTATATTAAACTTTCCCCTCCTTTCCTGATGCTATTAGTGCTGTCCTCTTATGATTGTGTAATAGGTAATTATGATGGAAAATAGAAGAATTTTGAAGTATTTTGTTTACCTGGTTGAACCCACCAGAATTTATTCCGGGGAAGGTAATGATAATTGTTGAAGACAACGATATGTATTTTTTTGCAGTATGGAATCAAAAAGCGGAGTTCAGTTACATTTTTTTTCTCAATCCTTGGTCAGACTTCTGCTGACAATGGGAGTGTTTGTGGTAACAGAAGGAAGTAACCCCTGGTGAATGATAGATGTGACATTGTATCCTGAGAGTCTTGGGTAGTGGGAATGGATATGTCAGTGGGATGATTTTATTTCCTCACAACTTGGTGCTGAGATTGCTGGGTGACCACTATCGGCCATGTACTATAATTAAGTTACTGAACATTAAATTCCAATTTATGCTTAATTGTTTCAGGTTATTGAACTGTAACTGATGGAAACCAAGAAATCTCTTTTAAAAAATGCCATCATAGAATCTTCAGTGTGAGAACTGGGGAAGAAAGATTTATAAAACAGTTTGTTACAACAGTGGAGGATGTGATGATACTTATCAGGTGATTCTTTCATGCTGTAGCTTCTCAAATCAGCCCTTGAGAAACTGTGTCTTTAAAGATTAAATTTACTTCCTTTTAAAGGTTAACTATTTTTCGGGACCAGCAGTTAGCGTAATGGCTATGTCGCTGGACTCCCACGTAGTCGACCGTGGTTCGAGTCCCGGACCCGGTGGCTTAAACTCACGCCGGGCGCGTGTGCGTGCGTGCCCAAGATCCCGAGAGGAGAATGGAGGAGAAGGGATTGCGGCATGGCCATCCCCCCTGGGGGGTGATTTCCTGCTTTCTATCTCTCTGTCTCTCTCTGTCTGTCTGGCGAGCGCACGCGCCCTATAGCAAAAACCTCTCCAAGAAAAAAAAAAAAAAAAAAAAAACCAAAAAAAAAAAAAAAAAAAAAAAAGGTTAACTATTTTTCACCAGTGCTCAATGAGAAACACAAGCAAATGATTATATTTTTGGAGTTACTAATTATTTGATCAAAATGAAGACAAACTATTTTCATTAAGAAGTTTTTGCTTTTTTTGCTTAATACAGCACCTTATTTTCTCAGTTTTCATATCTGGAAGTTTCTGCATCATTAAGTTTATCTGAGGAGCCAAAATTCTGTCATGGTGGGGGGATTTCTGAGGTGTCACATCAATGAAAATAGATATTTAGAAAAAGATGTCATTTTGGTCTGTTCTTGAGTGTTACTCCAAGAAGTTATATGAACAGAGAATCACTAATCTTGTAGGCCATCTGTCTTTCCCATTACATGGCAGAACCCCCAAGCAGAATCTTTAGTCAAGGTCGGACCATGGCTGCATTTCATTAGGCCTAAGGAGTCTGGTAGTTATGTGATTCTTACCTCACAGGTCGCTTGGAATCACACAGAGACTCACCAAATATTTCCTCACAAATTTATCCTAGCCCCGGACAAATAGTGAAGTAGCAAATATTTCTTCTAGTGTATTTTTTTTCTCTTACTGATACAACTGTCCATACTGTCACTACTTTATGTCCCTTCAGCCCCACTCTTTGTCTTATCACTGACCTCTGTAGAAAATCTTATAATCAGAATCTTCCTAATCCTTCAACCATTAGATTACTACTCATTTTTATTTTCTAGATGAAGAAATCATTAAACTGACTATTTTTTTTCTTTTTTTGAAGACATTTTTGCTATAGGGCGCATGCACTCACCAGACAGACAGAGAGAGAAAGAGAGACAGAAAGTGAGAAATCACTTCCCAGGGGAGATGGCCATGCCACAATCCCTTCTTCTCCATTCTCCTCTCAGGATCTTGGGCACGCACGCACACGCGCCCAGCATGAGTTTTAAGCCACCGGGTCCGGGACATGAACTGTGGTCGACTACATGGGAGTCCAGTGACATAGGCATTACACTATCTGCTGGTCCCTAAACTGACTCTTTTTTTTTTTTTTTTTAAGAGAGACTTTTTTGCAATAGGGCATGTGCACTTGCCAGAGAGACAGAGAGACAGAAAGCAAGAAATCACCCGCCAGAGGGGATGGCCATGCTGTAATCCCTTTTCCTCTATTTGCTTGGTATTTTTAGGCACATATGTACATGCACCTGATGTTTGTTTTAAGCTGCTCGGTTCAAAACTCAAACTGTGGTCAATTTTGTGGGAGTACAATGATGTAACCATTATACCATCTGCTGGTCTCTAACTTGGCAGTTTTATTATTAGTAAAACTTCTCACTTTTATGTAAATTGATGCATCTTTCTTCATTGTTTTGTAAAGTGGAAGAAGTCAAGAGGATTTCTACCAAAAACTTGATTGGAACATTCTATATAATAATTATACTTAATTTTTTTTTTTTTAGAAAATGTATACTATTTTTTGAATCTCAACCATAATTTACAGAAAACATGTCTGTATTCTAAAGCTAAATAAAAATGTCAAGGTTTCCCATTTTCTTGGAACCTTCTATCATGAATAGAAAATATATTTTGCAGGGTTCCATTTAGGTAGGATGAGGGGGATGGTAGTCTGAGAGGTGGATGTTGTAGAAATACAGTTTAAGTTTAAAAATCAAGCACATCACAACATTCTTTCTTTGCACTTTTGGGCATTTTGCATCTTTCTAGACCTCTCTTTTTGAAATCATAGGATATGTTTGTGATGCTAAAATTTGGCATCATTAAAGAAAAAATAACAGGCAACTACTTGAGAAGTTGAGGTTGACTGCAACAAGAGAGACCTGGTCTAAAACAATACACGAGGAGGACAGCAGGTGGCATGGCAATTACGGCACTGGATTCTCACATGGCTTACCGCAGTTTGAGTCCCAGACCTGGAGGCTTGAAAATCATGCTGGCTGCATGTATGTGTGCCTCCAAAATCCCAGGAAGAGAATGGAGATGGGATTGCAGTGTGACTATTCACCCAGGGGAGTGATTTCTCACTTTCTCTCTGTCTCTTTCAGTCTCTGGTGAGTATACATGTCCTATGGCAAAAAACCTGAAAAAAAAGTAATACACCCATAGGCATATGCATGTGTGTGCATGAGCACACAGCAGGAAACTCCATCCTACTTTAGAAGGAATCTTTTTTGTTTTACAATAAGACCAACTGCAAATTATCTTCATGGGTCTGGAATATTTTAAATTTTGAATTATCAGTACCTTTTAAAAATTTATATTCATGATTTTTCCGTCAATCTATTTTCTGGAAGATAGCAAATAAAGAGAACTTGAACCAGTCATCCGGACTTGCAAACATTAATGTTATTGACCTTCTAATGCTTCTTGTTCCTGGGGGGTGCTGATAAGTTGTGGCATAACCACTTCAGCTAGAAAAATCTCATACCCTCTTAAATGGAAAATTTAAAGAACAATAGTCTTGGTACTGGTTAGAATGTTATTTCTTCTGAGAGTATTTGGAATTTGTTGTGGGTTAATGAAAACTCTAGCCATTATTCCAATTCATAAGTTTTCTTCCAGGCTTGTGCACTTTTCTGCTATTTCCAGACTACAGAAGGAAGTATGAAATAATGGGCCTAACAGTTAGACAGTATGGATGCTTATCATTATTTATTTTCTTTCACAGTAGGATATGTGTGCACGGGTACATATGCATGCATGTGTGAGAGAGAAATATGAACAACTTCCACAGGTTCTAGTCATGCTATGATCTCCCTTCTCCAGTCCTTCAGCCCATTTAATATTGGGCATTGCTTGAGAGAGGCTGGATCCCCATGATGACCATAGTTTTCATCCATGGCCTGGTCAGCTTGAAACATGTATTTGTTGGAAAGAGACAGAGAGAAGAAAGTGAGAAATCACCCCCAGGTTGGATGGCCATGCTACAATCCCTTCTTCTCCATTCTTCTTCTGGGGTTCTGGGCACAAGACGCAAGTGCCCGACATGATTTTCAAGTTGTTGGGTTTGGGACTCAACCCGCGATCTGTCATATAGTCTTCTGGTACCTTAACCACCATGCCACTTGCTGGCCCCCAAATGTCTGATTTTTAAAACCTCTTTTTGTTGTTAGGATTATTAGTAATTTCTGTATAGATATCCGACAAGTTAAAACTTTTTTTTGTTGTTGTTCATTGACTAATAGATTAGGTTATTTTGCTTTTAGAAAGAGTCCTAAAGAAAGAAGACACAGGAGAGGTATATTTTGTTTGTGGGTTAAGGGGGACAGTCCACAACATGCTGTACTGAAAAAGATGGTTGAGTTGCCAGAAAGGGGATTGGGCAGCCTAGGGGTACCTCAAGTAACTGACATTTAGGATGGATAATTCTCAGTCCTTTCTATGCTTTAACACATTGTAGAACTACTATTACGTCCATTATCTAATGCTGAGATTTCTTAGTAATCTCCTTGCAGAAGTAATTCTGAGTGGGGGCATACTAGGGTGTTGATCCAATTCTGGGGAAAGATATAATCTGCAAACATCGTTAGAGCCCTGTTATAATAAAATATACCATACACATGTAATTGTGAGCATCAGTCACATAAAGCAGTTAGCTTTCTAAGATAGTTACAGTTTGAATTCTTGTGATTTTATCTATACTGGAAATGGGCAGATTCTTAATAAGAATGTTAAGTCATTTCTGAAATCCCAGAGGTGTAGGTGAAGGATCCCATATGGCTATAGGTAGTGCACTTAAAAAGAATAGAGGTGTTGCAACTCATGTTTTTCTTAAACTTGTACTGCAAAATTAGTCTTTGATATACATACAATCAGAAACATTGTAGGGCAAAAGAGGTCTTTGGAAGAGTTGAGGATGCTGAGAAGAGAACAAATTTGAGCAGAAGAGAAGGAAGGGTGTTTCTAAAATGGGGGCAGAGTCAGGAAAGCTGGGCACGAGGTGAAATGGGGTAAGAAATATTATATACAGCATGTAGGTATTAAGATATGCTATGGGGTCTTGCAATGCCCTCACTAACATTATGGAGATCAACAGATATTTACTGAGCATCTCCATGTGCTAGGCATTGTTCTAGGAACTGGGGTACTATAAAGAAGTCTGGCAGAAATCTTGCCTTCCAGTAGCTAGCATCCTATTCTAGTAAAAGAGGTTTCTTGCGTTTGTTAGGCTTGACATGCCTGTTTATGACAAAAGAGGAAAAACAAGAGCTTCTTCATTTAAATATATATGATTTGTCTTGGCAAAATATCCTTGAGGAGCGATCAGTACAGTGAAGAAAAAAGTATTTAGTAACACTCTCTTCATTTCCACCTTTCTATCAGGTCAGGGGTATAAATTACGATTTTGGCCCTCGTTTACCCTCACATAGCTTTCTGGCATCCTTTCCCCATCCTTGAACATGAGAGGAATGAGAAGGTTATGTGGAAGGTCATTGGTCTGAGAAGTTGTCCCGGTACAGTTACCAGAGAATCTTGAGTTTCATCTGCAGAGATTGCAAGGCAGTGGGGGCAAACAACTAGGAGGAGTAAATTGGTAAGCAGACTCCAGAGATGAGAAGCAGATGGAAAGTCAACTTCATGATTTGCTTCTTTAAAAAGAATAGGCCCTGGATGAATTTTAAATCCTTCTCTAAATACAAGGCTAGTGTCAGCAGCTGTTTTCAGGAAAACCAAAGGAACTCAGCATCCCCCGGTGGGTTACGGAGACTGTGTGGCCTCAAGCAGTAAAGTGAAGAATTCTTTTTGTCTTTTTTTCTTAGACGCCCATCCTGGAACCTGGCAGAATTCTGGTGGTGCATCTGGTCCCGGGTGTCCTGCAGAAGTGATTAGTGTGTCACAGTGGACTCTTTTTATTTCCCCCCAGAAAAGTGTCCAGGCGATATATTGGGTTGTTGGAAAAGTCATGACGCATTTTTGCATAGAAAAATACGTCATAGCTTTTCTTACGATCTAGTAAAAATAAAGGCCTGTGTGGATTGGGCCTGTAGAGAACTGTTGCTTCTCAATAGAATAGTGGGAGAAGCCCTCATCCAAAGTTCTGGTATTCAAAGTGTATTCCTGGGAGCTTGGAGACTTGTAGGATCTCAGGTCCTACCCTGGGATCCATAGTGTACATTTGAAGCATTGACCTAAGTGACATGTTTTTTTATCTTGTCTTCCTGTGGCCCTCTCTTCTGATGGTCACCCATTCCTTGAAGTCTCCCCTCAGGGGCACTGCTGGAGTCTGGGGTGAAGAGCAAGGCCAGGAGCACTCAGTTCTTTATTAAGCAAGGACTCAAGACCCAGAAAAATCTAAGGGACAGAAAAGGAATTGTCTAATATCAGACACATCTACAGTCTTTGCTGGTTAAATGTCAAGAAGCCCACAAAAAGTCCCCAGACATTTCAGGGTGTGAATTTTGAATCAGTACTTCTTGACATCTGTTTGGCTGCCATGACCTTCAATTTACCAAAATATGGAAACTTCATTATGGCATTCTACCCACGTAATGAGAAAAACATTGATGTTTGTTTCAGCCCTAGGCCCCTAAAGCAATACTGTCCCCAACCACACTTTCCTATATAGCATTTTACTTCAGAATAAACCAAGATATTGGTTCCCTGGAAGTTAATATAAATGAAGTTTCCCTTCTTGTAAAAAGAAACAATACTGGGTCTCTTTGATACTACAAATCTCTTGAGGAGAAGTCAAACTGTTGAATTAAAGTTATATCTAGTTAAACAGATTTTTCTCTTTGGTCTGCATTCCCACCTTGACTGTTCTGCTCTTTAGTTCTTTGGGGGTGAAAGATAAAACCACTTTTGCAATTTTGTGTTACAATTGCAGCTTTGGATTTTGAGGGAGAAAGACAGTGAACTAACAAAATGAGAAGCAAGAACCTGAGAGACAGAGAGAAAATGACGGGAATGAAGCACCCTGGTAAGCCCCAACTGCATCCATTTCTGGTGGTAGCAACCAAAGTGCAGAAAAGTGATTTCTTTTTATTTTTAATTTCTGTATTTTAATGTTTAATTAACTAATTAATTTAAATTCATTCACTGTACATCATCACAGAATACAAAATATGATTTCCCATCCAGAATATACTGCATAGTGGCTTAATCAGACTTGTTATTGGGACCAGCAGTTAGCGTAATGGCTATGTTGCTGGACTCCCACGTAGTCGACCGCGGTTCGAGTCCCGGACCCGGCGGCTTAAACTCATGCCGGGGCGCGTGTGCGTGCATGCCCAAGATCCCGAGAGGAGAATGGAGGAGAAGGGATTGTGGCGTGGCCATCCCCCCTGGGGGGTGATTTCTCGCTTTCTATCTCTCTGTCTCTCTCTGTCTGTCTGGTGAGCGCACGCGCCCTATAGCAAAAACCTCTCCAAAAAAAGAAAAAAAAAATCAGACTTGTTATCATCAATAATTTTCCATTCCTAGTTTCATATATATATATATGTGTGTGTGTGTGTGTGTGTGTGTGTGTGTGTGTGTATATATATGTGTGTGTATATATATATATGTATGTATATGTATATATGTATTTTCTCCCTATTTTTCACCCTCTGCCATTTGCCACCCTCTTCTCACACTATCTGAGGTGTCTACAGTTGTTTTCTAATCCTTTTTCCCCTCACATTTTATTGATTCACAAAATTTCTTAAATAATCTAACTGCTTTCAATAGCAAGTTCATCTGGTACATACATATCTGTGAATACATGTCTGACTTTAGGCATGAAACTCTGTGTAGAATGAATATACTATAAGGTAGCACTTAGCTGATGCTACATAACTTACTACAGTCATTAAATAGATATTTTTAAATATATTTTTTAATTTCAAGAAAAGCAGTTTAGCTTTTTTTTTTTGAAGGGGTTTTTGCTACAGGGCATGTGCGCTCACCTGACAGAGAGACAGAGAGATAGAAAGCGAGAAATCACCCCCCAAGGGGGGATGGCCATGCCGCAATCCCTTCTCCTCCATTCTCCTCTCGGGATCTTGGGCACACACGCACGTGTGCCCAGCGTGAGTTCTAAGCCACCGGGTCCGCTGGGATGCGATCCTCAGTCAACTGCATGGGAGTCCAGCGACATAGCCATTACACTAACTGCTGGTCCCAAAAGCAGTTTAGCTTTAATAAATCAAAGAAATGCTAAGAAACTTTGCTTAAAACTTAAAGCCAGGAAACAGGTTAGGATTCTGTTCAAATAGTTGGTACAGGAACCTATCGGCAGCTCAAGACAGGACAAAAGTCCTTAAAGGAACCAGCAGTTAGCGTAATGGCTATGTCGCTAGACTCCCATGTAGTCGACCGCGGTTCGCGTCCCGAACCTGGTGGCTTAAAACTCACGCCGGGCGCGTGTGCGTGCATGCCCAGGATTCCGAGAGGAGAATGAAGGTGAAGGGATTGCGGCGTGACCATCCTCCCTGGGGGGTGATTTCTCGCTTTCTGTCTCTCTGTCTCTCTCTGTCTGTCTGGTGAGCGCACGCGCCCTATAGTGAAAAAAACCTCCCCCACCCAAAAAAACATCCTTAAAACAGGAAAACACAGCCTAGAAGAAAATAAGCAAGGTTTTAGTCAAAAGTTATAAAATTATATTTCACCAGTTCAGTCTCATGCACTTAATCAATCTGTTGTGTTTCAATCTTCCTGATTAAATTCTGGGATTTAATATTCAACTCCAGACTTGTACCTACCATTAAGTTGGCCATTTTCTTAGTCTTTAAACTCTTATTTCTGTGTGTCTCTATTTAATTTTCCTAGTATAGCACTCCCTTCAGAACTTCTTGGAGATCTGGTCTAGTGTTGGTAAATCTTTCAGGTTTTTATCTGAGAATGTTCTTGTCTTTTCTTCCCTATGAAGAATAATCTTGACAGGTACAGTATTCTTGGCTGAAATTGCTTTTCCCCTAACACTTCAAATATATTTTCCCATTCTTTCCTCGCTTGCATTGTTTCTGATGAGAGGTCTGGTGTTTCGACTGATGGGATGTCCTTTGTAGGTAACTTGCCGTTTCTCTCTTGCCAATCTTAGTATCTTGTCTTTGTCTGTGGTTTTGGTCAATTTGGCTATAATGTGTCTTGGAGAAGATCTTCTTGGGCCGATTTTATTTGGGGTCCTTTGTATTTCTTGGGATTGGATCTTTGAATGCCTCTCTAGGTTTGGAAAGTTTTCTTGCAGGATTTCATGGAATAGATTATCAATGCCCTTATGAGTCTCTTCACCTTCTGGGATGCCAATTATCCAGATGTTTCGATGTTTTATGGTATCTAGCATTTCTCATATAATGTTCTCATTTTTCTGGGCAATTTTCTCAGTCTTCATGGTGGATTTTTCTAGGCCAGCAATTTTCTCTTCTACATCTGAGACTCTATTTTCTGTATGATCTAGTCTGCTTTTAATATTTTCAAGGGAGGTTTTGACTTCCTCTATTATAGCCTTTATCTCTAACTGGTCCATTTGATTCTTTTTTTATAGTGTGTATTTCCTCTTTTAGATCTTGCAAGAATTTCCTCACTTCCTGGAATTCATCAGCTCCTTACTCCTTTCTCTTCTGCAGTTCATTGTCTCTCTTCTCTTCCATCTCTGTTAGATTTGTAATTACAAATATTCTAAATTCTTTATCTGACACTTCCATGAGTTTCATTGTATTGTCTGAGGATGAAGAGGAGTTATTCTTTTTCCTTGGAGGAAAGGTATTTTCTTGCTTTCCCATATTTCTTGTGACTTTGCGGTGATTTCTAGTCATCTGATGGATGGTGCGTTTTTTTCCTAATTCTTGAAGTTCAGTTTGAGCGTTCAGAGGTGTGCAGAGGAGATGATCTGCTATCTCTCTTCTGTTCCATTTTCACTTTTTGTGCAGCAGATTCAATGGGAATTGAGGAATATTCTGACCCTAATCATATTCAGATGTTTGGATCCTGTTCATTTGAACCTGTCGAGACACTTAGTGCATAAAGGCTGAGCAGCCAATGAATATAGATTAAAAAAAAAAAAAAAAGAATTAGAGAAGAGGAGAGAAGAAAAAATAAAGTAAAAAAAAAAAAAGTGTCAACGGAAAAAAAATAACCAACTGTAAAATTAATAATTAATAATTAATGTGATTTATTTCTAAGCCAACTGTGATTGACCTAGGCCCAGAGAAGAGGCATACATGGCTTTTCTCGGGGTGATCATGTACATGTACAGGGGCTCCTTTTATTTGTTTTTGAGATTGACAGACAACATTTAGTGAAGAGATTTTCCATTGGTCTGGCCCAAAAAGGCCGGACATATAGAAGCGGGGGGGGGGGGGGGGGGGGGGGGGGGGGGGGGGGGGGGGAGTGGGAGCTTGTAGGTTATAGGTGGGTTCCACAATTCTTAGGTGGTGATTGGAAGGGAAGATCTGTGTCTTGGGAAGAGATTAGTTAAAGAAAGGCTTAATCTACATCTCAAGGAAAAGAGAAGTTTTTTGTCTTGGGAAGAGATAAACACAAGAATATACTGTAATGGGTTGAAATATACATCTCAAAGATACTATGCCAGGGACAGGCAGGTAGGAAGAATCCTGTTAATAGAAAATAAATGGTCTGTTAATGTTTGTGGGCATGACTTCCCCAGTCCCTGTTTGAAAAGATTTTGGAAAAATAGGAAAAGTAGTCAGACTTCCAGAGAATACTTTACCTTAAAAAAATATTTTTTTAAATGTAAAAGACACTGGGAAACACAGAGAGACAGACAGAAAAAGACAGAGAGAAATGGAGAGAAGGAGACAGAGGTAGCCCTACCCACTAGAAAAGAATCTGGAGGGAGAAGTCTCAGCAGAAAATTTTCATTTTTAGTCAAGGAAAGCAATATTTCACAGCTCAAGATCGCCATCTCAGGATGGGCCCGGGTTTGTGCCTTTCCCACTAGAAATGAATCCGAAGGGAGAAGTCTCAGCAGAAAATCTTCACTTTTAGTCAAGGAAAGCAATATTTCATAGCTCACGTTCGATATCCATCTTAGGATGGGTCTGGATTTGTGCCTTTCCCACTAGAAATGAATCTGGAGGGAGAAGTCTCAGCAGAAGATCTTCATTATTGGTCAAGGAAAGCAATATTTCACAGTTCAAGTTCCTAGACAAGTGATTTCTTACAGAATATAGTCCAAAGAAGTTTATAATATGGGTAAACTTGAGGCAGACTTCCCAGGTTCCATTCAAGCTATCTAGTCTTAATATTAACATATTACCTTCCGCTAGCAGGACACATTTTTTTTTTTTTTTTTTGGAGAGGTTTTTCGCTATAGGGCGTGTGCGCTCGCCAGACAGACAGAGAGAGACATAGAGACAGAAAGCGAGAAATCACCCCCCAGGGGGGATGGTCACGCCGCAATCCCTTCTCCTCCATTCTCCTCTCGGGATCTTGGACACGCACGCACACGCGCCCGGCGTGAGTTGTAAGCCACCGGGTCCGAGACGCGAACCGCGGTCGACTACCTGGGAGTCCAGCGACATAGCCATTACGCTAACTGCTGGTTCCCTAGCAGGACACATATTTTGAAATGTATCATTGACTACTTTTCCTGAGTTTGTCAGCCCTACTGTCTCAAATCCTTAGCACTGGAACAGCAATTGAGCCCAGGTATTCCTATGGAGAATAATTGGAGCAGTTTAGAAGTAAACCAAGGTATAGGAAGATAAGGCCCTGCTATAACTTGGTCTTATTCTGAATTAGAGTGTCTAGGATCCTCTCCAGTCCTATACTCTTGGCCCCAGTTTTGGACATAAGTCTGATAAAGTCTGTGTACATATGTAGACGTTTTTCATTCCTAAGGGTTTGGCTTAATCGAGAAGTCATCTGTGGCCAAAATACCAGAGAGGCTGACCATTTTTTTTTTTTTTTTTTCAATAAGAGTTTATCTTGTGGTTGGGGATTTCAAAGAAAAAGCCACACATGTCCCTAAATATTTGAGTTAGCGGATTGCTAGATTATCTCTATCAACCTGAACACTTTGTAAGTTTTAAGCAGAGAGTAGACAAGCATTAAGTAGAAACTAAAGGTAGCACACCCTATTTGCTTGCATTTATTTTACCTGGCTTCTAGGCTGACTAGTCTCACAATTGCTTTTAGTTTATCTGGAAGCTGGAGGCGTGAAAATAACAGAAAAGAGGTTTTACCTATTTAGCATTAAAAAATTATCAGCTCATGTATTTTTATTCAAGTTAATGCCCTACAGCCATCCTGTTGGTATAGTTTATTCTGGGGATTGTTAGAGCAAAATTAGCTTTCATGATTTAAAGCTGAAACTTTTATAGTTGTCTCCTGATATATAGTTTTGGTATTAAATGCTCTAGCAATGATTTGACTATAGATAATTCTGAAAATTTTACCCTCTGTTTTTCATCAGAAAAACTCTCTTACCTCTCTCCCTTTTACATACCAGAGATGAACTGAGGAAATATTAAAAAGAAATTGATTTTCATTAGGAGATAACATTAAGCAAGTTTTGGTGTGGTGTCTGTGTGCCACTGAAAGATCAATTTGTTCAGGGAGCAGAAATTCATATCTCTGGTCTGGTGAAGAAAAAAATACATGATCTAAGATCTTTAAGCAAGCAGATACAAAACTCTTAGCAGGAGGAAAAGGAGCCAGTTTAAAAGCAAGCCCGAGTTGGCAAGCCTGTGAACTACTAGCCCCCGATTAAAGATGCTTTTCTCTTGACATAGATCAGTTAAAATACCAGCACAATTAAAAGCAATCGGCCCTCTTCACCTTAAAGGTCAAATAATTTATTAAAGTAAAGAGAATCCATTTAACTCACTCATTACACAACTCTACAATTCTTGGAAATAAACCACAAGTCATCTCTGGAAACAGAAACAAATCCAGTTGACCACTTCAGGGAGGTGGACGGTTGTCCTGTATAGGAAAAGGGACCCAGTTCTTCCTAGGTCTTTATTAATCACGTGCAATTTAAGAACTCTGAAAACCTCCTGTTAACTGTGGATAGAAAGAGATCACAAGAGTTCACACAACAGCCTTTTCTCTACTTGGATCCATTCTCTAATTTTCCTATTAAAATAAAAGGAATGAAATAGATTGACGGAACACTTGTGATAGTCTGGTTGATGAATCGCTTTAAAAAGACAGAAAAGGGACGAAGTATGGGCAGTTTATTTTCACAAATCAGTTTTAGTTTTTCTTTCTATGAAATTAATGAACAAGAAGCCCATTAAAATGATTGTTCCAATTCTTCTTTTTAATTGTTTACTCTATTAAGAGGACAATACCTGACAGTTTCATAAATGAAGAGTGTTCTCTTGCCTGACATAAACATCAATTATAACATGAAAATGTGATGATCCTTCAACTGTTCATCCACTCATCCAGGTTAAATGTGGAATTTGGAGACAAATTAAAATTAAAGTTACTTTTACCTAGACTCTAACAGCTGTTTCTTCTTATTTAATGATGGCTGAAGAAAAGTTAGCTGAGATAAAGAGCACAAAGAGTCAAATAGAAATAAAGCCATTGTATTTTATCAGAGCCAAGAAAATCATGAATTACTAAAATGAGAAATAAAATAATTAAAGTCAGCCCTAATACAAACACCATCAGTTCACCAATTTTTTCTTTCCCAGGTATCATAAAATATATTTGAACTTGAGTTAATACCTCTTGGACTGAATTATAGTATTATAAATCAAAATTTTCAATGGGATTGGATTATAAAATTATCATGGAAACAGGAATTTTAAATTAACATTTTATTTTTATCAATTTAGTGCAGCACATAAAGTTAAATAGTATTGTAAGATTTATAATGAAAAACAGTAGTACTCTGCTTCCACTTCTAACTTGTCATCCCCAACTCCTGATGAACAGATGATACAACTTTCAATTTGTTTAGCTATTTCTCTGGCACTTACTTCCAAGCATCTAAATAACATATTTGTATTTATCTTTCTTATGCATATATGATTGAGCTTTAGGTATTATCCATTGTGTCCTTTTAAAGGAGAAAAGAATCTAGGCCTATTAACATCCCCTCCACTCCCCCCATTTGACATATATAGTACTTCCTATTTCCTTATCTTCTAAATACAGGTAGATAATTATTTTAGTTTAACCTATGCTCAGTGTTGACTTTACTATAAGATACTGTACACAACTGAGCCAAGCGGGGTGTTTTGACCTTTTTAATGATTTATTTTCCTAAATGAAAATTGCATTTTTTCATTAGCTCATTTCTATCTACATAGTGCTGATTAAAACTCCAAATCCAAGAAGTTTATAACTCTTCTCAAAATCAATATAATAAATGATCTGTCTGTTTCATTTGTGATGGAATTCATTCCTGTTAACCCTAAGCCTGCTGGCTACCTCCTTCCATTACAGATTAGTCTCTATGCTTCCTGCTAAGTTTATATTCTGGGTCTTCCTACAGTTAATCACACTGGGGATTCTCTTTATCCTTTCTCTGTCTTTGTTCCTGTTTCCTGAATCACACACTATTACAATTTTTTCTGTTTGTCTGGAGCTCATTCTCCAGTTGTTCTCTCATAAAAGTTGAATGGGGTGGGGGGCGTCAGGAGCATGGTGGTTGGGGTGGCTACACTACACATGACTGAGTGCATGGTGTGAGTTCTGGACCTAGCAGCTTGAGGAACATAGCGGGTGCAAGTGTGAGTGTGCCCAAAATCTTCAGAAGAGACCGGAGGAGAAGGGACTGTGGGATGACCATCCCTTCTGTGGGATTCCTTCTCTTGCTCTCTCTCCAGTGAGTACATGTACCCTGTAGCAAACTTTAAAAAGAAAAAAGGCTCAGGAGACCCTATTTTTAAAAGAAAAAGTTGAATGGGAGAATATTCCTATTCCCACATTTTATTAAAAATTGTCTAGGTATGGTACTTTGGGTAGGAATTATTTTTCCTCTGAAGTTTTTGAAGTTTATTAATTTTATTCATGATAGAGTACATGCACACATGAAAAAGAGGGAGAGGGAAGGAGAGAGAGAGAGAAAGAGAGAGGGAAGAGAAAGAGAGACATATCCTCAATAGGGTCTCATCATGCCGTAAATCCTTTTTCTTTTTTTTTGTTTATAAATCTTATTTTTTTATATAAATTTATTTATTTATATTCATTCACCATACATCATAACAGCATACAAAATTAGATTTCCCATCCAGAATACACTGTATATTGGCTCAATCAAGCACATCAACATACATGTTATTGTCAACAAATAATTTTCCATTTCTTGTTTCCTCTATATTTTGCTTTTTTTTTGCCATCCTTGATTCCCTATCTCTCAACCTTCTGCCGTGTCTCACCCTCCTCCCACATTGTCTCTGGTATCCATGGTTGCTTTCTATGCCTTTTCCCCTCATTTTATTGATTTGCTAATTAACTTAATTAATCTAAATATTTCCAGTAGCAAGTGTAGCTGATATATACATATCCATGAACCTAAGTCTTACTTTAGGCATAAACCTTAGTGAGTAGAACGAACATACTATAAAGTAGCATCTAGCTGGGGCTATATAGCTTACTGTAGTCATCAAATAGGCATTTTTTTAATTTCAAGAAAAACAGTTTTTGTGTTCTTTTTTCCTCCTGAAACTTTTTTAAAAATTAATTAATTTACATTCATCCCCTAAGCATTGTCACAGCATGCAAAATGAGGTTTCCCATCTAGAATATACTGCATAGTGGCTTAATCATGCATATTATTATCAATAATTTTCCATTTCTAGTTTTATACACACACACACATATATCTATATATATATATAAATATATATATATATATATATATATATATATATATACCCCTGTGTCTGACCCTCTGCCCCTTCCCACCCTCTTCTCACACTATCTCAGGTGTCTACAGTTGTTTTCAATTCCTTTCCCCCTACATTTAATTGATCACACAATTTCATAAATAATCTAACTACTTTCAATAGCAAGTTCAGCTGGTAATTTCAAGAAAAGCAGTTTCGAATTGGTAAGGAAAAATTTTTGAAACTGAAAGCCTGGAAACAGGTTAGTATTCTGTTCAAATAGTAGGTACATGAACCTATTGACACCTCACGACAGGACAAAAACTCTTAAAACTGGACAACAAATCCTAGAAGAAAAGCAGCAATATTTTAGTCAAGTCACAGAATGTTATTTCACCAGTTCAGTTTCATGTACTTAATCTATCTTCTGTTGTGGTTCGATCTTCCTGATTAAATTCTGGGATATAATATTCAACTCCAGACTTGTCACTACCATTAAGTTGGCCATTTTCTTAGTTTTTGAACTCTTATTTCTCTGTGTCTGCATTTAATTTTCCTGACATGGTACTCCCTTCAGAACTTTTTGGAGATCTGGTCTGGTGCTGGTAAATTCTTTCAGGTTTTGTTTATCTGAGAATGTTCTTGTCTTTTCTTCTCATATGAAGAATAATCTTGCCAGTTACAGTATTTTCAGTTGAAATTGCTTTTTCCTCAACATTTTGAATATATTTTCCCATTCTTTCCTTGCTCACATTGTTTCTGATGAGAGGTCTGCTGTTAGCCTGATGGGATGTCCTTTGTAGGTAACTTGCCGTTTCTCTCTTGCCAGTCTTAGTATCTTGTCTTTGTCTGTGGTTTTGGTCAACTTGGCTGTAATGTGTCTTGGAGAAGATCTTCTTGGGTTGATTCTATTTGGGGTCTTTTGTATTCTTGAAACTGGATCTTTGAATGCCTCTCTAGGTTTGGAAAGTTTTCTTGCAGGATTTCATGGAATAGATTATCAATGCCCTTATGAGTCTCTTCACCTTCTGAGATGCCAATTATCTGGATGTTTGGATATTTGATGGTATCTAGTATTTTTCATATATTATTCTCAAAATTTTGGACAGTTTTCTCAGTCTTCATGGTGGATTTTTCTAGGCCAGCAATTTTCTCTTCTACATCTGAGATTCTATTTTCTGTGTGATCTAGTCTGTTTTTAATATTTTCAAGGGAGATTTTGACTTCCTGTATTATAGCCTTCATCTCTATCAGTTCCATCTGATTCTTTTGTAAAGTGTGTAATTCCTCTTTTAAACCTTGCAAGAATTTCCTCACCTCCTGGAACTTATCAGCTTCTTTCTCCTTTCTCTTCTGCAGTTCATTGTCTCTCTTCTCTTCCATCTCTGTTAGCTTTGCCATTATGAATGTTCTAAATTATTTATCAGACATTTCCATGATTTCCATTGAATGGTCTGTGGATGAAGAGGAGTTTTTCTTTTTCCTTGGAGGAGAAGTATTTTCTTTCTTTCCCATATTTCTTGTGGCCCTTCAGTGATTCCTAGTCATCTGATGTATGTGTTTCTTCACAAACTTGAAGTTCAATCACTTGAGTTTGTGGGCTGGATGCCGAATTAGCAGTGGAAAATCTTCATTTTTCTTATTCCCCTGAAATCACTAGTTCTCAGGAGCCATGAAGGTGTCTTCAAGAAGGCCTGTTCCCTTGCTTCTCCTCCATAAATACTTTTTCCCATCCTTCCAGCTCCTCATGATTTTGAGAGCACACTCACATGCCCAGTGTATTATCAAGTGAATTCAGGAATCAGAACTATGTCAGTCATATGGCTTCCTGCAGCACAGTTCAGTTTTGCTACTGTCTGTGCCACTAGGCTAGCCCAGTTTTCCCTTAGAATTTTTTAAAATTTATTTTTTAAAAAATTTATTTATTTATTTATTTATTTATTTATTTATTTACATTTTCCCACAAATGTTTACTTAACATATCAAAAATTTTGGCTCATACACCATAGTTCTTGACTGTTAACAGATTAAACAACTTTCAAAATTTCCAAACAACTGAATTTTAAAGATAACTTTCAAAATAGTCATTATAATTTTGTGACTCTATAATAACAGAGACAGTATGGTTTTAAATATTTTTGAGAAAATATTTACATGTCAGCTACTCAAACTGTTGAAAAGCAAACACCCACCACACAATTCATACATGAACCTTCCCAACTCATCTCTGCCTACCAAGTATTCTGTGGATTACCATTTGCTAGCAAAGATTAGTCTCCTTTTCTTCCTTCAGTATTCCTCAAGGAAGTCTGCTGGTTGTGGTGCTCTTTTGCAATCTCTACTGATTACAACACTTAAAAAGTTTATGTTATTTTATGATATGAATGTTTTCATATGGCTTCTCTAATCCTCTTTGCCAGACAGAACTGTTTATGGTGCCAGGCAATCTTTCTAAGAACTTCTGTTGGCTTTCTTGAGATCTATCTAGTTCCATAGCTTTCTGGTCATATCTTCAGATATGACATTCCTGTCAAAACTCTGGCAATAACAAATATTTCCAATTTCTAATGCAAGGCAACAGGTATTACTGAACTCATGAAAATAACCATTCTGCTTCAAAATAAGAATACTCACAAATGTGTTCTAATTCCAGAGGGGTCAGGAAAGGAGAAAACTTTATGTTTCAATTTAAACAAACAAACAAAGACATTTAACAAATTGCTGAACCTATCAACCAAATCCTTAAATCTGGAAAACCAAGCATAGAAGGAAATCAGTAATGTTTTAGTCAAAAGTCATAAAATTCTATTTTATCAGTTCAGTCTCGTGTAATTAATCTCTCTTTGGTTGAATTCGCAGTGTTACCGTGATGTTGTTTCATTATCTTGCACCTTGTTGTTAGGAACTCCAATGCTTTTTTAAGTCCTAATCCTGCACATTGGATCCACTTCCACATATTCTTTTTGGAAATTTTTAGTTTTGAAATTTCCCAGAAAAACATGTCATTTCTTCCCTTATTTATTGGGAATTAATTACTGGGATTTAATGGGAATTTTCAGTTTGGAACACAATGCCTTTTCTGATTTTTATGTGTTATTTTTGTATATTAGACTTTGATAATTTTTTCCTTTTATTTTCTCTGTTATTTCTTTCTAGGAGTTCTCATTATCTAGATATTAGACCTTCTGAATTATTTCTCTCATTTAAAAACTTTCTTCTATTCATGCTATTCTCCAAATCCTTCTCCATTTGCCTTACTTTCTAGAAGATTTTTCTTAACTTTATCTTCCACTAACATGGATTTTAAAAAAAATCCACTATTAAATTTTTAGGTCTTAAGTTCTCATTTATATTCTCAGAATACTCCATGTTAATAAAAATCCACATAACATTATTTTTTGTTCTACCAGATGGAGTAACTGCCCTCTTTAGCATTATAGCGATATTTATTGCAGTTTCTCTAAATTAACATTATGGACACTGAATCTATCTATCACTCAGGCTCCTCCCCTTTTGAAAATTTGCCATAGGGCATGCGTGCTCACTAGAGAGAGAGAGAGAGAGAGAGAGAGAGAGAGAGAGACGGGGAGAGATAGAAAGAATGCACCCCCATGGGAAATGGTCATGTCACAATCCTGTCTCCATTTTTCCTTTGGGGATTTTGGGTATATGTGCACATGCAGAGTGTGTTTCTCAAGCTGCCATGTCTAAGACATGCAGTTGGCCATGGGGAATCTAACCATCTTAATCATCAGGACGTGGTTTGACTCATTTTAAGGAATGACTTAAAATGTTTGGATATAGACAATTTTTCATCTAGGGTATGAACACTTAACCCAAATTGAGATGATCATGAAAAACCTAGCGATCAAAGCTGAGGCTGTCATTGGGTCACCTTTGCAGCTTGATTTCTCCCCCTGTCCATGCCTGCTTTTGTCCCTCCAAGAACACTCCCTATAAACATCTTGCATGCTTATGTCCATCTTAGAGTCTGTTTCCTAGGGAAACACAGCTGTGATAGTTTTCTTCTCCATTCAGTGTGTCTGTGCTTTTGTTTGTTTGTTTTTAAGTCATCTTTGTTTTATTCACTTTAGACTCTGACTTCTGTGCTAGAGGCTTTTCATCCTATCTTAATTTTTAAAAAAGTTTACTGGAAGCTTAAGTATATATGGCACATGTTACTTAGGGTCACCAGATAGAGAATATGAGAATGCCAACTGATTCTCTAGTGTCTGTAAATCTTTTCTCTTGATCCCAGGCAATTTCCTCCTCTGTCCTGTTTGAGTTATTTGTATAAGCCAAGTTGTCAGTTTTTTGAGAACTAGTAGAAGAAAGGACTGGGTATTTCACTGTTTTTTAAAGTAATTAATTAACAATTTGATTTGACAGTCAAATATTAAGTATTTTTTCTCTATGTCCATCCCACCCACCCTGTACCATCTATTCTCCTCCCTTACAGACTTTTGGTATCTACACTTATCCTTCCTACTATTATATTTTCAGATATTTCAATTTCTGTCATAGTGTGAAGACATTTTGTGTATATTGAGTGGGGATATACAATATTTGTCTTTTAAATCCTGGCTTATTTCACTTAGCAACAGGTCTTCCCTATTCAATCACCTTGCCACAAATGACAGTGTCTCATTGTTTCTTATGGATGAATAGTAATCCATAGGGTATATGTGTCACGATTTTTCAACCCAATCATTAGTTCTTTGGCACTTAGGTTGATTCTATGTCTCTGCAATTGTGAATGATGCTGTGATAAACATGGAAGTTCAGGTGTCATTCTGACTGAGTGCTTCCCTATTCTTTGGGTAAATATGAAGGAGTGGGATTACTGGGTCATACAGTAATTTTTTCTTTTTTTTTTGAAGAGGTTTTTGCTATAGGGCACATGCACTTGCCAGAAAGACAGAGAGAGAGAGAGACAGAGAGACAGAAAGAGAGAAATCACCCCTCCCCAGGGGAGGTGGCCATGCCACAATCCCTTCTCCTCCATTCTTCTCTTGGGATCTTGGGCACACACGCACATGTGCCCATTGTGAGTTTAAGCCACCAGGTCCGGGACTCAAACCACGATCAACTACATGGGAGTCCAGTGATGTAGCCATTATGCCATCTACTGGTCTTGTCATATAGTAATTCCATTTGTAGGCTTTTTCAGGAACCTCTTACTGTTTTTCATAGTGGCTGTACCAATTTACATTTCCACCAATAATGTGAAAGGGTTCCATTTTGTTTTTGCTACAGCCTTTCCAGCACTGTTTTATTTGTTTGTTTGTTTTTTAATCATAGCCATTCTTATTGGGGTTAAGTGGTTTCTTATTGTGGTTTTGACTTGTATTTTCCTTATGATAAAAGATGTTTAATATGTTTATATGTAATTTGGTCATTTATATGTTTTCTTTGGAAAGTTGTCTGTCCAGTTCAGTGGCCTTTTTAATTAATTAGTTAATTAATTTTTAAGGCTTTTGCCATAAGGCATGTGTGCCTGCCAGTGAGAGACAAAGAGACAGTGAAGGGGGAAGTGAGAAATAACCCTGAGGGGGAATGGTAACACCACAATCCCTTCTCCTCCATTCTCCTTCTGGGATGTTGAGCATCCACACACATGTGCCTGGCATGATTTTCAAGCTGTCAGATCCAGGACTCAGACTGCATTCAGCCATGTGGAAGTCCAGCACCTTAAACACTATGTGAAGGCTCATTTTAAAATTGGATTATTCTTTTTCATTGATTTAATTTTTTTTGTGTGTAAACTGCTTGAGTTGTGTATATATTTTGCTTATCAGTACCTTACCTAAACCATAGCTTGCAGATATTTTCTGCCATTCTGTGGATTGTCTCTTCACTCTATTTATCATTTCCTTTGCTTTGTAGATGCTTTTCAGTTTAATGTAGTCCCACTTGTCTATTTTTGGAATTATTGCCTGCATTTAGGGACTTACTTAAGAAATAATCGCCTACTCCAATTCTTCAAGAGTTAGGGACTTAAAAAATAACAGCCTACTCCAATGTCTTCAAGAGTATCCTCTGTGATTTTTCCATCATTAGTTTGAGGCTCATAGTTAAATATTTTATCTGTTTTGAGTTGATTTTTGTTAATAGTGAGAGGCAGAGATCCAGTTTCACTTTTACGCAGGTGGATATTCAGTTTTTCCAGCACCATTTTCTTAAAAGGCTTTCTTTTCTCTTCTGCATTATCTTGTGTGCTCAAAGATTAGTTGACTGTTATGTTTTGGGGTTTATTTCTGGGTTCTCCATTGTGTTTCATGGGTCTACATGTCTACTTTTCTGTTAAAATAATGCTATTTTGACTATCACAGTTTTATAATTTATTTAGAGGTCAGGCAATGAGATGCTTAGTTTCACTGTTAGTATAAATCTTTTAATGTAGTAATCTAAGTTTTTTAGTCTGGAATCTCAACCCCAATTTCATTTCTGCCTCGAAGGTCTAAAAATCTCTGTTTTGAATTCTTTGGACAAATCTCTTTTTTCTTATTTTCTAGTAGGGGACAGGAGGAGTATTCTCAGGGTATGGGATTGGGAAGTAATTTGGGACATCTAATTTTTCCTTATACAAATTTTTAGATAATTTCTTTGTTATCAGCTTCCCTTCCTTTCTGAGGTGTGTCTCCAGTGCCTGCTCCTTTCTGGGGACCTGCAGGAGGAATTGTGCTGTTTTTGTGGGCTTCTTTCCCCCCTGTGAATGCTTGAAACTCTCTCCTCTTGGATGTCAGCTATTGCATATCTTTCCACTTGTCATCTTCTAAAATTTTGTTGATATTGTTTGTGTTCTGTTGTCTCTGCTTCCCTTCTCCTTGTGTATGTGGGTTCAGACCTTTAAAATGATTATAATTTATTGATTGCCATTTAAGTCAAGTTTGAAAGAGAATGGATATATGCACCTACTTTTCTTGAACTCATTTGAATTCATCAGAGTACTCTCATTATACTACATCAGCAGCATGTGATAATTTCTATCCTGTTCTCTGACACCTGAAAAGGTGTCACCCTTTCCTTGAATTTTAGAACACATTTTATTTCCTACTTTACAGACATAGAAAGAGAAAGAGAGAATGTGAGAAATATCCCCATAGGCATGGTCAAGCTGCAATCCTTTCTCTTCTATCTCTTGCTCCTTTTGAGATTTTGGGAATGCACATACACATACCTGCCATGTTTCTCAAGCCACCAGATCTGAGACTTGAACCACACAGTCAGTCATTTGGGGTCCAACCACTTTATCCCCCAAGCCATGGGCTGGGTCATATGATATGCTTTTAAAGTTCTCATTTCTTCACAGCTTTACCATGGGGAAAAAATTCAAAATATATGAAATAATATTAACTCAACTACCAGAACAGGTTATCTTTACATGACAAGGATGAAAACCAAATGCCAGAGTTCATGCATAGCAAAGGGTAACTATGACAATTCATAAGTGAAACTGATACACATAGTTTTCTTTTTGAAGATATGCATTTTGCACCCAAGAAAGAAAGTGATTTTAAATTTCTTCTTTTTTCTGTGAAATTCACTTTAAAATATATTTTTATTTACTGAACCCAAATAATTAATAAAATAAACACCAAAAACACCTGCAAGTTGAACTTTATCCTTTTGCTGAGTTTCTATACAATTATATACTATTTGTATGGACTATAGAACTTTATCATACCATTTTCTGAGGGAAAAAGGGTAGCATTCATTACAGTTTACATTAAAACTTTAAAAATGTAAACTGAAATGATTGAGATTTAATATTTTTGAATAAAAAAATTAAACTTATTTGTTCAAATGCAATTTATTGTGTGATAAAGGTAGTTTGGAATGAAAGAAATTAGGGAAAAATGTAACGTTGTATACAAAACATGAATGGTTGTATTCCTTGATCATTGACCTCTAATGTTATATTTTTAGAAATATTTTGGTCATCTTAGATAATCTGTAAAGATTTCTCATTGTGAATATGTGTTAAATTAAAAATATATATACAGGAGCACATTTTATGCCATTTAAGTCAGCATATGCACCATGTAGCTTGGGATCATGTACAATTATTAAGTACCTTTTTCTTTAAAATCTAAACCATAGCAATTATTGCTATTAGCCAGGTAAACCTGATATTAACTTTATTTATGGAATAGTTTCTCATTTTTATGACAAGCACATATTAAGATAGGAAATATTTATTGTAGAGTTAAAAGAAAATATTTCTTAAAATGTTAGTCTTCAATTGAGTAATAAATTTAGGTCAGAGCTATAACACATAGAAGCAAGAATGATACATATTCTTTCAACATGATGACAAAATTAATTGCCTAGTTTTCTTCAACAATTGCATATTCATGTTACTATATGAGCCTGAAACAGGTGTCAATGCTTCAGGCACTTGGCCAAACACAGTCCATGGTTTATGAGTCATGGGAATTGCTCGTCTTAATCTTACTACTAAAGTTCTATCCCATTGTCTTTTCATGTAATAGAAGCATGGCTTGGATGACAAAGCCCAACTAATTACACAATTTAATTTAATAGTTTAAAGCACAGAGGGCATTTTCTAAGTAATAAAATCTTTTGTTTGGAAATTTTTAAACAAATTTTATTTTACTTTATGTTTTATTATTTACGTAATAAGTATTTTCAAGAACACAAATTTTCTCCATATTCAAACTGTTCATTGTTCCATAAATAGGATACATATTTAGAAAGATGAAGTTTTTTTTTTTTTAAGGAATATTTTAGTGATTACTTCTAGCTGTAACAATACTCTTAGCGCTGGATGTTACTGGAAACTTGCCCTAGATTATTTTCTGAATCTTCTTTGCAAGATTAATAATAGAGATGTTTTCATCTCCAATTACTGCTTTGAATCATGATGTTGTGTCTGCATGAAATTTCCCTCTAGCTTAACAAACAAGCTAGTAGAAATGTCTTGCCTTAATCCTCTATCTTCTTTTTGTTAGCCCCAAAACCCTAATAGTTAGAAGTAAATTTGATGACTCTTAGTCTTACTCTTTTCCCTATTTTTGAATTTGCCTGATAATATCCATGTTTAGAATTGCCACCCAGCTTCTATTTATTTACTACTAGTTATAGAGAAAATTCTCCGAATTCAGGCATCGTGGGCCATGTGATCAGTCTTTTCACTTTAATACATTTTTCTGCCTGGACCAAAAAGCAATAAGACTTTACCTAAAAATGACAGGAATGCCCAGAATGAACTCTGACCTAAAAGAGAAAGGCACCATTGTTCCAGTGGGATTATGATGGTGATAATTAATAGACAAGATCGTCAGCCATGTTGGCTCTAGTGGTGTTTCTCAAGACTGGGACTGATGTCAGTATCTTATGATTTTACTCTAAGATCTGGTTTGTTTTGAGGAGAACTGAGGCAACTCAGGCAGCTTACTGAGCCAAAGTTCTCACTACCCTGATTTTCTTTTGTTCACTAATTGTAGTGACTTTTTGTCAACACTTAAAGGTAAAGAATGTAATCTGTCAAAAACAAAGTAAGTCATCCTGTCAGACAGGATAATTAGGTAAATATAAAAAAAATTGTACATAGTTCTTATTACCAATGAATTTAGAAACTTAATGGACATAAGTGACAACTAACTCATAAATAAAGCTTATAAATCGTAAAGCCTTTGTAATTTTATAGAACATAACTGTTACATATTGATATAAACTCTAGAATCCATATATTTATCAAAGAAGAATAAAGTTGAGAACATTTCTATACAAGAGAGGGAACAAACATGGCATTTCAAAATTTGGGGGAAACTTTGGGGAGTGAAAGAGGTATTCTTGAGAGCTGTAACTAGGGGTATTCTTAGATGATCTGCAGATCCAGAGCAAGAGTTGAAGGGAGTTTGTTACGAACAGAGCTTTGCTGAAGGCTCAGTGCCTCAGAACCTTGAGTAGCAATTCTTTCTTTCCCCACTTCCTGGTAGTCTTTTCCTCAAGAAGATCTGGACTCTCCCTAGAACTCAGGGTTATCTGGCACAGGATTGCTTTGCCTTGCACCTAGGTGAACAGGATTTGATAGCTGAAGGTCTCATCCATCTCTTTTTTGGGCATTCTTTTTCTGTCATCTTCCCTATGGGGTCAGGGCTTGAGTGCAGCATGGCTGCCTGAATCCCTCTGCTGTACAATCTCTTTTGATTATTTAAGCTCCTTTCTGTGTACCTAGTGCTATATTTGCAATATTTGTTCTGTTTGAGATTGTTGCCTTCACTCCTGGGACAGGTAGGTAGGTAGACAGCTTTATAATATCACTCTTAGAGGAATCAGTTTTAGCACACTTAGCTCTCTAGAGATAGCCTGACCTGATAATGACTTTGCCCAGGGAATGAATTGAATCATTGTCTATATTTTGACCCTCATAATTTTTTCAGTATCTTCCCAGTCACCAGGTATAAACCCAGCTGCACCCACTGAGAATACCTTTGAACATTTGTAATTAAAAAGCCAATTTCAGGCCCATTTCCACTGGGGCTGCTGCACTTTATATAAGTGAGACTTCACCCCCTCTCTTTAGGGAGGTAGGTTTGTGATACTGGCAGGCTGGAAGAGCAAATGAATTCACACACCCCTTCACTCAAAACCACACACCCGCACACTGCAGGCTTCTTGGACTGATTGATGATATTTCCTAACATAACAGGGGTAACATGACTTATTTTGAAAATAGAATTAAAACTTTCCCTTTTTAGGAGCAAGCACCACTTTGGCAACACCATCAGCCTCAAGCACATTAGTTCTTGTGGTCAAAACATTAACAGGATGCTTTGTTAACAAAATGTTCAGGTCATGATAAGGCCAACAAAGGAACTGTAAGACTTTTTATGAGCTGAATCTTTCCAAATAGTGCTCCAAGTTAAAAGCACTAAGAGCAAAACTTTCTCCTGTAAACAGGGCCTGGACAAGCCTGGGTGTGAGTTTTCAGGAGTGAGCAGAGATGTAAGGGTGTCCTGTTGACCAAAATAAGCCACCTAAAGAAAACCAGGAAATGACTGCGAGGTCCAGGAATTGTATAGTTATCTGAAATGCTGGAGTAAAGGATTTAAGATAGGCTCACTAATTAGCCTTCTTGGGCAGCGTAGGAGAGTGGCGAGACCTTTGAAGAGGTCCCAGAGAGTTTATTGCTGGGGGAGTTTATTGCTGGGCTCATAAACAATGGGAATGGACAGGGGATTGAAATGAGATCCTGTGATCTGGAGAGCACCTGCTCTGGAAATTCATCTTTATTAAACCTGTTCAGACTCTAAAATTACTTTCCTACTCTACCTCTTCAGCATTTTAAACAAGAATCCTAGATTAATTGCCAGTGTTTATGTAGTGCTTTGTCTTTTTGCTGTGTAAGTGATAGATCTGACACCAGCGACCTGGGAGACAGCGTCCTTGGTCCTCCTTGGTCCTCAGTATAAGTCTCAGCTGTAACTGTATGTTGTTAGAATCATTGTGAAATTATTCTGGGATTCTGTTTTGTCATCCATAAAAAGAGGGAATTGGATAAGAAGTCACATAGATTTAGAAAATGACTAATAATATTATCTTATATTTACTAGTGTCCTCATATTTCATTTTCTAATGATCATTGAGATAGGCATAACAGACCTAATAACTTTTTAAAAGAAAAGTAATATGAGATGCAGAGCAGTCAGATGATTAGCTTATGAACCACAGATAACATGCACTGCAAACTGGGACAAAAATCCAGGCCTTTTGACTTCTAGTTCTTGAAAATTGTAATTAAAATAGTCTAGAGGAGTTTTTTTTAATTATTTTTTTGGAGAGTTTTTTTTTTTTTTTTTTTTTTTTTTTTTTTTTTTTTTTGGCTATAGGGTGTGTGCACTCCCCAGAAAGACAGATAGAAAGCGAGAAATCACCCCCTAGGGAGGAGAATGGATTGCTGCGGGATGTCCACACCGCAATCCCTTCTCCTCCATTCTCCTTAGAAGAGTTCTTTAATCTAAGTATTTGAAGGCAAGGAGAGCATACCATGTATCTTCTCTAATGCTCCTCAGTTTAAGAAATATAACTGTTTCACTGTTCTTACCTTGAATTCTGGAGTATCCTAATCATAGTAATAATCATAATTTTATAAATCGCTACACTGTACCGGCAATATTACATATATTACCTCGATTATCGTTACTAATTTTGTAAATAAGATTTTCATGGGCTTATTTCATTTAACTTAATTAAGGTTATAAAATTATTTAGTTTTATATTTTCCTAAGAGTTATAGATATAAAATCCTTATACCTAGTTTTATATTTGCACATATTTAAGCAACACTAAGTATATCTGATATCAATATTTGGGGTCCTTGAGATGATTTCTCTTTTTCATGTCCCAGTGAAGTTTGAGGAACATTATTATAATTCAAAGGAGTGATTGTAGTGGCTTGTAGTTGCATCTACTAAAGGTCAAAAAGGAGGAGGAAATCTGGTAGGTAAGCAGGGGAGGTACTGACTGGCAGTCCCCAGGAAATTTTCCTTCTCCATTTACAATGTTCTTCGGATAACTTAGACTTGCTTTGAAATAGTTATTTAGAGATAAGTAAAGTATAAAGTCAGTACTTTTGACTTAGTAGGGTTGGTTTTTGTCAGCCAAGTGAATCTTTACTGCTACAATCTTTCTTGGGATACTAGTACAACACTCCTTTTAGTCCTTTACGTGTTCGTTATTGGGGGGACGTTCTGTACACCTTCTGGAATGGTGAACAGTGATCTGGTAGGGAGCAGCTCCTTCACATATCCTAGTGCCAGACTACTCTCAAGATCCACCTGAATGGGAACCAGCAGTTACCGTAATGGCTATGTTGCTGGACTCCCACGTCATTGACCGCAGTTCGCCCTATAGTGAAAAACCTCTCTCAAAAAAAAAAAAAAAAAGATCCACCTGAATAAGACCAGCTAGCGTAATGGCTATGTTCCTACATAGTCGACCGCAGTTCGAGTCCCGGACCCGGTGGCTTAAACTCACGCCGGGTGCATGTGCGTGCGTGCCCAAGATCCCGAGAGGAGAATGGAGGAGATGGGATTGCGGCGTGGCCATCCCCCCTGAGGGGTGATTTCTCGCTTTCCGTCTCTCTGTCTCTCTCTGTCTGTCTGGCGAGCGCACGCGCCCTATAGCGAAAAACCTCTCCCAAGAAAAGAAAAGAAAAAAAAGATCCACCTGAAAACAAATAGTATTTGTTGTATTGTAAGGAGATGACACTTGTTTTCTTTTACTGACATGCTTTTCTAATTAGAAAAACCTTTCCCGTCGATCAATACTTACTTTCTTATCTAATGTTCTTCTATTCTTTTGCTTATTGTTTCCCAGGGTAAATATTTGATGGGTAGAATAAGTAAGACCACAATTTATGATCATGGCATTAGGGTTTCTTTAGCCTTCATAGTGGCATATGTGTTCTATTAGAACCTCCTGCAAGAAGTACTTTAATTAGAAAGATATACTTCAATTGTGAGATTTTGGATCCTGTGATTTTCTTGGGAGGTCACAAAGGTCCTTCATAGCATGAGATAACACGATACAGAAAGCTTACTGGCTTACAAAACTGAGGGCAGAGCATCTCTGTTAATTTTGGTTATATGTATAAAGTTATAAATAAATTGGGCACGGAATAACAATGACTTTGTTTCATTTTACCTAACTCTAAGATAAAGCAGGGTTTTTTTATTTTCCCCATTAACATGTGGAAACATAAAAATCTACAAAAATATCTGAATAAAACTTAAAAATTTAATCAAATAATTTAATTATTTTCCAGAAATGTAGAATGATGCATTTGATGAGTATTGAATAATAAAAAAAAAACTTTACTAGTATACTAGGGTCAGCAAGTGGTGTGGTGGTTAAGACACTGGATCTCACATGGCCAGCTCTGTGGTTTGTGTTCCAGACCTGGCAACTTGAAAGACATGGTGGGTGCATGTACTTGCTTGTGTGCCAGAAATCCTCAGAGGAGAGTGGAAGAGAAAAGATTGCACTTGACCATCCCCCTTGGGGGGCGATTTCTCACTTTCTTTCTCTCTGTCTCATCTCCTTCTCTCTCCCTTGCTGCATCTCTCTCCAGCAACTGCATGTACCCTATGGCAAACATCTAAAACAAAACTAAAAGACCTAAGTAAATTTAAACAAATTGCAGGATATAGGATTTACATAAAACAGTCAATTGAATGGCTATGACACTTAATAACTGGAAAACAAAACCTTAAAAAAATAACAGTTGCAATAGCATTTAAAACTTTTAATATCTGAGAAAGAATAAGTCTAATGAAAAATGCACAGGAACTTACACTGAAAATTATTAAAAAATTATAAAAATTATTTTTCTTATAAAATTATAAGAAAAATGACAGAAGACCTAAATTAATAAGTATATACCATGTTTACAGATTGTTAGACTCAGTTTTGTTGAGATACTCATTTCCCCAAAACTGACCTATAGGTTCAACCCAATTTCTTTCTTTTTAATTATTATTATTATTATTATTTATACATTCAATTGCTATACATCATTTATATTGTAAAGAGACTTTACCCAGCATGATATACACCTCAGTCCAGCTCGGCTGAGAATACTATACACATTTTCATCAACACATAATAAACCATATCTGTGTTCCACAAATGTCTTACCTCTATTTTTTTCCCCAAATTTCCTTTCCTATGCTCTTCCCTTCCATGTTCTGCTTCCATTTTGTCTCTAGTGTCCATAGCAATTTTTAATGCTTTTCTGTCCTCTAGTCTTTTAGTCTCTACCATAGAGTGTGGACAGTCGGTTTATGTTAAGTGGAGACATACAATGTCTCTCTTTCATAGCCTGACTTGCTTCGGTCAGCAAAAAATCTTCCATATTTGTCCACTTTCTATCAAATTCCAGGGCCTTGTTGTTTACGGCTGAATAGTGTTCCATGGAGTATATGTGCCACACTTTTTCTATCCATTCACCTGTTTGTGGAGATTTGGGTTGATTTCATGTCTTAGTAATTGTGAATAATGCTGCAATAAATGTAGTGGTGCAAGTGCTTTTCCGATTGAGTGCTCTCCTTTCCTTTGGATAGATACCCAGGAGTGGAACTGCTGGATCATATGGTAATTCTATTCGAAGGGCTTTGAGGAATTACAATCATAGTCTCAACAAACTTATTTTGAAAAAAAAGATGTATTGTAACACTTTGAAGAAATTGAAAAATTCTAAAATAAATTGAAATACAAGAATCTACAATAGTATGATCAAAACAATCTTGAAAAAGAACAAAGTGTGAAGACTTTTATTACCTGATTTCATGACTAATTATAAGACTACAATAATCAAGATACTAGGCATTCATGTAAGGAGAGATTGAATAGATCAATGAGACAGAACAGAGCCCAGAAATAGACCCACTCATATAAAATAATTCTTAAAAAAAAAACAAAAACAAAAACCAAAAGCCTCATTCCAGGTGCGTATGTGCACATGTCCAAAATTCTGAGAGGAGAATGGAGAAGGAATTGCAGCAGGGCTATTCATCCTGGGAGGTGGTTTCTTGCTTTCTGTCTCTCTGTCTCTCTGGGAAGCACAGGTGCCCTATAGTAAAAATATCTCTTAAATAAAAAAAAGATTCGGGACCAGCAGTTAGCGTAATGGCTATGTCGCTGGACTCCCATGTAGTAGACCGCGGTTCGAGTCCCGGACCCGGCAGCTTAAACTCACGCCGGGCGCGTGTGTGTGCGTGCCCAGGATCCCGAGAGGAGAATGGAGGAGAAGGGATTGCGGCGTGGCCATCCCCCCTGGGGGGTGATTTCCTGCTTTCTGTCTCTCTGTCTCGCTCTGTCTGTCTGGCGAGCGCACACGCCCTATAGCAAAAACCTCTCCAAAAAAAAAAAAAGAAAAAAGAAAAAAAGATTCAAGGCTGATTGATTAAGGAAGAAAACTAATAACTAGAAAGATTGTTAAGTTTTACCAGTAAAATTGTTTGGTGGGTAAACTTGTTTAATTCACTTTAAAAAGAATGATATTTGGTGGTTTAAGATTAAATTAGTTTAGCAATTTTAAAAAATAATTAAAAAAAAACAAGAGATGGTGGGACTCGATTGCAGATCTCCTAAAGCAGCTAAACCTGCCTGTGTTCTCGCTTTTAAAGTTCATGTGCTCAGGACCAGCAGTTGGTATAATGGCTATGTTGCTCGACTCCCATGTAGTTGACCATAGTTCGAGTCCCGAACCCAGTGGCTTAAATTCATGCCGGGTACATTGCATGCGTGCCCAAGATCCTGAGATGAGGATGGAGGAGAAGAGATTGTGATGCGGCCATCCCCCTGGGGGGGTGGTGATTTCTTGCTTTCTATCTCTCTGTCTCTATCTGTCTTTCTGGCGAGTACACACACCCTATAGCAAAAACAAAACAAAACAAACAAACAAAAAACTCTAAAAAAAATAATGTTTACGTGCATACAGCTATATTTATTGTGGCATTATTCACAATTGCTAAGACATGGAACCAACCCAAATGTCCACAAACAGAGGAATGGGTTGAAAAAGTGTGGCACATCTACTTCATGAAACACTATTTGGCCATAAGAAACAATAAGACCCTGGCCTTTGATAGAAAGTGGATGAACCTGGAAGATTTATTACTGAGTGAAGCAAGTCAGGCTGTAAAACAGAGACATTGTATAGTCTCTACTTAATATATACCGACTGTCTACATTCTATGGTAGAGACTTAAAGACTGGAGGACATAAAATCATTGAAAATTGTTATGGACACGGGACAAAGTGGAAAGGAAATTTGGGAAAAAATGGAGACGGCAAGATATGTTTTTTTGCCTGTTGGTGATGTCATGTATGGTATTCTCAACTCACCTGTTGTGAGGCATATATCATGCTGGGTAAAATCTCTTTCCAAACTAAATTATGAATAATGATCGAATGTATACATAATAATAAAAATTAAAAAAATAAAGTTCATGTCTAGTGACGTAACCATTAAGCCATCTGCTGGTCCCAAGATTTTCAAGATATGGACAAACATAGTAATTTCACATATAGTAATCCCAAATTCCTGTTTTTCAAAATATTGATTGTTTATTTTATTTTATTTATTTATTATTTGCTAAAAGACACATTCGTTCACCAGAAAGAGACACAGAGACAGAAAGAGAGGAGAGAGAAAGTAAGAAAGCACCCGCCCCTCCCAAAGGGGGTGGCCATGCTACAATCCCTTCTCCTTCATTCTCCTCTTAGAATTTTGGATACACTCACACATTTGCCAGATGTGTTCTTTAAGCCATGGAACTGCACAGTCTGCTATGTGAGATCTAGCCACCTTAACCATCATGCCACCAACTTGCCCTATTTATTTATTTTTAATCTCTTATGTTCATATATATCTTTCACTGTGGCCCTAATTAGATGGGGACAACAATATAATGATTTTAGGTATTGAAAAGTACTTTATTAGCTGGCATCCTATTTAGCCCCATCTGTATTTTTATAATGTCCATCCCCTCAGGATTATTTTATTTCAAGTGCTCTTTATAGAGTAAATCAATGGTGTTTTCTTTGGGTCAGGCTCTTGGGTTGGTACTTGCTATGATTTGAATATTGGTTTCTCTCAAAGGTTCATATTTTAGAATTTGTTCACCATAGTAATGACATGGAAGGTGATGAGACCTTTAAGAGGTGAAGCCTAGTGGGCAGTGTTTAGATCATGGAGGCATTACCGTCCTGAATGGGATAGTGCTGTCTGGAGAGACAGAGTGAGCTCTTAATCTCTCAGGAAGGAGTTAGTGCCTGCAAGAGTGGGTTGTTATGAAAGGAAGATGGCTTCCCCAGGACTTTCTCTTTCTGCATATGTCTGCCATCCTCTCTACTTCTGTTGGCCATGTTGAGACCTGGCCAGCCTGATGCTAGCCCCTTCTGCTGGATGTTCTAGCCACCAGAATCAGGAGTGCTCTGTAACTGACCCAGTCTCAGGTATTTCTGTCAGCAATGAAATCATGAACAAGGACAGTATTTGATGGAAGTAACCTCTAATAAATCCTACAGTTTTTATCCCTTCAGGTTTCATAGTTTCATTTTAGTAAGGAGGAAAAATGGAATCTTGGGGGGATTAAGAAGCAGCCCAAGATCATAAGTAACACAACCAGGATTCAAACTCTGATCCACCTACTCACTTAATTGAGAAAATTTAAATTGAGTTACTAAATTGAGATTTTTTTTTCTCAATGTATCTTACTGGCTCCATATTCTTCATCCCAGCACAACTGAAACAGTACATTGCAGTATTTAAAAGACAAAATACTGTCTGGGTTCAGATTTCGGTTCTGATATATATCTGCAATGAGATCTTGTCATTTAACCTTTTCTTTACTTCAGTTTAATCACCCTAGGGTTTCATCAAATGAGCTGATGTGTATAAAGTACAGTGCTTGGTAAAAAGAGCATGTATTCAGGAAAGAATAGTTATTTCTATTGTGTGTTTGCTTTTCTGCCTGATATTAGGTGCTGTCCTTCTAGGTCTGGAAACATTAGGATCCAAACCTTCCCTAGTCCTTGACCTTGACTGGTCACGTTCTCCTTTGTGATCCTTTATATATATATATAAATCAATGATATTCTATGTGGCAATTTTTTCTTTATAAAATTGTCTCCCCTGGTGTATTGCATGAGACCTTATTCTTCCCAAGCCCTAATGTTTACTTATTGACAGACATGTTAAGAAGATATGATTGTAATGGTTTTAGAATGTAGGATGAACTACCAAGTTTTGGGATCTGCTCTAAACAATTTTGAAAAATCAGGTACTTATTATTTTATTTTTTAAAAATTTGCCAGAGGGCATGTTTGCTTATCAGAGAGAGACACAGAGAGAGGGAAAGTGAGACAGCACTGTCCATGGGGCATGGTCTTTCTGTTATCCTTTCTCTCTTCCTCTTTTCAGGATTTTGGATACACAGGCACATGCACTCAGCCTGTTTTTCAAGCCATTGAGTCCAAGACTCCCACTGTGCGGCAGGCCATGAGGAATCCAGCTGCCTTAACCATGGTGCTATGGTCTGGCCCAAATATTTGGATATTTCTTATTTCTCTGGAATTTTTTAGACCCAAGTATTGATGGAGAAATGGACCAGTTGACTTTTCAACTTTGTGAATCAACATTAACAAAGTTATTTACTTTGCTTTCAAAAAAGTACAAGTGTGCTTTCTACTAGGTTTCCAAAACTTTCAGTAATTAGAAGGTATTTAAGCATATTCACAGAGCAGGGATCCTGAATTTTCCTGTTCACCTATGGTATTTAAAAAATTATTAGTAAAAGATAATTATCTCATGATTCAGATAATTTAAATTGCACAATTTCAACTTCAGGCTTCAGGCAGAAATCTGCTTCCTCTCTTAAAAATGCAAACTTTATTTTCAATAGAATTAAAGGGTCTTAATGAATATTCAGTAAAATGAATCTAAATCATGATGAAAGGAAAATAAAATTAAGAATACAAATTTTTTAAAAAAAAAAACGGTTTTTGCCATAGGACAGTTGTGCTTGCTGGAGAGACAGAGAAAGAGACAGTGAGAGAGAAAAGTGAGAAATCACCCTTCATGTGGATGACCACATCACAATCCCTTTTCCATTCTCCTCCTGGGATTTTGGGCATGCACACACATGTGCTCAGTGTGATTTTCAAACTACTGGTTCTAGAACTTGAGCCAGAGTTGGCCATGTTGGAGTCTAGTGCCTTAGATGTTATGTCACCTGCTGTCCCCAAAGAATACAAATATTAATCTCAGCTTATCCTAAGGTCACACACAGACTGATGTTTTGTCTTCATCCAAATATTGTTAGGGATATACCAATACAACAAGTATTTTGTCAAATCTTTGTCATCTTGTGTTTTTTATAAGAAATCTTAGAAAAAAATTCAAATAAAATTTTATTAAGAGGAACCAGCCATTGGTGTGATGGTTAAGGCAACAGTATTCCACATGGCTGATTGCACAGCCTGGGTCTCAGATCCTGTGGCTTAAAAAACATACCAGGTGTGTGCACATCCAAAATTCTGAGAGAAGTGGAGGAAAAGGGATTGTGATGTGGCCATCACCCATGGGGGAGTGCTTTCTCACTTTCCTTCTCTCTCTCTCTCTCTCTATCTCATGTGAGCCATGCCCTCTAGCAAGTTAAAATGAAGTACAGAAACAAAAGAAATAAGGAAAAGAGAAAAATGTAAAAATCACTCACAAATGTAAATATTCTGGTGTTTTTATTTTCCTTTAGGTTTCACCAACGTATATTTCTGCAGATATTATTGCTTATTCAGCATACATCACCAACTCCTTTTCACCCTGTTCAGATCTTCAAATTCTCTAAATACTCTTTTCTGAAGATTGATCTTTCTAATACACATGAGATGAAGATGATTAGGTAGATCTTTTTCCCCAACTCATTCATAATCTCCCTTTTCCACTTTATGAAGAGATGTACAGTCATCCATTCCAGACCTTAAATTTTAATTAGGATTCATTACTCAAGATGTAAAACAACTAACTAGGGTATTAAAACAGATTCTATCTTTTCTTTTTTTTTTATTGAGACAATATCTCTCTATGTATTCCAGGCCAAGTTTGAGCTCATGATACTCCTTCCTCAGCCTCCCAACTACAGGCTAGAATGACAGGTAGATGTCAACATATCCAGCTATCTTAGAGTGAACCAGAAGTCAAACCCTGGCCTCCCATGTGGCCTCCTGTGCTGAGCTACAGTATCAGCTAACATATTTTAAGTTAATCACATAACGGGAAACATTTCCTATATTATTAAATATCCTATATCATTATAGTTACTAAAGTCTACATAACATTTCACTTATGGGAAATTATTTACACAATTTCTGAAGGCTAGTCCAACCATAAAGATTTCTACATGTTCTTCAGATTCTTTCATCCTAGTTTTTTTTTTTTACTACATTAAATAAGGCAGACCTATTCTGCTTCCTTTCCTTCCACATAATAAACTCTGTTATATAACTGAGAAAAGGTAAGAATCTAATAACACAAATATGTAGGTTTTCTCATTTTGGCTTTCCTTTGTGTAAGATGTCCTACCACTTTTGTGGGGCAAAAGGTATCACAATCCTGCCCCCAGCTGCCCTCAGCTCTCCCAAGGTGAAAGCTGGTGAAATCCAGGAGGCAACAAAGACCAAAGGAAAACATGAACACAAAGGACATATGCAATCTAACAAAAGGGCCTCTCATAACAAGTAGCCCCTTTCTTATTCAGGTGAGAAGAAATAATAAAATCTTCTTATCAGTTGGCTTGATCTGGAATGGAAAGAATGAATGCCGTCTTTGAAACAACTTATTAAGGCAGAGTAGCCTTGGTGGGAACATTGTAGACATAGCTTACATTCTACTTTTAACCTTTCAGGACATAGTCACTGCCCTTCTGTCAATTACTGCCATCTTATCGTTGACAAGCCTGATAGGTTATAAGTACAAGAATCTTCCAGATGTATGGCAGAGGAAAAAAAAAACAGATATTTAACACTGATGTGGTGCTTCTGGTGGTAGGAACTCAAGGTCAGAATTGGAGAAAATGCCATGGTAGGGAAAGAACAAACCTGAGGACTGCTTTCTATCAAACGAATTTTTTGATGTATCTATTTTTTTTAATAAAAGAGTAATTGCATTAATATTAAGAGAGTTTTTTTAAAACAAATTTAAAGGCCAAACTTCTACTATCCAAGAAATAAGAAACAATATACACAAACAACCTACAGCTATGTAATCAAGAAAGAAAAGCAGGTGTACCTATTCCTGTAGGGTGTGTATATAAAGGTGTTTCTCTTCTTTTTTTTTTTTTTTTTGAGGTATTTTTATACGGGTCTTCATGAAAACTAAGCATTTGATTTCTTCTGTTTCTCTTTTTCTGTATCTTATTTTCAGATAAACCTTCCAATGGACTCCCACCTGAACCTGATCCTAATTCTAGAAACACAAAGCCTGGATTTCTTTGTGTTCATGACGTTTATTCTGTCTTTCCATAAACTAAGGCTGTAAATCCCACAGTGAAGCATGCATAAACACAAACTAGACGGGATTAGACCACACTATTTAGTTAATCTCAGTTTACAAAACCCCTTCTTTCTTTGTCTGAAAGGCTGCCACAGAAATTCAGCAAATGTGATTTGCAAACCAAACGTGAGAACTTTCTGTACTATGGGTAAAAAGAGAGAAAAAAACATTTGCTTGCTTTTATAAGGCCTCTCTCTTTGAAAAACCCTAGGGATATTTTCCAGAGTGAAGAAACTCTACAGTTAATGCTTCAAATCATCATCTTGAGGAAAGAGCACAACAACCTTTCCTTCCAAAATTTAAGCAGCACAACTTCCAAGAACCCTGACATGTGTAGTTAAAACTATCAAGAAAGGAGCCTCTCCCTGATCTCCATCTTCCAACTCACTTCTCTCTCCTCATGTTTAAAAGGTTCATGGTTTTGGATTAATTGATAACAATACTGGTAGAAATATAAGCAAAGTACTTAGCGTTTTAGGAGGAACAAAGGATGGTTTTCTATAGTATGTTCACATAACTGGACATCCATTAAATAATTGGGTGCAGCTGGGAATAAAAATGGCTTAACAGAGAAAAGTTTCTTTAACAGCTGTGGGCACAAAGCCAGCAAAGGACTTGGGGGATGAGTACTTCTAATATATGCTCACAACCGCCTGATGTCATGAGCACCTGCTTTATAAGAAAAGCATTGCATTGGAAGTGTTCATGTGTATATGTGGAGTGAGAAACATTCCATTTCATTCAAATTTAGATAAAAGATGCTCTAATATATTTTTTGTCTCCAGTCCTCAGACCTGGACTCTATAGACTACCCTCTGAGTATCTCAGAAAAATCATGTTTTGCTTTGGTAAAAGCACAGCCCAGAGTTCATATGCTCTGCTCTCCCACGTTGGAACAGCTATAAGAATCCAAATGTGTTTGAATCATCCAGGGCTCTCGAAGTCAGTTTTCAAGTACTAGTGTTATAAATGATAGAATTTAGCTTGTCACAGAACAAAAATTTATTTCAGTGAAAACAGTGACTATCATGGATATGTATTATGGGAAGCTAATTTGCTGTAAACCAGAGAGAAACTAAAACTAGCAAGGGTTGGCAGTGGTGGCAGAGGGTATGTGTGTGGCTGGTGTAAGTAAGGACTATAACCACAGTGGATGCTAAGCTGTCATTACCATAACATTCTCTGGACTTAATGTTTACCTACTTTTCATCCAGAGAAAGTGTTTAAAAATACAGACAGAAGCTAAAAAAAAATTCCAACAAAACACCATATTTTAGTCCTTGGAATTTATGCCTAGTTACGAGTTCACTGCTAAGCAACACATAGTGATAAAACATTACTCTTTAGTGTTTAAATCTCCATCCTGGTCTAGCATGAATTTCTAAGTAAGAGCTTACTCATCATTGGCCTGTCCTGATTTTTTGACTAAAAGTAGTTCTATTGAGGCAGTGGTTTTTAGATAATAGCATGAGCACATTTTCATGAAACATTTAGAGCAGGAAATGTTTCGACAGAGATTGTGTAGATCTGTCTGCTAACATGGTTTTAAAGCAACCCTGAGTAACAATCAAAAATGAACCGCCTGCCAATATCATATTCCTCTGGATATCTTGGCTTCTTTAACAAATACTATGTTTATTGCTTCAATCTCCTTGGTAACTAGTTGGTCCATTGACAAGTGTTTCTCTATATCTTGGACAGTTATGGCAGTGCTCACCATAGACATTTTAAATATTAGTCATTGATTTTACCTAATGAATGTTACATTTGGAATTTGCTTCTGTTAATCAAAATGAAATCCTAATAGAAAAAGTCTGACACATATTTTACTCTAAGTCACTCCTTGGACAGATTGTTCTCCTTAGGTAATACAAAGGTGTGAAAGTTGGCAGTTATAAAGAATGAAATATTTCGATTGTATGTCCTGCATGCGGCCTGTTCTTCTGACATTCTCATATGGGACTATTGCCTTCCAAAAACTGGACAGCATTTCCACAGATGTCCTTCTTTGTGGATTGGTCCTGATTCTGTCAATTACACAATGGACCTAGGAAATTATAGAATAAGGCCACTGATCTGTTTTTGTCCAAATGATGCTTTACAGAGCCCCCGATCTTTCTTCATTTCTCTCCTTCAAGTATTTGACATCTTCAAATACTCGTCTTACTCCCTTTATTCTTCTCTGCCCTCAACACAGAATTTTCTCCCTATATTCTCTCTAATTTGTCAATGTTTTATTTTCCTTGTTTTCTCTTTATAGTTTCTACTCACATGACTCGCTGACTTCTTTTTCTGCCTCCTGTCATGAAAACCCACTTTAGAGTACTTTTGCATTCTATGTTAAATTGTATGGATGTGTCTATAGAAGCTTACAGCTTTTTAAATGGGATCTATGATGCACATATGGGAATTTAGAGCCTATTCAGTGGAGCCTTATCCTACTGCATTAAATTGGAATCAGTATGGCAGCTCCAGATCACCATCTTCATCCCGTTTCACATCCTATAAGAAGTCTTACTTGTTTTCATGTTTGTCTTTGCAGCCAGAGTCCACTACTGAGAATTTGCCCTACAAATGTTTTCTAAATGCTGAATAAATTATCATTACTTAAGCATTTTGTCAGCCACAAAAGTAAGTGAACGTAAACTCCTCTGTAGCTCTGTTACATAAGAAAGTATCTGGAATATAGTAGGTGCTTAATCAAGAATTGTTAGTAATAATGGAATTCTAATAAAATAATCAAAGACCAATGTTACACAAAAATGCTAATTGTAATATATTGTTGTCAACATAAACATAGTTCTGTTGGGACCAGCAGTTAGCATAATGGCTATGTCGCTAGACTCCCATATAGTTGACCATGGTTCGAGTCCCACACTCGGTGGCTTAAACTCATGCTGGGTGTGTGTGCGTGCATGCCCAAGATCCCAAGAGGAGAATGGAGGAGAAGGGATTGCGGCATGGCCATCCCCCCTGGGGGGTGATTTCTTGCTTTCTGTCTCTCTGTCTCTCTCTGTCTTTCTGGCAAGCACATGCGCCCTATAGCAAAAATCTCTCTAAAAAAACCAAAACAATAGTAGCAACAACAAAAATAAACATAGTTCCTTAGGATATTCTTAGGTTAATATACTTAAAATATGGAGTAAACTGGTTTACTTGCAAAGAATACTCAGGACTCTGTGGGCCAGTCAACATTTTATTCGCTTTCTAAGGTTTATATATGCATCACCCATATTTTAAATCTGCATCTGTCTGTCTCTCTATCTGCATTTACTTCTACATTTTTTCCCTGTAGCTAAGAACATGGGAAGCTTTTCCTTGCAGCAAATATGTATTTCCATGGAAACCAAACCAAAAGCAACAGAATAAAAGAGACATTGAATATAAAATGTCTTTTGGTTGTTGCAAAATTTCAGCCCATTGCCTGATTTCATTGAGTTTGTGTTGATTTCCTTAATTCAATGTTAACACATAGACCAGTGCTTTTTAAATTAGGGGAAAAAAAACTTTTAAAGATAAAGTAGTCTGTTTGTTGATGTAAAACACATACTTAACAAACACACACGGACTTGCAGGATTTGGAAAAAATAGCACTAGTGAATGAGGTTTGTGTTTCAATGTGATTTTTATGAAAACTTCATCTTTATTGGGCTGAGTGTGTTTGTTGTGAATTCAAACTATTCACTGATGGGTGATGACATTACCCATTGTAGAATTAGAGTAATTTTCCCCCTCTATACGAAGTATGAGAAAATGATTACATCATCAGTTAAAGCATAAAAGATGCAGCTTGCTCTTCAGCAAGCATATGAATTTCTGAGACATGAAACCAAAGGTCTGACCACTGTAAGTAAGTAATGAAGTAATGACAGCAGATGACTTGTGGGTGAGCATATGAGTAGCACCACTTCAAAGTCAACTTGCACTAGTATATCTAAAAAGCTTTGTAACACGCATTTCTGTTAATGCAGAAGTTTCAACCCTTGATGCAAAGTTGTATCTACATGAAGGCTTACTATAATGTTATTCGTAATAGCAAAAAAATAGAAATGATCAGAATGTTCATCTATAATATATAAAATGACATTACAGGTATGTTTTATTAAATGTTAAAGATAATATTATAATATACTATACACAGAATGATCCATTTAAAAAAAAATCTATGCAGAAGCCAGCAGGAAGTGTAGTGGTTAGGGCACCGGACTCCCACATGGCTGACTGTGGTTTGAGTCCTGGACCCAGCAGCTTGAAAATCATACCAGGCACATGTGTGTATGTATGAGTGTGTGCCCAAAATCCTAAGGGGAAAGGGAGAAAGGATTGTGGCATGACCATCTTCCCTGAGGGAATGGTATTTCACTTCCCCTCCTTAAGTCTGTTTCTCTCTGGCAAATGCACACACCATGTGGCAAAAAACCTAAAAACAAAACAAAACCAAAACTATGCATAGATAAAATGCTTTCAAAGATTTCCAAAACAATGTAGTTATCTCTGGGGGGTGAGATTATGGATGATGTTTTTCTTTCTTTTTCTTTTTGTTTTTTTAAAAAAGAGAGATTTTTGCTATAGGACTTGTACACTCTCCAGACAAAGAGGAAGTGAGAAATGGCTCCCCCCCCCCCCGGGGAATGGCCATGCTGCAATCCCTTCTTCTCCATTCTCCTCTTGGGATCTTGGGCATGCATGCACATGAGCCCAATGTGAATTTTAAGTTGCTGGGTCCAGGACTCAAACCATGGTTGACTACATGGGAGTCCAGTATGTAAACATTATACCATCTGCAGTTCCCAGTGAATAATGTTTTTGGCATTTCATTATGTTCTTAATTTTCTAGAAGGAGTTTGTACGGTATCAATATTAGTGAAAAAAAAAAAAAACCCAAAAAACAAGAAGCAGGCAAAAACAACCATTGCTAGGTGTTGTATCCTCAAGAAAACCCTATTATGACTTTATTATTTTCTTTTATAAACTAGAGGTATTGAAGAAACAATCATGCTTTTTCTTAGTTTTTATTTTTTTTAACATCTAATCATTGCACATCTTAACAGAGAATAATATAACAACCATATTTTAAAATATATTCAGTGGAATGTATTTTTCTTCCCATTACAGATATCATAAACAACTTGGTTTTTCTTCTAGCTGCTCAACTATAATTTACCATTCTTTGCCTTTCGTCGAGTGCAGACTGCATTACCTCAGCTGTTACTGTGCAGAGTTGTGAGAGAAGTGGCTCAGCCCCTGTCCATGAGCTGCATTGCTTACCAGGTTGATAAAGGGATTCCAGACCAGCTTCTCTGCAGTTAGATTATGACTGTCTCTCACAATCTTGCAGGAAGATATCGTATATACTAGAAGGGCGATGTTGTGCACACTAGAAGGATGATATTGTATATACTAAAAGGCCTGTGTCTTTGTTCTTTTGGTTTCTCTTATCACCAGAGACTATCTTGATGGATCTATTAGTCCTCTTAGCTCTGATCCTCACTTTAGAGGGCAGTGACAAGGTTGAAAGCTTATGAGATCACCCTATCTTTACTCATATCCCTGTGTTCCCTTTTATTAGGTTTTGATTCCTTAAGTCAATTACAACTTAATATGACAGACTGGCAAGAGCCCAGACGTGCCTTGCTGTGGCCAAATTTCATTTCCATGGGCATTGATGGGGATGAATTACAGTTCTTTGTGTCTATCTGAAAATTCTGGTGTATTACATACTAACTAGTGCATGGGATCATGTATGATAATTTTGCCCATAGCGATAGCAACACCTGTAGAGCCAAGTTGTATTTAGCAAATAAGGCAGGGCTGGTTGACTAAACCTAGTAGCTTTGTAATAGAATCTTTATGACAACTAGATTTGATACTGTTTGTAATAAAATATTTATATCAGCACTTTTCCCCTTTCCATTCAGCACATGCAGCCTATTTAAAAAAAAAATAGAGGTATTTGAGAAAATGTGGTAAATATGTATTATTTTTAAGTGAATGATGAAAACTCTTCAGTTATTACAAATAGCAATGCATTTTAATACGAATATATTCAAATCTCGGTTTAAATTTGAACACAGACATAGTTTAAAATTGGTGCATTTAGAGAGAGAGGAGGTGGGAAGAAACCTCAGGCGTGCTAGGACAACAAACCCAATATGCCTGCACATACGAGAGAAAGTGCAGGACATACAGCAATAGAGCTCCCACTCAGATAGTGTTGCCAGTTTGTAGTTGTGTCCTTAAACAAATGGTGTCTAGTGATCATGGTCACTGTTATTCTTTTCAGTCTTTCTTTTCAGAACTTTGCCTTTTAAGTTCTGCAGTCTAACCTAGAAAATATCTTTCTTCTGACTGTTTCTTGTCAGCTTGACATTAAAAGACCATAACATTTCCCAGTATTTGCATTTAGTCCAGTTGCTTGACATAGTAAGCCTGCATTTGAATTGTTGCTTTCATAGGCTTCTAAGTTATTGCATCTCAAAGCTAAATGTCTACAGGAATCTAGTCTGTGGTGCATCTCCTAGGGATCTTGTTAAAATGCTGATTCTGGTTTAGTTGGTTTGAGATGGGGCCAGAGATTCTGCATTTCTGCCAGGTTCCCATGTGAAGGTAGTACTGCCAGTCTGTGAAACACATTTTGTAAGTATTAGGTCAAGCGACCTTAATTCACAATATGAGAGCTGTTCAGTTACCTTGCTAATACTCTTCTTTGTGAAAAGCATTGTATGAAGGCTAGCTGTAAACTATCATCTCTTAAAACATTTTGTATTCTTGGTCACAACATTGGTGGAGAAGTTAATTCTAATCTGCAGTGAGTTATTTACTGAGTGCTCTGGTTCAGGAGTCATTCTACTTATAAGACTCTTTAGGGCTCCCTTGGATCCAATTTCTATACCAAAACATGGACTTCCTTCAAAGCACACTAGTGTTTGTGAATAGGCTTCAGGTTGCTTTGTCAATATTCCACTACTCACTGTTTTTTTTTTTAAAGAAATTCACCTTAATGTAGCATAACTTTAAACTAAATTCTGTTGTGGACTTGGAAAACACCTATACTTTTTTCTTGAGTATAACGAGATAGAAATTCTTTCCTGAGGAAACAAAATATAAATTAAAGCATGTATTTTAGCCAAATAGTTATTTCTATTTCTTCTTGGCAGGAGAAGTTGAAGACTTCATGCCATAATATCCTAATGCTAACTTTCACATTTATGATGTTTAGTATCTGTAGTGGACATGATGTCATTGTCTAGTATATATCCTCTCCTGCATTTGTTCTTTCCACTTCCAACTGAGTGATTCTGGTAGGGCTTCCTTTTGTGGTACTCTATATTTACAAGGATAAACACAAGACTGATTATATTGTCCATTCTCCAATCTAAAATGATTTAGTCCAAAGAAGGGTAAATGACCCACACTAGGCCAATCAGAGATCTCCTAAAAATTGTCCTGACTATAGTTGTCTTGCCTATAGTTGAAAATTGTCCTGCCTATAGTTGTATTTGCGTCATCAAGCTGGTAGCAGATGACTTAGGAAGAAGATACCAATTGGGGTGGGAGAGAATAAAGCCCCTCAAAGACTAGCAGGAAGAAGTGATGAGTAGGTGGAGAGAGATGATGTGGGGGAGGGGTTGTTCAAGTCAGTACTTTCAGTCATTGACAATCTTGACTTGTTTGTCTTAATCCCTTTCGACTTCCCCCTAAAACACACACACACACACACACACACACACACACACACACACACACATTTTGGAGCTATCCAGGTCTCATGAGCTAAAAAGTCCCTCTTTGTCAAGCTACTTTGAGTTGGTGGTCTACCTGTACCTGTTGTAACTGAAAAGGACCAATGAAATACCCAACACACTTTTCTTTAGAACAGTAAAATGGAAATGTACCTCACAAGACTGTTGTACCTCATGGCCATGCTATAGTCAGTGTGTGTAATTTCAATTTGCAAGTAAGAATCAGAATTAATGAAGAACAACTGAAACATATCTTTGTTTGACAGCAAGGACATTACATTAGCAAGTGATATCAGAGTGCTAAAAAAGAATAATAATTACAGTTATTGTCACAAGTTTGACCAAACATGAACAGTTCAAAGACAAAAAAACATAAAGTGAAATTAAGCTTAAAACTAAAGACATTGATTAAGAAACATAAAAATAATTCTTCCTGGCACAAAAAGTAAATGATGTCAAATGATTTAAGACTGAATATAGGGAAAGGAAAGCAACTTGAACTAATTTCAATATAGGGAATGAAAAGCAACTTGCACTAATTTTAATATAAAGAAAGGATTGCTGGTGAGTAATGAGTTGCCAACAAAGAACAAAAATTATTATTGGGAATAAAATAAGGAGTTTATCTTACTTTCAATATTTATGCATTACATCATTTATTAATAGTGTAATCAGTGATCTCAATGAGGGGGAGGGTAACACAGAGGAGACATCCATACACAGGGTATAGATTTTTGCCTTTCCTTGAGGGCTTTTAAAACCACACATCACATGGTGCCTGTGGAAACTTCTTATATACCTTTCGAAAGGGAACTTGGAAAATAAATAAATTTCATACCCTAAATCCTACTCTCAGATGAGAATTTGAACAAGAAATAAGGATGATGGGGATATAACGTTAATGATGGGGATATATAATGTTTCTCATTTGTATAGAATTTTTTTTTTTTTTTTTTGGAGAGGTTTTCGCTATAGGATGTGTGCGCTCGCCAGCCAGACAGAGAGAGACATAGAGACAGAAAGCGAGAAATCACCCCCCAGAGGGGATGGTCACGCTGCAATCCCTTCTCCTCCATTCTCCTCTTGGGATCTTGGGCACGCACACACATGCACCCGGCATGAGTTTTAAGCCACCGGGTCCGGGACGCGAACCACGGTCGACTACGTGGGAGTCCAGCGACATAGCCATTATGCTAACTGCTGGTTCCCTCATTTGTATAGAATTTTTTACACTTGATTTATTCATTTCTTCTATGAGTGAGAGACACTGAGAAAGAAAGAGAGAAATCACCCCTAACTAGGTCCTAATACCATGATCTACCCTTAGCCTTAGCCAGCTTTGGAGGATAGTCACAGGCATGTTCAATGAACTTATATAGGTCTCTGGGAATGAAACCAGAGTATTTTCATATTGGTCAGCCTTGCAGAAGGTTGTACTACTGCTGTGCTACCATCTGGCCTCTTAGAAGTTTTTAAAAGTGTGATAAAAATTGACTCAGTGTTAGTCAGAGAGTTGCTCTTATTTAATAGAAAATGGGATGATTTATATAAAAACCAAAGTGTATAAAATACAAACAAAGAAATGATGTCTCCATTATTCCCCCCTCCAAAAAAGGTCACAATTATGAGAAAATGAGCAATACCAATAAAAGGAAGAATAGGCAGTGGAAAGAATGTGACCAATACATTGACTCTTGTGAATGAGGGGACTTCCAAAAGTTCATGTTAAGGTGAAAATAATGTCTGAGTATATTTTGGTGCAAAAAAAGATTTTTTTTGCATATTTTTCATTATACTTTTTTTGTATTGCAAAAATACATATTTTTTTAGAATTATACCTATTTCCCATGACATTCTTGGGAACATCCCCCCATATTGTTTGGAGTACATCTATTATTGCATTAAATTCTCATAAAATATTTTGAATTAAGTGTCTTATATGTGTGTAACAGATTTACAAAGTCAATTTGTTAAAGTCCCCAGCTGCATCAAGACCAGAGAGGTTAGCATAAGCAAGGGGAACATGGTCACTGACTGAAGAGAGGGCTGACTGCCATTGCTTCTGCCATTAGCAGGTACCTGAGCCATGGCTACTGCCTGCAGACAGCCCTCTCAGACAGAAGAATCAAATGGGACCATCAAGGGGCAAGAGGGAGTCAGCAGACTTTCTAGTTTATATGGTTTCTACTCGCAAAAGTAGAGTGGAGCCAATCACCTGAAGCCAGTGAGATTCTGGAGGATTTCTCCCTCTCTAACTCCCCCTCTGGAGGAAAAACAAAACAAAACAAGAGAATCTCTCCTCTGAAACTCCAAGACTCTCACCATGGATTTTAGCACTCCCATGCACAGAACAACAACAATAGTAAACTGGCACAGAGATAACACACATCATAAGGAAGGGCAAGAAGAAACAGCTTAAGGGAAAAGAGAAATTGGACCTCCCATCCACTACCACCCTTAGCTTAAATGAAAGCTATGCCATCCTGCAAGCTGAGCAACAAATGGAGCTCCATTTACAACCAAGTCTTCACAGCCCGGAGGGGGCAAAACATACAAAGAGAGCACCCCCACCCCAAGGGAAACTGAGGAACATGGGCACTGTCTGGAAGGCAGGGCAGGCCTACGCAAATCCTACTATCAGACTTAAGTCCAAGGATATTGTTCCCTGATCCAGCTGATACCACCCACAATTAGCTCTTCTGAACCTCCATGAAGTGTCTCATATATGGGCTATGCAAGCCTTGCTCTGATCTGGAAATGCAGCTGGTCACGGGCCTCTCCTGAACTACTTTGCTAGAGAAACACGTTAGGATTTTCTCCTTGGCAATACAGAACCTACTCCCAAAATTAGAAAAAAGTAAGTACTTCACCAGATGCTTAACAAACAATGCACATAGATATAAGAAAAATGAGAAAACAAGGAAATATCTCTCATCCAAGGAAATAAAATAACTCTTCACTAGTAAAGGATTAAAAACATAACAAATCAAAGAAACATCAGAAAAAAGAATTCAGAATATTCATCATAACAAACCTCAAGGTTTGCAAGGATCCAAGAGAAAATGGGCAATGATTCCAGGAGATGAAAAAATCATTTCATGACATGAAGGAGGAATTCCATAAAGAGAAGGATACAATCAAAAATAATCTGACAGATATTCTGGAGATGAAGAATACAATACAGAAAATCAAAATTGCCCTTGAAAATACGAATAGATTAGACTATGCAGAAGATTTTCTGACCCTGAAGACAAAATCTCAGATAACTCCAAGCCACTAAAAGGAATGAAAAAAAAAAGTCATTAAAAACAAGGGCACCATTTGGGAAATTCTACACCATTATGCAGCCAAATATCTCCATAATGGGTATTCCAGAGATGAACAGATGGGTAAATCTATTTAATGAAATACTTTCTTAAAACTTTCTAAATGTAGAGAGACATACAGGCATTCAGATCCAGGAACTATAGATACCATATTGATTCTACATAAGAAGATCCTCTCCAAGGCATATCATATCTAAATTGTTAAAAATCAAAGAGAAACAATATTCTAAAAATGGCAACAGAGAAATATCAAATTACCGAAAAGGTTACCCCATCAGACCTCATACCTCTCAAATAAAAGAATGCACGCAAAGAAGAAATAAGAAGACATATTTAAACCTCAGAAAGAAAAAAATGAAAAATTTCGACCAAGAATACTATACCTATCAAAATTATCCTTCAAATGGGAAGGAGAAATAACATTCCTGGATAGACAAAAACTGGAAGTATTTACCAACACTAGACTACCTCTTCAAGAAATACTGTATTAGGAAAATAAAAGGGATACACATAGAAATAAAAGAACACAGAACAACTAAGAAAATGACTAATGAAATGGCAGAAATAAATCTGCAAATATCAATAATCATGTTGAATGTTAATTATTCAATTGAAGACATAGATTGGCTGAATGGATTTAAAAACACAGCAAACAGAGCCTCTCTATGCTGCTTATAATAAATACACCTTACTGATGAAGATATTCATAGATTTAAAGTGAAGTGCTGAGAAAAGTCATGCAAACAGAAACTTAAAAAAAAGGTTAAAGTTATGCTACAGAGAGCCGATAAAATAGACTTCAAGACAAAACTGTAAAAAAAGACACAAGAAGGACGCTTTATAGTACTATGAGGATTAATTCACCAAGAAGACATAACAGTTATAAATATTTATGCATGCAGATCTGGGGCATTCAAAGATATAAAAGAAAAGCTGCTCAATGTAAAAGAGAAAGTGCAACACACAGACACAGGAGTTAAATGACACCATATACTAAATAGGCCTGACTAAAATGACCTGACAGATACGTATAGAATATTTTAGCTGAAAGCCAGAAAAAAAATACACTTTCCTCCTCTTCACATGGAACATTTATGAAGATCAAGCATATAATAGGGCAAAAAAAAAAACCTTTACATATTTAAAATATAGAAACTATATCCAACATATTTTCCTTTTAATGCCATTTGATATTTTATTGATTCAACAGAATCAAATGAATAGTTTGTGTTCTGCCCAGTGCTAATATTGTTTTCAGTCCAGTGCCATCAGACTAATTTTAAAAAGTCACTTATGAGTTTCCCATTCAAGTGCCTTCATAAATTCTTCTGCAGTAAAACATAGTATCTTGGCAGCTTCAATATTATCTTTGACCCTTTTAAACATCAATTCATTTTGATTATTTCTTGAATCTTATCATTAACTCTCCTTTTTTTTCTTATTTTCTAATTTTAATACTGGAATTTTTTTGTGTTCATTGCTATATCATTGTTATTTTGCCTTAATTTACTTAATGCCAATTTATAATTTTCTGCTTCTTCTAGAGCTCTATTCAAGCAAACTTCTGTGGCACTTTGACTAGTGGCAGCCTGCTTTTGTAGTCTTCCTTTATTTTCAAATTCTGTTTCCATTGAAAACAACTGTTGCTGTGAACCATCACATTTTTTTTTTGTTTGCTTCTTCAAAAGTGTTTTATATTTTTCTATCTGTTGTATGTTAACCATTCATTCTGTCTCATGCAATGTTCCTTAAAATCTTTTACTTGAGACCTTAATTTCTGAATTTCATCCTCCTTTTTATTTATCCAGTTCCTCCTGAATAACATGAAGTCTGGTCTTTAGAAATCTGATCTGTGGAGGACCAGCAGTTGGCATAATAGCTATGTCACTGGACTCCCATGTAGTTGACCACAGTTTGAGTCCCGAACCACCTGGTGGTTTAAACTCATGCCAGGCGCATGTGTGTGCAGTATGCATGCCTAAGATCCCGAGAGGAGAATGGAGGAGAAGGGATTGCAGCGTGGCCATCCCCCTGGAGGATGATTTCTCACCTTCTGTCTCTCTGGCGAGCACAGGCACCCTGCAGCAAAAACTTCTCCAAATAAATAAATAAATAAATAAATCTGATCTGTGCTTCTGTTCCAATGTCTTTTTTTTTTTTTTTTTTTTTTTTTTTTTGGTAAAAGAATGATTATTTTTTTCATTTGGCAAATTACAAAAAAAAGTGTAATTTTGTAGTAACATTGAAGTATAAAATATATTTTAGAACAATTCCAGCTCAGGAAGCTATAACCAACATTGGAACTGAAAAATAGAGCCCCTCCCCTCCCCAAGAATCACTTTTGTTCTTCATCTTCCACCAGTCTATTAGTCCTCTATTAGTCCTAATGATGTAATCGTTTTTCAGTTCAATACTTAGTTCATTCTCGAGCATTTGTTCATAGGTTGCTTCAATAACGTTTTAATTTTCTTTGATGAAAAATACTTTTCTAGATTTCTTGGGTGATTAGAAACTTCAGAAAATTATTTTCTAAATCGTACCATGGTAAACATCTAGTATTAAGGAATTTTATTTTTAGTGCTCAAATTTTAAAATAGCCTTTTTTTTTTTTTTTTTTAAAGCCAATTACCTTGAAAATGTCTGGGGAGAAACCCTAAAAGAAGAATATAACATTTCTGTGAAGAGCTGGAAACTTTACCAAAAGGAAATGCCTTCAGAGAAAATATAAAGCAAGACATACCAATATCAAAAGGAAAAGTATAGTGGAGCTGTAATAGTACAAATCTGTGTTTGTCTCTTCACTAAATGTAAACTGGGATGGCCACAGTCCTGTAGACCTTTCTAAGTCTGTGACGTCCTTTTTAATAGTGGAAGTAAATATATACCAAGGTGAAGACTGTGGCTTGTTGAATAAATCTGGACTGGTAAAACCACCGTGGGGTTCAGAAAATGAATTTGGGGAACTGTTTTCTTCAGTCAGATCTTCTTGAGACTTGTAATATTTGTGTCTTCTTCCGCTGCTTTCCTGAGCTGCTTCAGTCTCTGCCCATCCAATCAACTTCTCCGCTTCCTGCACTTTTCTCCAAGCTGCCAGGGACTCAGCACTTCTTTCACTGTGGGCTGTTTTTTCTATTAACCTATTTCACATCTGATTGACTTACTTTGTTGCAGCCTTCCGTGACTCAACTTTTACATTGTTTGGAGTTTGCACAGGTATGCTCCGTCCTTCAGTGGAAAATTCCAATGGTCCTAAAGGTATTCCACCTGGGTTCAGAATTTTCTTGAACATTTGATAGTGTGGCTTTTCATCATATGCTAAACTATAAACACATGCCAAAAATTGGGCTAATTCACAGCAACTGCTTCCATAGGATCCCATTTAAGCACTGATTCAGGCAGCTCATTCAACAGATTTGTTTTAGCAGTTTGGACAGCCACAGGGTCCTTCAGGTTCTGTTCCCAGGGAAGTTTCCCACATAACCACTGCAGCATGCAATAGTCAAGGATTTCAACGTCGCTTCGTCTGGACAGGCCTACTCCCTTGTGGGCATCCAAGCTGGTAAACTCTATTGTCCCATTATGGCCTTTCCTAGGATTTTCCTGATACTGTTTGTGGTCTCCATTGGGACAATATCTGTAAGAAAGTCCATAATCTGCAAGATAAACCCTATCTGGGTTCTTGTAACCCAAAAGTAGATTTGCTACTTTTATATCACCATGAACATATTCATTTTCATGTATATATTCTAGTGTATCCAACATTCAGATACCTAGCTGCAGGACTGTTGACTTTTTAAAAGTACCATTCTTGTCTGAGATCTTCTGCAAATTCATTCCTAGTCTTTCTATTACCATAAACCTATAACTTCTTCCCTTGTATTCAGTCAGACCAGACCCATATTATGTCTTGAATCTTTATCCGGTATATTTATAGGGAAAGCTAAATGTATCAATCCAAATCCTCCAGAGCCAATCATCTTGCCCAGTATCCATTGTTTTCCTTCCGTATCATCTAAAATCTTGCCTTCTGGAAGTGCAATAGGAAGTTTATATTCTCATTTCTTTTTTTTAGAGAATTTTTTGCTATAGGATGCGTGCACTCGCCAGACAGACAGAGACAGAGAGACAGAGAGACAGAAAGCGAGAAATCATCCCCCAGGGGGGATGGCCACGCTGCAATCCCTTCTCCTCCATTCTCCTCTCGGGATCTTGGGCACGCACGCACATGCGCCCGGCGTGAGTTTTAAGCCACTGGGTCCGGGACGAGAACCGCAGTCAACTACATGGGAGTCCAGTGACATAGCCATTATGCTAACTGCTGGTCCCTATTCTTATTTCTTCTAGGTGACATCACTTCTGGCCAGAGGGTCCTTGCCATGGGCCGTGTGTGCCACCTCCGCCTGCTTCCCTGTTCCAATGTTTTTACTAACACCAGAGAAGATATTTTCATCTTCTTCTATATATTCAAGTAAGCCTTCTTCTTTCAGTTGCCTTTCAATTTTGCTAATTGTTTTTACAAGAGAAAAGTCTGAGAATTCCTCTGGAATAGCAACATCATGAGCAGTCTGGTATGGACATTAGAGTGTTTCAATTTGTCATTTGAATTTGCTTTCATTTCTTTATTTGCAGAGTATAGTTTGTTTTGAACCTTGTTTACTGGACTGGTGTTTTGGTCTTTAACTTAGTTTATGAATGTAGATGAACTATCCCTTCAGATGATATAAACCTCTTAAATAAATCATCTTCTTTATATGATTTAATATGTACTGACATTGGTCTAGATCTTAACTCTTGCTGATCTGTTATTACTTTCTCAGCTTCTCAAACCAGGTCAGCTGTTTTTCCCTCTGTATTTAAGTACCAGTGCTTTTTCATTTCCATATTACCAGAGGTCTTACATTGTTCCTCCTTGGCAAGAAGTTCCCAACCAGGTATAGTAGGTTGCTAAACACAAAATGCGAGCAGAGTTCCTGGGACGCTGTGTTTCAGAGGCTTCAATTCTCTTCTCACTTCAGTTGCTTTTACCTTCAAATGCTGTTTGCTTTCATATTAATAGATGAGAGCATTAAGTAAAATTTATACCATTAAACCTTAGAGATAAATGAAAGAACCTGCTTCAGTTCCCTTCAGGTATTCAAGGGGTGAAGCAATCCTTGCTTATTGAGGAGAGGTGGAAAATGTTGATTCATTTCACTTACTGCACACACTGTCCATGTCCTTCCTCCCATCCAGCATATTTTCCATCCACAATGGAATTAAACTTAAAATGAACAACAGTAAGAGCCTTTAAAAAATACATAAAATATATGGAAACTAAATGGGTTTACTCCTGAACAACTTCAAAACTATTGAAGAAATTAAGGCTGAAATCAAATGATTATTGAAACCAGCTATAGTGAAAACACAACTCTCCATAAAAGCAGTGAAAGCAGTGATAAGAGGGAAACTTATAGCAATTAGTGATGACAAGAAAAATATAGGAAGATAGCAATTAAATAAGTTAATGCATCTCAAGAAACTGGAAAAGAATCAACAAGACCAACAAAAAATAAAAAAAAAATCAGATAAAAAGATATTAAAAATAAGAGGGCTAGCAGGTGGCATGGAGGCTAAGGTGGCTGAATTGTGCATTGTCGGAAGCCTCCATCATCTTGATAACAAAAGTATGTGGGGAAATAACATAAAAAGAAAGCTGGGCCAGCAGATGATATGGTGGTTAAAGTGCTGAACTCCCACCTGGCTGGCCACAGTTTGAGCCCTTACCTGGAGGCTTACTTTCTCACTTTCTTTCTCCCTATCTCTCTCTCCTGCTCTGTTTCTCTCTGGTGAGCACACGTGCCCTATAGCAAATTTAAAAAAATAATAAATAAAAACAATTTTTTTAAATATACATTTTAGTGGACCAGACTGTAAGACAGTGTTTAAAAACTTATATTTAAGTATTTTCCTTAGGTAAATGCTATGGTAGTTAGCAAAAAAGGACTGAAATAGGTCTATAAAAAAGGTTTATCCACACTTCAGTCTTTGCTTTATGGAAAAAGTAGGCAAATGTGCCATTTGCCTTGGAAAGCCTTGGGGAGAATAATTCACAGAGTATAATCTGCGTTCACTGACTGGCACTGTTAGGACCTTGGTATTCCAGAATTCTAGGTGTCAAAGGCCAGTTTAAATTTCAGCTAAACATAGGAAACTCTTATGAAATCATCCAGGGAGATATATGAGCATCTTATCCAAGCAGAATCATCCTTCCTCTCTGCCATGAAGCCCGAATTTGAACATGTCAATATTTATATATCTCCACAGAACATTTGCCTATTTAACCATCAGAGAAAACTACAGTAAAACTGATGGCATTTTATAGATCTTGAAGACAAATTTAATTCTACCTCCCTTCATATTAGTGAAACTCCCTTCTGTCTTCTGAAATTGACACTCCAGAGATGTTTACAATGTGCTTCTGTTCAGTTGCCTCATGGTGCTAGCCCCATCTCTTTTAGTTTAGTCAAGGTTCTCCACTTTAATGCTCTTTCCTGGCCAGCATATTTATCTCTCACTCACATCTTTCTCTCATGTACCTCTCTCTCCCAATCTCTCTCATATCTCCTTTAGTAAGACAAAAGACTCTGAAAAGCTTCCTTGGAAATGAGCCCACTTGTTAAATGATCTAGAATGTAAAGACAACTGAGAACAAGGTAGTGTGTCCTGTTATAAAGGTATAAAAAAGCCATAAAACATGAGAGTAGGGTGGGAGTAGGGGAGGGTGGTGAATTTTGCCATATGCTATTTTTCTCCAGATCTGGTTTTTAAAAGTTACCTCTGGCCCCTTGGCCAATCTGTACTTGATTACCTGGTCTTGTTCTATTCCCCAGACAGCTAGCACTGGCGGCTGATCTATTCTCCCACCCCTTTGTGAGGCCCAGCTCCAGGCTTGAGCTGATGCATTACAAACGCCTCATGGACCAAAACAATACTTAATGTCTGTGAGGATTTTCACTAAGCGGTCAGGATGCCAACCACAGTCCTGATCGTTTTAAATGGCTTGTGATGTGTAGCTAGGGAGATGCTCATTAGCGACTGTAGGAGTCCAGTGTCAGGCACAGATTGAAATGAATCGCTTTGCTCTCTGCCAGCACTAGTATTCATAGAAGGGACCATGCCAATAAAAGTTCTTGAGATCAAGCCGTAGAATGAGCGCTTATTGACGATTATAAACATGGTGACTCTCCTTTATCAAACCTACTCCAAGCCTGATAAGCGCTGCCTCTTTAGGGGTCATTAATTTCCCTGAAAATTTAAACAGCTGTCACTTGTGATCCTCCTCAGGTGTTCATGTGGGAGAGATTAGCTCGTGTTTATAAGCTGGTCTGTTCATTAAGCGCCTGCCGGTGTGGAACCCCCCTCTGCAGGCTGAGTCAGCCCCACAGATCGCCCACAGATAATTGGGGACTGCTGTGAATTGCACAGGGGCACTGCGGGCCCCCGGGATGGTGTGGCCTTATTAATAACAGTTGGGTAGAATGCACCATTTTAATGATTTCCAATAAACCAAAGCAAGTCCTCAGAGCTCCTCCAGCATTTGGGCACTGATAGTTAAAAAGATCACACAGGTCTGGGTTTTCCCTAGTTAGCCTCAACTTTGTCATGATTATTTCAAAACTGTGTGATAACTCTTTGTGATGTTGCAATAATTCTTTAATAGACTGCTTCTAAGTTAAAATTACTTCTGATGTTTTAATGTCTGGTAAATTTAATTGCTACTAGTGTAGAGGATGATACTTCATGAAGATATGTGGCTCCAAATGGAGGTAGTGCATTTTGGCTGTTCTTTCTAAATCAAGATATCATCCTTCATCTATATAACCTTTTAATGAATTTGGTATATTTTTTATTTTCTGATGTTACTAAGTAAGTTTTTGTAAGCTAATAAAAAGGTGTTTGCATTTCGAACAGGAGCTCAACAGTTATTGAAAGTTCTTTAATATCTTTGAATCGGTTGGACAATTTGTCTTTCAGCCTTAAAAACATACAGATAAAGGAAAGATTAGAAAAAAATGTTAAACAGGACACATTTATATATATATATATATTTAATTGCTAAAGGCTGTGTGCACTTATAAGAGAGCTGTAAGTGTTCAATGGGGTGTGGTCATGCTGCAATCCTTTCTCCAGAATTTGAACTGTGATTGGCCATTTAAGATTCAGCACCCTTGGGACCAGCAGTTAGCGTAATGGCTATGTCGCTGGACTCCCACGTAGTTGACCGCGGTTCGAGTCCCGGACCCGGCGGCTTAAACTCATGCCGGGCGCGTGTGCGTGCGTGCCCAAGATCCCGAGAGGAGAATGGAGGAGAAGGGATTGCGGCGTGGCCACCCCTCCTGGGGGGTGATTTCTCGCTTTCTATCTCTCTGTCTCTCTCTGTCTGTCTGGCGAGCGCACGTGCCCTATAGCAAAAACCTCTCCAAAAAGAAGAAAAAAAAAAAAAAAGATTCAGCACCCTTAATCACTAGGATATGGGGCTGGTCTTTAAATTTCTTTCAGTAATAAAATACTATAAGAGTAGAAACATTAAAAAAAAAATCTTTCCAAAATGCTGTTTCTATTGCAGGATCTGTTTTGAAAAGCAGCCATTCATATTCATTGTTGGAACATCTAAGTTTAATTTCCAACAGACAGATTAAAGTATTTGTATTTCAAAAAATCTTGGGAGACTACTATGTATGGACAATCACTGTAATCATATAGACCAGGCTGGCAAACTTTATACATCTAAAATAAATATATCCTACCTTTAATTCCAATGACTTTGAAAAACTCCCATGAACTAACCAGCAAAAATCTAAAGTACAAAAAATTGTCCTAATCATTTCCCATTTATTTAGAATATTTAAAAAAAATTCTATTTTTTAAAGTCTTATTTTTGTAAAACTTACCATACTGATGATGCCCTGTGGGTAGAAGAGCTTTAACTTCTATCATACTTAGTCTGTGAGTGATGCTGGAAGTTCTCTCGTTCATTGCTATCTCTGTAGGCTTAACTTAGCACACTTTATTATGTTCTAGTTATGACAGTGGCTCTAGTATGGGTTATATTACAGAGTCTTTAAAGCATTGTTTCATTAAAGAATTTCTATTCTATTGGGAACCAGCAGTTAGCGTAATGGCTATCTCGCTGGACTCCCACGTAGTCGACAGTGGTTCGTGTCTCGGACCTGGTGGCTTACAACTCACGCCAGGCGCGTGTGCGTGCGTGCCCAAGATCCCGAGAGGAGAATGGAGGAGAAGGGATTGCGGCGTGACCATCCCCCCTGGGGGGTGATTTCTCGCTTTCTGTCTCTATGTTTCTCTCTGTCTGTCTGGCGAGCGCACGCGCCCTATAGTGAAAAACCTCTCCAAAAAAAAAAAAAAAAAAAAAAAAAAAAAAGAATTTCTATTTTATTGAGATTCTACTCTATTTCATCTTTTCCTTAATGGCTGAAACAAAAAAGTAGTCCCCTGTGTATTTCATGTATTCAAAATCTGACAGACACCACTAACTAAGAAAGGAGGAGATGTTATTTATCCAGCTTAAATGAAACAAAAAATTATTTTAAGTATGTGGTACAATGCTTGTTTTTCCAGATCTTCAACAATGTTTTTCATGTGTCATCCAAATCTATTCGTTGACAAACAAATGTCTTGCAGTTTGTATATTTATTTCTACAATTACATCAGAAATATTTACTAGGGGGAGAATGGTGTGAGGTTTTCACCATTAACTAAAGAACCACAGACGTGGCACCTTAATATTTGTCATTGAATTTAGTAAAATGTTATAAACTGCTGGCATGAGAACAGCATGATTGTACACATTGCCAAAAATTATGATATATTTTATTATGCCTTTTCTTATAATCTTGATTTTATATCTTAAGGTATAATATGCCCTCAACATGAAGTTCATTGATAAAAATTGTGACTGTTGTTAAAACTGGTGAAGGTAAACTTATATTTCAAATAGTGTTTCTGATAGTTCTGAAGTTTCAGACTCAGTTTTTTTTTTTTTTTTTTTTTTTTTTTTTTTTTCTTTTTGGAGAGGTTTTTGCTATAGGGCGTGTGCACTTGCCAGAAAGACAGAGAGAGACTGAGAAACAGAAAGTGAGAAATCATCCCCCAGGGGAGATGGCCACACCACAATCCCTTCTCCTCCATTCTCCTCTCGGGATCTTGAGCATGCATGCACATGCACCCAGCGTGAGTTTAAGCCGCTGAGTCCGGGACTCGTACCATGGTCGACTACAGGGAATCCAGAAGCATAGCCATTACACTAACTGCTGGTTCTGAGACTCAGTTTTTTTTTTATACCTGACTAGATAATTAACTTTTATCATGTAATGTGCCTGATGAAAATATTTGTAAGAGGAACTGTATATAACATTAACTTTGCCTACTTCTGGTGGCTTTCTTGTAAACAAATTACTAGCATTTCTCAACCCATTAGGTTATTTGCATGAACTTTTTAATATACTTGACATTTGGCAAATTCATTTGAAATTTAAAAATTTGCTAGTGCATTTAATAGTCACAAAAATTATACCATGAATGAATACACTGAAAGCAACCACATGAGAAAGTCTATTGCTGTTGTCTCTGCCATGTTTTGAAACTAGCTCCTCTCTCTCTTTGGGGAAGGGGACAGGGCTCTGACATACAGAACGAATGAGGGGAACGATGTCAACTCATGTAACAGAGCAACTTTCTTATTGCTTACATAAAAATATGAAGTTCTAGTATTTCCCTACCATCATAACAATTTTTTTTTTCATTAGCCTTTGTGGGGGGGTACTCCAAGAAAGAAAATAAAGAACATCTTTGCCTCACACTTCATTACCTAACTGTAGCTCAGGCTACCAGAGAGTGTAACAAGATGGGCAATGATAAAACTTCAGTTAGTGGTTTCTGTCTTTGTGGAAGAGCTTTGATCTTAGTTGATAAAAGTATATAATCACAAGATAAATTTTCTGGTAAGACTCATACTGACTCATATTGTCATATCTAAATGAAAATAGTTGGAGATTTAAAACTTGTATTACTGGAAGATAGTGTGTGTAGAGTTAAATGCTGCATATTTCCTGCATGTGTTCGTGAAGGATAATCTTGCTTTTTTTGGCTTTTGGTTTTGCTATGGGAGACATGTGCTTGCAGGAGAGAGAAAGAGAGAATGAGAAGGAAAATGAGAAATCACCCTCTGGAGGCATGGCCATGACACAATCCCTTTTCCTCTCTTCTCCTCCTGGGATTCTGGGCATGCACACACATGTGCCTGGCGTGATTTTCAAGCTGCTGGATGTAGGACTTGAACTGTAGCCAGTCATGTGAGAGTCCAGTGCCTTAACCATGATGCCACCTGCCAACCCCAAAGCTTGCTTTTTTAGACTTCTAAGATGACTCTTAAAAGAGAGCATTGGACATCCCTAAAAAGGTAATCTCTAGGGAGTAATTTAAGTCTGTGCTCTTACATTTTCACTTTAATAAATGCAATGAATATCAAAAAACCTCAAAACTCATTGAAATTATTTCTTTTAAATATACTAAGGCTTTTATAGAATAGTAGAAAACTTGACCAGCAGGTGGCATTGTGGTTAAGGAGCTGGACTCCTACATAGCTGACCTCTGTTCAAGTTCTGAAAAGCACAGGCAATAATCCCCAAAATAGACAGGTGGGATTACATCAGATTAAGGAATTTCTGCACAGCAAAGGATACCATAATTAGTGTGAATTGACAACCCTTGGAATGGAAGAGAATTTTTGTTAACTGTGCCTCAGATAAGGGACTGATAACCAGATTACACAGGAAACTCAAGTAGCTTATTCCAAAGAAAATGATTAACCCAATTAAAAGATGGGAAAATGAACTGAATAAACAACTAAGGAAGACATACGAACAGCCAAAAAGCATATGAAAAAATGTTCAACATCTATCATTGTAAGGGAGGTTCGGATCAAAACCACAATGAGATACCACCTAACCTCAGTCAGAGTGGCAAAGATTAAAAAAGATAATAAGTGATGAAGAGGATGTGGTGAAAGGGGGATACTCCCACACTGTTAGTGGGAATGTAAATTGGTCCAGCCACTGTGGAAAATGATATGGAGGTTCCTCAAATACTTTCCAATAGAACTACAATATGATCCAGCAATTCCATTCCTGATGTCTACCCAAAGGACAGGAGAGCACTCGGTCGGAAAAGCACTTGCACAACTATTTTCATTGCAGCATTATTCATGATTGCTAAGACATGAAACCAACCAAATGTCCACAAAAAGATGAATGGATTGAAAAATTATGGCACATATACTCCATGGAATACTATTTATCCATAAAAAACAACAAGGCAGGCCCTGGGATTTGATAGAAAGTAGACAAATATGGAAGATGTGTTGCTGACTGAAGCAAGTCAGGCTATGAAAGAGAGACATTGTACTTAACATATCCACACTCTATGGTAGAGACTGAAAGACTGGAGAACATAAAAGCATTAAAAATTGTAACAGACACTAGAGACAAAGTGGAAATAGTGTGGGAGTGGAAGAGCATAGGAAAGGAAATTTGGGGGGAAAATGGAAAGGTAAGACACTTGTGGGACACAGATAAGGTTTTTTATCTGTTGACAAGGATGTGTATAATAGCCTCAACTGGGCTGGACTGAGGTGTATATCATGCTGGGTAAAGTCTCTTCACAATCTAAATGGTGTATAGTGATTTAATGTATGAATAATAATTTTAAAAATTAATAAAAAAAATCATGCTGGGTGCATGTCAAAAATCCTGAAAGGAGAAGGGAGAAGGGATTGTGGCATGGATGTATCCTCTGGGAGGGGGTGATTTTGTACTTTTCCTCTTACTGCCTTTCTCCAGGGAGACCATGTAACCTATGGCAAAACCCTAAAACAAACAAACATTCAAAAAAAAACCCCAAGAATAATATAAATTTTTTTCTGGCATCTTTGAAATGAAAGATCTAAGACTGAGGTGTGTATACCATGTATCTTAATCACCATGCCACCTGCTGGCCCCCATGTATCTTAATCTTTTAAACAAAGTTCAGGGCCAAGCCAGTTGTATGGTACTTAAGGTGCTGGACTCCCACATAGCTGATCATGATTTGAGTCCCAGACCCAGCAACTTGAAAATCATGCTGAGCACATGTGTGTGTGCCAAAAATCCTGAGGGTAGAATGAAGGAGAAGGGATTGTGATGTAGCCATCTCCCCTGGGGAAAGAGTGGTGGTGATTTCTCACTTTTCTTCTCTCTGGTTTTCTCTGTATCTCTCCAATGAGTGCATGTACCCTATGGCAAAAACGGGGGGGGGGGGGAGTGAAGATCACTGAGTAACTAGACTATTCACAGTGTTCAAAGAGCAAACATGCCTGTGTGGACAGAGGTCCTTGTTCCTTGTTTACCCTCATGGATACATGGGGAGGGTGGCAAGGGAAGGATGAACTTACATTTTGAGTGTTAAAATAATCAGTTCTATTATGGGAAATATTTCTCACTAAGATGCTTTTTTCAGGTATGGTTTATGGACTCTCATCTCAGTAATAGCTTTGTGTCAGTAAAAAAATCAAAATTCTCAGAACCAAGAAATAATATAGAAATTTGTTACTCAAAGCTAACAAATAAGTAAAATATGTTGGATCCTTTATTTATGTGAAGTATCATTTTCTTGGCAAGTTTCTAATACTTCCTGTAAGTAGTCATAACTCAAAATGTCAAGTCATGTGGTGCTGGCAAAAATTCACATAAACTCTGTTTTGCTTTTTTTCTTTCCATTTGTTTTTTTGTTTGGAGTCTCTTTTGATGATACTACTTCATAAAGTTTATGCTTTTTTTTAAAACCTCATAATTGCTTTGTTCTACATGCTCTTTGTTTCTCTGAAGGCTGAAGACAGTGTGGATATACAGTGAATAATGTATAAGTTTCGAACTTACGGTCAAGGATGAACCTCTCTGTGTTCCAGTTTGTACTAAATCACATTGAGCAACTCACACCCGTGATTTGGTTTCCTCACTATTAAAGGTGATTTTTATCACTTTGGATATAGGTTTGATGGCATAGGAACAAGACCCCAAATAATAGGGACTTAAACAAGTGAACATTTTTTTCTTGCTTATATAATACATGGGCTGGTATTGTGACTCTGATCTAAGAAATCATGAGGGCTTTACAAGGTATCAGAGACCTAGGCTCTTTTCATCTTGTTTCAGCATTCCTAGAGTGTTGTCTTGATTACATGGTGAAAATGACTCACTACTGCTACTGAATTCCAACTGTAGGGAAAAGGAAAGACAACCCAGAAAATGTGCCTAGACTTCTACTCACATCAATCGGCTAAATTTAATATCTGGCCACACGTAACCACAAGGGAGGCTTGGGGACTGTAGCCTTTGTTTTGGCTATTGTGTGACTGGTTGAAAATTGGGGGAGAGAATTAATTATTTTAGAATAAGGATAAATAGTTATGGCAATTTAACTAGCATTATTTGCCATAGATAGGGCCGACTTACACATTAACCAATGAGCACATTGCTTGATGCCCACTATATTTGTAGAGGCCCACAAAAGGGTTGTACTTTTAATTTCTTTTAAAATCAGAAGGAAAAAAAATGAGTTTGATTATACTAAATATTCAATAATGAATACAGCCTGGATTATATTGTTTTTATTCTAATCCAGTCACAAAATATAATCACCAGCATTTTCTCATAGAGGGAGAATTTCATAATGGGAAGAGTGATAGGACTCACAGGAGTCATGATGTGGCTGATCCATAGTGAAGATAAAATCTTCTGGCCAGTATTGTAAAAGTAGAGGTACTACATGCCAAGTAAACATTATAATTACTCTTCCTTTATTGTTATTTTTCATTTACTCTTCATATTATCACTATTGTATTAGTCACTCTGAAAGATACTAATTTTTTCTGAATTTAATACCATTATTTAATTTCCAGTGACTCCCTTCTTCCATATATCGTTATATCCACATTTCTGTTGGGGAGATGGATCACATAATTTGAGGACAACAAAAAGGCATGTTTCCCTCCATTTCTCTCATCTACTGACTTTCCAGTAGTATCTTTAAAGATACTACTTTAGGTTAAGACATTGACTCTGGGAGGCCCTGACTGAAAGCATGCAATTTGAAATAACTACAAAATACAGTATGAAGGATCAGATCTTTGTCTATCTAGAAAGATAAGTGTCAAAATGTATAAGAAATGTCTTACTGTAAGGTGGTATTTTATTTACTATTTTCATATTTGTTTAATTTAGAATTAAGGTAAGTAACTTTAATGATCAGAAGCCCACAATAAATTTAATGTAAAAAAATATTAATCAGTTGGCAGTTACAGTTCATTGAAACTTATTACACTGACTAAAGATTGTTGTCTTTTGACTGAGAAGAGGTCCCAGAAATAAGGATTCATAGGACAAATGCAGATACTTCTGGAAGAGAATTCGGAAGGCACTGTATTTGTAAGGATTATCTATACCATCCTTATTCTTTATTAAAAAAAGTTAACAGGCAATTCATTTGTTTTACTGAATATGTTTATTATATGTTTATATTAATAACATTTTTATTAATTAAAGTTTAAAATAAAAAAATATATTTCAATTGTGTCAGTAGCATTTACAGTGATAACTTCTTTTTTTTTCATGCTTTCTTCAGATTGTGAGTAAAGCTCTAATAATTTTAAATGATCCAAAATTCTTGCCTTATAGCTAGCATACATTCTGCATACACTGATGGTTAAATTCAATACATCTTTCTTAGGCAAAAATGTTGCTTCATATTAGGTTTGCATTTAGGCAAACAAAAAACATTATGGAGTGGAGTGAGAAACCCCTATGAATGAACAGAAATAAAGGGCTCAAGGAAATTCACATGGGAATGGCCATAGAGACTCTCAGGTCTGTCCACAGAGTTCTCACATTTCTTCGCTGTTGAAATTATTTCAGTAAAAGTGTGTAGAGCACCACTTTAGATACTTGAGTATCCACCGGATCAAGTTCCAGAAAATGGATATGCAAATGGTATGAATACCTGGATGGACCATTTGGAGCAAGAGACCCTGAGGAAATCATGGAGACATTCAAATGACATTATCTCTTCTCATTAAACTGAAAGAGTCATGGCATATGTAGGAGATGACTTTTCCTCATGATTATATGTAGATTGGACCCAAACTAAGCCACAGTCTAAAGAAAGTCCTTTGTTTTGCAGTCTAGTGCATTATCAGGATCCAATATCCTTAAGAACGAGGGCTATCTGTAACGTGTTCCTGTGCCCTTTGGAAAAAAGTAGGCATCAAACTGCCTGAACGCTACCTCATTTTTTAAAGACCATTTTTAAAGATTGTAGGTTTTTGTTTATTTGTTTGTATTTTTCTCTAAAATTAGAGTTGCTGCTTTCAAAGTTACCGTATCACATTCACTTTTTTTTTTTTTTTTTCCTGGTCTTATTGGCAACTAAGTAGTACTTGAGATATTTACTGGCTCTAACCAATCCTTTCCAGCTAGGCAAGGAGGGCTGTTTTCCTTGGCCTGACTATTTGGATTCATCTGCATGAATTTAATTGCTTGGAAATATGCTTGGCAGTTGAATCCCTCTTCTCTCTGCTTTGGCTCTGTAGACAGAGCTTGTGTGCTCTTCTGTGTGGCTATGCTGGCACTTGGAGCATGTATATTTGCACATGGCATGGGATCTTATTCAATAGTTTATTGCTTCAGTTCTTTAAGTGGACGTCTGTGACCTACGTTGGGATTCCTCTAAAAGGACTTAACCAGTTATACTCAGGAAGTAAACTTTCTCTTATGTGTGGATGGTTAGGTTTAGGAAATGTCTACATTAGCCCATAAGTATTTGACATGGTATAGAATGTTGTACATAGACTAGAAAGGTAAGATTAAATAGACTGCAGGCCCTTCTATCTTTCACTGCCTTATTTAGTTTAATGTTAATGACATTGAGTGATAGGGCCTCTACTTCAAAATGAATATAATTTTACAGTCTGCAATCTAATAAATTATCTTAGATCACTTGATTAATATGTCAAACTTAATTTTATCACTTTGTATCCAACTTTTGAATCCCTACAAAACAAGAAATTATCTTCCCATAGGTTTGTATTGACATCAATTCTTTCTAATAATTTCTTACATTGTAAAAATGGATCTAGTGGGGATGAATCTATGTCTTTGAAGTTGAATATAAAGAGCATAACTTTTAATTTTTTATGTAATTCAGCTTACTTCCTATTTTGAGCATCCTTTCTGTTGCAAGTTGTCAGAAAAATCTTGTTATGTTTTTCTGGTTTTCTATACAAATATGCAGCATGACTTCTCTTACAACCTAATAGTAAAGTATAATATTCATCTCCCTTAGTTAAAAATTCCTACTCCTTCATAATTCCCTAGGAATGTATCTAAGAATTTTGAGAGAAGTTGTAGTGCCAAGACATTGGAGAGGAGAATTCATATTCATGTTGTCTCTGTGTCCTATTTCCATGGAGATACCAGATTAAAAAAAATCCTCTTTTCTAATTGGTTTTAAAGTATCTTCCATGTGGTTTGCAGCTAAGATGTCCTTGTCTCCAAGGCTACAATTATTTTGGAGGTGAGGACTCTTCCTTTCTTCTGTGACACTCACAAGATCAGAAATCTTTCTACTGCTTTCAGCCATGCTGAGACACTGGCATCTCTGTGAGGTTATACATAGTCTTTTAAACCTGGATATGTTACCAAGTTTTTCTCTTTCTAGGTATTTGTCCCCCAAGAGACATTGAGAGAGGTAGAGGGGAGAAGAAAGAGAGAACAAGAGAGACAGACAGAGACTGATTATTGACCTATGTTTCTGTAAACATACCTTATAACAAGTATAGAAAATTTGTGTTTCCTGGAGGCTTTTCCTGGAAAACAGGTGCTTTTTGGATTGGTGCTCTATGAAAACATCTCAGTCATGTCTCCCTTGGACTCATCTCTGGGAGGCAGCGTACAAGACCCTCTCTCAGGGATGCAAGGAGGTTTTTGCTCATCAGGCCTTCTTTCCATCTTTCTCCATCTAATCTGCTAAAAAATACATTTTCTCGCCTGGAAGTAGTCAGATCTTCTTTAACTTTAAAATTCTCTTTTGTCAAAATCAGGAAAGTTTGCCCTAATTCAACCCTAAGACACAAAACATGGGACAGACAGTCTTCTCAAATTAAGGGAAAGGAAAGGGAAGAAATACACCAAGATAAAAAATAAATGTAGGTAACTATCACAAAGATACAATTCTACCATGTTCGGGTCTTAATTTTCTACACAATTTCTTGTAATATGAGCATTCAGGAAACAAATTAAGATCTTTTCTATGTTTTCTGAAATTTCTTGAAATTGAACACAGTTAAGTTGATCACTGAACTGATGGCTTTCTAAGCATCTTGTCTCTCTTCTTGCTCATACTACTTCCTTCATTTCATTAAACACTGCATCAGAGGGTGGGAAAAGAAAATATAGTAAAACTAAAATTCAAGTAACTACTATTTTTGTTATTGTTGTTATAAGTTTAACATAGAAAAAGACAAGTTGCTCACAGAGTGTGCTACATTTTGTGAAATTCTTTAACTTAAATTAACTATGCTTTTTCTGAGAGTACTTTATAGACACACTGATCAATAATCAATCTCTCTTTCTTACTCTTTCACTCTTTTACTCTCTCATTCCCTAGGGCAGCAAGTACCTAGCATATAATCCATAACTCTAATGCGCTCATAGCCGACATTGTTGCTAATTTTTAGGACTCTCTCTCAGCCTGCCGACTGAATTTTTTTTGACATACTGCTCTATGCAATCACTATCAATTAAAGTTCACTTACAAAAAGAAAAGAAAAATCTATTTGATACCCTGTGGGTTCTAATATCAGACTATCTCCATTTAAGCCCCATCTCTATTATGAGATGATTTGGACAAGACATAGAACTTGTCTGATACTTAATTCTTAATGTGTAAAATAAAGTAATAATATGATATACCCCAAAAGTTAGAGTACATAATGAAATAGTCTATATTTATGAGGTTAGAGTTGTACTAGCACTCAACACATGTCAGCTTTTACTATTATTACTTTTATTATTTGTATGAAGTGTTTCTCTTTTGAAATATCCAGAGAAAGGTTGACATATGATTCCAAATCTGTGACAATCCCATTTGTCTACTTTTTCTTGAGTCAAAAAAGACTTTATAGTTTTATTGGGAGAATATGTGAACAATTATTGTAGGCACCCTTGAATGTGGAGTCAAATTGGCTGGATCTTGAATGATTAGAGCTGGAAGAAGAGCTATCACCATCTACACACTTAACTGGGGGTCAGAAAATTGCATTGTGTGCACAAAGAACTTTTTTTTGTTTGTTTATTTGTTTGTTTTCTGTGCATTTACAAATCCATGGTGGTTGGTGAACCTAAGCTAATTTGAAACTCTTTTCTTCATTCTGGCAGAATTGCAAAAAATCTATGTCTACTATCAAAAGTTATTATAGTTGAAATGTTCAGACTCGAGGAGCAGCTATTATAAGCTTTCCTTCCATGGGAAATCAGGCTTAAAAAGGGTAATTTAAAGCCAAAACAAAGGGCAGACTGGCAGAGATACACATATCCACTTAGGGACAGATGGATTGAATCTGCACTTGCATTGGTAGCCAATTAGGTAAGTGAAAACTTCTGCTGTGAGTATTTTAGCTTCAAAAACTTGATATAACAGAAGTTTGATTATAGTAACTGAAATTAAAATAGAATTACAGTACTGTATTAAAATTAGTAACTGGAAACTGGTGTGGCTCTTTGTTCCTTTCAAAATTATTGTCTTTAGATTTTAGGGGGTTATTAGTTTGAATACGTTGTATTACAATGGAATATTTTATGTAGAAATAGTAGTAAAGAGGAGCCCCATGATCAAGCTTGCACCAAGGTAAGCAAATTATTCATTTAGTATTGATGAATTTGAGAAGAGTAATTAAACAATAGTATGGTGTAGTAGAAAGATGACCTTAAAACCAGTTGTAGATCATTTCAGCTCTCATGAGTTAATTAATTTACTAAGACATGATCAAAGAATCTACATTTCCTGCAATTGTATGGAAAAATTAAATTTAGTATGAATAACCATGGTGAGTAGCTCAGAAACTGGATCCCAGAAGAGAAATGAGAGCTTGTGTTGTAGTATGAGTTCACTGGCTTAAAGTGATAGTTACATCCATGGGAGTGAGTGAAAATTATCCACAAAGAGTGAAGAAGGAAAAAAGAGATAGAAAATATGAAACATCAACGTTTAGGGAAAGATAAAAGGGAAGAAGACAGCACAAATAGGATGAATAACTACCAGAGAAATGACAGAGAGCAGGGTGAAGGGAGAAGGCTCTGAGGCTGACATAGTTGAGGTTTCTGGTTCAAGGTGGAAGGCTGAACATATGCCTATCTATCCTCCTTCCCCAAATCCTGTTAAAATATTATTTAAAAATGCCAAGGGTAATAAGTGTATAGAAGTTCTAAAGTCAGGTAGAGACATACACAAACCACTAACCTTGAGTAGTTTCTGGAAGATCGAAAATACAATATATATTAACAATTAAAGGAACAAGAACACAACCCTGAATGAGCACACACAGAAACTTGTAGTGGAGATCTGAGGCATGCTGCTTGATGGCTGAGTCTCTGAAATCCCCCCAACCTGGAGAGAAGAGGCCTAATTTCAGAAGGGAGTGGTGGTCAGGGGGTGGCTGTTCTCTGAACAGTTGTACAAGTTAGCACCTCTTCTTTTGGCATTGTCTGCCAAATAAACTGGTTTAGGATTCCTTGAGTAAAATCTAGGGTGATGTGGGCATAGCTTGCTCCCTGATTTTTGCTCACATAAATTAAACAGACGTTATCTCTGGGCTCAGAGCTCACATTCTGTTCCTCTCATTGACGAGATCTGGTGGGAAACAAGCCTACACATTACCAAAGGAAATCCAGACCAGCTCAGAGTATCAAGCAAACTAGCCCTCAATTCATAATTGCAAATAGACAAAAATATATTAGAGAAAATATAATCTCTCTCTCACATACACTCAGATACACGTACAACCAATATCAACCAATTAATCAACCCTGAGAGAAACCAATAGTTCAGGACACATAATTTTATAAATATCTTCACTAATATCTGTGAAGAGAGTTGAGCAATTATTATTTCCTATGTTATTATAAGAACAGTCCATTATGAAAGAGAAGCAAGTGAAGAAAAAGATTTACTGGAGGCCAGCCACAGTGGTGCTATTCACCATGATGCTGAGGCTACATGGGAAGGTCCTGAGTTCATTCCCTGATGGGATGTGGTCACACCACAACACTATTTTCTGCACTTCCTCAGCTTGTCAGGATTAGCTTAAACACATGCGTACATCTGGTATGTTTTTCAAGTTCCCAGGATGGGATTCAAATCACAGTTGGTCATATGGGATCTGAGTCTTTTAACCACTAGGCCATAGGACTGGTCTGAAAATTTATTTTTTTAGACATGAATGCATCTTCAGCATGAGAGTGAGCACAGAATAAAGAGTTGTATGTATGAATGAAGAAGAGATACCACACCTAGACAAAGACTCATGAAAGGGAAAGAGAAGATCTTGAGAGCCTCAACTTATTGCAAGTAAATGGGAATTAAACTTCTTATCAGAGACACTGTCTGCTTGAAAAATGAAGTGAAGTCTGATAAAAGTATTATTTGAAATTGAAATTAATTACCCAGCTAAACTATCAATCAAGGGCTGATGTAAAATAAGGACATTTTAAGATATGTAAGAGAAAATTTTATACCTCATAGATCACCCTCTGAGAAATTTGCTAAAGTAATTTAGCCAACAGAGCAAAAAAGAACTCAAGGACGAGGGAAAAATTTGATCCATGGGATGGAGTACTTCGTCTATTATGTATTCTGCATATTCAGTAGAATACCCCTATTTTGTAGGAAATCTACAGTAAAGAATTCAGAAATGGTAAATCAAGAAATCAGTAATTGGAGAGCTGACAGGTGGCACAGTGGTTAAGGCCACTGGACTCCCACATGGTCAACCATAGTTCAAGTCCTGAACCTATTGGCTTGCTTTCTCACTTTCTCTCTCTGTCCCTTTATGGTAAAATTAAAATAATAAATAAAGTTAAATAATTCTTTAAAAAAAGAAGTCAGTAATTGAGATGATTCATAAAAAATTTTAGAAAAGACTGTATTTTGTCTCCAACTTTTTTGTAACTTCAGGATTACTTTGAAGTGAGGGCTATTTATAAAAACTAAAGGGAAGGAACTGTTAAAGATGAAAAAAAACAGAAAAAGAATCAAAGTCACCTTTCCAGCCAGCTCTATCCACTTCTGTCTACAACTTCATCCTAGTCTCCATTTTCCAGCACTCATTTTCCCACTTTCCTAGCATGAATCGACAACTGACCTATTATATATTTGTTTGTTTCTTGACTTTTGCCTCTATTGCACTGACTAGTATGAAACTTTTATGAGGTGATCTGTTCACTGCTAAATCCCCTAAGCATGGATCACTGCCAGGAACATACTAACTCCTCAATATTTATTGAATGAACCAACAGCCTCACTATTAACAAACATTAGATATAAGTAAAAGGTCATGTTTCATAAAATATTAATATTGAAATTGCAACTAACCAATATTGTCTTCTATCGGAGATAACCAATTTTCACTATTATTTCTACAGGGAAAAAAATCCAGTCAAACACCAATGTAGGATGATTGTCCACTGGGGTTTTCTTTAAAATGTTATGTCTTCTGTAATCTATTCAAGGGAGAGATGTTTAAGTGCTACTTTGCAATCTTGAGAGTACATCTTGACAAGATGGCTTAATGCCACATTATTATTTTTGGAACAGGGTATAAAAAATTTAAGATGAGTACCAGATGAATTTTAGAAAGAAACAATTTCAAAATGACAGATATACAGTTTGTATAGAATGCAAATTAGAACAGGGAATAAGAGGACTCCAAGAGGAATTTTGTCTAAGAGAAAAGTAATTTCCAATAATGAAACTTATCATTAGGACGACCTTAACGATAAGATGAAGATATAGTATCATAAAATTAAATGAATAAATAAAAGCATCGTGGTGTTTCCCCTTCCCTGTTGTATGCTTATTCCAGAAGTACAAAGTTAATGACAGGGAAATCATCTCTATTCAGAGTCTAGTCACATAGTTTGATTATGGAGAATAGAACAAATAATTTTAGTATCATCAATGCTGTTTTTATTCTTATTAATATACAGAGAAAGCAGAATTACTCTGAAGTATAAGAACAGAAGATAATTAATAAAAACTTGGACATATCAAAGTCTTAGAAAATGCTCAAAATGTATGAATCAAAAAATAGAAGTTCACGTTTTATTTGAAGACACAGATTAGTGGTTAAAAAACTTAATAAATAAAAATATGCCTCTCAGGGTTTGGTGATATGAAACTTGTATGAGAATAGAAAGATTGTAAAAGTAATTGTAATTCAACCAAATGTCTCATTCTTCTTGATAGAAGTAGAACTTAGATTTAGTTTAAATAGATTATTAAATAAGGAAATAAATAATGAATAAAAACATAGATATAACCACAAAAAGAAACATACATTTTGCGAAATCATTATAAAATATGAGCAATAAGATTAAGAGTAAAGAATAGGCTTACTGTTCATCTCAAATCCTTTCACTTTAGGTTTGAAGTTCTGAATTATATAATTACAAATTAGACATGCAAAATAAAAAACTGATACAATGAGAATCAGCTGTGAGCACTTGTTACTCCATTTAGTGGGTATGTTGGGGGTAGGTTGAGGTGAGGACTTTGTTATATTCTTTGTTAAATAGTGCCCAATATATTTTTGCAATGAGCATACATTTCATTATTGGATAAATATTATATATATATATATATATATATAGGTATGAGTGTGGTCTTCAAAAAGTTCATGGACAATTTATATTTTAAAAAATTATGTGTGCATTTGAAATTGTAGAACACCAAAATAAACTTGTAATTTAATTCCATTTCCATGAAATTTTAAAACTCCCTTTTTCGTGATATTATGTAATAAGAAAATGAATTTGTAATTAAGTTAAATGCTACAATGAGGCTAATTTAGATAAGGAAAGTCCATCGGGTTGGGCAATTAGGAAGGACACAATGGGTGCACACTGGAAGAGATGTAAAATTTCAAGAGAACCCCCTCCTCAATGAGAAGTGAAAAGAAGTAGGGTGGCAGATACAAATATAAACTATTAATATTTTCAAGAAATTTTGATGAGTAAGGGTAAGAAGAGAGTGTGTGAAAGCTGAATAACATTTAATGAATGTGGTTATCTAATGATCACTTAGATTGTAAAACAATGTGTCATATCTCACAGCTTTAGCTTGTAAATGAAAGGTGCCTGATAGGTAGAAAGCACTAAATGGTCATATAAAGATTTCTCAAAAAAAGATACTATTTTTGTATCTTTGTCCTTTTCTTTTCAATTTTGGGTAAATCCAGTGTTCAATACATTTTCCTGAAGGCTTCTTTTATCATATTAAGGCTCTTTCTTGTTTTCTCCCTTTAACCCACTTTTTTCAGAAATTTCCTTTGTAGACAGTCCCTACAATGGCTTCTAAATATGTTGTGAAGTACTTATGTCTCGATATTAGACATGTTTGAGACATCTTTGACAAAATGCAATTATTCATACATATCTATAAAAAACCTATGAAGTATTAGTTTTTAAAAATATTATAAGCTACATTTTTCTACTTATTAGCTGCTACATTAAACAAACTAGAGTCCTTGGACACTCTCACAAGTGTGTTCAAATGATAAACCACCTATCTTTGCCATTCAGATGACCAATGAATGAAATCTGCTTGTCTTGGTAACTGAGTCACTACTTGGGTGAAGTCAAGGTGTCTCAATCATTTCAAGTCGGCTTCTAGGTCAGATACCAATTTTGTTCGTTAATTTTTATTTTTTTCTCGTTTACTTACTTATTCCATGAGTGAGAGACAGAAAGACAGAGAGAAACAGAAATACTTTCCTGATGCCACACTCCACCACCAGCCTTTGCCAGCCTGGATCCCGGACAAGTGTATGCCCTGCACACTCAGGGAGGTTTCTGGACATAAACCAGCACTCTTTCTATGAGGATCTGCAGAGCATCATGATTTACTGCTGTGCCACAATCTGGCTCCTTTAAATTTTTTGGTTGAAAAAAAAAGTTCTGCACATTTATTGTGGAATATCATATTTTGCATCACCATTTGACCCTACCTATATTAGTTTTTATTTAATTTTCTATAGGGTGTGTATGCTCACCAGAGGAAAAGAGAGCGAGTGAGAGAAAGTGCTCCTTGGGGGGGGGGGGGGATGGCCACACCTCAAACCCCTCTTCTCTACTCTGTTTTTTAAAAAACTTAGAAAATGTCAATATTTTGCAAAATAATTCCCAATGTTAATGGCACATAAATGAATGCAATTAGTCCAGAATAGCAACAAATAACTTAAAAGGTTTTTTTTTAAGAGAGATTTTTTGCTATGGGGCACATGCACTCACAAGAGAGAAACGGAAAAGTAAGAAATCACCCTCAGGGGCATGGCCATGCCACAATCCCTCCTCCTCCATTCTCTTCTTGGGATTTTGGGAATAGATGCACATGTGCCCAGCCTGAGTTTAAAAGTTCCAGGTCTGGGCCTCAGACGGGTTTGACTATGTGGGAGTCCAGCAATGTAACCATTACACCATCTGTTGGTCCCACAACAGATAACTTTTAAAAACGCATCTCTAATCTTAATAATTCAAAGAACATTCTTATGCCTTGAAGGAATGCAAAGTCCTATACATGGCTATATGCAGCTCTGGTATTTATACTAATACAAAGTTTTCTTAAAAACTTTGAGTTTTTATAAATATATTGGGGTTCACTGCATTAAACAAAAGTCATGCTCATAAAACTCTCTGGGAGAAACCCTGCCCCTACTGTCTTCTGCTGAGATTGTGGGAGAAAAACCTCCAGAAGCCTAGTTGTTTAAATGAAAAGATCCATGAAGCATACCATTAAAGGACCTTAGAGGGCCCTTTTACTATCCTAATAGTTCTCTGAGGCATTCACTGCCTGAGATCTTGGGATTGAGTTTGAAATAAAGAATTTTACAGTCATATCTTTAGTTTCATCTTTATACTGTATTATGTTTTCTGATCAAGTCTTTGATTATCTATCTGGAGTAATTTCTTAATTTTAACGTTATTTGTAGTTTGGAAAGGCTAAAGTTCTTGTTTTAAAGATATTTAAAGTTTTTTCTTTCACTCCCATATTGCATTTTTTTCTGCAAGAAGAAGGATCTTGGTACACTTTCAACCCTGCCTGGAAATCTCCCTGGCTAGATCACCCACTCCTGTAGGGACAGCTCTAATGTTTCTACTTTATCGTGGTCAGTGTTACCAAACATTTTTCTCTGCCTGCTCAGGATTCACTTTCTTTTTCCAATAGCAGTTTCCTTCATTTACTGAGTCACTAACAATCTTGTAGACTATGAGACTTATGCTAAGATCCCTTTGAGACCTTTTAGACTTTCATGAACACTTTCCCTGACTGAAGGTTTTGCTTGTCATTCAGTTCCCCAAGCCACTCATGTACTTTTAGACTCTTTTGTTGTGGAAGGATCTCGCTTTCAGATAGCACACACTTATTAATCATCTATGGCTGAGTAACAAATTGCCAACAATGTAGTGGATTAAAACAAAACAGTCATTTATTAATTCTAATAGATTCCGTGGACTAGGAATTCAGACAGAGCATAGAGCATATAGGAAATGATTTTTTGTTGTTTTTGTTTTTCTGTTCCATCATGTCTGAAGTCTTAGTTGAAATACTCAAAGGTTGAAACTAGAAACATCTGAAGATTCTTTTGTTTTTGATATGTCTGGTGGAGGATGCTGACATTGCCTGGGTCTGTTCGTTACAACAGTCGCACACAGGCGCCTAGCTTGAGTTTTAAGTTGCCAGGTCTGGGATTTGAATCAAGGTGGACTATTTGGGAGAGCAGAGACATAGCCATTACATCATCTTCTGGCCCCTGTAATCACGCATTTTAACTTTAATTTATTTTAAGTTTTTTTTTTTCCTTGTAGATTTTTGCCACAGAATGTGTGCACTTACCAGAGAGACAGAGAGAGAGAGAGAGAAAGTGAGAAATCATCGCCCAGGGGAAGGACACACTGTAATCTTTCTCCTCCATTTTCCTCTTGGGATTTTGGGCAGGCATGCACACATGCTTGACATGTTTTCAAAGCTATGAGGTCCAGGACACAAACTGCAGAGTTGGCCATGTAGAATCCAATGCCTTCACCACCACATTACTTGCTGGCCCTCAGGTTTTTAAGACAGCAATTTCAAAGATACAGAAAAGTTTAAAGAATAGTACAATAGCATATAGACTTACTGATACTAATATTGATTTTGATTTTAGGGAATTACAGAGTCTTTTATGCAGTTACCTCTTATTAATTCTTGCACTAGCACACCACTAGTTTTTATTATTTTATTTTATTTTTATTTATTTTTTTATTTTATTAGTTTTTTTACATTTTTCCACATTTTATTGATTCACAAAATACCTTAAACGAAAACTATGGACAAAGTTAGAATCTAGTTACAAGTGCACTGTAATTTTCTTCTGAAACATTTTTAATTCATTAATTAAATTTATTCCCTGAGCATTGTCACAGCATACAAAATGTGATTGCCCATCCAAAATATACTGCATAGTGGCTTAATCATACATGTTATCATCATTAGTTTTCCATTTCTAGTTTCATATATATATACATGTATATATATTTTACTCCTATTTTTCACCCTCTGCCATTTTCCACCCTCCCACACTATCTTAGGTGTCTACAGTTGTTTTCCATTCCTTCCCCCCCCACACGTTTTATTGATTCGCAAGTTTCTTTAAGTAATCTGACTACTTTCAATAGCAAGTTCAGTTGGTATGTACATATCAGTGAATACATGTCTGACTTTAGGTGTGAAATTCTGAATAGAATGAATATACTATAAGGTAACACCTAACTGATGCTATAAAGCTTACTATGGTCATTAAAAGGTATTTTTAATATATTTTTAATATAATTAAAAACATATTAGTACAATAGAAAGGCTGGTGCCTTTCTAGAAATGAGTCTGGAGGGGGAAGCCTCAGCAGAAAATCTTCATTTTTGGTCAAGGAAACCAATATTTCACAGCTGAAATATGGTATCCATATCAGGATAGATACCACTAGTTTTCATTAGCATATGTATACTGACCACCTAGATACAATGATTAAAGTTTTTTCCATGTTTGATATAAATTTCTGTTGGTATTTAAGATTTTTTCTAAATTATTTAAGACTAATTTGAGAACATGATAAAACTTTACCCTTCAGTATTTCTGCATGCTTCTGCAAAGATGTTTTCTTTCCTAATTTTTAATCATTATAATACATGATAAAATTAGCACTAGTTGTATAATCATCTAATATTAATAACATATAAGATTATCCCAGTATCTATCATATCTATACATCTCCAAAACAAAGGTCATTTTATTATTTATTTTGTTTGTAAAATGGGAAAGCATAAAATAAAGAGCTTATTTTTTAAACCTTTTATTTGAAAAATAGTTTCAGGGACCAGCAGGTGGCATGGTGGTTAAAGCACTGGATTCCCAGCTTGAAAATCACACTGGGCGTGTGTGTGTGTGTGTGTGTGTGTGTGTGTGTGTGCAAAACCCTGAGAGGAGAATCTCTAGGAAGGATTTCTCACTTTCCCTCTCTGTCTCCCTCCAGCAAGCACACACCCTACGGCAAAAACTGAAAGAGAAAAAAAAAGAAAGAAGAAAGAGAAAGAGAGAGAGCGAGAGAGAGAGAGAGAGAGAGAGAGAAAGACAGAAGAAAGAAAGGAAGGAAGAAGAAAGAGAAAGAGAAACAGAAGGAGACAGAGAAACAAAGAAAAAAATAGTTTCAACTTTTAGCTTCTGTTTTTAACTGGGTAGAAGTTATATAAAGAAGAAACTTAGAGGCAGAGGTTTTGGAAATAATTCAGGTAGGAAAGACAAATATAGAGAAACTATTTACAGATTAAGAAAATGAAGAATAACGGGGCATTTGAATCTGAGCAAACATTTTTAGCAAGGTTCCATCAGCCTTTTCTTAAAAATAAATATTTGCACAGTGTGCCTGTACGTAAGAGCTGAAAGGAGGCTGTTAACTTTCACAGTCTGCTCTCCATTTCTTTTTATATTCTTTTATTTATTTATTTTTCTTTTTTTTTGGAGAGGTTTTTTCGCTATAGGGCGCGTGCACTCGCCAGCCAACCAGACAGAGACATAGAGACAGAAAGCGAGAAATCGCCCCCCAGGGGGGATGGTCATGCCGCAATCCCTTCTCCTCCATTCTTCTCTCGGGATCTTGGGCATGCACGCACACGCACCCGGCGTGAGTTTTAAGCCACCGGGTCCAGGACGCGAACCATGGTCGACCACGTGGGAGTCCAGCGACATAGCCATTACGCTAACTGCTGGTTCCCTCTTTTTATATTCTTTATGCAGGCAAGAGCAACAGAAATATTTACTCATAAGTGAGAATCTTCAGTGTTTGCATAATTTCTCAAAGGTTAGACATCCTGGGTGAAGTGGACAGGGCATCACATTAAAGAGGGCAGGATTTTACATACAGTAACAATTTTGAAGAGCAAATACTTCAGGTTCTTAGATGACGCTTCTAAAGGCTTGTCTTTTAAATCTGTTTATTTCCTCTAGCCTCCCAGCTTTGGAAGTCACGACAGAGACAGAAAGAAAATATGAGAATGTGAAGAAAAAGATGAAGTCTTTATGGGATACTGATTATATAGATAAAAGAAAAAGTATCCGGACTAACATTTATTATGACTATTCTCAGGCACTGGTTAACAAGTCAGGGTGAGACGTTTGGAAAAACTGACTGAAAAAGTTAATCAAAATAGAGTTTGGTAAATTCACTCACTGAACTGACATGGTTTTATCTTTAAGACATTGATATTTAAGCACAATGCACTGGAGCCCATAGGTGGCACAGTGGTTAAGATACTGGTTTCTCACGTGGTCAACTGTGGTTCAAGTCCTTGATTGGGCAGCTTGAAAATCATGCCAGATATGTGTGTGTGTCCCCAAAATCTTGTGAGGAGAATAGAAGATCGGGGTTGTGGCATGGCCAGCCCCCATGAGGAGGTGAATTTCTCTCCTTCTTATTGTCTTTCTCTCTTTCTCTCCAGCAAGCACAAGCGCCCTATGGCAAAACCTTAAAAAAACAAAAAAAAAAAAAATGAAAATTAAAAAACAAAAAAGAATGGACTAATTTACTTCTGTTTTACAATTAAATGTTCTGGCATCTTCTGAACACAAGCTATCAATATATAGGAAATTTGGATAGAGTTTTCAAGCATTCTGTTGAAAGAAGACAAGGAGTAATAAGTGAGAAAAATTGGGACCAGCAGTTAGCGTAATGGCTATGTTGCTGGACTCCCATGTAGTCGACCACGGTTTGAGTACCGGACCCGGTGGCTTAAAACTCACACCGGGCACATGTGCGTGCATGCCCAAGATTCCAAAAGGAGAATGGAGGAGGAGAGATTGTGGCGTGGCTATCCGCCCTGGGGGTGATTTCTCGCTTTCTGTCACTCTGTCTCTCTCTCTCTGTCTGGCAAGTGCATGCACCCTGTAGCAAAAACTCTCCAAAAAATAAAAAAGTGAGAAAAATTTATATAGATTCTGGATTTAGACAGAATTTAGAATCTAGATTTTGTTATTAGTTGTGAATTGGGGTAAGTTCTTTAAAACTTCCCTAAGCCTCACTTATAAGATGGAGTAATAATGCTTACTTCCCAGAGTTGCTGTTAGGAATACATGAAAACAGACACTGACAGGGGCATGTACTCATGAATGTGCATCCGCCTCCCTTTCATTATTTTTATTGATTTTAACAATTTAACTTAATCCTTGGTCACCAAACTGAACACAGAGGGATAAGTGAAAACAGATCTTTTGAATCAGGTAGTTCCTGTGAGGAAAAAATGGTGATTTGGTTTATTGTCCAATATGCCAGTTAATTGGTGAGATTTGTTTTTTTTCCTTTACTGGGCCACTTTAACTGGGCTACTTTTATTTTTCACTTTAGAGCAATTGATAACATCACAGCTGAAAGTGAAAGTGCAGTTTGCAAGAAAAAATATCTATGCTAATTTGTTTTTGTTTAACTAAATAATTTTTTTTGTATTTTTATTACATTCATTCACTGTATATCATTACATCATACAGTGATGTAATGAATTTTCCTATCCAGAATACACTGTATATTGGCTCAAAGTTATTACCATACATATTATCTTCAACAGATAATTATTTATTTTGTGTTTCTTCAATGTGTCACTTTTTTTTTTTTTTTTTTTTTTTCCTCTCTTGATTCCCTCCCTTTTACCCTTGGCTATTTCCTACCCTCCTCCCACAAGTCTCTGGTATCCAAAGTTGCTCTCCATGACTATACTATAATATTTCAGTTTCTTCCATAGAGCACAGACATGTGGTCTAAAGTAGGGATATATAATGCCTCTCTTTCATAGCCTGGCTTGCCTCACTTAGCAGTAAATCTTCCATATTTGTCCACTTTCTATCAAATGCTAGGGTCTCATATTTTTTGTTGCTGTGTAGTATTCTTTAATGTATATGTGCCACACTTTTTCCATCCATTCATCTGTTTGTGGACATTTAAGTTGGTTCCATGTTTTATCAAGTGTGAATAATGCTGCAATTAACATGGATGTGCAAGTGTTTTACCAACTAAGTGCATTTCTATTCTTTGGGTAGATACCCAGAAGTGAAATTGCTGGATCATATTGTAGTTCTATTTGTAAGTCTTTGAGGACCCTCTATATTGTTTTCCACGGTGGTTGTACTAATTTACATTCCCACCAGCAGTGTAGGAGAGTTCCCTTTTCTCCACAGTCTCACCAGCACTCATCATATTTTTTTTCTTAATTTTAGCCATTCTGACTGGGGTTAGGTGGTATCTCATTGTGGTTTTGATTTGCATCTCTTCCTTTCTCTCTTACTCATGAAAATAAATAAAACTTTGGAAAAAAATCTATAATATATTTGTTAAGAAATATGTCATACTGCCTCATGTCAAGCTGAGACCCTCCAGAAGGGAAATTAGGTAAATAAAATCACATGTACCAACATCATTTGCTCACAGTTATCTTTCATAGTATATCTTGTAGAATTAGGATTTCACAAAGAACTACTAAAAATAATCTCTTGGGCCAGCAGATGGTGTTGTGGTTACATCACTGGACTCTCACATGGCAACTGTGGTCTGAGTCTTGGACTCAGTGGCTTGAAACTCACACTGGGTGCATGGGTGTGTGTGCCCACAATCCTGGAGAAAAATGGAGAAGAGAGTGCTGTGGGCCTTTACCCCTGGGATATGATTTCTCACTTTCCCTCTCACCATCTTGGTTTCTCTCTCTGGTGAATATACATGCTCTAAGGCAAAAAACTCTATCCCCCCAAAAAATTATCTTTTAATGGAGATAATTTGTGGAACCCTAATTCTATAAGATACACTATGAAAGAAAACTCTGTGAACAAATGATGTTGGTACATGCTCTGATTTTATTTACTTTATTTCCTTCCTGAGGGTCTTAATTTGATATATTACAGTATGGGATATTTCTTAATAAATATATTACATTTTTTCCCCCAAAGTTTAATTTATTTTCATGAGTAAAAGAGGAAGAGAGACAGCACCTCTGACAGCATCTCAGTTCACAATCTACTCTCAGCCTCTGTCAGCCCTGGATGCTAGGCAGTTGTGTGCCTGGTGTAGTTAGGGACATTTGTCTCCAACATGAACACCAAGCCTTATTGTGCAAGATTGTCCCACGAGCATCATGTTCTACCATTGTGCACTGTTAGACCTCACAAATAATCCTTTTTAAAAAACTCACTTTGTCCCCTTTTCAGTCTGCTCTACTGATGCCCAGGTATCACTATCTTCTGTCACCTAAACTCTGACTGCAGCACCTGCTTTATTGTCAGGATGCCTGTTTTGCCCCAAACAAAAGCATGAATCATTTACTTCAAACCATTACTGTCATCCCTCCCTTGTTTAAAAGCCAATGATGGGACGACCAGCAGATGGCATAATGGTTACATCACTGGACTCCCATGTAATCGACCACGGTTTGAGTCCTGGACCCAGCTGCTTAAACTCAAGTCAGGCACGTGTGTGTGCGTGCCCAAGATCCCAGGAGGAGAATGGAGGAGAAGGGGTTGCAGCCTGGCCATCTCCCTGGGGGGTGACTTCTTGCTTTCTATCTCTGTCTCTTTCTGTCTTTTAAGTGAGTGCATGCACCCTATAGCAAAAACCTCTTAAAAAAAAAAAAAAGCCAGTGATACTTTTCATTACTTTTCATTACTCTTAGAATAAAATCCTAATGCCTTTCCCTGGCTTGCAAAATCCTACATGATCTTTCCTCAACTTCATGACCAGAATAATCTCATCTCCCCACATAGACGCTATTCTTCTGGGAATGTCCCAGTCCCACTTGTATAGTTCTCAAAAATGACATATTCGCTCCCACCCAGGGCTTTTGCACTAGCTTTTTGCTCAGTCTGAATTGATTTCTTCCTAATTTTTACAAAACGAACTCCTTTTTACACTTTAGATTTGATGCCGCTTCAGGGAGATTTTTCTCTATCTACCCTGTTTATAACAGTCACCTGACCACTATTTTAATTCTTTACCTATTATTTACCTTTCATATTTTTCTCATTTATATCTATCTACCTACATACCTGCCTATCTTTTCTTCATTTATTTTTTTTCACTAATACATGTGACCCATGAAAGTAGAGTCCTTGCTTTTTTTGTTCATTGCTTTGTTTTAGCATTTAAACTAGTGCTGTTAGTACACAGAATCAGCTGGCATGACCTGTTTAGCCCTTCCTTCTCTGTCTTTATGAGAGGTTTTTCGCTATAGGGCGCGTGCGCTCGCCAGACAGACAGAGAGAGACATTCAATGGTCACGCCGCAATCCCTTCTCCTCCAATCTTGGGCACGCACGCACAGCGTGAGTTGGCCATGACGCTCGACTTGGGAGTCCAGCGACATAGCCATTACGCTAACTGCTGGTTCCCTGTCTTTATTCTTGAATAGAAGACAAATGGTCTGATACAAAGTCAAGAGGTTAGGAAAGTTGGAATGAGAAGAAAGTCAAAGATACCAGGAGTACACTGTATCTTATGAAGTTTTTATTAGTTTAACTTGAGAACAATTTTATGCTACAAAGAGAAAGTTTTATTTTAGTAAACAAGTGTTTTACCACCAGCAGCACTGTCTTAATCTGTTAATCTAGTGAAGTTCGACTTTCTAAGTGATTATGATTACAGATGTGCTGTGTCACTTGCTGGTAATTTGATAACTGATAATTATACTATCAGGTTTACAACATATGATCTTTTTTCTTCTTCTAAATTTTTTTTCTGCCACATACTGTCACACAGTACGTAAGTTTTACTTCTAAATTATAAATACCTAAGAAACAAACCACATGTACGTTAGTGACAACCTTCTACATCAGTGTTGCAGTCTGTAAAAGATGTTTTTGCATTTATTACTTTATTTTATTTTCTAGGTATTTCATTTGTAAAACGCATTTATTTCACATATTGCCCATGTTCATATATAGGCTACTCTTCTCATTATCAAAGATGTAAAAATGTTTTCAGAAATATCATGTTCACATTTCTCCTAAGGTCAATATTAAAAATTTCCCCTATACATTGATTAACTCTTGGATTCTGGGGTGTGTTTTACCTTTCTAGTTTTTCTTTTGCCAATGCTTTTTTATATGTCTGCTAAACAGATCTTTTTATTTCTAGTCAGTGTTTCTTTGTTTTAACTCATTCTCGCCTGTTTACTAAATCCCTGTTACAACCTTTTTACAGCTCCTGCACTCTTTTTAGTATGATTCTTGGACTTGCTTTCTTCAAAGCCTCTTGTAATGGCAGAGGCCTTCTGTCTAAATCTTCTCAGTGTGAGACCAGTGGATGGCATGGTGGTTACGTCGCTGGACTCTCACACAGTCAACTTTGGTTTGAGTCAAGACCCAGCCACTTATAACTCATGCTGGGCACGTGTGAGTACCCAAAGTCTCAAGAGGAGAATGGAAGAAAAGGAATTGCAGCATGGCCATCCCCATGGAGGGTGATTTCTCCCTTTCTGTCTCTCTCTCTCTGTGAATGCACTTACCCTATAGCAAAATTTCTCTCTAAAAAAATAATTAAATTGGAACCAGCAGTTGGTGTAATGGCTATATCGCTGGACTCCCATGAAGTCTATCGCAGTTTGAGTCCTGGACCCGATGGCTTAAATTCACACCGGGTGCGTGTGTGCCCAAGATCCCGAGAGGAGAATGGAGGAAAAGAGATTGTGGCGTGGCCATCCCCACTGGGGGGTGATTTCTCACCTTCTGTCCCTCTCTCTGTCTTTCTGGCGAGAGTACGCACCCTATAGCAAAAACCTCTCTCTCTCAAAAAAAAAAAAATCAAATTAAAAAATAAAATAAATCTTCTTAGTGTTTACACAGTTTACTTTTAAAAACATTCCAGTGGTACTTCTGCTTCTATCTATTTAAGGCCTTTTCTTATAGGCTGAAAGCAATTTTATATATTTTTAATTCTTGAATTCCATTAAATTTTATGTTATAGGTATGGGTCTTTTTGCATATATCTTGTCAATACAATCCTGGCTTTATGTTTTGATCTTTCTAATTTAGATTGTACTTTTTCTCCCAGTGTTTTTAGGCATTGTCATTTTTAGTGATGAAATATTTTCATCTTAATAGAAAACTCTCTCCTCATCTGATTTGTAACAGAGCAAGAAGAATTCGATTGCTTGGACTACCGAATGTGTTTTACCTTTTTGGTTTTTCTTTTCTCTCTCTCTACAGCTTCCTCTCTCTATAATGTAGTTGTCTTCCTTTGAAAAATTATTCTCTGTAACATTACACTGTTATATAGGCAATTTTGAATAGCTACATGGTACCGTTTCTCTGTAGTAAATGTGAAGTAGATGTGGGTTGCTTCTTAGTAAGTTTGTCTTTACTTAAATCAATAGGGTAGGCCATTACGGTTTTAATGTATTCAGTTGAGAGCTGTCATATAGCATTAACATACAAGAAATTGCTTAGTCATGGCTGGCTCAATTCCACACCGGTAATACCCTGCTCAGGAGAAGCCAGATCCCACTTGGAAACCAAAGTTTGAATCCCTTCTCAACCCCAGCCCTATCATTGTGAAACATACTAGACAGCATGTGATCGTCCAAGACCCAACAAGGTGAAGGACTGGCGGAAAGGATTATGAAATGATCAGACCATGGGATGTTTCTTTCTCTCTCTTTCTCTCTCTCTCAATCTCTCACATGCAAGCACTCTATCATGAATAAAGAAAACAGATCTTTAAGGAAAAATAAAAAAAAAACTTCTCTATTAATTTTAATCTTTTCCCCAACAGTCTTTTCTACTATTTGCTATTCTCTCACTATCTTACCTTTCACAAAAGTTTCTCTGTAAGCCTTTCCTGACACTCCAAACCTGCATTAGATGTTGTTCCCTATGGGCTCCTATAGTAACCCACACATACCCACCGCAGCCCTGACCACACGTCACCTGTTTTCTCTTTTGTTTTCTATATTTGTCAGTAGACACCAAGAGTGGAGGGAACATACCTTGTTTGCTGCTATAATCCCCAGCCATAATTAAGTATTTATGCATACTTGGTACCTAAAGAATATTATTAAAGTTCTTTGGTTATTTTTGCCTTTATAAACTATTCTTTGGCCTAAGCTCTCTTATTCTTGCTAGACTTTCCAGCAAGATTCCTGAAAGAGTCCTATAATCATTCATGCTAAGTTCAATACCTTAGTTTCCAATATATTTTTTCCATTTATTTATAAAATATGTTTGTTTTCATCTTTCCGCGGAACATTGATTGTTAAAGCTGTGGGGTGCTTAGAGGAAAAGGACACTTCCCAACTCCCTAACCATTTTAAAGATGAGGACTCTTGGGCTCAGAGATGTCCCTGTGAGTGTTAATTAGTTACTGGACTTCTCGAGCACTAGACCCTAGCTCTTGTGTTTCTCCAGCCATTCAAAATAAGAGCCAATGGCTCGCTCAGGAAATCGTCATAAGCCACAAAAAAAACAGAGTGAATTTATCAGAAACATGGCAGTCTCTGTTTTTTCATAATCTAATACTATCTATTATCCCTTGATTTGTAATATGTTCCTCTAAATCATTTTAGTTGTTTGGAATCCTTACTTTAACCCTGGTCTACTTCAGCTCCTTTTCTTTCTCCTGCAATAGAGGCTGAGATTTCTCTTCTAAATGGAGATTCATCCGTAGATGGTGAAGAAGACCCACTTGCTCAAGAATGATGTCCCACAGGGATTATCTAGGGTACTACTATGCTTGGAAAGCAAATGAGATTGTAATAATGTAAGTAATGCTTGTTACAGATCATGTTAGTACTGCCCACATTTCTGGCCTCCCTTTTCACTTTTACCACTGACTCTGTATTCGTAGAGTCTGTGCCGGAAACCATTTTGCATTTGGCAGGAAGGTCATCTCTTTTCTCACTCTAATCCCCTCCTGTATATTCTGGGATGGCTCCTTTCTTTCCTTTTTTAACCACATCATTAACCTTCCATTTTACTTTCGATTTGCATAAACTTGTAATCTCCTAACTGTTGAATACTCCTTCCCATTCTCTTCACTATCTTTTTACTATAATCTTATTGGGATTTTTAGTGGGAGGGGAGGGTTATGTTCAGCTCAGTTTCTATCTTGAACCAGAATCTCTGTTTGCTTTGCTTTTATATTTTAGATAAAAAATGAAGTATCTCTTTTTGGTTTTCCATATAAATTCTGAAACAATCTATTAAAGATGCTGGTTATTTTGAGAGAAAAGAAAATAGCCAATTATAGTTCTATGTCCTGTCCTCCTTAGAATTAGATGATACAAAACTCTAAATCTCTAATTTGGATGTATTTAAATATAAGGTAGGACTGGCCCTATAGCATAGCAGTTAAGTGCTATGCACAGGTAGCTGGATCCCACCTGATCAACAGGGTTGAATCCCAGCCCCAGCAACTTGAAAAACATGCCAGGCATGTGTGCATGTATGTACAAGATCCTGACAGGATGGTGAAATGGAGGAAAAAGGATTACGGCATGACCATACCTCAGTGAGGGGTTTTCTTTTTTTTTTTTCTCTTTTTCTCTTTCTCTCTTTCTTTTTCTTTCCCTCTCTCTGGCAAGTGCTCAAATCTTCTGGCAATAAAAAAAAAAAACTTAGAAAATAAACATAAAGTAATATTCATAATTGCAAAATATAAAAATAAATCACTAAACTTTTTTTTATCTGTTCCTCTTTTGACTGTAATTTAATTTATTAAAATTTTACAAAACAAAAATCTCCAGAAAAACATGCAAAATGTCAAATGTGCAATATCTTCACATTGTGTGAGATCCAGATGTAACTAAGATATAGAGTGCTAATTAGAGGTACTAATTATTTATCTCCAGTTATAGGGGCTAATATTGGGCAAAACTTGGAAGGTTCAGTTCAGATTAGCATCCAAGTGCTTGACTGCTCATGCCAAACCTTATCTGAACTTTCTGAACATATCAAGTCTTGAACACTGGGCTGGACATCTTATGAGAACAGTTTCATCTGGGATATTTGGATATGTTTGATTCCAGCTGGAACCCAAAACTGCAGAGAGAGGCACAAATGAAGAATAATGGAGGTAAACTCTGAACTTCCTCAAACCTCAGAAAGATGCTTTGGTTGAATTTGGAGGAAAGGTTAGGGATTAAGAACAGCTTCTATTTTGTTTGGCTGTATTCATTCACTTTTAACAGTTCTATTTTAATCTTCCAAATGGTAGGCCATTAATATTGTTTCATTTTCAGTTGGGCAACATCGTGAAACATTCCTCAAAACAGTGAAACTCTGCTTGTATTACCTGTCACAAGTAAGGATTTGACAGCATATGATTGCTCTGGAGTAGCAGAGCACATATTACCGATTATTAACATGTGCCTAGGTATGGTTTTAGGCATGACACAAAAGGGAACCTTAGATCAAGTTAAGAGAACACAGTTCATTGTTAACATAGACAGTAACCAAGGGTAAAATATTCTCTATTGAGTTGTTCTTTGTTTCTTTAATTTGCCAGAGAATACATGTGCTCATTGGAGAGAGACAGAGACAGAGAGAGAGAGAAAGAGAGAGAGAGAGAGTGAGAAAGTACTCACCATGGAATATGGTCATGTCATCTTTACCAATAACTTCAATTAACATTTGAGACTTATAATAGGAATAATATTCTTGAACTGTGATTATTTATTATTTAAAAAAGTCATATATTATGCAAGTTCAAATAATTTTTCCCTGATAACAGTTCATTAATACTAAAAATCAAAAGTATATTCCACAGTGTTTTAAAAGCAAAATGTATTCTCTCATAGGGAGTAGAATTCAAGTGTATCTATCAGAACTATCCCAGTAATTATGCTATTAGATTTTCTATATCTTTTACTTATTTTTGTCCACTTGATCCAATATAGAAAGAAATTTCAAATTTACTTTTAATGGGTTTATATCTAATTATCTCAGTATTTATGGAAGTTTTCTTCATGAATGTCAAGCCAGGTTATTTTGTAGTTATACATTTATATCTGCTCTACATATTCATTATTAAATTATTTCTCTAAAAATATGTCCTTTCTGTTTTGTTTAATATCCTTTAATTTATTTTTATTTTTATTTGTTTATTTTTTTTTTGCTATAGAGTACATGTGCTCACAGGAGGGAGGAAGGATATGGGGTGGAGAGAGAGAGAGATAGAAAGAAAGAGACAAAACACCACCCCCCCCGGGGGGATGACCATGATGTTGTTCCTTATCCTCCATGCTCTTGGAATTTGAAACACACTAGTATATTTTTCAAGCCAGTGGGTCTGGGGCTCAAACCATGAGGTTGGCCACATGAGGTCCACCATGCCACCTGGCTGGCTTTTGTTTAATATCTTATGCTTGCAATTCAAACATAAACTGATCCTAAAATAACTTTCTCCATTTATTAAAATAGTTTTCTATTGCTGTATAACAATGACCACCACAAAGTTGACAGTGAAAAATAACCCCTTTTTATCAGTTCACATTTGTCATGCATGTCAGATATCTGGTATAGTGTGGGAGGTTCTCACAGCTGAAATCAGGGTGTAGACTATGCTTAGTTTTTATCTGGATGCTGTTCAGAGAAATCTGCTTCTGCATTTATTATGTTGTTGGCATGATTTAGTTCCTTGTGTCTGTAAGACTGAGGTCTTTGTTCTTTGTGGGTTGTCATCTGAGGGGTGCTTGCAGTTCTTAGAGTCTGACTACATATCTTTCCAGTGGCCTCGTTACTTTCAAGCCAGAAATGGTACATTAAATCCTTCCAGTGCTTTTGACCTCTGACTTTCTCTCCTTTTACCAACTGGAGAAAACATTCTGCTTTGTCAACCAGTAGCTTAGTGTTTAAGATGTCTGGCTTGATTTTACATGGACAACTACATGGTTTCAAGTCAGGGACCCAGCAGCTTGAAAAACACGTTGAGCATTTGTGTGTATGGGTGTCAAAATTCTGAAAAGAAGGAAAAATAGAGAAGGAATTGTGACGTGACCATCCCTTCCAGGGGAGTTCTCTCTTACTTACTCTCCCTCTCTCTGTCTCTCTCCTGTGAGTGCATGTGATCTCTGGCAAATTAAAGGAAAATGAAAGAATCAGATAAGCCCACCTAGACATTTTTCTATTTAATGCACTGTTATGAAATATAATTACATTGTGGGAGTGAATTCTGTTATATTCACAACCTAGGGCATTTGCAAGGCATATGTATTAGGGAGTAGACCAGCTTGGGAGCCATCTTGAAAGGCTGGTTTCCATACTCTGCTTTTATCTTGTATGCATTTTTAAATTTATTTTTTATTTCATTTTCTTTTATACATTCAATCACATTATTTAGCTTACAAAGTGAATATTTTAACAGATGAACATTTTTCTCCCTAGTCTAGTTGATAAAACTATAAAATATCTTAAACAGATAATACCACATTTTTTGTCCCATTAATGCTTTGCCTCCCTATTGTTCTTCTAAATGTCCTTCCTCAGACCTTCCTCTTTCACACACACTATATCTGGTATTTACAACCATATACTGTGTTTGTATGCATTTTTTAAAAATGGTATGTCTATGACCATTCTTATTAACTTCTCTGAATAAACTTTTTATTTATTTTTAAACATTTTTAATTATATTTTTTCTTTATGGAGAGAGGTTTTTGTTATAGGGTGTGTGTGCTCATCACCAGAGAGACAGAAACAGAGAGACAGAAAGCAAGAAATCTTCCCCCAGGGGATTGCCATGTGGCACTCCTTCCTTCTCCATTCTCCTCTCAGGATTTTGGGCACACATGCACACACATCCATTGTGGGTTTCAAACTGACAGGTCTGGGACTCAAACTGCTGTCATCCATGTGGGAGTCCAGCAATGTAACTGTTACACCATTTGCTGGTCCCTCTGAATAAACTTTATTTTATTTTTTATTTATTTATTTTTATTTTATTTATTTATTTATTTTGAGAGGTTTTTGATATAGGGCGCATGTGCTCACCGGAAAGACAGAGAGAGAAGACAGAAAGCGAGAAATTGCCCCCCAGGGGAGATGGCCACGCTGCAATCCCTTCTCCTCCATTCTACTCTCGGGATCTTGGGCACTCAAGGACACGTGCCTGTTGTGAGTTTTAAGCCACCGGGTCCGGGACGTGAACCATAGTCGACTACATGGGAGTCCAGTGACATAGCCATTAGGCTAACTGCTGGTCCCCTTCTGAATTAACTTTTAAAACATGTATTTGGGACCAGCCAGTGGTTTGGTGGTTAAGGCAGCTGGATCCCATATACCAACTGTATGGTTCTGAGTCCAGAACCTGGTGACTTCAAAATCAAATCATGGTATATGTGTGTGCCCAAAATCCTGAAAGGAGAGGTGGAGGGGAAGGGATTATGGTGTGACTGTACACCATGGTGGGGAGGGGGGTGCTTTCTCACTTGTCTTCTCTCTGTCTCTTTGGCAAGTGCACATACTTTAGCAAATTTAAATAGATAAACAAGTAAAACAACAAAATGTGTTTGTTATAAATAGCACTAATAGAATTTTATTTTGTGATTCAAAATGAGATTTTTCTCCCGAAATGTGAATTCTGCCCATATTGGCTTCTTGATTTGTAAATGTGATCTTAAATCTTTCACCATAGTTTAGGATCTCATTCTATTTTGAATATTTCCTTGAGAACTCTTCACTATATTATCTGTAGGTATACTTTTTCACATTCATTGGTGTGTATTTCTTCTAATAATTTATAATTTCTGTATTTAAATTTTTTATGTAACCTTTTACCATATCACTTAGTTTTATACTTTTATAGATTTTACCTATATATATAGCTGTTGTATATGTGTGTATATATATATATATATATATATATATATATATATATATAAATAAAATCTTCTGTTACTTTTTAAGAGCAACTACTTGTTCATTTAGACAAAAATTCTCCAGGTTTCCAATGATTAAGTAACACAAATACAGTGTTTCCTGTTGAGAGGAAATTTGATCATAGCATCAGTAATATTCATCTTTGCATGCTAGTTATAAAAAAAGAAATTATGTTCAAGAGGCAATATATATTTTTCTTTTTTGAGCCATATCACCAGGATATAACTCTGTAAACATTAAGGTAAAAAGGAACAAATGTCTGCAGCTTATAGGCAGTGTCTCTAGAGGTGAACTCTCATCCATGCTCCCATAAACCCCTTCCTTTTGGGGAGCAGAATCTATGGGACTAAGGATGATGAGCGATATTTAAAAACAAAAGTCTTTATTGAAAAATATAAAATTTAACGTTAAAATGGTCTGGAGTCATCCAGTGAAATTCCTGCAGCTTAGGTAAGTTAAGTAACCTATCTAGTGACCCAGTTGGACTAAAACACAGTTTTTCTGACTTTGCATACATACTATTTCTTTACTAAAGCATCTTATTATCCTTATGAGAATAGTCCGAAAATATTTCAAAGTCAGAAAAACTCTCCAGCTGAGTCATTTATTACTCTGCTCCAATACAGCATCAGAATTTTCTAAAGTACCCACTTGTGTGTGCTCATTTTAAGACTTTAGTGTTCAACGACTAATTGAAGCGACTATCAACTTTTCCTGTGTGGTTTCTAGCATTTTCAGGTATTTCAAACTTGGATATCCCAGAAATCCTCTATTTCTGGGTTTGATATAAAACCCCTATATTTGCTTCTTATTTGGTTTGGGGTATCAATGACCTAATATGAGACTGCTCTTTGTGTAAGGTTTCTTTTTTCTAAAAGCCATTCATTTTTTTAAAACGATCTAAGTAATACTACAAATGGGGTACAAGATCTATTCCTCTCATGTTTTATTATTGTTCTAAACTACATGGCAGTTTTTTCCCCAACAGAATCAAATTTTATTTTCATTACCATAATAATCAACTCTTTCTAGTCATTTCAACAATTTTTCCTGGCCTCATTCTGCTTTTTTTTTTAAAAATTACTTTATTTAACTTTATTTATTAGTATTATTATTGTTTCAATTTGACCAGAGAAAGACAGAGACAGAGAGAGAGGAAGTGAGAAAGCAAGCTGCCAAGTCTGAGACTCGAGCCGTGGTCAGCCATGTGGGAGTCCGGCATCTTTAACCACTACACCACCTGTCAGCCCCCTCATTCTGCTTTTGAAAGGAAATTGTTCTTTTATAATGATTTCTGTTCATGCCTAATTATAGTTTCTTTACAGTCTGAGAGAGATTCATAAAAGTATAAACAAACAGTTACATAGTATAGATTTTCCTCACTTTCTCTTTTCCTCTTTTCCCTGAAAGATGAAATAGAATTATGAATACATTGATGAAAATGTACTAGAAGTAAGAGTCATCATCATCATCTTTTTTTTTTTTAAATTTTTTGTTATAGGGTGCATGCATTTGCTGAAGAGTAACAGAGAGAGACAGAGAGAAGGAGATTAAGAAATCACACCCTCCCCACGAGCAGGGATGGTCATGCTGCATCCCTTTTCCTCCATTCTCCTCTTGGGGTTTTGGGCATGCACGCATAGGTGGCTGGTGTGATTTTTCAAGCCATTGGGTCTGAGGCTTGAACTGCAGTGGGCCATGTGGAAATCCAGCAACTCAATCACCAAACCAGTATCAGTATCATTATTTTTTATTATGATTCAATTATTTTGGTGTATTATGTTTTTGCCCAGTTTCCACATGAGCCTTCCCATTGTAATGTAAAACTCTAGAAAGAATGTGGACTTTGGGAATGAATTTTAGCTTTGCCATGTGTCAACTATTTGAGCTTGGGAAAGTCACTTAACCAACTAGGTTTAATTCATTCTTCACTTATAAAAATGTAGGGCCAAGAGGATCAGCAGATGATGTAGCTGTTATGTCACTGAATTCCCACATGGCCGACCTCGGTTCAATCCCAGAGCAGGTAGCTTGAAGCTCATGCTGCTGTGTGTACATGTGTGCCTAAGTTCCCAGGAGGAGAATAAAGGAGAAGGGATTGAAGCATGACCATCCCCCTTATGGGGGTGATTTCTTGCTTTTTTGTCTCTCTGTCTCTCCAGAGAGTACACGTGCCCTATAGCAAGAAACTCTCTTAAAAAAAAAAAAAAAAAAGTGGTATGAGAAAATGGCACAACTATAAAATGTGATGTTCTGTGAAGCAATCCTACATGGAAAGGTTACCAGCTTCTGGGGACCTCCCTGAATATGTGGTTACCTAAGTGACCATGATCTGGGACTGTCTGAAATCTGGTGGTGGATCATGGCATCAGGACATGTTGGGGGTGCTCTCTTTCTCTCTCTTTCTCTCTCTGCCTCTCTTTTTCATGGAAGAAATAAATCAATAAAGTAAAATCTGTAGACAATAATGCCTGTTTTATGATTTTTATAAGTATTAAATGATTTAATGTATATACAATATAATAATATGACAAAAAGATTTAGGCACACTGAGCCTGCCTGACACATTGCAGGGCTCCACATTACTTTAATTCTTTTTATTCTCTCTTGTTGGCCTTTAACTTCAAAGGCTATGACTCCTGGTACAATAAGCCCACCTACATGAAGGCTTTCTAGTCAATCTCTTATGTTTGTATGCTTATAGGTAGAAGATATTACAGCCAAATTATATGCTTGAAAATGAGTGTGTGCATATTGTCACTTATTAACTTCTTTCATTAAATTATATTTATGAACAATTAATTTATTGTGCTACATCTGCCATGGTGAAAAAATTTGTGATAGGCATAATAGGAAAGTTCTGTAGTGAGGTTAGAGATGGTTAGTCAGTTTTGTTTGTTTAAGAAAAATTGCAAGAAAAGTTTACAGAATATCTTTTGGAGCAGTTTTCTTCATAATTGCCTGAGATATTTCAAGGTGCTTTGTTATAAAATTGAAGACTTAAAAACATTGTTTTACAGTCTGGCCCATGAAGAATAATGACCTCTCTTGGTTCTTGTTTTTCTGGGTGATTAAGGGTTTCCTAACTGGCCTTAGGCCAGCTTCCCTGCCTTTTTTCTGTCTTTCTTTTTATTTTTGTTAAGGATTTAGAAACATATCATCAAAATTCATCTCTTTGTTTGAGATTTTTCTAGCTCCAGAACATTGAAAGAATTTTCTACATGTGCTTTAATCCTGCAAGAAAAATCTTGCAAGCGATGTCTCTTATTGATGGTATAAAGCAGTCTCATGGCTTGTGTTCCTTCAACTAAATTGGGTGTAAATTATTTGAAGGAGGCCAAAGTTCTTCTCTGTGTTCCTACGAGAACAATTTTACAAATACGCAGCATGTCCCTCCAACTGTAGATTTGCGGCAGAGAGAAGCAAACAAGGAGAAGAGAGAGCTATGGCCTGGAACCAGTGCACACCTCTCCACAGGGGGTCTCTAGCGTGTGGGTGATTTTTAACCATGCCAACATAAATCAGACTGTGCAGAGTAAGGACATTCTAATCATTGTGCTGGGAGATGCCTAGATAGTGTTACGCTTCCCTCATTAGGAGGCATTGGAGCTAAGCTGGGGTGTTGAACTTTCAGCTGTATCAAAATAACAGTGTGGGGGCAAAGAAGAGCCTGGGATGAGGGGGTGTCCCCATAATAACCCAGCCTTTAAAGAGAGGTTATGTGAAGTGTTCAGAGCCCTTGTCCTTTGAGAAAATTTATTACAAACTGAGCTCAGTGAAAAGAAGAATTCAGTCCATGAATACCATGGTTTAAATATTTTTAAAATGTTTTTCATTTAATTTTATTCATTTATTTATTTCAATTTGACCAGAGAGGTACAGAGAGAGAGAGAGAGAGAGAGAGAGAGAAAGCAAGCCGCCAGGTCTGGGACTTGAACCATGGACGGCCATGTGGGAATCCAGCACCCCTAATCACCACGCCACCTGCTGGTCCCCATAGTTTAAATCTTCTCTGTGTGAATTGAGTCGCATTCTTTCTTTGCTGGGACATTCTGTCACAGTGGCCTATATGCCCAAGCCCTATTAAAACTGAGTTTATAATGTAATAGAAATGACTGTTAGTATTCAGGAACATTTTTGTTTAAACTAAGTTATTATCATTAGCCATGAAATTTTTATGAAAATTATGTGTCAAAATTGAATGTTAAAACACTAAATCGTTTGCACAACAACAACAAAATAAAACTTTTTACACCAAACAAAAATTTAAAATATAGCAAAAAATCGTATCACATGCAGGAGGAAAATGGTAAATATGATGTAACAAACCAAGTCATTACAACATAAAGTAATATGATAGAGTTGATACCAAATCTATCAGTCAGATAAAAAAATGTAAATGGTTCAAAACCATTCATTTAAAGAAAAAAGATTTTCAGATTGGTGATAGAGCAAACTACAACTCTATGTTGTATATCAAAGACATAACAAGTATACACAGTTTCAAAAAATATTTTAAAAAGTATGGCAAAATATACCAGTATATAAAAGCAAACAAAATCAGAGGGTTAGAGCTTAATGTTAGGTAAAGTAGAACTGAACAAAACTAATTATAAGCTTACCTTTTGGTCCAGCAATTCCACTTCTAGTTTCATTTTTTTTTTTTTAATTTTTTTATTTTTTTATTTATTTACATTCATTCTCTGAACATCATTACAGCATACAAAATGAGATTTTCCATCCAAATTACACTATATATTGTCTCAATCAAGCACATCAACAAGCATGTTATTGTCAGCATGAATTTCTTGTCTTCTGTATGTTTTGTATCCTAGATTCTCTATCTCTTATGCCATCTCCCACTCTCCTCCCACAGTCTCTGGTATCTATGTTTGCTTTCTATACTGTTTTCTCCTCACATTTTATTGTAACGCCAAAGACCCTGATCAATCCAAATACCCTCATAGCAAACACAGGTGATACCCACATTTCCATGAACACAAGTCTTACTTTACACATCCTATAAAGTAGCACCTAGCTGTGGCTACATATCCTACTGCAGTCCTGAAATGTAAGCTTCATCACAGCATACAAAATGCAATCTCCCATCCAGTACACACTGCATAGTGATACAATCATGAACATTACAAAAAAATTTTCCATTACTAGTTCCTAGAATTACTTCCACCCCTCTTTCTGACCCTCTGTCCCTTCCCACCCTCCTCTCACAACTACAACTCTATGATCACACAATTTCCTACATAATCTAACTACTTTCAATTGTATATCAAAGACATAACAAGTATACACAGTTTCAAAAAATATTTTAAAAAGTATGGCAAAATATACCAGTATATAAAAGCAAACAAAATCAGAGGGTTAGAGCTTAATGTTAGGTAAAGTAGAACTGAACAAAACTAATTATAAGCTTACCTTTTGGTCCAGCAATTCCACTTCTAGGAATTTAAAGTTTCATTTTTAATCATACAAAAGTACATATATGCAGGACCAGCAGTTGGTGTAATGGCTATATTACTGGACTTCCATGTAGTCAACCACAGTTCAAGTCCTGGATCCAGTGGCTTAAACTCACACTGGGTGCGTGTGCGTGTGCGTGAGTGCCCAAGATCCCAAGAGGAAAATGGAAGAGAAGGGGTTGCGGAATGGCCATCCCCCTGCCCAAGATCCCAAGGGGGGGGGGGGGGTGATTTTTTAGTTTTTGTCTCTCTGTCTCTCTTTGTCTTTCTGGCTAGCGCACATGCCCTATAACAAAAACTTCTACAAAAAAGGAAAAAAAAATTTTAAAGTTATATATGCATGAACTTAGGATATCGGTTCAGAAAACGACATGCCTACACCCATTGGAATACCCTGCAGCTTCAAAAAAGGAAGGAGAACGAGCTCTATAAAGTGATAGGAAGTTATTTCTGAAATATATTTTAAATAAAAAGGAAAGTGCAAAAGAAGCTGTATTGTAAGCTGCCTATTATGTAAGTAAAATAAGGAATAAGGAAGAAAATTTGTATCTACTTATTTTTCCAAAAGGAAATGCAAGGAGAAATCAGAGAATATTGAAACTGCTTGATAAGGGAATGACATGTCTCTAAATTATACCTTTGTGTACAGTTTTTACACTTAGAAGCATGCCAGTGTTCTAAATATTGAAAAATAAAATGAAATAAACAAGGATGGAGAAAACTCAAAATAGAATACAAAGAATATTTTAAACAAATGCTTTTATTTTTGGACAGATGTTTGTTATAGGTATGTAACATGGTATCTTGTTTGCCCCTCACCCCCCAAAAAATGTCCAATATATCCTCAGTGCTGTATTTCAACCTTTTTCTTTTCTGTGATTTTGTGAATACTTGGAAAGTTCCTCATGTATTCTTTCTTTTCAGAGTTTGTCATCTTCTGATTTTTATGGTCACATTCTTCTAATACTGTCTATTTGATTTGGTATATATAAAAAATCAAGCATTTCAGAAGTATAGTCTCTTAATTGGTCCCATACATAATTTTATTACACATTGTCTAAGAGATGGAGTAAAGTCTTATTCCATAGAAAATAAACCACATAGCTTTGCACAGGGACAAATTTCAGCCATTTTTGTAAAATTTTGGGACAAAATTGATCAATGTATTCTTTTAATTCCACTTCCCATTATTTTGTGTTCTTATTTCTCTAACGGTTTGCACATAGATGACCCATGTTTAAATTTACTTATAGAATGCTAATGGTCATTAAAGATATATGTCAAGAGAATTCACAGTCAAATATATTTTTGGTAAATCTGGTCAAAAATATACTTAAATCTGTGTGAAATATATAAGTTAAAAATATTGGATGTATAAGTTTATATACATCATGCTTACAATATTGGATATTTAGTGACTGAGATTGATACCAAAAGATATAAAATGGATTTTACATTAAGTGCCAAGGGATTGAGTAATGGTAAAATACATTTTCAATTATGACTTTAGGAAGGTCATAATTGAATAAAAATTAAAATTAATGTATCTGTTTTATGAGAATCAGAAGTGAAAAAAAGAGTGAGAGAGTGAAATAGTTACCTCCAACAGGGTCCCCATATTATGATCTACCCCCAGTCCCAGCCAGCCTGGACCATAAACATGCATATATATGTCTGGCTACTCAGGAGGTCCTAGGACACGAGCCCACAACCCCTGTCATGTGAGTCTATACATTTCACCACTGTGCCAAAGGATTAGTGCTGTAGAAAGCTGATCTCTCAGAGCAGTTGACTGAAAGGCAAAGAAAATCTGCCCAAGCTAGCTAGTTTATCTGTGAATACTAATAAAGACCCAGAATCAAGAAGAGGAATTATCAATAAAGATCAGATTTTTGGGGGCAAGAATAATACATGGAATACTAAAGATGATATGGAGGGTACAAGAATTATTACCATATCTACTCTGGATATGGATTTTCACCAGTTCCTTAATGAGAAATATCACAAGTCTGAATCTTACATTGTTAACTTACATAGACATACAAAATGTAATCATACATAGTGATTATTTTTGAGCATGGACTTAATCATTATGAATAAATTCCTTCCACCAGTCACATAAAGTTCTTACTTAAAACACATGTAAATATTCTATATATGTGCTTACACTGAGAAAGACATGCTTTATAGACAAAATGCTGGTGCCCAGAGTAACTGAAACCAAGTAAGTGTACCCCTATTCAGAATTTCATGTTTAAGTACCTTCTCTCTCTTAAAAATTTTCTACATAGTACATATTCTCTGAGTATAGTTACTTTGAAACGAAACTTGCTCTAAGATGAAATCTTTGATTTTTTTGCATTGTTTTAAAATTAACTATTGATGGGACCAGCAAGTGGGGTAATGGTTATGTTGCTGCACTCCCATGTTGTCACTGCAGTTCAAGCCCTGGACCTAGTGGCTCAAAACTCACATCAGGCGTGTGTGTGTGTGTGTGTGTGTGTGTGTGTGCCCAAAATCCCGAAAGGACAGTGGAGGAGAAGGGATTGAGGTGTGGTCATCCCCTCTTGGGGGTTATTTCTCTCTTTCTTTCTCTCTGTCTCTCTAGCGAGTACACACTCCCTATAACAAAAATCTCTCTTTAAAAAAAGAAAAATTGACAGTGGACTAGTGAAGTCTTTTCAATGTTAGATGATTTATAAGAAAAGAATAAATAAAATACTACAAGTGATAGAATAAAGGTTGAAAAGTGTGTATGTGTGAGCACACATGTTACCAGAACATTAACATGGCTGATTTATACCATATAATTTAAAACAGAGTAAAAGTATTCTAATATTTAGAATTTTTCATGTCACATGAACTTTTATTTGCCTATTAACCTAAAAGATACCCATATTTAATAAATAAGAAGTCAGTTGCTGAAACCAGTGGTTTTTCAAGTAAAATCTTCTTTGATTGTATGATGAGTATATTGTTTTACTACTTCTTGCAAATTGTTGCTCAATATTAAGTAATTTAATGAAAGTTTAAAGCATAAAAGGAAAAAATAATTCAATAACAGCGACCAATTTGTTTTGCTCTATGTATTGCCCTTTACTTTATTCTCTATATCTCCCCAGTTTTTAGTTCTAATTTTCATGACTTTCCTTTCTACAGCTTTTTTGTCATTACCTAATTCTTGCCCAAACATTTAAACTGGTATTAGGCAAAAGTAGGTTCTCAAGAATGAGGATAAGCAGAGAAGGAAACTAACATTTAATTTACAGTAGGCTGGACAGTTTATTTAGATTATTTCATTTACACAAGAACTCTATGAAGTTGGAATTATTATCTGTTTTACAGATGAGGAAACCAAGACTCACTTAAGTGAATTGCCTAGGAATTAATGTGCCAAGCAAGGGAGACAAGATTCCATTCAGAAAAAATTTGAGTACAGAAATCATACCGAAACCTACTACTTTCCCAACACTCTTAGAATTGTATCAATCGTATAACATTTTCACTTTTAATCCTTGATTTCTCTACTATCTCCAAGACGTCAAAATCAAAATGAAACCAGGGAACCAAAGCAGTTCATGTAGACTATGTGTGTGGTTTAGACAGTTTTGAACACTATTTTGAAGCCAGTACTAAATGTTGATTCAAAAAAGGAGCTATTTATTAAATCACTGCATGTAGTCACACCTTAGATTTTCTTTGGTGGTCTTCCTTCTAAGTAATGACAAAGTAAGACCTAGTTTATTTTATGAGAACTGAGAAAATCACAGAACAGGGTGGTCTTAAGTTTCAGAAAAGTCTAGCTTTTGTTAACATAGATTTTTCCAATCCTTTAAGTCACACTTCTATGCATAAACAAAAGTTTTAAGAGTCATATGTTTTCAATGGGCACTGCGAGCACTCCCTTGGTGTTTGCTGTTCAGTCTTGGTAACTGAATAGGGTAGACCTGTGATGAAACCCATCGTATTTGAAAATCAGTTACTGTCTGCTAGCTTTGCCTTAGATTGAACTTCTATGGATTTTTAAAGTTACCCATAGCTGTATTATGGAATTCCACAAACTTACTGCTTTCTGATTAACTTTTCACTTCAAACATATGAGAATTGACTTTCTTACATTCCAATATGTATTTCCCTAGGCATAACTGGCTGAAAAGAATTAAACTCGACTAATATTGTTTCTTTCCTTTTGGCCTGAAACATTCCCAAGGCTTTGTGAAATATGGTTCAGGCTATATTTATGGCCCAAATAGAAAACCATTTAAGTATATATTAAGTTGCAGAGTTAGATAATGATTATAGCATATATCTATAAAACTTGGTACATATGGGTTTAATTGAATAAATTTAAATAATTATTAAATGCTTTATAATATTTAGTCATTATCAGCAATGCTAGGTGCTTTTCTTACTTACCTCCAATTAAATATAATAAATAGAAAATAAAATAATAGACAAAAAACTTCCTTTTTATAAGATTAAAATATTATAGATATTAACTTGGATTTATTATTGTTGCACTTAAAATTTCTTTTCAGGCAAATTAAAAACTATGTAGTTAAGGGAGCTAAATCCCACATGAACAAACACAGTTCAAATCCAGGTCCTAGTGGCTTGAAAAACATGCTGGGTGCATGTGCATGTCTCAAACCCTAATAGGATGAAGAAATGTAAGAGAAGGAATTGTCACATGATCATACCTCATTGGGGGTGCTCTCTCTCTTTTTGTTTTACTACCTCTCTACTGAGTACATGCAGCCCATGACAATTAAAAAAATAATAATTATAAGTAAAGCAAATAAATGGATTGCACATTGCCTTTAAGGTTTTTGTGTGTGTGTATTTTTTTTAGTACTTTAGAAAATCTCAAATTCCATGTTGTTAATAGCTTCTTAGAAGATTATTTTCGATTAGATTTCACATTTATCAGACTGGAAGTTTAAAGTTTATTTAATTTTATATCAACATATTTATGTTCCAGGTAAAATCTTCGGGAGCACAAAGTTTAGAAATTTGTGAGGCTTTGGTCTTTTCGTTAGTGTCTGCATGTGATTCTGATTGACAACCATTCCTGATGAAAGAGGGGGCAAATTATGGCTCCAAATGGGAGCTACACTTTTGAATTTCTTAATTATAATGCTGTATAATTGGAATTCAGAATAAATATGCTATAAATAAATGTAGCTTTTAGTTAAGGATAGGATACATCATACTACTAAATCCTGTTAAATACTTCCTACGTTATCATAACTATTATATGGAAAATTTTGTAAAATGTGATTTATGAAAAGGCACTCTTCTTTTTCTAAATGGAACAAATTAACATTATCCCCATGTTTTAGTGTCTTTTGCACAAATAATGATAATGTTTGACTTGAAATTTTACGACATAACCCAAATGGCCAATATAAGAAATGCTAAAATGAATAGCAGAATTTGGCCAGGCTATCAGGATCACCCACAAAATTGCCTTAAGGTCAGTTTTACCACACCATCTAAAGGAAATACAACTATAACTTTATAATATTCATAAATATTTTAGGTATTTATTGCAGCTCTCCTGAGAAGGTGGCAAAGAGGAATTATATTATATTGTATACAGTTACTTCCTAAAAATCTTCTAATCACTTTTATCCTAATCATGTCCTCATTTCTCATAGGAGCGGTTCACCTTCTCTCTTCCCATGTTTCAGGTTGGTAACTAAAATACAACTTAGGACTTCCCTTCATAGTTCAGGCTTAACCTATGTGTCTTGATCTTGTCACTCCTTTGTGAAGAAAGGCCAACCTGGAGAGGAGTTAGAAGACAAGGAGTGAGGGCTCATACAAATTCAAGAGCTGAGTAGATAGGGGCACTTCTCTATACGCCTGTTTGACAAATCAACATGGCAGAAGAGGATCCATTTGAAAGGGCTGCATTTAAGGGCACTTTAAATTTTTGTTCCTTTAAAAAATTCTACCTAATCAGAGCAAGCAGGTGGCATGATGGTTAAGGTGCTGGACACTCCCACATGGCTGGCCACAGTTCAAGCCCCGGACGTGGTGGCTTGCTTTCTCATTTTCCCTCTCTATCTGTCTCTCTCTGGTCAAATTAAAATTAATGAATGCATAAATTAAAAAAATTAAAAATAGAGTTTATTAAAAATATAATTCTACCCATTCAGACTGTGACAAACGTAAAGCCCAGGTATTTATTTAGTTATACCAGCCCTGCTCCTCCTTGCCAGTAAAGTGAAGATAAAAGGAGTGGATTTGGAGATAGAGAGAAATATTATTTACCTCTAAAGTACAATGGTTACCAAAACACAATAAACTAGAATGAAACACTCAGGCTATTGAAATAATTTTGTCCTCTACGTAAGCATTTTGACTTAAAATTTTTGTGAAATTTTTATATGAATGAGGACTTTAGATGCTGAGAAACTTGGCTTTCATTTATAAATTGAAAATATGATTACAAAACTTAAGTTAGAGACAAGAAACATACTTGTCTGGAAAGTCACGATGCTTTTTTTTTTTTTTTTTTTTAGAGTTTTTTGCTATAGGGTGCGTGTGCTTGCGAGAGAGACAGAAAGCGAGAAATCACCCCCCAGGGGGGATGGCCATGCCGCAATCCCCCTTCTCCATTCTTCTCCATTCTCCTCTTGGGATCTTGGGCACGCACGCACACGTGCCCGGCATGAGTTTAAGCCACTGGGTCTGGGACCCGAACCGCAGTCGACTACATGGGAGTCCAGCGACATAGCCATTACGCTAACTGCTGGTCTCACCATGCATTTTTTCATAGAACAACACATCATGATTTTCCCGACACACTAATACATTCTATTTTCATCCTCAAAAGATAGCAATGAAGCTAATTACTAAACTTTCTAAGGTGCTTTGGAAATCTACCCTTAAAAAAATTGTGACTTCTTGGGGACCAGCAGTTAGCGTAATGGCTATGTCGCTGGACTCCCACATGGTCGACCGCGGTTCGAGTCCCGGAACCCGGTGGCTTAAACTCACGCTGGGTGCAACTGCGTGCGTGTGTGCCCAAGATCCCGAGAGGAGAATGGAGGAGAAGGGATTGCAGCATGGTCATCCCCCCTGGGGGGGGGGTGATTTCTCACTTTCTGTCTCTCTGTCTCTCTCTGTCTGGTGAGTGCACGCTCCCTATAGCAAAAACCTCTCAAAAAAAAAAAAAATTTTAAAAAAATAAAAAAAAATTGTGACTTCCCAAATTTTCAAGTAACCTTATGCTACATACTTTACCCTCCTCTCTCAATTCAATAGTGTATAACTATAAACGGGTTTGCATTCATGTTTTGAAAATTCATATTGTACTCCAAAAAGATGTATGATTAAATGTAAATAAGAAGTTATCAAAAAATAAAATTAAAAAAAATATATACTAACAGGAAAAAAGGAAATGGGACTTCATACTATTCGTGATTCTATTAATGTAGGAGTAAAACTATTTATAAAGCAATTGCATGCATTCTTCCACAAAAATCAACCCTACATGACACTACAGGCATTACTATGTTATAGTATATAATGTTAATTTAAACCTATTTGAACCTACAAAAGTAAAGCCTCAATGACAATGCTGATACTTAATGAGAATTTTATTTTATTTTATTGTTTATTTAAAGTTTAGCTATTTATTTCCAAAGACAGAGAGGGAGAAAGAGAGAGAGAGGCACCCCCCAGAGTCCTCCAGCAATGATCTTTCCTCCACATCTGCAGCAAGCCAGGATTACAGGCTCACCCACAGGTGCATCCACAGGCACACCTGGCATGCTGAGACAGATCTGGGATGCAGACTTAGAGCTTTCCTACATGAATGGACTCTAACATGGCACAGCAGTGCTCCTACTGGCTTGCCACTATGGATGGGCAAGAAATTTTATACTTTATAATGCATGTATGCAGTGGGTCCGAACAATGGTGAAATACATTGCGCAGCATGTAAAGTTGGTTTAAAACTGCTCAATGAAAACCTTCTGACCTGTTGAGTCAGCCATGCTTACCTTCGTGGAAGAAGTAGCTGGTAGAGAATAGAAAGGATAAAATAATCAAGCACTTTATGAACAAATACCATAGGGAAGTGGATTACTAAATAATGTTACTGAGGAATATTATGAGTAGCAGTTATTCTTTTGCCCTTAGCAATTATTTTTGCATGTTTTGGAATACATGTTATTAATTATGACTAATAAACACATATATTAACAGCTCTGCATTTGCATATTGAGAAACGTCACATTTCAAAGGATCAAAATAGCTTGCTTATATTCTTCAATATTTTAGTTGTTGTTACTCTGAAACCAAATCCCTGATTTTCTGCATCTTTAACTAGTTCTTTCTCTTGATCTTCGATAGTGCCTACAAAACTTTCACTGCTTCCTTCCAATGCCACCTCATAATGGGCATTGCTCTGTCATCCCTGAACAGAGCTCTGCTTCTAACCACATAGCTTTCTAAAAATTTCACTTTTCAAATTTCACTTTACCCACTAATGACTTAGTATTCATCAGTCATTGAGCAACATTGCAATAGAAGAACATTTTGATTCATCCAGCCATTGGCATCTGTGTTCATTTCTTTTCCACAATGTGTATGTCATCGTAACTTGGTTTGGAAGGCTAGGAAAGTGTCATGGGATTCAAGGAAAGAAATACTGTGTTACTGACACTCAGCCATGAAAATAGCTTGTGCATATTTGGCATATTAGCAGAACCTTAAATTCAAAGTTATGGGAAGTAATATATTTCTACACTTTTGGCCCAAACATGTACTAAACCAGTCTGAACCATGACCTACACTTTCAGATATGTCTGCCAAGGAAGTCTAGCCTCTTGGTGCCTTGTGTTCGTAGAATGGTAAATGAGCCTGGCTTAATTACGCTGTCTGCCACACTGCTCTAAAGTTGAGGTCAGTCTGGTTTTGGCCACTCAAAACTTGTCCTCTCTCTTTCTTGAGTATTCACGCTAAAGCAAGTCCAACCATTTTCAGTTTGTCTGAACATTATTTTCACCTTCTTTCTGGGTATTTTTAGCTTGAGAGGATGACATGTATGAGGCTATGTCCTAAAGATGCTGTCTTTCTAGTCTACTTACACGTTATGTAAGGTTATGTTTCTTCAAATTAAGAAAAAAAACTTGCCAGATGATAAATATTATTCATGAATCTGTACTAGTAATGTGCTACTTGTAGTTTTAGAAATATATTTATATAAGCTCGTGACTTTTTCTCAGGGAAAATTTATATTGCAAGCCACACATTTCCCAGGTATGTTCTTATTATCCACATCTTTGACATTTATTATCACTTTGCTCATGTATTTGCACAGTTGAAGTTGAGTTTTGCACTTACTTAAGTAATTTCACAAGTAACTATTTCTTCTATCCAATGAAAAATATGATGGAGTTATTCACACCATAGAGTCATAAGCAAATTCGCTATTTGTTCTTATAATTTATATAAAATTCACATTTCATCTCTAAGCCTTAAAAACACACTGTAGCAAAAAAGATTTTTTGAAAAGTGGGCATACATATATGTGTGAGTGTGGAAAGAAAATTCACTAATGTTATTCTGAACCCTGTCTCACTAAGGCATGTTGTTTCATAGCCACCTAATTAATTCATTACCACACTTGTGAAACCACTTTTTTCCCATAAGAACAACAAGTGGTTGATTATCCTTACGGGGATATTTTTCTCCAGAAATAAATGATTTCAGAAGTTACTCTATTGGGAACCAGCAGTTAGCGTAATGGCTATGTCACTGGACTCCCACGTAGTCGACTGTGGTTCGCGTCCCGGACCTGGTGACTTAAAACTCACGCCGGCCGCATGTGCGTGTGTCCCCAAGATCCTGAGAGGAGAATGGAGGAGAAGGGATTGCGGCGTGACCATCCCCTCTGGGGGGTGATTTCTCGCTTTCTGTCTCTATGTCTCTCTCTGTCTGGCGAGCGCACGCGCCCTATAGCGAAACCTCTCAAAAAAAAAAAAGTTACTCTATTTATGTTCAATACAAGAGAATAACTATATTGAAAAGTAGATGCCTGCTAGCTGATTAGGCTCTTTCTGGTGAACCAACCTCATGGTATATTCAGTTGCAATTTGTATCTAAGCCAAAATAAAATTATTGTAGGTCAAGTTCTTTTGTAGTTGCTGGCAAATTGTGAAAATCCCCCCAAATCAATATCATAAAATACAGAAGACTAACATGTAAGAAAGTGTAGGACAAACAGTACAATTCCTCTAGTCTTGACTATCCAGAATATGTAGGTATGGATTTACTACTAAAAAGATAATAAATTTTAATTCTTAAGCATCTATTGCATGTCTGTAATTGTGATGGAATCTTTTTAGATTTTACATGAAAATCTAGAAAACTTCATTTTGCTTTTTATAGTGTTTACAATAAAGTCCTCAGGGATGTTCCACAAATACATAGCTCTTCTCTCAATTTAAGAATGAGCTAGAGAAAAATCCAAAAATATCAACAATTTTCACAAGTATTCACAATAAAGAAAGCATTATGCTGGTTACTTTAGTAACAGAATTTTAGTTCTTTTTGTGGATAATTGTCTTTTTCATTACCATTTTCAACATCATCATCATCTATGCTTCTTATGTATTCACATACATATTCCTGTGCCAGACCCATAACTGATCAGAGAGTATGAGGCTGATTTGCAAGATCAGTACAGTGTCCCAGTTAAGTCAGTTGGCTTTCCGTACCGATTCCAATGCCAGTAGCTTTAACTAGTTGCTCTATGAATTTAATTAAATTTACTCTCAACTACATTTTTTGAGAGATTTTTGTTACAGGCATGCACACTTGCTAGAGAGACAGAGACAGACAGCAGACAGAATACTCCCCAGTGGGGATGGACATGCTGTGATTCCTTCGCCATTTTCCTCTCAGGATTTTGGGAACACACACACAAATGCCTGGCATGTCTTTCAAGTCACTGGATCCGAGACTTAAATTGTGGTTGACCAGGTGGGAATTCAGTGCCTTAACCACCATACCACCTACTGTCCCTGAATTACATTCTTAAATAAGCCCATTACAAGAAGACACATTTAGCACATAATCTAGACAAATGTTTAGGTTTTCATAACTGCATAGGGTAGATTTAGGTAACTAGCAAATGGACTGTTACCTTCATATAGCTGGTAGTATAAGACAGAATTCATGGAGACCATCCCATAATACCTTCTTCTTGGGGAAAGTAAAAAGTCCTGAGATTTTTGGAGGAAACCAGAAGTTATGGTGGCAAATTTTGAAGCTTCAATAGAAAAATCACAAAACTTTGGAGTTAGGGACCAGCAGTTAGCGTAATGGCTATGTTGCTAGAGTCCCATGTAGTCGACTGTAGTTCGAGTCCCGGACCTGGTGGCTTAAACTCACATTGGGCACGTGTGCGTGCATGCCCAAGATCCCAAGAGGAGAGTGGAGGAGAAGGGATTACAGCGTGACCATCCCCCCTGGTGGGTGATTTTTCGCTTTCTGTCTCTCTGTTTCTGTCTTTCTGGCTAGCGCATTCGCCCTATAGCAAAAACCTCTCCAAAAAATAAAAATAAAAAAAAAAAACTTTGGAGTTAGAGAAACTCACATTAGGGTGTGAAGGCAATTTGTCTAAGCATTTCTAAGATTTACATTTATATGTTGCAGGAATATCACACTGAGGAAGACCTCCCTAATCATTACTCTTGTTAAGACTAATTGTGGGGGTGAGCAGGTGGTATAGGGGTTAAGGAATCTTGTTGAGTCCCGGACCCGGCAGCTTGCTTTCTCACTTTCCCTGTCTCTCTCTCTCTCTCTGGTAAGTGTGCATGCCCTGTAGCAAATTAATAAAAAAGATAAGTAAAATGAAGTAATTTAAAAACTTAAGTAAAAATGATTTGACAAAATTCATCTCAACGGTCCCTATGAATTTTTACATTCTTTGTCTTATGGAAAATGAATGCAGAATTTAAGAAGATGTTTATATTGTCAGTACATTAAAAAAAATTTAAAGGCTAATGTTGTTCTTTGTGTGTGTGTGTGTGTGTGTGTGTGTGTGTGTGTTTTGGAGAGGTTTTCGCTATAGGGCGCATGCACTCACCAGAAAGACAGAGGGAGACAGAGAGATAGAAAGCAAGAAATCACCCCCCAGAGGGGATGGCCACGCCGCAATCCCTTCTCCTCCATTCTCCTCTTGGGATCTTGGGCACTCATGCACACACACCCGGCGTGAGCTTAAGCCGCCGGGTCTGGGACTTGAACCACAGTCGACTACATGGGAGTCCAGTGACATAGCCATTATGCTAACTGCTGATCCCTTTTTCTATGTCTTTTGATGAAAGGGAATTTTAGCTAGAGTTAAAGCAGAGAAAGGAAAATGCTTATAGTCTTGACAAAACTGTATCAATAGTAAGTGATGATGTCATCCCAGGTAATTATCATTATATATCTCAATTTATCCATTAATATGAATTAAATAATAAAAAGTGTGAGGACTATTCTTTAGTTCAAGTTGTTCAATTAAACATTTATTTGATGTTTGATTATCAAACATTTATTAAGTCCACTAGGCCAGACACTGGGCTAGGTTAATAGAGATACAAAATTGAGTAAGTTATTCTTGTTTTCAAAGAATTCAGCATAGTAGATAGAGAAAGAGATGTGCAAATGAGAAAAAAAGGGGACTAGGAGAGCCAGATACCTCCAGTAAAAGAGTAAGATTGGCCATAGATTTTTTTTTTTAAGATCTTTGCTATAGGATGTGTGTGCTCAGAGAGAGACAGTGAGAGGGAAAGTGAGAAATCACTCCCCTCCACACAGGGGAGATTGTCACACGGCAAATTTTTCTCTTCTATTCTCCTTCCCCAAATTTGAGCATCCATGCACAAGTACTCAGTGTGATTTTCAAACTGCCAGGTCCGGGATTCAAACTGATGTTCACCATGTGGGAGTCCAGCACCTTAGCCTCCATGCCACCTGCTGACTCCAGGCCCTAAATATTGAAGAGCAGGGAGAAGGAACATTATCCAGATGTCAATCATAGTATATGAAAGTGTGGAGAAAAGATGAGTGTTTTTAAGAATCAGTGAGAAACGAAGTATGAAAAAAGGAAAAATGAGCTTGTGAATATGGTAAGAGGTGAAGATGAAAAAAGCATGTGGTAAAAGACTGTTTATCAGATTAGAAAGTGTAGACTTGATCCTGTAGATAATAGGAAAGCATTAAAGGTATTTATGCACTAATAATTACTTTTTTATTAAGAAAATCAAACCTCAGTCTATTGAAAGGGGAATGGATGGTGCATAACCTTTAAAACTTAAAAAAAATTAATAATTCTTGGTTCGGTTTAAATGAGCTGCTATGGGAGTCTTCAGAGTTTCATTATTTTTATACTCTACAGGGCCTCACTGACCCACTTTTGACTCTGAATAACTTCTATTATAAATGGCTTTTAAGTTTATGTCAATTGTGCCAAAATGAAAAAATATGACAAATGTACGCCCTAAGGGTAACTAAATCCTGAAACGTATCACATATTTCTGAATCACTGGGTTTGCTAGTCCATACATTTACGTTAACTATTTAATTGCCACACTTAAACTTCTGTTATTTTGACTTGTTTCAAGGCTGTTGTAACACCTGGAAACATAGGAATATCCACAGGGGATACACGATTAATAAATGTGGACAGGTCCAATTGCGTTGGCTAACCCAAGTTTCTGTGGGCATAAAGAGTTTTGAAAATTATTTATAAAATTGAGTTAAGAAATATTTGTAGAACACTATGACATTTTTGGATAAAAATCTCTGGGTAAAGCATTGAGGATCATTTTACTGAATATCCAAGACTTTGAAATAATGTAAATATCCTTGTGTTATAAAATACTTTAATTAATTGATATTTTGAAATGTACTTCTTCTTTTTTTTTTTTTTTTTTTTTTTGAGAGGTTTTCGCTATAGGGCGCGTGCGCTCGTCAGGCAGACAGACAGAGAGAGACATAGAGACAGAAAGCGAGAAATCACCCCCTAGGGGGGATGGGGATGGCCACGCCGCAATCCCTTCTCCTCCATTCTCCTCTCGGGATCTTGGGCACGCACGCACACGCGCCTGGAGTGAGTTTTAAGCCACCGGGTCCGGGATGCGAACCGCGGTCGATTACGTGGGATTCCAGTGACATAGCCATTATGCTAACTGCTGGTTCCCCGAAATGTACCTCATCTTGGACTAGAGGTTTACTTGGTTATCTGGTTTGAGATAAATGATCATGTTCTCTTTCTTATCCATTGTCCTTTTTTGTAAACTCCTTAAAAATTTCTATAGTTACTTGCCGCTTATTAACATATCTATATTTAATTTGAATAAAAACATTTACCTTTTTTTAATTTGATGGTAAAATATCTCAATTTGTTCAAGTTGAATCTTAAAATAGGAATAGAAGATTATTAACACATAGGAACATACATACCTAATATATAATACATGCAATTAATAGAAAATATATGAGATGGTTCAGAATTTCTCAAGTGATGAAATATGAATTCTCTGAGGTGTAAAAGTTCTTTCATGGAGCCAGCAGATGGTGTAATGTTTACATTGCTAGACTCTTACATGACCACATGTGGTTTGAGCCCTGAACCTAGTGGCTTGAAAATCATGCTGGGTACGTATGTGTGTGCCCAAGATCCTGGGAGGAGAATGAAGGAGAAGGGATTGCAGTGTGGCCATCCCCCTAGGAAGGTGATTTTTCACTTTCTCTCTCATTGTCTCTGTCTCTCTCTCTCTCTGGCGAGCATACGCACCCTATGGCAAAAACCGCTACAATAAATTAATTAATTAAAAGTAAAAGTTATTGGGAATAGCAGTTGGCGTAATGGCTATGTCGCTGGACCCCCATGCAGTCAACCTCAGTTTGAGTCCCGGACCCGGTGGCTTAAACTCATGCCAGGTGCGTGTGTGTGCATCCCCAGGATCCTGAGAGGAGAATGGAGGAGAAGGGATTACGGCGTGGTCATCCTCCCTGGGGGGATGATTTCTCGCTTTCTATCTCTCTGTCTCTCAGTCTTTCTGGTGAGTTCATGTGCCCTATAGCAAAAACCTCTTAAAAAAAAAAAAATATATATATATATATATAAAGATATTTCATGAAAAAGAAATACATATAAAATAAATTGTCAATGATGAATTATTTTCTTATTTTCCCTTTCTTAGAAAAGCATAACACATGTTAACACTGTATTCTAGAAGTTCTATGATAAAGAAACATATTAACTCTGTTTAATCTGTGCTTTAAGAACTTGTTGTGTTTGGAAATTCTTCCTTCCCTAGAATATATATTAATATCTCATTGAGCCTAGTATTCTAAGAACATTTTCTAGGAAAACTTGACATAGAATATAAGTAAATAAAATTTGTTATGCACACAGAGTTGCACATGCATGCACACAATAAACACAACACATTGGCCCTGATAAAGTGGAGCAGGCTGTCTTTACATAAGCTGAAGTTTGAAGTTTTACAACTGAATACAGTGCCTAGAATGCAGTAGTATCTACTCAAATGAGCTAATTTTAGTTCGTAAACAACTCCATTTTTTCTACTCCCAACCTTCAGTGGCTAGTTTCCCATAGCACTCCCTGAAATTACTTCTGCCTGCACTCGACAAGTTATTAGGATCCCTTGTAATTAAAACCCTGTGCTGGGAATATTTTAACTTACTATGTTACAACAAGATGCTTCTTTTGGTGGTTGTAAAACACCCGCTAGTCTTGAAATCCTAGCACAACAAAATAGATCATGTAACCATTAACCAGCAGAGGATTGTTTTCTCAATGTTACATTACCTCTGCCCATGTTGAAGAAGGCATTAGTCTTCAGAGCCCACTGCTTTTTTTGGGGGTCTCTCACTCTTTTCAGCATTCTTTGCCCAGATCACTATTTTTTTTTTTCCTTTTAGGGCTTGGTTATCCAGGGTTTGTGATTGTACTTTCCATTTCCACGGGAACTCAGGTAATCAAGTCCACTCTATATCCTATGATATTTAAAAATACATACTTACTTTTTTTTCACGTCATCTTCTCTCTCTAGATTTTTTTCATGAAGTCTTTCAGCAAACATTTAGTTGTGCCAACTGGGTTTTTTTGTTTGTTTGTTTGGTTGTTTTTGTTTTGTTTTGTTTTTGTTTTGTTTTTGAGAGGTTTTTGCTATAGGGTGCGTGCACTCGCCAGACAGAGACAGAAAGTGAGAAATCACGCCCCAGGGGTGATGGTCACACTGCAATCCCTTCTCCATTCTCCTCTTGGGATCTTGGGCACACACGCACACGCACCCAGCATGAGTTTAAGCCACCAGGTCTGGGACTTCACCTGAGGCCGACTACATGGGAGTCCAGCGACATAGCCATTACGCTAACTGCTGGTTCCCTCCTCTGGGGATTTTGAGCACACATTTACATGTGCTCAGCATGCGTTCAAGCTGCCTCATCCAAGACTTGAACTGTGTTCAGGCATGTGGGAGTCCAGTGACGTAATCACTATGCCATCCGCTGGTCTCCACAATCTCTCTGTATGTTCATTGCTCCATTCCATTTTATCTCAGGAAATATCTTATTTGAAAGACATAGAAAAAAAGACAAGACTGAAGTGACATGAGAATGGGAGACAAAAGGGGAATAGTCTCTTCCCTGACCTCTTACTCTAGTACCTGAATGAATGCAGTGTTGCTCACTTGAACAACAATCTAGCAAGAGAAAAGAGTTATGAAGAGGTTGATACATTTATTTTAATATATGTTAAGTTAGAGAGCCTAAGAAGAATTAAAATGGACTGTGTTCATTTGGTCATTGTATTTTGATTTCTTGGACCTGAGGTATAAATCTTTGGCAGTCAGGGAGGGTTCAAAGAACAAAGGATAGATTCTTTGACTGAACACTTCTTCAGTGTAAATGGAAGAATAAGAGTCAGTGAAAAAGATGGAGAAGTGGATGGAAATGAGTACAAAGCCAGCCTATCAGAAAACTTCGAGAGTGAGTAGAAGAGGAGGGCAAATGTTGCGAAAGAAATAAAATTGATAGAACAAGAAAGGAGACAAGTTGGTTGACTGAAGACACTCATCTTAGAATCTCTCTGAAAAGAAAGGTAAACAAAAGTTAAATAAATGCCCATATTTCCAGCAAAGAAGTGAGGTAAGACTGACAAAATGCAAAAAAAATAGTGTGGGAAGCTTCTGGACCACAAAAGCTCAGGTTGGAGATGTAAAGAGGGAATTAATCATTTGAACTCAGAAAAGCTTTGAAGCCATAGGGGAGAGAGTGAGAGGTACTCTCCTCTGAAAATGTGAATTCTCTACTCCTGCCTTGGACTTCAACACTTTCCAACTGTAGAGGAGCAACAAAACCGCCGTGTAACTAGCAGTCATCATAGGGAATTACATAGATCTACCAACTCAGAAAACACTGGACAACCTTTCCCACCAAGCCCCAAGAACATAGCACCGACCCTCAGTTGAAACATAAAATATGTTCAGGGACAAGGCACTCTGGCATCTCCACAGCCCTGAGAGAACACAGAGTGCAATTTATAGGAGAGTGGCCCCCTGTACTCCTGAGAATCAGGGTAAATACCCCCAGTGACTGAAACGTACTTTTATGCCAGAGATTGAGAATCTGTTCATCCCCTTACCCATGGACCATGATGTATGAGAGCGCTCCCCCCGACCTCCATCCCTAACAGATACTAAGGACTCTGACACTCTACCTCGCCTGGCTGGAAGGCCGACACTCCCATCCTCTTGAACATGAGACTCTGGGACTGGCTTTCTGCCCCTCCATAACGCCTACTGTAAAACTTTTTAGGACCACCCTAAACTGTAAGTGTGGGTGACTGAAAGGGGTAGGGCACCTGACAGACTCTGGAGGGTGCCAGGGACCAGCCCCTTTTTGGCAAAGAAAAGACAGAGTATTGCCACAAACCATCTCCTAGTCCTGAAGAGGGCATGCTTGGGTGACTAACTTCTGGCTCAGGTCTGCTTAAATCAGCTTGCCTCTATCTGCTCCTTAGGTTTTGACTGCCAGCTGTCCAGGTTTGCCTTGGGCTGATTTAATTTACTTCTGACCTCCTCAGGACTACCTAGGTTTGCTTGTCTTCACTAGCTTCTGGGCCTGTGGAGTACCCCACCAAGCCTTGCTCACTTGGGCTATACTCAGGCCCATCTGCCTCTGGAATTTGTGCGCCACCTCATTCATGCCCCACTGAATCCACATGGGCTTACTTACTTCCAAGCCTAAAGGGTGCCCTGACCAGGCATCTTGAAACTTGTGGACAGCCAAGACTCCCACCTCCTGCCTCTGAGTCTCAAGACTGATTTGTCCCTCTGAATACCATGAAAGGTACTGCAGGGACTCTACCTACTTCTAAAAGACTCAGTGGACCCCTTCCCAGCCATATAGGCACTGTCTGAGCCCCACTAGGGACTACCTAGGTCCCGCCCAACCTCTAGCGGGGTGGATGTCTAGTTGATTAAGCCACATTTGACATCGCCAATGAAATGAATCAGTAGGCCCGGCCACATTGATAGAAGCAATGAGATGAGAACAACCAGTGGGCCCAGCCAATGATCAACCTAGATTAAAAATTATAAGTCTCACAGAATGCAACTGCTGGGGCCATTTGAGTCACTCTCTGTCTGCACAGACCCGCTCCTACCTCTCAGGAGTGTACTTTCACTTTTACTTAATAAAGTACCTTTTCCTTTTACTATTGGCATGTTTCATTCAATTCTTTGTCCAAAACACCAAGAACCTGTATATAACCACAGAAGCCATCCCATAGCATAGAGACACAAGAAACATAAAAAACTAAGGAAACATATCTCCTCCAGAGGTACTCAGTAACTTTTACTAACAATGTGTAAAAGATAGGAAATTGCAGAAATGTCAGAAATGGAATTCAGAATGTTAAACATAAAGAAACTCAATTAGATGCAAAAATGTACAGAAAAACAACCTTGTGAGATGAGAAAAACATTCCATGACATGAATGAGAAATTAACTTAGGATAATAAATATATCTAAAAAAAAGAATGAATTCTGAAGATGAAGACTACAATTCAGGAATTAAAAAATTCTGTAGGGAGCATCAATAACAAGTTTGGTCATCCAGAAAAAAGGATCTCTCAACTTGAATATATGATCTTTGAAATAATCAAAATTGTCAAAAAGAAAAAATGACCATTAAAACCAAAGATAACATGTAGGGAATTTGGAGTACAATTAAGGAACCAATTGTCCATACAATGGGTATCTCAGATGGTGAATAGTTGGGAAAATACACAGAAGATGACATTTCTTTCTTTTCTTTTTTTCCAAGAGAAAAAGTAAAGTTTATTGAGAGAAAGAGAACCTGGGAAACTGAAGCCAGAGGTGCTTCAGCCCATCCTACTAAAGAGATATGGATGTATTTATATGGGAAAGGTGAAGGGTAGGGCCACAAGAACGGCGGGTAATTTGATTAGCTTACTTGCCACTGAGACCCTCTCAGCTCATCTGTGGGTGTCAGCTGCCCGTAAGGGAGGGTTCTGGCTGGAGAATTCTGGCCAAAGTTCAGGGCAACCATCTCCTTATTCTGACAGGAAATTACCTAGAGGCCATTCAGGTGCTGATATAACATTTCCAGTCTTTATCTTTCATGAAAAAGATGGAGCAAGGGTGGGATCAAGTATTATGGGTGATGGTGGTCTTCTGGAGCTGCTTCAAGCTGAGAAGGGGCATTGTCTTTTAGGATAATGGGAAGGTTGTATGTCCTCTGGAGGCAGGTATGAATATTTAAGAGTGGAGGTCCTGTAGAAATTAAGAGAAGAATTATAGTGAGGGCAACCAGGGAAAGGAATAAAGCAGTCACTCTTTTTTCAGAAAACGGCAGAGACCCCCTTTGTAAGAACGTTTAGGCCTCTTTGGTTTTGGAGATGAAATTTCTGAAAACTTCTCAAGTCTAGAGAGAGATACAAACATCCAGACCCAAGAAATTCAAAGAACTTCTTGAATTGAACATAAGATTCTTTAAGACACATCATAGTCAAAAAGTCAAAGACATAAAATCCTAAAGCCAGAGACAAGCCTCAGGTCACTTATAAGGAACACCTCATCAGATTAACTTCAGACATCTCAGGAGAAACCTTGCAGACTGGGAAAGAATGAGAGGACATATTCAAAATTCAGTATGGAAATCATTTTCAGCCAAGAATGCTATTAGTTGGCAAAACTAGCTTTCAAATTGGAAGAAGAAATAAAATTATTCCCACATACACAAAAACTGAAGGATTTCACCAATTCACACTAGACCAGCTCTTCAAGAAATTCTTAAGGGAGTACTCTACCTAAAAACTAAAGGAAGTTAAATAGAAGTAGGAAGACAGAGAAACAACCAGAGAAATAATCAACAAAATGATAGTTGTAAGTTGGTAAAAATATATATATATATATATATGTATGTGTGTGTGTGTGTGTGTGTGTATATATATATATATGTATATATATATATATTTTTTTTTTTTTTTAGAGATTTTTGCCTTGGGGCATGTGTGCTTGCCACGGAGAGAGACAGCAGAGACAGGGAAAGTGAGAAATTACGCTCCCAGAGGAGATGGCCACACCGCAATCACTTTTCTTCCATTCTCCTACTAGGATCCTGGGCACGCACATACACACACACACCACTCAGCATGTTTTTTAAGTCACAGGGTGCGGAACTTGAACCATGTGGCCAGCCACATGAACTCCAGCTGCCTTAACCACCAAGCAACAAGTTGTCCCAAGTCTGTAGATACCATAACAATGTTGAACATATATGGATTAAATTCCAAATGAAAAGATATAGACTGGGTAAATGGATAAAAAACCAGGAATGTTTTATATGCTGCTTATAAACACACCTCATTGGTAAAAACACACACAAATTGAAAGTAGAAGATTGAAAAAAGTTATTTCATACAAATGAAATTAACAGCAACAATAAAAACTTGATGTAACTATTCTGATAACAGAAAAAATATGCTTCAAGCTAAAATAGGTAAAAAGTGACAAAAGTCACTATATAGTATTGAAGAGATTAACTCACCAAGAATATACAACCATGATACATATGTACATGCCCAATATTGGAGCACCCAAATACATAAAGTAAAGACTGTTAGAGAGAGATACTCCAACACATTGTTGGGGATTCAACACGTACTGTCACCATTGAACAGGTCATTAAGACAAAAAAATAAATGAAAAGATACCATAAACCAATGGCCCTGACAGTCATTTATAGAACTTCACCCAACAACTACAGAATACTACAATTTCAGTAGCACATGGAATCTCTAAGATTGACCACATAATAAGGCATGAAACGAGTCTCTGAGAATTTAAAAAATATCTAGCATCTGTTGTGACTACAATGAAATTGAACATAAAAGCAGCAACAAAAAGAACTTTGAGGAACCAGTGGTTGGCTTAATGGCTATGTTGCTGAACTCTCATGTAGTCAACCACAGTTCAAGTCCTGCACCTGGTGGCTTAAATTCACGCTGGGCACATGTGCATGTGTGCCCAAGATCCCCAGAGGAGAGTGGAGGAGAAGGGATTGCGGCGTGGCCGTCCCCCCTGGGGGGGGGGGTGTGATTTCTCACTTTCTGTCTCTCCGCCTCTCTCTGTCTCTCTGGCAAGCACATGTGCCCTATAGCAATAAACTCAAAAGAAAAAGAACTTTGAAATACACAAGTACACAAGTACAAACTGAACACAATGATACTGAATTATTTATAAACTACTGAAGAAATTAAGAATGAAATTTAAAAATGTCTTGAAACAAATGATAACAACTATATAATAAAATTTCTGAGGTACAGCCAACATAATACTAAAAGGGAAGTTTATAGCAAGTAGTGCTCATTTAAAAAAAAAGGCAATGGTAAACATATAACCCAACGATTCATCTCACAGAAATAAAAAAGCATAAATAAATCAAATCCAACAGTAGTAGAAGAAAATAAATAATAAATAACAGAGCAGAAATAAATAGTAAACAAAAGAGTAGTATGAAAAATCAATGAAATGAAAGCTTGTTTTGTACAGGTAAACAAAATCAACAAATTATTAGCTATTATTTGTGAAAAGACCTTTGTGTTTTCTATGAAGTTAAGGCCTGAATAGTGTGTGTGTGTTATATCCAAAATGTCTACCTTCATCTTGCTTTTGACTTTTGTATCTTTCTGACTGATTTCTTTCCTTGTTGATGGGTGGTCCTGGATAGATAAAACTTGACTAAAACCTGCAGTGCCATTATATTTTCCCTGATCTCCTTCCTATACAAACAGAAGTCTGCATTACTGTCATAAGTTAAACCATAAAGGTTTCAAGATACATTGCTACTTCTGTGCCTTCCAGCATCCAAATCCTAATCACTTTAGTTATAGCATGTTTTGCTTTGTTTTGATTTCTTGTTAGATCTCTGACACTAATTCCTTTCTGCATGATTTAGTTTCTTTTTATTTGACAACTTAGACTCATTATAGGAGCAATTGAGAAACTCACCTAATTAAAATTCACAGATCATAAAGTTTAACTCCGTGTTAAGGCTAATTTTTCTTTAAGCTATTAAATGTCAGTGGTTACTTTTTCAATGGGACTAAAGAGAAAGGCCATTTTCATCTCTTTAATCAATGATATAAATTATTCCAAACCAAAATACCCCATAGAAAGTGTTAGAAAATATCCTCATTACTATCAAACTGAACTACCATAGATAGCAAAGAGTCTCTTCTCAATATATGAAATGATTTTTTAAAAAGTGTTAAGTTTGGGAACCAGCAGTTAGCGTAATGGCTATGTCGCTGGACTCCCACGTAGTCGACCGCGGTTCGCGTCTCGGACCCGGTGGCTTACAAATGATTTTTTGACCAAAAACGCGTGTTCCAAAAAAAAAAAAAAAAAAAAAAAAAAAAAAGTTTTTAAGTTTTTAGGATTTAAGTGGAGAAGGTCCAATCATCTTAGAATTGCTTACTGCTTAGAGGTTTCACAGGTTAATATTTTCTGCTAAGGAGTTAAATGCACGTTAGTACTGGGGAAAGAAATAGGTTAGAAACAGGAATGTCGTGAGAACAGACATGTGACACTTTGAAAATCCACCTTCTTTGCTTAAACCATCCCATCCTGCTGGGTATCTTTGCCATGGAAGTAGAATATTCATCTATCCTTCTATAATATAATAGTTGTTTCTAAAATAAAACGTGGATACATAAAACAAGTAGTTTTTTTTTTAAAAAAAAAATGAAGGCAAGGTTTTGCTGGGGGTAGAATTCATTTATAAGACACTTCTCTCCCACTGCTGTCAATAGAGATGGCCCATCCTGCACTGTGATACTCTATAGTAATCTTCAAGATTTTTCTCCCTCTTTTCTTTGTGCATTAGTTGAAATTACATAGTATGGTTACTTTGTTTTATTTGCCTATTTGCATCATTCAATTTGTTCATCTTTAAAATGGCAGTAATAATGCCATATACTTACAGAGCATTTTGAGAATAAAAAAAGATTAATACATTTATGGTGATTACTGTGTCTGTAGCATAGATTAATTACTCAGTGAGTGTTATTTTATTATGATTAATTACTCACTTATGCAGTGCATATTTCTTTTTTTAAAGAATTATTTATTTAATTACATTCATATTATTATTTTTATAATTATGATCAGACAGAGACAGAGAGAGAGAAAGAGAAAGTGAGAAAGCAAGCTGCCAGGTCTGGAACTCGACTCAGAGTTGGCCATGTGAGAATCCAATGACTTTAACCAACATACTGCCTGCCAACCCTGCAATGCATATTTCTTAAATGCAGATTATAATCAGGGAACTGTGCTGACATTGGCACTCATTTATTTATTCATTCAATTAGTATTTACTGACATATTATGAGTTGGGTATTGTTCTAGATGCTGTGGACATTCAGGTGACTAAAACAAAATTGTACCCTCATCAGAAGAAATAAATAAATAAAAATAGTATATAATATTAGGAAATAAGGCTTTGAAAGATAACTTGTACAGAATAATATAGTAAGCAAAATAGACATAGATCTCACACTTACTAGTTAAATCAGTTAAAGACAGACATGGAGCTTAAAATTAAGGGGTTAGGGCCAGCAGGTGGCATGGTGGTTAAGTCACTGAACTCCCACATGGCTAAGCACAGTTCAAATCCTGGACCTGGTGACTTGTTTTCTCACTCCCCCTAACTCCCATCCTTCTCCAGTGAGCTCATGTGCCCTGTACTAAGTTTAAAATAATAATAATAATAATAATAATAATAATAATAACATTAAATTATGATTTTTAAAAATAAAATATAAGAAAAAATTAAGGTGTGGAGCAATTCTGGGTGGTGACAAGGTCCAGGGAATGGCTATGGGTATGAGTGATTGAAATGATGTAGGAGAGGGTTCACTGGTTTTGCAGAGGCCAGGAATCATTGAACACATAAGTTCAATGACTCATCTGTATATGTTCTGATTTGGTGTTGCCCATAGTCTGAGAAAGCCCTTAACTTAAACCTTCTTCAACTATAAAGCATACAGATGTTATTGCAAGATAAAAGATGAGATATTGGTTCATATTAGAAACTCATCATAATGGGAAAATGTTTGGCTTATACTTAAGGCATTCTCTTTATGAAAATTTAAGAGTTTTCATGTTTCACCTTTCTTTTTTTTTTTTTTTTTTTAAGACTACATTCTTAATAGACATCCTAGAAGGTCAGTATTTTATAACAAGAATGTAAGAATTGAGTGCATACTTCGGTGATCAATAGGTTGATAGGTTGATTTTCTTCAGAAAAGTGCATTTGATGCAAGTTTGTGTGAAAAATTAACTATTGGGACCAGCAGAATAATGGCTGTGTCTCTGGATTCCTTCGAGTCGTGGACCCGGTGGCTTAAACTCATTCCGGACACGTGTGCGTGCGTGCCCAAGATCCTGAGAGGAGAATGGAGGAGAAGGGATTGCGGTGTGGCCATCCCTCCTGGGGGGGTTATTTCTCACTTTCTATCTCTCTGTCTCTCTCTGTCTGGCGAGCACACGTGCCCTATAGCAAAAACCTCTCAAAAAAAAGTTTTAAATTATCCATGATGGCTTGCCAGGGATGTCCTCAAAAAACACATCAGACCCAGATAAGAAGGGAGATTTCCCTGAGCTCCACATTTAGTGGGACCTTTTTGTTGGTACTGTGACTTATGACCCTGTGCAACAACATGACCCCAACTGCTCATCTGTACCATCCAGATGTGGCTGTGTCAGAAAGATGAACTTTAAAAAGGGAGGTGAGAACACTTGCTTTCTCAATGCACAGCTGCTTTTATCAATGTCTAAAGATAACAAGAAAAAAAAAAGAAATGTCATGTCACAGAATTTGATTCATGGAAGGGAAGAAGGAGTTTACTTGAAGAAATTATTGTGAAACTGTAATTATAATACATAAATATAATATAATCTGTTCTTCCCTAAGCTTTATAGCTATTAATACATGTTAAAAATTTGTTGTCTTATTCAATAGAATATTTTAAGTAATATTCCAAGTGCCAGTTATATTATGTGACACTTTGAGACAAACCAGTGTATGAGAAAAAGTAATTGAGGGGACCAGCAGATGGCAAACCAACATAATGGTTATGTTGCCAGACTTCCACGTGTTTGACCATGATTCGAGTCCCAGACCTAGTGGCTTAAAACTCATGCCAGGCATATGTATGTGTGCATGCCCAAAATCCCAAGAGGAGAACAGAGAAGGAATTGTGACATGGCCATCTCTCCTGAGGGGTGATTTCTCACCTTCTCTCTCTCTCTCTCTCTCTCTCTCTCTCTCTCTCTCTGCTGAGTACATGTACTCAATAGTAAAAATCTCTCTTAAAAAAAAAAAAGAAAGGAAAAGAAAAAGTAACTGAGGCTGGCCCCATAGTCTAGTGGTTAAGGGAGCTGGATCCCACATGGCAGATCCCATGTCAAATCCTGGTGCCAATGATTTGAAAAATATGGGCAATGCAGTCAGACTTTCCAGCTAGGTCTTGGAGGAGCCTATCATTGTTCCTCATAAGAGAAAGGCCATGAACATTGTACCCAGCATACACCAACACCAGGTTATAACTGCAACAATCAAGTGAATGGTTTGGAAGATAAAGACAAACTATCAAGTGGAAACTGTCATCTTAGACTTTTTTATCCTCTATCTGTCTCCTAAGTACAAGAAGTCCCAAGCTAGAAGAACAGAGAAGCTTTAAGCTAGATTAGTCAAAGTTCACTTGACTGAACTTTTTAAGTATTTGGAAAGGAGAATATCTCTTAGGTATTTTTGAGTTATTATTAAAGCTATAGGAATTCTCACAAGATTTCACTCAGGGGCAGAGAAAGAATTCTTTGCAAACTGAGTTTAACTTGAAGTTTGATATATATATATCGATGTATAGATGCTCATTGCTTGCTTTCTACTGAGTACACCTCCTTGTTCAGTAAAAAGATGTTCTAGGAAACATCAGTTTGGGGAATGTATTAAAGGAAATCTTGACTTTTTAAAATTAACTTGAAAAGTACTTGGAACATAAAGTAAATTTCAGGTTTTTGCTTATCAGAACATTTAACAATGTAAATAGTAATTTTGGGGCATTTCAAAAAGTTATGGAAAATGGAGTTAAAGTGTCAGTTTATTTTGATGTAAAATTTTTGAAAGATATAGGCATTTCCTATGTACACTTTTGAAGACCCTTTTTCTAAAATAAGTTTTAAATTCTAGCATGAACACTGTAATATGAATAAAGCACAGACATGTAGGAAGAGAAATGCTGAACTTACATGTGAGGCAAAATCCACTTTATAGTTCTGTCGAAAATAATTTAAAATAATGTTACATTAAAAAAACTATACTTTTCATCAAAAAAATCATACCCAACTATTATTCATATAACTAATAAATAAAGAGAATAAAACCTCACTGGCTGTGGTTCTAGTTGTTGTATCTCTAAGATATAATTTTAAAACCTTTTTTTTCCTTTACTGGAAATTAAATTTTATGTTTAATATTTGACAAAGCATTCAGGCTTCACTATACAGTGACCAAATTGTCAAGGTTGACCAGAATATAAATCCAAATGGAAATAAATGGTCTGAAGTTACTTGATTCAGATCCCCTTGAAGACTTGGCTTATTACACAAAGTCAGAGCTGGTAGAGGCTTCTTTGCAAGCAGTGACCCTCTCTTGAGCTCATCTCCAGATTTTCTGTGTGCTCGTAACTGCTGCTGTTTAAGTTCAGCTTTTCCGATTTTTTTTCCCCTTTACTGTTGACACTTACTTGAGCCAGGCTTTAAGCATAACTTCTTTATTGGGCCATTATATACATATACTTGATATTTGGTAGTTGCTCCCTGATTCTACACAACAGACCTTGTCTAACAGGCACTTAGTCTTTCTTCCACCCTTTTCTTACTCTGTCTCTCTTCTCTCCTGACAGTTCTCTCTGTTCTTTCTTTCTCCTTTCTTTCTCCTCTAGTTTTGATTACTCTCTCCTGCCTTCTCTATCTTCTTTCTTTCCCAGATGATTATTAATACAATAATACAATTATGTGTTTAGAGTACTAATTTTTATCTTTACAACCAGTAATCAATTAGAAAGACTAGCCATTAGGAAACTGAATAAGTACTTTCAAAGTTAATGGTTTGGTTCTAAAATATGTGCTATAAAGAAACAAAGAATGTGATGAAAGTGCACGATAGGACTATTAAGACAACGTAGGAAGGGGTCACCTTCCTGGAGGAAGTGGCATTAAAATTAAAATCTGAATAACTCATATATGTTAGGTGAACTCTGTTGAGAAATGGTTATTCAGGGAAAGGGAGAATGAGATTATGTGCTAGTGTCCTAGGCCAAAAGACCCAGGGAATGTTTGAGGAACTGAAAGACATTCAATGTGACTGAACCTTTTTAGTGAAAGAAGGGAAGGTGATGAGAGATGAGGCTCCAAAGCAGGGTAAGAACTAAGCAATGCAGTACCTGGTGACTGAAAAAATTCCTGTAGGGAATTACGTAGAGAGAGAGATTAAGAAGTAATTTGGCTGCATTGAACTGAATGACCAAGACTGACTATTGGTGAAGGGAGGAAGAGATATGAAAGAAAAAAAAACCTCACAACTCAAATGAAATTTCGAGGTTATTTATGATTTGTGCTTACTCCTCTTATACCCACTAGTGTATAACAGGTTGTTTTTTTTTTTTTTTTTTTTTTTTTTTTTTTTTTTTCAGATTGAACACAAGTGCAGTTTTGTTTGTTTTTACTTTTACCTAGGGTATTCCTTGCCCCTATTCTTGACATGTGAATCCCTGTCTGCTTTTTGAATTGAATTCAGAAGTCTCCTTTAACTGATACATTTTTGGACTTCACATAAAAGTGAAGGAGGATCAAGAGAACGTTGTAATACGGTTTGTAGTTCTCTGTTTATAAGAACATATAGCAATCAATGTTTGCACCCCATGGAAATATGGTTTCAATTTTGTCCTTGAAATACAAGAAGAGATGTGTTGCCAGCACATATTTATTCCTGCCAAGCATTTTCTTATTTCTAGAGTGTACAGACATCTTATGAAGTTTTGCTTTCATTTTTTTTTCAAGTGTAGTTTCATTTTAAAGTGATGAACACCTGATAAATGATGACAGTAGTTACAATGATGAGAATATAGTCGGGATGATGTGCCAACAGAGATGGTAGATAAAGATACTAATTGCTGCAAATCTGCTAAGAATATTAACTGCTGACTTATTTATTAGGATTTATACTCGAACACAGTAGCTAACTTTCAAATCTGAACTTTAGCATTGATGAGAGTCACAATAAGAGGCCAGGATTTTGAGGCTAGACATTTCAAATTTGTTATAGTTTGAACTTTATATCTTATCACTATGTTGAATTACATAGCAGAAAAAGATGAATAATCATGACCTTGTAAGCTCATTATAGATATGTTCCAGGTTCATTTACTGATAATTCGATGGCTTGGAGTTTACTTATGACAAACAACATGGCCTATGACTACTGGCAAAACTGTGACAAATTTTAGTTTTTTAATTTTCTCAAATCAAATTTGTGTTGAATTTTCTGTTCATACTTTTCTTATTTCTGTACTTAGCATTTGTAGAGAAATAATAGGATATAATCTAGCATTGGCACAGAAAAAATTGAATATGAAATATAATATTTTCATGAATCTACATTGGGCTACAAAAGTTGTATTATGATAAATGAGTGGCCATCAAGTCAGCCTTGAATATTTTTAGTCTTCTTATTGCTATTGTAGTCTTTAATTTTTCTGCTTTATCAACAACATGTTTCATTTTTCCCTTTATTCAGTACATTTACCTTTGGAAGTCTCAGAAGAATATATCTTTGCTGCATATCTTCAAGCTCTTGATATCAAATTCACTAAAATGAAAAGCTTCAGAGACCTTTAGATCTGAGTGCCTATGACAGCATCATTAAACTTATTCAAAACAATATATCTTACTATTTCTCCAGCATTGTGACATTGAGATTTCTGTAAAATTGAGAACTGGTTTTCAGTTAATAGTAAAAGAGATGGAAAAAGACTCATCCAATATATATTGTACTTCCATTATGCCATTGAATTTTTTTGCATAAAGTTTCTCAATAATATCCCTGTTGTCAAATCTATTATTTCATAACTTTCTAGTAGCATTTGTCATTCTTGCCTACTTTCTTAACCATCACTTGTCTTTTTTTGCCTCTGCTTTCTCATCTATGAGATAGAGTGTTGTTAGATTTAAATAAGTAAGTTAACACACATAGAGGTCTTAAAGCAGAGTGTAAGCATGTAATACTTTTTAATTTTATATTTTTACTATAGAGCACATGTGCTCACTGGAGAAACAAAGAGACAGAAAGCTAGAAATCACACACCCCCCCCCCCCCCCCAGTGGAATGGCCATACCGCCATCCCTTCTCCATTTTCCTCTTGGGATTTTGGGCACCCATGTACATGTATGTACGCAGTGTGAGTTTCAAGGCACTGGGTGTGGAACTTGAACATCAGTCAGCCTGTGGGAGTCCAGCGCCCTAACCACTATGCCACCCACTGGTCTCAAGCATGTAATACTTTTTAACTGTTATAATTACTGTAACATTACTTGCTTTCCAACTGTGTCCTAGCCTGTGCATTCCCGAAAGTACATACCGAAGCACATACTGAAATTAAAGCTTACATGAAGGTAATTTATTGTAAAACAACCAGAGAAGGAGCCAGAAGCCAGAGGAGTAAGAGGAAAGGAAGAGGAAGTAAGAGGAAAGGTAAACACAAGGGTACATTGTTAGATTCACTGTTTCCAGGGTGGACATGCAATGTGTTTTGAAACTGACTGCATTCATTTGTTGTCTCTCATATCCTCTGGTCAGGAATGGCACCGTAGGCATTAGTTTCCTCATAGGTTCAAGATGAGACCTTTTCTCCATAGCCTCACCAGCACTTATTATTTTTTTTAATCTTAGCCATTCTGACTGGGGTTAGGTGATCACTCACTGTGATTTTGATTTGCATTGCACTTATAATAGGAGAAGTTGAGCTTTTTTTTGATATAGTTTTTGACTGTTCCTATGTCTTCCTTAGAGAGTTGTCTGTTCAGCTCAGCTGCCCATCTTTTAATTGGGTTGATCTTTTTTTTTTTTTTTTTTTTTTTTTTTTTTTACAGGGGTGCTTCTTGAGCTGCCTATTTATTCTAGTTATCAAACACTTATTAGAGTCATAGTTTGAAAATATATTCTTCTATTCCAAGTGTTGCTGATTCACTCTATTGTTTTGCTGTGCAGACACTTTTTATCTTGATATAGTCCCACTTGTCTATTTTTGGGATTATTGCCTATGCTTTCTGTGTGTGTGTGTGTGGGGGGGGTCTTATTTAAGAAGTCCTTGCTTGCTCTGTTGTCTCCAAGTTTCCCCTGAGTTATCCATCAGTAGTTTTATAGTTTGAGGTCTTAGGTTTAGACCTTTGATCCATTTTTGAGTTGACTTTTGTTAATGGTGGGAGATAGAGTCTATTTTTATCTTTCTATAGTTGGATACTCAGTTTTTCCAGTACCATTTGCTAAAGGTATTTTCTTCTCTTCACTGGATTGGCTGGTGCCCTTTCTCAAAAATCAGTTGGCTGTATGTTTTGGGGTTTATTTCTGGGGTCTCTGTTCTGTCCCATTGTTCCATATACCTGCTTTTGTGCCAGTACCATATTGTTTTGATTATCACAGTTTTGTAATATATTTTGGAGCCAGGGAGTGACTTGCGTCCTACTTCACTCTTCTTGCACAGAATTGCTTGGCAATAATGGGTCTTTTATGATTCCAGACAAATTCTATGATTTTTTTTTCTAATTTTGTGATGAATATCTCTGATAATTTGATTTAGATTGTATTAAATTTTTTTTAGAGGTTTTTCTATAGGGCGTGTGCACTCACCAGACAGACAGAGAGAGACACAGAAAGCGAGAAATCACCCCCCAGGGGGGGGAGGTCACACTGCAATTCCTTCTCCTCCATTCTCCTCTCGGAATCTTGGGCACGCACGCACATGCTCCCGGCATGAGTTATAAGCCATCAGGTTCGGGACGCGAACCATAGTAGACTACATAGGAGTCCAGCAACATAGCCATTATGCTAACTGCTGGTCCCGAGATCGCATTAAATTTGTAGGATAATTTGGATATGACTGACATTTTGATTATGTTAATTCTTTCATCCAGGAACACTGGGATGTCTTTTCACTTTTTGTGTCTTTTTCAATTACTCTTTTAGGTTTTATGTGGTTTTCCTTGTAGAGGTCTTTGACTTCTTTGGTTAGGTTTTTTCCTAGGTATCTTATACTTTTTATGGCTACTGTAAATGGGATTGCATTCTTTAGTTCTACCTCAGTATGCTCCTTATTTGTGTATAGAAATTTCATTGATTTTCAGGGCTAGCAGTTGTGTGGTGGTTAAGAAATTTTGTTGATTTTGTATCCTGCCACTTTACTGTATTCATTTATCACTTCCAGGAGTTTTCTTTTGTGTGTGTGTGTGTGTTCTTTTGGATTTTCTATGTATATAATCATGTTATCTGCAACCAGAGATAGTTTCTTTTTTTTCTTCCCCATTTGAATGCTTTTTATTTTATTCTCTCGTCTGATCATATTAGCCAGGACTTACAGTACTATATTGAAAAGGAGTGACAAAAGTGGGAAGCCTTGTCTTGGATCAGTTTTTTTTTTTTTTTTTTAAAAAGAGATTTTTGTTATCGGGCACATGTGCTCTCCAGGGAGACAGAGAGAAAGAAGGTGAGAAATAACCCCACAGGGGGTTGGCCAGACCACAGTCACTTTTTCTTTATCCTCTGCTCTGGATTTTGGGACAGAGACTCACACATGCAAGGATGAGTTTTAAGTCACTGGGTCCAGAGCTTGAACCACAGTTAACTATGTGGGAGTTCAGCACCTTAACCACTACAGTACTTACTGGTCCCTTGTTCCATTTTGGTGGAAAGACTTTTAGCTTTCTGCAATCAGTATGATGCTTTTCATATATGGTTTTTATTGTGTTGAGAAGTATCCCTTTTATGCCAATTTTGTTAAATGTCTTCATTAAGAAGAAATGTATTGGGGGACCAGCAGTTAGCATGATGGCTATGTCACTGGACTCCCACATAGTCGACCGCGGTTCAAGTCCTGGACCCGGTGGCTTAAAACTCACGCCGGGCGCATGTGCGTGTATGTCCAAGATCCCGAGAGGAGAATGGAGGAGAAGGGATTGCGGCGTGGCCATCCCCCCTGGGGGTGATTTCTCGCTTTCTGTCTCTCTGTCTCTCTCTGTCTGTCTGGTGAGCGCATGCGCCCTATAGCAAAAACCTCTCTCAAAAAAAAAAGAAATGTATTTTGTCAAACAGTATTTTTCTGCATCGATTGATGTGATCATATGGCTTTTATCTTTCTGTTAGTGTGGTGTATTACATTTATGGTTTTGCATATGTTGAATCATCCTTGTGTCTCTGGAATAAAGCCTACTTGATTATGGTAGTCTGTTTAATGTGTTGTTGGATACAATTTGCTAGTATCTTGTTAAGAATTTCTGCATCTATATTCATCAGAGATATTGGTCTGTAGTTTTAGGTTTTTTGTTATATCCTTGTCTATATTGGGGATGAGGGTGATAGGGGCTTCATAAAATGAACTTGAAAGAGTTCCTTCCTTTTAGAACTTCAGAAATAGTTTGAGTAAAATGGGGGTTAGCTCTTTTTTAAAAGTTTTGTAGAATTCTCAAATGAAACCATCAGGACTTGGGCATTTCTTTGTTGGGAGATTATTTATTACTGATTCAATTTCATTGCTTATTATTCATCTGTTCAGACTTTCTAAGTCTTCCTGATTTAGTCTGGTAGATTTTAAGTGTCCAGAAATTTGTCCATCTCATCTAGTTTTTTTTTTGTGTGTGTGTGTGGGGGGGGGGGGGGGGCATATAGTTGCTCATAGTATTCTTTAATTATCTTTTGTATTTCTGTTACATTTGTTGTATTGTGATATTGCCTGTTTCATTGTGAATTTATCTGATTCCTTTCTATCTTTTTCTTAATTAGCCTACCTAACAGGGTTATCAATTTTGTCTATTTTCTTAAAGAACCAACTTTTGTTTTCGTTTATTTTCTGTATAGTTTGTTGGTTCTCTATTTCATTTATTTGCACTTAAATCCAGCAGTTGGTGTAATGGCTATGTTGCTGGACTCCCACGTAGTTGACCGCGGTTCGCGTCCCGGACCCGGTGACTTAAAACTCATGCCGGGCACGTGTGCGTGTGTGCCCAAGATCCCAAGAGGAGAATGGAGGAGAAGGGATTGTGGCGTGACCATCCCCCCTGGGGGGTGATTTCTCGCTTTCTGTCTCTAAGTCTTTCTCTGTCTGTCTGGCGAGTGCACGCACCCCATAGCGAAAACCTCTCAAAAAAAATCTTTATTATTGCTTTTCTCCTGGAATTTTCTGAGTTTCATTGCTGTTGTTTTCTATTTCCCTGAGGTGGTTGTTAGGTTGTCTTTTGCCACCTTTCCATCTTTTCCATACGTGTACTAATTGCTATAAACTTCCCTCTTATGACTGTTTTCTCTGTGTCCCATAGAATATGGAAGCCTGTTATCATTCATTTCAATGAATCTTTTGGTTTCAATCTTAATTTCTTGTTGTTGTCACACAGTCATTCAGGAATAGGTTGATTAGTTTCCATAAGCTTGTGTATTTTTGAGCTTTTTTTCCCCTGAAATTAATTTTCAGGTTGATTTCATCATGGTTGGAGAAGATACTGGATATAGTTTGTATGCCTTTGATTTTGTAAATTTGAATTTCTGTTTTGTACCCCATCATGTGGTCAATCTTCAAAAAGTTTCCATGTGATGGTGAGAAAAATGTGTATTTTCAGGTTTTATAGATATCTGTCAAGTGCATTTGATTTATGGTGTCATTTAGGTCTTACATCTCTTTACTTATTATTATTTTTTTCTTTTGTCTAGATGATCTGTCCAAAGGAAATAGTAAGGTATTAATATCCCTGACAATTGGTGCACTGCAGTCTATCTTTCCCTTTAGATCTAGCAGTTTCTCTTACATATGTTTGGGTGCTTCTGAGTTGGGTGCATAAATATTTATAATTTTAATATTTTCTTGGTGAATTAGTCCTTTTAGTACTATATAGTGTCCTTCTTTGTCTCTTCTTACAGTTTTTGTCTTAAAGCCTATTTTATCTGATATCGGTATCATGACTCCAGTCTTCCCCAGCCCCCTCTCCCCCCGTTTGCATGGAATATCTTTTTCCAGTCCTTCACTTTTAGTCTATGTATGTCTTCATCCATGAGGTGTGTTTCTTGTAGGCAGCAAATAGATGGTTTCTGTTTTGTTTTTATCCATTCAGCCAGTCTTTGTCTTTTGATTGGGGAATTTAATCCATTAACATTCAATGTTATTATCAATATATGCAGATTTGTCCCTGCTTTTTGTTAGTCATTTTCTTTTTTATTTTTTCTCTCTGTTATTTCTGTCTTTCTCTTTAGTTTTCTAGCAATAGTACTTTTAGTACTCCTTAAAGAGCTGGTCTAGTGTTGGTGAATTCTTCGGGTTTTTGTTTGTACAAGAATGATTTCATACATTCTTCCCATCTGAAAGATAATCTTGCCATGTATAGTATTCTTGACTTAAATTTTTTCTATGGTTGAAGGAGAATTGCTCTGTTCTATTGAGGAAGAAGTGTTTCCTTGCTTTCTCATATTTCCTGTGCCTCTGTGCTAGTGTCTAGTCATGTGATGGATTATACACTTCTTCCTACTTTTCTGGTATGATTCTGCAGCGTCAGGAAGGAGGAAGAGCTCTACTTCTCAGATGTGTTGTGGTAGAGGGCCTATCTTCCAATCAGAGAAATATATATATCGCCAGATTTAGGTGTATAAAACCGGCTTTAGGTGTTGGTACCTTCCCCAGTCTTTTGGACCCAGTGCACCTGGGGATGGGGCAGTCGGAAGGCAGTAGGAGATCTGAGGTAGTCTTTTTGATTCAGTTTTGTCTCACTGACCACCGCTTCCTGCTTGTGTTGCAGGCTCTGGGGATTAATGATGGTGAAGGCCACTTGCTATATTTATTAAAATTCTAGCTTCATCTTCTTTGTACACCCTATGGAAAAGAGCTAGAAATTGTTAGACAGAAAATAGCAATTCAGGTGGCCAGTAAATAAATAATAAAATAATAAATCTTGATTAAAACAATTATTGTACTTTCTCTGAAGTTTATGACAATAGTGCTTTTTCATCCCATTCCTATCTTTGAAAACATCTTTGAAGAGCGTATAAAATGCATAAGGGAAAGTATCTGCCAAAGAATAGAACTCACTGTATAGAAATTATACATGGGATACAGTTTCTTCAAGGAACAGGATGCAAAGCAGTCTTGGGTGACTCTAACCAGAGCAAATTTCAATGCTGTGAAAATAAAAGTCATCAACAACATTTAAAAAAATGCTGTGTAAATGTAAGCTGTCAAAATATGTCAAGCCCTATGATATGTTTATCAGATTTATGTTCCTTTCACATTTTTTGGATGTTGATGTGAGAGAAACAGGAAGACATTGAGTACTGGATACAGAGTAGAGCAATAAATTTTCTCCTACCGACTTTAGTTAAGATTAATATATTTTATTTTTCTTGATCTCTTTAATTAAGCATAATTAATTGGAATCACTTTTGTAGTTTGTGCTAAAATATTGAATTAGTTTGGTTAGCTGACTTGAAAGCTGGTTTAGAGCTAGAGCCAGACTTTGAATTTTGGCTTTCCCTCTTCCTAACAACTAGCTTTTTCTCATAAGCCCTATTTTTCCCAGAGGCACAGTTCCTCATGGATGAAACAGACATAACACCTACTTTTTAAAGTCATCATGAGGATTAAATGAAATAATCTATATTTAATATCAAACACAGTTCACTGGCAAATCATAAATACTTAATAGTAAAAATAAAAATTATGAAAATCTTTTTAATTTTAGTATAGGTGTAAAATTAGATACAGGAAAATATATGTGGACATGATAAATTCAACGGAAACAACTGACTATATGATAAAACATTATACACAACAATATATGTACTAAAGGAACTTCAGAAAGTTGGTAAGAAAATTAAATTAAAGTACAGTTTATTTTATTTTGATGTAAAAAATGTTGAAATCCATGCATGGTATTTTCATAATATAGATTTTTCCATGAACTTCTGTAGGACCTTTTGTATGTATTTATACATACATAAACACACACATATGCATAGATAGTATAAAAAGAAAGGAGAAAAAATATTTGGTAGCAAGAAATGAATGTGCTTAATCTGTTTATATATGCTTTAAAATTAGTCTATTTGTTTCTATATATTAGTACATTCCAGAAGGATAAGCAATTTCTCTAGTGCTATGTATTCAGAAAAACACATCTGCATGTACTTTAAGAATCCATCAGGGTGCTAGCCTCCCTGTAGTATAATGTTGAGAGTATAACTTAGGCTGGAAATCTTTCAGGGATAGCATCATAACACACCCCATGATTTCATGCATCGCACAACTGGCATTGTTCCTGGTGGGGCAGGATAGACACACACATCTAACCTAGCTGTCAAAACAGGTTAAGATGAATCGCTTGAAAATATTTTAAGAGTAGGATTAGTGAGGACAGTCTACTAATTTTTATTTAAGTGTTACATCACTTGATACTAGACTGTTCAAGAACACCTGCAAACTCTATTTCTTTATTAATCAAAAAAGTTTAACTTTGGAGTAGATGACAGTGAGCTAAAAAGGATGTAGGGAAATCTAGAAACTTGTAAAGAGTACATTTTAAATGAGATGACTGAAATTATCCAGAGAATAATTTTTATCATCAGTAAATATACTTTTCACCCTTTCCTCTTGATTCACATAAATTTAATAAAGAGAGTTTAAAAAATGTGTGCTGGCTTGTATTTTATTATGTAATAACGTTTGCATGGTACCGCTTTTCTGTTTCTCACTTCATCAGAACTGTTTTTCATTTGGTTGGACCTCCTCAGCTGTGACGGTGTTGGAAAAAAGCATCTGTAGTTGTGCAATCATCTACTGAAAGCTGCTCTGTTTTCATGTAACTATATGTCTCTTTGAGACCAAATGGGAGATGCTTAATGTTAATAAATAAGCAGTTTCTACATAAATAAGGTCCAGGTCCTGAAATCTACAGACTTGATTAATTATTTTTTTTCTGTGCCAAGCCAAATGGACTCATAAAACAAGTGATAAAGCTGTGAATTGTATACTTAGTTACAAATGCATTCAGAATAAATATGGTTTCTATTTGTAAATACAAATATTATAGTGCTATGGGACTCAACCTTAATGCATTACAATAGAGAAAAATACAAATATATGACCCTTGTGCATAAAACACATTTGTACCAAAATACTGCAGCAATGAAAAATATGTTTGTCTTTGTTTTAGATGCCAAAAATGTGGTTCAAAGTCCTGGAAGATGTGAATAACTCACTTCCTTTCTGGCCTTCTGCTGCCCCCTGCTTCCACCAATATTTAATATTTAGTCCAACTAAATGGGTACATTACATGGTGACTTTCATACTATCTGCATGTATCTGCATGCATTTAAAAATACGGTCTTGGGACCAGCAAGTAGAGTAATGGTTATGTCTCTGGACTCCAACGTAGTCAGCTGTAGTTCAAGTCCCAGACCTGGCAGCTTAAACCTCACACAAAGCATGTGTGTGTGAGTGCCCAAGATCTCAAGAGGAGAATGCAGGAGAAAGGATTGTAGTGTCCATCCACTCTGGGGGATAGTGAGTTTTCACTTTTTGTCTCTCTGTCTCTCTCTGTCTTTCTGGTGAGCACATGAGGCCTATAGCAAAAAAAAAAAAAAAAATAAAATAAAATAAAAAAATAAAAAAAAGTACAGTCTTTAAAATTGTAGTGGCGCTAGATTTTTTTGTGTAGTTTTTGTTTTTGTTTGTTTGTTTTTAAAGGATGCTTTGTGCTTTTATGAATGTAGAAACTAAAGATTTTTGTCAGGAAGGAGCTGTTAATCACTATTTTCTATTACCATAAGGTTAAGTTTTACAAGTGTTTGAACAATTTATGCAAATATTTTTACTGAAAATTTTCTCATTTCTTTAAGAAACCATAAGGGTGTGATTTATGTTATAAATAATAGTTGTCCTAGATTAGATTTTGATATCACAATCACCATTTCATCTTTACCTTAAGTATTAATGACACAAAGAAATGTGGTATTATCTGTTGAAGATATTTTGTAGTTTTATCAACTGTACTAGGGAGAAATGTTCACCTGTTGAAATATCCATTTTGTAAGACAAAGAATAATGTGATTGAACGTATAAAAGAAAATGAAATGAAAAAAAAAAAGAATCTGAAAAAGCCTAAAAAGGGGAAATAAATGATAGAGAATTCAAGCTAGGAGGAAGCAAAACTGTTTAAATACCAATCGTGGGTCAGTTGGTGACGTTATGGTTAAGGTGGCAGGATTCTAAATAGCTGACTAAACAATTTGAGTCCTAGACCTTGTGGTTTGTGATACATGCAGGGTACATGTGTATGCAGGCCCAAAATTCCAAAAGGAGAAATGGAGAAGGGATTGCAGTGTGACCATACCCCATGAGGGGTGATAACTCATGTTCCTTCTCTCTCTCACTCTTTCTGTGTCTCTCTCCAGCAAGTGCACGTGTCCTGTGGCAAAAATTAAAAAACAAACAAAAATTAGCTTTGGCAAGTTTATGGTACAGTTAAAAGGATTATGAAACCCCATGAAAAATAATAAATATCTTTGTTTGACAATAAATTTCAAAATTACTTTTGTTCTGAACATTCTACTTTACATAGAGAAAAATACAAATTAAATGATAAATCTTATTATCTTATTATCTCCTCTATTTAACAATAAAATTTACTTTAAAATAATAAAATTCTGGCAAACTTTTTTTAAATTTTAAATTAATATCTAGTAAAGAATACTTTTTCATTTTAACAGTATATTTGGAAAAATAGTATTTAAAGAAATACCCATTTATAATTGACATTAAAATATAATTTAAAAAAGTAAGTTGTGCATTAAGACATATGAGGTCCCATATGATCCCCATATGTTATATGAAGTTCTGATAGACTGAAAGTGGCCCAATTTCCTTTCATCCAGCCTGTATTTATACTCACTGTATTCAACTATCTCCCTTTAACTGGACTTCAGCAACTGTGTCCCTTTATCTATGTAAATATAGATATATAGACCCATAAAAAGTAGGATGAGGACCAAAATCACTGTTGTACCAGTGTAAGTTTTTTATGTATAAGTTGAAAATTGGGTTATGTTATATCCACACTGAGAAGACCTTAAATGTGCTTACCACAGTCAGTTGTAGGACAAAAATTCAAACATGTCCTTCATAGCATAGCTCCTGTCTATCCATTTATCAGTCACCATGTACTGTCTGATTTAGCCAAACTGGATACTGACTCCATCTTGTTTTCTCACATCTACATGTTTTTATATCTTATTAATATATTTCCTTTGTCTGGAGTGAATTTAGTCCCTTAACTACCTAGGAAACTCCAGCTCATCCTTCAGTTCTCTAATCGAGTCTTATTCTTCTGCAAGATTTTCATCAAATTCCTAGTGTCATCTCAACCCACGTAAATTTAGCCCTTTCATCTCCTTTAACCTATTAGACCTTACCTTGACATACATGCACACAGAGACACACACATTTCCATTAGAGGAATGACTACCTTAACATATGTTCTGAATTAGCCTGGTCATAGTCTCTATTTCATCATAAGATTTCCTTAAGGTATCTTCTTCTTATACTCTTGTTCAGTAAAAAAGCCCAATTAATTTGTGATGAGTAAGTCTGCAAATGAATTAATTAAAAGTAGTTTAGAGAAAATTTTTTTTGAAATCCTGGGTTACAGGTAAATTAGTATGGATTCTTTTTTCACTGTACATGAACCTGTTTCTATCCTCATGACAGTAAAATGCATTCAATAGTAAAGTAAGGAATATGATTCAAGTCAACTTACTACTTAAATATGAAACTATATTTTTATATGATAATGTTTTTAAATTCTGAAGGAATTAAGTGTATTTCACTTTTTTGTTTTCTATTTTTCCATCTGAAACCAAAAACAAATAATAATGGAGATAGTATGATGATTTCATAAGTATAAAGTATCTTAAGTACTTTAGAGACTATTTAAACAGGGTACTGAAATTGCTTGGAGTTTGGCACCCATGTGATCTCTTGCTCTTTTAAGTGATTTTTGAATGAGACAAGTAAACAAATAAAAGTGTGTACATATATATTTGGATCTAGGTATGGCTTTTGTGATGTATTAATTTTCCTCACTTTAAGCAATGCATCTTTTGAAATGAATACTCTATATCCCCTTGTGTTTTGCTTTTGTTGAGACATTCCCATTTTCATTTTCCTATTAGATATATTCTGTAATTGAAAACAATGCTCTCATTAAACATTAATTAGTCTATTTTGAAATTGCTGCACTGACTGTTAGTGCCTCCAAAGGATCTAAAATAAACAGGAGCATAGTTGTCATGAAATCATGAAGTTGAAAATATATGCTTTTTTTCTATTGCTATTAGCTTATTCCCTTGAATGTTAAATAGTGGAATATTTTCTTTAGTCATTGTCCCTGCCTTTAAAATTATTTATAAGTGATATTGCAGTTGCCATTAAAATTGAGCTTAGTTTTGTCTGTTTGGGTTTAAAACATTTTAAGATCACTTATATTATGAACTACATACACTTTGATAGTTAATAACCAAGAACCCATTTGTGTTTGATTAAAAGTGATACAAATAGCTCCTAAACTAGCTTAACTGAAAAAGGAGATGATAGAAAATGAGCTGGAATGGACCACATAAAGGAAGTTATCAGAAACTAGGACAGCCTTAAGGTTCAGTGCTTCTATTTGTGCTTCTTTCTGGGCGTCAGGGGAATAGAACCTGGGCTATGGGTTCCTATATTTTGAGCTTCATGGCAGAGAAAAGAAAGAATTTTCATCTCTAACAGAAAAATCCCAAGGAAGATCACTGATTGACTTACTTAGGGGCATATACTGATTTCTGGACAAGTAGCTGTGGCCAGAACTAATGCATATTATGAGTGGTCCAGCCTGGGTCACATGATTACACCTATGGTGAAGAGTGGAAACTGTTTCTCAAAAACAGAATACTAACCTGTTTCTAGGCTTTAAGTTTCAAGGAAATATCATTACCAGTTCAAAACTACTCTTCTTGAAATTACCTGCTGAAAGTAGTTAGATTACTTATGATATTGTGTGATGAACAAAATGTTGGGAAAAAAGGAATGGAAGACAACTGTGTATAGCAGAGATAGTGTGATAAGAGAGTAGGAAAGGGCAGAGGGTCAAACATGGGGTAAAAAACATATATATATATACGTATACATATGTATGAAAGGAGAAATGGAATATTATTGATGATAACATGCATGATTAAGCCACTATGCAGTTTATTCTAGATGGGAAACCACATTTAGTATGTTGTGATGATGCTCAGGGAATGAATGTTAAATAATTAAAAAAAAGTTGCAGGAGAAAAAAAAACCGGTAAAACTGTTCGTATCAAAATTTAAAAAAAAATGCATATTTGATGACTACAGTAAGCTATATAGCCCCAGCTGGGTACTACTTTATAATATGTTCATTCTACTCACTGGGGTTTATGCCTAAAGTCAGACTTGAGTTCATTTATAGGTATATATCAGCTGTGCTAGCTATTGGATATATTTAGACTAATTAAGTTCATTAACAAATCAATTAAATGTGGGGGGAAGGCATAGAAAGCAACCATGGATACCAGAGACAATGTGGGAGGAGGGTGGGACATGGCAGAGGGTGAGGGATAAGGAATTAAGGATGGCAAAACAAAAAACAAAGTATACAAGACATATGAATTGGAAAATTATTTGCTGAAAACATGTATGTTGATGTGCTTGATTGAGCCAATACACAGTATATTTTGGATGGAAAAAAAAAAAAAAAAAGAAGGGTGAAAAGGGGACCAGCAGATGGCGTAGAGGTTACATCACTGGACTCCCACGTAGTGGACTGTGGTGGAGTCCTGGCTCCAGTGTCTTAAAACTCATGCTGGATACATGTGCGTGTGCATGTGTACCCAGGATCCCAAAAGGAGAATGGAGGAGAAGGGATTGTGGCATGGCCATTCCCCATGGAGTGGTGATTTCTTACTTTCTGTCTCAAGTCTCGGACCCAGCGGCTTAAAGCTAATGCCAGGTGTGTGTGCCTGCAAGCCCAAGACCCCAAGAGAATGGAGGAGAAGGGATGGTGGTATGACCATCTCCCACTGGGGGGCAGGAGGGGAGAGTGACTTCTTCCTTTCTGTCTCTCTGTCTCTCTGGTGAGCGCTTGCATCCTATAGCAAAAATCTCTCTCTCTCTAAACAAACAAACAAACAAACAAACAAGTGAAGGGTGAAAAGGACATCAGACCCACCAGGGCAATAGCCGCTAAAAAGAAAAATCAATTATTTCATTTTATTAATCATTTATGGCTCCATTCTGTTTCATCATATAAGAAGAGAATATAAGAAGAACAGTGATTTAGTCAGGTGTAAATATTTGTAAAACTACTATCATTTTAAAGGTAGAACTATTTTATCTGTACATTATTTAAATATTTGCTCTGACTAAAGAGTATTATGAAAGAAAAAAATCCAAACACCATTAGGGTCAGATGTCAAAGTGAAAATTTAATCAAAATATTACAATATAATGGGTTATGAAATTCCAAAATGAGGTGCCAGGCCAAGATGAAATTTTCAAAGGAAATGTCTTGGGCTTTGTAATTCCGAAAACTTCTTATTCACTTTGGGAATAGAAATAGTAAAGAAAGCAGAGTGTAAAAGATGATTAGTAAAGAGGATCCTTTTAAGTAGTTTTAATTCTGTCTTCATCTTAAATTGAGAAGATTTCTAACAAAATTATTTTTTACAGTTATCAATTAACTTACTTTTTTATTGCTTGAAGGCACATGCACTCATTAGAGAGAGAGAGAGAGAGAGAGAGAGAGAGAGAGAGAGAGAAATCACCTGCACAACGAGGCATAGTCATGCCACAATTCTTCCTCCTTTCCATCAGGATTTTGGGAACACACATGAGTTGTGTTTTTTAAGCCACAGGGGTCAAGACTACAACTATGGTTGGCCACATGCCATCCAACTCCCTAAACCACTGTTCTACTGGACCAGTCCAGGATTATTCAGAGAGGCTGCGCCGTGGCCCCACAGTTAGGGAGTCACTGGATATACAGAGGGAGAAAGAGTGGCTAAGTGTGATGGGGCTGAAAGATGCTCCTCTGCTGAGCTTGTCCTGCTTCCTAGATGTTATTGGTCAAGGATGCCTAGGTATATCCTGCACCGCATACCTGGTTGAGAGAGAACCAGCATAGATGTTTTATTAGATACTATGCAAGCAAATCAACAAGAGAGCAATCAAGCCCTACAAAATGTTAGAGGTGGATCACCAGATACCTTATTTTAGAGTAAGACATGAGCAATCATTGAAATGCAGTGTCTTTTCTGTAATCAAGGAAACTGCAGGTCAGAGACCACCAGGGATTGGAGGGCAGTCAGGTAAAACACTACTCCCAAAATATGAAAGTTCCTCAGAAGCAAAAGTGTTAACCTTCAACATTTGCCAAACCTTGAAAAAGATTAGGTAGTTGGGAAAGTCGTAACGTATTTTTCTATGGTTTTCTATGCAAAAAATACGTCGTGGTTTTCCCAATGATCCAATAGAAAGCAACTTTAGACAGTGGCAGTCAAGTTAGAACTTTCCTACTCCCTGCTCACCATTCTTACTTTCTCTGGAGAGAAGGTTCAAAAACACAGCATGATGGGAGGCACAGAGGTGAAAGCCCAAGGGGAAGAGCAGGAGAGAAAAAGAAATAAAAAGGACCCCTCCTTATTTTACTGGCTTCTTACCTACATAGACCTATAAGTTGCATCAGGGATGATAGAAGTAGTTCTAATTTTGAATGGAGAGGATATTGAGTATTATGGGAAACTTGACATTTAAGGCTTTGAAACCTACAGTGATCACAGCATTTTTTTATTATATGAAAGTGAGAACCATCATTGGAATTCCTGTGATTTATTTCAGGATGAAAGGCAAGAGCTCATACTACTGAATAATTTTTAAAGGGAGAATAGGTGAACACAAGCAGTGTGCATGCTTATTTTCTTTTTCTTTTTTTTCCTCTCCTGTAGGGTGTGTGTTCTCACCAGAGAGAGGCAGAGAGAGGGGAATTGAGAAATCATCCTCTGGAGGAGGACATGTCACAATCCCTTCTCCTCCAATCTTCTCTCGGGATTTTGGGCACACACGCACACACCCTCAGAGTGATTGTCAAGCTGTTGGGTCTGGGACTTAAACCGTGCTACTGACCATGTGGGATCCAGGGCCTTAGCCTCTACACCATCTGTTGGCTCAGCAATGTGCATAATTTTATAATTATGACGTTTGATTTATTTTTTTTAGCAATTACAATCTTTTAATTGCTTTATCAGCTTCTTAGTGGACACCTAACCCATTCTAGAAGAGAGGTAAACATTTTATCCTACTCTTTAAGTTTGACACATGGAAATTTTGCATGTTATACTATTTGAGTCTATGTGTATCAATGTATATATATTTTCTATTATTTATCATTTAAGTCATCTGGTGTCCCAATATATTCTATTGATATTATATTAGAAACGGTTTTATTGAACTTAAAATTATTTGAGTCAGACTCGTATTATAAAAGCAATAGAGAAAAATCAACCACTAATTGGAACTTGCAAAATATACTTTTATAGATTAAAATGAAAACCCAAATGTCATTTAAATGCTTTAATTGGTTTCAGTTTTACAACTGCAAACCAGATGGTTTCTTTTCAAGTCGTTTATAATGTCTTTGCAGAATAACTGAATTACCAAAGCAGCTGTGATTATTAGCATTTACCTAAACAGAAAAACATGTCCACTATTTGTTTTCTAAGAAAGTACCTGCTTTGCAGAATTTGGCAAACAAATAATGACTCTGTTTACTCTAGATAGCATAGTATTTTAATAAAGAGCAGAGATAAATAAAAGATACAAATAATAATTTATATCCTAAAACAATTGCTGACTTCGAAATTTTACTTATTTACTAGATGTAGAACCAGGTAATCACCTGTGTTGTTTTCATATTTTGTATTTCTACACTTGTAAAATTTATATACATTTTAATGTAAATAAACTGATTTTAGACTTGTTTAAAACCATGTTTATAATTCTCTTTAAGTTAAATGTTAATTAAATGTTATATTCTGCAAATAACTTGTCCATATGAAAGTTTGTTTTTAAATGTAAACTGAGGTTTTCTAACTATATTCTTGGAAAGAATATTTTTTCTCTCTTTTTTTAAAATTTATCATTATTAATTATTTCATCCATGAGTAAAAGACACAGACAGAAAGTGCCCTCAACAAGGTCTTAACACCCTCCAGCCTTCTGCCAGCCCTGGATCATGGGCTTGTGTGAGCCCAACATACTCAGGGAGGTCTTTGGACACTAACTAGTAACCTTTCCATGTGGGGTCAGTCTCAAGGTGTGTCTTATTTTATTTCTGTGCCACTGCCTAATTCTAAGTATCAAGATATTAATTGTAACTGGAGTACCACATGCAAATTCAATTCTTGTTAGAGCCAATTAATGAAGAAAACATTTAGGGAAAAGTAATGGCTAAGGATGCTGTTTCAGTTCTCTCTTTCTCACTCTCTCTCCACACACACACACACACACACACACACATATACACATTCAATCACTGTACATCTTTATAGCATGCAAAATGGTTTTTCCCATTGTGAACACAGTGCATGTTAGTCAACTCATAGACATTACTATGTACATTATCATCAACAGATAACTTTTCATTTTTATTAAATGTTTTTCCCCCTGACCCCCTCCCTTCCACCCCTTACCTACCCTCTCCTATATTGTTTCTAGTATTTCAGTTGCCCTCCCTGCTATTTTTTTTTTTCTTTTGAGAGAGATTTTTGTTATAGGTTGTGTGCCCTCACTGGAGAGACAGACAGGGAGACAGAAAATAAGAACTCACCCCCAAGGGGGGATGGCTACACTGCACTCCCTTCTCCTCCATTCTCTTCTTGGGATTTTCAGCATGCACGCACACGTGCCTGGTGTGTTTCAAGCTACTGAGTCTGAGACTTGCTATGGTCAGCCACGTGGGAGTCCAGTGCCTTAACCACTACACCACCTCCTATCCCAATGCTCACTGTGAAATTATACCTTCCAATCTTTCAGTTCCTACCATGGAGTGCAGACATTCAGTATATATTAAACAGGAACACACAATGCTTCTCTTTCATAGTCTTTCTTGCTCTACTTAGCATTAATCTTCCCTATCTGTCCACTTTATATCAGTTCTTTCCTTAAAAAGATAAATGATCCAAACACATTTTGATTAGAAAATGTCTTTGTAAACATTCTGTGGCAGTCCTTTTCTAATTAGAATTTTCTTCAGTAATTTACAGTTTTGGTTAAAGGACCAAAACAACTGAATTTTTTCTCACAAGTCTGTGATTGAGTAGGCATTTAGTTGGTCTGGGTTTAGCTCTGCTGATCTCAGCTGGGCTGTCTCACATGTCTCTCTATAGTCAGCTGGAGACTCTGAGGTGGCTGGTGGGTGTGGGATAGTCAACTCAATGATGGCTCATCTCCCCTCCAGGCTCTCACAGTCATGGTGACGGAACAAGAGCAGCAAGAGAGAAATTCCCAATACAGAAGAAGTATTTTAATCCTGTGTGCCATGTTTGATAACATTCCATTAGCCAATGCAAGTCATGTAGTCAAGCCCAAAGTCAAAGCTAGGTCATCATGAGAGTAAAGAATTGGGACCATTCATGCAACCAATGGAACAATGTTTATATAGGTTTATTCTTTTCTTTAGCAGCATCTCTGGATATGGTATACTATAACTTATTATTTTCTCTATATATGTATAGGTTGATTCTAACTTTTGGAAATTCAATAAAAATTTATATATAAGAAGACTTCAGAAATTTATGAAAAATAAAATGTAAGTATGAGTTTCTTTTAGTGCAAAAACTTTTTGAAATCCTTGCTTAAGTTTTTCACAATACACATTTTCTGGTGAACTCTTTGAAGACCCCTTTGCGTACAACTTTATGCACACATATTAATTATGAGACATTTAAAAATGCAAAAATATGCCCTTACCACTGAGATCATTATGTCTTCATACTTTGTCATACTCGTTTTGATCTTTGTATCTTATATATAAAATATAATGTTCTGCATATATAATACTTTTAATATTTGCACATTTTATATTTGAAATCAGTGATTTGCACATTTTATATTTGAAATCAGTGTTATCACATTACACCTAAATTTCTTTATATTCCATTTTTATACATCGTTGTTTTTGATATTTATCCATATTAATGCACTTAGATTTCTTTGATCATTTTAACTGTTACGCAGAATTATTTTACTGCATGATCAAGCCAGTTAGTGGAAGGCAGTTTATATTTTTCCAAAGTTTTGCTCTTACAAAGAGCACTCAATGATGCTCCTTGTACATATTGTCTTTGTGCAAGGATGTGCATGAATTTAAGAATACTTTATATTTTTATCTCCAGATTCAGTTTCTAGTCTTCATTGCTATTATATATGAAGAATATTGAGAGAATTTATTAAAAATGTGCATTAAAAATACTATGCATGAATTTCAAAAAATTTTTGCAAGGAGATAAACTTGTACTTTAATTCCATTTTCCTCTAACTTTTAAAAGCACCCTTATATAAATTTTTACATCTGCTTGTGAAGTCCCACAAAAATACTGTGGATTGGAATTACATTGATTTTCTGCATTAATTTCAGGAAAAAATGTCACTTATTTATGATCGTTATTTATAACATGTTGTAGCATTATACCTGAGACTTTTATATGCTTTACAGTATGCTACATAAAAGTTATTAAATGCTATTTATTAGACTTATTTTCAGGAAGATTATGATTTTGCTACAATTGTAGACAATATCTTTTTATTTATTTTTAAAATTTTGCCAGAGGATGGTTGCACTTGTTAGAGAGAGACAGAAAGGAGGGAAAGAGAGAGGAAGAGAAAGGGAGAGAGAATCTCCCAATGGGGTGTGCTTACACTGACAACCCTTCTGTTCCATTTCTCCATCTGGTTGGGCTTTGGGGTACAAATACACATGCACCTCACATGTTTTACAGACCACTGGAGCCAGGATTTGAACTGCATAGTTGGCTATGTAGTATCCTTCTCCACTAACCAGCAAGCCACAGGGCTAGTCTATGTAGATGACATCTTTTTAAAAGTACATTTTTCTCTTTGTCACGGAAGTGTATAACCACTCTTGATTTTGTATACTAATTCATTTCAAACAAACTTGGTAATCTTTTTTACTGAAATAATTTTATTGAAATAATTTATCTGCAGATTACACAATAGTATTTTCTACAAATAAAGTTTTTCTTCATTTATGGTTTATTTTTCTTTTTCAACTCTCTTTTATACTTCTCTTTTGCCTTACTTCAGTGGCAAGTTTTTTTTCAAATTATTTTATTTTAACTTTATTATTATTTTCCAATTTGACCAGAGACACAAGAGAGAGAGGGAAAGTGAGAAAGGAAGCCTCACTTGGCCATGTGGGAGCCGGCGCTTTTAACTACCGCGCCACCTGCCGGCCTTCACTGGCAAGTTCTTTCAATGTAATCTTGGCTAAAGCGGTAATTATCTATATATCCACCTATTTCTGAATTATGGGATTACTAACAATGTTTCCACATTGAGTTTGATGTTTAGAGTGGTGAGTTTTATCAAAATGATTTTGTCTCTATTTAAATAATCATAATATTTACTTTCTCATTTAGTATTTTATTGTGATAAATTATATTAATAGTTGTTTCAAAGTGAATCCTCCTTACATGCCCGGGTTAAATGTATTTCTTAATATATCAGTGTGTCTTTATTTTTTGGCTAAGATTTTTATTTAGGACCTTTTGTCTAGTTCATAAGTAAGGGTCTCTTGTCATTTTTCTTTACTTAATTGTTCTCCCATTTTTTGTGTTAAAGTTGTATTATTTTCATAAAAAGTTTGAGAAACTTTCATTTTGCTCCTCTTAAGATCTCCCGTATTACTATTATTTTTGCAATTTTACTAAGATGCATTTGATGGCAGTGGATTCCTTTTTACTTGCTTGTACTTTAGGAATCTGAATATCTTTTAACTTTGAAAAAATTTAAGCCATTTATAAAAACTGCTCTCCTTTATTTTCTATGTTCCCTCTACTTAAACTCATTGTCAACTCATGTTGAGCGCATCATTCTATCATCAATGTCTCTTAATTTCTTTTTAGAAGTGATTTTATATTTCTGTTTCACATTCTAGATAGACTTCTTAAATATATTGACATTTTCTACTTTAATAATTTTCTCTTTTGGTTTTATGTATTTAATCATTTGATGAATACTAATTTTTTTGTGTATTCATTCATAAAGTCTCTTTCAGATTCCTTTTCTATTATCAAATACTTGTATCAAATAGTTATATCAAACACTATAATATTGGTGTTTGTATCTTGGATATGGCTAATTCTGCCTTTTTTCTGAATTTTTTCTTTTTTTTGGTGGAAGTTATATCTTTATTCCTTTTTTTTTTAAAAGTTTATTACGAGAGAGAGAGAGAGAGAGAGAGAGAGAGAGAAAGAACATTTTTAGTAGAGTCTTGATGCTGCAATGAACACCTAGCCTCAGCCACCCCCAGATCACGGCACATGTGTGTCCAGTGTACTCCCAGAGGTCTTTGGACACAAACTTGGAAAATTTCCATGTGGGTACAGCTCACATAGTGTTGCATTTTACCCTTGTACTGCTATCCAGGTTCTTCAATACTTAATAAAAAATGAAGTAATCCAATATTTCTTTTCTTCCCCCAAATACAAGAAGACCAGATTATTTTCATTATGGATATCTTTCCCTGTATCTCAGATGTCATTATTGCCTAGAATTTAACTGCTCCATGTTCTCCCTAATTGAATATTATTATTATTTTATAGAATCAACGTTTATGCAGATTTACTCACTGTGTGTTACAGTTGCATCAAATTTATTCCTTCTTATTTTGATTTCTTTCTTCATGAAGGACATCATACAGAAGTTCTTGCTGTGAAGGCCATTGTGATAATAATTATTTTTTGTTTGTCTATGTCTTCTATATTTTTTTTTTTTTTTGGAGAGGTTTTTGCTATAGGGCGCGTGCGCTCGCCAGACAGACAGAGAGAGACAGAGAGACAGAAAGCAGGAAATCACCCCCCAGGGGGGATGGCCACGCCGCAATCCCTTCTCCTCCATTCTCCTCTCGGGATCTTGGGCACGCACGCACACGCGCCCGGCGTGAGTTTAAGCCACTGGGTCCGGGACTCGAACCACGGTCGACTACGTGGGAGTCCAGCGACATAGCCATTACGCTAACTGCTGGTCCCTATGTCTTCTATATTTTGTGACTGTTTGTTTGCCTATGAAATCCTAAGTCAAGTGTAAGTTGCTTTCAGCAGATTGTGTTTTATTGTCTTTTATCATCTATTGTTATTATAGGAAATTATGTATGTTCAGTTTATTTTTTCAAGATGCTTTTTTATTTTTTAATTTTTAAAATTGCCACAGTACATATGTGCTTGCCTGAGAGAGAGAGAAATAGAAATCACCTTCCAATGGGGCGTGGTCATTTTTCCTCCATTCCTCTGTTCTGTCAGAATTTGGGGTAGACATGCGTACATACTCTTTGTATTTTTCAAACGGCCAGGGCTGAGATTTGAATTGTAATCAATCATGTGGGATACGGCTTTATATGCACAGGACTTAACCACAGCACTATGGAGCATTTTCTCCTTTCTCCTTACTGGAACACAGATGTGCTTACAAAAGATCAAGTTTAAGATGTATGCATGTAAAAAATTAATTTTCAATAAGAAGCAAAGCAATTTTGTTAGTATCATTGTTAATTTCAAGATACTAAAAACCTAGTAAAGTTCATTTTTTTAATATAAACAACTTGACCAGGTTTGATCAAAACATTCAAATGTGGGTTACTCTCTCCATTTTCTTATAATTTTTTTCTAGTAAAGAAGTAATGTTATCACATTAAATAATAGAAAATTAAAGAGAAAAAAGCTTTTTCTTAAAATTAGCACCCTTTTATTTACATTTTGAATTTTTCTTCTCACTGTTTTTCATAAGCTTTATTATTTTTTTTAGAGATATTTTTACTATAGGGTGTGCTCACCCAAGAGACAAAGAGACAGAAAGCAAGAAATCACATTCCTCCCTTGGGAGTATGGCCATGCTGCCATCCCTTCTCCTTCATTCTTCTCTTGGGATTTTGGGCACACACACTCATGTGCCTGGCATGAGTTTTAAGCTGTCAGGTCCAGGACTTGAACCATGGTCACCTACATGGGAGTTCAGCAACATAACCATTACTCCACCTGCTGGTCTCCATAAGTTTATTTTTTAACATAGTTATAAACAAAGCCGTCAATAACAGAATACTCTAGATTTTTCATTTTATATACTAAGTTCTCTTTTGATATATTCCTAACTGGTAGTTCATTTAAATGAGTACAGGAAACTCCATGAAAAGACTATATTTAATTAACTGGATCACTTATGTTTTTCCACTAAATACTAATATATGAATACTAATATTAATATACGAAAGTTACTTCTGGAATTTTCTTTTCTTCTTTAAAAAATGGGGCTAATAGTAATTGCTTCTAAAGTTACACATGAACGAACATGTGTGTTGAAAAGCACACTGGGTATGTATGCTTGCATACCAAAAATCCCCGGAGAAGAATGCAAGAGAAGGGATTATGGCATGGTCATCCTTCTGGAGGGGTGGTGTTCTTTCTCTCTCTTTCTCTCTCTCTCTGTTTTTTCTGTCTCTCTCCCTTTCTCTGTCTCAGGTATGCACATGCCCTAAGGCAAATAAAAAATAACTATAGCTATGACAATAATAATAATGTTTAACCTGGCACATAATGATTAGATTATTCTTTTCTTATTAGCAAATCAGTGTCATTCAATTTGGAGTGCTTAACAATTTGTCCATAGAAGGGCCAGCAAGTGATGTGGTGGTTACAGTAAGGTGCTGGACACTCTCATATGGCTGACCATGGTTTGATTCCCAGACCTGGTGGCTTGCTTTCTTACTTTACCTCTCTCTCTCTCTGGTCAAATTAGATATAAGTGAATGAATAAATAAAATACAAAAATAAAAATAATTCTTTAGAAAAACAAAACCCAAACAACCCAACACACACACACACACACACACACACACACACACGTATTTTTAACTTAATTTAATTTATAGTACATTTAGTCTCATTGTTTTAAAGAAAGTGTCTCACTGTGTCATGATTCTCCTGCCTCAGCCTCCCAGATGGGATTATAAGTGCACACCACTGAGTTTTGTCTTTTAGTCGGACTGGGAATCAAACCAAGGCTTCCTGTGTGGTTCCAGCCTGTGGCTCACGGTGTCTTAGTAGTGCACACCACTGTGGCTGGTCCTTATTTTATTTATTTATTTTTATAATTCATGATGATTTGTTATGGGCTCATCACCAACTGAGTAAAATTTAAAAATTACAGTATTTATCTTTTTTTTCTCTATTCGGTTCCAAATAATGTCCTAGTGGCAATTGTTTTTTCAGAGTGTACAAACTGATAATAAAAAATTTCAGAGAAATTACCGTTAGCCATGTAGCTTTTGCTCTAAGTTGTGATTTTTATTTCCACTTAATACTTGCTGTAATGTGCATTTCTTGTGGATTACTGTGTTCTGTTTCAAAGGCATCTTTTGATCACGAAAGCACATCAGAAAGTCTAAGGTTTCTGGCATTCATTAGGAGAATTTGTTTCAAAGCCAGTATCTTTCATCAACACTGGAAAATAGATTTGTGTCCCTGTTTTCAACCCATATTGAATCTGAAAAATGGGATAGTTAGGGAGGGGATAGGGATAGGAAGAATTGTACTTGGCTGAGGTAAAAGACTTGAATTATGAGTATTAATTGAGAAACACACAAGTTAGGCAAAATTTTATAAAGCTCCTGTTTCCAAACATTTTAAACTGTGTACAGTTTGTCTTATAAACAACTGGACCAATGAAAAGCTGAAATAAAGTAGGTTCCAATGTTTGTGAAATTCTGTGTCTCACAAATAAAAAATAAACCCATGGAAGAGACATTTTAAAGTTACAGAAATTTTTGGCAACTGTGCTGCATTTGGCAGATTAAAACTTTTATTTTAACCATGATTGTAATCAACATAATATTTAAAGGAGCGAATGAAACAGATTCCCTAAGCTCCTGCAAACTATGAAATTATATTTAAATAATGTTATGTAATTTTTTGCTTATTGAATGCAAAAAAGAAAGTCAGAGATCATCTTCTAAGTCATTAATTTTATTTTAAATGACCCCAAAATATTAATTCACAAGAGTACATTACTTGCTAATATAGTCCATATGTGTTCATTATTACCATAATTTATGACAGGCAAAAATCAAATCATTTTTAAATATTGAATTGAGCACCAGAAAGTGTTATTAACTTTTTTTACTTATTATAGTACAATTTTTAGATAAATAGTTTAATGAAGTATGTCCTATTTAAAAGAAATTTTTTTTGAGTGGTTTTTGCTATAGGCCATGTGTCCTTGCCAGAAAGACAGAGACAGAGAGACAGAAAGTGAGAACTCACCCCCCGGGGGGATGGCCATACTGCAATCCTTTCTCCTCTCGGGATCTTGAGCATGCATGCACATGCGCTCAGCCTGAGTTTAAGCCACTGGGTCTGGGACTCAAACCGCAGTTGACTACATGGGAGTCCAGCAACATAGCCATTACGCTAACTGCTGGTCCCCTATTTAAAATATTTTAAACTACATGTGACTTTAGCTAAAATATAAAATATCTAATTTCTTTTTAAAATATGTTTTGAACAATACTTAGCATAATAAAAATCCATATTTCTTTATCTATAACCTATTTTAATGCTTTTGTGTATTTCCTTTCAGTCTTGTGCACATATATGTGTATACATGCATGCACATGATTTTCCAAATTCTTAGGATCAAATCTATTCAACATAGTATGCAGGTATTTTAGTCTCAATTGGCATTGATGCGGTTCTCCTACTGGACTACTAAAACTTTTTTAGGCCAACTGGAGCACAGAACTAACACCATGCTCTGTGATGCTGAAGCCTTGTGGGATGGTCTCAAGCTCATAACCCAAGATCTCCTCGAACAGCAAGGTGTGTGTACACATGCCTGTGACCCTGGCTGACTGAGGCTGAGAGTAGATTGCTGTGTGGGGATTCTGGTAAGTTGCTTCTCTCTCTCTCTTATGGAAGAAATAAATTAATAAACTTAAAAACCACTTATAAGCATTTTTAGTGTGATCTTAATAATAGTTTACTGAATGTTTATATCAAATTTACACATTAGATTCTTTTTTGGTTTTTAAAAAAAGAGATTTTGGGGGGACCAGCAGGTGGTGTGGTCGTTAAGGTGCTGGACACTCCCACATGGTCAACCATGATTCGAGTCCAGGACCTGGTGGCTTGCTTTCTCATTTTCTCTCTCTCTCTCTCTGTTTCTTTCTGGTCAAATTAAAATAAAGGAATGAATAAATAAAATAAAATAAATAATTATTTAAAAATTCTATTAAAAAGAGAGATTTTTGCACATACTCACACATACTCTGGAGAGACAGAGAGATAGAAGGTGAGAAATCACCCCCTAGGGGGGATGGCCACACTGCAATTCCTTCTCCTCCATTCTCCTCTCAGGATCTTGGGCACGGCCACACATGTGCCCTGCATGAGTTTTTTTAAGCGCCAGGTCCAAGACTCAAGCTGCAGTCAACTATATGGCAGTCCAACAATCTAACCGTTATGTCATCTGCTAGTCTCAGATTCCTTTTTTTAAAAGTAAAAGAGAGATTTTTGCTATAGGGTATGTGCTCGCTGGAGATACAGAGAAAGACAGAGAAAATGAGAAGTCACTTTCCAGGGAAGATGGCCACACTGCAATCCCTTCTCCTCCATTCTTGCCCTCAGGATTTTGGGCATGCATGCACACACACCTGCCGTGTGTCTCAAGTCTCTGGGTCTGGGACTTGAACCATGGTTAACCGTGTGAGAGTTGAATGCCTTAACCACCATGCGACCTGCTGGCCCCACACATTATATTCTTGTAAAAACTGTTTGCTATTTTTAAACCTTTGTGCATAAAATGTATCTTATAGTTATGATAATTTCCTTAGAATAGATTCTGAAAAACAAATATATCTCTATCAATAATAATATCTTAGAAACATCAACAGAGTACAATAAAAGCATGAATTCTAAATAGTTTAATGCACTTATCATTGTGTACTTGTAATTGTTTCATGTATATCAGCTTAGAATAGTTTGAGAGGGGAAAAATAAATCCTTCAATAATTTTTGGAATGAACTTTATTTTTGTCTTTCCAAAGTAAGCAGCACTATCAAAGGACTGTGCTCATTTCAAATCATGACAAAATTCACTGCCATTCCTACACAGATTCTCTCCTTCTTTATCTAGACTCCCTTTTCCTTTCCCTGGCTCTGGAATGAAAGGCTGTGAGGTCTTTCACAGAATTTCGAGTTTAGGAAGAAGAGTTCTAATTGTGCAGACTAGGGTTTCAGCAACAGTCTTGTAATTTTTATCCCTTTGAAGAAAAAGGAAGCTAAATTAATAAAACACAGGAAAATAAAAGAATGTTTTGAAATTTTAAGTTCTTCTGAAATTTTTCAATGTTTTATTCTGTGACTCTTTATTAAACGAGGGTGAAGCATCTATAAAAGTTTTTAAAAGAAAGCAATCCAGCAGGATTTATATGTTTCTTCTATACTTAAAGGAAGTATAACATATCAGAAAATTAAAACACCAGTTGATGCCGTAACTTTTTCATGTAGACTTTTTTACTCCAGGCAATTCAAACTCTGATGATTTTATTTTTTGTAAAATAGAATTAATATTTTTGCTAGCCTTACCAGTATCATTATTTTGTAAAGACCAAGTAAGATAATATGTACCTTCATTACAGGGATAAATACAATTATTGCATTCATATCTTATTTAAATATTATATTAAGTAAATGAAAAAATGCTAGAAGTGTATTTTTACTGTAAAAGTATTAAAAAAAAAGGAGATAAAGCCAAAGACATAGGTGACCTCTGAAAGTTGGAAAAAGGCAAGAAATTTCAGTATCCTTTAGAGCCATCAGAAAGAATACAGCCCATTGAATTCTTGATTTTAGGACTTCTGATTTTCAGAACTATTAGATGAAAAAATGTGTGTTTTTTAAAGCCATCTCATTTATGATAATTTGTTACATTACCATCAGAAAACCAATACACATCACACTGTACTTTTATTCCCCTTTTAATGATCATTCTTTGTGTCTGGTTCTTTCTATTAGAAAAAATATTTCAATAAAAATTTTCTATATGCACAAGCAGATTTCAGGCAGTGAAAAGTGCAGTAGTGAAACATGAAACAGATAGTTAGGGAGTTCAGGCTAGCAGGGACATGTGTAGCTTATGTTGGTAAATATTTAATAACTTGCTTTAAAAATCATGAATGACATCAATGGATGATATGTAGCATTTGTCAATCTCCATATTGTAAATACCTGTAACATAACTGTTTTTTAGCTACTGAACATAAAACTAGAAAGAGATACTAGTTTCTGCACATGACTTACATCACTGAGCATAGAGCTAGAAAGAGATGTTAGTTTCTGCGCATCACTTATGTACATGATGTACATGTGTGCACATTGTGTGTTTCTAGGCAAATACATGGGCACATGTACAGAGTTTGTATTTTAAATAACAGAGGTTTTATTTTAAATAAGGTCTCTGATACTTGCCAGAACAGAAACCTGAAAGAAATAAAGGGGCTATATATGTAGATACATGGATCCAGGGCATTCTTGACAAGGGAAAGAGTAAGTGTGAGCACTTAATAGGCAAGAGTGTGTGTGTGTTGTGTTTGATATATTTTAGGTGTTTCTGAGGCATATTATCTTAATCCATCTGGCTGCTATAACAAAATGCCATTCATTAGGTGGTTTGTAAACAACACAAAAATTATTTCTCACAATTCTGAAGGCTTGGAAGTCCAAGATCAGGGCAATAGCAGGTTTGAGATCTTGTGAACACCCTTCTTCTGGTTCATAGCTGGTATCTTCTAGCTGTGTCTTGGTGACACAAATATTCAGACCATCACAGATATTATGAAAGCTAAAAGAGCTGGAAGAGAGTGAGTTGTTCAGTCGCAGAAGTTAAATTAGGAAGTTAATTTTATATCTGTATATATTTGTAAATGAGTGTACACTTGAAGGAGGAAGACAATGTCACCAGCGTGAGTGTCTCTCAAGGTTTTGACTTCATCACAGGAAAGAATTGAAGCATGAATCAGTAAGGCAAAGAAAGTTTTTCAAGGAAAGATGAGAATACACTCCATAGTCAGGACTGATTCATAGGCAGAGACAACATGGAGTGCCTTTCGGCATCTTCCTTTATGGAGATTTACATTCATACTAACACATTTTTAGGGCTTAAGGGTGGTTTTAAGGATTCCCTGTAAAGAAGCTTATTTGTGTCTTTGCTTTCTGGGTGAGCATGTTTGAACATGGGATGAATGTATTATTAGTATCTAAGATCTCCCAAGTGTGTGTTTCCCAGCATGCAGATGGAACAAACAGTTTACTATAGGTAATCCGTGGTGCTGGTGGGCATGTGTGACCACATGTGAACATTACACTGCTACAGATCTTGGTGAATAGACTTCTTATTCTTCTTCACTGTGAAATTTTGTTATTGGGGTTGGCCTTGTTCCTGCCCCATCCCCTTTCTCATTGTTGTTTTTTTTTTTTTTTTTTCTCAAGGTTGGCTTGAATTTCTGCCTCCCACTTTTTATTCTTTATTTCAGAAACAACTCATATGTCACTATGAAGTAGGAGAGAGGAACCCTAAAAATATAGTTAGGGTATAGGCCCAAAATGGAATCACAAAATGACTAAGTTTTGAGATGGAGGCAGTGGTAGCTCAGTGATTGACCTAGGCAGCATGACCTAGACCTAAAACAAAGGCTTTCTTGAGGCTCAACCACATTTCAGGAGGAAGATAAGATAATAGATTTCATGGCCCAAAGCTTTAAGAGAAAGACTCGACTCCCACATCACTGACCACAGTTTGAGTCCTGGACGTGGTGGCTTGCTTTCCCTTTCTCTCTCTCTGTCTTTCTTTGGTCGAATTTAAATAAATAAATAAATACAATTTTGAAAAAAAGGAAAATAGTTGGACCCATCCAGCATGTGCCCCTTCCTACCAGGAGGGGAATGCATGCTCAAGCCTCATCTAGAAACTAAGTCCAGATAAAGTTCTTCCTGACCCAAATAAAAACCCCTTGACACAATTCTTCCTTGGCAACCCATTTTCCGGGATAACCTCCCTTTTTAGAAACTTTGTTTTTCCTTCCCTGTCCTTTAATAAACTCCACACTTTGTTAATAAATTCCCTGCTTTGCTACAACACTCCCCACTTTGGTATACCTACTCTCGTCATCTGTGACTCTAATTCTTCCTAAACTGGGACAAAAACTTGTGTCTCACAGCAAGTGTGGGCTCGATCACCCGTGCCCCCGCATCAACTATAGGTACCATTTTTTCCTTCTTCTTTAGGAACAAAACAAAGGCATCCATAGGTTAGCACTTACACTACACACGGAAGTAATTGTAAGTTAGATGAGAAGAGCCTTAATAGGAGCAGCCTTTGTACAAAAAGCAAGAAACATGAGAAGACCTAAGGTAAGACCAAATGAAATTATATAAAAGTGTGAATTGTTAATATCAATCATGCTTTGCTAGGAAGAATCAGGGTTTTTTTAGGAATCCTGATAACACACCACAAACTTCTTTCTGTTCATGTACTTTTCATTTGGGTCAGTATAGAGAACTGGAGAACAAGTGCAACTGCTTTGGCGTACCAGCCAGTTCCTTCATAATGCCTCAACTCAGGGAACCAAGAGGAAATAGTTACACATTGTGGAAGTAACACATAAAGGTCATTAAAGGAAGCCCCTTAATGACGTCAAGGCGCACTCGGACGCCCTCCCCCCCCTGGGCGTTTCCCAGGAACTTCAGGAGGAGGGGCTGGCGCGGAGCTGACGTCACTGCCAAGCGCCGGGCGCGCTCCGTTGGCGGCGGATTCAAACGTTAGGACTTGGGTCTCTGGACCTGAGGAAGCGTCAGAGGGGCCGGGTTCTTCGCGCTACCGGCGAGGCTTTGAGCTTGTGGGCCCTGCGGCGAAGATCTAGGAAACAGAAGCGGCTGGTGGGTGAGAGGGAGAATGGCGCTCTCGACCACCGTCTCTCAGAGGATGCAGATAAAGCGGAAGGCTCCCCGCGGCTTTCTAAAGCGCATTTTTAAGCGGCAGAAGCCTCACCTTCGTCTAGATCCAACGGCTGACTTACTGGTGAGATGCCATCCCTTCTCAGGTGGGAGTGGGGCGGGAGGAGGTAAGGGAAACGACCCCCAGCATTTGTTTCGCTGTCCCTCGTCAATCTTTAGCTCTTTCCAGCATTGAGTGGGTAATTTGCCCCCACCCTAGCATGTCAGCCGGTAATTCTGACGCCTGGTTGTGACCGAGATCCGCCGAAATGTACGTATTTGGCCCTTTTAAAAAGGAGGTTAACAGCCACACCACTTTAAGCAGAAAACTAACATAGAGTTCCCGTTTAAAGTTCTTAAGTATTACTGTTCAAGAACACAACCTGACACTGTAATTAGTGTACTTCCAAAAGGTACGAGGGATCCCACCCTTTAAAAAAAAGATTTTGGAATTCAGACTGGGTCACTTTTATTTAATTATTTTAAAAGGCATTGCCTACATGGCTTTTAAGTGCCTCCCTTCATGCCTCTCTCCTTTTCTCCTCTATTTAAGTCGTTAACTAAACTCATTGCCCCATTTGCCCGTCCTTAGGCTGCTTACCAAAGAACTCTGATTCGAAAGTTTATTTGTAAGTAGAATACTCTCAATTGTGAATTAATTTTTCTAAACAAATAACAGAACCCGTTAGTTCAGTTTCTTATTCTTTTTTTTTTTTTTTTTTTTTGAGAGGTTTTTGCTATAGGGTGCGTGCGCTCGCCAGACAGAGAGATAGAAAGCGAGAAATCACCCCCCAGGGGGGATGGCCACGCCGCATTCCCTTCTCCTCCATTCTCCTTTCCGGATCTTGGGCACGCATGCACACGCGCCCGGCGTGAATTTAAGCCACCAGGTCCGGGACTTGAACTGCTGTCGGCTACGTGGGAGTCCAGCGATACAGCCATTACGCTAACTGCTGGTCCCCCGTTAGTTCAGTTTCTAAACCAGGCCACTAAATCCTTTTTATCTGACTCATAGTACCTGAAGTATAATGCTCTCTTCATAAATAGCCCCAACCAAACCACTGTGTAGTAGCGCTTCTGTGCTGAAGTAAAATCAAGTTTGTGTGTTGATTGCCTGGAACACATGTTACTCCAACAGAATGAATACCATGGGAGGTACCTCCTGTGGCTTGTCACTGGCCTCTATGACTATGGAAGCCGTTATAAGTGGGCATCTGATTTCCAGGAGGTTAAGGGAAAGAATTGTGGATAACAAGGGCATATTGCATGGATAATTTTGGGAATACATCATTCTAGATGTTTGTAAACATCATTGATGTCCTCCCTTCTCTTTTCTATGTAGCATCCCTGAGTTCACAGCCTTCTCATCTGTGGTCTCTCTTTTTGCTAGACTACAAAGGAATTGTCTACATTTCCCCCTTATTTGGTCTCTAAAAACCAAAACATCACATTTCTTTTTTCCTTGGAAAAGTACTGTTTCAATGGCCTATACTCCTTTTTCCTTAAATCTTGTAAGAAAAGGCAATATACGCTGTTTTATACGCTCATTTCCCAACTTCTACCCCATATTGGTGTCAGAGGTGCCAGCAATGAGCTGGATTAAATTGAAATTCAGTTGCACAATATTTTTAGGTAGTTTATACTGGAGTTTTCACTGCACTTCTAAATAGAGAAGGAGAAAATGAACTTAAGGGTATTTGGGAGACTACCAGTTGTTGTATATAGTTTGGAAATTTCTCAGATAGCTTCCTCCCACATGTACTCCTTTCTGTCCCAAAGTGACCCATGGACAAGTGGATTCCTTGGTGAGGTAGCATTCAGGTGTGACATGGAAAACAAGGGGAGCTGAAATTCTAGGCAGTTGTAGTGATGGGAAAAAGAAGGGTCTTTTGGCCATAAGCTGTTCCCTGTTAGTTGCTTGTCATCTTCGGCTTTCATTAAACAGTTGTATTTTAAGAGTGAAAAAAAAACAAAAAACAAAAACAAAAAAACAGTTCTCCTCCTTTACTACTTTGTGTGTTTCCTGCATCACCCTGGTTTCTTTGCTTATCGTTTTCTGCTCTCTTTTGATACTTTATAATCTTACTAGCATGTGTTCCATATTACCCATGAAGTTTACTATAGTTTAAGCAGTGTGATTTGGTACCTTTTCTTTTCTAAATTTGGACAGTGGTAACAGTGCATACATACATTTTAGCTGTTGGGACTCTAACACTGTTCTCTAGGAATTTTAGAGGTTGATGTTGTCTCCCAGGGTGGTGTGCAGCTTTTCCAGTGCCAAGAATCATATCTAATACTAATTTGACTCAGTATCCATGGTTTATACTGAGAAAGAGGAAAATTATTTTATGCAGGCTAATAGCCTGAACCACATCTAAAAGGGGTGCGTTTTAATTGGAATTTATTAAAAACATTTTTTTGCCTTATTTGGAGAGATATGGACATATTATTTGTTCACATAGTAATTATTGATTACTATGTATGGGTAGTGGGGTAAAGGTCATTGGGAATACATTATTGGGAAGATTAAACATAGGTTTTGTCCATATAGCACATGGAGGAAGGCAGTCGGGAGAAATTACAGCATAATGCATGTGCAGTGTTAGGAAGTTCTGGGTGTAGTGGATCTATATAATGTTACATACTGAGAAGAGCTGAGCTTTTCCTGGAGGCCTACAAACCAGTAGAATGGTTGGAGGGAAGGCTGCATTTGAATTGTGAAAATATTTAGGTGACCTAGTGTTGAACTAGAAGCTGGAAAAGGTGAAAGGTGAAATTTGAAAGGCCTAGTCAGTGGGGTTCAGTGTTACAAAATTTGGAATTTATCCTGAGAGATCCGAATACTGTTTATCTTAAAAAGTAGAAAATAGAGATTAATAGATAGAATTATGCTATATTATACAATGTTTTTGCTGTCAGGGGAAATAATACCTTATTTATTTATTTATATATTTATTTTTTGGAGAGGTGTTTTTGCTATAGGGCACGTGCGCTCGCCAGACAGAGAGAGACAGAGAGACAGAAAGCGAGAAATCACCTCCTGGGGGAATGGCCACGCCACAATCCCTTCTCCTCCATTCTCCTCTGGGGATCTTGGGCACGCACGCACATGCGCCCAGCGTGAGTTTTAGTCACCAGGTCTGTGACTCAAACTGCGGTTGACTACATGGGAGTCCAGAGACATAGCCATTACGCTAATTGCTGGTCCCAATACCTTTTTTATTTTAAAGAGAGATTTTTGCTGTGGGATGCATGTGCTCGTCGGAGATACAGAGAGACATAAAGCGAGAAATCACCCCTCCGGGAGGATGGCCACGCCACAGTCCTTTCTCCATTCTCTTCTTGGGAACCCAGGCACTCATGCACACGTGCCTGGTGTGAGTTTCATGCCACAGGGTCCAGGACTCAAACCGCGGTTGATTACTTTGTAGTCCAGCAATGTCATCTCTACACCATCTGCTGGTCACAGAACTAGATATCTTTTGGAGTTTTTTTTTTTTTTTTTAAATTATTAATTAAATGGCAAAACATAATGTAAACAGTCGGAATTGAGGTATATTACTTCAGAGTTCTTTGCGAGTGTTGAAAAAGATAGTACATTAAAAATGCCAAGAGTGGAACCAGAACTTCAAAAAATACCGAGAGTGGGACCAGCAGTTCGCGTAATGGTGTGGCCATCCCCCCTGGGGGGGTGATTTCTCGGCTTTCTATTTCTCTGTCTCTGTCTTTCTGGCGAGTGCACATGCCCTATAGCAAAAACCTCTCCAAAAATAAAAGAACAAAAAAAACCCAAGAGTATCATCTTCCATAAGTTGTCAGCTTATTAGGTTTAAATTCCCAAACCCATTTTTCCCAAATTTCACTAGATTACTTTTAAACACCTATGTTACAATCCACTAAAGATATCCATGTGATAGTATTTAAAACCACATTATCTAGTTGTTTAAAATTTAGTGAACTGTGGGGGAGTGGTTGTGTGAAGTAAACAAGAAAGTGAATATTAAGTATTGTGTATGAATTGTTCTTCAAACTGCAAAGACTGTGTACTGTGATGTAAACAAAAAGGTAAATATATGTTAAAGATATTATTTAATTTGATCTAAGTTGGTAGTGGCCTCAGACTCCTGACAAAAACAAAGGATATGGAAGATGCAAGCAATAAAGGAGCCGTATATATGATCCTAGAGAGTACTGAGATAGAACTTTACCTAACTTTAGATTCTCTTTTGCTTGGACTGTGTGTTCCTTAACTATTTTCCAGATATGTACATTGCAGATTGAGTAGCACTTTTTATCTAAAAAGTAGCACTTTTTTGGATAATGATTTTGAGTAAAATATATAGCCAAATGTTATTGCACATATGCAGGTAGTGATATTACTTATGTTATTATCTATGATATATGGTCATCCCTTGATCTCTCCATGGGAATTGTTACAGGAATATTTCCTACCCACAACCACCACATGAGATACAAAGTCCACAGATGCTCAGGTACCTTAATATAAAATGGTATAGTATTTTCAAATAATACATACACATCCTTCCATACACTTTAAAGCATCTCTACATAAAATGATACATATGTGTGTCTGTGTGTTTTGCTTATATGTAGAGTTTGCCTTGGTAAGAATATGCAAAAATAAAAAATACTGGCAGCCTTTGTTAACTGGGGAGACTTTTTTTTGAGAGATTTTTGCTATAGGGCATGTGTACTTGGTAGAGAGACAGAGACAGAGAGACAGAAAGCAAGAAATCACCCCCCCCCCTCCCCCAGAGGGGTGGCCATGCTGCAATCCCTTCTCCTCTATTCTCTCTCTGGGGTTCTGGGCATGCACACAAACGTCTAGGGTCAATTTCATGATGCTGGTCTGGGACTAGAATTGTGTTTGGCTAAGTGGGAGTCCAGTGCCTTTACCACAGCAGAGAGACATTATTTTTGACAGTCTACTCCTTTGTAGACTTTTTGGTTTTATAGTTTTATTTTGAGTAATTGTAGATTCAGAAGAAGATACAAAAATAGTACAGAGTTCCTGTGTATTCCTTATCCAACTTCCGTAAATACTTACATTTTATATAACTATAGTTCTTTGTCGGCTTTTGAATTTTACAGTGCTTGCCTATTTATTGAAAATAATCTTTAAAAAGCTTAAAGGTTATTATTATTGTTTTTTAAACACTTATTTATTTAATTCTATTTGTTATTATTTTTTAAGTTTCACCAGAGAGAGACCGATAGAGAGAAAGGGAAAGCAAGAAAGCAAGCCACCAGGTCTCCGACTCAAATTGTGGTCTGCCATATGGGAGTCCAGCTCACTTAACCCCCACGCCACCTCTTGGCCCCTGTACATATATGCTTTTCAACTCTGCAAACTTAAAATTTTCATGATTAACATGTTTTTGACTAGATATTTCAAAAACAATCTTCTTAGACCTCAGATTGTAGAATAAGAGAATGCATAAAATATAGTAGTAAGTATGTTTAGATTTAAAAATTTCTACGGACCAGCAGTTAGCGTATTGGCTATGTCTCTGGACTCCCATGTAGTCGACTATGATTTGAGGCCCAGACCCAGTTACTTAGACTCACACTGGGCGGGTGTGCGTGTGTGCCCAAGTTCCCGAGAGGAGAAGGGATCACAGTATGGCCATCCCCCTGGGGAGTGATTTCTCACTTTCTGTCTCTGTCTTTCTGGTGAGCATACATGCCCTATAGCAAAAACCTCTCCAAAAAAAGAAAAAAAAAATTTTCTAGACAGTTAATATTACATTTTAAATTTAAATTTATTTCAAATCAGAAGTGGGTATATTTTTATAGTCCTATTAAGATTTGATATATAATGGTGTTTATAATACAATAACTACATTGTTTATGACCTTTGGCTTACTTTGCATTGCCTGATTTATGTATTGCAATGACTGTGTCTTTTTGTATGAAATATAAGATGGACTTACATTAAATTGAACTCTATGTAATTTTAATTGAAGAGTTAGTTGACTTAATCATAATAATAAGTAGTTGAACAATACATTTTGGGTTTTTAATATTTCAGAGTTATTATTTCATAGTACCAGTGTTTGTGTTTAAAAAATTACATTTGCATTTTCTCTTTTAAAGGTTCATCTGAACTGTTTGCTGTTTGTTCATCGTTTAGCAGAAGAGTCCAGGATAAATGCTTGTGAGAATAAGTGCAGAATCCTTAACAAGGACCATGTACTGGCTGCAGCAAAGGTAAAAATCTGTATTTCTTCTTTTGAGCAAGTGTTAACTCAAAAAATATCACTTGGTTTATCATCATTGCCTAATTGAGATACTGTATTCACCTTGTTTGATTGAGTTGATATTTGGCTTTTTGTGTTAATGCAGTTAGTTATGGAGTTTGATTTTTTTTATAGGGCGTATATGCTTGCCAGAGAGACAGAAAGCAAGAAAACACTCTCCGTGGGGGATGACCATGCTGCAATCCCTTCTCCATTCTCTTCTTGGCATCTTCAGCATGCATGCACATGCCCAGTGTGAATTTTAAGCCACCAGGTCTGGAACTCAAACTACAGTTGATTATGTGGGAATCCAGCAACAGAACCATTACTCTATCTGCTGGTCCCAGTAACTTTATTTTTCAAAGATGTCAATAGATGGCCTACCTCAAAAACTTCCATAGTCAGATCAATGTAGATTACCATCATACTATACCTCCTTGTTTAGTCACAACACTATTGTTTGTAAGTAGAACTTGTTTCTTTAAGAATGTGTAGGAAACTAGCGACTATAGTTGTCTGGAGGATATGAAAAAGAGACCTATTTTCGACAGTCTGCCTCTTTGTAGACATTTTTTTTTAAATTTTTATTTATTTATTTATTTATTTATTTTGGAGAGATTTTTGCTATAGGGCACGTGTGCTCGCCAGACAGACAGAGAGAGACATAGAGACAGAAAGCGAGAAATCACCCCCCAGGGGGGATGGCCATACCACAATCCCTTCTCCTCCATTCTCCTCTCGGGATCTTGGGCACGCACGCACACGCGCCTGGCGTGAGTTTTAAGCCACTGGGTCCGGGACGCGAACCGCGGTCGACTACGTGGGAGTCCAGCGACATAGCCATTACGCCAACTGCTGTTTCCATGTAGACATTTTTATTTTAATATTTTTATTCTGGAATAATTATGGACTTACAAGAATGTGTGAAAGTAGGCTATAGTATCCATATAACCCTTTATCCAATTTTCCACAAATGCTAACATCTTATATAACTTACAGAGTTACATAAATTGTGGAAGCTTATGAGAAGTAAAGCAGTAAGAGTGTGTTGAACTCTGTTTAGCTTAGCATTTTGTAAATTTATATTTTGGAACTTCATTCAAGTACATAATACTTTATTTTATAGTACTCATGTTAATAGCTTATAGAAGGAAGAATTATTGGCCTGCGGTATAGACCTATTTAATGACCTCTAATGAAGCCTAGAAATGTACACACCCTGGTATTTTTTAGTGGTTTTAAATTGTCTTACAATGAAAAATTTCCAGGTTGCGACAAGCAGGTAGCATGTTGTTTGGTCACAGGACTCCCACATGGCTGACCGTGGTTTGAGTCCCAGGCCTGATGGCTTGAAGATCACTCTGGGCCTGTGTGCGTATGTTCCCAGAATCCCAGGAGAAGAATGGAGGAGAAGGAATTATAGCATCTGCTCTGGGAGGTGATTTTTCAGTTTCCCTCTCACTGTCTCTCTGGTGATCACGATTGTGGCAAAAGTCTTTAAATAAATAAGTAGTTTATTATTTTTAAAAATTTCCAGGTTTCTAGACTATTAAAGTCAATGTAGGTCTTTTTCTGCAGGTAAGGCAAAACTAAAGAGCTTCAAAAGTGTATGTGTGTGCTTTAAATTTAAATTGTTTGTTTATATTCATATACTATAAGTGTATTTACCTAAGATTAGAGATAAGTTATTTCAAAATTTTTGGAACTATTCTGGCCTAATGCTCCCAGCATTTTTACAACTGAAGATCTCCTTTTCTGTCAAAGACTGTGTTTTGGACATTGTCTATTTAACAAGGTGCATGAGATGACCAGACGTGGTCTCTGTATTCATATAATTCTAGCTCAAATATAAGCAATTTAGTGTTGTAGAAGGTTTGTACTACTGAATAATTGTGAAATCTAGAGGTGTCTGTAAAACCAGGTTTTGAGAACCTAGCATGTTTCACATTTATTGAGAGAAGTAGACTATTTTAGGGAGATCTAAGATCACTTTTAAGACAGAAGATTCCCTAATCATTAAATGGGTTTATAAATTCAGAGTCTTGCAAATTAGACACATTGGACTATTTAAACTTTTATTAAGGAATTATGTTTTATTTTCCATAGGTATAATCTGAATCTTCATTTTTTTCCCCCTCACAGGTAATTCTAAAGAAGAGCAGAGGTTAGAAGTCAATGAACACATTTTTGTCCAGGAGATTCTTGGCCATTATTTTTTCAAATACTGCTTCTGCCCTATTTCTCTTTTTTTTTTCTGACGTTCTGATTGCATATTATTATTCCTGGACTTTTGACATTGGCTCACATATTTCTTAAGTGTTTCCATTTATTCCTTTATATTTTTTCTGTGTCCTTCAGTTTGGATATTTCTGTTTTCTTATCTTGGAGTTCATGTGTTTTTGTCTTTGGCTCTGTTTCACCTGCTCTTAAATATCTAATGGGCTCTATATCAGATAACTTTTTTACATTTCATTACATGCTCACACTTTATTTTTCTTTAATGATTCCTATTTTATTAAATTCTTAATTTTTTATGTCTTGGTTATCCTTTTCTCTTTTCTTAGACACTTACTTTTAGGTAGTTGTCAGCTAATTCCAATATTTATATTATTTGTTTGTTACCTGTTTTTTTCGTCTTAGTTTTTGGTCATGTAGTCCTGACTTTTGGCATGCCTAATAAGTTTTGATCAAATGATGGCTCTCTCTAAATAAAGAAAAAGAAAAAAATTTTCCCCTAAGGGGTCAGTATTTCCCTACTATGCAGAGTGGGTGGTGGATGATTGTTTCAATTTAGTGACTGCCAAATCAAGACTGAGTTGTATTTCTACTCGACTCTTGTTTTCCCTTGGCCCTGTAAGTGTTTTAACTGGGATATTGATATATTTCTCTGTGGCCCTTGTGGCATGTACTGAATGCTAATCTTTAACACAGGAGAATGCCAGAAATTCTACTTTTCAGAGTCTTTTCACGTAGGCACAAAAATTCTGAAGAAAAAATGATCTTATAATTGAAAGTCCTATGTCTCCATCTGAAGCTCTGCTATAGCAGCCTAGAGTCTCAACTTCCTTCCTTCACCCAGAATTAACAAGTATCTTCATGGTTAAATCAGCCGCAATCATCAATTCACCTCTTAGATTCTCCCCTAGGGTCTTAGTTCCTCCAGTTTTTGTTGCCATAGCAGATCTCAGCTGTCATCAAATAGTGTTTTCTGTAAATTATCTAGCTTTTTAGTTTTCAGTGGGAATGCCGTTTGGCCATAATTTACTCTAATTAGGGTGCCCAAGCATTCTGTTTGCCTGTTACATTTTAGCACTCAAGATTCTGCATCCCAGGAAACCCCTCAGTAATAGGCAAACTAGGACATTTGGTCATTGTAATTCTAACCTGTCCAGAAACAGAAGTTAATAAGTTAATTTTATATGACACCAATATGCAGGAGGTACTCTTAACAAGACCCATGAAAACTAATTTTCACATTAAAATTGTATTTATTTACTTCAACATAGTTGTGGCTAATATTTTTATACATAAGAAAGTATTCTAGGAGGCAAATGTAAATAATTACTGTTTAGAAATTATACTTATGAGAGAGTTTAAATAGATTGTTTAATTTTTATCTTGTTAATTATGCAAATAATTGGCAAAATTACTGGTTTTGGTTTTGAATTGTAGTAAATGTCTCTTTCTCCCTAAAGTGGGAGTAGTCTTACACAAATTCTAATTTTCTTTTCTCCCTTTTCAAACATCTGACTCCAAAGTGTTTGTCTATTGTTCTTAGAAATTTCTGCTGTGTTCAAGCAGAACTGTCTGTCTTTTGTTTAAGACAGTACCTCCATGCTCTGAGGGGTTCATAGCTAATGCGCAGCACAGGAAAGTGAGGTAGAAGCACACTTTGTGTTCCTGGGAACAAAGAGCTGAACTCCGTAACTTGAAGACAATAACTGGTTTCACTTGCACATGTTACACCTTGTCCTTTCTTCTGTTAAACAGATATTTAAAATTTGTACATTTAGTAATGCTGCAAAGGCAAACATTTTTCCTTAAAATATTAATGAAGTTATAACTTTTAGTAAAGCAACACTCTGTATCAGTCACATGATTTGTTCTTTGGGTGATTACTCTGTTTTGTGATGGTACTCATGCTATCTTCGATTATATTTTACTCTTTTTTAAAGATTTTTACCATAGGGTGCATGCGTTTGCTGGAGAGAGAGAGAAAGTGAGAAATCCTCCCCCAGGAGTATTGCTCCATAGTCCCTTCTCTGTTCCCCTCTTGAGATTTTGGACACACATGCACACACGCCTAGTATGATTTTCAACCCACTGGGTCTAGGCCTTGAACCTGCAGTCAGCCATGTGGGATCCAGTGCTTAACTGTCACACCACCCACTGGCCCGGCTTATTTTTATATTCCTTTCTTATTTTGGCAACTAGAATATAAGCTTTTGTAGGGCAAGAAGTTTTTGTTTTTGTTTTTTGTTTTTTTTTTTTTTTTGGAGAGGTTTTCGCCATAGGGCGCGTGCGCTTGCCAGACAGAGACATAGAGACAGAAAGCGAGAAATCACCCCCCAGGGGGATGGTCACGCCGCAATCCCTTCTCCTCCATTCTCCTCTTGGGATCTTGGGCACGCACACACACGTGCCCGGTGTGAGTTTTAAGCCACCGGGTCCGGGACACGAACTGCGGTCGACTACGTGGGAGTCCAGCAACATAGCCATTACGCTAACTGCTGATTCCTGGGAAAGAAGTTCTAATTATTTAGAAAGAAGTCTAATTATTTAATTCCTCAAAGCACATGTACAGATTTCTTATTTAATTTCTAAAACAAGGACTGAATTTTTAGCTGTGCTTAATGAAGAGGGAACATCAATTCTTTCAGTTATACATGCCCAGTAGTAGTATATCTTTACATTTACCTAAGACATTACTGGATTCCAATGATTATAATCCAAAGGAAAGATCATTTTAAGAAATCTTGATGATCGTGTTGATTCTGCCACTAACTATACTTATGCAAAGTATAATAGTTTTCAGTTTCTCTCTATAAAATTAAGGATTTTTGGGGGTAAACCAGATGTTGGTATGGAGGTTAAGGTGGCTGGATCTCACATGGCTGACTGTATGGTTCAAGTCCCAGGCCAGTAGCTTCAAAATCATGCTGAGCACGTGTGTGTATGTGCCCACAATCCTGAGAAGTGAATGGAGGAGAAGGGATTTTGGCATGGCCATATGCCTAGGAGGTGGTTTCCCCCAGGCTCCCACATCTGGAAAGTGTACATACCCTCTAGCAAACAAACTAAAAAAATAATAATAATACACACACATATACACTTTGGCTGGCAGCAGTGTTACAGTGATAACACAATGTCCTCTGAGGCAGGACCCACACAGGAAGGTACCTGGTTCACATCTGGAGATTTCCCTGTGCATGCCAGGTGCACATGTTCCTGTGATCAAGATTGGCTGGGCATGGATTGCATTATGAGGACCCTGTTGGGGTGCCTGTCTCTCTCTGTTTCATAAAGAAAGATTTTTTAAAAAGAAGAGAAAACCAAATGTACTTTAAAAGAAAATTGCCTAGATCTATTACGTCTTAGTTTGGAGATTTGTGGACTTAGCTACTAAGATTTCTCTTTTTTTTTAAGATTTATTTTATTTTATTTATTTATGTATTCATTTATTCATTTACTTTAATTTGATGATAGAGACAGAGACAGAAATAGTGAGAAAGCAAGCTGCCAGATCCAGGACTTAAACCATAGACGACCACTTGGGAATCCAGTGCTTTCGTCACCATGCCACCTGTTGGCCTCGTAATTTCTGTTTCTTTTGGAGAGCAGGAGTACTGCCTAGAAATAATAAATTGACAAGTGGAGAGTATCTGGGACTTCTATGTTGTGTTCATAATAGCAAGTAGACCTGCTGGAGAAAGTGGTTTATGTTCAAATAACAGGGATTTCTTCAGTTGGCTGTCTATAATGGGGTGGAAGAACCAGAGACCACTAACTAGCAGTCTAGATACTGTATTTGGTCTGCAAATAAGTTTTATTTGGCCCACATGAAGTTTTATAATTATTATTATTGAAAAAGTTACTATATTTCAAAATTAAATTTCACATACCAATTTAATTTATGAAAAATTGGACAATATGACAATAATACATCTACAGTCAGTAGGACCTAAATAACTTCTCTCTGTGGAAGAAAATGCTCTATGGTTCGCTCTACTGGGGCCTGCTTAGTTGTATTTGTTGCAATACCTCTCTAGGCATTTATGTCCATAATCTACTTGAAAACTTAAAAGCTGGCATCTCTTGACCTTCCTGGCCAGTTTTAGTATGATCCTAGCAATGACTTAGTTATGTTCTTAGCATAGTATTTTCTAAAATTTTCTCATGTTCTGGTAGCAGTTAACCTACATCATTGTGTTCAAACATTGCCCTACTGCAAGTCCAATAGCAGCAGTTAGTTCCTTAAGAAATCTGTTTTTAGGCAATAGAGGGGCAAAGTATTTGAATGCATCCAAAAATATATCCTGTCAACCTCATTTCTCCCATCCAAAAGGAACTTAAATTTGTTAAGATTTTCTGTGTTTAGGCAGATTTGATTGTCACTGATGTCCAGTTGGAAACTTCCCAAGTAAGATTCTTGGGCTTCCTGAATTTAGTGTATAGCTGATAGTGCTACATAAGATTTGAGTATCTATATTTAGCACCAAAAGAGACCTTTTCAAGTTGTACTTTTATCTTGTTTCAGTTTTTATTGCCTTAGGGCATGTGCACTTGCCAGAAAGAGACAGAGGGAGGGAAAGTATGAAATCATTCTGCCCACCTCTGCAGAATGGCTTTGCTGCAATCCCTTTCCATCTTCTCTTTGGATTTTGGGTGCGTGTGCACATACTCCCGGTGTGATTTTTCAAATTGCTGGATCCAAGACTTCAACTGTGGTCAACCATATGAAAGTCCATCCCCTTAACCACCATACTACCTGCTGGCCCTCAAGTTGTACTTATGTTATCAATGTCTCTTTTTCCATTGTGATGCTGCCTAGGTGCTATAGTAATTTACTTGTCTTATACTCACTCTGTTGCTTCTTAACTCCAAGAGGTTGACAGTTATGCTGAAAATGCACTCTAGACTATTCTAGGGTGGTAATTTAAGAGACATTTGATACTAAACTTAAGGTCTAGAATTGTACAGTAGTGCTGCAATATGTGCTACTATGACTGCATTAGTTGAACACTTAGATATTTGTTGAATGAATTAGTCATTAAAAACCATTTAAAAACACCTTGGTTTGGCCTAGTCTTTTATGTCATAATCAAAGGAACAGAAACTTGTCTTCAAATGTTTTGAAGAAGTCAGATGGTAATTGTAGACTCCTTAAAGAAATGGAATAGTGTCTTCTGTAGCATTTCAGACAGAAAGCTATCATGTTTTTCTTTAGATAATTTTTCGTTTCCTCAAGGTTTCCTATTTATGAAAGTTGCTAAAAGTTCTGCTGCTCTTATGCTATAGTTTGAATGTTTCCTCAAAATTCATATGTTGAGCCATTGTAATGGGATTAAAAGAGTGAAAACTTAATCCAATTATAGTGTTGAAAGGTGGGGCCTCTGGGTGGTGATTAGGATTAAGGTTATCAGGATGGAACCCTCATTATTGTGGGTTTTAAAGTGAAAGAATGAGACCAGAAAAGAGACACATGAACTGATGAACACACAGGGCATATGTACCTGTTTTTACGTGATGTGACAACTTGCATAGACTTGGGACCCCATCAACAGAAAAACTATTAGCCGATGTTGGCCCCTGGACCATGGACCTCCAGACCATGAAAATGAATAAACATCTGTTCTCTTATTCAAACTCAAGTATTTTTCTGGTTTTAACAGTGGAACAGACTAACATACCTGTTTTTTTCTCGGCTGTTAGTAACTTTTCCTTTTCTGCACCGCCCCTTCAGCCATCCTGATGTGTTGTCAACCTGTGACCTTCCAGTTGTGCTCTTCTCACCCCCATCATTTTCTAAATGGAACTGTTTCCTATCAAAGTTCTTTTTTCCCATGAGGAATATTCTCTTACTAATGAATACATAAAACTGCTTGCCATATGTAAGAAACTTGAATGAAGGAAAATTAGTATTTCTTTTACCTTATTCCCCTCTAATGTCTTTTTATCCACTCAGTCAAGATTAGAATATGTGTAGAAGAGGAATTCCTTGAATATTGTGGGATATGTATTTTGTCTTCTATTTTTAATTAAATTTATTTATTTACATTCATTCACTGTACATCATTACAGCATACAAAGTGAGATTTTCCATCCAGAGTACACTGTATATTGTCTTAATCAAGCACATCAACATGCATGTTACCGTTAGCAAATAATTTTCCATTTCTTGTTTCCTGTATGTGTGTGTATATATATATATATATACATATATATATATATATATATATATGTGTGTGTGTGTGTGTGTGTGTGTGTGTATATATTTCCCATCCTTGATTCCCTATCTCTTTTTTTTTAATTTTTATTTTTTCACATTATTATTATTATTATTATTATTTTTTGTATTTTGTCTTCTTTATCAGATGGCTCTGTATCTACAGTTTGAATTAACCACAGATCAAAAATATTCCAGAAAGAAAGCAATAATAATCACAACAATAAAAATAAGTAAAACTACTGTATAATATCCATTTATATAGTATTTTTAGCATACTGGGTATTATAGTAAGCTAGAGATTATTTAAAGTGTAGACGAGAGCTGACCTTATAGCTTAGTGATTAAGGGTACTGGATCCTATATAGCCAGCAGTGGTTCAAAACAAGATGCCCTGGCATCCTGAAATAATATGCCAGGCTCATGTGCTTGCATGCCTCAAATCCTGATTGGATGGAAAATGCAGAAGCGATTGTGGCATGACCATGCTCCATTGTGGGTACTTACTTTCTCTTGCTGGCAAGTCTACACATCTGACCATTAAAAATGTGAGTAGATTATATGCAAATAGTATGCCATTTTATATAAGGGGTTTGAACCTGTGCAAATTTTGGTGTCTGTGGGGATCCTGGACCCACAAGGGAAGCAAATATAATGCAAATTTAATGACTAGGCAATCATGAAGTAAAAGCATCTTAGAAAATACACTTTGTATAATGTTTAAGATATTTAGTCCTTGGGACAAGCAGATGAAGTAATGGTTATGTGGCTGAATTCCCATGTAGTTGACCACTGTTTGAGTCCCGGACCTGGAGGCTTGAAACTCATGCCAAGTACATGTGTGTGCATGCCCAAAATCTCAAGAGAAGAATGGAGAAGAGATTGTGGTGTGGCCATCCTCCCCACCCTCATCGGGTGATTTCTTGCTTTCTGTCTCTCTGGCGAGTGCATGAGCCTTATAGCAAAAATCTCTCAAGAATTTAGTATTTAGTCCTAACTAAAATTATTCAATTATTCATTTTGTCACATCTCAGGAGACTAAGCTTCAGGGAGAAGTAACTTGATGCTGATGCTGAAAATTGCCTCTGGCAATTACCTATGGGAAACAATGATCATGTAGAAAAAAGAAAATAACTATTCCTGTGTTTTTTTTTTTTTTTTTTTTTGGGGGGGGGGTGCGGGGAGACCTTTGCTATAGGGTGCGTGCGCTTGCTGGAGAGACAGAGAAAAGGAGGGAAAGTGAGAAATCATCCCCTAGGTGGGTAGGATGGCTACATTGCAAGCCCTTCTCCATTCTCCTGGGATTTGGGGCATGCACACACATGCACCTGACATGCGTTTCAAACTACCGGATCTGGGACTTAAACTGTAGTTAGCCATGTGGGACTCCAATGTCTTAACCTTTATGCCACCTGCTCCTAGTTCTGATGAATCTTGATCTGGGCAATGTGAAATGAATGGTATTTTCTTGTTTTCAGGTAAAATCAGAGACTATAGGAATGAATAAACTGAGACCACTTGGCTTAGTCTTTTATTTAAATATTGTAAACTGGGGGGAATGGGGAAGTTGCAGATAATTTAAATGGAATCTTCACCTAATTATAGGTTTTCAGAAATTTATATGAGATGAGATTCAACCACAAGTAGGATATCATAGTGTGAGGAAAAAGAACATTATCCATGTCTATATGTGTTTATGATGTAAAGACGGTATTCTAAAGCTACTGTTGAGGGATTTCACTAACTAGTAAAGCAAGAAAAATACATATCTGTTTTTCTTCTTCCTAGTTTTGATCCATAAAGCATTAAAAGAATATGAGCATTTTTATATTTTGTGATAGTATAATTCTTCCTACCCCCATATTTTTGGGGTGATGAAACTTTAATTGTAAAGTCCAGATTTCTGATTAAGCAATTTGTACTTAGGGCTTTTAAATAAAATTTTATCTCTGAGCTTTGAGACTTCAGGTTTCCAAGTTTTAAATGAGGAAAAACTTTTTTTTTTTAATCCCCACTGGCATTAAAGTTTAAGACCTTGCAGTTATAAAACAGTTACAAAAAATATTGAAGTTGAGATTGGATATGCTGTAATTTCCAATATATTTATTATGTAGGGGAAAACAAGGTTCCAACATAAGTATATCATAGTTATGTTTGATTTGTATTTTAATTTAAAGTTAAAAAGAGCCTTGAAAATAATTTTTTCTTATAAAATTTTATCTTGTATTGGAAAAAATGATCTTACTCATAAATAGAATATATATATTTTATTCCTTTGCATAAACAATTTGATTAATGAAATAATGACAATTTAAAACTATACAAAACTTTCTAATGTTTTAGAGAACTTACTGAAATTATAGTTGAAGTTAAACCATTACAATTTTAATTTTTAAGAATAATTATATGTTGAATTTTATTATTTTTACTTTCTAACTTGCTCTAAGGCATATGTGCTCACCAGAGAGACAGAGAGAGAGGTGGGTGGGGGGTAGTGAGTAAGCAAACTGTTAGTTCTGGGTCTTGAACTACTGTTAGCCATGTCGTAGTCTAGAGCCTTAACTACCATGCCACTTGTTGGTCCCACAATTCTTATTTTTCAAATTGTATTTTAATTTTTTTTTGTTGTTGCTTTTCCAATTCCTTAAGCAGTGTTATTTGCCAGTTTTCTTTTTTTTTTTTTTTTTCCCTTTTGATCACTAATGACAATAAACTTGCCTCTTATGACTGCTTTCACTGTGTCCCAAAGGTTATGGAGGGTCATTATCATTTGTTTCAATGAATCTTTTGATTTCAGTCTTAATTTCTTCAGTAGTTTGAAAGTCACTCAGGAGTAAGTTGTTTAGTGTGCATGTTTTGGTGTATTTTCAAGGCTCTTTCCGTGGTTGATATTGTTTAATTTTGTGTGGTCAGAGAAGAAACTAGGTATAGTTTCTATACTTTTAAATTTATATACTTTTTTTTGTGGCCTTTGATATAGTCAGTCTTTGAAAATGCTCTATGTGGAAATGAGAAAAAAGTACATTCTGTATTTGTTGGATAGAATGCTGTGAATATATCTTTCAGGTCCATTTGATTTATGATATCAGTTAGTTCCTGTGTCTAATTGCTTATGTTTTGGTCTAGATGACCTGTTCAGTGGTGACAATGGGGTGCTGAAATCTCCAACAGTTAGTATGTTGCAGTCTATATCTTCCTTTAGATCTAGAAGTCTTTCTTTTATATATTTGGGTGCCCTGGCATTGGAAGGATAAATATTTTTGATAGTTATATCTTCTTGATAAATTAACTCTTTTAGAACTATGTAGTGTTCTTTGTCTCCTAGACAATGCAATCAGACAAGAGAGAAAAATAAAAGGCATTCAAATAGGAAAAGAAGCAACCATGTATACAACAGACAGTGTGGGAGGAGAGTGGGACATGGCAGAGGGTGAGAGATAGGGAATGAAGGATGGCAAAAAAAAAAAAAAAAAAAAAAAAAAAAAAAAAAAAAAAAAACCAAAAAACAAAATATACAGGAAACAAGAAATGTAAAATTATTTGTTGATGAGAACACGCATGTTGATGTGCTCGATTGAGCCAATATACAGTGTGTTCTGGATGGGAAATTTAATTTTGTATGCTGTAATGATGTATAGTGAATTAATGTAAATAAATACATTAAAATAAATAAAAAAGAAAAAAAGAACTTGAACTCTCCCCATTTGCAGATGATAAGGTTAAATACATAGAAAATCCAAAGAAATCCATGAAAAACTCCTAGAATTGATAAATGAATGCAGTAAAGTAGCAGGATACAAAGTCAATCTATAGCACTTTCATGCATGAATAACGAACAGATCAAGACAGAATTGAAGAACTCAATTCCTTTTACAGGAAAAACCTAACCAAAGAGGTGAAAGATCCCTACAAGGAAAACTATGAAAAACTGAGAAACTGAGTATGATACAAAAAAAAAAAAAAAAAAAAAAGGCACAACATTCCGTGCTCTTGGATTAGAAAAATCAATATAATCAAAATTTTAGTTCTACCCAAATTATATATTCCATGTGATTTCGATCCAATTACTTTGAGACATTCTTCACAGCAATAGAAAAAAATATATAAAATTTGTCTGGAATCAAAAGACCTGTACACCAAGACAATACCTTGACAAAAGAATAAAATAGGCATCTCACCACCCAACTTCAAAATATATTACAAAGTAGGGATAATTAACGCAGCGTGGCACTGGCACAAAAATAGAGCTACAGAGCAACAGAACAGAATAGAGAATTAAAAATAAACCCTTAATCATACAGCCAACTAATATTTGACAAAAGGTACAAGACATTGCTGTGGAGAAAATAGTCTTTTTGCTAGTGGTACTGGAAGAACTGGATATCCACCTGTAATAAAGTGAAACTGGACCACTGTCTCTCACCATTAACAAGAATCGACTCAAACTGGATCAAAGATTTAAGTATAAAGCCTCAAAATACAAAAGTACTAGTAGAAAATGAAACTTTTGAAGATTCTGGAGTAGGTAAAGATTTCTTAAGTAAGACCCTAAAACACAGGCAATAGCCCTCAAAAAGACAAGTGGAATTTTATCAAGCTAAAAAGCTTTCTCACAGCAAAGAAACAATAATTAGATAGAAAACAAACAAACAAAAACCCGAAGCAACCAACCTTGGTATGGGAGAAAATACTTGCAAAATATTCCTCAGATAAGGATTGATATCCAGAACATACAGGGAACTCAAGCAGCTTGCCTATAAAAAGAATGAACAATTTAAAAATGGACAATAGAATCAAATAGACAACTCTCCAAGGAAGACTTATGAATGGCCAAGAAGTGTATGAAAAATTGTTCAGTCTTTTGTCATAAGGGAAATGCAAATTAAAACTGCAATGAGATAACTCCTTAACCTCTCGTTAGAATGGCAGAGGGTAGGAAATGGCAGAGGGTGAAAGTAGGAGATCAAGGGGTCGGGGGGAAAGTAAAATATATAAGAAGAAATGGAAAAGTATTTGAAGATAACATGTATGGTAATATCTTTGAGAAAATATACAGGGTATTCTGTATGGGAAAACTCATTTTGTATGCTGCAATGATACACAGTGAATGAATGTAAAATAAATTAAAAATAAAAGAATGGCTAGGATAAAAAAAATAAAGAGCAAACAAGTGCTGGTGAAACTGGTGAAAAAGGAACTCACTTGCACTGTTAGTGGTATTGTAATTTAGTACATCCTCTGGAAAACAATATGGAGGCTTCTCAAAAACCTACAAATAGAACTTCCATATGACCCAATTATTCCACTTCTTGGTATTTACCCAAAGGATAGGACAACACTCAAGTTGGAAAGACATTTGCATGTTTGTGTTTATTGTAGAATTATTCACAATTGCTAATACATGGAACCAACCTAAGTGCCTCAAAGCTGATGACTGGGTTGTGAAACTATGGCACTTATAGACTATGGAATATTACACAGGTGTAAGAAACAATGAGATCCTATCATTTGACTCAAAATGGTTACATATAGGAGACTGAATGTTGAGTGAAGTGAGCCTGACTTGGAAAGATATACATTGTATCTCCCTACTCAATTTGTACTGAGTGTCCATGGCAGAGGTTGAGAGATCTGAAGATATGATGGTGTAGAGGATGAGTGTGGATGTTAGAGATTGTAAGGGGAGAAAGTAGTTGGTAGGGAATGGGTGGGGCAGGATGCGTATGAAATGCAAGGGAAGGAACATTTGATGGAAAAATGTGAAAAAGAAAATGGTCTTGTGGAAAAAATAATTAAAAACAACATACTGGGTTGAAGTTCATTCAGTTGTTTGACTACTGAATCAGGAAATTTATTTGTTACTGTTATTCTGATCCTGTTGCTTTCTCATTGTGTGGCCAGAGGAAACCAAGATTATATCAACAAGAAAGTATAGAAAATGTATATACTGAGAACCAATTTATAAACATAAAAATATTATATAAATATAAATCTAAGTATCCTTAAATTTAAAATATTAACTTATATCTGATATTTGTAGTTTTAATTTCTACAATCTTAAATTATTAGTATGTTTTCAAATTGTGTATAATTTTATTCTCTTGCTTTCTAGTACTACCAATAATATCATATACGAGATGAAGGTATGCCTGCAAGTTAAATGAATGCTCAGACTGCTTACAATACTTTTATTATTAGAAATAAATGTAGCCAGGTAAATAATCAAGTATGCCTAGTACACTTTGTTCCCCAAGTGATATGTGATAAGGGTGCAAAATTGTATAGCTAAAGATATCTAGTCAATGAGATCATTGAGTTGATGAAATATTCTTGAAGATTTTAACAGTGAGACCCTGAAGCTATGTGGTTATTTGAAATACTTTTTGGACAAGCCTCCAAAGCCTGCAGAAGAAGTTAAAATGTCTAGCCAAAAGACTGAATTACTGAACAAGTACAGCAAGAACCAGCAATAAACTTACTAAGTGTCCTTTCTGGAAATGCAATCATTTCATTGTTACTCACATAAGTCTTCTAAAATGCTTTAGGATATTACCAGTGATACAGATTCTATACCCCTGAGTAATAAAATAAAACGTTACTCTGAGTCATTTGGAATTTTGCTTTGTCTCTAGATGCAGCTGAGTCATTTTCCTACTTGGCTTTCAAAGTAATTATATTTTCTTATATTATTTATCAATGAATCATCACATATAAAAATAATAAGGGTCCAAGGTATAAATAATATCAAAATAGTATCAGATTCTAAAATCTTGTCGATGATATAGTTCTCCAAGACTCCTCATATAGAAGGAAATGATTTTATAACAAAATGAACTTTATTCTAAAGCTTCCAAAAGCCAAAAGAAATTAGATGATCCTCTAAAACAGTGTGTGGGCAGGATAATAAATATTATTTCACAACATACTATTTTTAGGACACTATGCTTGAGAGGAGGGTGTAAAAAACATTAAAACTTTTTTTTTCTCTTAAATTTATAAGTTTGGGGCTGCTTCATAGCCTAGTGGTTAAGAGACCCAGATCCTGCATGGCCAACTGTGATTCAAATCCCAGTACTGGTGACTTTAAAACATGTGAGGCATGTATTTGCACACGCATCCTGACAGGATGGAGAAATGGAGAAGAGATTGTGTGCAACTATTTCCAATTGAGGGGTGCTTTTTCCCTCTCCTCACCTTTTACTTTTCTCTCTCTGTTTCTCTGTCTCTGGTGAGCACCTGTACCCTCTGGAAATTAAAAAAAAGTTTATAGTTTGAATAACATGGGAAATAACTGAAGACAGGACAGTTAACTAATATTTATAAATAAAATCCATACTTCTAACATGCTGCCTTGCATGGTTATTTACTGCTGCATAGAAAACTACCCTAAAACTTAATGGTTTAAGACACAACAATTTTATTATTTCTTATGATTCTGTGGGTTGGCCGAGGCTCAGCTGGATCTATACAGGTTTGATGGCTCTCAGACCATTACAATCAGATGACAGCTAGGCAGGAACATCCAAGATGACTTCTTTACTCATTTGAGGCCTCAGGGCTCCTCTATGTAGACTTACTGTCCTGGTGACATCTTATTCTCCAGAACCTTTTTATGTGGTCTCTTTTTACCAGTGTGGTAGCCTAGATTTTTTACATTATAGCTTAGATTTCCAGCAGTCAGGAAGTTGAGGTTTTTCAGTTAAGTTCTGAATTTGGAAGACCGAGAAAAATCCACTTATACAGTAGTCACAAGACCAGCACAGAATCAAGGGTATGAGAGAAAAAGCTTCCTCTCTTGATGCAAGAAACAACAGAAAGGAAGTAGAGGGTTTTTGTAGGTTCTCTTTGGAGGATAACTACCACGGTGCCTGATGAGTGGTATAGCCTTACTTGCTATGGGAGTTCTAAGAAATAGAGGATTCTCTGATTCTGAGTGACAGAGGTAGTCTCTGAACATTAGCTAAGGCTTTTTTTTCTGGGTCATAAAGGCTGAGCATAGAGGAGTTGGCAAGGATGTGGGGAGAGAGTTATGGGATCTACTGGAAGAGGAATAGAATATGCAAAAATGTACAGGTGGCAAAATAATATTGGATCAATGAGAATTATAAAATTTCAAGAAATACACAAAATAATGGTCATCAGAGTACTATTGATAGTTTAAATTAATATAGAAAGGATTAGAACACATAGAAGTAGATATTTTTAAAGGCTGATACTCTAAATAAGATGCACGTTCTTTATCAATAGCAAAACCAGCCACTTTTTGAAAGAGGAGGGTCTGAGGAAGGACATTTAGAAGAAAAATAGGGAGGCAAAGCATTAATGGCACAAAGAAATGTGGTATTATCTGTTGAAGTTATTTTGTAGTTTTATCAACTGTACTAGGGAGAAATATTCACCTGTTGAAATATCCATTTTGTAAGCCAAATACTAATGTGATTGAATGTATAAAAGAAAATGAAGTGAAAAAAATAAAATAATTATTTATTTTAAAAAATTGAACTACTCATTATAAGTTCAGAAATAAGATGGTAAAATTTGATTTGGAAGAATTTTCTGTTCTCATCGGATTTGAGATTTTTTTTTTTCCTGGTAGTTGAACAATGTGAGTGAGACTAATGCAACATATTTAAATACAGAACAAGTAAGAAAAGACAGGTGGTAGACATGGCTTGGGAGTTTTATTTCCTCGATCATTAAGCTGGGTAAAATGCAGAGTCATGGCAACTGATATCATATTTGTCAGTATCAAGGTGAAAGCTGACAGATGAAAAGAGTTAAAATATATATTGCCTGTGAAAAATGAGTTTTGATGTTAGTTATATGAAGTGTGAATAAAAAGGTCCAGGGAACCAGCAGTTAGCGTAATGGCTATGTCACTGGACTCCCACGTAGTCGACTGTGGTTCGTGTCCTGGACCCGGTGGCTTAGAACTCACGCCAGGCGTATGTGCGTGCGTGCCCAAGATCCCGAGAGGAGAATGGAGGAGAAGGGATTGCGGCGTGACCATCCCCTCTGGGAGATGATCTCTCACTTTCTGTCTCTATGTCTCTGTCTGTCTGGTAAGTGCACGCGCCCTATAGCGAAAAACCTCTCCAAAAAAAAAAAAAAAAAAAGGTCCAGAACGAATTCTTAATAAAGCAATTAGCTGAATTCTTATTATAGCTATCTCACTTCAGAATTTAAATATCAAAATCAGATGGTCATGTATAATAAATAATTTCATTCATCACGTATTTAACACTTATTACTTGCTATAGCAATAGCTCAAAACTATGGAAATCCGGTGAAGTATAAACTATTCTGATTTTTAAGTTATTATGTTAGACTGGGACCTATGCTCCTCTTACTTCCATGCATTGAAATTTATTCTGGGCTCTAGATCAGTGGTTCCTAACCTTTTGGGTACCCGGGCCTGGTTTCAAAGACTATCTTTTCACAGACTGGTGTGGGGAAGGAGATGGTTTGGGATGATACAAGTGCATTACATTTATTGTGCACTTTATTATTATTACATTATAATATGCAATGAAATTACTGTACAACTCACCATAATGCAGAATCAGTGAAAGCTCTGAGCTTGTTTTCCCGCAACTAGACAGTCCTGTGTGGGGGCTCCTATGAAAATCTAATACCACTACTAATCTGACAGGAGGCAGAGCTTAGGCAATAAGGAGCAGCTGTAAATACAGTTGAAGCTTTGCTTGCTTGCCTGCCTCTCACTCATGCTGTGCTACCTGGTTACTAAAAGGCCATGGACAGATACTGGGGTCTGGGACCTTTACTCTTGATGAACATAAATTAGTTTCTTATTTTTAGTGTTTCTTGTTATTGTTGTTATTTTTTTCATAAGAGAGGAGAGTGAGAGAGAGAGAAAGAGAGAGATACAGGCACCCCAGTGGAGTCTTCATGCCATTATCTTCTTTCTGTAGCCTCAGCCAGCCCAGATCGTGGGCACATTTGTGCACATACCTGTCATGTACAAAACGTTAGGTCATGAAACCTAGACTTCCCCGTGTGACCTCAGCACTGCAGCTCGTCAATGCTGAGCACCACGGCTGGCCAAATTTGTCTCTTTTCTACAAGACATTCCTAAATCATCTGTAGAAACAAGCATTCTCACTGCCCAAATCTTTGCTTCCTAGATTATTCAACTATTAATTTTATGCCAAAACTTCTACCATTATTTATTTGGCATACACTTACCTGGGTTAACCTATGAGCTAGATACTGTCAAAGTGACTTGATCTATGACATTCAGTATGAGAAGTCAGCCTTGAGAAAATCAAATGAGAGAGAGTTATAACAATGAGCACAAAGCCCTAAAGAGAAACAAATCTAATGTGTTCAAGGAACAGAAAGCTTTGCTGTGGCATTCTGGAGAGATGAGTTAGGACAGATAATGTGTAGGTTTGAAGCTTTAATACAAGTTTGAATTTTATTCTGAGTGGGAAGGGAAAGCATTGTGATGTTCTGAGTAGGGAAGTGATATGACTGCAATTTACCTTTTATAGGGATCATTCCAGATTCTGCATAGCAAAATAATTACAGAGGAGCAGGTGTCAGAAAGATGTTAGGAAGCTGTTGCAATAGTCCACAGTGATGATGGCAACCTGGATTAGGTAGAAGTGGCAAAAAGGTGGTGAGAAGTTAGAGGCTTCCTGCCCCTCACCCCTTTGTGCATCCTATCTTTGCTCTCTGTATACTGCCTTTTTAAAATTAACTAATTAGATTATTTTTCCTTCTCTCTCAAATCAGTGGAACAGATAGTGAGTGCTCTTGGACCTCAGAGCTCTTTATCCCTTTGCTTCCTGTTCCTTTTCTCTCCTCCTTTACTTCTTCCTCTATTGCTTCTTCCTCATTTTTCTGTCTTGATTTTTTTTTCCACCCCATTTCACTCCCCCCCCCCCCCAAAAAAAAAGAGTGTATGTTCTGACTAGAGAGGGAAGTGGGGGGAGGAAGAGAGAGAGAAGGTCACACTACAATCTTTTTCCTCCATTTCCTCTTCTATTGAGGATTTTGACCAGGCACACCTATGTGCCTGGTGTGTCCTTCAAGCTGCCAGGGCTAAGGCTCGAAATGCTGCTGATCATGTCAAGTACAGCTCCCAATACGCTGTGCTTAACCTCTGCACTAGATTGCTCACCTTCTCCCCTCCCACACATTCCTTTCTGATTTTTTACTTTCTTTCTTACTCTTCATTACTTTTACTTGTATTAAGGCTTTATCTAATATCCATCTGATTTCTATTCATGAATAGACCTGGATTTCTAAACATTTATTCCTTTGAGGGAGCATATGAAAAAGCTAGTCTTTCTTCCCTTAAAATATTAGTTATTTAACTTTATGTATTACTATTTTTAATTTACTATAGTGGATGCATGCTTATGAGAGAGGGAGAAAGAGAGAGTGAAAGAGAAAGCAAGCAACCAGGTTCAGGACTTAAATCATGGTCAGCCATGTGGGAGTTCAATGCCCTAACCACCACACCACCTGCTCACCCCAAGGCCAGTCTTTACTAATTTAGTTGCCTAGGAAATTTAAACTATTCTTTTATCTTTATTTCCTATGTAGGGTCTCATGGAACAAGTTCTCATCATAACCTTGGCTGGCATTGGAAACGTCTCAAAATGCAGTGGCTCATTGATGAAAGCTATCAATAAATGTGATATGCACGTCCTCAAGGTAGAGGTAGCTGAGATATTAACCCAGTTTTTATTTTTCTGTGCTTAAGAATCTTGCCTGGTCCTGAGAATGAGTGAGTGAATAATTTTTTTTTTTTTTAATTGCCAGAAGTTTTGTGGCTCACCAGAGAGAAATAGAAAGGGAGAGAGGAAGAGGGAGAAAGCATCCTACTGGGGTGTGGTCATACTGTAATTCCTTCTTAATTTCTCTATCCTGTTAGGATTTTGAGCATGCATGCACATATGCCTGATGAGTTATTCAAGTTGGGGGGCTGAGATTTGAGTACCATGAGCTATGTGGGATCTGACTCCCTTATTTACCTGGCTGTGGGGGCAGCCTGGGGAGTAAATGAATGGAAATAAAAACTTGATGCAGCAGAGAAGAGATTTTTGGGGGGGCAACAAAGCCATCTATTCCTATATGCGTAGCTGAAAAAATGTATGCCCTCCTACATCTCAAGTAAGGATATAGCTTTCGCATCCCAGGTTGGTGCTTGAGACGTAGGTAGGTAAGTATGCCAGGTAGTTACCTTCCTTTTGAGATAGAAAGGGCATTTTCAGGGTCATCATACTTCTGACTTGGGATTTCAGCTGTCTCTAGTTTTGCACCTGGAACTAAGTATTTCTTAGGAATGCACATTTGTCTGAATTTCTGTGGCTACATCCATCACATAAGTCATGTTTTAAGCTGCATTATTAAAATATTTAACTATTTCTAAGGGCAAACCAAAGGGCACATAATATTTTTTCTTAATCATAGGATTGGCAGCAGAAAAATGATCCACATAGTGAATAACATGGTATTGACTGATAGGAGAGGAGAGCACAGAGGTGCCTTGTGCTGATGAGCGTAGCAGCCTGTTACTCCAGCGTGTTTGGGATGGGGTCGTGGCTGGTGTTTTCATTCTCATTTTGACAGCCACAATGAGATAAATCCATCTTGTGTGCACAACTCAGCTTGTGTACGCATATGTTTAGGTGAAGGTGATGATTTATTTTTGTGGTTGAGGAACTGAATGGTACATCATTGAAATGATTTCTTTCATTAAATTTTATTTTATTTTTGGGTTTGGGTTTAGGGAGAGAGCTAGGATCAAAAAATGCAATGTATTTTCCCTAGTATGGTGTGACAAGTAGGGGATATGTGGATTTGGGAGACCAGGAGTACCCTTTGACTGATATTACAAAATGTATCAAATTTTTAATGCCATTTTTCAATGGGAGTTACATAGATGGTTACAGGGATAATCATAACGTAAGGGAAAGCATGATTCCTTTTATGAAAATTTGTATCTCCTAATTAACTATTATTTACATATCCAGCATTTTGTCTAATTCTCAGCTTCCTCTTTAAAGGAAAAAGTGCAGTTAGTCACTGTATAATTGAGCTAGATCTGTGTTACTGCTATTCAAAACTTTATTTTTGACTTTTGTAAAATGTACTAATAGGCAAATGATATCTCTTTAATTTTTAAGATGTAGTTTTAAAATAAATTATCCTTTTGTAATATTTGTGGAGAAAGGAGAAGCAGTTTCTGCTGCATTGCTAAACTCAGATTGCAGAAGGTGACAGTTCAGTGCTTGCTGAATTGTGTGAGCTAATGTGAGCCTGTGTACCACAAAATTTGGAAGATTAGGGACTTTTCTTAAAAACATTTAGACTTTTGGGACTAGCAGTTAGCGTAATGGCTATGTCACTGGACTCCCATGTAGTCGACCACAGTTTGAGTCCCGGACCCGGTGGCTTAAACTCACTCTGGGCCCGTGTGCGTGTGTGCCCAAGATCCCGAGAGGAGAATGGAGGAGAAGAGATTGTGGGATGGCCATCCCCCGGGGGGGGGGGGGGGTGATTTCTCACTTTCTGTCTCTCTGTCTTTCTAGCGAGCGCACGTGCCCTACAGCAAAAAAGCCTCTCCATAGGGGGGAAAAAAAATCAAACTTTTAAGGAGCATACTTTAACTCCATCTTTTGAATTGTTTTGTATAAGTAAACCACATGCTAACATACCACTCACTTTGAGAACACTATCCAAACATCACAAAGTCTGTTCCAAAGTCCAATTTCCATTTCCTCTGTCAGAGAGAAAATAACAACAAAAGATTTATTCCAAACACAAGTCAAGCAGAACCCTGGAGAACCTTCACAGTAACTCATTTTGCACAACTAGAGAAAATTTTGCGAATAACCCACAGAGGGGAACACATAACCTCTAATACTAAGAACACGTTGCCCAAGTTACACATCATGACAAGGTAAACATTTGTTTAACTCCTTTAGAGGGGGAAGTAGTATGAAATAACCGGGAGAAACTCTCCCATCTTTTAAACTCCAAATCAGCTACAGCTCTGCTCTGGGTTTGAATGCTGCAAATTATCACATCCTTTGTTTTAAAGAAAACAAAAACTTAACTTTTCCCTCAAAATACTTTTAATCATTGATCTGCTAGACTGAAGGTAAGAGTGGGTATATGTGGATAATAGGTGATATCATTTTTAATTCTTTTGGCAACTCAAGCTTTGTCAACTGGCTCCTAAAGACTTCATTCGTAGATACTATTATTTAAATATTCATTTAGTTCTTTTCTGCTGAAGAGCACAATGACTGTTCACTTGTGCAGTTTCCTGGCATGGATAGAACTCCCAGGTAGTTGTTATAGTGCCATACCTGCTTCATTTTTGTAGTTTTATATTTGGCTATAACCCACATAGAAGGACCATTAAAGTTATAATGTCCCTTGAGTTTCTTTCTAGTATTAGCACTATTTCAACCACTGTAGACAGAAACAAAGTGAAAAACAATGCACTGGCTTTAAGCACTCTATTGAATAAAGCATAGCTATAATGGTGAGATATCATTGCTTCAGGACTTATTCTTGCTGTGATATATTGCATAGTGTACAGTGGATACATAAAATCAGTAATGGTAATTAATTTTGAATATATGAATCTAAATTCTAGAAGAAGAGGATGAGAGTTATGTATATATCATAAAATCCATAGAATGCAGAATGTCAGAGAAGTTTATGGGACAGTTTGAAAATATATTCCTTATTTCTGTATCTGTGCTCCTCAGTGAAAAAGGAAATCTACCTCAAATTCATTATGGAAAAAATGTCATGTATAAATTAGTCTGAATAAAGAAGCAGGAAAGGTTAGTGAATAGCATTATTAATGGAAATATATGTAGAAACTTAAAGAAATTAACCTTATATTACATATAGAAGAAATAAACATTTTATTTTACTAAATATAAAACATATTGCGTGTTTCAGTCAGCATTTTTTCATATAGATAAATAATACTTCAGTATCTGACCTTTTTATGCTGATTACAAAATGTTTGTTAACCTATTTATTAAGATTGAAAAAAATTAAATTACGTTGGAAAATGAATTAGTTATATTGACTAGTAAATCTGCTCAATAAACAAGAAAATCATTATCCTATACCTAGTTGTTTCTGTGAGGAATGTGGATTACACAGGTAAGAAGTTTCCGTTTCCAAGGTCTTCCAACCGTATGAAATTAATTGGAGGTTTCCATAATCCTAGGGAACAATTGTTTTGTTTGTCAAAAAATTTTAATGTTCAATTTTAAATTATGAGGTAGAAACTACCTTTTTCTTTTTAAAACTGTCTCTTTGTGAAAATGATTAAGTTTATTGGAAGAACACTAAAGGAAATCTTACTAGTACTTGAGTATGAGACTTACATTATAAATACTTTGGGAATAAAGAAAAGATATTGGCCTCCAGTGTTGCCAGTCTGGCTCTTTAGGTAAATTTAGTGCTTTTGATTTTTATTATGCTACTAACTCCCTACTTCCCCTGAAACCTACACTGGTTTATTCCAACCAATGTGGTCAGAATCCCATCCAGCATTTTACTAATATTTATCAGTACTAAACTTAGTATTGCTTGATAAGTCAAATTTGCTGCAAATCACTTCCAGTTGTACAAATACATTATTCACTGGTTAAAACTCCATGCTGTCATTAAATGAGTTGACATGCTCATGTAATTACTAGGCTGCAAGTCTAGTGGGTAAGTGTGATTATTCTGGAGAAAGAAATATGAAAAAAAATTAAAGTATGATTGCATAAAAACTATGACCTTTATAAAAGTAGGCGTTTTCCAAAAATGTGTTTCACTTTATTGTAGCAATTTTTATTTTGCTCTGTTTCTTTTTATATAGTCCCTATAAATTGTCTGAAGTTTGGGTGTATTTAAAGTTGAGGCTTGTCAGCTAATGAATTGAATCTAGTTTCATTACCAGTTCCAAATGAACCATTTTTCAAACTGAGTTCATGGGTTGTACCATGAATCCCTAAACTTCAGGGATGAAGTGACTCACTGCCAGAGAAAATACTTATGGCACGACTACAATTTGGAACAGAGACTGGATATTGACTTAACCTTGAGAGCAGAGGCAGAGAGATAGCCAAAGTCCAAGCTGAAGCTGGAATGAGGCTGTCATAGCACTGAAACACATCCTCCCAAATAACTGATCTGCCTTCAAGTCATGTACTGAAGTGAAAGTAAACTCGTTTTTCAAATTGATTTTCACAGTAGCCTTCTGAAATAAATGTTATTTATACCTCAATTTTGAATGAGAAAACTAAGATACAGAGATGTTAAGTAAGGTAAAAATGGGACTTGAGGGACCAGCAGGTGTGGTGGTTAAGGTGCTGGCCACTCCCACATTGCTAACCATGGTTCAAGTCTTGAATCTGATGTCTTGCTTTCTCAATTTTTCTCTCTCTCTGTCTGTGTTTTTCTCTGATCAAATTAAAAGAAATGAATGAATAAATAAAATTGAACAAATAATTCTAAAAAAAGTGGGACTTGAACTCAGTTGACATGGCTTTAAAGTATGCAATTTTTAAAATACACTTTACAAATAAAAAAATCATTATATAAATTATTGGTAATTTATGATTTATAGGTAATCACATTATAATTTTAGTGTATAGTTAACTTTTGATCAATTTGGGGATCTGGGACACCGACCTCTATGCAGTCAAAAACGTGTGTGTAAATTTTAACTCCCCCCAAACTTAACTACTAACAGTCTGCTATTGTCCAGAAGCCTTACGATAGCATAAACAGTTAATTCACACGTATTTTGTATATTTTAAGTATTATATATTGTATTCTTACAATAAAGTAAGCTGGAGAAAATATGTTATTAGGAAATCACAAGGAAGAGAAAATATATTTATAGTACTATAATGTATTTTCCAATATATATTTACTAAAATATTCCACATATAAATGGTCTTGCACTGTTCAAATTCCGGTTGTTTGAGGGTCAACTGTACCTATTTTCAAGTATTTTAATTTTTTATACAAATTTTCAAATAAAATGTACTATCTCACATATACATTTTATTTATTTAGGCCAATGTTGTGGACATCCATTTTTTTCAACTATGTTTTATAAATAATGCTGGATTTGCAAATTTATGAGGGAAAAAGTGAAACAATATGAGGGGACTTTTAAAAGTTCATGGAAAAATGGAATTAAAGTATAAGTTTATTTTGGTGCAAAAGATTTTTGAAATTCACTGGCAGTTGTTTCATAGTATGCATTTTAATGATGCTTTTGAAGACCTTATATATTGACTAGAGAAGCTGAAAATATATAGCATTTAATAGAAAGAAATAGCTTAAGAAAAAAATAAAATAAATTGGAAATATTACGAGAAAAGAAATGATGCACAAAAACAGAAATGCAAAACAGTACAGTACTTACAGGGCTCTGTAGTGAATATTCAAGTAGTCATAATGATAGGAAACCATTGAATTTCAACTTTTAGGATCATTTTGTAAACAAAGCATGAAGAATTAACTGTTTAAGAAAAAAAGTATGATGATGTAAAAATGTAGATGCAAATATTCTAAGGTAGGAGGAGGAAGAGAGGTGATGAGTAATTAGAGAAAGCACTATCTTCTAATGGGACTGAGGATACCATTTCTTTGGTTGATGTAAGAAATAAATGAGGAAATAGATTACTTAAAATTTGCTAAAGAAGAACTAAAATATTGTTTATCCATATTAGGAAGAAGGAGAAGAAATTGGAGTTCTGTAAGAAAGTTAAACTTTTATTTAATCAGACCAGATTAACAAGCTAAACTTTTATATAACCATCATTTTATATAAACTAAAATTCATAAGTCAAGAGACAGCAGTATAGGGAACCAGCAGTTAGCATAATGGCTATGTCGCTGGACTCTCACGTAGTCGACAGCGGTTCGCATCCCAGACCCGGTGGCTTAAAACTCACTCCTGGCGCGTGTGCATGCATGCCCCAGATCCAGAGAGGAGAATGGAGGAGAAGAGATTGCGGCGTGACTATCCCCCCTGGGGGGTGATTTCTCGCTTTCTGTCTCTATGTTTCTCTCTGTCTGGCGAAAAAAAACCAAAAAAAAACCCAAACATACAAACAAACAAAAAAAAACAACTCTCAAAAAAAAAAAATAAATAAAAAGAGAGAGACAGCAGTATAAATTCATGACTTTTTAGTACAGAATTTCATTAAAAGTAAAAGTGGCTGTCCCTGGTAATAAAAGATTCAGGATTTGAAAGAGTTAACATTTTAAACTACTCTGTACAATTTGAGTTTTTGAATTCACATATGATCTACAGCAAGACCAATTTTTGTCTGGCCTTCTACCATTTAAAATTAAGAACCTCAAATTCAATCCACATGATAAGGTAGGAAACAGACTGTCTCCTTAACCCACTTATAAAATCTGCTTTAATCAGACTCCGTTCTCTGTCCCTCAGTTATTAAACAATCTTTGCATGCATGTCAAAGGAGGGAGAAAATCTCTGAAAGGAATATTGTCAGTCTATGCTGTGTTCCAGCTTCCCAAATTAGCACTGTCTGAGCTGGTATTAGACAACAAAGTATACTATTGCTGTGGGTTAAAATTTGGTGAGCCATTATGATTCTAAGAGAGTGTAACTTAATCTAATTATGCTGTTGAAAGATGGGACCTTTGGGAGGTGATTGGGACTAGTTGAGGTCACTAGGGTGAGACCCTGTAGATTGACTTCTTAGATTATAATAAGAGTAAACACAAACATAGAAGCTCTTGCTGTGTGATGCCCTGCCTCAAGACTCTGCACAGAGTCTCACCAACAAGAAGACCTTCACCAGGGGCAGCTCTCTAAATTTGGAACTCTGAAACTATTGGCTAAATTAAAGCTTTATTATTTATAAGCTACCTAGTGTACCCCCACCCCCTCACCTACTATGGTGTGTAGTCATACTGCATCCCTTCTGTTTTTCTATCCTGTTGGGATTTGGGGCACACATGTCCATATGTCTGGTGCGGTTTTCAAACCACTGGAGCTAGAACCTGAACCATGCTCTTGGACATGGTTAAATACCCTTAAATAACACACCGTGGAAGTGATCTGCATTCATTTTATTTTTCATTGCTCTTTGGATTCATTATTAGCATCTTTCTGTACACTGTGTCCTCTCCCATTTTAATGGGCTTATGTGTCACTGGGCATTGATTAAGATTTATGCCTATAAAGAGATGAAATAATTGTACAATGTATATGAGAGTACACTAGTATACATAATATTTCCTAAAGAAAAACTAAAATATTGCTTATTCAAATTAGGAAGGAAGAGGAGAAGAGATTAGAGTTCTCTAAATAAGTTGAATTTTTATATAACCAGACCAGCATAACTAGTCATGACCTTTTCCTTTTTTTATTTTAATTTTTAATTTATTTATTTTTAAGTTTCTGCCATAGGGCGCATGCATCCACCAGAGAGAGAGACAGTAGGAAGGAAAGTGAGAACTCACCTCCTAGGGGGGATGGCCACATCGTAATCCATTCTCCTCTGGGGATTTTGGCCATGCACAAGCACCTGGTGTGACTTTCAAGCCACTAGGTTGAGGACTCAATCCATGGTTGGCCATGTGGGAGTCCAGCGCTTGAACTACCATACCACCTGTTGACCTCTCCTTTCATTTTCAAATAACTTACTCTTTCATTCAACACACCCCCTTATTTCTCCTAGTCAGCATCTTCCAGTTGGGCACTAGAAGCCCAAAGATGAATAAGATATGCCCTGGATACTAAAAGAACTCAGTCTAGTAACAGTCATTATAGTTCTTTTTAATAAGCTCTATGTTGGTTATGAATATATCAAGTAGCATGGCAGTGCAAAAGTTGTAAACATAATTAAAAATGACATTGTGCACTTGAATGAAGCAGACTTTTGGGCTTGTAATAATATACCATTAAACATGATAACTAATTTTAAAACAATTGATAATAATTTGCTATAGATATATGGCATCTTTTTAAATGAATTGAGTGATTTATTTAGAGGTAAAATAAGCTAACGAGTTAACTATAGTGAAAAAGTAAGACTATAAATCCTTAATTTTGCAGTTCCATCTGCAGCTTCCTGGCCAGTTAAGGAAACTGAGGCAGGGCCATTCACTGGCCCCGGCCCCAGCTCCAGCTCCAGCTCCAGCTCTGGCCCCAGTCCAGCTCTCCCAACCTCAGAGCTACCCCACTGCCCTCCCTACAGAAAGGTAGGCTGCTTTGTTTTTTTTCTTCTTCTTTCTTTTGTTTATTTCCTACTTCTCCTTATCCCTTAGGCATCCTCTAGCTCTCCAGCAGAACTCAATTTCATCTGCAGCCCCCTGGCAAAATTGTGCAAGGCCTGTGACTTTTTCTTTTTTTATCTTTCATACTCTTTTTTCTTACCATTTATATTGTCATCTTCTCCTCATCCTTCACCCACCCAGAGGGACAGACTGATCTAGAATCAAAGTTTTCAATACCCTTGTATTGTGAGGCTCCCTGGGATCCTCCCTCTTACACACTTCCAATGAGAGAGAAACTGCTCTTCAGACACCTGAATAGAAGACTCCTCCTGTGGGGACCACATTGCTAAACACAGCAGAAGACTTTTTCACACATGAATCTACAGCGATAGGGAAGCAAACTCATTCTCAGTGGCAGAAACATTCTCCAAAAAGGTATCCAAAAGTGAATACGTCACCCAATGGCTAGAAATAGAAGAAGAGCCTCGGGTTTGAAGAAACTAGGAAATATGTCTCCATCAAAAGTACACAATAACTCCTCTCCACCTCTTGAAAAAACAGAAGAAGTTACAGAAGTGTCAGACAAAGAATTCAGAACATTCATAGTGACAAAACTCTATGAGTTTGAACAGAAAAGAGACAATGAACTCCAGGAGATGAGGAATTCCTTTTATGATTTGAAAAAAGGAAATGGACACTATAAGGAAGAATCAGATGGAATTATTAGATATGAACTTGTAATACATGAAATCAAAAACACTCTTGAAAGCATTAAAAGCTGATTAGACCATGCTGGAGATCAAATCTCAGAAGTAGAAGATATAACCTTTGACCTAGATAAAACCACAAAAAGATAGAGAAAATTACAAAAAAATGAGGATAATAGAAAAGAAATACTAGATTCCATTAAACCTCCAAACAGCTGAATAATTCATATCCCAAAAGGTGAAGAAACTAGTAAAGGCATGGAAAATCTATTCCATGAAATCCTGGAAGAAAACTTTTCAAGTCTAGAGAAGTACTCAAACATGCAGACCCAAAGGAATACAAAGGAACCCAAATAGAATCAACCCAACAAGATCCTCTCCAAGGCACATCTTAGCCAGACTGACCAAAACCACAGATAAAAACAAGATACTAAAATTGGCAAGAGGGAAATGGCAGTGACTTACAAAGGTCACTCATCAGGCTAACACTGGACCTTTCAATGAAAACAATGCAAGCAAGAATGGGAAGACATATTGAAAGTGTCAAGAGAGAAAAAAATTCAACCAAGATTATTATATCCATCAAGATTATCCTTCATATGGGGAAAAAAGGGTTAAAATCTTCTCAGACAAAGAAAACTTGAAAAATTTGTCCACACCAGACAAGTTCTTCAAGAAACTCTGAAGAGAGTCCTGTTTCAGGAAGACTAAAGAATGAACAGCCAGAAATAAGGGAATAAAAGACAACCAAGATAATGGCCAACTTAAAGGTAGTGACAAGTCCAGAAATATTGATAATAACATTGAATGTTAATGGTTTAAATTCTCCAAGAGACACAGACTGGCTGAATGGATACAAAACCAGAAACCCTCTATCTATTGCCTACAATAAATGCATCTCATGGATAAAGACATACATAGACTAAATAAAGGTGAAGGACTGGGAAAAAGTATTCCATGCAAGTGGGAACCAAAAAAGGAGCTGGAGTCACAATGCTAATCTCTGACAAAATAGGCTTTAAAACAAAAAAAGGTTCAAAGAAACAAAGAAGGGCATTATATAGTAGTAAAAGTGTTAATCCATCCAGAAGGTGTAACACTTATAAATATCTATGCTCCTAACTCAGGAGCACCCAAATATGTGAAGGAAAGAATATTAGATCTAAAAGGAGAGAAAGACTGCAACATACTAATTGTTGGAGACCTTAACACCCCAGTATCTCCCCTGGACAGATCATCTAGACAAAATATAAGTAAAGAGATAAAGGATCTAAATGATACCATAAATCAAATGCATTTCACAGACTTATATAGAACCTTCCACCCCAAAACCATGAGATACACTATTTTCTCACTCCCACATGGAACATTTTCGAAGATGACCACATGATAGGGCACAAAGCAAACCTTTACAGATCCAAAGGCATAGAAACTATATCCAGCATCTTCTCAGACTAGGATGGATTTAACTTAATATTAATTTCAAGCAAAATACTCAAAAATACTAAATATCCTACTCCTGAATGACTTTACAACTATTGAAGAAAGTAAGACTGAAATCAGAAGATTCATGGAAGCCAATGACAATGAGGACATGAATTTCCATAATCTTTGGAACATTGCAAAAGCAGTCATAACAAGGAAAATCATAGCAATTAGTGCATATAAGAAGATGGAAAGAAGGCAAATGGATCACCTAACATCATGCCTCAAAGAATTGGAAAAGCAACAGCAAAAAATAATACAAAAAAACTCCAGGAGAAAATAAATAATAAAGATCTGAGCAGAAATAAATGAAATGGAAAATAAACAAACTATACAAAAAATAAATGAAAGTAAAAGCTGACTCTTTGAAAAGATAAACAAAATTGATATACCACTAGCTAGACTAATTAAGAAGAAGAAAGGAACCAGGAAAATCAAATTTGCAGTGAAGCAGGCAATATAACAACAGAAGTAATAGAAATACAAAAAGATATTTCGATCAACTAGTCTGGGGAGAAATGTTCACATATCGAAATGGTCTCATTGTAAGCCAAACAATATGATTGAAAGTATATACAAAAATAAATTAATTAATTAGTAAAAAAAAGAACATCATTAGAGGAAACTATGAACAACTATATGCTAACAAACAAGAAAATATGGAAGAGATGGACAAATTCCTGGATACATATAATCTACCGAGATTGAGTCAGGAGAATTTAAAATGTCTGAATAGGCTCATAACAATCCAGGAGATTGAATCAGTAATAAATAACCTCCCAACAACAACAACAAAAGTGATGGTCCTGATGGCTTCACCTCTGAATCCTACAAAACTTTTAAAGAAGAGTTAATCCCCATTCTGCCCAAGTTACTTCTAAAGATCCAAAAGGGTGGAACTCTCCCAAATTCATTCTATGAAACCTCCATTGCCCTTATCTTTAAAACAGACAAGGACAGGACAAGGAAGAAAAACTATAGACCAATATCTCTGATGAATATAGACACAAAAAATTCTTAATAAGATGCTACCAAATTGTATCCAACAACATATACAAGATTATACTTTATGACCAGGTAGGCTTTATTCCAGGGATGCAAGATTGGTTCAATATACATAAAACCATAAATATAATACACCATGTTAACAGAAAGAAGGATAAAAACCATATGATCATATCAATTAATGCAGAAAAAGCATTTGATAAGATACAACATCCCTTCATGATCAAGACTCTCAGCAAAATCAGCATAGAAGGATAATTTCTCAACACAATAAAAGCTATCTATGAAAAACCTATAGTTAACATTATCCTGAATGGGGAAAAGCTGAAAGCCTTTCTGCTAAAAACTGGTATAAGACAAGAACACCCACTTTCTCCACTTCTTTTCAATATAGTACTGGAAGTCCTTGCCAACACAATCAGAAAAGAGAATAAAATAAAAGGCATTCTAATAGGAAAAGAAGAGGTGAAATTATCTCTATTTGCAGATGAAATGATTGTATACATAGAAGACCCAATGGTATCCATTAAAAATTCCTGGAAGTAAAAAAAATGAATACAGTAAAGTTGCAAGATACAAAATCAACATACAGAAATTTATAGCATTTCTATATATGAACAGCATGCAGACTGAGATAGAACTGAAGAAAGTAATTCCATTTACCATAGCCACAAAAAGTATAAGATATATAGGAATAAATCTAACCAAAGAAGTTAAAGACTTCCACAAGGAAAACTATGAGAAGCTAAAAAAGAAATTGAAAATGACACAAAAAAGTAGAAGGACATCCCATGTTCCTGGATTGGAAGAATTAATATAATCAAAATGGCAATTCTACCAAAATTAACCGATATATTTAACACAATCCCAATCAAAGTGCCAAAGACATTCTTCACAGATCTAGAAAAGACAATTATACAATTTGTCTGTAATCATAAAAGACCTTGGATTGCCAAAGCAGTCCTGCACAAGAAGAGTACAGTGGGCAGCATTTTATTCCCTTACCTGAAAACATACTACAAAACCATGATAATCAAAACAGCATGGTATTGGCACAGAAACAGACAGGTGGACCAATGGAACAGAATAGAGACCCCTGAAATAAACTCCCAAACATACAGCCAACTGATTTTTGACAAAGGGTATCAGTTAATCCAGTGGGAAAAGGGAAACCTCTTTAGCAAATGATGCTGGAAAAACTGAATATCCACCTGCAGAAAGATGAATCTGAACCCCTACCTCTCACCATTGACAAAAATCAACTCAAAGTGGATCAAAGATCTAAACCTAAGACCTCAATCTATAAAATTACTGCTGGAAAACACTGGGGAAACTGAGAGACATTGAGGTAGGCAAAGACTTCTTAAGTAAGAGTCCCAAAGCACAGTCAGTAATCCCAAAAATAGACAAGTGGGGTTACATCTGATTAAGAAGTTTCTGCACTGCTAAGGACACACTAATCAGTGTGAACTGACAGCCCTCAGAGTGCGAAAATATTTTTGTAAACTATGCATCAGATAAGGGTCTGATAACCAGAATACACAGGTAACTCATGCAGCTGTTCCGAAAAAAAGATGATCAACCCTATTAAATGATGGGAGAATAAGTTGAAAAATCCACTCTCTAAGGAAGACATATGAATAGCCAAAAGGCATATGAAAAAGCACTCAGCATCTCTCATTATAAGGAAGATGCAGATCAAAACCACAATGAGATATCACCTAACCTCAGTCAGAATGACTAAGATTTAAAAAAAAAAAAATGATAAGTGCTGGCAGGAGTGTGATGAAAGGGGAACTCTCCTCCACTGCTATGTATGTAAATGAAATGAAAATTGGTCCAGCCACTATGGAGAACAATATGGAGATTCCTCAAAGATCTACAGATAGAACTACCATATGATCCAGCAATCACACTCCTTGGTATCTACCCAAAGGACAGAAAAATTCTTATTCAGAAAAGTGCTTGCACATTAATGTTTATTGCAGCAGTATTCACAATTGCTAAGACATGGAACCAACCCAAATGTCCACAAATAGATGAATGGATTGAAGAAGTGTGTCACATATACTCTATGGAATACTACTCAGTCATAAAAAACAACAAGACCCTGGCTTTTGACAGAAAGTGGATGAATTTTCAAGATTTACTGCTGAGAAAAGCAAGCCAGGCTATGACAGAAAGACATTGTATGTCTCCACTTAATACATGTCAAGTGTCCGCACTCTATACCTGAAACTGAATGACTAGAAGATATAGAAACATAGGAAATGGTTTTAAATACCAAATACAGTGCAGTGTGGGAAGAAGGTGGGTGAGGGAGGAGTGTCTGAGGAAGGACATTAAGGAGAAAAAAATAGAGAGGGAAGGCATTTATGGGACAAAGAAATGAGTTATTTGTTGAAGTTAATATGTATAGTATTCTGAACTAGATTGGTGACAAATGTATACATGTTGGAATATTCACATTGCAAGTTAAGTGACATATGTGATTGAATGTTTGAAGAAAATTGAAATAAAAAATTTGAAAAATCTTAATTTTGACTTAAAATTGATGAACCTATTTTCTCCTTATAAATCTCAAACATCCATGCTTTTTTTTTTTTTAATTGCCAGAGGGTGTGTGTCTGCTCATCAGAGAGAGACAAAGAGAGAGGGAGAAAGCATCCTCCAGTAGGACATGGTTATGCCACAGTCCCTTCTCTGTTTCTCCATCCTGTCAGAATTTTTGGCATGCATGTACACAGACTTTGTGTGTTTTTCAAGCTGCCAGGAGCCCATGGTTGACTCACTCAACCACTAGGCTACAGGACCAACTCAGCTTACTTTTCAATGAGAACTTGTCCTAAGTAGTCCTAGTTTTTCATTTTTTTCTTTTTAAATACACATTCTCCCAATTAAATCTACCATGGTCTTTTTTGCATATGACATCTATGTGTCTACAGACCAGGTCATGTTCTGGCCACTGTCCAAAATAAATCACAATGACAAAAGTAAACTCTGAAATATGAAAAAGTACTTAGAAGAACTGAATAAATATAAATTTCATGTTTGATATCCTGTTTGCCTTGATTTTGGAAATAATACAAATGATATGCAAATTCTAGATAAGAGAGTTCTTATTTTTAAAATTTTGATTTTTTGATTAAAATCATAACAACTTTGCCATTCTCACTCTCTAAAATGCTACGTTTAGACCTTTCAAATGCAATTAGTGTACATATGCTTTTCTGAATCACTTTCTGAAGAGAGAAGGCAAACATGATCCCTACTGTAGAATATTAAGACTATTGTGTGAATAGATGCAAAAATAATATGAATTAGTCAGTATAATTGTCCCAGGAATGGGTTAAGTGTCTTTCTAAACCAATAACTAAGAGGTTCCTGATTTTACATAAACTGCCTTGGGGTTACCCTAATTTTTCAAAATGTCTAGGTTAATTTACAAACCAGAGTGTACACTTAACATAGAATGATTGTTCATATGTAATTTAGAAGGACAACAAAAGTGCATGTCCACTTTCTCAAGTGTCCATTTTCTCTCTCATTGTTCCAACAAAGTCTGAACTCTAGACATTATAAAACATATTAGCCAGAACCCCGCTGACTTTCAGTAAACAGAATTGAGTGTGAAGAATATTTATGACCTTGTGAACTACTTGGATAAATCCACCTTAAAAGATAGTTTCACTCAGCTTATACAGCAATCATACACCAGCTACAGTAGCGCGCGCACACACGCACACACTTGGACCAAGTCAAAAGGAGAGACAAGCTTGTAATTCACTAAAGAAAGAGATGTATAAAGGAAGGTGACTAAATTGAGACTACGTACAACTGTTTATTTGTCATAAAACCATTCATGAGCTAAGATATAAGCATAAGCATTAAGTGAATGACAGTTGTTTTATTGTGTTTTCAACGTTTTTAGTTGTATCTTAAAAAATACCAGATGCTGTCCACATGATGCCAAACATATGGCTTTTGGCCATGCTCTTGTGATCTGTAGTAGATTGCTAAAATGTACAGGGCAGGGAGAAAAAGCGATTTACAGATAGCCCTGGCCTGAGTGCCTCACAGCTGGATCTAATTTCGCTCAACCGATGGTCTCTTCCCTCCAGCACCTTCTATTTTATCAAATGCCACATATTGTTTTTTGAAGTGGTTCTTGTTGTCATAGTAAATACCACAGATGGATAACACACAGGACATTTGGTTGGTTGTTTTCTGACTAAGGTCAGGACCTACTGTTGTTCATGTTTAGGTGGAGGACATATTTCATGGACTGCCCAAGAAAACTAATGAGTTTCAGCTGTCTGAGAGGTTATGCATAAGACACTACTTACTTGGTTGATGTACTTGGGGCCATTATAGGATTTGGCTTTTTAGGCATTAATATGGTGTCTAAGTATTTCTTGTCTTTGTATCAATTACTAAGCTGATTTATTACCTAGGAATAAGATGAAAAGGGTAAGAAGGAGGATAATAGATGCTAATAATTACACAACTGCATTGTGGTTGTCTATTTAGTTTTATGCCTTTCCTACTAGATTATAAGCTTCTTGAGGGTAGAAAATGTCTTGTTCAATATCAGGTAGCCTGCACATAGCCCATGGTCTGGTACATAATGGACTCTTAAATGTTGAATGAATAGATTAAAAAGCAAACATTCACAGTTTTCATAAATGTGATAATTATGAAGGAAGAGGATTAGTGGGCAATGAAGTTGGCAGATCTCATTCTCTTTCCTAATTTTTCTCCAAACCCTATTTTCTTTCTTTTTTTATTCTCTCTCTCTCTCTTTCTTTCCTCTTTTCTTTTTTCTTTTCTTTTCTTTTCTTTTCTTTTCTTTTCTTTTCTTTTCTTTTCTTTTCTTCTCTTTTCTTCTCTTTTCTTCTCTTTTCTTCTCTTTTCTTCTCTTTTCTTTTTCCTTCCTTTCCTTCCTTTCCTTCCTTTCCTTCCTTTCCTTCCTTCCCTTCCCTTCCCTTCCCTTCCCTTCCCTTCCCTTCCCTTCCCCTCCCTCCCTCCCTCCCTCCCTCCCTCCCTTCCTTCCTTCCTTCCTTCCTTCCTTCCTTCCTTCCTTCTTACCTCTCCTCTCCTCTCCTCTCCTCTCCTCTCCTCTCCCTCCCCTCCCTCCCTCCCTCCCTCCCTCCCTCCTTCCTTTCTTTCTTTCTTTCTTTCTTTCTTTCTTTCTTTCTTTTCTTTCTTTTTCTTTTCTTTTCTTTTCTTTTCTTTTCTTTCTTTTTTCTTTCTTTCTCTTTTCTTCCTTCTTCTCTCCCTCCCTCCTTTTCTTTTTCTTTCTTTCTTTCTTTCTTTCTTTCTTTCTTTCTTTCTTTCTTTCTTTTTCCTTCCTTTCTTCTCTCTCTTGCTCTCTCTCTTTTTTTCAAGGTTTTTGCCATAGAGCATATGTGCTTGCTAGAGACAAAGAGAGGAAAATTGAAAAATCACTATTAGGGGCAATGGCCACCCCACAATCCCTTCTCTTCCATTCTTCTCTTGGGCATTCATGCTCACATGCTAGGTATGATTTTCAAGCCACTGAGTCTGAGACTTGCATCACAATTGCCCATGTGGGAATCCAAGCCTTAACCACCATGCCACCTTGCCTCCCGATCCTGGTTTTAAAAGATTAGTCTTTATTGTTCTTTGAAACAGTATGTCTAACTGTAGCATAATATCTTTGTGTGCATTTGCCATATTTTATCTATCATTTCTTTCTGATGGGAACCAAAAGTGCCTCCAACTCCCTTCCAGCACGAGGTAATTTCCAGCCATCTCTACTTTTCAAGAAATTGAAATGTGGATACCAACTAAGGAACAGTTGCTATCCACTGTTGCACATGGAGCTGGTCAAGTCTTTGAATTTTACCGAAGCCATATCTTTTCTTTTTTTTTTTTTTTCCACCTAATGAAAAACTTTTTCATGAGATTTACCTCCATTGGCTTCATTTGGGAAACCAGGCACAAGTTTCCTTAAACACTTCTAGGATTTTGTTGTCTTCAATGGCCCAGTCTACTTATGTCTCTAGAGAGAGGGATACTTTTCTTTTTCCTCTCTGAAACTCAAGTCTCATCCAATCTAGGCAAAGCAGTTTACATTGTCAGGGCAAGCAACCTATCTCTCACTGTTTATCCCTCCCTCTCTCTCTCTCTCTCTCTCTATTTCTATGATTCATATTTATTGCTCTTTGAAACTATCTTTACATATGTAAGCTTATATCCAGTTATATTCATGGCTTAATCATAATGTCCAGCACTAGTAAATCAAAATGCTTGGCATCCAAGACCTTTATCTAAAATAGGTTTAAGAACTATCTTTGGAACACAAAACGATACATTTTTCTCTTTTTTTTATTTGTGGATTTTTCCTTTTTCTGTTTTTGGTACCTTCTTTAAAACGGGAGTGGGGAAAAACAAAAAAACAAAAAAAAAACAGGAGTGGGAAACAATTTTTTTTTTTGAGAGGTTTTTGCTATCGGGTACATATGCTCGCCAGAAAGAGAGAAACAGAGAGACAGAAAGTGAGAAATCACCCCCCGGGGGGATGGCCACACTGCAATCACTTCTCCTCCATTCTCCTCTCAGGCTCTTAGGCATGCACGCACACACACACACACACACACACACACACACGGCATGATTTTAAGCCACTGGGTCCAGGACTCGAACTGCTGTCGACTACATGGGAATCCAGTGACATAGCCATTACACCAACTGCTGGTCTCATGGGAAACACATTTTTAAGAAAAGAAAAAGAAAATAAATGAGAGAGAAAAAATATGGGGTAGGGAACCAGGAGTTTTATGAAATATAGGTAAGAGATCTAAATTTTATTACCACCACACATACATTATGTAATTTAATCTACATAAATAACTATCATATATTTGCAAGGTAAAACTCAGAAAACTTAAATAATATACCCAATGACTCATAGTAAAAGAATAAAAGAGGAATTTAAAATTAAGGTTTGTTCTATCCCAAATTTTCTAATTCATTTCACCCTGGCTTATAAGTCAAATGTTAGTTGGCCCTCCTCATCTGCAAATTTTGTATCCATGATATAAAGGACCAACTCTAATTAAATTAGAAACTTCTCAGATGTTATCTCTTCAAATATTTCTCTTGCTGTTCTTTCTCTTCTTCTAGGATTCAGATTACACATATATTATTATACTATTTGTTATGCCACAACCTTGGATGTTTTTTGTTGTTTTCTCACTCTTGTTTTTCTTCATGTTTCACTTTGGGGAGTTACTATTGACCACTTTGTAAGTTTGTTGGTTCTTCAGCAATGTCAAGTTTACCATTCTGCCTGTTGAAGGCATTTTTCATCTCCTTTGCCATATATCTTATTTCCACTATTTTATTTGATTATTTTGATACTTTTCATTTCTCTGGTGAAAATCATCTGATAGTACATATTGTCCAACTTTTCCTCTAATGCCTTTAGCATATTATTTGTAGTTATTTCAAAATTCCTGTCTTATAGTTCTAGATATCTGTGTCACATCTGAGTCTGGTTTTGTAGATGGCTTTGTCTCTTTACATCATATTGTTTTTCTTTTACTATTTTTCTGTCTAACAGTTTTTGTCTGAGAATCATACATTTTGTGTAGAAGAAACTGAAGTAAATTTATCTGTGCTTGAAAGCACAGGTTGAGGAAAGGGTTGATTCAATCTAATGACCACCTTTTTGCTGTGTCCTAACATGGCCTTTACACTGTTCATGTACATGCCTAATATCTCTTCTTCTTATTGTAAGGATACCAATCCTATTGGGTTAAGCCTAACTCTTATTATGATCTCATTTATTCTTAATTACCTCTTTAATGGCCCTAATTTCAAATATAGTCACATGGACAGACAGGACTTTAATATATGAATTTTGGGAAATGCAATTTCATACATAAAAACTCACAAAAGATATGTGAAATCTTTACCTCCCTTCATCAATTAGTTATAATTACTTCTCTCATCCTAAAACTATTTACTTTGTCTTCACTCTAACAGAGAAAGCAAGGACTATTGGATAGAGTTCTTCAACTTTCCCTTTTTTCTCTTCACTTGAAAACTTACTTTCAACTTCCTTCACACATTCACCATTTAATCCCATTTAAAGTTAGGCAGGTAACAATGATATAGCAGTTGAAAATGTCAGAATTAAAACACATGTGTAGAATGAACAGGGTCTTCTGAATTTGTAAAGCTAGAACAATGTCAAACATCCACAACTAATTGTTTTCCCAAGATTTTTGGAGAATTCTTTTCAGTAGAGAGAAGGAACTTTTTAGTCCTTCTCTGATGATGGGAGTGTTTTGTCACCATTTTCAAGATAATAACAATGTATAATTTTTTTCCTTCAGAGAAATTCCATAAATATTAAAATAAAATTTAACCAGTTATAGGGTTGCCCATCAGTGTTTGAATGACATCATAATGACATCTAGTGGCTGTAGAAATTTCTTTCATCTCCTGGAAGTACATTTTAAGTGCACAAAAATCTTTCTAAGCTGAAAATGAGAAAGGAGAATGAACCATTGTAAGTTCAATCATTATCTTCCCAATGTGTTGTTTTTGAAACTGATTCTATTCCTGTTTCTCTTGCATTTGTTCTATTCTAAATAAAAGGAGAAGGAATGAAGAAAAATTTTAACATTTGGTAAAAAGTGACATATTGAAAAGTGACATATTAATGTCCAGTGTGACCCTTTAGGGACTCTCAATTGAGTATGCAGAAATTAGAAGTTTTATACAGAAGTGCTGATAAAGACCCAGTCATGTGGTTAGTAAGTAAAAACTAAGATCTTCATGCATATTATCTAGGCAATTTATTTTTTCCCTTTTTAGTTTTTGGCTACAAGGCATCTGTGCTCCCCAAAGAAAGACAGAGAGAGACAGTGAGAAGGAAAGTAAAAATCATGCCCCTGGTGGGATGGCTATGTCACAATCCCTTCTTCTCCATTCTCATATTGGATTTTTGGGCATGCATAAAGATGTATGTACCTGGAGTAATTTTCAAGCCCCCAAGTCCAAGATTCGAATTGCAGTTGACCATGTGGGAATCCAGTGCCTTAACCACCATGCAACCTGCTCACCCTTGATCCAGGTCAATGTTACTTTTTGGGTCTTTGATTTATATAGAAAATAAGTAACAGGAGAATATCTGCAATAATGTCATATGGTGTCAGTGGTGAGTGGTGATGGTGATGTGTAACATGGGATATTTTCTTCTGGGAATATGGCATTTTTTCAAATAAGGAAACATGGGGAATAGTCATAGAACATTGCTGTTGGTAAATGGCCAAATGTATCTTGGGCAGTTTTTATCACTCTGAAGAAATATGTATTTTCAATTGTTAACCTTACATAACCAATGCATTTAGATTCTATAAAAGAAAATTATACTAAGGTTTTTGTTTAACTTTTGAAAGAAATTACACATTAAGAAAATTCCTTTGGATTCTTTGTCTTTTTACTTTTACAATGTGGTGAATGGCATATAGATGTTAGATTCTAACTTACCAACATCTATTGTATCTAAAACTTTGACTAAAAGGGTATGAAAAATATTCTGCAATCTTTGATGTTCTTTTGGAACAAATAACATGTCATTTTGTGAGGTCCTTATCCTGAAGACCACACACAGATATAAGTGAATTTAGTTTATAATTTTAGAGGGGCAAAGGGCTGAGTCAACTTACTGTATTTAAACATATGGTTTAGGCCACTAAGACATTTTATTCAGCTACTGTAATATATTAGATTGCTTTTAATTTTTTCCACTGGAACTTGGGGATTTAGACCTTGATAGAAAAAGCAATTGGATCCTTTCTCACAATTCTAAACATATCTGAAGGATTGACTAAGACATGTGAGCACATACTCGTGTGGATATAAAATAGTTCGTGGGTAGGGGAATTATCACTACACAGGTAACCTCAGTTCTTGGTTCTTCCTTTTGTAGTAATTGTTCAGCTTGAGCTAGGAGATAGATGATTGCCATTCAGGGATATGATGAATCCAGATCCACACCGTTTGAGGTATTGTGTTCATGAACCAAATTTTAGAGGTGGTCATATTCCCATTTCTTGTTGTTGTTGGGTGATAATTTATTGGATCATCTGGATGGTGGCTATGCAACAGTATCTAAGACTCTGAATGTAATTACGTGTTTGAGCTCTGCATCACAAGCAAAGTCTGAGAGAAGAATCATTATCAGAGTTTACAGACTCTTCTAAGTTAGAATTCAGAAACTCTTAATTATACCAGAAGAATAGATCCCATCCCAATTCCTAATGCCTTCAGTAGGTGATTTACAGATGTGGGCAAATTATCTAATTTCATATTTTATTTCCTAGATCTGTTTAGTAACAATGAGATCTCAGAGAGGTTTGTAGGGTTCATAGAGGTTTTTCTAACCTATGTTAAACAATGTATGTTCTCCCTTGAGAGGCTAATATATCTAATATGGCTGTATTTCACACTATTAGTTTTTTGATTTCATGAACATATTGGACAAGGATTGCTACAACTTATAAATATTATCTAGATTTTCTGCTATTATCATAGCATATAGGATTGTTATTATTCTTGGAGCTTCTCACAGAGGGTAGAAAAGAGAAGCTTGGGGTGATAAGAATATCACAAATTCTCCTTCTAGGACTAAAAGTTTGGACTACAGCAGAGGCCAGACTTTTTCATTCTATGGTTAAATTGCTTAAGAGGGTCTCTTTCTTTCCCTCTCTTCCCCCACCATCACAAAATCACCATCTTATTTAAGGGCAATGGCAATAGGTTTTTGAGCTAAGCATTACTGTAATAAAGGGCATCATCTCTTTTTAGCCAAAATTCCCTTGTGAGTTGTCAAATAGTAGTGCAATGTTTTTTGTTTGTTTGTTTGTGTTTTCTTTTTTTCCGAGTCAATAAAAGTGTTATTGCCTCCAGATGAGCCTTTATTTTATCAGATGGACATAAAACAAGAGAGTATGGTTTTGATTATTAGTAGTGTTTCTTATTCGTATGGTGCATAAATGTGAAATGGCCCTCAAATATGCATAATCTGTTCTCTGGTGTTATTCCCATGAATGTTTGGTTATCAAAGCTCTCTCAAAAACATCTTCAAGTTTGTTTTTGGTGGAGACATAATCTCTATCAAAAGATAGCATGAAATCGAATTTTAGTGGACCAGCAAATGTTATGATAGTTATGTCGCTGAACTTGCATGTAGTTGACTATGATTCGAGTCCTAAACCCAAAGCATAAAACTCACATCGGGTTCATGTGCGTGTGTGTCCAAGATCCTGAGAGGAAAATGGAGAAGAAGGGATTGCAATGTAGGTATTCCCCTGGCAGTAGGGTAATATCTCACTTCCTGTCTCTCTGTCTTTCTATCTCTCTGGCGAGCACACATGCCCAATAGCAAAAATCTCTAAAAAAAAAAAAAAAAAAAAAAAAGAAGAAGAAATTGAACTTTAGGGTTTTTAAACTTTGTTTTAGTTTGTAGCTAGTTGCGATAATATTCCTTTAAAAATTCACTTAATACACAGATCATCCCTGAAGTGCAGTGGTTGGGCACCTGTCCACTCGATCCCAAATGGCCAACTGTAGTTTGAATCCCATCCAAGTGGCTTGAGGAACACACCAGGCATGTGTGCATATGTGTCTAAAATCCTGATGGGAGAGTTCACTTAGGACAAATATCAAGGAAATTACCTCATATATTACAAGGAACTGGTACTAAGGAGTACCACTTGGTTTCTTTTAATGCCAGTTACTTATAATATATAACCAGGCTGGCCCCATACCTTAGTGGTTGAGGGAGCTGGATCTCTAATGGCAAGCAGCCCTGGAAACGTGAAAAAACATGCCTGCTGCATGTGGGTACATGTCCCAAATCCTAACAGAATAGAGGAGAAGGAATTTATAATGTGACCATTGCACGGTGGTGGTGGTGGGGTGCTTTCTGCATCTTTCTCTGTCTTTCTGTCCCTCTCTGGTGAGTATATATACTTCATGGCAATTTTTAAAAAGTAACAATACATGACTAAATTTGCACCCTTAGTCATTTCTTGGTATATGTCCAATGCCTGCCTATAACTTTCTAAGGATTTGGATAAAACATGTAATTTAACAAAGAAATGACTAAGGATGTAAAAATCAATATTAAAGACAAGGACTATGTATACATGTCAATATATCTGATATAATAGATATTGGAGTTAAATGTTATCTCTGTTAACAATTTAGAGCCTTAAATTAGCAAAGAGAAAGGGAAAAACACCAAATTAGAAAAATGGAGGTTGTGGAGGGAGAAAGCAAATTATAATGTGATAATCTGTGGTTGTGGTCAGATGAATCTTCGTCTATGGGTCATAAGTGGCAGCTGTTCTTTCTTGCAATTGTATACTTGGTCCCAGGCTTTTGGTGGATGCAAATATCTCCTAAAAATGATTTGTTTATCAAATCATTTAAAATCCTCACTTTTAAATCTCCCAACTGGAGACAGCTTTATGTTTCAGAGGGATAAATATAATATAATTCTCTTTTTTTTTAAGTTGAAAGATGTGAATCAATAATCAAGACATAATTGTCTCAGAATAGTTGTCTTGCTCCATGGAACATAATAAAGAGCCAGAAGTAGCTTGTGCATAAATAGTCAATTGATTTTTCACAATGATGCCAAGATAATTCAATAGGGAATTTAACAAATCATTCAGAAACAATTTGATATGCATCTGGATAAAAATGAATCCCTACTCTTACCTCAAAAAAGATGCAAAATTTTATTGGAAATGGGCAAAAGGCTTACAACTAAAGGTACAAAATGTACCATTCCAAGAGACCTGAGGCATATGATTTTTTTCTTTTTCTGATCTTTGCAGTCCTGCTAGGATTATGTTAGTGACAAATGAGGCATGCACTGTGAAGCCTGTTAAGATTTTCCTCAGCAGTATTGATTGAACAGTATTTCCTTGTTACAGTGTGTAATTTATGTAGAAACTTTGGAAGGTTTTGTGTAGGTTCTCTGGCATTATCATGCAGCTGTCTGTAATTCTCACAAACCTTGTAACTTGATTTGGTTTAGTGTATGTTTTCTGATTATGGTGTCAGTCATGAGCATTCTGTACTATCCTTGTTACGTACTTCCAGCGATTTGGTCTGTTGAGATATCATGGGAGTATTTTAGTGAGGGTTCCTGTCTGGCATAATCATCAGCTCAGGCATTGGACTCTCCTTCTGAGGGTTTATGTGCCATTGGTGAGAACTGTCTCATTGCTTGTATCTCATTGGTTAGAACTATGTTACATGATCCCTCCTTCGAGTGCATTATTAATGTTTTTTACTTTCTATAGTAAAGATAAGCAAAAGTAAGGGGTTAAATGATACAATAGTTGAATCAACCTAGTATCCATCATACAATCTTACTAACCATAGACAAGTTTCTGTTATGAAAGGGACAATTTGTTCTAAAACAATTATTATATTAGGGAACAATATGAGCATATGTAAATCTTATGTTAGCTAATGTATATGGACACTGGAAACATCTGAATTACCTTAATTTACAGTGCATGTTATGAGCCAAAACCCTCTATATTTAGTGTTATAACTTCCGGTCTAATTTCAGATAAACGTCCTTCCACTACTTTACAATAACTTGCAAACTGTAACCCTACATATACCCCCAAGAAAATATCAGTTTTTTCTTCAAAGTAAAGTGCCGTATTTATTATATCATGTATTTTATTTAACTAATAAACAAATGCTACCATTTTATTAGGCTTCTATTTTTTTTAATGTGCAACTAACAAAGTATTTGAGTGTTATGTTAGTAGAACCATTTTCACCATAAGTCTATTTTTTGTTCTATAGTTTTGTGTAGTGAAGATCTTAATGAATACATATGTGCTTCACAGCAAAGCTGACTACACATGATTTCTCAACTTTGTTCAATTTTACAAGCTTATTTTTGGTGCAACTTTCTGTTTTTTATTATTCAAAATAAAAAATAAAACTATTCTTTTTAACTTATCTTTCTCAATTATTTTAAGGAAAGGAAATGCATAGACCTTTAAAAAAAATCAAAACTATAATAGTGTGGTTTCACTTTTGCTCTAATAAAGTTACCAAATACTCCTAAGAGAAAACCTGACTTTTTGAGAACCAAAGATTTTTTGGGAAAATCATATTTTCCCCAAACCATTTTTTATTTTTTATGAGGCACTGATTATTAGAGTTAGGTTTACTTTCCTATAGGGGCTAGCAGGTTTCGTAATGGTTAAGGCACTGGAATCCCACTTGACCAACCACAGTTTGAGTCCTGAAACCAGCAGCTTGAAACTCAAGTCAGACACGTGTGTGTGTGTGTGTGTGTGTGTGTGTGTGTGTAGTGTGTGCGTGCATGAAATTCTGAGAGGAGAATGGAGAAGAAGGGATTGTAGCAAAGCCATCCCCACAGGGGAGTGATTTCTCACTTTCTGTCTCTCTGGCGAGTGGGCACACCCTATAGCAAAAAATCTCTCTAAAAAAAATGTATTTTCCTATATACCCATATATGGTACCTAGGTTTTTGTTGTTGTTTTTTAACTTTACGAAGGTTCTTCACAAAGTTTGTGAAAAATGCATATTATGAAAAACTATGTAATTTTTTGCATCACAATAAACCACACACTAATTACATTTTGTGCAACCTATTTTTTTGTATTAAAGAAAGATTTTGCTATAGAGCATGTTTATTTGCTAGAGAGAGAGAGACAGAAAACAAGAAATCACCCTCCGGGGGGATGGTCATGCCACAATCCCTTCTCCATTCTCCTCTCGGTATTTTGGACATGCATGAACAGGTGCCTTGCATGAGTTTCAAGCCACCAGATCCGGGACTCAAACTGCAGTGGGCGATGTGGGAGTCCAGTGATGTAACCATTACTCCATCTCCTGGTCCCTCCACAACCTTTTCAAAGTCCCCCCTCTATTTATTTATTTATTTGTTTTTTATGAGAGAAAGAGAGACAGAGAGAGAATGACAGATAAGTATCCTCAATAGAGTCTCACATCACAACCCCCTCTAGTGTTTTAGTCAGCCAGGATCACAGGCACATGTGTATGTGCCCTGCATGTACAAGCCAACCTGAGACTGGACTTTCGTCTTCTAGATGGCTTCTAGCATGGCAGAATGTTGCCCTATTGATGAGCCTCCATGGTTTGGTACATTAAAATATCTTGAGATTTATTTCTTAGGTGCTAAACCCAATGGGAGATACCATATTTTCTCTATAATCAATAAGCTACAGGGCTTGTTAAATGCAGATAACAGATGCAGAGCAGTTTTACTATTCATGAAAATACAATAAAAGTAATGTCATGTTATTGGATACATTTTCATAATTTAGTGGAACTTGAATCTGTATTTTTGTGTATAGACCTAGCAACTTCAAAGAGTTAGTATGGTCCCTTTTATCCCTAACCAAGTAGTAACTGGAGGGCAATTTTGGAAGGAAGAGAGCTCCTAGAAATTTATTCAGTTCTGCATATGGAATAGACAGAGTGTCTGTGTGGACCCATGCATTCACATGGGAGTTCTTGGCCTTGTTAGGTGGAGTGATTGGAAAAATGGGGGGAAATAATAATGTCACACTGTAATAAGTAGTTATTTTCCAGGAAAAGAAGGACCTAAATGATATTTATTTATTTATTTATATATCTTTTTAGAGAGATTTTTGCTATTGCCAAAGACACAGAGAGAGGCAAAGAGATAGAAAGCGAAAAATTACCACCGAGGGCAGATGGCCTTACCGCAATCCCTTCTCTTCCATTTTTCTCTTGGATGGTAAGCACACATGTACATGTGCCGGGCACCAGGTTTGAGACTCAGAAAGTGGTAGGCTACATTGGAGTCCAGTGGGGAGTCCAACACAACCATTATGCCATTTTCTGGTCCCCTAAATGACTTTTCTTCTTCCAAATGTTTGCTTTCAGTGGCAGAAGGAAAATTGTGCTTGCTACAAAACATACCTTGCTCTTGTCTGAGTAGGAACCAACAGTTGCACCTTGGATCTTTTTAAAGTTGTATAAATATTTTTTCTTGCTGTAAATCACTGCATACTCATTTTAGAAATTTTATAATATTATGATGAGCATAAAAAGGAAACAAAAATTTAATTATACTTAGCACCTAGAGATAACTTCTGCTGCTATTGTATTTTTGTATGTATTCTCATATTCTCTATTTCCCTTTATATATTATTTTTTTCCAGTTAACGTAAAGGGCATACATAATCCATCTCATTAACTATTATTATTGAATCTGTTTAGTAAGTACATAATGTTTTATTAAGCTTATATAATGATTTATTTCACCTGTTTCTTTTTATTGTACATTTGATTTCTCTCTCTCTCTCCCTCCCTCTCTCTCTTTTTTTAACTAGTAAACAGTGTCTTGCTTAATCTTGCTATAATATCTTCTTATAGACTAATTATTGTTGTTTAGGATATGTCCCAAGAAATATACAAAAATGTTCATCCCCCCATACTTTTGCCAAACCAGACTATTATTTCTTTTTATTCTTTAATTTAATAAGTGGAAAACAAGTATTTTAATTTGAATTTCTTTGCCATCCAGTTAGGTTGAATTTAAAATTGTGTTTATTACTTAGATACACATTTCTTCATTTGCAGGTTTATTGTGTGTCAAGACAATGTCTTGAGTACGTAAGACAAAAAAATCCTGAAAAATTTCTCCATTACTCTTCTCTTAAACCTGTTTGCTCTCTTGCAAAGAGAACAAAAAAAAATTTTTTGATACATTTTCTTCAAGCTTTTATGCCTTTGTCTATGCTTTGGGGAAAGACTTGTCCTCAAACTCCAAGGTCAGCTCAAGTGTCTGTTCTCCCATAATATTTTGTGGCCACGATTAGCTCATTTATCATGGAATGCCTGTCTCTAGGGTTAGTGACCTTGAGTCTGTATTTGGAATAGATTTTGAGCTGTCCCCTGCAGAGGTCGTATCTTATTATTTCTCTGTGTGTACCCATCAACTCTTGATTTATTAGCATAGTGTCTTAAACATTTCAGGTATGCAGTATGTATTAATTTTGATAAAGGGAAATATAAGTAAAACTCAATTTGGCATTTTATAACTCTCTTCAGTGAGATGACTCAGTGCTCAAATTAGGAAAGGATGATTTGCCTAGAGTATATTTTAACTTTAATTTAGTATTGTAGACTTCTTACATATGACCCATCAAATAAAATATAAAAACATATACATGTCTATGTAATTTCCATTGTGCATTTGTAAATTACACTGTTAATTTTTTTTTGTCTTTGCTAGATACTGAACACATGGAGCAGGCAGAGCATTATTTTGCACATGGGTCTGAAGGAGATTTCCGTACTGTGAATCCTGGTGAGCCTGTGGTGCTCAGTACTTTGGGAAAGGTTTGAACTGTCTTTAGAATAGTTTGTCCTAGGAGAGCCCAGATGTTGAATTCTATATCACTGACTCTTCAGTTCACCTAGTAAAGGTTTTATAAAATAAGAAAGACCATATTTTTACTTGATCTTCCTCAGCACTGTTGTATATATGAGCACACAGACATGGTGAAGCTAACTGAAATCATTACCTCAGGGAAAGGAGCATTTTTTTTATATTTTATCACAAATATCCTTAAGAAAATCAAGGAAGTCGTTAAATAGTATAGTATTTGGATTTTATGAGATAAACACCTGTTGATTTAAAAGCAGATAATCTTCTAATGTATTAGATGATTAGAAGGAGGATCTTCCTCTGGGACCTGAGTTTGGCACATTGAATACTGACTTTCTCGTTTACCTCCCAAGTGTTCTGACCTTAGCATTTTTTCTTTCTCTTTTTGAATCTGCTAAAGTTGGATTGCATTTTGAAAGGATGTACAATTAAACCACTGAAATAAAACAGAGCAGTGACAGATTTCCTCATCCTTCAAGGATTTTTCTTGGCTAAACAAAGCGTATGAGATTTTGGGTTGTTTCTCCAAACACACACTGGGCCTGGTTATATTGGTGAAAACACTTGAAATGCCTCTCCTTGGTTAAGAGTGTTAACACTTTAAAATAAAGTAAAGTGTCATGTGAGTAGCCCAGATTTCAGAAGGGTATTCTAGACTCTCTGCTATAAACATACTTGTTCTCTCACCTGGAATTTCCCCTACTTCTGCTCATCAGATCCTATGATGTTTATCCGTGTCAATGATGTAGGAAAATTATCAGCACATAGGTTGTAGGTGAAACTTTTTTTGGGATGAGCTGTTCCAGAGAAAATGTACAAAGAAACACTTGAAGATGAAGGATGGACTTTTGAAATACATGACCACTAAAGGGGAGAAGAGAAAGAGAAATAAAAAGTTGAAGATGAAGTGGCAATAAGGTTAGAACAAAAACCAGTTTTATGGAAACCAAGGGAAGATTTTTAATAAGGAGGGAGTAACCAATAATGCCAAGAGTTCGGCTGGCTCTGTGACCAGTGGAAAACAATGAAAAGATATTGAATGATGAAGTGGGGAGATTAATGTCTCTGTATTGACTGACATGCATGGCATTCCCTTTTGAAAAAGCACTGTAAAGTTGTATGCAATTCAATATAAACAAGATTATGATGATAATAAAAAATAAATAAATAAAAATTTTAAAAAAGAGAAGCTGGATCTCATATGGCAATGCCTGTTGAAATCCCTGGAAACAGACTAGACATGTAAGCACCCAGGATCTGATGGAAGGGTATTGCAGTGTGGACAGATAGTGTGGATGGTGCTCATCTCTCTATTTCTGTTTCTGTCTCTTCCTAATGCATGTGCACCATGCTCTATCTAGAAGAAAGAAAAAAATTAATGACAATATTTTGTATTTTAGTCCATTTTTCTGATTTACTGATGCTTTAAATTGAAGTTGGTAAGTTTATAAAATTTTATGAAATTCAATCAAATTTGTTGCTCTGGTTGGAAATGCTAAAGAATCTTATATTTTCTGAATTCTTATAATCTGAGCAACTTTTATACTAGTTGATACATTTGATAAATTTGCAATCCTTGTTACTTCATCCCACAACAACCTAGAGGAAGGTGTTACAGAGATGGATGATTAGAAATGAACAATACTTCTTTGCTTCTCACTTCATCTGCTATTTTGAGACTTACTTGTGTTCGAAGTTTTTCTTAGTTACATCTGGAAATTGTGCTGGATAACATTCATGTGTTCTCTAACAAGTCATAATATATGCAGATAGCTCTGGCCTCTACAATACCATTGCTTTTAAGAAGTACTCCTACTGCAAGCATTGTTAGCTGTGCCCTGCATCTCACTGGCCATGGAACTGGGATGTAGCTAGCATCCCCTACCACGTAATGTTGCAAGGCCATTGGTGAGTATATCTGTCTGTTATGTTAGTACATTTTTTTTTTACCCAGTGGATATAGCATGAAATATAAACTTTTTTTAGAGAGATTTTTTTTTTTTTTTTTTTTTTTTTTTTTTGCTACAGAGCATGTGTGCCTGCCAGAGAGACAGAGAAGACACAGAGAGACAGAGAAGCAGAAAGTGAGAAATCACCCCACAGGGGGAATAGCCATGCTGCAATCCCTACCCCTCCATTCTCCTCCTGGAATTTTGGCCATGCACACAGAAGTGCCTAACGTGAATTCAAGCCTCTGGGTCTGGGACTCGAACTGCCGTTGGCCATGTGGGAGTCTAGCAATGTAACCATTATGCCATGTACTGTTCCCAATCTTACAAACTTTTTAGTGTGTGTGTGTGTGTGTGTATGAAACAGTTTTTTAGTTTTGTTTTCATTTCTAATTTGTAGACTCTATCTTCCTAAAACTTATACCTCAGACTGAGTCAGGATATTGATTAATAATAGACTCCTTATTTTAACTGATGGTCGCACTTAGTATCAACCCTTTTGACTCACCCAGAGCTAAGTCTATGATCCTAACTCTCATCCATTAGAATGAACTCCATCTAAGGAAGTCCTTTGCTTTTCACTCAGATAAACAACTGTCTGATTGCCTACAGTCTCCCTGACACAGATGTTTGACCTGTGCCTACCACCTAGCATTTGACTTGGGACTTTACACACTATGATATTCTCTCTCCTCCTTATATAGCCATTGTACTAAACATGGTTTATACTTTTTCATACATCTGTTCAGGAGGTATTTCTTCAGGTGAACTTTGTGTGAGTAAAACCCATTTTTAGGAAAATTTTGAGTAAGAGAGTGGTAAGAGAAATTTAGTTTTTTTTTTCCCCTAACTGTCCTGAATTTATGTAAATTTGCTTAGCTTCCTCAGTGAATGGGTCGACTCTGATTCTTTGCTTTGAGACTCATCTCTGTCTATGCCATTCTACAATATATGCCAGTTCATTTCATTTAGGAAAATAATTCTAGTTAGTAATAATTTTATTCTAAGAAGTATCATTTATACTATATATACTATATATATATATTATATATGTAATGTATATCATTCTATATCTTCTATACATCATTTCTACTGTATCTACTTCAGGTTCTTGAAAATATACTTTTCTATTGAACTCTCCCTGTCTTTTCCTCTTGTAACTGATCATTAGGTCCTATAAAATAATCTATTTGTAATGATCATTTAGAAAACCTGGGGCGGGAACCAGCAGTTAGCGTAATGGCTACGTTGCTGGACTCCCACGTAGTCGACCGCGGTTCGCGTCCCAGACCCGGTGGCTTAAAGCTCACGCTGGGTGCATGTGCATGAGTGCCCAAAATCCAGAGAGGAGAATGGAGGAGAAGGGATTGTGGTGTGACCATCCCCCCTGGGGGGTGATTTCTCGTTTTCTGTCTCTATGTCTCTCTCTGTCAGTCTGGCGAGCGCACGCGCCCTATAGCGAAAACCTCTCAAAAACAAAAAAAAAAAAAAAAAAAAAAAAAGAAAGAAAGAAAAGAAAACCTGGGGGTACCTTAGAGTCTGAGTAAACCCAGATTAGAAAACACTCTATCCATTTGGAAACCCAGTAGTTGCTTAGCAGAGCAGACTAATCATTAGCTGCTTACGTGATAAATTGAATGCTTCTCAAGTAAACTTGACTTTATAGAGCTGTTGTTAAAGCATGTCAGGAAGAGGCTGATATGTTTGTGTGTGTGTGTGTGTGTGTGTGTATCTATACACACATACATACAGAAATGGGTTATCCTCTCAACTTTCATATTACTTTTCAGGTACTGGAAACTGAAGAGTGGAGAATATGTTTAGAGAAGTAACATGAGAATTCCTTGAAACACAGGGGTATAAAGTGAGTGGGAAGTTGAATAAGTTAAGGGATTTAAAAACATATGCAAATTAATGTTTTATTTAGGTATTTTAAGAAAATTTAGTGTAAAACAGCCCTTAGCAAAATCTCTGATCAAGAAAAAAATACAAAACAGCAAACTTGAGTTTTGAGACTCAACCTTGTCTTTGCTATGGTGAAGCTGAACTTAAGGAAATTTGCATAGAGGAGAATGATGATGTTGTGATTCTATTATATAACTCTAATCTTCTGTTATTTTGGAAGAACACACATACACACACACACACACACACACACACACACATATATATATTATACAAGAAACATATTACATTCATATAGCTTTATCGGGAAGTAAGGGAATAAACCTTTGAAACTGACTAGTGAAGTGACCATTTTAAATGCAATGTTTTCTTTCTGAACCCTTTGGAAAAGAGTTAATAGATTTTCTTCTAAAATAGGCACGCACACTGGTAGAGGCAAAGCAAAGTGCTGGTATGCAATTTCAGAAATCTGTTGACTACATGTTCCCATGTGGGTTCCAAGAAATTCACATTTGGATATCCGTGCTACTCAGAGTTATGGTAATGCTATCCAACACTTCTTTGGAAGGGAGTGTGCTTGATACCAACATAAGGCTTGCCAAAATTCAGCAGGCCAAGTCATAGTTCTGAAATATGCGGGAACCAAGAGATCAACCGTTAAATGATGAGGGTTGTATTGCTTTCAGTTCTCTAAGGAAACAAATTCTACTTAATGTTAGAGAAGGTCATTTTTTCATATAACCAATAATTTTTTAAAAAACCTGAAATGTATCTTTTGTGGCATATAATAGTGCATGTAACATTTAATAATGAAAATGTACTATAACATTTCTTTTTTTGAATACTGACTAAAATGTTTCAGCTTTGCAGACTTAATTATACCTGGCTAGACATGTGCAATTATACTTACCTTTAGAAATAAAAACACACTAATGTCCATTATGTATATTAAACCAAGGTAAAAAAATACTTTATAGGTAATATATGTAAAACTATTCTGATCCAAGTGAATAGATTGACATTAAACTCATTATTGAATACAGAGATTCTCATTTTCCTTCAAAGCATGGCTATTAACTTGGCCCCCAAAAAAATTCTCTGTAAAATAAGGAATTATAATCCTTAGTCAAGCAAATAATGCCTGTTGCTGTTCCTGAGAATGAACTATAAAATCCAAATGCTGTAAGGGACAGTAAACATTAGTGGTCAAGTTTTGAATAGCTACATGAATTGCTATCTATTCTATTCTCAGTGGTTAAGATTACATGCCATGTCTTCCTTGTATGTTTTAATGCCTAACCCCATTATGAAAATTATATAATAATTAAAATTCTGGTCTCTCCTTTTAAGATTTGAAACTATTTCTGCTAATGTTTTAAAATTATTTTATCTTGTCATTGGTGTGTGACAGTTGGTTAACATTCTTCTCATAACAATCTTCTACTTAAAGAACATCCTTTACTTCATCTTAATCATTCTAACTTCTTTAACCATGTGTATTAGTAATTGCTTTTCCTCTTTTCCAGTGGTTCTTGGTCTTGGTTCTTGGTCTCTGGAAATTTTGTTTTTAATATCTTTCTTTAAAATTTGATAAAACTCTTAAAGTGTGAAATGGCAAGTACATTATTTCTTTTTAGCTTCACAAATCTGTATATTTATGCTTAAACTATGGTTGTTCTCTTTGTTCTATAAGATGTTTAACTTCTCAGACATTACAATTGAGATATCATTTGTTTTTTGCCCTTTCTGGTGCTCTACTAGACTTCTTTCACCTTATATCTGTTTATTTGAAAGGAGCAATTCTCGATGCTTTAGTTAAACTTTGTGACTTACCAATATTCCATATATGTTGTGGAAATTAGGTAATCAATTTAAAGCCTATATCCTGCTAAAATAAAAAGATGGGTTTGGCAACTTTATAAATCCTGCAATCCATATTACTTATGTATTGAGTTTCTGAGATAAAAAATTATTATTCAATTTCAATTTTTTTTTTTTTTTGGAGAGGTTTTCGCTATAGGGCGCGTGTGCTCTCCAGACAGAGAGAGAGAGAGAGACAGAAAGCGAGAAATCACACCCCAGGGGGGATGGCCACGCTGCAATCCCTTCTCCTCCATTCTCCCCTCGTGATCTTGGCACGCACACACATGCGCCCGGTGTGTTTTAAGCCACCGGGTCTGGGACGCGAACTGTGGTCGACTACGTGGGAGTCCAGAGACATAGCCATTACGCTAACTGCTAGTCCCTCAATTTCAAGCTTTAAAAAAACAGTAAATGAGAAGCTGAGTGTTATGTTTTATTAGATAGTCATTTGAAAATATTTGGACCACTCCTCTTCCCACAAGACCACACTGCTAGTATTTCACTTTATTTGTATAGATAAAGCTACTTAATCTTTAACTGCTTCATTTTCTGTGCTTGAAAAATGTACTAACAAATACTGTAGAAAATTTTGGGGAAAGAAATACTATATTTTTATTTCTGCAGTAAAAATAATGTATAGATTGGAGTTCAAGATCCTAAAATATGAAGGACAATACCAAGGATGACAAGACCAAAAAATATATTTTTTTTAGTGAGGAAATATTTTATTCAGGTATTCACAATTTGGAGAGGTAGAATAATTTCCTTTTATTCTATTTATTATTATTATTATTATTATTATTATTATTATTTGAAATGGTGTGCTTTATTTCAAAATGTTAATTTTGAAAACCATTTCATTGGAATAAAAATTGTGTGCATATACAAAATACCTAATTTTATTATACATGTTATTCATATAAAATGTCTGTAGCAACCTATTCTTTAAAAATAACAAATTATAAGACTTATAAATTCTATGTAGCCAATTAATTTTCACAGAATGCTTCCATTATTTTTTACCCTGGTTTTTATCTGTAGTCAATTTATAGTACAATTTAACCATGATTTAGCAAATGAAATTATATCCCAATCCATTAATTCTTTTCCCAATAATTGTATAATTATTTAATGTGATATATGACCTATAATAAACAGGTTCTCATTTTTTGAACAAATTATATTCATTCAATTAAAACTTCTTTCACCTCTAGCACTAGGCATAACACATCTTCACTTTTCATTACTAACATTCCCATTATTACTTTGTTAAGTTTAAACACTTAACAAAACAATAAATCAAATCTTTACCATACCGTGTGAAGATTTCCATGATTCTTAGTCTGCTATTACATTACTAACAGAAATAACTGACACTGAGTGGTTTATAAAGTAATAGGAGGTCTACTTATTTACAGTTCTGGTGGCTGGAAGGTCCAAAGTACAGGCCTAGCATCAGGGCAGCCTAAAGCATGGCTGATGGAAGCAACAGAAGATAGCAAACATGTGTAGGGAGAGATCAACCAGCAGTCATGGATTGAGGTTGAGCTAGGACATGCTGTGCCTGTTTTTTTTTTTTTTTTTTTTTTATGACATTTTGACATTTTAACATGTTCAATATTACCTCACTATTTTTTTTTAATTTTTATAATCATCATAATCTTCTTTATATTACATTGGATTACATATAACTTTACAGTGTATTACATTGCTTTTTCAAAAGGAAATGCCATGCATGTCAGTCAATACAGAGATATTAATCTCCCCTCTTCATCATTTAATAACTTTTCTATGTTTTTCCCAATCATTATTATTATTATTCTAATTATTTTTTAAAACAATCAATCACTATTTCTCATTTTGCTTGTAAAAAGACTTTGCCCATCATGAAATACTTCTCAGACCAATCCAGTTGAGAATACTATACATGTCATCATCAACAGGTAATAAGTCATATCTGTTTCTCACTAACATCCTGCCTCTCTAGTGTTCTCTTGCTATCTTTCTCTATCCTCCTCTCTTCACCCCCCGCCGTCCACACTATCCTATTCTCGTTAAGTACCTTCACTGCTTTTATGTCCTCCAGTTTTTTGCTCTCTACCATAGAGTGCGGATAGTCGGTATATATTGAGTGGATACATACAATATCTTTCTTTCATAGCCTGGCTTACTTCACTCAGCAATAGATCCTCCATATCTGACCACTTTCTATCAAATGCCAAGGTCTTGTTATTTTTTATGGCTGAGTAGTATTCCATAGAGTATATATACCACACTTTTCCAATCCATTCATCAGTTTGTGGACATTTAGGTTGGTTCCATGTCTTGGCAATTGTGAATAATGCTGCAATAAATGTTAATGTGCAAGCACTTTTCTGACTGAGCGTTCTCCTGTCTTTCGGGTAAATACCCAGAAGTGGGATTGCTGGATCAAATGTTCTATTTGTAGATCTTTGAGGAATCTCCATATTGTTCTCCACAGTGGTTGAACTAGTTCACATTCCCACCAACAGTGTAGGAGGGTTCCCTTTTCACCACATCCCTGCCAACACTTATCACTTTTTATATTCTTAATCTTTGCCATTCTGACAGGGGTTAGGTGGTATTTCATTGTGGTTTTTATCTGCATCTCCCTTATGATGAGGGATGTTGAGCATTTCCTCATATGCTTTTTGGCTGCCTGTATGTCTTCCTTAGAGAGATTTTTGTTCAGCTCATTTTCCCATCTTTTAATTGGGTTAATCTTTTTTTTTTTTTTTTTTTTTTTTTTTTTGCATAAGGCACTTGAGTTCCCTGTGTATTCTGGTTATCAGTCCCTTGTCTGAGGCATATTTAACAAAAATATTTTCCCATTCTGAGGGTTGTCAGTTCACACTTGTTACTGTGTCCTTTGCTGTGCAGAAACTTCTTAGTCTAATATAGTCCCACTTGTCTATTTTAGGGATTATTGCCTGTGTTTTGGGAGTCTTATTTAAGAAGTCTTTGCCTACTCCAATGTCTCCCAGAGTTTCCCCAGCATTTTCCACCAGTAGTTTTATTGTTTGAGGTCTTAGGTTCAGATCTTTGATCCATTTTGAGTTGATTGTTGTTAATGGTGAAAGATGGGGGTTCAGTTTCATCTTTCTGCAGGTGGATACCCAGTTTTTCCAGCACCATTTACTGAAGAGGTTTTTCTTTTCCCAATGGATTGACTGATATCCTTTGTCAAAGATCAGTTGGCTGTAAGCTTTGGGGGTTATTTCTAGACCGAAAAATATTTTTTAAAAATCTATGACTTCACAAAAGTTCCACTTTCCTCTAATGTGATAAAATTCTTCCTATATTTAATAAAATCTAATCATGATTTCTCTTTTCTCTATATGCCACTAGGCAAAATTATAAAGCATTATTCCCATGGAATTTTCAGTTTACTAATAAATTTCAGTTTACTAATAAGGAAAACAGTTGTATCATCTGATATCTTTTAAAAAATGCACTTTAAAAAAGTATATTTTTAAAATATACTTTAAAAAATGGAAAAAGATAGGGTGAATGCTAGAGAATGTAGGGGGAAAAGTGGTTGGTAGAGAGTGGGTGATGGAAAGTGAGTGAGAAAAAAAATTAGGACAGTCATATCTGCTTAAAAGTGTTATTAAACTAGTTTGCAGATTGTTTCATGAGTGCTTTATCAAATTATGAAAGTTTGAGCGCAATAATATTTGAGGAATAAATAATACAGTGTATCTTGCTTCTTTTTTAAAAGAATTATTTATTTTATTTTATTTTATTTATTAATTAATTTATTTTTATTTGACCAGAAAAAGACAGACACACAAAGAGAAGGAAAGTGAGAAAACAAGCCACCAGGTCTGGGACTTGAACTGTGGTCAGCATGTGGGATTGTCCAACACCTTAATCACCATGCTACCTGCTGGCCCAGTGTATCTTATTTCTAATAAAAAAAAATAAAAAAATAAATCAAATGTATTTATTGCATGAGTGAGAGACAGAGAGATACAGCAACCCAATTCCATGATCAACCTCCAGCTAGCCTAGATCGTGGATACATGCACTGCTAGGTATAGCGAGGAAGGTCTCTGAGTGTGGATCTGCAACCTTCCCATGTGAGTCTTTTTTGCAGAGCATCACATCTTACTGCTGTGCCACAATGTGGCCCTTGCTAACTGATTTATTTTAGACATATGAACTGCTTTTTTCCCTAGCTTTGGATTAATGGATTAATTTACAAGGTTTTTATTTATTAAAAATGTTAAGAAGTGATAGTTTACAACTGGAAATTAAGTGTTTTAATGCCTCATGATGCAAAGGTCTGTAATGTGTATTGAACTTTTGTTCATAGCATTTGACTTGTTAAACCTGTTTTAGTCGACATGTAAATGAGTCATTTAAAAGTTTTCATTGATTGGACATGAGAGAGCTTAAATATGTATACAGTGACTGGACACAAGAGAGCTTAAATATGTATACAGTGACTTCTGTTTTTAAGGCTAGTTTCCTCTGAGTGACTGAATGGTCCTTTTTTCTTTTTTTAAGCAAAGTTTCATAATCAGGTGGAAAATTGCCTGACTTTGCAAAAATTAAGCTCAATCTGTTGGAAAATTTCAAAATAATGTAAAACCAATTTATAGTTAGATCTCCAAAAAATGAATCTTTATATACCGTAAATTCTTACAGAAAATGATTAGATGTATCAGGATCACTCTCAAATTTTGACTCTCACCCAGTTGAAATTGGTTTTCCACCAACTCTGCTGAAGGCCAAGGCTATGGCCCCCATAACTTGAGCCAAATCAGACAACAAGCAGCCTCCTTGGCTCCTTGGTTGGTGGAAAGACTTTTTAACTTTATAACCTCAGTTTGAGCAAAAATACTGCTTGACATTATAGTGTCTCCTGGATTTCTTCACTCAGTTTTGTCTACAAAAGGAAATAAATTCATGTATTTACTGAGTAACTGAGACATACTTTAATAATGTGTTTTTCAGTGTTTCCAAGAATTAAGAAAACAATTGTATGGCAGTTACCATTACAATTTTAAGCTCATTAACTCTTTTTATTTTTCCAAATGATTAGTTTTGGTTTTGTTCTAATCTCTTTATTCCTGTGTGAGAAGTATAGACTAGAATGTGTATGTTCTAGTGTGAAATATTCAGTTTATAATGCTAGTATTTCTACAGGATTCAGAACGATGTGGTCAGTTTGTGTAGAAGATAAGCCCGATAAAACATCATGGTGATTTTCTATTAAAACGGCTACATAACTCTGGAGTGTAGACTCAGTAAATGAAATTGGAATTAAAATATCAAAACACTTTAATATAATGGAGATTTATTGATTCATTGGCAAAACATGAGACATTAAGTTTTTTCTTTCTTCCCACAGAGAGACCTTCAAAATCTCTGATTAACTAAAGGTTTTGTATTGCTCTCTCCTTTTACTAATAGCCACTCTGGAAGAAAATGTGAGATATTAATAACCAGCACAATGGAGTCTCTCTTTCACTCTTTTTCTCTCTCTTTCCTTTTATCCCCCTCTAGACATTCTCTTTGTGCTTACTGTCAACATTTTTCTTTATAAATTAAGATACTTTTCTTTTTATTTAAGAATTCTTTTAACTTTATTTATTTTTATTTATGTTAATTTGACCAGAGAGGGACAGAATGAGAGAGAGAGAGAGAGAGATGGAAAGTGAGAAAACAAGCCGCCAGGTCCAAGGCTTACACCGTGGTCTGCTGTGGGAGTCCAGCATCCTTAACCACCATGCTGCCTGCTGGCTCCAAAATACCTTTCTTAAAGGTTTCTTTTCTCGGGGAAGCTTAAATTAGATGAGCAAATTAAGCAACATATAGAAATTATTTCACTTGAATGTAAACTTTAAAATAACAGTATATGGATGATGTTAACTGAAAATTAAATAAAGTAAGGGCTCTAAATGACTAATGTAAAGTGTTTGTTAAGTCTATGTGATCTCAATATGCACAGAAAGTAATCTATTTGCCAATAGAAAAAAATAATCAAATAATCACACATTAACATCTGGACTTCATATGGATATTTGTTCAATAATTAGCAGCAGCCCCTGTTCAGCTACATTCCGACATCTGGGAGCAAAACTTCATAGAGACTAAAAATAAAGACAAAGAGAAAAGTCCAAATTTGCTTGCTGTAAAATAGCACAGTTATTCTACATTATGAATTAAAGGGATCTTGTAATCCTTAAACCACACTTCCTTCGATAGATAAACCCCAAATAATATCAGAGATGCATTGTAAAGTGATATTTTGTTATGTATTAAAGTGCAAGTATTCTGTGATTTTAAATTAAGCTTGAATACTGTCAGTACTTTTAATTAACAGAATATATTAATATACATCGTTAAAGTATCTCTTTTTTTCAGAGCATAATAGACAAAAACTGTTGAAACTGTATTATATGTTAGGAAGAAGTTGGTTTACATGGGTACAAATGAGTGCATGTTGGTTAATATATTACGGAGAGCAAAGCTACATGTTTTTGTTAGTCTCCAAAGAAGAAAAATTGCAGAATACCAACTACAATACATGAGCTACATTTTCTCCTATTAAGAATGCAAAAGAAATATTTGCTGTGCCTAAGAACAATCTGATACTGGCAGGTTTGAGATTGTAATGCAGATTTGTAGCTGTTAAATTGTAGATTCTATAGAAGATACACTGTATAGTTTCTCCAAAGTATTGTGAAATATATACCATATGTTTTTTAAACCGCTTATCTTTTAATTGGCTAGAGAATAAGCCCATATGGTAAACACAAGGAGAGCCTGTAGTTCATTGTAAGGATGGAAATACTCTCCAGAGATTTGAACTTTGCTTCCCAGAACCCTATGGGCCAGTTTGAAATGGTTAGTCATTGCTTCTGACATTGGCCCAATAACCTTAGAGCAAGAAGGAAGCCTGAAAACTGCCAGTCTTTTTCTGACCTATCAAAATGAGGATGGCTCTGGGAGTTCTCAGAGACTAAAGACTACACTTTATAGTTTTGTCCTTTCCCTTTGTTTTAATTATTATCTTTATTATTTTAGGTAAAAGGTTATTTATTTATGGGACCAGCAGGTGGCGGAATGGTTACATTGCTGGACTCCCACACAGCCTACTATGGTTCCAGTCCCAGATCCGATGGCTTAAACTCACGCTGGGTGCGTGTGCATGTGTGCCTCAGATCTAGAGAGGAAAATGTAGGAGAAGGGATTACAGCATGGGCATCCTCCCTGGGGAGGGGGGGGGGTGTTGGTTCTCATTTTCTGTCTCTCTGTCTCTCTCTGTATTTCTGGTAAGCACATGTGTCCTATAGCAAAAACCTTTCCCCCCAGAAGTTATTTATTTATTATTATTTATACACTCAATCACTATATGTCATTTAGCTTGTATAAAGAATTTACACAACATAAAATACACCTCAGACAAGTTCAGTTGAGAATACTATACACGTCATCATCAACATGTAATAAACCATTTTGTGCCCCACAAATGTCTTACCTCTTTATTTTTTTCTCCCTAGTTACCTTTCCTACTCTCTTCCCATCTCCCACTCTCTTTTCACACTGTCTCCAATGCCCATAACTATTTTCAATGCTTTTATGTCCTGCAATCTTTCAATTTCCACCATAGAGTGCAGACAGCCAGTATATGTTAAGTGGATAAGTACAATTTCTCTCTTTCATAGCCTGACTCACTTCATTCAGTAATAGCATTTCCATATTTGTTCACTTTCTATCAAATGCCAGGGTCTTGTTTTTTAATGGCTAAATAGTATTCCATAGTGTACATGTGCCACACTTTTTTAATTCATTCATCTCTTCGTGGACATTTGGGTTGGTTCCATGTCTTAGCAATCGTGCATAATGCTGCATTAAATATAGATGTGCAAGCACATTACCAACTGAGTATTCTCCTATCCTTTGGGTAGATAACAGGGAGTAGAAGTGCTCGTGAAAGTCTATCAACCAGCTGCCACTGTTTTCAACAACTGACCACTAATATTTTATACATGAATATTTATACCAAATTGATGATTTATTTTGGCTAATTGAAGATGTAGTTTATCAAAAGTGAGAAACTTCGAAATATATCTGCTTTAGGCTCATGGAACCGGAGGCTTCTAACCTCTCTTCCCACTTTCTTATCTAGGGTACTTCAAAATTTATAGCCAAGATCATACCCTTGTATCTTTAAACCATTTTTTTCCCCTTTCTTACCTTTTGTATCACATTCAAACTGTTCATCTTTGCCTTCAAGCAATTACCTTTCCTCTTTATTTTACACTTCCTTATTCTTCAGCTCATGGTCTTCAACAAATTTTATATGTCCATTTGATTTCTTTCCTATTGTGATTCCAAACAGACTAATCAAATGTCTAAGTCAGATGGCATTTGGTAGGGCAATTTAAATGAGCTGATGCATTTATTAACAAATTTAGTCACAGAAGACAGAAGTCCCTCATCTTTCATTGGGTTTGCTTATATTTTTTATATCTAAATTATTTTATATGTATGTATGGCTCTCTGGGAAAAAAAAAGACTTTTAAAGAAAGGGATTCATCTTGAGGTACAAACATGGATAAATATAGCTTGTCTAATTTCTTTTTTAAAAAGAATTATTTATTTAATTTTATTTATTTATTTATTTATTTTAGCTTGCCATAAGTTATGTGTGCTCACCAGAGAGAGACAGAGAGAAAGTGAGAAAGCAAGTCGCCAAGTCCAGGACTCAAATTGTGGTTGGCCATGTGGGAATTCAGTGCCCTAACCACCACACCATCTGCTGTCTTTTCTATAATTTCTTAAAATCTTAAAGTAGTCATTAGCAACAAATACTTGACTGAGTTGAGAAGAATATGGACTGTGGACCTTCCAGTTTTAAGAATATGAATTTTGGGGACCAGCAGTTGGGGTAATGGCTATGTCACTGAGCTCCCAGGTAATTGACCGCGGTTGGAGTCCCAGACCTGGTGGCTTAAACTCACGTCGGGTGCGTGTATGTGCATTCCCAAGATCCCAAGAGGAGAATGGAGGAGAGGGATTGCAGCGTGGCCATTCACCCTGGGGGGGGGGGGGGGTTATTTCTTGCTTTCTCTCTCTCTGTCTCTCTGTCTCTTTCTGGCAAGCGCACGCACCCTATAGCAAGAAACCTCTTAAAAAAAAAAGAATATGAATTTTGGAACTTGATTCTACTTTACTTCAAGTGTCATTTGGGAGTTACTATTATTTATTTTTAAAAAGTAATTTTATAATATTCAGGTTGTTTCACAGTTTAAAACAGTGGCATCTGGAGCAAGGGGTGGCTTGGAGGGTAAGGTGGCTAGATCTCACATGACCACCTGTGCTATTTGAGTCCCAGATCTAGTGACTGAAAATCACACTGGGCCTGTGTGTGTGCATCCCAAAGTCCCAAGAAGAGAATGGAGGAGAGGGGATTGCAATGTGGTCACTCCTTCTGGTGGGTGATTTCTCATTTTTCCTCATTCGCTCTCTGTTTCTCTCTGGTGAGTGCACTTGTCCTCTAGCAAAATTTTTTTTTAAAAAAATTTCATCTAATATAGTCTGAATACTATTAAAAAGTAATTAATCAGGGCCAACAGGAGGCATCATGATTAAGGCATTGGACCCTAGTGACTGACCATGGTTTGAGTCCTAGAACTGGCAGCTTGCTTTCACTTTCTCTCTTTCTCTCTAGCGAGTGCATGTATCTTATAGCAGATTAAAAATAACAATAATAATGAAATTAAATACTTCTTTTTTTCTTTTTGGAGAAGTTTTTGCCATAGGGAGTGGGTGCTCGCCAGAAAGACAGAGAGAGACAGAGAGACAGAAAGTGAGAAATCACCACCCCCAGGGTGAATGACTATGCTGCAATCCCTTCTCCCCCATTCTCCTCTCAAGATCTTGGGCACGCACTCACATGCGCCCAGCGTGAGTTTAAGCCACCGGGTCTGGGACTCGAACTGTGGTCGGCTACATGGGAGTTCAGTGACATAGCCATTATTGTAACTGCTGGTCCCCAAATTAAATAATTCTTAAAAATATGTAATTTATCTTTTCTTATTTGAATGATTTTAAAAGATACCAAAAATCAAACTATAGAGCTAATTAAAGTATATGCTATTAAATGCAACATGTTACAGAAGGCTACATAAGATAAAAGGATCATATGAAATAAGTTGCATATATAACTGCAAAGTCAATTTATTTTCATAAAAGCCAAAATACAGTGGGATATTTTAGCAGATGTATGCTTTCTAAAAAAGTCATCCTTCTGCTCTTCTTGGCATTAATTATACATACACATAGACAGAAACAGTAGACATATTTTACTTTAACATATAGGGCCAACCTTAATAACATTTTAATTTCTTTTTCTGTTTTTTAAAATTTTAAATCGACTCTTTTTTACATTTATGGAGTACAAAGTGATGTTATATATTGCTTATGGATACAATGAGAAATAATTAAATCAAGCTATTTGATGTACCTATCACCTCAAATATTTAATTTTTTTCTGTGGTGAGAACATTTGAAATTTACCCTCTTAGCAATTTTGAAATGTATAATACTCTTTTATTAACTATATGGGGAGACTTCAAAAGAGTCATGTGAAGATGGAATCAAAAGATTAAACTAGAATGGCTATTGTCTGTGAATAACATAATATAGTGTTCAATGTTGAAAATGATGATATGTTTATATCTTTGATTTGATTATTATACACTGTATCCTTGCTTTAAAAAACACGTTGCACCCTACAAAGATATACAATGATTATATGAAACCATAAATAAGGTAAAATATTTAAAACTATAAACTGTACTTATAACTAAATCCATAAGTGCAAGACACTTTTGTAAACAATGATGCCAACCATTTAGGTAATCTCTAAAGAACTAAGGGTCCTGGTTATTTAACCTGACAATGAATCTTTTTCAGTTATGCTATAGGGTATGTTAGAGAGAGACAGAGAGAGAAAGAGGGAAAGTGAGAATCACCCTCTAGGGGACATAGCTATTCCACAATCCTCTTTCATTTTCCTCTTGGGACTTTAGGCACAAAAACACACATGTATCTGACATGTTCCTCAAGCTGCTGGGTCTAGGACTTGAACTACATATTTCTATATGTGATCCAGCCACTTTAACCACTGTGTCACCAGCGGGCAACAGTGAGTCTTCTTTACATTATTAACTAAAGAAAAATGGATGCACTTTCAAATTTTTTTCTTTTTTATTTTTAACATTAGCAAACAAAAAGAAGTCACAGAGCCAAATCAGGACTGTAAGGTGGATGCCTAATGCTTTCCCATAGAAATTATTGAAAAATTGCCCTTGTTTGATGGGAATACTGTCATGGTAGAGACGAAATCTCTGCTGAATCTTTTCTAGGCATTTTTCTGCTAAAGCATCGGCCAACTTTCCCAAAATGCTTTTATCGTAAGCAGATGTTATTGTTCTTTGACCTTCCAGAAAGTCAACAAGGAAAATGCCTCAAGCATCCCCTAAATTATGGCCATGACTTTTGCATTTGGCTGGTCTACTTCTGCCTTTACTGGACCACTTCCATGGTCTACCTTTTGGCAGCCATTGCATGGATTTTGTTTTACCTTCAGGATGATAGTGATAAAGCCATGCATCATCACCTGTTACAGTTTTTAAATGAAATACTACAAGAGCTTGATCTCACTTATTTAAAATTCTATTGAAAGCTCTGCTCTTGTTTGCAGCTGATCTGAGTGCAAGAGTTTTGGCACCCATTGAGCAGAAAGTCTACTCAGTTAGGGTGTCTATGGTACTGGCTATTGTTTTCTTTATTGGGAGAGGTTTTCGCTATAGGGCACGTGCACTCACCAGACAGAGACAGACAGAGAGACAGAAAGCAAGAAATTACCACCCCCCAGTGGGGATGGGCACTCTGCGATCCCTTCTCCTCCATTCTCTTCTTGGGATCTTGGGCACGCACACACACATGCCCAGCGTGAGTTTTAAGCCACCGGGTCCAGGACTCAAACCACAGTCAACTACATGGGAGTCCAGCGACATAGCCATTACGCTAATTGCTGGTCCCAGCTATTGTTTTTTTTTTTTAATCAACAGTTTTCTTCAGTTAGGGGACAAACAAGACTAATTTTTTTCTTATCATATTGCTATGGTTAATCTAGTGCTGTGGAATTCACCTTCAACATGAGCTATTTATTTCTTCAAATGAGTTATCAATTTTGTAAACTGCTTTTTTCTTTGAGGCATTGCCCATAAAGTTTTTGTAAGATATCCATGACTTCACCATTCTTCCACTCAATCTTCACAGTAAATTTGCTATTTGTTTTTCAGCTTTAGCAGAATTCATGTTGCTCTGATAAGTTCTCTTTTATTTTTATTTATTTATGTTTTTGGAGAGGTTTTTGCTCTAGGGCATGTGAACTCACCAGAAAGACAGAGAGACAGAAAGCAAGAAATCACTGCCCCCCCCCCCCCCAGGGGGGAATGGCCACATTGGCCTTCTCCTCCATTCTCTTCTTGGGAGCTTGAGCATGCACACACACATGCCTGGTGTGAGTTTAAGCCACTGGGTCTGAACTGCAGTTGACTACTTGGGAATCCAGTGATACAGCCATTATGCCAACTGCTGGTCCCAATAAGTACTCTTCTAAAACTGATGTTTTATCCTTCTTAGTGCCTCGAACTAGATCTTATTTCATATGTTAGAACAAGCTGGTACTAGTTTATTTTGGTGCAAAAAAATTAAATCCATTCATAAGTATTTTCCATAAATTTAACATTTTGTGCAATATAACTCAAAAGAAAAAAACAAACGTATTTCTCCTGTCTTTTCACCATCATCTCCCTGTATCCTCCCTAGCCTACTAATCTCCATTCTACTTTCTGCTTCAATGCATTTCATTTAGATTTCACACATAACTGAGAGTATGCATTTGTCTTTTTTGTCTTTATTATTTCACTTAGCACAATGATCTCTAGTTCTGCCCATTCTTGCAAATGACAGAATTTCCTTCTTTTCTAAAGGCTGAATAGTGTTTCATTGTGTATGTATATGACACGCTATCTTGTTTGATTCTGTAACTTACCTGTTGTGAATAGTGCTACAGTGAACACAGTAGAACAGGTTTCACTTCAAATGATTTCAGTCTTTTGGGTAAATACCCAAATGTAGGATTATTAAATAATGTGTTAATTCTGTTTTTAGTTTTTCAGAAACCACTATACAGTTTTACATAATGGCTATACAATTTTCGTTCGTAACAACGGTGCACAAGTATACTTTTCTCTATATACTTGCCAATATTTATCTTTTGTGTTTTTGCTAATAGCCATTGTGACAAGTGTGAAACCGTATCTAATTATGGTTTTAATTTGCATTTTCTTATGATTAGCAATACTGAGCATTTTAAAACATACTTTTCATATATCTATTGGCTCTTTAGGAAGAACTTAAGCAGAATGGGGGTTAACTCTTCTTTGAAAGTTTTGTAGAATTCAGAGGTGAATCCGTCAGGGCCAGGGCTTTTCTTTGTTGGGAGGTTATTTATTACTGATTCAATCTCCTGGCTTGTTATGGGCCTACTCAGACTTTCTATATCCTCCTAGCTCAATCTAGGTAGATTATATTTGCCCAGGAATATGTCCATCTCATCCAGATTATCTTGTTTCTTGGCATACAGATGTTCATAGTATCCTCTAATAATGTTTTATATTTCTACTATATCTGTTGTTATTTTCCCTGCTTCATTGCAGATCTGATTCACCTGGTTCCTTTCTCTCTTCTTCTTAATAAGTCTCACTAGTGGTGTATCAATTTTGTTTATCTTTTCAAAGAACCAGCTTTTACTTTCATTTATTTTCTGCATAGTTTGTTTATTTTCTATTTTATTTATTTCTGCTCGGATCTTTATTATTTCCTTTCTCCTAGAGTTTTTTGGATCTTTTTGCTGTTGCTTTTCCAATTCTCTGAGGCATGATGTTAGGTGATCCATTTGCCTTCTTTCCATGTTCCTCTTACGTGCACTAATTGCTATGAACTTCCCTCTTATGACTGCTTTAGCAGTGTCCCAAAGATTATGGAAACTTGTGTCCTCGTCACTGGCTTCTATGAATCTTTTGATTTCAGTCTTTATTTCTTGAGTAGTTGTGAAGTCATTCGAGAGTAGGTTATTTAGTTTCCATGTATTTAAGGATTTCTCTTGAAATTAAACTCAAGTTTAATTCCATCATGGTCAGAGAAGATGGTGGATATAGTTTCTATGCGTTTGAATCTGTAGAGACTTGCTTTGTGCCCTATGATGTGGTCAATCTTCGAGAAGGTTCCATGAGGGGTTGAGAAAAAAGTGTATCTCATGATTTTTGGATGGAAAGTTCTATAGATGTCTGTTAAGTCCATTTGACTTATGATATCATTTAGGTCCTTTATCTCTTTACCTATTTTTTGTCTAGATGATCTGTCCAGAGGGGATAGTGCAGTGTTGAGGTCTCCAACTATTAGTGTGTTGTAGTCTATCTCCCTTTTTAGATCTAAGTCTTTCCTTCACATATTTGGGTGCTCCTGTGTTAGGCGCATAGATATTAATAAGCGTTATATTTTCTTGATCGATTGATCCTTTTACTACAATATAGTGCCCTTCTTTGTCTCTTTGAACAGTTTTTGTTTTAAAGCCTATTTTATTAGAAATTAGTATTGCAACTCCAGCTCTTGGTTCCCATTTTCATGGAAATTTTATGTCTTCTACAAGGACATCTCTATTCAGATTTTCCCATTTATTTTCCAAATGGGTTTTCTGTATTCTTGGTTTTGAGTTGTTTGAGCTTCAAATATATTTTATTACAACTTTCAAATATTTTCTCCCAACTTATGTATTTTTTTCTACACACTTTTGTTTCCTTTGCTGGGTAGAACTTTTAAATTTGACGTAATCGTATTTTTCTATTTTTATTTTTTTGCCTGTGTTTTGGGGTTAAACCCCCAAAAGTAATTGCTCAAACCAATGTCATATAGTTTTCCATATATGTTTTCTTCTAGTAGTTTTATATGCTCTGATCTTATGCTTAAGTCTGTGATTCATTTTAGTTTGGTTTTCAATATGTTGTGAGATAGGGTCTAATTTCATTCCTCTATACATGGATATAGAGTTAATAGGAGATTTGGAAAGTGTGGAAAAGCCCAATAAAGATAATTATACATGTGCAGAAAGAACAGTCCATTTGAGAAGAATTAGAGGGGCAGCTGTGCTAGTATTAAAAAAGGAAATTTGGGCCCAGCAAGTGGCGTGGAGGTTAAGGTCCTATATCCCATATGGCCAGTTTGCAGTTGGAGTACCAGACCTGACAGCTTGATAGTCATGCCAAGCACGTATGCATGCATGCCAAAAATCCCAAGAGGAGAATGGAGAAGGGACTGCAGCATGGCTGTCCCTGCTGGGGGTTGATTTCTTATTTTCTCTCTCTTTCTTTCCCTCTCTCTCTCTCTTTTTCTTTCTGTCGTTTTTCTCTCTCTCTCCTGAGAGTGAGTAGAAGCACATGCACCCTATAGCAAAAAATCTAAAAATACACCACAACAAAACAAAAAACTTTTAAAAAGGTCAATTTTCTTACATGATAACTAGTGAATGCTTTTTATATTACATCATTCAAAACACTGTTCCACTTAATCTTTTCATCTACAAGTCTCTTTTAAAAAATTTTTAAAAATATTATTAATATTTAATTTACTAGAGAGACAGGCAGAGAAAAATAAAGCGAGAAAGAAAGCTGCCAGTTCTGGGACTTGAACCTCACTTAATCATGCAAGAGTCCAGCCCCTAACTACCATGCCAGCTGCTGGCCCCATGAGACTCTCTTTCCCCATAACATCCAGATGTCACTGAAAAATCCAAATCTATCTTGATATAACCATTTCTAAGAAGGTGAAACAAAGGATATTGGTTCAAATTTGAATCAAAAGAGCTCATTTTACACTGAAAATAAATAGTGTAATATAATACTAATTATGTCTATGGAGTAGATTAAGAACTCAAAACTTCAAGCAGTGAACATACTTAAAATGACAACTTTTATGTCAAGGAATTATTTTTAGACTAGATATCATTTGACATACTTTATGGCATTTCAGTATGTTTTTACTTTTATACATAGGGTTTCTATTTGACTAATGTATCTGATATTATTGTCCCCATGGTGTTGTACTATGATTTTATGATAAAATATGGCAGGTTAAGTAATGTGTCTATTTAACAGAGAAGATGAGATTTTTGTATTCAGCTATTTATTTTTCTAAGAAATCATGTTTAAAATTCTTTAGTAATTCCTTAATATCACATATATCCAAAAGGTATTCACATTTTCAAATGTTTCATAATTATTTGTTTAAGATTTAGTTTTTCAAATCAGGATGGTTTATACACTGCAATTATTTAACATGCATCTTAAGTCTCTTTTGACCTAAAAGTCTACTTCACTTTTAATTCATCTTTGCAATTTATTTATATAAGTAACTGAGTAATTTTTCTTGAAAAAATTCCCACAGTCTAGGTTTTGCTTATTGTATTCCTGTAGGGTTATTTAGTATGTTCTTTTTTCCTCTGTGTTAAACTACTGGTATTTAGAAATTCTTTCTATTTTGGATCTTAATTTATTTTTGCATGACAAAGGCACTTCAAAGATGGTTATGTGTACTTTTATCCATGGCACTTGTCTAGTTATTTATCTTTTTATGGTATTATTTGATATTGAAAATTATTGTTCAAATCTGGCATTCCATTAAGGAGTAGTGATATTCTAACTCTACGATACCTTTATTTATTTTCTAACAACTTCTTTAAGATAACCAGCAAATTTATTCATTTTCCATGTTTTATTTTCCTTTTTCTTGCACTTGTTATTTTCCTTTATTTATTTTTTCTAATTGCTAGAAGATGCATGCATTTGTCAGAAAGAAACTGAATTCTAGAGAGAGGGAGAGGAAGGGAGAGAGACAGAGAAAACCCCCAGCAGGATGTGGTCTTGCTACAATCCTTCTCCTCCAATTCTCCATCTTGTCAATATTTGGGGTATGCTTGCACATACACCTGATGTATTTCAAGCCACCAAGTTTGAGATTTGAATTGTAGTCAGCCATGTAGGATCTAGTTCCCTTAACCTGAACTTCTTAATGATTGTGCTGAATATACATCCTCAGATATATATGGACATTATATACTGCACTCTCCCCTGTATCTATTATTTAATTTTAGTTCTACAGGTAAATATATATTAAATTCTCCTTACCACTCCTCCACTTGCCTGTTTCTAATTGTCTACTGTCCAACCATTCTGATTGTCTAAAGTTTGTTCTGGAGTAGAATCCTCAGGGAAGGCCTCATGGACAACATTTCCTGAGTACTTATATGTTCAACTTTTTTTTTGAAGTTACTTTGACTACATTTATTTGTTCAACGTTTTATTTTTTGAAGTTACTTTGACTACATATAAAAATCCTTGGCTCAAATTTTCTTTCCTTGATGCTCTCAAATATATAAGATATTTTTTTTTTGTCCTCTGTCATAAAGTATTGTTAAAAAGCATGATAACAGGAGCAATTGGTTTAATGGCTATGTCGCTGAACTCCCATGTAGTTGACAACGGTTCGAGTCCCGAACTCGGTGGTTTAAGCTCATGCTGGGTGCATGTGCGTGCGTGCCTAAGATCCTGAGAGGAGAATGGAGGAGAAGGGATTGCAGCATGGCCATCCACTCTGGGAGTGGGGGGTGATTTCTTACTTTCTGTCTCTCTGTTTCTCTCTGTCCTTCTGGTGAGCACCCACACCCTATAGCAAAAACCTCTCACAAAAAAAACAAAAAACAAAAAAACAAACAAACAAAAAAAAAAAAACAAGCATGGTGACAGGTTTTATTTCCTTTATAAGTTACTCGCTCAAGGGGTCAGTAGATAGGAATAGTGGTTAAAGAACTGGACAACCAATGAAGTACAGCAGTTTAAGTCCCAGATCTGGTCGCTTGAAACTCATTGGGGCGTGTGTGCATATGTGGCCCAAATCCAGGAGACTAGAGAAGAAGGGATTGCGACATGGACATCCTCTCTGAGGGGGAGGTGGGGAGGGAGGGCTAATTTCTCACTTTCCCACTAACTGTCACTGTCTCTCTGCTTTATGGCATAAACCTAATAAATAATAAATAAAAATTTAAAAATTGACTTGGTCTTTTGTCTAGATACTCAAAGGACTTTATTTTTTTAGAATATAGTTTACTAGAATGTGTCCCAGTGTCATCTCTTCTACTCTAAATTTTCTAGGTTTTGGCTTTTCCTTTTAATGTAGCTTAAAGTTTTATTTTTATTTCAGAAGTTTCCCTGAATTGTACATTTTTAAATGGATTATATTCTATTAGGGGCCTTTTTGAGGACTTGTGCTTCATAGGTGTTAGATTTTGTTTGCCTTTTTCTATCTCTGTATCAATTTCTTTCAAGTTATTTTTATTTTTGAATTTTTACTTTTATATTTTCTTTTAGCTTTTATCTATTTTCTATATTCTGTTTTTCATAAGCAGAATATCTATTATCCAAATATATTTATTTGTTCTTTTGTTCCTTCTATTGGAGTCCTCATTTCTGAAATGATTTCTACTATTATCTCTCATTTATTCCTGAGCTTTTTCTCCTTCCTTTTCAAATATTTCTTTTTTTTTTTCCTACCAGCTTTATTTCTGACTGTTTCTAGTTTTTCTGGTATTCTTTCATAGTTTCTACTATGTCTTTTTTTAAACTTTAAAAAAAAAATAATTAATTGGCAGAGAGCATGTGTACTCTGCAGAGAGAAAGAGACAGAGAGAGAGAGGGGAGAAGCACTTTCCAACGGGACATGGTCAGGCCACAATATTTTTCCTCCATTTCTCCTTGTCAGAATTTTGAGCATGTATACATGTGTGCCACACATAGTTTTTGAATTTCCAGGACTGGGACTCAAACCTTGCTCAGCCATGTGGTATCAGGTTCCCAATGTATAGCACTTAATCTCTGTGCTCTTGGACTAATCCTCTATTATTGTCTTAAATTCTTTTAACATGTTTTGAAATATTATTGAATACTTATCTTTTTTTAATACTTCTATTGTCTACATAAATATTCTTTTTAAACTTTTTATTTATTTATTTATTGAGAGACATGTATCCTTCATGGGGGCTGTCCATGCTACGATCCTCCCTTGAGTGAGTCAGTCAGCCAGGTTCACAGGCATATACCTGGCACGTTCATATCCAGGTCAATGTTGGATCTGAACCCATGCCTCTCATATGGGTCCAACTTCACATAGTGTCACTGTACAACCTGCACCATTGTGGCTGGGTCTAAATGAATATTATTCTGCTAACTGTTTTTCCTTACAAAAACTGTACTTCAGATCTGTTGATAATGCATTCCTGCTATTGATTTTGAGTGAGAAGGATTTGTTGGCATTAAAAGCAAAGAAGAGTCAAAAGAACTCTCTTAGGTCATGGCCCTTTATTTCACGCTTTTATTCTGGAGCTTCTCTTTCCTTTGTTCTTAGTGTTTCTACTTGCTCTTATTTAGCTGTTAATTCCCAGGCATTTCACTTGAGGTTGGGAATTTGTTATGAAAGAGGCCATAGGTTGGTCAATTTAGGATTTTTTTTTTCTTTTTTTGGAGAGGTTTTTGCTATAGGGCATATGTGCTTGCCAGAAAGACAGAGAGAGACAGAGAGACAGAAAGCAAGAAATCACCCCTCAGGGGGGATAGCCAAACCGCAATCCTTCTCCTCCATTCTCCTCTCGGGATCTTGGGCACGCACGCACACGCGCCCGGCGTGAGTTTAAGCCACCGGGTCCGGGACTCGAACCACGGTCGACTATGTGGGAGTCCAGCGACATAGCCATTATGCTAACTACTGGTCCCAGAAGACTGCTCTATCTTTGGGTAGGATTGTCATTTTGATTATATTGATTCTGACAATCCAGGAACATGAGATATCCTTCCACTTTTTAGTTTCCTTTTCAATTTCCTTTTTAAGGTTTTCATAGTCTTTGACTTCTTTGGTTAGTTTTATTCCTAAGTATCTTGACTTCTTGTGGCTATGGTAAATGGAATTACATTCTTCAGTTCTGTCTCTATCTGCTTGTTGTTTGTATATAGAAATGCTGTAGATTTTTGTAAGTTAATTTTGTATCCTGTCACTTTACTGTATGCATTTATTTCTTCAAGAAGTTTTTTCATGGATACTGTTGGGTCTTCTATGTAAACAATCATGTCATCTGCAAACAGAGATAATTTCAGCTCTTCTTTCCCTATTGAAATGCCTTTTATTTCCTTCTCTTGTCTGATCACATTGGCTAGAACTTCCAATACTATATTGAATAGGAGTGGGGAAAGTGGGCAGCCTTGTTTTGTACCCATTTTGTATCAGTATAATGTTAGCTGTAAGTTTTTCATGAATGGCTTTTATTATGCTGAGAAATGGTCCTTCTATGTCAATTTTACTGAGAGTCTTGATCATAAAGCCATGTTGTAGTTTGTCAAATGCTTTTTCTGCATCTATTGAAATGATCATACAGTTTTTTCCTTTCTTTCTGATAATATGATGTATTATACTTATGGTTTTGCATATGTTGAACCACCCTTGCATCCCTGGAATAAAGCCTACCTGGTCATGATGAATAAACTTTTTTATATGTTATTGAATATGGTTAGCAAGTATCTTATTGAGAATTTTTGTATCTATATTCATCAGGGATATAGGTCTGTAGTTATCCCTTTTTTGTTGTTGTTGTATCCTTATCCATTTTGGTAAGGAGGGTAATAGAGGCTTCATAGAATGAATTTGGAAGAGTTCCTTCCTTTTATATCTCTAGAAACAGTGGGAGTAGGATGGGGGTTACCTCTTCTTTAAAAGTTTTGTAAACTTCATCAGTGAAGCCATTGGGGCCTGGACTTTTCTTTGCTGGGAGGTTATTTATTACTGAGGCTTTCTATGTCCTCCTGAGTCAATCTTGGTAGATTATATGGGTTGAGGAATTTGTCTATCTCATCCAGGTTTTCTTCTTTGTTGGCATATAGTCTCTCATAGTATCCTCTAATGATGTTTTGTATTTCTGTTATGTCTATTGTAATGTTGCCTGATTCATTGAGAATTTGTATCTGATTCTTTTCTCTTTTCTTCTTAATTAGTCTGGATAATGGTGTGTCAATCTTGTTTATTTTTTTCAAAGAACCAGCTTTTGCTTTCATTTATTTTCTGTGTAGTTCGCTTATTTTCTATTTCATTTATTTCTGCTCAAATCTTTATTATTTCTTTTCTCCTGGAATATTTTGGATTTTTTTGTTGTTGTTGTTCCTTTTCCAGTTCCCTGAGGCATGATGTGAGGTTGTCCTTTTTCCACCTTTCCTTTTTTTCTTTTTATTGTGCACACTAATTGCTATGAACTTCCCTCTTATGACTGCTTTTGCAGTATCCCATAGATTATGGAAACTTCTGTATTCATTATCATTGGTTTCTGTGAGTCTTTTTAGTTCCATCTTAATCTCTGAAGTAGTCATGGAGTCATTCAGAAGTAGGTTATTTAGTTTCCATGTATTTGTATATTTTCGAGGGCTTTTCCTGAGATTAATATGGAGGTTAATTCCATCATGGTCAGAGAAGATGCTGGATATAGTTTCTATGCCTTTGAATCTGTGAAGGCTGGTTTTGCGCCCTATCATGTGATCAGTCTTTGAGAAGGTACCATGTGTGGCTGAGAAAAATATATATTTTGTGGTTTTTGGGTAGAAAGTTCTATAGATGTCTATCAAATCCATCTGTTTTATGGTATCATTTAGGTCCTGAGTCTCTTTGTTTATTTTTCATCTCATTGACCTGTCTAAAGGAGATAATGGGGTGTTGAGATCTCCAACAATTACAGTGTTACAGTCTATCTCTCCTTTCAGATCTAGCAGTCTTTTCTTTACATCTTTGGGTGCTCCTGAGTTCAGTGCATAGATATTTATAACCGTTATATCTCCTTAGTGAATTAGCCCTTTTATTACTATACAGTGTCCTTCTTTGTCTTTTCTTACGGTTTTTGTCTTGAAGCCTATTTTGTCTGAAATCAGTAAGACTCCTGTTCTTTTTTGGTTTCCATTTGCACAAAATACCTTTTTTCAGTCCTTCACTTTTAGTCTATATATGTCTTTATCCATGAGATGAGTTTCTTATAGGCAGCAGATGGAGGGTTTCTGATTTTTAATCCATTCAGCCAGTCTGTGTCTCTTGATCGGAGAATTTAATCCATTGACGTTCAATGTTATTAAAGATATTTCCAGACTTGTCCCTCCCATTGAGTTGGCCATATTCCTGGTTGTTTTTTGTTCTCTTATTGCTGTCTGTTTCTCTTTAGTTTTCTTGGTATAATACTCCTTTCAGAATTTATTGAACAGCTGGTCTAGAGTTGATAAATTCTATTAGGTTTTGTTTAATCAAGAAGAGTTTTATTTTCTTTTCCCATATGAAGGATAATCTTGCCAGCTATAGTATTCTTGGTTAAAATTGTTTTTCATTTAACACTTCCAATATATTTCCTGATTCTTTCCTTGTTTGCATTGTTTCCAAGGAGAGGTACAGTGTTAGTCTGATGAAATGGCCTTTGTAAGTGATTTGACATTCCTCTCTTGCCAATCTTAGTATCTTGTCTTTGTCCATCATTTTGGTCAATCTAGCTGTAATGTGGCATGGAGGGGATCTTCTTGGATTAATTCTACTTGGGGTTTCTTTGTATTTCTTGGGTCTGGATGTTTGAGTGCCTCCCTAGACTTGGAAAGTTTTCTTTCAGGATTTCATGGAATATATTTTCAATACCCTTATTAGTTTCTTCACCTTCTGGGATACCAATTATTTGTATGTTTGGGTGTTTCATGGTATCTAGTATTTCTCATGTATTATCCCTGGTTTTCTTGGCTGTTTTCTCAGTATTTTAATAATTTTTTCTAGGTGATTGGTTTGTCTTCTACTTCAGAAACTCGAACTTCTGCATGGTCTAGCCTGCATTTGATACTTTCAAGGGAGGTTTTAATTTCCTGTATTATAGCCTTTATGTTTAACAGTTCCATTTGGTTCTTTTTATAGTGTCAATTTCTTCTTTTGTATTGTGGAAAAACTTCCTCATCTCTTGGAGCTCAACCTCTCTTTTCTCTTGTATCTCATAGAATTTTGTTACCATAAATATTCTAAATTCTTTTTCTGACATTTCATTAATATACTCTAAATTTTCCCTACTTGGACACAGGTTACCTTTGAATTTTACTTTCACTGTTGGCAATCAATTTTGTTTTGTTATTTTCTAACTATTCTGTTTTATTGGAGGTTTGAAAAAATTTAAATACTAGACCAGCATTATCTACACTGTTTTGCTAAAACCCAGTAATCAGTTTATTCTTTTTCTTTTCAGACAGGGTATTACTGTGTCATAATCCTCCTATCCCTGCCTCCTGTGTAGCTAGGACTTCAGGTGTACACCACCATACCTGGCTCTTTTACATAGAATCTTGCTGTGTGGCCCACACTCTGGCCATGAACTTGTGATCCTCCTGAATATCTGAGAGAGACAGAAAGACAGACAGAGAGAGAAAGAGGGAGAAGGCACTCCTGAGCAGGGCATGGTCACACTACTGTTCCTTCTCCATTTCTCCATCCTGTCAGGATTTGGGGTATGCACACTCATGTACCTGAAATGTTTTTTAAACTTTCAGAGCCAGAACTCAAACTTCAGTCAGATTTATGGGCTCTGGCTTCCCCTAATCATTATACTATGGGGCCAGACTACTGGTTTAGTTTTAACCTGATCTCAAGACTCTTAAGACTTGTATCATTTTTCCTTAATGAGTTTTAAAATGAACAACCATTTTACTTATTTTTGGAGACATGACCTGCTAGGATATCATTATTTTAACTATATGTGCTTTTGAAATCTTTTGCCATTATTATAAGTCTATTATAATATAATGTTATTACTTCAGAAAAGCAGTAGCTAAATATTACCAAATAGAAAGTTTTCCCTTTAAATGTGTATATGTGTGTGTGTGTGTGTGTGTATGTATGTATGTATGTGTGTGTGTATATATATATATACTATTGAAAATACATATCTATGCAGAATATATTATTAAAAAGCATATAAAAACTGGTTTGGCTCACACAATTTCTTAAGAGGTGTGTGGACTGGGAACCAGCAGTTAGCGTAATGGCTATGTTGCTGGACTCCCACCTAGTCGACCGCGGTTTGCGTCCTGGACCCGGTGGCTTAAAACTCACACCAGGCGCGTGTGCGTGCATGCCCAAGATCCCGAGAGGAGAATGGAGGAGAAGGGACTGTGGCGTGACCATCCCCTCTGGGGGGTGATTTCTTGCTTTCTGTCTCTATGTCTCTCTCTGTCTGTCTGGCGAGCGCACGCGCCCTATAGCGAAAACCTCTTCAAAAAAAAAAAAAAAAAAAAAAAAAAAAAAGAGGTGTGTGGATTTATTTTTGCCTATAAAATACTAAGGAATTCATTCCCATTTTAATCAATTTTGCTTTTATCCTAAATGTTTTCTTCTCACCTAATAAAGAAGGGAAGGAATGTTTTGCCAAGCACAAGACCCATTTGGATCTGTGGTTTCTAAATGTCAAACCCAAATCGAACACTCTGTAGTTTAATCTTGTTTGCTTTTGGCTAAAGTGGCTTCCTGTTTCTAAGAAAGGAAAAAAAAAAAAAGGTTCCAAAAGTCTATTAAAAAGATCACGTTGTCTCCAAATCCCAGTAGTTCACACAACAAACACTTTGGTGACTTAAGTACAAATGAATCTGAAATGTTAAATTTACCTGTAAAATACAGTTGTCTTTATTAAATCAGTAGTAGACTGAGACAAAATGTCCTTGGGAAAAAGGCTGCTAGGATTTGGCCAAACCTAAGTGTTTGAAAAACACTGTTGCTGTAAATGCATAAAGGACCCAAAATTTGTACAGTTTTTGTGTGTTTTTTTTTTTCTTCTTATAATTTTGTTGTAGTTATTACCACAGCCAACTTCAAATGACCCCTTTGCCTCTCCTCCCAATGAAAAAACAGGGCAGCTGAAAAGTTTGCTTAAACTTCTTAATACTTTTAATCCTTACTTGTTATAATTTGATTACTGAGACAGATTTTCTCTGTGGACCTCCTGTTAAATCACTTTCAAGTTGAAAGAAACCAGAAATCCTTTTAAATAACAGAGCTAGTATTCACTTTAAGCTGCTCAAAATTTATACAGAAACTGTAGAATGTCTTTTCTAAAATGCTCTCGATATGCCCAGAGGCTACTGTGATGGGTTTATCCTTCCAACCTAACTAAAAATAAATAAATAAGTGAATGAACATGATGTTCTGTATTACAAAGTAGAAGACAGTGTTATTCAGCTTTATATCTGATATTACTTATTTTTCATGTTCTTAGATATCAGCTTTGATTACGTTACATCCAATTAATACTGGACATAGTTTTTTTTACTCATGTACTTAGCAATATAATTGTTTGGTTTAATATTATGAGCGACTGACCTAAAACAAGCTCTATATTATATTTTTTAACATGGAAAAGAAAAACTATTTAACCATGTTCAAGTGTTTTTCCTCCTCTATTTTTTGAATAATTTCAAAATACTCAGAAATTATATACATTTTATGCCTTTAAGACGAAGATACTGTGGATTATTTGCCTGAAGAACTAATCTAAACTAGAATACTTATAGCACTCAGGCCTACTCAGAAGGGAAAAAAAGTAAAAAAAAGCATAAAGTACAGTAATTTTCAACCTTTTTTGTGCATAGATATTTCTAGGGAAATCTCTTATAAAATAAATGATGTTTCAGGGCCTCAACTCCTGAGATTCAGATTGAATAGGCTTAGAGCAATGCCCATAAATCTTTTTTTTCCTTAATTTTATAAATATATATTATATATGTACATATAGTGTGATATATATGTCATATATTAAATATATATGTGTATTTATACATACCTATCTATCTATATCTATATAGATATAGATATAGATATAAATAAGTTGACAGATAACATGGATGAACCAGGGATCTGCATTTAAAACTTGTGATGCTAAAGATTGTCTTCAGACCTTACTGTAACAAATAGATTTACTGGAATTTTAGACACTAGTTAAAGAATCAAAGAATAATTAGGGAAACTCAATGTCCAGGATAAAATTGTTGTTTAAAAAAGAAAATTAGCATTTGTGCTTCATACTTTGACAGAGAAAAATTTGGGATAAACAGGAGCAAAAATTATGAAACTAACCAGTAGCATGATAATTGAAGAAAGAAGACTGGGACCAGCAGTTAGCCTAATGGCTATGTTGCTGGACTCCCACGTTGTTGACCGCGGTTCGCATCCCGGACCTGGTGGCTTAAAACTCATGCCGGGCGCATGTGCGTGCGTGCCCAAGATCCCGAGAGGAGAATGGAGGAGAAGGGATTGCGGCGTGGCCACAATCACCCTGGGGGGTGATTTCCTGCTTTCTGTCTCTCTGTCTCTGTCTGTCTGGCGAGTGCACACGCCCTATAGAAAAAACCTCTTCAAAAAAAAAAAAAAGAAGACTGATTAAATAGAGAATGAAAGTATGTTTTGTAAATTATAAGGAATTTAACATTATTTTGAAGTGAAAACAAAAGTGGTATACAGGTACTAATGTCTAAATAGATACAATGTTTTAAATGTCCACACTAATTTGTCTCAACTCTTCCAGATAAGAGGTCAGGCAAGCAACTGCAAGGTAAAATTGGGCTCTGTCCTGAGCAGCTTCCTCATACTATATGTCCTGATTTCTTGGCTTGTCACTTCATGATGCATTTCTCTACTAATAAGTCCTCAGAACTGGCTTTAACCTTTGGCCTCCCTCTTTCAACCACAATTTAGACTGCTTTGGCAACATGACTATCCACTGCCTGTGGCAGATTTGCTTTCTTTACCTACCACCACTGAACCAGGTCATGCCTCTGGAACTGGCCCAAGGCTCATGTATTTCTTTGTGTTCATAACCACCTGTTTCTCCTTGTACTGTTCCACTCTGTGAGAACTTCCACATGGCATTGACTGAAGTAACACTTGGCCTTCAGGAATATAGATCATTGACTCCCTGTTCCTGGTCAGCCCTCTATCCAAACAGCCAGGTCAGTTTGGATTCACTTATGGTTCTTAAATTTTTATGTTCACTATAACTGTCAAAGGATATGTTAAAAATGAGATTGCTCAGACACTACTAGTTCTAGAGAGCAATATTAATCAGTTGCCGAAGTTTGATCCTCAGATAGGCTACATTAGCATCACCTGAGATGTTAAGAATGTAAATTCCTGGGCTCTGCCTCAGGAGCCCTGGAGGGAGGGCCTAGAAAAGTGTGTTTTAACAAGGTAGGTCCCACCCTGACTCGCTGATTCTGGATGTTATAGTGCTGGCCTTTGGTACTTCAAGTATAGGGTGATCTCAGACCTGTTGAAGCAGACCCTGTATTTTAACCAAATATCCTGGTTTTAAAAGTGGAGGAACTAAAAACTGTTTTAAACTGGTAGCCTCTACAGTTTTTAGGTATAACAAAATTAGAAAACATCTGCACTGACATGTGCTACACTCGAATGAGGGACAGTACTGTTCACTCTCAACTTCCTTTCTCAAAGGATTTTATGTTTAAATATATTTCTCCTAGTGCCCTTATGGGTCATAGCTCCAACCATGTGTAATTTCCACATCTTAGAGCTGATTTGAGGGTTGACTATTTAATATTTGTTAAACCTGTTGAGATTCTTTCGTAAATCCTAGGGTGGAGAAAGCATTCATATATTTGAGGCTTTGCCATCCCTCCTACTGTAGTAGATTTTCCATGACAAGCGTATAACTCCCTGCACTCTGAAATTAGGTTCTAAGATGAAAATAATAAACAAATAAAAAAATATTAATAAAGCACTAGGTCCATGTTTACCTGTCTTCTCCCAAGGTAGGATAAGAACAAAATATTAATGTGTATTATTTTATTATTCATTTAAATTAAACATTCAAACTAATATTTATTTAAACTATCTATTGTTAAGCAGAAGCTGTACTGAATTTATAACGTCTTATCTGTCTTTATCATCAATTTCCAAGAATAAAATATAATTTCTAGATAATAAATCAAGCTAATGTAACATTATTTTAGAGACATAAACTGCAAATATTTACTTGACAATATGTGTCCAAACAAAGTCTGCTTTGATCCTTTTTAAAGACACTACAACTTTTTACTGAGTTTTCTTTTTGAAATGAGACCATACTTCTATTCCTCTCAGTGCTGTTTGAATAAGTAGACATATTTGTTTCATTAGAGTTGCTACTAAAATTATAACGCTTATCTCACAGTCTACCTTGTAATGTAATTACTTGTGCATGTGTCTGTTTTCCCACTAAATTGTTAGCCTCTAGAGGAAAAAGACTGGGTTTTATTTATATTTGAAATCCCTACAGTGTCTATCGGTGCCTTGCAAAATCTCGATAAATATTTACAGAATAAAAAAAAGAATGATCTCCTTACTCCTGTAAGTATTTCTACTGGATAAACTTTGTTCATCCTGTGTCTCTATTGTATTTGTAACCAGTAACAGCTCAGAATTCAAACCTAAAGAAGCTATTTGACTAAAATGGCAAAGACCAATTAATCCCTGTAGATTTATCCATTTTCCTTCCTCTGTGGATTACGTGAAAATAGTAAATAGCTTCACAAAGAAAATAACTAAAGTTGATCTTACCCCTAGTACAAACATAACCTCAACTCTTAAAAGTAATGACCTATAAACCTTTGCTCTCTAATGTAGAGAAAAGGACAGAAATACTGAAAGAAATTTGTCTATTAAATTATGAAAAGGGCAAACTAAAAGAAAATGACTTACATTGAAATCAGAAATTGTGGGCCAGCAGATGACGTAATGGTTATGTTGCTGGACTCCCACATAGTTGACTGCAGTTTGAGTCCCAGTCCTGGAGGCTTGGAACTCATGCTGGGTGCATGTGTGTACTTGCTGAAAATCCTAAGAGGAGAATGGAAGAGAAGGGAGAAGCTCATTTCCTCTTGGGGGTTATGTCTCACTTTCTGTCTCTCTGACTCTCCGGTGAGTGCACGTGCCCTATAGCAAAAAATCTCTCTTAAAATAAGAAAATATAGAAATTTCTGTTTTTATAGGTGAAAAAATGATTGACTATTAACAATTTCCTATGGTTCAGTCTAGTAGTTTTTTGTAATTCCCAAGCACGTTCTATATAAAATCTCCATGGTACCCAGTGGTGATTATTATATAAAAGTAATTCTTTCAAGTAATAGACTTTTAAAAATAAGACAATTCCTATTAACTTTAAGATTGCATTTAGGAGATTCATGAGTTTAATAAACTATAGTTCTAAGGACATTGACGGCTGAAAGCCCTGTGGGTGTTCTGTTTGTTTGTTTTTGTTTTTTTAATTTGAGGTCTGTTTTTATTTGTTTCCTAACAAAAAGGCTCAAGATAAAACCAAAGGAAATTAGAATATTTCACTATATTTTTAAAATTTCACTTGCTAAACAGCATGTATTAGCTTACTTTCTGTGTTTGCAGGAAACATATTTACAGAACTGTAAAATTTGTAGGACTGAGTTACTGGATCAGAATTTTGGGGTGAAGCCTCTGAAGTCAGAATTTTTTATTAAGCATTCAAGATAAATCTTATCATACCAAATGAGGTGAAAAAACATTGAATTGTGGGAACAGCTGTTAGCGTAATGGTTATGTCACTGGACTCCCATGTAGTCCACCACTGTTTGAGTCCCAGACCCAGTGGCTTAAACTCACGCTGGGAGCATGTGAATGCTTGTCCAAGATCCTGAGAGGAGAATGGAGAAGGGATTGCAGCATGGTCATCCTGTCTGGGGTAATCTCTCTCTTTCTGTCTCTGTCGCTCTCTGTCTTTCTAGCAAGCGCATGCGCCCTATAGCCAAAAAACAAACAAACAAACAAACTCTCAAAAAAACAACAACACTGAATTGTAGATAGTCTAATCCCTTTCTTGTAGGTGAAACAACTGAAATCTCAAAACAGCTAATTGATGTGTCCTACTGTCATACAACTTGTAAGTAGTAAAGTGAGTTTTACGGTTTTTGGTTTGTGGTTCATTTTTTTATTCTACCACGTGAACCAAGCAAAACATAAAATCTTTTAAAATCATTGGGACCAGCAGTTGGCATAACGGCTATGTCTCTGGACTCCCATGTAGTCGACTGCAGTTCGAGTCCTGGACCCAGTGGCTTAAACTCACGCCAGGTGCGTGTGCATATGTGCCTAAGATCCTGAGAGGAGACTGGAGGAGAAGGGATGTGGTGTGGCCGTCCCAGGGGGTGATTTCTTGTTTTCTGTCTCTCTGTCTCTCTCTGTCTTTCTGGCTAGTGCACACGCCCTATAGCAAAAACCTCTCCAAAAAAAAAATATTATTTTGTTATTACAGATTTGTATGGTTTAAATGTGTCTTACAAAATACATGTGTTGAAAACTTAGTCCCTAATACAACAGTGTGGAGAAGTAGAACCTTTAAGAGGTAATTAGGTCATAAATGCTCTGCTCTCATGAATTAATTAATGCCTTTAGAATGAGAGTGGATTTGTGATAAAACAATGAATTAAGTCCTTTCCCCCTCTCTCTCACTCATGTGATGTCTTCTGACACAATTTAATACAGAAGGATGGACTTCACTAGATGTGGCCCCTTTATTGTGCACTTCTTAGCCTCCAGAAAAGTGAGCCAAATGAATTTCTGTTCATTATAAAATTCCTTGACTGAGTTATTGTCTTATACAGTAAAAAGCAGACTAAAACATTGCTTTTCTTCTGATATTCTCTTGCCTTTTTTCCTTATCATCGCATTTATTAGTCTAAATGAAAATGACTAGCAATTCATGAAAGGTCTGGTTTATGTACTGTTTTTCCTATGAAGGCATGAATTTTCCAGATTTTCTAAAAGTTAATTTACTAGTAGATTTACAGAATGTCACCTATTAATTTACATAGTCGATTTCATTGCATTGGTAGCTGTATCTAACAGTTGCCAACTTTATTCTTCCTGCCAACACAGATAACTTAAAACACAATATTTATCCCAGAACTTTAATTTAATTTTAGTTTTCAGAGAATGAATAAGTCATTGTTATTCAAACTATTTCAGAAAAATAGATGCAGATATTTTTAAACATTTTATAAGACTACCATAATTCTTTACTCAAATATGAGAAAGCATAAGAAATAATATTATAGAATAAAATATATCTATCAGAATATATGCAAATTTTTAAATATTTTTAAAAAATTATGATTCATGATTTACATATAATTGATGTAAGTCTTTGTGAGCTATGGTTTCTTTATTTTTTGATGTTAGTTTTTTGCAACAGGGCATGTATGCTGGCTGAACAGAGAGAGAGAGAGAGAGAGAGAGAGAGAGAGAAAGTGAGAAGCCACCCATACATACACCCAAGGGGGGTAACCATGCTATAATCCCTTTTACTCTCAGGATTTTGGACATGCATGACACACATGCCCAGCATAATTTTCAAGCCACTGGGTCCAGGACTTGAGCCACAAAGTTGGCCATGTGTGTTCTAGCCATCTTAACATCCATGCCACCTATTGGCCCTACAGAATGTTTTTTAAAGTCATACATACAGGGATCAGCAGATGGAATAATGGTTACATTGCTGGATTCCCACACGGCGGACTGTGGTTCAGGTTCCAGACCCAGAGGATTGAAACTCATGCCAAATACATGTTGTATGCATGCCCAAAATCCTGAGAGGAGAATGGAGTTTCGAGAAAGGTCTGTGGTGTGGCCTTCCCCCCAGGAGGTGATTTTTTGCTTTCTATTTCTCGGTCTCTCTCTGGCTCTCCAGCAAGCACATGTACCCTATATCAAAAATCTCTCTAAAAAGAAATAAATAAAGGCATGCATACAGTGTTTAATAATCAAATTAAAGATATACCCATATTGATCTTCTTCAGCATTGAACATTACATTATGTCATACACATTTGTTAATAGTTCTACTAGTTTTTTTTGAAATACCTATTAAATTGTCCATATGTTTTACTTTGCTGTAATGCACCATCCTGTACTCTTTCCTTCTTATTTACGTGCATTTTTGTGTCTGTTACAGAATTTCTCACAAACCTCCATCTATACTCCCCCAAGCAGTTTCGGTAACTACTATTACTGTCTCTATTTCTTTGGTGTCTTTTAGTTTCCTTTAGAGTATGGACATTTGCTACATGTTAAGTGGGGGTATATGATATTTATATTCTACAATCTGGCTTATTTCTCAGCATTACTTCCTTTAGGTTTGTCTATTTTGTGCCAAGTGGCAGGATTTTGTTATTCTTTAAGGCTAGTATTCCGTTGTATATACATATATTTTTCCAATCCATTGATTGGTTTCTGGGCGCTTATGTTGATTCCATGACTTAGCTATTACAAATAATATTGCATAAACCTGATGTATAAATGTCTTCCTGTTCTTTGGGTATATACCCAATAGTGGGGTTGCTATGTCATCAGGAATTCTATTTTTTGACTTTTGAGGAAACTCCACACTGTGAATGGACTAATTTACATTCCCACCAGAAGTGCATAAGGGTTCACCTCAAATTCACCACACTGTTTTTGTTTGTTTGTTTATTCAAGATAGACATTCTGATGGGTTAGGTGATAGTGCAGTGTGGTTTTGATTTGCATTTCCCTCTGATAAAAGAAGTTGAACACTTTTTAGTGTTTTTTAGCCTTAGCCATTTTAGTATGTTTTTTATCTGTTCAGGTTGATTGCTCTTCTTTTTCTTTTCTTTTTTTTTTTTTTTTTTTTTTAAATGTTATTGTCATAGGGTGCTTATGCTTGCCAGAGAGACAGAGACTGAGGGGAAAAGTGAGAAATTACCCCCCAGGGAGGATGGCCACATCACAGCTCCTTCTTTTTCATTCTCCTTCTGGGATTTTGGACATGTGTTCACATTCAAGCTACCAGGTCTGGGACTCAAATAGCAGTTGGCCATGTGGGAGTCTATCACCTTAGCTACCATTGCAACCTGCTGGCTCCAATTATTCATTTTTTATTGGACTATTAATTTTTTAAGAGGTAAGCTGTTTGAGTTTCTTATTTACATGTTTTTGATAAATTTTTTTTATAGGGCATGCGTGCCTGCCAGAGACACAGAGACAGAGAGACCAAAAGTGAGAAATCACTCCCTGGGGGGATGGCCATGCTGTAATCCTTTCTCCTTCATTCTTCTCTCAGGATTTTGGGCACACATACACATGTGTGCAGCAGGAGTTTCATGTCACCAGCACCAGGACTTGAACCATAGTTGGCCATATGGGAGTCCAGTGCCTTAACCATTATGCCTGCTGGCCTCTGAGTTTCTTATATATTCTGGTTGTTAATCCTTTGTTCTAATTATAGGTTGCAAATATTTTCTCCCATTCTGTGGATTGTCTATTATTTTCTTTGCTGTGCAGAGCTTTTTAGCTTGATGTAATCCCAGTTATCTTTTGTTGGTATTATTTCTCTGCTTTAGGGATCTTATTCAAGAAATCTTTTACCTCCTCCAGTATCTTAAACTGTCTTTTCAGTAGTTTTATAGTTTGGGGATTTATGTTTAAGTCTCTAGCCTATTTTGAGTTAATATTTGCAAATAGTGAGAGATGGTGGTCTAATTTCCCTTCTCTGCAGGTGGACATCCAGTTTTCCCAGCACCATTTGTTGAAAAAAACTTTCTTTTCTCCACTGTATTGTCTTATGAACTTTGTCAAAAATCAGTTGGCTGCATGTTGTGTTTATTTCTGGATTATCTACACTGTTTCATTGGTATATGTGCCTTGTTTGGTGCCAATACTATATTTTGGTTATTAAAGCTTATAATATAGCTAAGCTTTTTTTTTTTTTTTTTTTTTTTTTTTTGAGAGGTTTTCGTTATAGGGCGTGTGCGCTCGCCAGACAGACAGAGACAGAGAGACAGAAAGCGAGAAATCACCCCCCAGGGGGGATGGTCACGCTGCAATCCCTTCTCCTCCATTCTCCTCTCAGGATCTTGGGCACGCACGCACACGCGCCAGGCGTGAGTGCTAAGCCTCTAAGCCACCGGGTCCGGGACGCGAACTGCGGTCGACTACGTGGGAGTCCAGCAACATAGCCATTACGCTAACTGCTGGTTCCCAATATAGCTAAACTTTTTAATTCCAGACAAATCTTGTGATTGCTTTTTTATTTCTCTGGAGAAATTATACGGAATTTTAATAGGAATTGCATAAAATTATTGGTAGATCATGTTAGGTAATATTGACTTTCTAAATTTTGTTCATTCTTTTAATCCATGAATAAGAGATGTCTTTCCAGTTTTTTTTGTCGTTTTCAATTTCTTTGTTCAGTTTTTAATCATTTACAAAGTAGAAATCTTTTATTTCTTTGGTTAGCTTTATTCCTAGGTATCTTATTTTTTGTGGCTATTCTAAATGGAGTTGATTTCTTCATTTCTGCCCTAATTCACTCATTATTAGAGTATTAAAACGAGACATATTGGGCCAGCAGGTGGTGTGGTGGTTAAGGGACTGCCACATGGCTGACTGGGGTTCGAGTCTTGGACCTGGCAGCTTGCTTTCTCACTTTCTCTTTCTCTCTCTCTCTCTCCCTCTCTCTGTTGTTCTGTCCCTCTATGGTCAAATTAAAATAAATAAATAAATAAATAAATAAATAAATAAATAAACTTTAAATAAAATAACTAAACAAAAAAAGGAGACAGATTTATGTATGTCAAGTTTTGTACCCTGCATGTGTGCTGAATTTATTGCCTCTGTTTTTTTTTTTAATAGATTATTTAGGTTTTTCCATGTATATAATCATATCATCTTCAACTAAGGTCAATTAAACTTCTTCCTTTCCAATTTAGAAGCTTTTTATTTCACTTGCTTATTTAATTGTATTGGCCAGGACTTCCAGTATAATGTTGAACAGGAGTAGAGAAAGAGGCCATCCTCATCTTGATCTAGTATTTAGTGAAAAAGCTATCATTTTTTTTATCAATATGATGTTAACTCTTTATTTGTTCTATATAGCCTTTATTGTGTTAAAAAATGTTCTTTCTGTACTATTTTATTGAGAGTCTTAATCATAAAGTATATTGTGCCTTACCAAGTGCTTTTTGGGTATCAGTTGATATGATTAGATGATTTTTGTCTATCTGTTAATGTGATGTATTGTATTTATTGTTCTGCATATGTTGAACAACCCTTGTTTTCCTGGGATAAATCCTACTTGGTTGTAGAGTATGATATTAAATGATTTGTTGTATTCATTTTTTAAAATTATTTTTCTTCACATTTAATTGTACATCTCTATAGCACACAATATGGTTTATCGAAGTATACATGCAGTATGGGACAATCAAACCAAGGATATTACCACATTCATAATTTTCAATGAAGTGCTTTAATTCTTATGTCTGTTAAGTATTTCTTATCTGATTCTCTTCTACTCATCCTCCACTATCCACCCATCTAACTAACAGTCTCCAGAATCTATATTTGTCTTCCCCATTACTATGTCTTCAGATCTTTTGATTTCTGTGATAGATTTTCTAATATTTTCTTGAGCATTTTTCTGTCTATATTCATCAGGAATATTGGTCTATAGTTTGCTTTTTCTATTGTGTTTTTGTCTGCTTTTGGTATCAAGATGATGGTGACTTCATAGAAAGAGTTGGAAAGGATTCTCTCCATTTGGATCTTTTGGAATAGAATTTGTATTAATTTTCTTGTGAAGAATTTTTAGAATCCAGAATGCAGCAGTGAAGACATCTGGACCTGGGTTTTTGTTGTTCTTGTTGTTGTGGAGAGACTATTTATTACAGATTCGATCTCATTACTTTCTACTGGGCTGTTTGGATTTTCCATATTTTCCTGATTAAATCTAGGTGTATTTGTCCATCTTTTCCACATTTCTCAGTTTGTTAGTATAGAGTTGCTCATAGCAATCACTGATGATCTTTTGTATTTCTGTGATATCTATTGAAACATCTGCTGTTTTATTTCTGATTTCATTTATTTATTTGTTTTCCTTTTGTTTCATTGTTAATCTAGCTGAGAGTTAATTAATTTTGTTTACCTTCTTTAAGAATCAGCTTTTTGCTGTGTTGATATTTTGCATTACTCTTTTGTTATGTCATTTATTTCTTCTCTGATCTTATTATTTCTTTTCTTATAGTACTTTGGGGTTTAGCTTGTCTTTGCTTTTCTGGCACTTGAGATGTATCATTAGGTTGTTTATTACCAATATATATATATATATTTTCTATGAGCACTAATTTGCATAAACTTTCTTCTTAATATTGTCCTTGCTGTATCCTGGAGATTTTAGAGTAAGGTATATTTATTATCATTTGTTACAAGAAAATTTTAAATTTAAATTTTCTTCTTAATTTCTCCAGTAAATTAAAAATAATTTAGGCGTATGTTGTTAAGTTTCTATGTATTTGTGTTTTTGTGAGTTCTTTATGTTGTTAATTTCATGTTCAATTTCATTATGATCAGAAAAGATGCTAGATATTATTTCTATTTTTTTAAATTTGTGGAGGCATGTTTTGTGTCCTGTATATGGTAAGTCTTAGAAAATGTTCCATGTGCCACTGAAAAAACATCTATTCTACAATAGTATTCTACATTTGTTAGGTGAAATAGTATTCTACATTTGTTAGGTGAAATACAAAAGATATATATATATATATATATATATATATATATATATATATATGTCTTCAGCTTTGTTTGGTTTATGGTATCATTTAATTCATGTGTCTCTTTATTTATTTTTTTATTTAGATGATTGCTTCAGTAGTAAAAGTAGAATGTTGAAGTTCCCTGTAATTAATGTGTTAGAATCTTTGTCTTCCTTAGTGTCTAACAGTCTTGCATGTATTTGGGTGCCCCAATGTTGGGTACATAAATACCTATAATTGTTATATCTTCTTGGTCAAAGAAGTCATAATTTATTTACTTGTCTCTTTTAACAAATTTTATCCTGAAGTCTAGTTTGTCTAATATTAGCATGGCAGCCCTTTTTATTTTCCTGATTTGCATGAAATGGTATTTTTCAGCCTTTAGCTCTCAGTCTGTGTTTGTCTTTACCAGTGAGGTATGTTTCTTGCACGCAGCATATTTAGCCCTTCTGTTTTTTTTTTTTTTTTTTTTTCCCTTTTTTCCCTTCATTCAGTTGATGTAAATCTTTTGATTGGCAAGTTTAATCTGTTTGAATTCAATTATATTATTATGTCCAAATTTACAGTTGTTTGTTGGTTGATTCTTGATTGCTGTGTGTTCTCTTATTTCCATTTTTATTTTGTTATTGTTATTTGGTTATTTTTTTTCTTCATTGGTTGGTAAACTTTCTATTGGAATCAAGTCTTTAAAGAATAAAATATTTTTATTAATATTTTTATTCACTTGGTTTTATAATTTCTTATTTGCATTTAATTTTTGTACATCTTTATGGGATATAATATGGATTTTTCAATGCACAATAACCAATTCAAGAATAATACCATATTTTTCATTCTCTTTCTTCTTTGTGTGGGTTCTAGGTGAGAATAGTATTGTGTGCTAGTGTTCCACCTATAGTTCCCTCAAACTTATAGTGATTGATATCCTGTAGTGTAGTTACCTAAGTTCTTAGACCCTGTAGTAGGGAGCAGCATCCTCCTCCAGGAGAGGTAGTCAAATGAAAATGTAAGCTGAAAATAAATGACATCAGCCTTGCATGGGTTGCACACAGGAAGAATGTAGTTGTTAGTTGAGATGTTATGATGCAGGGGGTGGTTAGTAGTTTACTTAGCCAGTTGTGTGCAATCCCTGAAGGTAGAGAAAGTTGTCCACTCCAGAGCCTGATTTTTCCCAGAGCTGTACCCTCTCAGAAGGTGTTTTGGTACAGACAGGCATTGCAGGTGTGTTGTTAGTATAGGAGGGCTGGGCAAACCCTCTTATAAGGCTGCAAGGTCAGCTGTCGATTATGTATCATGGCTGTCTAGCTGAGGCATAGGACTGTGACTTCTATAAGTCTGTGCATCTAAGGAGCAGGGCTAGAGTTGCTCTGCCCACTGGACTCCAGGGCCAAGCTTTGGACTCTTGCAGTAATGGGAAACTCCTCTTTTCCTGCAGCTGGGATTGGCAACAGCCTGTTTGTGTGTCTTTATACCTAGAGTGAGGGGAGTAGTACAGAGCAGGAGCTGCCACGTGTCTGCAGGGCCAAGGGCTGGAGCAAAACTCGAGTGTCTGCCTGCTAGCCCCCAGGGATGGTCTGTGGACTTGTGCAGGATCTGTGGGAACTCTGTGCTTCCTGCAGGTGGAAGACAATTACGGGCCTATGTGTGTGTTTGCAGCTGTTGGGGGCAGGGCTGGAGCACCCACTTGTCTGCAGGGCCAGGAGGTGGGGCTACACTACTTGAATATGCCCAAGCAGACATCTGTGTGGTCTATGTTTTGGTCTGTGAATGTTTGTAAACTGGGCCGAGTGGCAGTCCAGTGAAAACTGCCTGTGCTAGTCTATGAGATCTGGCCTCTCGGGATGGAAAGTAGGAGGGTGACGGAGAATCTGTTCAACCATAAAGAGGAAATTTTGAAACCTGCCTTTTTGTCAGTCATCCCTCCCCACTCTTCCACTCACACTTACAATTCCAGGAAATTTGAGAGGCTGTTCTGTAGAAGACAACAGAGCGGGAAGGGGCTTCTTCAGGTGACCCAGAGGAGTGGAAGGGGGAGTGGGCATGTAGTCCTATCAGTCAGTTAGAGGAATGTCCTGATTTGGCTCTTGAGGTGGTACTGTGTGCCTGGGGTTGTGGGAGAGTGTTTAGCATTCTCTCCTGATCAGCAGATCCATGTAGCTCCCCAAGATGAGCTGTGGTTCATGTCCAGATTCTCCATGCTCTGGGATACCAAGAAGAATTTGGGGTGGAAACAGGAAACTGGAAGCTTTCCACTGGCTTCAGTGGAAAGTCCCACTCTCTTCCCTGCTGTTGTGAGAGGCTTCATTTGTCTCTATATCCCTTTTTGTTTGTTTTGTTCTGTATTTTTTTTCTTAAGAGGCTTTTGCCTTAGGGTGCTTGTGCTCACCCAGAAAGAGATAAACAGATAGTGAGAGGGAAAGTGAGAAATCACCTCTTGGGGGGCTGGCCACAGTGCAATACCTTCTCCTCCATTCTCCTCCCAGGATCTTGGGCTTGCATGCACATGTACCTGGTGAGGTTTAAGCCACTAGATCTGGGACTTGAACCGCGCGGTTAGCCATGTAGGAGTCCAGCAACGTAACCTCTACACCATCTACTGGCCCCTCTAAGTCCTTTTTTTTTTTTTTGGAGAGGTTTTTGCTATAGGGCGTGTGCACTCACCAGACAGACAGAGAGAGACAGAGAGACAGAAAGCGAGAAATCACCCCCCAGAGGGGATGGCCATGCCACAATCCCTTCTCCTCCATTCTCCCCCCAGGATCTTGGGCACGCACGCACACGCGCCCAGCGTGAGTTTTAAGCCACCGGGTCCGGGACGCGACCGCAGTCGACTACGTGAGAGTCCAGCCACATAGCCATTAGGCTAACTGCTGGTCCCTCTAAGTCCTTTTTGAGTTTGAACTGTTGATCTCTTTTTTTCTTTCTTCTACTTGAGATGATGCTTCAAAAACTCACCATCTTGCTCTTGAATTCTGTTAGTCTCACCTTTTGTCTCTGTTCCAGATGCGATAATCTATCAAAGTATTTTGTACTTTCCTACTGGAGAGATGCCACAATGGATGTCTGATTGGCCATCTTGCCCTTCCTTAATGCAAAATTTCTAAATTTTGGGCCAAATGGTAACACTCTGCAAGGCTAAACTGTTGGGTCATTGGGGGAGTCATGATGCATTTTTGCTCAAAATAACATAGTCACAGGAGAGGTAGTCAAATGAAAATGTAAGCTGAAAATGAATGACATCAGCCTTGCATGGGTTGCACACAGGAAGAATGTAGTTGTTAGTTGAGATGTTATGATGAAGGGGGTGGTTAGATATGTCATGACTTTTCAAAAAACCTAATATATAGGAGCACTCTAGGTAGAGACTTCCCTAAGTAGGCCAGGCCCATGCATGCTCATGATCAGGCCTGGCTGTGGCTAGGGTTAAATAATAGTATCAAAACGTTTTTGGGGGTGCTGTCTCTCTTTTGCTTATTTATGGAAGAGATAAATGAACTTTAAATGACATATTAATACTTGTCTTTCAACAACTATTAAGAGTATAATTAACCAAATTTGAATGGAACCAAAGTTAAATATTAAACAATTTTTTTGATTGTTCAAAAAAATTTACTTAATATTGATTAACTACAAAATTTCATATGCAACACATGGCCACTATTACAGGATTTGGCCTTCTAGAGAAATATGTAAACAGGCATTCTATTAAGATTCTGCCTTCTTAGAAAGGTGAGAAGTGATCCAAACTCCCAACACAGAAAAAAATTATCTAAATTATCATATTCTTTAAAAAGTTCCAACAGGTTCTTAATACAAGAGTGATTTACAAACTCAGCTTTTTTCCTTAACATTTTTCTATGAAGTCTCATTTTTGACCAAAAGAAGACACAGGTTTCTCATTAAACTTTGTTTTAATGGGTCTCAAAATTCTGTGTCAAGTTGTTTCCATTAAAAAGTACTGATTTTAAAAACTAATAACTTAAAACTGCCACACACAAAAAACCGAAATGGTCCACAAAACATTTTCCTTTCCTTCTGAAGGTTTTATGATGCATTGTTATCATTAACCAGTCTTTTACTATTAAACTTAAATGGCCAACTGACACAAACAGTTGTGAGACTGTTCTTCCACCACTGATTTAGACTGGGGTGGCAGGAATTAGGGATATTCATTTAGCCTTCTGAGCTTTCTGGGCAGACTTGGTGACCTTGCCAGCTCCAGCAGCCTTCTTGTCCACAGCTTTGATGACACCAACAGCAACTGTCTGTCTCATATCACGAACAGCAAACCAACCCAGAGGAGGATAGTCAGAGAAGCTCTCAACACACATGGGCTTGCCAGGAACCATATCAACAATAGCAGCATCACCAGATTTCAAGAATTTAGGGCCATCTTCCAGCTTTTTACCAGAACGGCGATCAATCTTTTCCTTCAGCTCAGCAAACTCGCAAGCAATGTGAGCTGTGTGACAATCCAGTACGGAGGCATTGCCAGCACTGATTTGGCCTGGATGGTTCAGGATAATCACCTGAGCAGTGAAGCCAGCCGTTTCCATTGGTGGGCCATTTTTGCTGTCACCAGCAACATTGCCACGTCAAACATCTTTGACAGACACATTCTTGACATTGAAACCCACATTGTCCCCCGGGAAGAGCTTCAATCAGAGCTTCATGGTGCATTTCAACCTACTTGACTTCAGTTGTTACATTGACTGGTGCAAAGGTGACCACCATATTAAACAATTTTATACATACTTCTTACACCAGCTTCATGGCTTGCTGGTTGAGGCAGTCAGATTCCACATGGCCAACTATGTGGTTCAAGTCCCAGACCTGGAGATTTGATAAACATGATGGCACGGGTGCCCAAAATCCCCAAAGGGCAGGAAATAGAGAGGGATTGCAGTGTGACCATTCCCCAAGAGGAGTGTTTACATTATGTATATATTGAGTGGGAATATACAATGTCTGTATTTCATAGTCTAGCTTGCTTTACTTGGCATCGAAACTTATATAATCATCCACTTTGTATCAAAAGCCAGGATCTCATTGTTCTTTTATGGCTGAGTATTATTCCATAGTGCATATACGCTGCATGTTTTCAATCCAGTCTTCCATTATTGGGCATTTAGGCTGATTCCAGCAGTGATTCTCAGTAATTTTGAATAAAGCTGCAATAACTATGAAAGTGCAAATGTCTTTCTAACTGAATGTTTTTCTAGCTTTTGTGTACATATCTAGGAATAGTATTACTGGGTCATTATGGTAGTTCTATTTGTAGGTTTTTAAGGAACCTCCATAATTTTTTTCCGCAATGGCTATACATTCCCACTGATAGTGTAGGAGCATTCCTACAATGTAGAAGAGTTCCTACAACAGTATAGGCGAGTTCCACAGTCTCACCAGCACTTGTATATTTTATTATTATTATTTTTTTTTCCATCATAGCCATTCTGACTAGGGTTAAGTGGTATGTCATTGTGGTTGATATGTCAATTTGCATTTCCCTTATGGTAGGAGATGTTGAATATTTTTTATATGCTTTTTGGCCATTCATATGTCTTCCTTGAAGAGTTGTCTGTTCACCTTTTTTGCCTATTTTTAATTGGATTGATCATTTTTCTGTGGGTAAGTTGCTTGAATTCCTTACATGTTCTGGTTATCACTCCTTTATGTGAAGCAGTTTGCAAATATTTTCTCCCATACTGATGGTTGTATTTTCACTCTGATTATTTTTCCTTTGTTGTGCAGGAGAAGCTTTTTAGCCTAAGGTAGTCTTATTTGTCTATTTTTTTAATTACTGCTTATGCTTTAGGAGTCTTATTTAAGAAAGCTTTGCTTACTCCAATATTTTTTAGTTTCTCTTATGTTTTCCACCAGTAACTTTATATCTTTGAGGTTTATATCTAAATCTTTGATCCATTTGAGTTGATTTTTGTTAATGATTAGAGAGGGGTTTAGTTTCATTTTTTGCAGGTTGATATTCATTTCTTCAAGCAACATTTATTGAAAGGATGTTCTTTTCCACACTATATTTACTGTCTTGTGTGCTTTGTGAACAATCAGTTGACTGTATGCTTTGGGGTTCATATCTGAGTTTTATATGCAGTTTCATTGGTCTATGTGCGCTTTTGTGCCAGTAGCATGCTGTTTTGATTATAACGGTTTTGTAATATATTTTGAGGTAAGGTAGTGAGATTCCTCTTATCTTGTTCTTTTTTGCACAGTATTACTTTGGCAAATTGGTATTTTATGAGTCCAGGAAAATTTTATGATTTTTTTTTCTGTTTCTGTGAAGAATATCTGTTGTAATTTGATTGGCTTGACATTGAATTTGTAAGTTTATTGGTGTAGAAATGACATTTTTATTATATGAATTCTTCCAATCCAAGAGCATGAGTTGTCTTTCCACTTTCGTGTATCTAGTTCAGTTTCAATGTTCAGTTTTACATAGTTTTCCTTTTATCTCTTGGTTAGGTTTATTCCTGGGTATCTTTTGTGTGTGTGTGTGTGTGTGTGTGTGTGTGGCTATTGCAAATGCAATTGCTTTCTTCAATTCTACCTTAGTTTGTTCATTTTTGGTATTTAAAAATGCTATAGATCTTTGTGTATTGATTTTGTTGTTTGTTCTTTTTTTAGAAAGTATTAAATTAATACTTATTATCTTAATTTATTATTATTTTATTTTAAATTTGCTATAGGGCACATGTGCTCACCAGAGAGAGAAAGAGAGAAAGTGACAAAGCAAGTCATTAGGTACAGTACTTGAACAACTATCAGCATCATAGAAGTCTAGCACCTTAACCACCATGTCATCTGCTGGCCCATGTTTGTTCTTCTTATACTTAATTTCAAGTTTTAAAAATGCTGGATATAGTTTCTATATTTTTGAATTCATGAAGGCTGGTTGTGTGCCCTGTCACTTGGACAATCCATGAAAATGTTTGATGTAGTGATGAGAAAAATGTGTATTTTGTGATTGTCGGTTGTTTTCTATATATGTCTGTCAAGTCTATTTGATATACGGTATTATTCAGTTCCTGTGTCTCTTTGTTTATTTTTTGCCTAGATGATCTTCCCAGATGTCATAGTTGGTTGTTAAATCCTCTCCTTTTAACGGTCTTTCTTTCATGTACTTCTGTGCTCCAGTACTTTTAGTACTAGATAGTGTCCTTTGTCTCTTACAATTTTTGTCTTGAAGCCTATTTTGTCTGGTATCAGTATCATGACTTCAGCCTTCTTTTGCTTTCTATTTGCATGGAATTTCTTTTCCTAGCCCTTCACTTCCAATCTATGAATGTCTCTATCAGTGAGGTGTGTTTCTCATAAGCAGCAAATAAAGGCTCCTATTATTTTATCGAAGCCACTTTGTGTCTTTAAATTGGAGAATTTAAACCAGTACTTTCAATGTTTTAATTGATATTTGTATATTTATCCCTGACATTTTCTTGCTTGCTTTGTGTTCTTTTATTTCTATTTGTCTCTTTAGCTTTCCTGAAATAGAACTCTCTTCATTACTTCTTGAAAAGCTGGTCTAGTGTTGGTAAATTATTTCAGTTTTCGTTTATCTGATAATGATTTTATTTATCCTTCCCAATTAAAGGGTAATCTTGCCAGGTATAGTATTCTTAGTTGAAATTCCTTTTCATTTGGCATTTTGTGTATGTCTTCCCATTCTTTCTATGCTTGCATTATTTCAGTTGGGAGGTCTAATGTTAGTCTAATAGGATAGCTTTTGTAAGTAACTTGACATTTCTCTCTTGCTATTTTTAGAATATTGTCTTTGATATTTACCAATATGACTATCATGTGCCATGGGGAGGATTTTTGATTTCACAAGCAATGCTGTCCTATCTAATTGTTTTCTCTTCCCTCTACTGAGCTTATTATGCTTTCCGCCCAAAGATAATAATTTTTTTTTGTATATACTTTTGACTGTCTTGGTCTCTTTTATTATGTTTTTCTGGAAAAAGCACATTCCAATTCTCTACTCATTTCCTATTTGCACCTGTGCAGCTGTATGTGGCTAGAACAAAAAAAAAAAAGGAAAACCATTGCAAGTGGTCTCACTCTAAATTCATGATCATGATCCTTACGTGGCCTCTTAATGCTTTCAGGCAATCATACTTTATGTCCCTAGTACAATTTCTATCTTTTCTCAAAATATATTTTATATCTTCTCCTCTGTCCTCAAACCGCAATATCTCTTTCTCCAGTCCTTACTCATTTTCCTAATTCACTGAAAAAACTGAAGCTATCAAAAGAGACATTTTTTCAAGTTCTGCTATACATTTTCTATTTACCAGTATCTGTATTTAGTTTGTCTACCTTCCTTTTACCATTTATAAATTTCATGGAAATAATGAGAATCCTAGGAGATCAACTAATAAGAGAATAAATTTTCATATAGTGAATAGTTCATTAATTTTTTTGTATGAATCTTGATAGAAATATGGTTTGCTTAGAGAAAAATTTAGTAGTCAGTTAGGAATAACTAAAAGTAAGTATATGTAGAAATGTAGATTTTGAAGAAGTTTATTTATTTACTCACTCATACATTCCATGAACATGGAAGATAGAGAGTAAGGAACAGGTAGAGAGACAGCACTTCCAACATGGTCTTGATGCCACAATCGCCACAATCTACCCTCTGCTTCAACCAGCCCTGGATCATGGACTCATGCACACCCAGTATACTCAGGAAGGTCTCCTTATGCAAACACAGCACTTTACCGTGGGGATTAAACTCTCAGAGCATCATGTTTTACAGCTGTGCTATCATCTAGCCCCCTTTCTCTCAGCTTTATTTATATGTTCAAAAAGTATTGAGATGTCTTCTGAAATACTCTAAAGAATTGAAACCAAAACAATAGAATGTTTAAGAAAAATAAAATCTCTGGGTTGTATATTTATGTCAGTTTAAACTTAGTTATAGGCTAAACAAATACAATGATGTGACAGGGACACTAGAAAATGTCTGTCCTGGTGAGATAATAAATATGTTGATTTATTTAACTATAATAACCATTTTGTTATATGCAAGTATATAAAAAACATACCGTCTACTCTAAAATAGCCTATAACTTAGATATTGATGTTTCAAAAAGGTTAAATAATAATACTGTACACATTACTCAACTTACTTAATTTTACATTTCCAGATTCCTTTTTGATTGAGGCAGTAATAAATGATCTAGTTTTTTTGTCTGTGTGAGACCTACTTAGGATTCCTTCCATGATAATTAAAAGCATCTTTTCTAGGATATTTTCCCTGGGTATGTTAATACACAGTGATCTCCATTGTGTCTAAATCATTATAAAATTTATTGTCTGTACCATGAATTTCATCACTCCTAAGCTATCTTTTTTTTTTTTTTTTTTTTTTTTTTTGCTATTTAGTTACATCGGATCTCATCTTAAATCTGTTCTTATTTCCACTAATCATAAGCTAATGGATTTCTTGACTTCTCTGGTCTACTAGTCTACTATTTTCTGCTCAATTTTCTGATCATTAATACATGAGGGAACTTTTTTTTAGCATCTACATCTTAGACAAGTAGTAGCAATGTAAGATGAAATGATAAAGAGATTTAAAACACTCCAGGATGATAAATATGGGTTGAAATGTTGGTAATGAGTTGTGAATGTAGATATGCTATATCTTAAAATAGATCTATAAAATAAGAAAGATAAAATATTCATCATAATTCATGTATTTAGGGCAGGAAGGGCAATTATTTACCTCACAAGGGGATTTATAAACACATAATTTACATGATAATTTTTTTTTTGAGAGGTTTTCGCTATAGGGTGCATGCGCTCACCAGACAGACAGAGACATAGAGACAGAAAGCGAGAAATCACCCTCCAGAGGGGATGGTCATGCCACAATCCCTTCTCCTCCATTCTCCTCTCGGGATCTTGGGCACACACGCACACGCGCCCAGCGTGAGTTTTAAGCCACTGGGTCTGGGACGCGAACCACGGTCGACTACGTGGGAGTCCAGCGACATAGCCATTATGCTAACTGCTGGTTCCCAATTTACATGATAATTTTGTGACTTGAATGATTAAAAAAAAAAAGAAGAAACAAGAATTTTTTTCTAGGTATGCACCAGCTAAATAAGATAAAGTATGGTATATTGAAAGTATTGTGTATATTTCTAACTTGCTTGCAACATTTCATGTTAGAGGAATCAAATGCATTTTGGTGATTTCCAGAGCAAGTCCTTGAATTTGCTACCTTGTAAAGCAAACTCAACTCGTGTGAAAATCATGGCATTAGACAGTATTACTCAACTTACTATTAAACAGTTTCTGTTTCTTTCTAACTTTGTACTCTTTACTAATTCATTTGGAATCTTGGGACTTTAGGATAGTTATCTCCTCAACAGAAACACTAATTGTAAGCATTAACAACTGTTAGATGCCCCAAAATATTGTCCTGTCAATGTCAACATGTCCTTTCTTCCAACTTTTTTTTTTTTAAAGCTTTATTCTTTGGTGGTTGAATTTAATTATATGCTTTTTGAACAAATAAAGTCTACTGTTGTGGGTAATTGTTGGTTTTTAAATAAACAAAGATGAAGGATTGTTATTAACATTTGAACTGGAGGAAAAATATATTAAAGTGATGACAATTCTCAGTTTAAAGCTTAAACCAAATTTTCGGTTACTTAGTTCATTATTTATATTTATCATAAAAGTCTCTAAATTTACAACCACATGTGTTAATGTGGAAACAATTTGAATCAGGGGATGGAGATTTGTTTGAAATTTACTTAAAGAGCAAATCTTGAATTACACTTGAGACTCTTAATTTAAGATTTTAAATTCTTTCCTTTTGAGTACCAAAGTAACCAATATTGTTCTCTTAAGACTTTTTAATACTCAAATTCATGTTTCAGAGAATTTAGCCTGAAAAATCATGAGATTTTGGCTTTGTTATTCATGTTTGCACAATTGCTTTCTTGTGTATTGCAAGCACTTCAAACAAGAGGAGCTTTCTCCCTATCTTTCAGCCTCAAGTGTCAAGACCCTGCCTTAATATCTTATCCCCTTAAGTATTATAGTGTCCTTAAGAATGTCACGACTCCCCCTCAGCACTTAACCTATTATTGCTTTATTGTTTCTATGTTTGTTTCTTTACTAGTAGTAAAGAAGACCAGAGCCAGACAGTAGATAAAGCAGTAAAAATTATATTTTATTCAGAAATTGTTGCAATAAAAGAAAAGAAACCTCAGTATCCAGCTAGACTCAATTTGAAACACACCATTGGCCAGGTAGGATCCTGAGTCTTAACCTTTGTGCCACCTGCTGACCCCATTTTTTTTTTAAATTTTAAATTGTACATATTTTATAGTGGACAGCATGTTTTTTATATACTTGTATATAAAAAATGGTTATTATAATTAAATAAATCAACATATTTATTATTTCACCAGGAGAGACATTTTCTAGTGTCCTTGTCACATCATTGTATTTGTTTAGCCTATAACTAAGTCTAAACTGACATGAATATACAGAGTTTTTTTTTTTCTTAAGCATTCTGTTTATTTGGTTTCAATTACTTAGAACATTTCAGAACACATCTCAATACATTGTTTTTAAAGCAGACTTACTTGTGTTTTATTTTTTGTTCACTAACTCTTTTTTCTATTTTTTAATTTATTTCTACATTTTTCCACAATCATTTACTTTACATATCAAAAAATTCTAACTCATACTCCATAGTTCTTGACAGTTAATAAACAACTTTTCTCTATACTTTTTGAATATAAAGAAAGCTGAGAGAACAGAGAAAACCTCTTTCCTTTACCCCCTTCTCTCTCCCTCTCTGTTCCTTGCTCCTTTATTCTCTCCTTCAAACTCTTTCCATTTCTTTAACTTAAATAGCTAGTATGTTTATTTAAGCACTACCATAAATACAATACAACTATGTGTCCCAGACTGGGACTGGTAAACACAGTACTCTATGCCATCAAAATTATTATTAAAAAAAAAAAAAAAGATTGGTAACCACCCTTCTGTTGTAATACTTGTAAATACAGATTTTGATGTTTTTGCCTATAACTGATGTAATGAGCTTGGCCATGTGTCAGACTTGAAATAACAGGTGCTTATAAAGTGAACTGCTCAATTAAGTGGCTGACATGTATTTAAGTAAAGGGAATATAAACTGAAGGTATAAAATTATTTTTAAAGAATTATTTTATTTAATTTTATTTATTCATTGATTAATTTTTAAAAATTTAACCAGAGAGAAACATAGAGGGAGAATGACTGAGAAAAAGAGAGGGAGAGAAAGTGAGAAAGCAAAACACCAGGTGCAGGACTCAAACCATGGTCAGTCATGTGAGAGTGTCCAGCGCCTTCACCATACCACCTACTGGTTCCCTAAAATATCAATTTTTAAAATTCAAGAACTTGGACTTGTATTTTTTTTATAATTTAAGATATTAATGTATCTGAAATATGTCATTTTGGAGCCAGAAATTAAATTTAATTAATACTATAACAACTTAGTGAAACACGGTTAGGAAATAGTGTAATGCAGTGAAAAAATTAGGTATAAAGTTTGGAGTTAAGAGTTTTAATTGTTTCTCTGTCCCTGCCTTATTGAGTGACATTAACAGACATATTTCTCCCTTATATTACATGATCTTTAAGTCCCCTCCTACACTGACATTATTCTGCTTGGGGTACACTCACAAGAATACCAAAAGTCTGGGTGTTAATAGAATAGTTTGGAGAGCCTATGCTCTACCTAGAGATAGGTAGGCTATGAAGTGTAACTTAAATGTAAATATTTTCTCATTGACATGTAAGTATGACTTAGAATAATGGTTTGGAAAATAAGGAAGAGATATATTTTCTCCATAAAAGAATATAGGTCTTTAGTTTCCATCTTAAGATAATGAAAATGTAATTAAGCATAAATAAAGCAGAACAACATAAATAATGTCAAACAATGTAGAAATGAATGAAATAGAAAATATAAAAATACAGAAAACTAATAAACCCAAAAGCTGATTCTCTGAGAAGATAAATAAAATGAATAATACTAAACTGATAAGGATAAAAAAGACACAAAGTAGCAATATCATAGAAAAAAGACTAGACCACTGTGATTCTGCAGGGGTTTTTGTTTGTTTGCCATAGGGCATGTGCACTCACAAGAGAGACAGTGAAAAAGAGAAAGAAAGTGAAAAATTATCTTCCAAGGAGGACGGCCAGCTACATTCATTCTTCTCCATTCTCCTCTTGGGATTTTTGGTCACACATGCACATATGCCCGGAATGATTTTCAAGCCACCAGCTATGTGACTCATACTGCGATTGGGCACGTAGAAATCCAGTCCTTTAAATACTACATCACCTGCTTGCTTCAGATTCTGCAAATATTAATAGGATAAATATTATAAATACTTGAACAATTTTGTGCCCATAAATTAAACAACTTAGCTAAAATGGACAAATTCTGTGAAAGACACATATTACCAAAGATCACTTAAGAAAAAATAATATAACCTGACTAGTCCAATAACTATTATACAAGTTGGAATTTGTAGTAAAAAAAAAAAACTTTCTAAAAAGAAACTTCACTTCATTCCACAATATCTTAACTGGTAATTACACTAAATATCTGAGGAAGAAATTATGCCAATTCTTTACAAACACTTCTAAAAATTTTAGAGAAGAGATACTTTTCTTTTGTAGAATTTGGCCTATTCTACTAGGCCGGAATTATCATATCAAGACCAGACAAAATTACTGCAAGAAAAACAAGCCACAAATCACTATCTCTATAAATATAGGTGTTATTGTTATCAAATTTTAAACTAAATTTGAGCAGGTGAAATCCAAAAAACTGCTTTAAGATATGGTTAAACACCCATCAGAGTAACTATGATGTAAGGACAGAATGTATGAGCAGTTGGTGAAAATGTGGAGCAACTGGAACACTCATTACTGCTGGATGAAATATAAATTCATCCAAAGACCTTGATAAACTGTTTTTACAATTCAACAATTTATCTAAAATAAACAAAATTTGTATATCCTATGTTCTACCAAGTCCACTCATACATATACCCAAATATGTATATATGGTCATCAAAAGACATGCAAAAAATATAAAACAACTAAAATGTCCATCAATACTAGAATAGATGTATATTCACACAATGGAATTCTACACAATAATGAGAATAAGTGGTGTAAACTAATCACAAAAATGGTAAAGTTTACAAATGTAAAAATGATAAAAGAAGAGTCAGAGAAACAAATTGAATACATCCTATGTAATTTGTTCATATACTGTACAATAGGCAAAATTAATAATACATGGTGATAGGGCAGCAGATCATTTACCCTGGTGAAGGGGGTGCAGTGACTGAGTAGAAGGAAGCAAAAAGGGGATTTATGAAGGATTGGTGATGAACTACTGCTTAATCTGGGTACTCATCACATGAGTATATTCAGTTTGAGAAAATCTTTTGAATCTATGTGAATTGGAAAATACAAAAAAAATAATAATTCATTGTCAGTTATCTGTATTAAAATCTTGTTGCTAGGTTTGTATCCAGTATTTTCAGTTTTTCCTTTTTTATTTTCTTTTATTTCTTCCAGATGGGGGTGGGGAGAGAGAGAAATAGATACCTTCAATAGGTTTTCCTTACACAGCGATACCTTTTCTCCTCCACAGGCCCCAGCCAGCATGACAGGCACCCACCAATGTACCCAGCATGTTGCAAGTTGACCTGGGATTCAAAACATGGTATTCCATGTGGTTGAAACACTGGAGAGTGGCACCGTACTGTCTGTACCACCATGATGGGCCTTCAATTCTTTTTCTATTTATTTATTTATTTATTTATTTATTTATATTTTTATTTATATTTTTAATACATTCAATCATATTATTTAGCTTACAAGGTGATCAATTCTTTATATTCTATTTTTATAAGAAGCCCATTTTAAAAAACTTATAATGACAGAAAATTTTTAAACATGCACAAGGGGAGAGAGAATAATAAGATAAAACTGATGCTATTATCTGGATTGAACAATCATAAAATTTGCCAATCTTATTTAACCTGACTCCCTCCCCTCACCTTTTTTTCTGGTATATTTCTTAATAGCTTTTTGGTATTATAATTGACATACAAAAACATGAACATATTTATAATATAAAATTTGATAACTTTTGACATATGTATGCACTCATGAAAATCATCACCTATTATCCAGAGCATGTAAATATTTCTTGCCTTCCCAAATTTTCTTGTGCCTCTGAATTTTTCTCAATGCCCCTGCCTATACGCACCAACTACTACTGGTTTGGTTCTTATCATTGTAGATGAGCTTGTGTTTTCTAGAGTTTTATGTAAACAGAATTGCAACACATACTTTTTCTGTCTGACTTTTTGTACTCTGAATAATTAAGATTTATCCATGTAGGTGCATGTATCAATAGTTCTTTCTTTTTATTAATGAGCAGTATTCTGTTGTATAGCTATATCAACTTTGTTTTTCCATTCATGTTGATGGGCATTTGAATTATTCTCAGTTTTTGACTGTTAGAAATAAAACTGCTTTGGGACCAGCAGTTAGCATAATGGCTATGTTGCTGGACTCCCATGTAGTCGACTGCGGTTCGAGTCCCGGACCCGGTGACTTAAACTCACGCCGGGCGCGTATGCGTGCGTGCCCAAGATCCCAAGGGGAGAAAGGAGGAGAAGGGATTGCGGTGTGGCCATCCCCCCTGGGGGGTGATTTCTCGCTTTCTGTCTCTCTGTCTCTCTCTGTCTGTCTGGCAAGCGCACGTGCCCTATAGCCCTATAGCAAAAACCTCTCCAAAAAAAAAAAAAAAAAAAGAAGAAGAAAGAAAGAACAAAAACTGCTTTGAACACTTCATGTACAAGTCTTTGTATGAGCCTAGATTTGCCTTTCTCTTGGGAAAATACCTGCAAGTAGAATGAGTAAATTATATGGTAAGCATAAATTTAAATATTTAAAAACTGATGCACTGTTTGCCAAAGTGTTTTTACCACTTTACAGTCCTCCAGCAGCATATGAGAATTACGTTCCTTCACAACATTGACAACACTTGATAAGGCTAGTGTCTTCTAAGTATAGTCTTTTTAATAGAGGTACAGTATTACTTTCCTGCTTAAATGCTAAAAAATGAACAAAATATCTGAGTAGACATTTCTTCTAAAGGAAAGAATATACTGATGCTAAATAGACCGAAGAGAGCTGCTTAACATCATTAGACATATAATTGGAATCATACATTTTGTATCTTTTCAGACTGGCTTCTTTCACTTAGAAATATGCATTTAAGATTTATCTATGTATTTTCATGGCTTGATAGCTTATCTCTTTTTATTGTTGAATAATATTATATTATATAGTTATATCACAATTTGCTTATTCATTCATCTTTTGGAGAAAATCTTTTTTTTCAATAATTTTTCTTATTGCCCGAAAGTATATGTGCCCTCTAGGTTCTGAGTAAATGAGAGAGAGAGAGAGAAGAGAAACTCCATTTTGAGTGGTCATACTACAATCCTTTTTCCTCCATTTCTCTATCCTATTGAGAACTCGGACATGTACACACGTGTCGTATATGTTTTTCAAGCTGCTGGGGCTGGAATTCAAACCATAGTTGGCCATTTAGGATCTGGTTCTGTGTACACTGAGCTTAACCATTGTAATATGGGGCCAATCCTAAAGAACGCCTTGCTTGCTTCCAGCTTCTGGCAATTACAAGTAAAGTTGCTATAAATATTGAAATCCAGTTTTTTGGTATGTAGACGTAAGTTGGGAAAATAACTATGAATAAGATTACTGGATCGTGTAGTGAAATTATTTTTAATTTAAAAAAATGGCAAACTTTCTTCCATAGTGGATTTGATATGTAGCCTTTTTCTTTCTTTTCAGGGATTTTTTGCTATAGGGTACATGCGCTTGCTGAAGAGACAAAGAGACAGAAAGTGAGAATTCACCTTCCGGGGGAATAGTCTTGCTATAATCCCTTCTGCATTATCCTCTATGGATTTTGGACATGAAATCACATGCACCTGCCATGAGTTTCAAGTCATGGGTCTGGGACTCAAAAACCACAATATAATGAATATAATGAATCAAGCAAACTTGCCTCAGCTAAACAGGCATGCCATATTGTCTAATGTTTCATTTGCTACAAGTACTTTTGTTTGAATTGCTCTTGGTCAAGTAACTAGGTACTACTAGAGATGAAAACAATTGGTCTATGTTTTATTGCATAGCATTTGTGTTTCTATTAGTCAGCTCACTAACTATACTCTTAAGGAAAGAGAACCTGACCCTTGGCAATCAAGTCTCTTCAATTTTTTTTTTAATGCCCATATATTTTAAATGACTAAATTCAAATTTTTATTGCCCAAATTTATTTGCTGCCCGTATCTATTTCTTTCTCTTACTTAATTATATTAAGTATTCCAGCACGATGTTAAAAAGTTGTGATCATCATCATCGCTGACTTGTTCTTGATTCTAGGATTTCCTTTGATAAGCATGATGTTGGCTTTTGGTTTGAAGTGATATATCATATGAATATATATGTAACATTTATTTAATTTTTAAGAGATATTTTTGTTATAGGGCATGTGTGCTCACCAGAGAGACAAAGAGAGAAAGAGAGACAGAGGGTGAGAGATCACCCCACAGGGGCGTTGGCTATGCCACAATCCCTTCTCCAGTCTCTTCTCGGGATCTTGGGCATGCACACACACACACAAAACACACACACACACACACACACACACGTGCCTGGAGTGAGTTTCAAGTTGCCCGGTCTGGGACTTGAACTGCAGTTGATTACATGGGAATCCAGCAATGTAACCATTATGCCATCTGCTGGTCCCATAACATTTATTTTTTATTTTTTATTTTTTTTTCCTTTTCTTTCTTTGGAGAGGTTTTTGCTATAGGGTGTGTGCACTCGCCAGAAAGACAGAGAGAGACAGAGAGACAGAAAGCAAGAAATCACCCCCCCGGGGGATGACCACACCACAATCCCGTCTCCTCCATTCTCCTTTCGGGATCTTAGGCATGCACGCACACGTGCCCAGTGTGAGTTTAAGCCACCGGGTCCAGGACTCGAACCACTGTCGACTACATGGGAATCCAGAGACATAGCCATTACACTAACTGCTGGTCCCAACATTTATTTTTTAAGTCAAGGATCAATCCTTGACATTTATTCCTGTGCTACCTTGCACTTTTTAATTTTTTTTATTTTAAAATTAATTAGCTCATTACTTACTTTTAATGTGGTAAAAACATTTAACATGAGATCTAGACTTTTAATGTTCTTAAATGTACAATATAGTATTGTTAACTATAGGTACAATATTTTATACAACAATTTCAACATCTATAGAAATTATTCATCTTGTGTTTTTACCCATTGAATAACAATTCCAGTTTCCCCTCTCCAGTACCTGGCAGACCCCATTCTACTCTTTGCTTCTTTAAGTTTCATGATTTTATATATGTGTATATATGTGGAATCATACAGTATTTGAACTGTGATTGGCTCATTTGCTTAGCAGAATGTATGAGTACAGCTAACATGCTCTTTTTATTTTTAAGAATATTACCATCTTGGGGCCCATAATTTCTCCGTCCTATGGTGTTTCTGCTTAAGATAATGATCTGCTTTCCTCTTTACCAACTGAGCTGGACTTTGTTAGGAAAAGATTGATGATTATGGGAAACGTGGGGTCAAACATGTTTCTAAACCAGGTGTAGCCCCTTTTGAATTCTCTTTAAAAGCTTTAGCTTGCTTTGGGGCTATGCAGAATAAGGAGTGTGGGATTAAAGCTGTGAGTGCTTCTGGGCTGCTGTTCACTCTTTTTGCATAGCTAAGTGCTGAATTCCAATTCTGAGCACCAAGCACAAGCATGGAGTGGCAAGTGAACCAGAGAAGTGCACAGTTGAAGCTAAGAGTACTTCTGGATCACCATGCAGCCTACCCTTTCTAATATGTAAGTAACCCATTGATAAGCTACTGTTAAGTGCTTGTTTCACCTTTCGGTCTCAATGATCTATCCTCAAAGAGCAGACTGTCTTAATGTTCATTTACATTGTATATTCTGGGATTACCTTCTTTTTAAATGTTGACCAGTGTTTTAGTATATGTACATATCATAATTTAAAAATTAATCCATCACCAAATTAACTAGTAAATTCTACCAAACCTTTAAGAAACAATTAATACCAATTCTCAAACTCTTTATAACAAATTGAAGAGGAGAAAACATTTCTAAACTCATTTGATGGGGTCAGCATTACCCTGATACACAGCCAGTTGATGATACTACAAGAACAGAAAGCAAGTCAATAAGCCTGATGAATGTACGTGCTAAAATTCTCAAACTGAATTCAACAGCACATTAAAAAGATGATACACTGTGATCAAGTCGGACTTATCCACGAGATACAAGGATGATTCAACATATGAAGATTAATTAATCTGATATACCACATTAGCAGAATTGAAGATTAAAACCACATGATTATCTCAATATAGCAGAAAAAGCATTTGGCAAAATTCAACATCTTTTCAAGATTAAAAACTCTCAACAAACTATGATTAGAAGAACTTACCTCAACATAATAAGGACCACATATGAAACACTCACAGCTAACATCATGCTCAGCGGTGGAAAAACTGAAACCTTTTCCTCCATGACTGGGAACAAGACAAGGATGCCCACTCTCACCACTTTTATTCAACATGGTAGTGAAGACCTAGCAGAGCAATTAGCCTTTTGCAATATTTTACATTCCTTGCTAAGAATCAAGAATAATATAGTTTTCTACATGTAAACTTTGTGAATTTAAAAGCTCAGATATTCTAGAAAGAGTGTGAACCAATTACTAAAATCTTATACTGTAACCCAGCTTTCATATTCCTAAGGGCATAAGGGTTTACTTGTATGTGGTTGAGAGCAAAGAGGTTTATAATATTTTAATAACAGGTGGTTCCCCAAAGAATTATTAGGGCTTATAGAGTTCTTACTTTTTATCTCCTATCATAATCATTTCTTCAAGGTTCTACTTCCCTTTTAAACTACTATCATTCTTAAACTGACTAGAATATTTTATTACCTCCTGAAGCAAATGCTTTATAATAATTTAAATCACATGCAGACAATATCATTACTCTTTAGCATACCAATCACCTGCTTTCTCTGACTTCACTTGTTTTGCTTTCAATTTACCTGTGATCTCCATCCTAGGTTGCCATGTAAAGATTTCTAAAAGTAAACATGGAATCCATTGAAGATTTTATTAGTCTTTGGTAGTAAAATAAAGCAGATTGAAATAAAACTGCTACATTACCCAGTTCCATAAATTTTATTTTCCTACATACAAAAGCAAATTTTAGGTGCATGCTTTTAAAGAAAAGCTTGTATTACACTAGTCTGTACATCTTACAAGGCTCATAATCACATTATATGTGGCGTGTGGAGAGGAAGTACTTTGCAGCAGCCCACCAGTTCTTTTGAACCTCTGTTAGCAAAAGAAAGAAGAAAAACTAAAAGTTCTAAAATTAACGATATTTCAAATCTTATTTTTATTTTAACCTGAATTAATTTTAATAATAATATTTGTTTTGAAAATTTGAAACTCTAGAGTGCCCCCCCAATAATACCAAATACGTAGGCAGTCACTTCTGTATTAGTCATAGTTACCAGGGGATTCTATTTATATCAAGAAATGAAAGGTTTTCTATAAATCTATGAGTTGCAACCCACCTTTATTTTTCTCAAGGTATGAAGGCTGGAATACAAAAGAGGCATTTTTAATCAGGCCTTGTAGATAATCCATAACCTGGACAAAATATTTGGTTTGTTTAAAAAACGGTGGCTTAGTATCTAGCAATTTGAAGATTGAAGCCTAGTTTTGCTGCCAACCAGCAATGTCCGGTAAGTCAATGAAACTTTCATTCTTATGTTGGCTCATTTGAATATGCAGATGATGATAACTACCTAACATGACCGTATAAGAAATTTTGTAATAATGTACGTAGACTTTGACATAAGTCCTTTGAAGACACTGAAAATGCTGTTATTTTATGTGTCTATAGCATCTGAGGTTGCTTTTGGGTTTATTACACATTTGATTGATTTGGCATCTTTATATGTTTAAGATCAGTGCTTAAAAGACCTTAAAGGGGTGCCAGTGGTGGCATAGTGATAGCCTGGTGCTTTGTGAGGCTAGTGCACATGGAAAGATATAGAGTTGGTGTCCTGAGACCACCTCTCTTTATGCTAGGCCTGTGTGTCCATGATCCAGTTGGCTGAGGCTAGGGTAGATGGATGTGAGGACCGTTGAGGGTTTTTGCCATTTTATATGTCTTTCTCGCGTTCATAAAATGAATAAATAAATAAATAAATAAATTTAAATATAATAAGGACTTTCGAGATTATCAACTTACACTAACTGACTAATTTTTTAGATTGGGAAACTGTTACCATTATGTTCAAAGCTATTCAAGGTCACATAATAAATAAATGGCACACCTAGGATTAAAACTCAATCTCCTAGCTCTAATTTCTGCCTTCCTGCTACCGATCTGTGGTTACATTTTTCTAATTTTCCTGTTGGAAAAAGAATCAGGTGATTAATTTTTTCCTGTCAGGACCTCTACTTTTCCTACCTTACAGAATTGTGTTCAGGTTATCCAGTGGAGACAGTAGACTATTAACTGGGGTATAAGTGTGTGTTTGTTTGGTTGTCTTTTGCGTATCATCAGTTGCAGGTGAAATATTACATTTTGTGATGATTTTTCTAGTTTTACTTTTTCTTAAAATGTAATTGGGAAGAATTTAAATATCATGGTGAAGATCAACACCTCCTTTCACTTTCTGTTGAAAGGGTCTAAAGGTTTTAAATTAATATTAGTGATGATCAATTCTTTAAAATCCATTTTGACTCAAAATCATGAGAAAAATTAGTGTTTTCTTTAATAGTCTGGGTAACATTTTCTCAACTAATCTTAATTTTGCTAACTAACATTCTCTGTCTCTATTATATTATTCAATAAATACCATTTTTCCTGTAAGAGGGTATGATGTCAACATAAAATTTGCTTGCTTCCCTAATAGTGTCATTACAGTATTAAAAATTGGTTTGATTATTATGAAGATTAATAATATAGTAAAATTATAAATCCTTATTGCCAATATAGGTTGCCATAAGAACAAATTCAGAGTTTGTTAAAGTGAATAAATCCTAACAGTTTGATGCTCTACTTTTAGTAACTGAGATGAAGACATATTACATCTACATGAGCAAATTTATGATATATTTTTGAACTTTTGGGTCATCAAGGAAGTCATGACACAATTTTGCGTAGATAAATGGAAATGACTTTCCTGACAACCTAATTTTTAAGAATGGTCTGTCAACAAATCATATATTAATCTCATTTAATTCTTACATACCCTAAGATAAGCACTATTATTCCATTTTACAAATAAACAGATTCACAGGGGTTAAATGACTACCTTGATTTTGTGCATCTAAGATTTGAGCAAAGTCTAATGGACTATATAGCCTGAATGCAAAAGTTTAAATTTGATGGAAGGAAATAATAATCATGTCCCAGTATGGCAAATATTTTAAGAAATTTTTAAATTATTATTTAACTTTATTTATTTTAATTTGACCTGAGAGAGACATAAAGACAGAAACAGAGAGAGAAAGAGGAGGTGAGGAAGCAAGCCGCCAGTTCCAGGACTTGGATCATGGTTGACCATGTGGGAGTGTCCATAGTCTTAACTACCACATCACCTGCTGGTCCCTAAGAAATTTTTAAATAATATTTTTTAAAAATTTCCCTAAATTAATTTTACCCAATTTTAATTAATCCTTTATATGTCCTCTTTACTTTCTTTTATTCTTAGCACAGCTTCTAGAATCTAGAGTATCTTCTCTAGCATTGTTTCTACTTTCTCACCTCAAGTTTATTCCTCTGTCTCACATTGTCATTTGTCTTTTGCTTCTGCCATTGCTCAAAAGTGCTTTATCTACAGGTGAAGAATGATCATTAATTGCTGAATTCTACAGGTCCTTTTTAATTCTTGCCTTTCATGACCAAGGAAGTATGTAACCCTTATAATCCTTGCTTTCTCTAGTTTCACCACGACTGAAATTGACTATGGATGCCAACTGGTGGAATTCATAGAAATGGTTGATACTTACTTGTATACATCTAGAGTCCTTTTTCTCTTATTCTGATTACAAAAAGCTATTCCTTTGAGGAATAAAATTTTCCGTGACTTAATTGAGTTGGTAGTGGAATTTACCCAGTTATGTAGTCACAGTGACTGGTTAAGGGAAGTGGCCATTGTGAGTAAATTGATGATTTCTCTGGGAATTTTAAGTAATGAAAATGGAAGAGAAGTATCTCATTTTACTTCCAGGTCACTTAACTGGAAAAAAAGCCTAGGTCTGCCAGTAGCCATGTATTTTTATACCCTCCTCAACAGAACACACACATTTATACACATACATATACATACACTCGTAGTGTACAGAGGAAGCTATGTGAAGACAAAAAATGAAGCCAGTATTGACAGATAGGTGAAACCAGAGTTGGAGAGTAAGAACTGTTCTCTGAAGCCAGTATTTGACTCTGAACTCATTCTTGTTTATCCCAGTTTTATTAGTCACAAAGCCCATCTTCACTTAAGCTTTGTGCGATTGGATTTCTTCAGTTGCATTTTTAAAGAGACTTGACTCGCCTACCTACTGCTCACTGGTGCTGGCTTCCTCTTTAGACACTCTCTGTGCAAAGGCGATATCCTCAGATATTCCAGAGCCCTAGAACTGCTAAAAATAATTTCTCACAGACATGCTGTGATGTGGGAAAAAACAGGAGCATCTTCTTGCTCTTTTTCACTTTTTAATCTTGACATGAAAAAACAAAACAAAAACTAAAACAGATGGGCCCCCCCTTTCAGAATTTCTAATGTAAAAACTTCCTTAACTTCTACAACTGCCTCTCTCTTGATTGGGTGGACATGTGAAGCCAAAAGCTTTAGCCAAAAGCTCTTAGATGAGCCTTCTCTTGCATTACCTTCCTAGCAGCCCTCTCACCAGTCCTGTATACAGCTGAGCCCCTTCCCTGCTATACAGTTTACTCTTTCCTCCTTTTTGGAGAAATCTTCCTTTAGCTTATGCCACACTTACTTGTTTTTATCTTTTTCTTCTCTGTATTCTCCTTCCTGGAGAACTGAAGTCTGTTCTTCCTCTGTCCTAGGGATCCATGTCTTAAATCTAATTCTATTTATACTTGTCCTCCTAGCCAGGCAATCCCTGTCTGCCCTAGGTCATCCAATACTACCTATAATCAAATGTCTTCAAAATTTTATCCACAACTCATGTCTTTCTCCTGAGCCTCAGGACCTGCCACTTCCTACTTGCTATACCTCACCTCCTGATTATTCCATTAAAAGTGATTCTGGGCCGGCAGATACATGAAGGTTAAGGAGGCTGGATCTCCTATGGCCAGCTGTGCAGTTTGAGTCCTGGACATTTTAGTTTGACACTATCAGGACACATGTGTATGTGTGCCCAAAATTTCTAGAGGAGAATGCAAGAGAGGGTATTACAATGTGACCATCTCCCTTGGGAGATGATTTCTCACTTTCTCTCTCTCTTTTTGGTGAGTGCATGCAGCAAACTAAAAAAAAAAAAAAAGAAGTGATATTATTTTAGCCTTCTTTCCTTCAAATTTCCCCTCCTATCAGTAAGCCTTAGAGTGTATCTAATTGACCCCACCCCCACCCCAATACATGCACACAAGACTGGAGGGACTGGAGGACACATCCTGGGTTTTCTTTCTCACTCTAGAGTGACAGTCTCCCAGTCACTAAAATGTGACTCTGTCCTAAATATTCTTCAGTGTATAAAGAAAGGGGAACTATGTGAAAGGAAGGGAGCGTAGATCTCTTCCCCTTACATTTTCAAATTCCATTTTCTGGGTTAATTTTCTTTTTAGCAAGAAAGGATTTTTATGTGGATCTTCAATTTCTCACAGATTTTTACTATAATATACAATCTTCCCTTTGTTACATGAGAACACTGTAATTTTAAGAAGCATCTTCCAGATTCCATCATTTTATTTTATTTTTACCCTTTTTTTTCCCCCTTAACATTCTGGGAAAATTTTCCCAGTGCTTTTCTGAAGTGCTTACACAATCACTTAATATATGGTTTTCAGTGTCTTAAAACTAAGCACTCTTCTGACCAAACTGACCTCCCACCATGCATAGAAGACATGAGTGTGAACAAGAGGCCCATCATAAACAAATTGGTGATTGTACTTGTTCTAATTCTTTTCCCATCCTTCCCACTGCCTCACACCATTTATATAAAATAAACAGATGGTCTTGTTTATTATTTATTTTAAAAAGTCTTTTATCTACATAGGCACAGAAAGAAAGAAAATAGAAATAATAAAAAAATTCCAGAGTGGTAAGAAAAAGATTAGAGAAAATAAGAGATTGTTTAATTACATAATACTTTATGTCATTATTTTAGGTTATGAAGGATGACCTTGTGTTCTATGAATATGGTACAAGGATTCGGGAAAGTTAACTAATACCTGTTCTGAAAATGGCCTCTGTGGGTGGCCATGGACAAATTGCCTGATAACCTACACTTCATTTACTTCATGACTTCCAGTCTACATGGAGGTCATTATTTTGAGTGACAATTCAGCTAAATAAATAAAGTACTAATAGTTGGGAATCAGAAATGCTGATTTCTTTAGAATCATAATATTTTAATTTGTTATTGATAGGTCACCTCAAATACCACAAATGAATGGGAAGATAAACACTATGCAAGTACTCATTAAAAACATCTAAAAATACTGGAGGAAATCCCCTAACTTTAAAGAATAGCTTCTTTTGTGATAGAAAACTTTTATTTTGGAGAATAGACACTGAGTTACAATGGTTTCTTAATTTTATTGGTTATCATACTTTTCTAGAGCTATTTTATCAAGTTTGATTTTCTCAGTCCAACATTTCTGGAGGGAAAATATGATCTTTTCAATAAAATAAGCATATCTTCTAAAGCCAGATGAGTGTCTTCTAGCAAGTACGCTAACATTCAGATGAAGTCAGCCGCATTCAGGGTGATATGGCCATAGACTACACTAACATTCAATGTGTTGTATTTTGCCAGAAGGGAAGCATTTATACTCTGAAGTTTTTTGCTCTAGGGAACAAAAGAATGTCAAAATCTTAACTACCACACATAACTTGGTTATAAGATCACTGGATCAAATAGAGCTAACCTTAGCACCAATTTTGCATACATGTATTAAGAGTATGTCTAACAGACTTTTTTACTCATAATACATTATGACTAATTTATTTCATCAGTTTAATATTGTAATTGTTTTCTCCTTGCCTCTCTTCTTATCTTTTCCTCATATTTAGTGGGATATATTTTATAAGTATCTAGTTTTTGATTGTATGACCTCAAATATGGAATTCTGGACTTTTTAATATTTTGGATTGTGTAGTTGATATATATAAGCACTCATTTCTTTTTTTTTAAGTGCTTATCTAGAATGTAATTGCTGAGTCTTTTTTAATATATTCACTTAAAAATGCCCAATCAGTTAGCCACAGTGATGTAGCTATAACACAGTGCTCTGTGCTGCTGTGGCAACACGACATACAGGCACACATGCCCACTTGAACCATACATCTGGCCATTGGGATCCAGCTGTGGTAACTACAATGCCACCAGCTTGCCCTAGATTATGTCCTTTAGGTTTATTTGTTTTATCTCAGGAGACTTCTGTTTGTTATGGCTGAGTAGTTTTTCACTGTTCGTGTGCCACATTATTTTTATCCATTCATTGATTTGGGGGCATTTAGGTCGAATGCATATCTTAGCAATTGTGAATAATGCTACAATAAACAGATGTGCAAAAGTCTCTCTGACACAGCAATTTCCTGTTCTTTGGGTATATTTGCAAAAATGGGGTTAATGGGTTAATAATTCTAGTTTTAGGTTTTCTTTTTTTTTTTTTTTTTTTTTTTTTTTCTTTTTTTGGAGAGGTTTTTGCTATAGGGCGCGTGCGCTCGCCAGACAGACAGAGAGAGACAGAGATAGAAAGCAGGAAATCACCCCCCAGGGGGGATGGCCACGCCGCAATCCCTTCTCCTCCATTCTCCTCTCGGGATCTTGGGCACGCACGCACATGCACCCGGCGTGAGTTTAAGCCACCGGGTCCGGGACTCGAACCGCGGTCGACTACATGGGAGTCCAGCGACATAGCCATTATGGTAACTGCTGGTCCCTAGTTTTAGGTTTTTCAAAGAACTTCATACTATGCTGCATGGGGCTATACTAATCAACAATTGTACTAGTAGTGTACAAATTCCCTTCTCCACAATGCCACCAGTGCCTAATATTGCTAGATTTTTGGAAAATAGCCATGCTGTCTAGGGATAGATGGGACTTCATTTTGATTTTGATTTTTTCATTTCCATTATGATAAAAGAAGTTGCACATTTTTTCATACAGTTTTTTTGAGCCATCTGTTATGCCTTCCATTTATACTTGTCCAGATCAATTGACCACTTTAAAATTGGATTATTAATTTTTTTCTAGGGTTGAGCTGTTTGTGTATTATGGATGTGAAGTCCTTATCTAAAGTATAGTTTATAAAGTTTCCCCCCTCCCCCAATTCTGTAGGTTGTTTATCACTTCCTTGGCTATATAGAAGTTTTATTAATTAATTAATTAATTAATTAATTGAGAGATTTTTTGCTATAGGGCAAGTGCACTTGCCGAGAGAAAGCAGAGATACAGAAAGTGAGAAATTATTCCCTGGGGGGATAGCCACTCCACAGTTCTTTCTCCTCCATTCTCCTCTTGGGATTTCGGGCACACACACACACACATGCCTGGTGTGTATTAAGCCACCAGATCTAGGACTTGAACCATAATTGACTATACAGGAGTCCAGTGAAGTAGCCGTTACACTATCTGCTGCACCCTGTACAGAAGCTTTTAAGCTTGATTTGATCCACTTGTTTTGCCTGTGTTTTAGGGATCTTACTGAAGAAACCTTTGCCTTCTGCAATATTTTGAAGCGTTTCCCTTATGCTTTCCTCAAGTAGTTTTATAGTTTTGGGCTGTAATTCTAACTCTTTCATACATTTAGAGGTAATTTTTGTAAATAGTGAGAGACAAAGGCCTAGTTTCATTCTTCTGCAGATGGGTATCCAGTTTTCCCAACACCATTTATTGAAAATATAGGCTCTTCTCCACTGCATTTTATTTTTTTATGATCAGTTATTTAATTAGGTTCTTGGCAAAAAAATATAGAACACCAATTTGTGAGGATAAACTCTATTTGTAAGGGCAAACACGGATCGCAGGTAGCCCTGGAGCTGAGGAACAGCTTTGATTTTTGGTAAAATCTGCGAATCCACAGCTTTCTGATCAATCTTGCGCTGCTCTGAAATCTCGCATTTCTCCTTCTCTGTGTCGAAGATCTCACCTTCCTGGTGTCTGGGCTTCCGCAGTTTCTTTTTCTTGAAGTAAGCATCGGTAAGGTGCTTCAGGATTTTTACTTTGCTAATATCAATTTTCGTGGAGGTGGCAATGACAAATTTCTGGTGTGTTCTACGTAGTGGAACTCGATTGAGAACCAGCAGTCCAGTTACAAGTAGCAAGCCACTGCTCAGCTGCTTCAGGAAAACCACTCTCTCACCTCTGTGGCGTCCAGTGAGGATGATCAGAATAGTCCCAGGAGTGATGCTGGCTCGCAGCTTTCTCACATGCTGACTGAAGGGTTTTTTGCCATGGCTCAACAGCTTTCGAGGCACATCTTCAGTAGGATACTTAGGCATTTTGTGCAGTTTAACAACCCGGGTACCACCATTCTTGTCTCCACCAACCGGTTTTGTGACAGTCACAAGAACCTTCTCCTTCTTTTTCTTTTCGATCATGGATTTAGGGGCCGAGTATTTCCTCTTGTACATGGCCTTCCTGGAATACATGGCAGACAGGGAGTATCTGCCGATGCCCTGGACTAGGATGGAGTTTCGGCTGCAATGGGGCTTCCCCTTCTTGGGCTTTTTAGCCTTAGGGTCACCCTTTTTAACCTTGCCACTGGCATCAGCCTTCTTGGCTTCAGGTTTCTTCTCCTTAGTATCCTGCTTTGCAGCTTTATCGCCTGCCATCGTGTACAGTGGGAAAGAGTCCACTGCATTATTTTGAAAATTTGTCAAAATTCGGTTGACTATATGCTCTTTTATTTATTTCTGGGCTTTTCATCCTGTTCTATTATTTATATATGTGGTTTTGTGCCAAACTGTGCTACCTTGCTTATTGTGGTTTAGTAATATTTTTTGAAGTCAGGTAGTGAGACTGCAACTTTATACTTTTTGAACAGTATTGCTTTTGTGATACAAAATCTTCTTTTATTCTAGATAAATTTTATATATATTTTATTATTTATATGAAGTGTGTTTCTGGCAATTTAAAAGGGATTTCATTGGATTTGTATTGTAGATTAATTTGGGTAGTACTAACATTTTAACTACATTTACTCCAGTAATCCATGAATAAGGAATAGCTTTCCTTTTTTGGTATATTTTAAAATTTCATTCTTCAGTTTTTTTATACTCTTTTTTTTTTGTTTGTTTTTGAGAGGTTTTTGCTATAGGGCGTGTGCACTCGCCAGACAGACAGAGAAAGACAGAGAGACACAAAGCGAGAAATCATCCCCCAGGGGGAATAGCCACGCCACTATCCCTTCTCCTCCATTCTCCTCTAGGGATCTTGGGCACGACGCACACGCGTCCGGCATGAGTTTTAAGCCACCGGGTCCAGGATGCGAACTACAGTAGACTACATGGGAGTCCAGCAACATAGCCATTACACTAACTGCTGGTCCCAGTTTATTTTTACTTTTCATTGTACAAAACTTTTACCTCATTAGCTAGACTTAGTCCTAGATATTTTGTGGAATTTTGTGGCTATTGTAAATGAAATTGCTTTATTAATTTCTGTCTCGGTCCCTTATTTATTAGTGTAAATAAACACTATATATTTTTCTGCACTGGTTTTGTGTCCTGCACCTTCAGTAAATTTACTTGTCACAACAAGAGTTTTTTTTTACCTTTCCGCTGTAAGGCCCTATGGAGCAGTAACCAGGGACAGCAAGATAGAGAGTGGGCACAGTGGAATCATGCCTTAGAATCCTTGCTACTGTCTTGCACTGCCCAGGTATACTCTGAGAATTTCACAGTTTGTTGGACATCTATTTCCTCCTTTAGTTGAATATCCTTAGCTGAACTTTGGGTATATCTGGTCCTGAGAGGCCAAGAAAGAAACAAGCATAAAGCTGGACACATACACCCTTCTCTGATTGAAAGACCAGGCCCTTATCAAAGAAATCACCTAAGAAGTACAACTCTTCTTTCTCCCTGACACTACAGAATCAACCCCAAGAAATTAAGAAGTATATACTCCATTAGATCATCAAAAACCAGTACAGAGGCACAAGAAATATGAGAAAACAAGAGAATACCTCTCCCTCAAGGGAACAGGACAACTCCTCATCTTCCAGAGATAGCACAGTAGAAATTGTGGAAATCTCAGAAGAAGAATTCAAACATTCATATTGACAAAACTAAATGAGATGCAAGAGAAAAGATACAATGAACTCTAGAACATGAGGAAGTTCTTTGACAACTTGAAAGAAGAGATAGATAGCATAAAAAAGAATCAAACAGAACTGTTAGAGATGAAGACTATAATACAGAAAACCAAAACCTCATCAAAAGTAGGTTTTTAAGAATTATTTACTTCATATAATTTGTTATTGTTATTTTTTAGAGATTTTTTGCTATAGGGTGTGTGTACTTCCTAGAGAGACAGAAACAAAGAGATAGAGAGATATTATATCCTGGGGGGCATGGCCATGGTACAATTTTTTCTCCTCTATTCTCCCCTTGGGATTTTGGGCGAATATGCACATGAACCTGGCATTTTAAAATTATTTTTATATTACATTTAATTACATATATCTTTACAGTGTATTTCATTTCTTTTTTCATCATGATTACCATGGATATCAGTAAAGACAAAGACATTACTATCCACGTCATTTTAATAAAATAGCAGATTATTATTATTATTATTATTATTCTCATTATTTTTTAAACATTCAATCACTATACATCATTTGGCTTGTAAAGAGAATTTACCTAACATAAAATACTTCTCAGACCAGTCCAGTTGAGAATACTATACATGCTATCAACAGGTAATAAACCATTTCTGTGTCCCACAAATGTCATGCCTCTCTATTTGTTCTTGTGCTCTTCCTTTCTCCCCCTCTATTCTACCTGACTTTAACATCTGTAAATATTTTCACTGCTTTTATGCCCTCCAATATTTAAATCTCTACCATAGAGTGCAGATAGTTAGTATATATTATAAGTGGTACATACAATATCTTTCTTTCATAGCCTGGTTTGTTTCACTCAGCAATAAATCTTCTATATTTGACCACTTTCTATGAAATGCCAGAGTCTTGTTTTTTTTTTTTTTTATGGCTGAATAGTATTCCATAGAGTTTATGTGCCACACTTTTTAATCCATTCATCTGTTTATGGACTTCGGGTTGGTTCCATGTCTTAGTGATTATGAATAATGCTACAATAAACATTGATGTGCAAGTGCTTTTTTCTTTTTTTTTTTTTTTTTTTTTCTTTTTTTTTTTTTTGGAGAGGTTTTTGCTACAGGGCGCGTGTGCTCGCCAGACAGACAGAGAGAGACAGAGAGATAGAAAGCAGGAAATCACCCCCCAGGGGGGATGGCCACGCCGCAATCCCTTCTCCTCCATTCTCCTCTCGGGATCTTGGGCACGCACGCACACGCGCCCGGCGTGAGTTTAAGCCTCCGGGTCCGGGACTCGAACCGCGGTCGACTATGTGGGAGTCCAGCGACATAGCCATTACGCTAACTGCTGGTCCATGCAAGTGCTTTTCTGACTGAACATTTTCCTGTCCTTTGGGTAGATACCAGAAGTGGAACTGAGGATCAAATGACAGTTCTATTTGTAGAGCTTTGAGGAACCTCCATATTGTTTTCCAGTGGCCGAACCAATTTACACACCCACCAACAGTGTAGGATAGTTCCTCTTTCACCACAACCCTGCCAACACTTAACACTCTTTGTATTTTTAATCTTCACTATTCTGACAGGGGTTAGGTGATATCTCATTGTGGTTTTAATCTGCCTCTCTTTTATGATGAGGGATGTTGAGCATGTCCTCATATGCCTTTTGGTTGTTCATATGTCTTCCTTAGAAAGATTTTTGTTCAGCTCTATTACCATTTTTTAATTGATTTAATCATTTTTTTTTCTTTTTGGGTAAGATGCTTGAGTTCCCTGTATATTCTGGTTATCAGTTCCTTATCTGAGGCATATTTTACAAAAGTATTCTCCCATTCCGAGGGTTGCTGATTCACACTAATTATTGTGTCCTTTGCTGTGCAGAAACTTCTTAATCTGATATAGTTCCACTTGTCTATTTCAGGAATTATTACCCATGATTTGGGGATCTTATTTAAGAAGTCTTTGCCTATCCCAATGTCTCCCTGAGTTTCTCCAGTCTTTTCTACCAGTAGTTTTATAGTTTGAGGTCTTAGGTTCAGATCTTTGATCCATTTTGAGACTTTTTTTATTAATGGTGAAAGAAGAGGATTCAGTTTCATCTTTCTGCAGGTGGATACCCAGTACTTCCAGTACCATTTACTAAAGAGGTTTTCCATTTCATACTGGATTTACTGGTATCTTTTGTCAAAAAAGATATAAGATGTAAGTTCTGGAGTTTATTCCTGGGGTCTGTATTCTATTCCATTGGTCCATCTGTTTGTTTTTCTTCCAATACCATGCTGATTTGATTATCACAGCTTTATAGTATATTTGGGAGTCAGGATTGAGATACCAGCCACTCCTTTCTTCTTGGGCAGGATTGCTTTGGCACTATGAGGTCTTTTATGGTTACAGAACAATTCTTTGATTGTCTAGATCTGTCAAGAATGTCTCTGGTATTTTGATGGGAATTGCCTTAAGTATGTAGATTAATTTGGGTAGAATTGTCATTTTATTTATATTAATTCTTCCAATCCAGGTACATGGGATGTCCTTCCACTTTTTATGATATTTTCAATATCTTTAAAATATTTTAATAGTTTTCTTTGTAAGGGTCTTTGAATTTTTTAGTTAGGTTTATCCTAAGGTATCTTACACATTTTGTGGCTATGGTAAAATGGATTCCTTTCTTCAGATCTACCACATTTACCTTGTTTGTATGTAGAAATGCTTTTGTATCCTGACAATTTACTGTATACATTTTAGAATATTTTTTCATAGAAATCTTTGGGTCTTCTAAGTATATTATCATGTCATCTGCAAATAAAGATATTTTGAACTATTCTTTGCCTATTTGAATACCTTTTATATCATTCTTATTTCTGATTGCATTGGCTAAGACTTCCAGCACTATATAAAAAAAGCAGTGGAGAAATTGGGCAGCCCTGTATAGTACCAGTTTTTAGTGGAAAAGCTTATAATGTTAGCTATAGGTTTTTTATATATGGCTTCTATTGTGTTGAGAAATGACCCTTATATACCAATCTTGCTAAGAGTCTTAATGAAAGGATGTTGTATTTTATCAAATGCTTTCTCTGCATCAATTGAAATGATAATATGGTTTTTATCTTTCTTTCTGTTAATATGGTGTGTTATATTTATGGTCTTGTGTGTGTTGAATCACCCTTGCATCCCTGGAATAAAGCCTACCTGGTCATAATGAATAATTTTTGTTTTAGTTGTTGGATGCGATTTGCAAGTATCTTGTTGAGAATTTTTGCATCTATATTCATCAGATATTGGTCTTTAGTTTTTCTTTTTAGTCACATCTTTATATGTCTTGAGAATGAGGATGGAGGCTTTATAAAATGAATTTCTGAGGTTTCTTTCCTTTTGGATCTTTAGAAATAATTTGAATAGAATGGGAGTTAACTCTTTCTTAAAAGTTTTGTTGACTTCATTAGTGAAGTCATCAGGACCTGGGCTTTCCTTTGTCAGGATGTTATTTATTACTGATTCAATCTCATGGCTTGTTATGAGTATATTCTGGTTTTCTGTGTCCTTATTCAATCTTGGTAGATTATATCCATTCAGGAATTTGTCCATCTCTTTGATGTTCTTGTTAGTTGGCATATAGTCGCTCATAGTATCCTCTAATGATGTTTTGTATTTTTATTATTTCTGTTGTAATGTTAGCTGTTTCATTATGTATTTGATTTATCTGGTTTCTTTCTTTCTTCTTCTTTATCAGTCTAGCTATTGGTGTGTCAATCTTGTTAATATTTTCAAAGAACCAGCTTTTGCTTTGATTTATTTTCTGTATCATTCATTTATTTTTTATTTCATGTATTTCTGCTCGAATCTTTATTATTTGTTTTTACCTAGATTTTTTTTTTCCATTTCCTTGAGGCTTGATCTTGGGTTTTCTATTTGCCACCTTTCCATCTTTTTCTTATGAGCACTAATTGCTTTGAATTTACCTCTTACCACTGTTTTTGTGGTGTCCTATATAACATGAAAACTCGTGTACTCATTTTCATTTGTTTCCATACTTTTTATGATTTCTAACTTAATGTCTTCAGTAGTTAAAAAGTCATTCAGAAGTAGGCTGTTTAGTTTCCAAGTGTTTTTGTATTTTTTATTTATTTTTAAATTTTTTTATACATTCAATCACATCATTTAGCTTACAAAGTGAACATTTCAATATAGGAACATTTCTCCCCAATCCAGTTGATCAAAATATCTTCAACAGATAACACCACTACCTCCCCGTCCTGTCAATGCTCTGTCTCTGTATCCCTCCTCCAAATGTCCTTCCCCAGGCCCCACTCCTCCACACACACCACACACCATATCTGGCTATCACACTCATCTCTTTTGTTTGTACATCCTTTAGTCACTCAGTTTCAGTCATAGAGTGCGGACACTCGATATACATTAAGTGGGGAGACACAATGCCTCTCCTTCATAGCCTGACTTGCTTAACTCAGCAGTAAACCTTCCATATTCTTCCACTTTATGTCAAAAGCCAGGGTTTTGTTGTTTTTTTTTTTTTTTATGGCTGAATCATATTCCATAGAGTATATGTGCCACAGTTTTTCAATCCATTAATCTATTTGGAGGCATTTGGGTTGGTTCCATGTCTTAGCAATCGTGAATAGTGCTGCAATATGTTTGGGTATTTTTGAGAATGTTTCTTGTAATTAATATCAAGTTTAAATCCATCATGGTTAGAGAGGATGCTGGATATAGTTTCTATGCCTTTGAATCTATAAAGGCTTGATTTGTGTCCTATTATATGGTCAAACTTGGAAAAGATTCCATGCCAGGGTGAAAAAAAACTGTATATTTTGTGGTCTTAGGGTAGAAAGTTCTATAGATGTCTGTCAAGCTCATTTGACTTATAGCATCGTCTAGGTCCTGTTTCGCTCTGCTTAATTTTTGTCTAGAAGATTTGTCTAAAAGAGATAATGAGGTATTGATATCCTCAACAAAATTTATACTGTTGCAACCTATCTCTTTTTTTTAGCTCTAGCAATCATTCTTCACATATTTAAGTGTTTCTGATTTGGATACATTGGTATTTATAAGTGTATGTCTTCTTGATGAATTAGCCTATTTACTACTTTATAATGCTCTACTTTTTCTCTTCTTACACACTTTTTCTTGAAGCCTATTTTGCCTGATATCAGTATCACAACTCCAGCCTTTTTTTGATTTCCATTAGCATGTGATATCTTTTTCCAGCCCTTCACCTTTAGTCTATATATGTCTTTATCCATAAGATGTGTTTCTTGTAGACAATAGACAGAGGGTTTCTGTTTCTTTTATCCATTCAGCCAGTCTGTGTCTCTTGATTGGAGAATTTAATTCATTGATATTCAATGTTATTATTGATATTCCTGGACAAGTTGCTATCATTAATTGAGCCATTTTCTTGGTTGTTTTTTATTCTCTTATAACCATCCATCTGATTTTTTAGTTGTCCCTGTATAGTACTCTCTTCAGAACTTCTTGAAGAACTTGTCTAGAGTTGGCAAATTCTTTCATGTTTTGTTTTCTTGGAACATTTTAATCTTTTTTTTTTTTTCCATATGAAGGATAATCTTGCCACTTTAGCATTCGTGGTTGAAATTGTTTTTCATTAACACTTTGACTATATTTCCCCATTCTTTCCTTGCCTGCATTCTTTTTTTTTTTTTTACTATTTTAAAATTTTCTCTTACACATTCAATCACATTATTTAGCTTACAAAGTGAGTATTTCAACATGTGAACATTTCTCCCTAGTCCAGTAGATAAAACTATAAAATTATCTTCAACAGAAAATACCACATTTCTTTGTCCCATTAATACTTTGCCTCTCTATTTTTCTTCTAAATGTCCTTCCTCAGACTCTACTCTTTCACACACACTATATCTTGTATTTACTGTGTTTCTATATCCTTTAGTCAATCAGTTTCAGTCATAGAGTGCAGACACTCCATATATATTGAGTGGGGACAGACAATGTCTCTCCTTCATAGCCTGACTTGCTTCACTCAGCAGTTAATCTTCCATATTCATCCACTTTCTGTCAAAGCCAGGGTCTTGTTTTTGTTTGTTTGTTTGTTTGTTTGTTTTTCATAGCTGAGTAGTATTCTATAGAGTATATGTGCCACAGTTTTTCAATCCATTCATCTGTTAGTGGGCATTTGGGTTGGTTCCATGTCTCAGCAATTATGAATAGTGCTGCAATAAACATTGATGTGCAAGAACTTTTCTGATTAAGAATTTTTCTGTCCTTTGGATAGATACCAAGGAGTGTGATTGCTGGATCATATGGTAGTTCTATTTGTAGATTTTTGAGGAATCTCCAAATTGTTCTCCACAGTGGCTGAACCAATTTACATTCCCACCAGCAGTGTAAGAGAGTTCCCCTTTCACCACACCCCCAACAGCACTTACCATTTTTTTTTTTTAATCTTAGTCATTCTGACTGGCATTATAAAAGATTTAAAGAGAGAGAGAGACAGACAGACAGACACAGACAGAGAGGACAGAGGTCACCCTATCTTGTCAGAGTGTTTTGGGGGTCTAGGAGATGAGCTTTAGAGCATAACTTTAGTCACCTTGATTCCTGAACATGCCAGGACACATCTCAGATTTAAAATGGCTTCTTGGGTTTAAAATGGCTCTAATCTTTCAGTTTCTGCCATAGAGTGAACACGTTTGATATATATTGAGTGGGGACATACAGTGCCTCTTTTTTATAGTCTGGCTTGCTTTGCTTAGCAGTATATCTTCCGTATTTATCCACTTTTTATCAAATGCCAGGGTCTCTCTCTCTCTCTCTCTCTTTTTTAATGGACACAAAAATAGAAAATTATTTGTTGATAATAAGGTATATGGGAATATTTTCAACTAATATAGTGTATTCATGCTGGGAAAGTTCATTTTGCATGCTGTAAAGATGTACAGTGATTAAACGTAAAGCCATAAAGAAAAAGGCAACACATTATGTGTTCCAGAGCTAGCTTTTTAAAATAATTAATTGATTTTTCAAATAATAATTAAACATATTTATTGAATATAATATGTTTTGAAACATGCCTACATTATGGAACAACTAAATTGAGCTAATTATCATATACATTATCTCACTTTTTTTTTGTGGTGAGCACTTTATATATATATATATGTATATATATATACACACACACACACACACTATATATATACACACACACACACACACACACACCACACTTTATACACACACACACACACACACACACACATCCATATATGTACACATATATATGTATATATAAAAATACATTGAATCACTGCGTATCATTACAGCAAACAAAATGAATTTTCCCAGTATGGATACACTCTATATTAGTCCAGTTAAAAATATTATCATACATGTTATCATCAGCAGATAATTTTTTCCATTTTTGTGAGTAGTCTTAAAGTCTACCTACTTGCTAAGTTTTAAGAATATAATGCATTGTTACTAACTATAGTTGTCATTTTGTACAATAGAGCCCTTGAATTTATCCTTCCTATCTAACAGATATTTGTATCTAACCACCATCTCTCCAAATCCTTTTCTCCAGCCCTTGCTAATCACCATTGTACTCTTTGCTTCTATGAGTTCAATGTTTTTAGATTCTACATAGATGTAAGATCAGGTGGTATTTGTCTTTCTAGTTCTTGCTTATTTCACTTACCGTGTTGTCTCCAGGATCTTCCATGTTGTTGTAAATTTCAGATTTCCTTATCTTTTAAGGTCAAATAATATTTCACTATATAATATTCCACATTTAATTTATTTACTCATCTCTCAAAAATACTTAGGTTGAATTCATATGTTAGCTAATGTGAATGATGCTGAAGTAAACATGGCATGCAGATATCTCTTTGACATGCTGATTATATTTCTTTTAAATATGTATCCAATAGTTAGATTGCTCGTTCTATTTTTAAATTTTTGAGGAACCTCTGTATAATTTTCTATACTTTCTATGCTAATATATATTCTCAGGGACAGTGTATGAGTGTTACCTTTTTGTCATATTCTCACTAACACTTGTTAGTTATCTTTCATCTTTTACATATCATCGATCGTAACAGGTGTGAGGTTTTATCATGTGGTTTTTGACTTGCATTTTCCTGATGTTTAATCATGTTGAAAACTTTTTTTCATATACGTTTTGGCCATTTGCTCCTTTGAGAATTATTTATTCAGATCCTTTGCTCATTTTTTAAATAGATTACTTGTTTTCTTGCTATTGAGTTGTTTGAACTCTTCATATATTATTGATACTAATCACTTATTAGATACATAGTTTGTAAATTTTTTTTCTATTTTGTATGTTGTCTCTTCAATCTGCTAATTGTATTCTTGACTGGATATAAACTTTCCAGTTTGTTACAATACCATTTGTCTATCTCTACTCTTGTTAATGTTTTTGAATTCATCCCCCCTCCCCCCAAATTATTGTCCAGACTAATGTCATGGGGAATTTTCTCTATATTTTCTTTTAGTGGTTTTTAGTACCTGCTTTTGCTTTTGTCTTCAATCCATTTTGAGTTGATTTTTGTGTACTGTATGAGATGAGGGTCTAACGTTATTCTTTTCATAAGAATATTATTGTTCCAACATTACTTATTGAAGAGGCTACCCTTTCCTCATTGTGTGTTCTTGGGACCTTTATTAAAAAGGTCCATTGACAAAAGTACTTGGATTAATTTCTGAGTTCTTTAGTCTGTTCCATTGGCACAGGTGTTGGTTTTTACACTGGTACTATGCTGTTTATACTAGAGCTTTGTAATAAATTTTGAAAATCTAGTAGTGTAAGGAGTGTAGTTTTGTTAATTTTGGACAAGATTGCTTTGGATCGCTTCTCGGCCTTTTGGCTAAGATCTAGTGAAGACTGCTTTGGATATTCAAGATCTTTTGTGGTTCCATATAAATTTTATTTTTTTCTATCTTTGTTAAACTATCATTGGATTTTCATAGAGATTGCATTGGATCTGTAAATATTTTTGGGTAGAATGTACATTTTAACAATATTAATTATTTCAGTTCATGAATGGTATATGTTTGCATTCCAGAACTTGTTCCTGTTGTAACTATTCTCATGACCCTGTTAAAATTCTAATTGATGGCTTTTGCCATCTGTCATAAGTTGTTGTTTTGAAATAAAGGTATTTTATTTTACATTTTTTTACAGACAAAACAATAAGAACTTATTACTCTAAATGCTGAGAATTAAGTATATAGTATTACATAAGTGTCTGTAACAATAATTTCTTAATTATTTATTTTGTGAGTGATCAGAATTGCCTTGTTTAAACTGTAGTATGGAATGATCAGAGATGATGAGAAATAGTGTTTATGATTTTGCCTATTTCAACATCAAATCTTTGGTAAAGGGAATAAAACTGGCTTATTTGGTTATTATTTCATTGGTAAAATTAAATTAAACTTATACAGCATGAATTTAGAAGTCCTTCACAAGAGACATGATTGCTTATATATGAACATTATTTTGTTCTCAATTAAGAAGTTTAAAAATGATCAGTTATTCTGACAGATTTTAGAAGAGCAAAACTGAGTTTAAAAAGTTAGACTGTAACAGATATAAGCTTTAATTATATAGAAAACTCAACCAATACTAAGGATTACTTAGATGAATGAAGCATACATTACTTTTACTGTTTCTTGAAATGAGACTGTTTTCAATGATTAGGAGAAAATGAGTGATAGACAACATAGTCTGTATTAATCCCATTCCTTAGTTGTTATGCTGCCTTTAAGCCTTTCTAGTAAAAAAAATAGGTTATACAAATAAGCATATTTAATTTTTTTCATATAAACAGCCAGAATACCAAGTTAATTACACCTCTTTAGTACCTCTTTTAATTATTGGGATCAAGTTTTCATAATGTCTTTTCAAGCAAGAGCCTTCCCAAATAATTTTTATTAAATAGTCAAAGTGAGAAAAAAATTTCCTTGCCAGCCAGCCGTTAGCATATTGAAGCAGCTGTAACAGACATGATTGTACCAACCCTTTCAATGTGCAAATCCAAGCTGGAGTGCAGAAAACATCAAAGGGGTCAAAAGGATAGTGGAGGTTTTGTGTCCCAACTTGTCTCTATTCTCTTTGTGGTGGCTGATCCCATCTGTCTCCAAGAGCTGATTGTAGCTTATTCTTTTGTAAGTATTGTTCACAAGTCACCTAAGTAAAGATTAAACTTGTGGCTCCTTTCCCACTTGTTCAGTCTGGTGTTAAAATGTACAAGTGGACATATACAAGGAGAGTCATAAATAATGTTACTCTGCAATCCAGAAGAAAAGTAAATTACTTAAAGATATCAATATTTGAAATTTGAAATATTTTGTATATAGTTGCACCCCTTTTAAAAGTATACCTAAGTACATCTAAATATTCCTGAGGAAACAGGTATTTAGTATTAGTTAACTTTTCTATATAATTAAAGCTTATATCTGTTATAGTCAAACTTTTTAAACTCAGTTTTGCTCAATCATTAAATCATTTAGAGATTTTAGTGACTTAAGTAGTCAGATTGGGTTAATAATAGCTCCTCTACAGGATGGTTATGAAGATAGAAATTTCATAAATGTATAGAAAATACTGAGTACAGTGACTGATAAGCAGTAGGTTCTAGTTGTGAATCATAACTGAGATTCTGACTATAATGGTATTTATTAGCTGAGAAAAGGTACTTTCATTGGAAGAAAATATATTTTTTTATTTTTAAAATTCTTTACTTATTTTCTAATTTCTTCATAAGCATAAGAATGACAGCTTACATATATTGAGCATATACCACATATTATGCTTTGTTGTTATTGCTTTATATTAACTGCTGGTGTCTTATGTTTTAATTCCCCACACCTAAAGATCTAGATGTTTAACTAAAATATTTAACTAAGATATTTAACAATATTTAGAATTTAGAAACAATCAGTCATTAATTATTAATCTTGGTATTAGGGGAAACTAGTTAATGCACCTTAATAAATCTTTCTGTGATATGTGCATAATTTAAAAGAACTTGAGATTAGTGACATAATAGGTAGTGTCTAGTAAAAATTAAACTTTGCTTGTATACTTTACATTTCCTCTGACTCATTTATAATCATTGAGTATATTTTACAATTTTAGTCAAAGTCCAGGAATGGATTAACATGGGCATTTAAAATATTTTCCAAAATTAAACAAACCACACCAGTTAAACTGCTTTTATTCTGTGTGAACAACCCAGCTTTGTTCATTATAGTAAATGGGGGAAGTATAAGTCATTTGATTGCTCTTTAACCTTTCATTATATTGACAATCTGTTATTGCCTAGCATCAATTCCATTCTTCTCAGAAGGTGGCTTGGCATTTCTCTGGTATTTTCAATCTAGGGAGATAAATCTGCACCTCCATCTGGATTGACCAGATGAGGCTCCCTTCAGAGCCAATTAACACTTTACCAATGAGGTCACCTCAGCATGGTAGAAGGTGCTTTGCACCTCCAGGGTGACCATAAACTGTCTCCACAATGCCTCCAGATGCTCAGGGACTGGAAACCAATCAATCTTTCACATAAGTGGTTAGCACACCCACCCTAGGGTTCTAGGAAGACACACCAACAAATAAATATGGCTAAGGCATAGCCTTTTAAATATCATTTGGGTTTTTTTTTCTGTTTTTTTTTTTTTTTTTTTTTTTTTTTTTTCTCTTTCTGTATTTACACAGATTGAGAAGGATATTCATGACACACAAGAAAGCAAACTAGACTTGGTGGCAAGTCACAAGCCTCATTCCCATTAAATTGTATACATACTTGCACATATTACACTGACTTCTTTACTAACTTAACTAGAGATTTCTCAACAACCTCAGTCATGACAATTGGAATAAAGCCATAAACTAATGTGGGAAAAAAAAACAAAAAACAAAACAAACTTTTGAGTGCCCAGTCCTGGGAAAAACTTACAGATCACACACCTGTGAAGATGTTTAAGGCATAACCATAGCAGCGCTGACACCACTGGAGGCCACCTACGGCATTTCTCTGTTGTATCTTGGCAGTACCTGATATATCTGTGATTATTTCTATAGGAGTCCAGACTTGGTTCACAGATTTCTTAGCCTTTTCTACCCAGGAATCTCATTTAATGAAGCAATTCCCTTAATTCTGCTTTAGCTGGGAAAGAATGCAAATTAAATATTCTTTAGTAGAGAGAGTGTGGGGGGAGTGGAGAGGGGGGACAAGTGAAGGGGAGAAAAGAGAAAAAAGACTTGGGAGAGTATGGAGGAACCATGGAGTTCCCTCAGGTGGCTGGCTAACTAGCTAGGCCTTTGTGTAGACGCTGTCTGCCTGTGTGATGGAGGTAAGAGACAGAAGAATGATACTCTGGAGGAAGAAAGAAAGACAGTAATTACGAGATGCGTGCGATTAATGTGGTAGCCAGAGAAATTAAGCCACAAGTCCTAGGAATCTTCCCTTCTGTATGGTACCTGCAGAGGAAGAGAAAAGACCTCACTACAGAGTTCAGTTGGAATCTACTCCCTGCCAGCTCAGCTTGATTGCTTTCTGGGTTACCTACTGTGGAGGTTCAGCAGCTCGACCTTCCTTTTAGCAGAGCTATATTGTCCTTCCCTGAAAAAAGGCAGATTAAGAATTTACAAGGATCCCTCCATCACTGGCCTCTGACAGGAACACTCAGGGAGCTGATTTTTCATGGTTCTATTTGCCTGGGGCCAAGATTCCTATCAAAATGTGTTCTGTTAATGTAAAGTGCCATTGCAGTTTTAAGAAACATTTAACTTCCTATTAACATTGCTCTCTCTCATTTCTTCTCCCATTATCTTCTCGATTCTAATTTCTATTTTTTGAAAAATATGTACACTTGTAAGAAAAGAGCAAATCACATTAGTTAAGAAGTTTATAATTATTTTGTAGAGAAATATGCTGTTTTGTAATTGCCCTGAGCTTGACATATCCCTGGCTATAAAATAGGTATTTAGTTGTTTAATTTGATTTAAATACTTTAATCAAATGCTATAAGTTCATGGAATAATTGGAAAATGCTTTTTGTCAACATGAAAGCTATTTACGTCCACCAAGCCAGGAAGAAGCAAAACAAAAGCTATTCAGTCTCTTCTTAATTTAATAGGTGTTCCAGGAGCTGGTAGAGGGGAGGGGTTATTCAGATTTTGAAACGGGGATCATCACGAAGAGTTCCGATTAGGTCTGAATATTGCTCTTTCTTACTGCCTTTTTTGATTTTAAATGAATAGACATCAAACTTTTTAAAAATATCCTTAATTTATCAATATCTATGTTGAAATTTTGATATTACACTGGTAGATGATATAATTGTGCTATACTTGTTCTTAAATGGAAGAACTTCTGTTCAAAAACAGAAGAGGGTTTTTCATATTGCATGTTTTGTTAATGGTACACGAGAAACTGTACGTAATGCTATTCTTTTAGAGATGAGAAGACTTAGCAGATGGACTTTAACAGTTTTCAGGAGGAGGAAAGGAAACATCTTTGTCTCCTATTCAGATTGGTACCACCTGGCATAGTAAGATTGAGACCAGATGCCCTCAGTAGCTCACTCAGCAACAATGCCACTGCCTATTTATTTTTTGGTACAATATTTTTTGATGTGCTACATTTGTTAGCTATTTTACATCTTCCAAATAAGTGGCTTGAGATTTATTCATTGAATGCCATTTATTAAAAACATTGCAGGGAACCAGCAGTTAGCGTAATGGCTATGTCGCTGGACTCCCACGTAGTCGACCGCGGTTCGCGTCTCGGACCCAGTGGCTTACAACTCACGCCGGGCGCGTGTGCGTGCGTGCCCAAGATCCCGAGAGGAGAATGGAGGAGAAGGGATTACGGCGTGACCATCCCCCCTGGGGGGTGATTTCTCGCTTTCTGTCTCTATGTCTCTCTCTCTGTCTGTCTGGCGAGCGCACGCGCCCTATAGCGAAAAACCTCTCCAAAAAAAAAAAAAAAAAAAAAAAAAAAAACCATTGCATATAAAACCCTAGATGGTCTGCATCACAGTTGGTCATGTTACAAAATCCATAAGCAAAGACCTTGGTCCCTGTTATAATGAAACTAATGATTTTGGATCTAGAAAAGGTGTTTCAGAAATAAAGAATGATAGTTCCATTATCCTCCATCTCTCATAGCTCCTTGGATATTTCATCCTCATGTTCCTTGTCATAATCTCTAGAAGTACAAGAGAAGACTGAAATGTTGTTCAACAACTCTGAAGGTCTTTATTTTTAGAGTTAATTATCAATTAGTCTATGGTAATTTTAACTGAGAGATCTGAAGTCTTCATTTCAGTTATTTTTCAATACTCATCGGTAATATTTCTGAAAAATTTAGTAGGAATTCTCAATAAATAACTTAGAAATTTTTGGTAACAAAATTCTTCAGTAGATCAAGCTATTTTACTCCTTATATCCTAGTAGGTAAAACTTCCAAAACTTTATTCTTTGTGACTTGAAAATTTTCCTTTTTTGATATTATTAAAGAGAACATTTTATTTTGAAGCAAAAGCAAACAAGTGTGACACTCTTCTAGTAATAAATGCTTAAATGGAATGAGTCAGGAAGGGGAATGTAAGAAAAAAAAAAAGACAGAAGGATATTTGAAACTGAAAGTGAGTTGGTTAGTAGTATATCTCATTAGAAAGACAAATCAGTGGTTAAGAAGTCTAACATGACTTGAGGTTATTTATGTAACTGATACTAAAGAATCATGTTGAGAAAACTGTCCAACAAATCATGTTGGAAAAGTTATAAAATATGCTCATTTGGACAGGAAAAAAATCTAATTAATTGCTGCCAAAGCCAAAAGAAGAATGAATATCAGCTTCAAATTAGTTTGCTGGGACAGACAGCTATGTTGAGATGCAGAAAAATGTCAGAGTCCTGAGTTCACTGCGGTGTTACCATTGCACAGCAGTGTGCCAGCATGATTAGACCAAGCCACACAGTCAGCTCAAGTCTGAGTTCATGTTAACAAGCAAGAAGAGAAAAAGAGCGAAGGGAGAAAAGGACAAGTAAGAAAACTGGCCGTGGAGAGCTTGCACACACTCATATGCCATAAAGGACTTTTTGAAGTTCTAACAGAACAACAATCCTTATGGAACAATGATAACAGGAGAGACAGACATTGATGTGTAAATGACATCATCACCCAAAGCCACTTTTAATCAAGTAGAGTCTCAGATCATATCGGGGTTCAAAGGGATTCTAATCTTACTCTGTCCTTTTTTCCCTTCTCGTAAGTTCTTGCCAGAAGTAAAGGAAACATAGAGAGGCTTGTTCATCTCAGCTTTTCTGACTTGACCTGGAAACAGAGAGTCATGTAACTAGACAGGAACTGCCCAGAGTTCACAGATTTAGGGATCAAGTTTGTGAAGACATTGACTTACATTTAGATAAGAACAGTAGATGAAATTAACATTACATAAGCTTGAACAACTATCTCGAGAGATGTCCAGTTCTTTGACAGAAACATGAAGTTGTATCAACAGTTTATAAATAAATGTGAATTTATCATAATGTTGCTAGAACTGTCTGTGAAAAAAAAGGCTGTTTTCCTCTCCTGCAAATAACCTATCTTTTCTCTTTCTGAATAATTTGAGTCTATGTAATTTAATCATTTATAGGTTATACTCATCATCAGTTTTCTACTTTTAATGAGATGATAACTCTGTTTAGCAATATGAATAGGGCACATCAACTTTCCAAAGGTCACCAATTAGCATTTCTAGGGCTCATCATCTTTCAAAAAACTAGAAATTGATAGTTTTATCTAGATTTACATTTGTAAATTATCAGGTTACACACTGAGAATGGCATATAAATCAAGAACCATGCATCCCAGTACAGGAAAATTCGCATTGAGGGGAAAAATCAAACAATGGTGTTTTGCCAAATGTTATCCTCTTTAATAAGGACCATAGATTTGAAATGTCGCTAAATCCAAATGACAAAGCCCTTTCTCAGTATAAAGTGTTTATATAGTGCAAGCTAATTAGTATTAGAAATATCTGCTTTATTTCCTTTACTCTGTAGCTTAGACATCTATCTGGGAGGGGCTGAGTAAATCAAGTGTTCTTTTCAATGTAAGCAATAAGTAGTTCACTTCCTGTACTTTTCATGAACTTTATAATGGTTAAATGGAGCTATATTCAACATGAACTTGTGAATACCTCTCTTTTGATTTTTTTTGGCTAGGATTGAAATCTCAATATAAAATAGAAACTATTTGACTTTTTGCTCTAACACCATAATGGATTCTTCAGTGGGATAGTAATATTAATCAAATATGTCAATTTATTATTATTATAAGTTTAATAAGAATTTTGTCATATAGAATGTTACATTAGACTTATGTTTTTATTTGTCCCTCAGCTGTTTATATGATAGTAGTGGAGGTCTTTAGTGAAACATTTTAGAATAATTATTCACATATCAGACCGTTAGTTCATCCAGTGAGAGTCTCTAGGGTGCGGTTATCAGTTAAATTTTGAAAAAGTTGCCCCATAAGCTAATGTATTTATATATGCTAATTTGAAATGGGTATATATTTGGCCAGAATTCTAGCTGGCAGTTTTACAGGAAGTCAAATGCAAGGCTTAAGGTTTATGTGTAACAACTGGTTAAAAAAAGAAAAAGAACAGAGAGAGAGGTGAAAACAGGACATTAGAAATTAGTATGTAGTAATTGGAGGAAGTTAGCTTTGATAAGTCACAAAAGAATTGTGGTAGTCAGGGTTTTCCAGAAAAGCAGAACCAATAGGATACATGTAGTTATCTAAGAAAAGATTTATTATAGGAATTGGCTCACATAGTTGTGAAGTGCAAGGAATACTGTGATAGGCAGTTTGCAAGCTGGAGACCCAGTAAAGCCAGTGCCATAATTCAGTTCAAGTCTGATGGGCCAAAAAACAGGAGTTCTGATGTCCAAAGGCAGAAGAAGAATGTCCCGTATTAAGAAGGGAGAGAAAGATTTTACCCTTTTTTCAACTTTTTGTTCTATTTGGGCCCTTCAGGAATTGGATGACGTCCATCCTAATTGGTGAGAGTGACCTTTGCTCATTCTGCTGACTCAAATGCTAATCTTTCTGGAAGCACCCTATGGACACACTCAGAAATAATGTTTTATCAGCTATCTGAGCATCCCTTACCTGAGTCAAGTTGACAAATGCAATTAACCATTACAGGAGTGATGCCAGGAAACCTGATTCCTGCCTTTTCCCACCGATGACTTCACCCTTTGTCCTGCTCTCTCTTAGCTGCTACATAATCTTTGCATGCTTTGATAAACTCATGCAAAATTCCCTTCCTGGATATTTTCCCTTTCTCTCTTCCCATTGGCTCTCCTTTGTTATCCTTTCTTCATTCAAGTTCTACCAAATTTAACCCCCAAAACATTCTCCAAGTCTTTATTTATCCACAGATCTTCTTTTATTACCTTAAATCAGATCCTATCTCCTTTCTTCTGTTTTAGGCAAAGTTAGTTGAGCCTTAGTCTCTCCATCTTTATTTTATCAACCATACAATTGACAAAAATGTTTTATCTGCTCTGTCTATATCACTTTTCTTCCTAAGAAAGTTCTTTATTGTGTAGGAGATAAAATCCAGTTACTGTTAAAATATTTTTCTAGACCTTAAGTCATCTTGCTCTTGCCAAACATTCTAGCTTTATGTCTGTTCATTCTCTGCCTTCAAATTTCTCAGCTTGCCTTCAGGACCTACACAGTTAAGTAAGTGAAGTGGGCTGAGTGTAAGAAATCAGAAATTCTGGGAACTATGACAATCTAAAGTATATAAGCCCTACCCCAAAAAATGCAACTTTATTTGTGTTAGAGCAATTAGACAAATCTTCAGGACTATGTGGGCTCTCGATTACCAATTTATGACCTGTACTAATAGCGCCAAACTGCTAGTTTGCCTGCTAGCACTAGGGTAATTTTTTCCTTGCACAAAGCATTTGCTCATATTATCTCTTTTGTAAATAATACTCATACAGATCATGTTCCTTCTTTTCTCATATCATCCTTTTCAAGTTAAAATCTTCTCACTATTTAACATTTATGTCAAATAGTCACCACCTTCAAAAATCCATGTATGATTCTTATTTATTTCCTGTAGAGTCCCATATAATTTTCTATAGCACTTACTGTATTTACTTTAATTAAATAGTTGTTTCTGTCACTATAAGATGAATTTGTTGAGAGAAAAGACATATTGTTTAATTTCTATATCGTAAGATAGAGCAGAGAGTCAAGGATGTAGTTATTCAAGAAGGTCATGAATATGGTAATGCATCAAATAGAATTATAGCTTAATGTCTCTTTGTTAGCCTTTGAGTCTATAGCCATGTAAGTTGGTAGAAGTCTTGAGAAGTCATATAGTACCAGTCAGGAAAAGAAAAGAGTGGATTTTATCTAATTAAACTTTTCATTGAATCTAGAGTTACATCCATCATGCTGTGGAAAGAAAAAGGGAATTATGAAAAGTAGGAAGAAAAGGATGAAGGAAGGAAAAGATTTACTTTCTTGATACAGAACTGCTGTGGAGGAGGGAAAGTGGAAGAAGGCAGGGAGATAACTTGCCCTCAAGTGAAGAATAGAAAAGGCCTATTTGGGAAAAATGAGGACTTTGGAGATAGCCATACAAGAATGAGGTTAGACTAAGAGCAGAATAAACTCTTTTCCACATCCTTACCTTGAAAGATGATACTGTGGAGGAGGTAACATGGAAGAATAAGGCAGGGAGATAATTTGCACTCAAGTGAATAGAAAAGATCTATTTTGGAAGAATGAGGGCTTTAGAGATAGTCATACAAGAATAAGGATGGACTTACAGCAGAATGAACTCTTTTACTCATCCTTACCTTGAAAGATAATGTATAAGACAGGAGAGGAGATATTCTCAAAGTACATAGCCCCTAGGAAGGGGTCCATAGTATTTGACAATAGAAATTACAATGTGTTTTGGGGGAGTCATCTAAATGTGACATTTTACCAAAATGACACTGCTTATTTGTCTGGTCATCCGCTGTCATCAACCAGGATCACACTTAAAATGTCCCTGAGAGATATGTCCTGTAGTCACACTTATTAGAAACATGCCATGATTTAAGAAATTAACTTAAAATTTTGAAATTTATATGCCTTTCTAACTCAGTGTACTTCATAATAATAGCAGAGGAGCCTTAAAATGCCATATATTTCTGGTTTGAATAGTGACTTAAGTGGACTGGCTACAAAACACACAACAAAAACAATGTTTTTTCCTTATTATAAGAAAAACTATGGAATGAACAAGACAGAAATCATCTAATAGTACTTGGAAGAAAGATAAACACAAAGGATGAGCTTCTTCCAGTTTTCTTGTAACCTTTTTTCACAAGAATGCCAAATGACTCCTAGTTTGTCTCACACCAGGGGTGTGTCAATGATGTATTTTAATAAGTGCTTACATACTGAGATAAAAAATTTAGTGTGAATGTCAAAGGTGGAATAAAATACAAAATCCACTACTTGCCAGTTTTCACAGTAGATCAACAGTTTTGTTTTGCAATAACAAAGAATATATATATCTCCAAGTCAGAGTTGCCTTATTAATCAGGAAATTCTTCTCAAGGAAGCTTCAGATCAGAGCTGACACAGCTGATGGTGGGTGAGCAGTGACATTCTGGAATAAAACAACCTGCATATTATATAAATCTGACATTGTGAATCAGTTCTTGCAGCATGACTATTTTTGCCAATTGGATTTGGATTGTAGTTGTAATTAAATTTATCTCCAAGTATAACTACCAGTTTCCTTTCTATCCCCAATTGTACTCAGACCTTAGATTTGAATAGTGAATAGAGCCATATGCTAGTTCAACTTACTTTGACAAATAGAATAGAAAATATAGAAGGTCTTATATTTATTATAGCCAACAATAAACCACTTAAACTATATATAGTATACATATATATCTAAAGAGTAAAAGACATAGAAAATATCACTGTTATGAGTTAAAACTCACAGTAAAATATTTCATTATTTAAATGCTCAGAATTTCTATAGTTATGGGATATGCATAACAAAATTTGTAATTTGAGGTCAACAAGAGGATAAAAAAATAAAAAGGAAAATCAGAGTTCAGAAGCATGTAAGAACAACTAATCCATTAACAGTAAAAGTTATCTAAAGGGTTAAAAGAAATCAGACTTCCCTGTGGGCTGTGCATAGGGTATGCATTATGTGCTGTCATTAAAGTATTCTTTTCTCTGTTAAGCAAGCATTCCCTGCTGGGACATTTCTTTGTTTTGGTGGGAGTCTATAATTATACATGAAGTGTATTATCAGCTAGAAATTACTCCACATAAACATTTAATGGTATTGCCCTTGCTATTTTTCAATTAGTGCATCTGTTTCATTCACATGACTTGAGTTATTGAAGACATGAGCTATAACTGTGGTAAAACCGATCAGAGGTTTTTTTTTTTTTTGTTTGACTGATGGAAAAACTATGAAAACATCAAAAATGAATGTAATTAAAATACATCAAACCTTACTGTTAGCAATAATTCTGCCAAATTATCTCATGCTTAAGGCTTTCTTTTTAATTACCTTGAAAACTCCACGTGGAGTGTTCAAGCACTGCTCCTTTCTTTCTCTTCCCAGACTGCTGTGTTTAAATCCATCAGTGTCCATGGAACAGTGGGGTTTTAAAAAGTATTTGGATGGGCACCAAGTCTGAATGTTTTGAGAGGGCTAAGATAGACAGGGCTATGTGTATTTTCATGGAGATTGAAACAGATTTTTATTTTTTTCTGAAAATATTGTCAATTGTTAAAACACCATCACAATCTCTTTTTTGGTGTGGGGTGTTTATTTCTTTGTAAAACTAATTATAATTTTCTGTTGTAGAGTATGTATCTTTAACGACAGGTAAGGCTGTAAATTTCATAATAAAATTAGGTAGTATGTTGGTAGTTATGCTTAAATGAGACCTCTAACTCAGTGTTGTTCCACTTTTTCTATTCTAGTCTAATTCAGATTCTTGTTCAGCATTTATATGTTAGATATGTCTAGGAATAATATAATTTTTATAACAGATCATTTGCTTTACATTTGTCTGAAAATGTCTAGATAATTGAATATTCTCCAACAACTGGAAATTAATGTAAAACTTTAGACAAATTTATTTTTTAGTTTTCTACAAGTCAAATAAGTAATGGCTGCGTATAAGGATTCTTCCCCCGCCCGCCCCAGAATTCCTTCTGTAGAGACTGATTAATTAGAGAGAATCCTCCAGAGATATATTATTCCAATATCTCTCTCAGCATCCTATATATTGATCTGTTATTGATCTGCTTAATATATTCCCCATGTATAACTCAGAACAATTTTGAGTCTTCCTGATAATATAGGATCAATGATGCAATCAGAACTCTATCAAATGGATTCATACATAGATACAGGCTATGTCATTCTTTTATTTCTCTCCCATATTTTACCAATTTTTGAAGAAAAAATTTCTCTGTGTTGCTTCATTTTACTTTTACTAGTGATTCCTACCTTATCTTTTAAAATATTATTAAAAAATTGTTCAAAAATGCTACTTTTTAATTCATAATAAGAAATAATTCTGGTAATGAGGTAGTAGGAAACCAGTTTGATTTAGTCAAAAAAATAACAGTCATTGAGACTGTTGGTCCAAATCAACTTTTGTTTTCTCTATTTGGAAGAGAAAAGAAGTAATTTAAAATACAGTTTACTCATAACTTGTCAGACTAAGTTGAGAACACCTCTCAGATTAGTTTGGTTCAACTCAGCTATATGACTTTTGGTTTCCTTTTACTTTCTATTGTCATGATAGTTCTGAAGGAAAGAATGAAGTTCACAAAATAATCTTATTTGCAGATTGTAAACTACGTTTCTATAAAAAATCCTAATTTTGTGATTTATGTTTTTCTGGAAAAGAGGCAACCTAAATTAAAGTTAGCTAAAATGAGGAAAGAAAGTTACAAAAATACATTTTGTCTTTAATACAATGTTTTCATGGAGAGTTCTATTTTCTGTATCCAATATAATTATACTTTTATCTTATATAGAATAATAAAGATTGTTCATATATATATTTAATCATCATCAATTTAAGGATTTAGGTACATATTCTTATTGCTGATGTTTACATGTGGCTATGTTGCTGCTGTTACTACTGCTATAGCTGACATTATTTTTCATTTGTATGAGTGAGATCAATAGAGAATAATTTTCTCCCCAGTATGAATAAGAATGAATAAGTTTACCTTTTAGTTCTTTCTCTGTGATTGTACTCAGCTCCAGGGGTTTACATGATTAAGTCTTCTTCAACAATTTTTTTTTTCAAGGCAAGTGATTTTCTATTTTTCAACTAAACTGAGGAAAAACCTAATCTTGTTGTCAGCTGGTAGATCATTAAAAATAATTTCTGATGATAGATTTTCATGTGAATTTTGGCATGAAGTGCTGACAGAGTTGAAAGAATTTGTGACATGTCTATAATCTTTCCATTCCTATCTCTTTATTTTATGAACAACTTTCCTAGTGTTGCATTTATAAAGGTGAAAAAGAGGGTAAAATTAAGGATATGCCCTCTTTCTTCTTATCAAAAATTTTATTTATTTATGTTATAATGAACCAATGTAAAAAAATGGACTTCGTTTATCACATTAGCAGATTGGTTTTCCAAAAGTGTTATTTTGTTTAATAGTTACTTATCAAATTTTAAAACATAAGTATGCAATTTTGAAAAGATTTATAGTGCTATAATTATTAATAATTCAACATAGAACTTTTTTTTTTAACTTTAGAGACCTCAAGAACAAAGGAAATAGATGCCATGGCTTTATTTTATTTTCACAGAAATGTTACAGTAAAGAAAACTTTCAAGCATACAAATAGATGATGTAAAATTATGTTGTGAAAGTGAGATAGAAATAAGTTACAGCCAAAATTCTAACAACATTAAAGTAAAATCTATCCATTTATGTTTAAATCAATGGTAGTTGCTGTATGCCAAAGCACCACTCAAGTTCTATTGGACATACTTGAAAGAGTAATGTAACAACTTTATTTTTAAAAAATCAACATATTTTATTTTCCACAAATCGTATTCTTTGCAACTATTTAAATTTATCTTGACCATTTTAGATGTTAAGGATATTTAAAATGTACCTAGTTTTCAAAAATTCTTTGGGGTTTTGTTAATAGAAAAGTTTGAACACCACTGTCCTAAGCTGAATTCAAGCCTATTGGCCTGAAGTTTTACCATTGGCTCTACTTTTGTTTGTTCTTTTTATTCTATCATCATAAATTATGACCAGACTTGAATTTTCAGGCACTTAAATGATAAATGAGGCACTTGGCTGTAAGAAACAATGAGACCCTAACATTTGATTAAAAGTTGATAAATATAGAAGACTTAATATAGAAAAAAGTGAGCCAGACTTTGAGAGATACACACTGCATATCACTACTCAATATATATTGAATATCTGCACTCTAAGGCAGGACTTGAATGATCTGAAGATATGTTAGTAGAGAGAATAAGTGGAGTTACCAGAGACTGTAAGGGAGGGGAGTAGGTAGATGTGTGTGAGGTGCAAAGGGAAGAAAACTTTGACAGACAAAAAAATGTAAAGTTCTCTGTTGAAAAAGTTTATATACCACATGATGGGGAATTTATGTAAAATGTGAAAACAATCTGAAAATCTTTGTTGTGGAAAAAAATCTAAAAAAAAATGAGCTATGCATGTAGCTCAATGAGGTGATGAGTTTGCTAATTACTCTCATTGGATTATCACACATTTTATACATGTACTGAAACATCACAGTGTACCCCTAAAATATGTACAGTTAGTATATGTCAATGTACAAATAAAAATGAAAAAAATTCTCATCAAATCTCTCTGGTTCACACCTGTCTCTCAGCTGTAATGCCCTATTTTCTGTTCAAAGTCTAGTTCCCCTGTAAGTCTGTGCTAAAAATCTGCCTGGTCTTTGACACTATCCATAGTCACTCCAGCTGGAAGAAATTGCTTTCTACTTCTGCAAGATTTTAAAAATTAGTTTGTACCACTTTTATAACACTTACCTTGCCCTGACTTTTAGGTTAATTCTGAACATCTTCTTCTCCTATGTGATTATAACTTTGATGTGTAGAGTACGTGTCTTCCTTGAGTTTATTATATACTCCACAGTGCCAGTATAGAACATTGTATATAGAGGGCTCATTTATTAAATGGATACATGAATGAATTAGATATAATAAAAGGAAAATATTTTCTGTTATTTCAATGTTCCTCTGATGTGGCTTTCTGATTTGGGAATCACAGGGGACATTGAAATCAGCCCAGTGAGAAAGATGAGATTAATACCGAGAAAACCACAGTAGAAAGACTCATCTAAATATCTAAATATATTGGGAATAAATGAGATCAAGAAGACTTTGAGATAAAATGGAAGCATTTTCAATTTGGTATGCTACAAAATCACGTAGGGTGATTCTGAACGAGATGGGGGAGAAAAGCACTGAGCCATGGTTAAACACGTGGGAAGAACAGCATCAAAGGGGATGGGACAAAGCAAAGGACTTTCTGGACAGAATTTTTTATTTTTTTCCTAATCCAGTTTGTAGAAATTTAATCTAAGAACTATATGGCCATGACAGCTGTACCTTTAATTTTTTTTTTCTCACAACACTAGTTCCAAAGTAATCAATTACTTAGACAAATAGAGTTTTTCCATCCTATTTTCTCATAAGATTTTTTGTTTATTTAGTTTTTAGTGGAGAATATAATATTTCCCAACTTTCTTAAATTTCAAAATAATGTTCCAGAGGACATTTATCTATAATCTAGAACCTGGAAATTATCTCATTATTTAAATAGTGCCTTTTAATGGTCTCATAACACTTGAGTTGATGTGGCTCCCAGAACCAGAGGTCTAATGCTCCTTAGCAGCATCTTTCTGGAGATTCGTTGATGTCAGGTTTTGTGTTAACATGCAGAGTCCCAGGTTCTGGTGTGCAGAGTATATATTGAGAGCTAACCTGTAAGTGTTCTTACATTTTTCTGTTTTGGAAGAGGGCAGTCATTATTTCAGTCAGGTTTACATGTTCATTGATAATGCATTCTTGAAGTGCAATATATTTTACAACTGTTAAGTATTTCAACTGAAACTTTAATTATAAAATTGGATGGAGAATTCCCAGGAAATACATGGCATTTACAAGAATAAAAGTGTCATAAAAATGAAGTATCCATTTCAGAGAGGAGCAATTACCTTGAAAAGAACGTATGTGAGTAAGAGTCTGCCTTTCCTGGGATGTAGAAAATTTATACTGAGATCCTGTTAAAATCTGTATTTCAACAGAACAGTACATGTCCTACTCTTTTCCACCATACTATTATAGAAATAGAAGTTTAAGATGAGAAATAGTGAAATATAGTTAATAATAATTATTTATGTTTATTATGTAAAAATATATTATTTAATTATTCATTATTTATAATACAATGAAAATATGTGAATATATATCTATCTAATCCTATAAATAGAAAATGCGTGTAAATATGTACAATTCTGTGTTCATGACCTTTAAGTTTATATGATAGAACTAATAATGTTAATCAAGGTGCCCCATTCCTTGTATATAACTAGAAAGTCATATATGCATTTGGATATGACTACAAAGTCATAAACACACACCAAAATAGTCTTATCCCTAAAACATATATCTGTTTATCATGATTATGAGAAATCTTTATTTATATTATTTATATTATTTATATGACTGTTGAGTCGAAGAAAATAAAATATGAGCTACATTTTTAGTTTTTATTTTCTAAATAATTATTTAACCTTATTTATTTATTTAAATTTGACCAGAGATAGACAGAGCAAGAGAGAGAGAGAGAGAGAGGGAAAGTGAGAAAGCAAGCCGCCAGGTCTGGGACTCAAACCACTGTCGGCCATGTGGGAGTCCAATGCCCTTAGCCACCATGCCACCTGCCAGCCCCAAGCTACATTTTTATTAATTTAAAATAAAAACAATGTAGCTGAATCATTGGGGTGGGAATCATACTCTTATAGTTAAGAATAATTAATTAGATAGAAGGTATAAACAAAAATTTGATATTCTCAGATACCATTGATGAATTTAAAAATAACTTATTTAGCACATACTATACATTGGTACTATTTTTGTCACTGAATAAAACTAACACAATCTCTGCTCTTTTGTAGCTTCTATTCTTGATTCCTGACAATAAGTAAATAAATAAATACATCTATGGTAGAGATAAAATTATGAATAATAAGAAACCAGGACAAGGGTATAGCAAGTAGTGTTGCCAAATGAATGTTCTTTCCTATGGGTTTCATGAGGGAAGATATCCTTTAATCACTAGACGACATGAAAAAGACCTGGGAATATCTGGGGGCCAAGATTTCAGAAAGAAGTGACAGTGAGGGCATCTGAGCCTATAATCTGAGTAACAATGACAAGAGTCCAGTGAGATTCTATTATATTAATAGCAAAGTAATAAAAGAGAAGACTGAGGGGATAAGACCAAAGAGGATATCAAAGTTCCTAAGTGCCTTTCAAAATATGGAGAACTTTGGTGCTTACTCAGAATGAGCTAGAATCATTGAAGACTTGTGAGAAGACATGATTGAGCTCCATGCTGTGTAGAGAATACACAGTGGAGCAAAATTTCCAAATTAGGGCCATTGCAATAATTCATAGGAGAGACAAGAGTGCTCAAGATGATGATAGCAGTAGAGGTGGTAAAAAGTAGTAGGATTCTGAACAGACATTGAACGTGCAGCCTGTGTAATTTTGGGGTTATGAAAAGATGTAGAGGCTATATTATGTATGCACTACTTCTGAAGAACATATGCCCCTTCTGAGGAATACTTATGATAAAATGCAACATACAGTAAATGAAATCACTATGGCTGCTCTGAGGAGAGTGACTGCAAGAGAGTTGAAACAGAGAGACTCATTAGCAAGCTATTGAACGTAATCTGTTGAGCAATGCAGAGTATTTAGATCAGGTTTTCAGGGATAAAAGTGGTAAGAACATCCAGATGCTAAAATATTTTGAAGTGGGTGCTGACAGGAGTTCTGATGGAGCTAGAGATAAGGAAAAAAAGAGAAATCAGGCCAGCCATAGCAACACAACAGTAGTGCAATGCTTTGCAATGCTGGAAGCTATATGGAAGATTGGGTTTTGGTTCTGAGGTCAACTTTTACATGCCAAACACATATGCACACAATCCTGGCTGAAGAGAAGGTTTGGGTTATCATGAGACCCTGTTGGGGGTGCTTCTCTCTCTTTCTTTCTATCTTTAATGCCTCTCTTTTATAGGAAGAAAGAAGGAAGGGGGGAAAAAAAGGAAATCAAAATCATGTCAAGAATTTTGGTTAGAGAAAGGTGTTAAAATCCACACAGATTATGTTCTGCCCAGAATTAGACATGTCTTCATTTTCAAAGCCTGTTAGTCCATGGATTATCATTCATTATTAACAGAGCTGGAGACAGTGTAGGAAGGGGGGGGGGGGAGAGTGTGAGGAAAGAAATTAAAGGGAAAAACAGAGAGGCAAGACATTTATGGGACACAGAAATGGACTGTTGTCTGTTGATGAAAATGTGTATAGTTTACTCAACTGGACTGGTGTGAGGTGTATTTATGTTGGGTAAATTCATTTTACAAGCTAAGTGAGGTCTAGTGATTGAATGTATAAAATAAGTTAAAAGAAATAAATTAAAAACACAGCTGTATGTTCAAAAACTTTTTTTTTTTTTTTGGAGAGGTTTTTTTCGCTATAAGGCGCGTGCACTCACCAGACAGACAGAGAGAGACATAGAGACAGAAAGCGAGAAATCACCCCCCAGGGGGGATGGTCACGCTGCAATCCCCTCCCCTCCATTCTCCTCTCGGGATCTTGGGCACGCACGCACACGCGCCCGGCGTGAGTTGTAAGCCACCGGGTCCGAGACGCGAACCGCGGTCGACTACGCGGAAGTCCAGCGACATAGCCATTACGCTAACTGCTGGTTCCCCAAAAACTTTTCATATGTAATATTACTTTTGATCCTTGAAATAACTGCAGTTAAGAAAGAGAGAAATTATTGTTTCAATTTTAGAGATGAAGATGATGGGTTTGGAGGAGACTATGTTCTTTGCCCTATAGATGTAGTAATGGATGGACTGTGAATAAGAATCCAGAGTGACTGACTCTAGTAATAAAAGACATGCTGTTTGAACAACTGAAACTGTGTTTGTTGAATTCATGCCATTTGTAGGATATTAAATTTCTTCTGGGTATAAGTTTCACAAGAGTAAAGAACTTTGTTTTGTTCACTGATTAATATCCAAATTCTAGAATAGTACCTAGTATATATTATTTGGACAATCAATAAGTATTTCTTGCATGAAAAGAAAAAGCTGCAATCTTATATGCTATGTCTAGTTCAAATGAAAGTTGATCATGAACATAAGTCAGAAGTTGTTTAGTTTCTATTTAAAAGAAAAATTAAGGGAATTAATTGTTTTCTTAGGTATATTTTTAAATTATTTGGTTTTTGGTCACAGATTAGAAAGACCTAGTACCTTGACCTGTGTTTTAATCTGCTTATTCCTGCATGTTTATCATGATTAGCTACTCTATAATATTGGGTTGTTAGGAAAATCATAGTGCATTTTTGAACAGAAAAACAGAAAAATACACAATGACTTTTCAATGATCTATTGATTATGTTAGTGCTACTAATTAATCATATCCAAAAGAGAAAGCTATCTGATTACCTAAAGTTCATTCTTCGCCTTCCTTAGTATAACCTGGAACACAACTGCCCCATCAGTAATTCATATTTACTATTGCATTCAGGTATAACCATGTAACTCCATTTTTTTTTTTTAGAGAGAGAGATTTTTGGTATGGGGTGCATGTGCTCACTGGAGAGACAGAGAAAAAGTGAGAAATCAACACCTCCCCTCCCAGAGGTGGTGGTCATGCTGCAGTCCCTTCTCCTCCATTCTCCCTTTGGGATTTTGGGCATACATGCACATGCACCCAGCATGAGTTTTAAACCACCAAGTCCAGGACTGAAATTAGGGTCAACTTTGTGGTTGTCCAGTGACCTAACCATTATGACATCTGCTGGTCCTGTGACTCATTCTTAACACTGGAATATGAAGGGTATGATGTTCACCATACCTGGGCCTGAACTTTAAGGACCTGCTAAGGTATCTCCATATTGTCTTTCCCTTCCTCTTAGCAGAACCACTTGATTGGTAAAACCAGTACACAGATTTGCCATCTCTCATAAAATGGAATTTTGTGGAAATGAATACCTACTGGCAATTAATTTTTTTTTTTTTTTATTTTGGAAGTTAGTCTTACCTATTTACATTGGTATTGGAAGTGAGGTTTCCACTTTCAAAAACTGTGTGTAGCTTCTTCAAGACACAGCTTCATGGATCCTGCGAACTAGTCATTTTGGGGAAACAGAAATCAACATTTCCCACTGATAATTCGGCCTCCAGCACGCAAAACTCATGTGGGAGGAAGACACCTTTCAGGCCTCCTGTCTCTGTACCTGTCTTTGTCTCTCTCTACCTCTGTCTCTGTCTCTGTTATCTCTTTTAAAAATTTTTGCATTTTAGAATTTTGTGCGGCGCTTGTGTGCCGCGTGGTTTTCCAATTTTTGGTTTTTACTGAAATTTTTTAAATATTAATTTTTTAAGTTTTATTGAAAAGTTTTTATCTTTGTTTTTTCTTCTCTTTTTCTGTTTCTTGTTTGTTTTTGCTGTTGTTGCTGTTGTTTCTCTCTTTCTGTTTCCTTTTCTGCACACTCCTCGACGCTCAGATTGAACTTCCAAGTTTGGGAAGAAACCAACCATCAACCAGATGACTAGAAATTGCTGCAGGATCACAAGAAATATGGGAAATCAGGAAAATACCTCTCCTCCAAGGGAAAAGGATAACTCCTTTTCATCCACACACAGTTCAATGGAAATCATGGAAATGTCTGATAAAGAATTCAGAACATTCATAATGGCAAAGCTAACAGAGATGGAAGAGAAGAGAGACAATGAACTGCTGAAGAGGAAGGAGAAAGAAGTTGTCGAGTTCTCCAGGAGGTGAGGAAATCCATGCAAGATCTAAAAGAGGAATTTCACACTTTACAAAAGAATCAGGTGGAACTGCTAGAGATGAAGGCTGTAATACAGGAAGTCAAAATCTCCCTTGAAAGTATTAAAAGCAGACTAGATCATACAGAAAATAGAATCTCAGACATAGAAGAGAAAATTGCTAGCCTAGAAAAACCCACCACGGAGACTGAGAAAATGGCCTATAAATTTGAGACTAATATACAAGAAGTACTAGATACCATCAAACGTCCAAACATCCGGATAATAGGCATCCCAGAAGGTGAAGAGACTCATAAGGGCATTGATAATCTATTCCATGAGATCCTGCAAGAAAACTTTCCAAACCTAGAGAGGCACTCAAAGATTCAGTCCCAAGAAATACAGAGGACCCCAAATAGAATCAACCCAAGAAGATCTTCTCCAAGACACATTATAGCCAGATTGACCAAAACCACAAAGACAAGATACTAAGATTGGCAAGAGAAAAACAGCAAATTACCTACAAAGGGTATTCCATCAGACTAACAGCAGATCTCTCATCGGAAACAATGCGAGCGAGGTAGAATGGGAAAATATATTCAAAGTGTTAAGGGAAAGCAATTTCAACTGAGAATACTGTACCCAGCAAGATTATCATTCATTTGGGAAGAAAAGACACAAACATTCCCAGATAAACAAAACCTGAAAGAATTTACCAGCACCAGACCAGATCTCCAAGAAGTTCTCAAGGGAGTGCTATGTCAGTAAAATTAAATGCAGACACACAGAAATACGAGTTCAAAAACTAAGAAAATGGGCAACTTAATTGTAGGGACAATGTCTGGAGATGAGTATTATATCCCAGAGTTCAATCTGGAAGATCGAACCACAACAGAAGATAGACTAAGTACATGAGACTGAACTGATGAAACAACATTCTGTGACTTGACTAAATATTGCTGCTTTTCTTGTAAGCTTTGTTGTCCAGTTTTAAAGGATTTTTGTCCTGTCTTGAGCTGTCGATAGGTTCATGTACCTACTATTTGAACAGAATACTAACCTGTTTCTAGGTTTTAGGTTTCAAGGAAATATCCTTACCAGTTCAGAACTACTTTTCTTGAAATTATCAGCTGAACTTTTCATTGAAAGTAGTTAGATTACTTATGATATTGTGTGATCAACAAAATGTTGGGGGAAAAGGAATCGAAGACAACTGTATATAGCAGAGATAGTGTAATAAGAGAGTGGGAAAGGGCAGAGGGTCAAACATGGGATAAAAAACATATATATATACATATACATATATATGAAAGTAGAAATGGAATATTATTGATTATAACATGCATGATTAAGCCACTATGCAGTTTATTCTAGATGCGAAACCACATTTAGTATGTTGTGATGATGCTCAGGGAATGAATGTAAAGTAATTAAAAGAAAAGTTTCAGGAGAAAAAAAAAACAGTAAAACTGTTCATATCGAAATTTTGAAAAATGCATATTTGATGACTGCAGTAAGCTATATAGCCCCAGCTAGGTACTACTTTATAGTAGGTTCATTCTACTCACTGAGGTTTATGCCTAAAGTCAGACTTGGGTTCATGTGTATGTATATATCAGCTGCGCTTGCTATTGGAAATATTTAGACTAATTAAGTTCATTAGCAAATCAATTAAATGGGGGGGGGGAGGCATAGAAAGCAACCATGGATACCAGAGACAATGTGGGAGGAGGGTGGGACATAGCAGAGGGTGAGGGATAGGGAATCAAGGATGGCAAAACAAAAAAACAAAGTATACAAGACATAAGAAATGGAAAATTATTTGCTGATAACATGTATGTTAATGTGCTTGATTGAGCCAATACACAGTGTATTTTGGATGGAAAATTTATTTGTATGCTATAATGATGTATAGTGAATTAATATAAAAAAATAAATAAATTTAAAGAGAAAAAAAACCTGTATGTAGCATTTACCTCATGAATGAATGGTGATAAAACAGATTAGGGATTGGGGAAATGGAAACCCATGTTTTGTCATGGCAGACTTTTAGTAAAACTATTAACTGTGATAACTTTGAAGTTAGACCATGTACTTTCCAAAACTATAGAATTGGGGCCTGAAGGTGGAAAACAAAATGTTAGCGTTTGTATTTATTGTTACTTGTTGCATTTTATAAGATATTACAAGAAAGAGATGGGGAACCAGCAGTTAGCGTAATGGTTATGTCGCTGGACTCCCACGAAGTCGACCGCGGTTCGCGTGCCGGACCTGGTGGCTTAAAACTCACTCCGGGCGCGTGTGCGTGCTTGCCCAAGATCCCGAGAGGAGAATGGAGGAGAAGGGATTGCGGCATGACCATCCCCCCTGGGGGGTGATTTCTCTCTTTCTGTCTCTATGTCTCTCTCTGTCTGTCTGGCGAGCGCACGCACCCTATAGCCAAAAAAAAAAAAAAAAAAAAAAAAAAAAAAACCCTCAAAAAAAAAAAAAAAGAGATGAATTTAGATAAGAATCGACTTTCTTGAGAGCGTAAATAATAAAGTAGAAGAAAAAAATTCATAAATGTATTGCTTCATAGAGTTGAAAAAGCTTAAGACTCTGGACCCAATTAGATGAGAGAAAAAGTCCCATTGAGATGTTCATTGAACATTTGAGCTTAGTTCTGTTGTGGTAAAGATAAAAGAATTTCTTAGTGTCATTATCAACACATGGAATTCACTAGAAGCAAATAGATCAGAAACCTAGAGACTTTGACAGAATTGGCAGGAAAATTTGAGCCCAAGTCTAATCAGAGAGTTTCTATACCAGATTATGAGCTGTCATATATGGATATGAGAGAGAATTATGTATCACCCAGAGCATCTAGATTCTTAGCTGGATGCCATGACTGAATGGAAATTTGAATTACACAGTCTGAGGCAGGTGTAAGTGTATCTGCTGGAGAAGAAGAGTATGGAAAGATATGTAATGGCCAGAGGAAAATTGACTGTGGCAAAGACAGCTAGCTGTCCACATAGAATTTGTTACCCTTTCTTTGTACTGTTCAGTTACTGCTAGAAGGAAGGTATGTCACCAGAAACTACATTGTCAGGTCTCTTTATTTCCCCATGAATCATTGATAGTTTTAGCTGTGGGAATATCTATGGAAGTGAAATTTGTCAATAAGACACTGGGCTGTTAAAATAGTGGCTCATGCTTTTCCACTCTATTTTCCCTTTTTTAAAAGAGGTTTTTGTCTTAGGGAGCATACATGCCAGAGAGACAGACAGAGACGGTGAGAGAAAAAGTGAGAACTCACCTCCCAGGGAGATTGGCCATGCCACAATCCCTTCTCTTCCACTCTCCTCTTAGGATCTTTGGCATATGTGCACACATGCCCAGCATGAGTTTCAAGCCACTGTGTCTGGGACTTGAACTGCAGCCAGCCATGCGGGAGTACAGTGATGTTACCACTATGCCATCTACAGGTCCCCTATTTCCCTTTTTGATAAGTTAGGGCAGAGACCTTATAAACTCTAGGTAATGATTTGTTGACAATATGGAACAGGTTCTCAAGTTATGATAATGAGAAAACCTATCCTCCAACAAAGAATACCTACACTGGATGACATGAAATGAGCTTCCATTATATTGTCACTAACTTTATGGTTTTATCTGTTACAACAGATACTATTACCATAATTAATTATATATCATATATAGTCATATATTAATTATATAATACATTGTACATGAGCCTAGTTTTTATTTATAGCTACTCTGAGACAGGTATAGTGTCACATTTGCTAGTGAAATCTATAATGACTCTTCAACTTAGTAATTATTATTTTATGTTCCAATTGAAGCTGAAACTTAAAATTTAGTAGGTAGCAGAAGGGGGGAAGAATCTGATGTGTTATCAGATTCCACTCCTGCTTTTTTGTTTTGTTTTGTTTTGTTTTGTTTTTGTTTTTGTTTTTTAGAGAGGTTTTTGCTATAGAGCATGTGCACTTGCCAGAAAGACAGAGAAAGACAGAGAGACAGAAAGTGAGAAATCACCCCCAAGGGGGGATGGCCACACCACAATCCTTTCTCCTCCATTCTCCTCTTGGGATCTTGAGCACGCATGCACACTCGCCCAGTGTGAGTTTAAGCCACTGAATCTGGGACTCAAATTACAATTGACTACATGGTAGTCCAGCGATTCAGCCATTAGGCCAACTGCTGGCCCCTTTAATCTTGCTTTTAACCATAGTAATGGGGCAATACTATTTTTAGAAAGAAATGATTGGTACAAATGACTGTGATTGAGGAACAATTTAAGGAGAGCTTGGTCATAAATTTTAGTTGTAATTACCTGCTAAAGCTCCAATATGTACATATTATTTGTTAATACAAAATGAAGACTAGACAGGAGTCTACATGCAATTACTCTTTTATTTGTCTAGGATTTTCTTTTTCATTTATTTTTCTGTGAGAGAGACAGGGAGAATTAGAAAGTCAACAACTCTCAAAAGATCTTGATGCTGTTATTCTCCTGTAGCCTCAGCTAGCTCCAGACCTTGGGCAAATACATGCCTAGCGTACTTTTGAAAGTTTCCAAAATTAGGAACCTTCCCATGAAGGTCACCTTGCAGTATCATGTTTTACTGCTGTGCCACCATCCAGCCCCCATTGTCTAGGATATTAATTGAAGTTACAGTACTCCTTTTAACTCAGTAATTCCTGTGTTTTATTTTTGTTTGACTCTTATTCTAGAAGTTATAAGTTAGCCCCTCCTGAGATTTAATCTCCTTAGCAGTAAGTGGGTAGCCTGATATTTAGAAACAAATCTTTAGTAAAATATATAGAAGTCCATGTTGAAAGATTTTTTTTTCTGCAGTACTTCAGTGATAGGTGCTTATTTCCATTATTATTTTTCAATGCTAAAAAAATTTTCTAATTTTCTTATTGTGGCTATTAAAGAATTGACATTTCATGTCTCTCATCCCCATTGGCTTGACCTGAGTAACTGTTCACCCTATTGCTGTTTTGAAATTGGGGGCCAATATCTGAGCCTTCCTATTTCCCTGCAATGGGCCATCAGCCTTAGCAGCAGCATGGAGCCAATTTTTACTCTCCAGCTCAGCACCACAGACCTACATAATTTATATCAAGGGCAATTTAGGAGTTTTTACAGATAAATTCTGTTCAGACTCTCCTTTGTCAGAGATCTCTGCCTGTACCCAATGATCCAGACTGTAGATAGACTTACTAGTATAATAAAATGATCCTTAAATCTAGACTTCTAGTTTTCTGCTGCTCATGGGTCTAGCCTTACTGATTACTACAATATTCCCAAAATGTGTTTACAAGAAAGTACCATTTCTTGCTATTGTCTCTTTTTATGAGAGCTTGACTCGGTTTTAAGGTTAGCATTTCTTAACTAAAATAACAGAAGAAACATTCATTTGTCAAATGTTTGTACTTCCCTATTTTAAAAAATATGAAGAAGATTATTTTTGTCATGGAACTTTCTTCAATTAAAAAATTCTAGTACATTTTTGGTTGATATAATTTTGCTGCCTGACACTATACTATTCCTATTTTATCTAAAAGACCTCTCTTTTTGCCTTATTTCTAGTCTAGAGCTTTATACTTGGCATCCATGTCTAAATCTATATGTGTCTTTAGGAAACCTGAATGTCTACTCCAGGCGAAACTTTACTCAGTTCTTCATTATTCTCTCTAGTTGTTTCGGAAAGCAAAAAATGAACATTTCCATCAATGAGGAGCTTATTCTCACTGGGACATAAACTATAGATTATATAATGTGTATCTGCAATCTCCCCCAAATAAAGCAGAGTATATAGATGTTATGCAGTAAACACTGGTCGAATAATTAAGCTGTGATAAAAGTATAGAGAAGGAAACGATGTCTTCTGTCAACTAATATTGGACTATGAAAGAGGTATGGAAATAACGATCCAGAAAGATCTCTCAGAGGGACTGGACTGGCAGAGTAAGAAGTTCATCAAACAGAGAATGAGGAAAAGACATTCTCAGCAGAAGAAACTATTAAATACTTGAATATAGATTTAAGAATGTTAAAATTCATAAACTATTTGGGTAGGATGTAGGCTAGGGCATAAGATATGTCTGTTGGTTGAAGAATGGCATGAGATAAGATTAGAAAAGTAGTTTAAAACTCTTCTACAAATTTCATAGAAAACTGAGGAACACTGGCAGAAAGCATCATAAAAGGAGAGCACAGGGCATTGGATCTGAGACTCTATTTTTACACTCGGTACTCTACTAGCTTATGGTCAACACATGATGACTCACCTAATAATAACTACAGTTCTAATATACTAATATTTATTATACTTATTTACCACTTTTTTCCCCCAAAAAGTGCCCACTTATGCACTTTATAATGTACTAGCCACATTTCTCACTAGTTAATCCTTGGCGCTACAGAAATGAATAGAGCCTATCCCTGCAACAAATCAAGAAGAACACTGGGGAAGAGGCAAAATATTAGCCCATTCTTTTGTATGTTTACACAGTTCCTCTTCTGCCTGTTTCTTCTGGATAGTCCTTGATTTCTTATAACTGACTCCCTGATCTTTTTCATCAGTATACTGAACTTTCGAAACCTACCATATCCTCTGCTTGTCTAAGTTTCTCTAACTGACTCTTTGGCACTTTATCAGAATTTTGAATGCCTTTGAATTTTTTATATAGTAAGTATGAGTTTAAGTATTTGCTGCTTCCTCTCCCATCATTATGGTTCTGCACTTGTAGGCACAAAAACCATCCAAAGTTAAGTACGTTAGTTTTCTGTTGTTGTCATAAACTTGGCATGTTACCATAAAATAGTTTTTAAAAAAAACAAAACAAAACAAAACAAAAAAAAAAAAAAAAAACAGAAATTTATTCTTCCATAGTTCTGGAGGAGAGAAATTCAAAATCAAGGAATCATCACACAATGTTTTCTCTAAGGTTTTGGGGAGATTCTGCCTCTTGCTCTTACAGATTCTAGTTATTGGTGGGAATGTAGATTCATACAGCCATTGTAGAGAACAATATGAAAATTCCTCAAAGACCTTCAAATAGAACTACCATATGATCCAGCAATTGCACTCCTGGGTATCTACCCAAAGGACAGGAAAACACTTCAGTCAGAAAAGCACTTGTACAACTATATTTATTGCAGCATCATTCACGATTGCTAAGACATGGAACCAATCCAAATGTCACAAACAGATGAATAGATTGAAAAAAGTGTGGCACATATACTCCATGGAATACTATTCAGCCATAAAAAAACAAGAAGGTCCTGAATTTGATGAAAAGTGGACAAATATGAAAGATCAGTTGCTGAGTGAAGCAAGTCAGGCTATAAAAGGAGACATTGTATGGCTCCACTTAATGTACACCAAATGACCTCTATGGTAGAGACTGAAAGTCTGGAGGACATAAATGCATTAAAAATATTGTCATGGACACTAGAGACAAAGTGGAAAGAAAGTATGGGAAGAGGAGAGCGTAGGAAAGGAAATTTGGGGAAAACAGCAGTAAGGGATTAGTGGGACACAGATATGGTTTATTAACTGTTGATGAGGACATGTATAGTATTCTCAACTCTGCTGAACTGAGGTGTATATCATGCTGGGTAAAATCTCTTTAAAATCCAAATGATGTATAATAGTTGAGTGTATAACTAATAATAATAATAATAAAGAAGAAGAAAACAGATTCTAGTGGTTCTAGGCTTTTGACTAAATCACTCCAGTCTCTACCTTCACCTCCACTTGTCTCTTCCTCTTTTGTGTCCCTTCTTCCCTGTGTGTTTCTGTGGAATCTCCCTCTGCTTCTCTTCTATAAGGATATTTAATGGCATTTAAGGTCCACTTGGATCAAAAAAAAAAAAAATCCAGGGTAATCTTCTCCTCATAAGATCCTTAATTTAATCAATTTTATCTCAAAATGGTAACATTTATAAGTCACAGGGATCATAATTTAATACCTTTGGGTAGCCATTATTCAACATACTACATGAAGTTTGGTTGCTTTTATTTTACAGATGAGTCAACTGAGATACAAGATTAAAATAATTTGCCAAAGAGCCAGCTCTGTGGCCCAGTGGTAATGTGCTGCTCAGGAGAAGCTGGATTCCACATGGTGTGCAGGTTGAATCTCCAGTGCAGTTCACCTGGAACATAACAGACATATGAAGTGCCAAGGATGGGCTAGAGAACTAGAGGAGGGGGATGGTGGTGTGCTTAGATCCTGTGTCAGTTGCTTTTCTCTTTTTCTCTCTCTCTGTCTCACTCTCCCATGCATGCACACACTGTCTATCAGGAATAAAGAAAAAAATAATTTGCCAGAAGTTCAATGGCTAATAAATGACATACTCAAAGTTCAAATTCTGTACTGTCATCAAGTATCATTCTTTTATAATATGTTAATTTGATCTATAAATTCCGATCAGTTATGAAAGAAAGAATAATAATGATTCAATTGTTTTATGATATCTGTTGTTAAAAATTATTTCTTGTACCCAGTGCAAATCTCTCATGCAATCCACCAATTTTTATTACTTCAGGTCTTTGAAGATGGAGTTCAGCAGGATGAACAACTCATAGCATCTTTTTTCTAAGCATTTCTCCTGAGTCTTAACTACATCCCCCTTTTTAAGTTTTTGCTATAGAGCATGTGCGCTTGCCAGAGAGAAAAATAGAGGGAGACAGAGAGAGGGAAAGTGAGAATTCTCCCCTGGGGTGATGGCCATGCTGCAGTCCCTTCTCCTTTCTCCTCTTGGGATTTTGGGCATGCGTGCACATGTGCCTGCCAGGATCGGGACTTGAACTGTCATCATCTATGTGGGAGTCCTGAACCTTAGCAACTATGCCACCTGCTGTCCCCCAATTAACTGTCTTTTTAAAATTTTATTTATGGAGGACAGTTTAGTAAAATAGCTTATACTAGCTATTCTACTAAATCTGAAATCAATGATAGATTTACTTTAGGGCTGATACTTTCTGAGATTAGTAAACCAAGTTATCCGAAATACATCCTAAGAAATACTTTACTGACAAAATATGCCTTATTTTTGAAATGCTTAATTTATTTAGAATGAACCATTGATTTTAAAATGTCTTAAATGACAAAAGTAATTGTGCATATTTAGGAGTTATAATGTGATGTTTTTAGCTCTGTATACACTGTTAAGTAACATATCTATCACCTCACCAATTTATTATTTTTTTGTGCTTAGAAGTTTAAAAGTCTTTTTTTTTTTTTTTTTTTTTTTTTTTTGGAGAGGTTTTTGCTATAGGGCAAGTGCACTCACCAGAAAGACAGAGAGAGACAGAGAAATAGAAAGTGAGAAATCACCCCCCAGGGGGGATGGCCACACTGCAATCCCTTCTCCTCCATTCTCCTCTTGGGATCTTGGGCACGCACGCACACACGCCCGGCGTGAGTTTAAGCCACCAGGTCCAGGACTCGAACCGTGGTCGCCTACATGGGAGTCCAGTAACATAGCCATTACGCTAACTGCTGCTCCCAAAAATCTTTTGAAATGTGTCAGAGGATTTCAGAAATTTGTGGTAAAATGGGATTGAAGTATAAATTTATTTTGGTGTAAAAATTTTGAAATCCATACATAGTATTTTTAGAATATGCATTTTCTATGAACTTTTTTATGACTCCTTAGTTAATACATTATTAACTGTGTCCACTATGCAGCATGACAGAGCATTAAAAATTACTTCTTCAGTCTTACTGATGTTCTGTACTCTTTGATAAAGATCTCCCCTTTCCCCACCTCTTCTTTTCCTTTTATCCTCTAGTAAAGCTTTTACTCTGTTTTTATGGGATCAGTTTTTTTTAGATTCCACATATAAGTGATATCATAGAATATGTGTCTTTCAGCATCTGGCTTTTTTACTGAGCATAGTGTCCTCTTGTTCCATCCATACTGTCAAGGAGAGAATTGCCTTCATTTTTAGAATTATATAGCATTCCATTGTTTATATATTTCATATTTTCCTTATTCATCCATTGATGGAGATTTATGTTCATTTCATATCTTGGCTGCTGCAAATAATGCTGCAATCAACATAAGAGTACAGATATCTCTTCCAGATCCTGCTTTAAATTATTTTGGATAGGGACCAGCAGAGGGTGTAATGGTTTTGTTGCTGGACTCCCACATAGTCAACTGCAGTTCAAGTCCTGGACCCAGTGACTTAAACTCACGCCTAGCATATGTGCGTCTGTGCCTAAGATCCCGAGAGGAGAATGGAGGAGAAGGGATTGCAGTGTGGCCATTTGCCCTAAGTGATTTCTTGTTTTCTGTCTCTGTCTCTCTTGCAAATGCATGCTCCCTATAGCAAAGATCTCTATCAAAGAGATTTTTTGGGCATGATTGTTAAGGCTCTGGACTCCCACATGGCCAACCACAGTTTGAGTCCTAGACCTGGCGACTTGAAAAATCACACTGAGCATGTGTGTGCGTGCATGCCCAAAATCCTGAGAGGAGAATGGAGGAGAAGGGATTGTGGAGTGGCCACCCTCCCTGTGAGATGATTTCCCACTTTCTCTCTCTCTGCTCTCTCTATCTCTTCAGCGAGCACACACAGACTATGTGGAAAGAAATAAACTTATTTTTTTATATCAAAATACCATTCTACTTGAATTACAATGTTTTGTTTGAAACTTAATTTTCTTCAAAAGTATATTTTTTCAATGATGAGTACAATAAATGTACTCAGATAAAACACAAGTGACATTGGAATAGGGTAATTTTAGGTAATGTCTGACATATACAAACTTAGATCAGCAATGTAAAAAAATAAGTCATATATTGACATATAGCTACCATAGGATCATCACATATGTATGACTTACTTTGTTGAGAGAAACAACTATGCAGAAAATGTGTTTTTTGTTTTTTGTTTATTTTAATTCTTTGCTTTTTCTGCCACTTAGAAATTTCCCTCCACTTTTTCTGGGGCTTGTCTATTATGGGCTGAGTTTTTCATTCTTGTATGGTTATTGTGAGGAGAATAATTTCTATGGAAGTTTCAGCAACTTAATATGGATCATTATTCATACTTTTCCTAAGAGCCAATGTTTCTTTTTAACAATTCAAAAGATTTTGTTTTGAAGTAGCCACCATAATGGAGCCTTTGACACACCATCATAACACAAGTGTTTTTATGGCTTTTCTCTGCTCTTATAGAAGCTGCTCTGGGCTACAGAATCAATGCCATTTGCACATGCTGAGAATGTTGTATCACTGAAGGAAAAATTGCAAGTTAGCCTAGAAAATATATGGGTTTGGGGACCAGCAGTTAGCGTAATGGCTATGTCGCTGGACTCCCATGTAGCCGACCACAGTTCGAGTCCTGGATCTGGTGGCTTAAACTCATGCCAGGCATGTGTGCGTGCATGCCCAAGATCCCGAGAAGAGAGTGGAGGATAAGGGATTATGGGTGACCATCCCTCCTGGGGGTGATTTTTTGCTTTCTATCTCTCTGTCTCTCTCTGTCTTTCTGGAGAGTGCATGCGTCCTATAGCAAAATCCTCTCCAAAAAAAAAAAAAAAAAAAGAAAGAAAGAAAATATATGGGTTTGGTCCTCTGAGGTTTTTCTGATAGCCCATTAAACAGTTTTGTTTTTGTTTTTTAAATAAGGCTTGTCTCAGCTAAGTTTGGTTGAAGGCTGTGGATACCAATGTTATGCCATGGAGAAGAGTTCCTTTCTTCGTTGTTATGCATTTCACCACTAGATTTATTCTGTTTATAGCAAACTTGAATTTTGTTTGGTGCATGTTGAGAGAACAGCAGGAAAAAAATGGTTTCCAAAATGAAAGGGTTATGACAGGACATGACCTGAATATCGTTACTAGATATACTTTGCTGCCTTGTTGAGCTCCATTTCTCATCATTATCTTTTATGTATGTTGAAGAGCCTGGTCTGAGTAAAAACTTTGGATCATAAAAAACAGAAGTTCTTTTTTCCACTTGTTAGATATGTTTATGAAGTAAAATTTGGTGGGCTGCTAGTTTTCATTATGTGTGATATATAACTTGGTTAAATCGAGACACACTTGGATGATTGCCCAGGTGTGGTGAATCCTTTGGGATTAAGGGTAAATGATACTGATTTCACAATAAAATTTCTCATCTAAAAGGAGTCTTAATGCCTTGGGATGCTTTCCTAAATCTGATTAGTAACTGTTTGCTCTTGTTGATAAACAAACTTCAACAGATTCAGAGATTATGCTTGAAAAACAAATCCCCAAATTTAGCACTCTTTATCAAAACAGTGATCACATCTTCATATAGTCTGAAACAATAATTTCTGCTTCTTTCTAATTTCACAAATATTACAGTGCGTTAAGAAGAGAATCTCTTGAAACATAATTGTAGTTTTCTTGTCATTTTTGTCCTTAACTCAAGAATCAATGGGATTGCAATGATAGCTGGGAGAGAATTTATATGTACAGCAGAGTCCTACTGAATTTCTCACCGTAGGTAATTCTTTCTCATCTGCTATTGTATCACCTCTGTATCTTTTTAAAATGCTAATTTGCTCTCATCACATTTCTCTGAGGCATTTTTCTTAGAGCAATATTAAAATAAAAACTAAATAACTGTTTTATTGAATACAACACTGCTTTTTTTTTTTTTTCTGTGACGGCTATGAGAGGAGCCGTAAACTGAGACCACAACTTCTTTTTGGTAAATTTGTATGTACAAAATGAAAAACAAGAACAACAACAAAAAAGTATGTTGGTCAGACAGTTCAGGTATGAGTCTAAGAGTGTGGAAAACTCTGAAGTCAAAGTGAATAAAGGAAATGCCCTTCTCAAGTGACAGGTCAGCAGCTAGCTCAGGAGCAGCTACATAGACTCAGGTAGCTGAAAAGGTTGCATGAAATAGTAGATGGAGTTGAGGCCAGTATTACAAAAGGATAGAAAGTAGGCAAGGGGTTAATTTCTGATACATTTAACAGACAAAAAAAAAAAGACAATATTCTCTGTTGAAAAGAAATACGTGTGTGTGTGTGTGTGTGTGTTGTATATATTACAATGAAGACTATATGGAAAAATGTGAAATTAATCTGAAAATTAAAAAAAATTGCAAAATGTAAAAATAAATGTAAAATCTCTGTGATTCAGTTTAAATCCTGGAAGATCGGACCACGGTAAAATTCCATATTCAACAGAAGACCGATTAATTACATGAGATTGAACTGGTTAAATAGAATTTTATGACTTTTGACTAAAACATTACTGATTTTCTTCTATGCTTTGTTTTCCAAATTTAAGGATTTTGCTTTCTTTTGAGCTGTTGATAGGTGCAGCAATTTGGTAAAAAAAATTTTTGTTTGTTTTTAAATTAAAAAATAAACTTTTCTCCCCTCTTTATTCCTCTGGAATTGGAAAATATCTATGAATATTCTTATTTTGTAACAGGATGGTTATTTGGATAAGTTCAATAATACCTGTGGCCTTGTGTAAGAAATTGGAAATACTCATTATTGCCAGGGCATTGACTAGAATGTCATATCTGGAGATATGATCAGAAAGCTATGGAACAAAGGTAGATCTCAAGAAAGCCAACACAAGCTTTTAGAAAGATTACCGCACACCGTAAACAGTTCTACCTGGCAGAGAGGAAGCTATTTGAAAGAATTCTTACTACAAAATAACTTATCTCTCCCAGGCCAGCATTGTAATCAGTAGAAATTGCAAAACAGCAGCCAGAACCAGAGGATTACCTTCTGGAAGACTTTGAAGGGAGAAAAAGAGACTGATCTTTGTGAGCAGATGGTAAACCACAGAGCACTTGGTAGGCAGAACTAAGTTGGGAAGGTTGATGTATGAATTGTGTGTTGGGTATTTGCTTTCCAACAGTTTGAGTAGTTGATATGTAAATATTTTCTCAAAAATATTTAAAAACATACTGTGTCTGTTCTATAGTCACAAACAAAATTATGACAAATATTTTTAAAGTTATCTCTAAAATTCAGTTTTTGAAATTTTGAATGTTATTTATCTATTAACTGTCAAGAACTATAGAGTATGAGCAAAATTTTTTGATATGTAAAGTAAATGTTTGTGGGGAAAATGTAAAAAGTAAATAAATAAAATTTCTGTGATTCAGAGTATTACATTTAAACTTGAAAATATTAAAAAGGTAATGTTAACCAAAGCAAGCCCCAAAAAGGGGGGGGGGGGGAATGGAATGTAGTGCGGTTTAAAAAAATAGTGGAAGGAGTGTTTCTTATTCTTTTTTGTAAGAGAGATTTTTGCTATAGGACGCTTGTGCTCACCAGAGAGACAGAGAGAGACAAAGAGACATTAAGCGAGAAATCACCGCTTGGGGGAGATGGCCAAACTATAGTCCCTTGCTTTCCATTCTCCTCTCAGGATCTTGGGCATGCACGCACATGTGCCTGGTATGAGTTTTTAATCCACATGTCCAGGACTTGAATTGTAGTCAACTACGTGGGAATCCAGGGGAAATCCATTATACCATCTGCTGATCCTGGAGTATTTCAAGTTTCTGTATCAATGGTGGCAGCTAAAAAGCTTCAGATAATGGGAAAGAAGAAAATAATGTCCCTGCCAGAAACATATTGTGCTTCTGATATTTACCCTAGAGAAATACGTCAGCGAATCGGATTGCTGTTGAAGTCTACTTCATCTATAACCCAGACTGATAGTTCCCACTTGCCCTCAAAGAATTCCCTAGTGTTTGGTGCAAAGGTAGATCATCCTATCCAGGGAGGCATGAGGAATTCCTGAGTTTCCTAAGCCGATAACTGTCTTCTGTTTTTAACGGGCCATCTCTCTAACACTAGTTGAGATTACATAGGCCGAGATGATCAAAGGAAGCCTTGAGATGGTATGAGAGAATTATGAGGGAAAGTGTGATACACAGTTCTCTCTGGGAGATATACTGGTGATGAAGCAGTGCTTTGAATAACTGTCTGAGGACTGCTCTTTTTTGCTGCCTACTACTTCCAATTGTCATTCTATCTTTTTCCCCAAACATTTGCACATCTGATCATTCCTTAGTTTAACCCATTAATTCTGCTTACTCACTGCCAATACTTTGCTAAACAAATCAATGTTCAGTCAGTATATGGAGACTGTGACATCCTTCACTTTATAAAAATGAAAAAAAATGTCAATTTGCTAATAGTATCAACAATTATCATTAAAATTTTTAAAATTGGTTCTAATGAAAAACAAGGTGAATAAACTTGGAACGTAGATATTTTGAACACTTTATTTTGATCATATATTGACTATTACCATACTGTTACTCTATCAAAATAGTTGTGTAGGCATTATTATGACTTGAATACCAAGGTATTTTAAGAATATTATTAACTTTATCGTTAAAGACTCTAGAGTCTCAAGCAAAACATTTAAGGGACACAAAAAAATAAAAATTATCTATGATGAAAATATGTACAGCAATATCTTTGACTGAACCCATATACAGTGTATTCAAAATGGGAAAATTTATTGGATATAATGATACACAGTGATTGAATGTAAAAACAAATTAGAAATAGAATCTAATCATGAGATTTCATGTTAACTTATTGCATTTTTATAAAATTACATTTTACAAGGTCCTTATTTCCTTTGAGTCTAAATCTCTCTCTTTAAAACTTCATGTATTTATTTCACTTCCCCTCTAAAATGCACAGAATCTAATCATTACATCATTATTTTTCAGATATTTAAAAATTTTTATTCCAAGTATTTTTCCCTAAATTTATTTATGTCAGCCATTTATCATATGACATCTTTTCAGATTTTTTTCTATGATTACTCCTAGAATCACCATTATCTGTTATTTTCTCCAAATATATGTCAACAGAACTGAATGCTACTTTTCAGTCAGTGTAAATCATGTCGCTTGTCTGGATAGTTCACTTCTATTAATGCAGCCTAGTATTGAATATATTTTGTTTGTTTGCTTTGGTTTTGGTTTTGGTTTTCAGCAGTAATTTACTTTTTGGCTCATGTCAAACTTATAATAAATTGTGTCTTTTTAACAGAACATTTGCTCAGTCAGATTTTCTTCATCTAAAGGAGACGGTACTGTGCTTTTTGAAAGACATAGTTCAGAACTGGGTTTTTTCTCATTTATTTACTCATTCATCCTTTCATTTAATAAATGTCTACTATGTTTTTAGCACAGAATTTAAAAGGTTAAGCCAGAAAGGTATTGCATTCTTTGCCTTATTAATCATTTATATTTTGTAAGTTTCATTTTGTTAGGTTTACTTCATGGTGTTAGCCCTGTAGTTCTCAACTCAAGTAAGTTTTGCTCCCAGGGGACATTTGGCAATGTCTGAAAACATATTCTGTTGTTAAAAATTGGGTTTTGAGGGGTAGAATGTTGCTTCTAGTAACTAAAGAGGCCAAGGATATCGATAAACATCTGTAATAGAGAGGCAGCCCCACAGAACAACGAATGATTCAGCCCCAAATGTCAATAGTGCCAAGTAGTGGACCCCAACAGTGTAGCCCAGATATGTTCCCTATTACTTTATCAGCAAATATAATGAACATGTCTCATGAACATGTCTCATGTGTTTTTTCAAGTAGCTGATACAAATGCTTAACAGAAAAACCTAAGCACAAAACTCAGTGTTACAACATTCTCCTGAATTTTCTCCATTAATCAATACTCATAGGGTGCAGCCCACAGTCAGATCCAAATTATTTAACAGTATTATCCTTATCCTGGCAACATTCCCTGTCATTAATGATGTCTTAAAAGACTTTGCCAGATGTCTTTTCAAAACCAAGACATATGGGCTTACTATTTTAACAAGTAGTAATAACAATGTAGTTGTCTACTATTTTCTCATAGTGACAAAGTACCTAGTGACCATAGAATTCTTCAGAAGTACCCCAGAGGTGTTTATTCCAGAATATCCTATGGATTGAAATAGTATCTACCATTTTGAAAACCTCTTTTATACCTTTTTAAAATATTTGATCATTGTGTGCATTTGGCATATTTTCATTTTCCAAGGATTCCATTATTGATTTACATTATATTTCCAGTGCCATGTCCTGAACTGAAACACATGCCTGGATCTGCGCTTGATTTTAGACAATCTGTGCTTGATTGATACAGGGTTTCATTCTACACAATCTACAGAAAAGTCTAATATTGTAATAGCTAACAAAAGAGAATATTAATAAGGGCTGTAATATATACCATAAATTAACAATGGAAGTCTAGAGAGAGAAACCAACTTGATATCCTTCTTCAGGATATCAAGCAAAGATTCCTAGAAGAGGAGATAGTTGAGTAGGTCATGAAAGGAAGAGTGACTTTCTGCAGGTGGAGAAGGTTTTTGGCATTTGGGGCATAACATATGCCACAAACAAAATTATTGGGTCATAGGAAAAGTCATGACACATTTTTGGACAGAAAAAATAGAATGGCATGAGGTTATAAAGTATGTTTGGAAAGTATCACATAATCCAGGGTGACTAAAGCATGTGGGAATGAAATGTAGTGGTTGTGACACATCCATGAATGGCCTAGATAGCAAGCCAAAGACTTTTGACTTTATCCTGCACCGTCTTTTCATGTTATGATCAGTAAATGAGGAAAGGCAATTAAAACTTAATCAATGTGTCAATCTAATCCTTAAACTAACTCTTTTAAATAGTTATTTTGTCTCAATTTTATGCATACATAGGCAAACCAAGACTCACTGAGGTTAATGGGTTTGCTAAATTCATGTTTTGAAGATAGATTTTAAACCTAGGTTTATCTCACTAAAATCTTCCTGATTTGATTAGATTATTTCTATAGGAATATAATTGATAAGAATGGTTGGGTAAACAGAGAATCTTTTTAGAGTTGAGTAGAAGAGACCACATTCTTATTTCAAAAGAAAAACTTCACGACATTGAGAGTGTACTCCGGTGCCATTTCTCATGTATTTAAATAACTTTAGTTGGAGGAAATTAATGTAAAGTCTCATTTTAAAAGTTTGATTTTAGGGACCAGCATATGGTGTAATGAATACATCACTGGACTCCCATGTAGTCGACGGTGGTTCGAGTCTCAGACCTGGTGGCTTAAAACTCACACCAGGTGCATGTGCATGTGTGCCCAAGATCCTGAGAGGAGAATAGAGGAGAAGGGATTTCTGTGTGACCCCACTGGGGGGAGATTTCTTCTTTCTCTGTCTCTGCAGTGAGTGCACATGCCCTATAGCAAAAATCTCTCTTAAAAAGAAAAAAAATTTATTTTATTTTTGGGAAAATATCAGGTAAAGTTTAGATTAGCCATGGCAACATTTATTGCCTCCCCTTCCCCTACCTCAGTAGAAGCTTTAGTTGGTTACCGTTAAAACACACTATTGTAAAATAAAATTTATAAAGAGTCCAGCACATTGAGCATTCACTTAATAGTGAGAGAACATTTCAATCTTTATTTTTCTTTTTCATGATAGAACATGTGTGTGCACATGTGAAAATGCAAGAGAGAGAGTTGAGAGACTGAGAGAGACTCAATACCTGTATTCATATGTCTGTACACTCGAAAAAGTAATACTGTGTCTTCAATGTTAAAGCAACACAAGTTTGTGAAGTCTTTTGAATAAACAGAAATTTAAATTCAGAATCAGGGGTCTTAGAGATATATGGTCTTAGTTTATAGAATTTTTGTTTGTATAGGTAATACACTGGAGGCTATACATAATTAGATGAATAAGATAACCACAATTGCTTGATGTGTATTCACTTATAAATGCATCTGAATAGTTGTTTGATGTATAATAAAGTAGCATAAGCCTAGATTTATTCCCATCATTTCTTCTTAAGATGTAGAAAGCCTTCAATTGGCCCCAAATTCTGCTTATGTTCACAAACTTGTGGTGTTACTTTTACACTAAATATGGCTATCCTGTAATAACAAAAAGATATTGAAGAAGTAAGGGTTTGTGATTTTTCACAAAATTTTTGCCAGAGGGACTATTGCTCTGCATAGAAAGATGGAAAGAGAGAGTAAGAAATGAGAAAGCAACACCCATGGAGGATGGCCACTCTGCAATCTCTTCTCCATTCTCCTTCCTTTCAAGATTTTAGGTAAGCACACATACATGCCCAGCATGTTTCTGAAGCTGCCAGGTCTGGGACTTAAACCGTGCAGTTGGCCATGTGGGTGGCTGCCTCAGCCACCTCTCCACATGCTGGCCCAGTTTGTGACTTTTCAAGCTAGTCATAAGAGACACTGCAGCTTCTGCTCTACTCTTTTTTGGATCAGTTGTTTGTGGGGAGTCAGCTGCCATATCATTCAGATACCCAGAGAGCCCTGTGGGAAAGTGTATGTAGTGAGAGACGAAAGCCTCCTACCAACAACCAGCATGAACTTGCCGGGCATTTAAGTGAGCCACCTTGCAAATAAACCCTCAGCCCCAATCTAACCTTCAGATACCTGCTAGGGTAGATAGAGGGTATCTTGATGGCAGCCTCATGCAAGTAAGAGACCCTGAGCCAGAAACACACAAGTAAGCCATTTCCAGATGCCTGATACCTAGAAACTGAGTTAATAAATGTTTTATTTATATATGGGCAAACTTTGGAGTAATTTGTTATGTAGCTATAAATAACTAATACAACTGGCCTAACTATTCAGGTTAGAACCCTGCACAGAGGTATTCACTTTCTATTAAAATGTTTTAGTCATATGAAATTAAAGTTGATCACTGTGTCCAAGTTTATGTTTTATGTAGAAAACGTCTCAGGTCAGCCAACAGTCTCCTAACTGCTTCAATCTGTTTCTCAATAACAATAATAATGCCATTTACTGAGGTGTTATTATTGCTTAAAATTTCATTATGTTTTATGTGATGATGGATTTAAAGCAAAAATATTACTTTTATGTTTAGAAAATGTGGTCCCCGTTTTCATGTTATTTTAACCATTATATCATGAATATTTCTATATAACTCTTATAAACAGACACTGAATGCCTTCTTCATTCTTATGGGTCCTTCTTGGCTTATAAATTATTTCACCTTTCTTTTTCTTGGGTTAGGCCCAGACCATGGTATGTATTATATATGAGAAAAATAGGGAAGATTTTCTTTGTTCTATATCCAATGGACCATGTGTAATACTTCTGAAATGGCTTGTTACTTTAGAATTATTCCAAAAACAAAACAAAACAACACATACACACACACAAAAAGAAAACTGTATATCACTACAGACCAGAATTTTAGTTTTAGAAATAATCAGCACTCTAATAAGGTGAATGTTAATTTCAGAAAATGCCAAGAGACTATGTAAACTACCAATAAAAAATAATATGGTTAGCACTCTGACAATTTTTCAAAGAAGCTAGTTTAATAATATATAATTGAAACATCAATTTGAGTAAAAGGAAAGATTAGATGTGGTCCCAAATGAAAATCAATTTCTCTGTAATCTCTCATTGCCGTTTTGGCTGAGGACGGTGTGAAAAGAATGGTTTGGGTTAAATCAGGTATTTCACACAGCACTCATAATTTCTGGTACTAAAGCATTCACAATGTGGTATGGAAAAGAGTTGAAAAGCCTCAAATGCCTGCATCTCTCACCCCAGGAAATACACCCCAAAAATCGACTCTGGAACATTCTACTCACAGTATTACGTAGGTTTTGTCCCAGTCTGTATGCTGATTGGAAACAGATCCATGGTGCAGTATCAGTGCCTGTTCTTCAGTTACTACTAAAAATGTAAAACCAATAGAAAGAAAGCTAAATGACAGCACAGCTGTCTGAGAAGGTGAAGGTTAAGGAGTGTTAAACTGTACTAGATGTTTCTGTTTTCTGGTGTTAAATTATGCTACCTGCTCCAAGTGCTCTCCCCATGAAAAGTTGATGCACAATATTCTTCTTTGGCAGTTTATGAAATTTCATAATGATCTGCGTGCTTGTCTTTCTGGGAGGTATGCTGCTCGCAGCCCTGTCAATATCAGTCTCATAATTAACTTCAATTAGCAGCAGTCCAAACAATTCATCTTTTCCATTGGCCCCTTTGTACCCTCCCCGCAAGTCTTTTTCTTTCCAGTCAGCCATTACTTATTATGTCATTGGTTGACATATCTCTAAAACGATATAGACTCTTCTACAGATGTGTAGAAATGGATCTTTTCCACAACATTCTTGATCTTCACCATAGGCCTGACTGAAGGAGCTTTGCATGTCTTTATTTTCTCCTGTATTACAGATGAGAGGAACATTCATCATTCCCATAAGCAACTTAGTGCCAAAAAAGTTTGAGTTTATTCTATCATTCAACATATTTTTATTGAGCCTTCATAATATGTTAGATGCTACAGATATAGTGTAAAAAAGATACATGTGGTCTTTACAGTTTTCAAAGTTTCAACTTGGAAGAAGAGGTACAAGTCTAGTATATGTTGTAATTAGAAAAATTTAGCATGCCATGTGATTAATGTTAACGGTCAAAACCTAGGCAAGCAGATTCCAGTTTATTAATATCAAGGTGATAAAGTGCTACTTCATTTTTTTAATTCGCTTTTTTGGGTTGTTTTTACATATATATGAGAATCATGATGCAATGGTCATTGAATGGACAGAAATATGCCATTTTATATGATTTATGTAAGCATATCAATTGGCATATATATAATGGCAAAGAATACCATCATCTGCTTGGAAGTGTTTATCCAAAGCAAGAAGCATTATGGCAAGTTTCCAGTAACAGTTTTAGAAATGATTCTCAATCTTGGCTGCATATTAGAATTATCTGGGGAACTTTTAAAAATCTGATGCCTAGGCCACCCCCAAAACCAATTAAAACAGAATCTCTGGGGGTGAGACCCAGACAGTACTGCTCTTTAAAACTCCCCAGGTGATTCCAATGTGCAGCCAATTTAAGAAGCACTGAGTTATAGGCTTCCTAGGCTTTCTAAAATTCCCTACGAGGACCTACAGCTGCCAATTTTACCACTTTCAAAGGCAAAAAAAAATTTACCAGGTGCAAAAAGCTACTCTTTGCTATCCTCTGTAGTTTATAACTTAAAAAAAAAATAAGGTATGTTTGCACAGTAAAATGCATAAATCTTAAAAGTATAGTTTATTGAGTTTTGACAAAGTATACACTCATGTAACCAACACACTAATTGAAATGTAGAAGCTAGCCTTCCCTAAGAATGTCCCCTAGTGTCCCTTTTCATTCTTTGCCCTTCCTAACTAGAAGAATAAATTTTTCTAATTCCTATTCCATAAGTTAGTTTTGGCTATTCTTAAATAACATAAAAATGGAATCATACAGTATGTATTTTTTTCCTGGCTTTTTCCCTTAAGCATGTTTTGGCAATTCATCCATGTGGTTGGTATTTGTAATTTGCTCCTCTTTCCATGTGACAGATACTTTATTGTATGAATATACTAAAATTTGTTTATTCTGTTGGTAGACATTCTTTTTATTTCCAAATTTATTAATATAAATAAATTTTATAAACATTCAAATACACCTTTGCATAAAAATGTATTTTTATTTTTTTAAATAGGAAAGAGTGAAATTGCCAGATCATATATAATTGCATAACTTTAAGAAAGTATGAGTTTTCACTCTTTCCCACTATACAAGATGGTAGGTGAAAAAGCGGCAAAGCAGGACACTAAGGAGAAGAAACCTGAAGTCAAGAAGACTGATGCCAGTGGCAAGGTTAAAAAGGGTGACCCCAAGGCTAAAAAGCCCAAGAAGGGGAAGTCCCATTGCAGTTGAAACCCTGTCCTAGTCCGGGGCATCGGCAGATACTCCCTGTCTGCCATGTATTCCAGGAAGGCCATGTACAAGAAGAAATACGCGGCCACTAAATCAGGGATCAAAAAGAAGGAGAAGGTTCTTGCGACTATCACAAAACCAGGTGGTGGAGACAAAAATGGTGGTACCCAGGTGGTTAAACTGCGCAAAATACCTAGATATTGACATAGGATTGGCCTCAGCCCTACAGCCACCCCACTTCCATCTTCAGACTCCTGGGCCAAGGAACACTAAGGCAGGGATCCCCACCCCAGCTCCTGTCCTGGGACCCCCAACCCAGAGACCCCTCTTTCTGTCAGCCAGAGAATACTCCTCCTTGGATCACATTGCCAAGCATAACAGAAGAAAGACTTCTGAAGTCTTCATTCCACAGGAAAAGGGAAACATATTTGCTCCTATTCGAGAAAATGTTCTTTTAAAAGGTATTCCAAAGGGAACACATCTCCCAGTGGTTAGAAGTAGAAGAACCTCAGGTCTGAATAAAGCAGGAAATATGTCTCCATCAAAAGGACACCATGATTCCCTTCCATTTCTTGAAAAAATAGAGGATGTTACCAAAATGTCCAAGAAAGAATTTAGAACATTCATGGTGAACAAATTCTATGAGCTGGAACAGAAAAGAGACAATGAACTATGGGAGATGAGAAAGTCCTTCCACGATATGAAGGAAGAAATGGACATGCTAAGAAAGAATCAGATGGAACTATTAGAGGTGAAATCTATAATACATGAAATCAAAAACTCTCTTGAAAGTATTAAAAGTCGATTAGACCATGCTTAAGATCGAATCTCTGATGTAGAAGATAAAACTTCTGACCTAGAGAAAACCACCCAAAAGATAGAGAAAATAACAGAAAAAAAAAATGAGAATAACATATGAGAAATACTAGATTCTATTAGATGCCCTAACATCCGAATAATTGGTATCCCAGAAAATGAAGAAACTAGTAAGGGCATGGAAAATCTATTCTATGAAATCTTAGAAGAAAATTTCCCAAGTCTAGAGAGGCACTCAAGTATCCAGACCCAAGAAATGCAAAGGACCCCAAATAGAATCAACCCAAGAAGATCTTCCCCAAGGCATATCTTAGCCAAACTGGCAAAGACCACAGATAAAGATACAATACTAAAACTGGCAAGAGAGAAACGACAAGTGACTTACAAAGGTCACCCCATCAGGCCAACACCGGACTTCTCAACGGAAACAATGCAAGCAAAAAAAGAATGGGAAGATGTATTGTAAATGTTAAGAGAGAAACAATTTCAACCAAGATCATTGTATCCTGCAGATTATCTTTCATATGGGGAAAAAAAAAAGATTAAAATCTTCTCAAACAAAACCTGAAAGAATTTGCCAACACCAGTGATCCAGCAATCCTACTTCTGGGTATCTACCCAAGGACAGAAGAATGCTCAGGTGAAAAATCACTAAATCACTTGCACATCAATGTTTATTGCAACATTATTCACAATTACTAAGACATGGAACCAACCCAAATGTCCACAAACAAATGAACAGATCGAAAAAGTGTGGCACATATACTGTATGGAATACTATTCAGCCATAAAACAAACAAACAAAAAACAAAACCCTGACATTTGGTAGCAAGTGTTCAAATATGGAAGATTTATTACTGAGTAAAGCAAACCAGGCTAAGCAGGTTAGAATGCATATATGCCATCTAGTTGTTATTGGCAAACTAGGGACACTGTTCTCATTAATAGACTGAGGTAATTTAGGTAGAATATTTGTATAGTATAAATTACATATGATTTTTTTAATGGTAGGTGGAAGTACCTTTACTTAAGTAAAATCAGGCCAGCCCATGGCATGGTGGTTAAGGGGGTTGAATCTCACAAGGTCAACTGTGTAGTTGGAGTTCTGGACCCAGCAGCCTAAGAAATATTCCAGGTACATGTGCCTGTGTGCCCCAAATCCTAAAATAAGCTGGAGAAATGGATGAAATGGAATTGTGGCGTGATCATTCCCCATAGAGTGCGCTTTCTCAATTTCCCTTCTCTCTCTCTTCCCCTCTGTGTTTCTCTCTGGTGAGTGCATGTGGCTTCTGGCCAATTTAAGAAACAAAACAAAACAAAACAAAACAAAAAACCACTAATTGACACCTATTATATTGGTAGTTTAAGTCAGAAAAAATCCTCACAGGAAGTAAAGCATGATCACCTAAAGTAGGGTCTAAAAATCAACATATTCAGTGTGATCTGGGAAGTTGTTGGAAATGCCAAAGGAATAAAAAATAATACAGTGTCTCAGATTTACTGAACAAAAATCTGCATTTTATTAAGATCACTAGGCAATTACTATGCGCTAAAGTTTGAAAAACAAACTTTCACTTTATAAGGAGTTTCTAAAAAGTTAATGAAAAATGCATACTATGAAAAAAACAATTTAGGAATTGTAAAAAGGCACCAAAATGATTCATATTTAATTCAATTTTTAAATGAACTTTTTGAAGTCCACTTGTATTTGCATTGCTAAAGCTATTCAGACTTTCTATTCAACTCCCAAACCATCTTCCTCAACTCAGTTTGTGGCAAAATTTGGAGAATCTATGCAATTTATTTACTTTTAAAAGATATTTTGGCTTGCCCTTTTTGAAAGGGGGAATGAGACCTCAGAGAGTAATAAGCTTTTATTTTGTGGAAAAACAAGGGTTCACCATAAGAGCAGAAGAAGGCAGGGACCTAAAGGTCAGAGGAAATTTGTGCTTATTTCCTAGACCAATTCTCAGCCACATGATTCATATTTGGATTAAGAATATATTTCTCCACACTCCGTTAATGTAGGCAATCCCTAACTTAAATTAATTTAACTACTGGGTCATCAGAAAAGTCATAATGCATTTTTGCATAGAAAAACTTAGAAAATATGCCATGACTTTTCGGATGACTCAATAATTGTGGTTAATTTGTAAATTGGTGATTTGAAAGAGTGAATATATTCTACTACAGAAACAGTGTTAGACTCAATAGGTAGCTTTCAGACAGTCTGCAAAACCTCTTTAATTTATAATGTCCTGAGAAGTAAAATATTGGGAGGCACTGGAGAAAAGCACCATCCTGGAATACACGTACTCAGGTTCAAATTTTGACTCTACCACTATTCAGCTCTTCACCATGAGCAAGCTATTTAACTTCATTGTCATCTATAAAATAAATACAATAAGTATCTCAAGAAATCTTTGTAAAAAATAAAATGTTGGGTCCAACAAGTGGCATGGTGGTTCAAGACACTAATTTCCCACATGGCCAACCGCGGTTCTAGTCTCAGACCTGGCAGCTTGCTTTCTCACTTTCCCTTCCTCAATCTCTCTGGTCAAATTAAAAAAAATTAATAATAGGGACCAGCAGTGGGCGTAATGGCTATGTCGCTGGAGTCCCATGCAGTTGACCATGGTTCAAATCCCAGACCCACTGGCTTAAACACAAACCAGGTGCATGTGCGTGTGTGCCCAGGATCCTGAGAGGAGAATGGAGGAGAAGGGATTGTGGCATGGCCATCCCTGAAGGGGGGTGATTTCTCACTTTCCATCTCTCTCTGTCTTTGGCGAGCGCACACGTGCTATAGCAAAAACCTCTCCAAAAGAAAAATAATAATAACAAATGGAATTAAATAAATAAATAAATTTTTAAAAAGGAAATAAAATGTTTATTTACTCATTTGCAGTTACATTAAACCACTTTGCTTAATGTGCCATATAGTATGTGTTTAAAAAATATTTTTTATAAAATACTGGTGAGTATGGATTAGAAAACTTGATCCATAGGTAAAGGGAGTGACGCTGAAGGAATACTAGGTTAGGAAAAATGATGCCTTGAAATGCAAGGTGTCTATATATTGCGTTAGGTGAAAATGAGGGAGAGACTGTTGTAGGTAGATTTTGTGAGCTAGAATTACAGACTTACACATGGTGCAGAGTAGAAAGGAAGGTGTTCTGTGCACTTGAGCTAGAGACTGAAAGAACTTCTGCTGGTGTCTGCATTTTTCTTTTTCTTTCTCTGTTGCCTTCATGTATTTTTGATCTTGCTGCCCTACATCAAGCACACAGTGAGATCAATAAAAAGCAAGGGCTGCAATGCATGAGAAATGGGACAGTTTCTATTATAGTCCCCAGCAGCAAAGAAGAAAGAGGGTAGGAAGAAAACAACTGTCAAGAGTACAATCAGGAGAAAAGGCCAATGTCCATGGCCTATCCACTACTAGCCATGAATATCCTTGTGTTGAATATAGTCCCTTACATGCTTACTTTCATAAATATGCAACATCTTTTAACAACTGCCAGCTGACTTTGTAAGACTAACTAATGGAGGTTAAACTCAAAGATTTACAAAATGTGTTGTATGGTATTTCTTTCCTTCCACTATAAAAAGTAATTAAGAGGTGAAATTTTAATTGTACTTTCAAAAATTTGCTTTAAATTGTACTTTTTGAATAATGTGTCATTACTTTTAAATGTACAGCACAATTTTGGGTCCACCGAATTTATTAAGGTTAGCAACTCGGCACCTAATACTTGGGACTTGGAAGGCTGTCTTTTTAGATCTTGGGTCAACTGGAACTAACTCTGTGCTCCTCACTGCTCTTTTTTTATTGTTGAGGTTTGCTTTAGGGCATATGTGCTCACTAGAGAGAGAGACAGAAACAGCAACAGGGAAAGTGATAAATCATCCCCTTCCTCCAGTGGGGATGGCCACACCACAATTCTTTCTCCTCCGTTTTCCTGGGATATTGAGCACGCACAATTATACACCTGGCTTGATTTTCAAGCCACCAGGTCCAGGCTTCAAACTGCAGTCAGCTATGTGGGAATCCAGGAACATAACTGCTACACCATTTGATAGCCTAGCTCACTCATAATAAAAATAATTACAAAAGAATTTTGCCTCAATGATCTATGAGCTAAAATTAAGGACAGTCATATCGATATACAACTGTAAAACTCATCTTTGTTACATAATAGGCCAAGTGCTTTAGAAGTAAAAAAAATTAATTAGAGGCAAAATAACTTCCTTTCTTCTAGTCAGTAGATAGGGCAGCAGTTCCCCAGTAATAGAGTTACTGTGGTTTTCATTCTGTGATCTGGTAAATGTTCACTATGTCCCCATTACAGTTCTCAGAGGAATTTATGTTTCTCTTTGCTGGATTAAAATCATTCTGAAACCAGTCACTGTCCAGAGCACAAAGATAAGGAAATTACCATCATGAACTAAAACAAAGAACCATTTGGGCCTCTCCAGGGACTAAGAGTAACTCAAGACTCACAGGCCCTGGCTGATAGCCCATGTCAAAGAGAAATAGGTGTTTCTTCCTTGTCAGGATCTTAGGAACTAGACCATTACAGGCCATCTGTGGCAATCTGCTAGGTTCCTCTTCCTTTAGCTGCATAGGAAGCTTTTCCTCTTACAATAAAACTCTTCTTGCTATCCTTTCTGTTTATCCGTGTTTTTAATCCCTGGTGAACATAGGACAAGAGCTGGCACAGCTGTTGGGCCTGATCACCTTGATATCCCCATGTCACTATGATTACAAAACAAAAACAAACAAAATTTTTTTCCAGGTATGATCTGTAGGGTTCAGATCTTAGAAATCTTAATTTAATGCTTTACTAAAATACATAGTTTGAGATATAAATTTTGGAGTTCAACTAATATATATTTAAAGCTATGAAACTGGAGGAAATAGCCAATGGAGAGAAAAATATGAGGTCCGAAGGAAGAGTCCTGGGCAGTCCAACATCACACATTGAGAGAGAAAAAGATGCAGCGGTGAAGGAGATTAAAGAGTCTTGGGAATTCTGCCTATTTTCATATGATCGGGGATGTGATGAATATTTTCATTATACTTGAAACAGTTAACATGCAATCTACCCTTTTAATGAATTTATCAGTGTACCACACAATCTTGTGAACTATAGGCACAATATGGTAAAGAAGCTCTCTAGAACATATACATCTTTTCTAAATTTAATTTTTTTATTATAATAATCTTTTTTATATTACATTGAATCGCATATATCTTTATGGTGCATTACATTTCTTTCACCAGCACGATTACCATGCACGTCAGTGAAGACAAAGACATCACCATCCACATCATCATCATCAAATAGCTTTTCATCATTTCAGATTCTTACTATCATTCTCATTATTTTTTTAAATATTCAATCACTATATATCATTTGGCTTGTAAAAAGAGTTTACCCAACATGAAATACTTCTCAGACCAGTTCAGTTGAGAATATTATACATGTTTTCATCAACAGGTAATAAACCATTTCTATGTCCTACTAATGTCATGCCACTCTATTTTTTTCTCTTGCTATCCTTCTCTATACTCTTTCCTTCTTTCCCCCACCCCTGTTTGACAATGTCTTCAGCTTCCCTAACTATTTTCGCTGTTTTTATGTCTTCCAATATTTTAATCTCTCCCATAAAGTACAGATAGTCAGTATTTATTAAGTGTATACATACAATATCTTTGTTTCATAGCCTGGCTTGCTTCACTGAGCAATAGATCATCCATATTCAACCACTTTCTACCAAATGTCAGGGTCTTTTTTTTAATGGCTGAATAGTATTCCATAGAGTATATGTGCCACATTTTCCCATTAATTCATCTGTTCCTAGATATTTGGTTTGGTTCCATATCTTAGCAATCATGAATAATGCTGCAATAAACATTGATGTGCAAGTGTCCAACAGAGCATTCTCCTGTCCTTTGGGTAGATACCCAGAAGTGGGATTGCTGAATCAAATAGTAGTTCTATTTATAGATCTTTGAGAAACCCTCATATTCTTTTCCACAGTGGCAGGACCAGTTTACATTCCCACCAACAGTGTAGGAGAGTTCCCCCTTTCACCACAACTCTATCAACACTTACCACTTTTTGTATTTTTAATTTTTGCCATTCTAACAGGAGTTAGGTGGTGTCTCATTGTGGCTTTAGTCTATATCTCCCTTATGATGTGGGATGTTAAATATTTCCTCATATCCTTTTTGGTTATTCAGATGTATTCCTTAGAGAGATTTTTGTTCAGCTTATTTTCCCATCTTTATTTGAGTTAATCATTTTTTATTTCAGGTAAGCTACTTGGGTTCCCTGTTCCCTTTCATAGCAAACCAGGCTATGAAAGAAAGATACTGTATATATCCACTTAATATATACTGACTATTTGGGACCAGCAGTTAGCGTAATGGCTATGTCGCTGGACTCCCACGTAGTCAACTGCGGTTCATGTCCCGGACCCGGTGGCTTAAACTCACGCTGGGCGCGTGGGCATGCGTGCCCAAGATCCCAAGAGGAGAATGGAGGAGAAGGGATTGCGGCGTGGCCATCCCCCCTGGGGGATGATTTCTCGCTTTCTATCTCTCTGTCTCTCTCTGCCTGTCTGGCGAGCACACACGCCCTATAGCAAAAACCTCTCCAGAAAAAGGAAAAAAAAAAAATATATATATATATATATATACACACACACACTGACTATTCTGGTTATCAGTCCCTGTCTGAGTCATATTTTACAAAAATATTCTCCCATTCTGAGGGTTGTCAATTCACACTAATTACTACATCATTTGCTGTGCAGAAACTTCTTCATTTCATATAGTCCCACTTGTCTATTTTAGGGACTATTGCCTGTGCTTTGAGAGTGTTATTTAAGAAGTCTTTGCCTACCCCAATGTCTCCCAGAGTTTCCCCAGTGTTTTCAATCAGTAGTCTTATAGTTTGAGGTCTTTGGCTCAGATCTGTGATCCATTTTGAGTTTATTTTTGTTAATAGCAAAAGTTGGGGATTCAGTTTCATCTTTCTGCAGGTGGATGTCCAGTTTTTACAGCACCATTTGCTGAAGAGATTTCCCTTTTCTCCATGGATTGACTGGTATTCTTGTTCAAAAATCAGTTGGCTGTAAGCTTTGGGGTTTATTATTGGGATTTCTATTCTATTCCATTGGTCCACCTGTCTGTCTTATGATTGTCTTTTCTAGATCTGTGAAGACTGTCTCTGGTATTTTGATTTTAATTGTGTTAAATATGTAGATTAATTTGGGTAGAATTGCCATTTTGATTATGTTAGTTTTTCTAATCCAGGAACATGGGATGTCCTTCCACTTTTTTATGTCATTTTCAATAGCTTCTTAAAGATTTTCATAATTATCTTTGTAAGGTCTTTGACTTCCTTGGGTTTATCCCTAGGTATCTTATATATTCTGTGGCTATGGTGAAAGGGATTCCTTTCTTCAACTCCAGTTTGTTCAACTTGTTCATATATAGAAATGCTATAAAGTTTTGAATGGTGATTTTGTATCCTGACAATTTATTGTACTCATTTATTACTTTGAGAAGTTTTTTCATGAAAACCTTTGGATGCAATCATGTCATCTGCAAATAAGGGTATCTCTGCTTATTTGAATGCCTTCATATTATTCTCTTTTCTGATTGCAGTTGCTAAGACTTCCAGTACTATATTAAAAAGTAGTAGAGAAAGTGGACAGCCTTGTCTAGTTTTTAGTGGAAAAGGTTTTAGCTTTCCCCCACTCAGTATAATCTAGTTTTCAGCTGAAAAGCTTTTAGCTTCCCTCCACTCAGTATAATGTTAGCTATAGGTTTTTCAGATATGGCTTTTATTTTGTTGAGAAATGACCCTTCTATAACAATCTTGCTGAGAATCATAATCACGAAGGGATGTTGTATTTATCAAATACTTTCTCTGCACCAATTGAAATGATCATATGGTTTTTATCTTTCTTTCTGTGTATTATATTTATAGTCTTGTGTATGTTGAACCACCCTTGCATCCCTGGTGTAAAGCCTACCTGGCCATGATCAATAATCTTTGGTATATGTCGTTGGATACTATTTGCAAGTATCTTGTTGAGGATTTTTGCATCTATATTCATCAGAGATACTGGTCTGTAGTTTTCTTTTTTGTCACGTTCTTATCTGTTTGGGGAATGAGGGTGATGGAGGTTTCATAACATGAATTTGTAAGCTTTTCTTCCTTTTAGATCTTTAGAAATAATTTGAGCAGGATAGGGGTTAACTCTTTCTTAAAAGTTTTATAGAATTCAGAAACAAAGCCATCGGACCTGGGCTTTTCTTTGTAGGGAGGTTATTTATTACTGATTCAATCTCATGGCTTTTTATGGGTCTATTCAGGTTTTCTATGTCCTCCTGATTCAATCTTGGTAGATTATATGGATTCAGGAATTTGTCCATCTCCTACATGTTCTCTTGCTTGTTGGGATATAGTCACTCATAGTAACCTCTAAAGATGTTTTATATTTCTGCTGTGTCTGTTGTAATGTTGCCTATTTCATCACGTGTTTGATTTATCTGGTTTCTTTCTTCTTTATCAGTCTAGCTAATGCATGTAGATCTTGTTAATTTTTTTCAAAGAACCAGCTTTTGTTTTAATTTATTTTATATATAGTTTGTTTATTTTCTATTTCATTTATTTCTGCTCAAATCTTTATAATTTCTTTTCACCTTACATTTTTTTGTGTGTGTTTTGTAGTTGTTTTTCCAATTCCCTGAAGCATGATGTTAAGTTTTTCTATTTGCTACCTTTCTATCTTTTTTTTTTTTAATATGCACTAATTGCTATGAATTTCCCTCCTATGACTACTTTTGCTGTGTCTCATAGATTATGGAAACTCATGTACTCATTATCATTTGTTTCCATAAATATCTTGATTTCAGACTTATTTCTCTAGTACCTAAGAAGTCATTCAAAAGTAGGTTGTTTAGTTTCCATGTTTTTGTGTATTTTTGAGGCTCTGTCTTGAAATTAACATCAAGTTTAATTCCATCATGGTCAGAGAAGATGCTAGATATAATTGTAAGTCTTTGAATCTGTAAATGGTTGATTTGTGTCCTATGATATGGTCAATCTTGAAAAAGGTTCCATGCCAGGGAGAGAAAAATGTGTAATTTGTGGTCTGAGGGTGGAAAATTCTATAGGTGTCTGTTAAGCACATTTGATGTATAGTATCATTTAGGTCTTATATTTCCCTGTTTATTTTTTTGTCTACAAGATGTGTCTAAAGGAGATACTGGAGTGTTGAGAGCCCTAGCAATTATAGTGTGGTGCCCTATTTCTCCTTTTAGTTCCAACAGTCTTTCTGTCATTTGTTTAGGTGTTCCTAAGTTTAGTGCATAGATATTTATAAGCATTATGTTTTCTTGTTGAATTAACCCATTTACTATTATATAATGCCCTTCCTTGTCTTTTTTACAGCCTTTGTCTGGAAGCCTATTTTGTCTGAAATCAGTATTGCTACTTCACCCTTTTTTTTATTTCCATTTGCATGGAATATCTTATTCCAGTCCTTCACTTCTAGTCTATGTATGTGTTTATCCATAAGGTACACTCCTTCACTTCTAGTCTATGTATGTGTTTATCCATAAGGTGCATTTCTTTTTTTTTTTTTTTTTGAGAGTATTTTTTTGCTATAGGGCGCATGCGCTCACCAGACAGACAGAGAGAGACAGAGAGATAGAAAGCGAGAAATCACTCCCCAGAGGGGATGGCCATGCTGCAATCCTTTCTCCTCCATTCTCCTCTCGGGATCTTGGGCACGCACGCACACGCGCCCGGCGTGAGTTTAAGCCACTGGGTCCGGGACTCGAACCACAGTCGACTACATGGGAGTCCAGCGACATAGCCATTACGCTAACTGCTGGTCCCAAGGTGCATTTCTTATATCCAACAGATAGAAGGTTTCTGGTTTTTTTTTTTTTTTTTTTTTTTTTTTTTAAATCTATTCAAACAGTCTGTGTCTCTTGATTGGAGAATTTAATCCATTAACATTCAATATTATTATCGATATTTCCAGGTCTGTTCCTATTATTAAGTGAGCCATTTTCTTTTTCTTGGTTGTTTTTTGTTCACATATAACCATCCATCTGACTTTTTAGTTGTCCTAGTATAGCATTCTCTTCAGAACCTCTTGAAGAGCTGGTCTGGATTTGGTAAATTCTTTCAGGTTTTTTTTTTTTTTTTCTTTTCCCCATATGAAGTATAATCCTTTTTTTTTTAATCTTTTTTCCCCATATGAAGTATAATTTTGCCAAGTATATTATTCTTGCTTGAAACTGTTTTTTATTTAACACTTTGACTATATTTCCCCATACTTTCTTTGTCTGCACTGTTTCTGATGAGAGATCCAATGTTAGCCTGATGAGATAATCTTTGTAAGTAACTTGACATTTCCCTCTTGCCAATTTTAGTATCTTGTCTTTGTCTGTGGTTTTGGCCAATCTGGCTATGATGTGCCTTGGAGAGGATCTTCTTGGGTTGAATCTATTTGGGGCCATATGTATTTCTTGGGTCTTGATATTCTAGGTTTAGAAAGGTTTCTTCCAGGATTTTATGGAATAGATTATCAATACCCTTATTAGTTTCTTCCTCTTCTGGGATATCCGTTATCCAGATATTTGGGCACTTGATGGTATTTAGTATTTCTTGTATATTATCCTCGTTTTTCTTGGTTATTCTCTCAGTCTTTTTGATACCTTAATCTAGGTCAGAGGTTTTGTCTTCTACATTTGAGATTCGATCTGCATGATCTAATCTACTTTTAATACTCTCAAAGAAGGTTTTAATTTTCTGTATCACATTCTTCATCTCTAAAAAAAATTCCATTTGATTCTTTTTTATGGTGTCTATTTCTTCTTTCAAATAGTGAAAGTACTTCTTTCTCCTGGAGATCATTGTCTCTTTCTTGCAACTCAATTAATTTAGCCTCTACAAATATTCTGGATTGCTTATTCGACATTTCCACAACTTCCATTGTGTTATCTATCTGTAGGTGATACAGAATTAATGTTTTCCCTTGGGGGAGAGACATTTCATTGGTTGCTCACAGTTCTTGTGCCTCTCTGATTGTTCCTAGTCATCTGGTGATTTATATGTTTCTTCCTAATTTATTCAAGGTATCTCTGAGCATTCAAAGGTGTGTAGGAGTAGAAAATTGGCAATCTTTCTACTGCTCTGTCTCCCTGTTGCTCACAAGTACCCTGCACTGTTGTCACTGGTCCTGGATGACCCAAAGTCCTCCTTGTTTCTAAACAACTTGTACACCTCAAACTGAGCTGCTGAGATTTACCTCAGGAGAGAAGAAAAGATTATGTGGTGCTCAAGATGTGCCATGCGCTATCAAAACATTGAAGTCCTGAGAGTTCAAAGGTTAGTAGAGGAGTGGATGAGTCATGGGTCCTGGCTGTTAGACCTTGAAACCACAGGCAGCCTATAGACAGGCAAAGCAATTTGCTTTTATCAGTATCCAAATGGGGTGGAGAGGCGTGCAAGTTTGTTTTCAAGTCCCAAGACACAAATTTGAAGTCCAAAGGCCTGGAACTTATTCATCTTGTACAACTAAAATTTTGCTACCTACTAGATGAAATGATTTTATCCAGCTAAGTAACTAACTCCTAGCTATGGCTAAGATAGTGATGTCATTTTTGTTGTTATCAAGTACATAGCGGGTAACCTCAAGATCAAACTTGTTTGTCACAATCCTTGATGACTTAAGATTGTTCTGAATTTCTCTCATTACCTTGTTTATTTTTCTTAATTTTAAGCTTAAGTTTAAGGCTTTCCATTTTTAACCACTTTTAATCACAAACCCATGTTCCTTGGTTCCCAATGTAATTTATATGTGTGTCTGTGTGTGTATGCTGGAGCTTGTGGTGAGAAATATAATTAAGTTCATTATTGTAATTGTAAACAAACATCTTATAGGGAACAAGAAGTTGTGGTAATTGTGGGAGTCAGTTTTTTCTCCTAATGAAAAATTAAACAAAAATATTAAATAGAGCCAGACTTTGTGGTGCATTTGGTAGCATAGATAACTGGGGAGCTGGAAGCCACATGCCAATTACAGTTCAAGTCACTGTCCTGGTTGGCCTGAAAACACATGAGGCACCAGCAATGTGCCCAGGATGCTGGAGAGCTGGAGGAATAGAGGAAGGGGACTGAGGCATGACTAACTGAGCCTTCTGGAGGGTACTTCACTCTCTGTGCATTCAAGTACTCTATCATGAATAAAAGTAAATCATCTAAAAAAATAATAAATCACATGTACTAGTTTCTAAAATGGCTTTTTCATTTTTTTCCTTATTCTTCTCCCCTTCCTTTTATATATATATATATAAATTTACTTGTTTATGTGTTTCTTTTTTAGTTTTTTTTTTTCCCCTTAGGGTGTGTACACTTGTCAGAGAGACACAGAGACAGAGAGAGGAAGGGTGAGAAATTACCCCCCAGGGGGAATGGCCATACTGCAATCCCTTCTCCTCCATATTCCTCTCGAGATTTGGGGCACATTCATTTCCAGACACACCTCATGGAATTTTTAAGCCACTGGTCCATGATTCAAACCACTCAAAGTCAGTCATATGGGAATCAAGCACCTTAACCACCATGCCACTTGCTGCTTCCTCGTTATGTACTTTTTATGAAGTTGTAATATTAATTAAAATTGTGTTTCCTAGTACACTATTTACTAGGCAGGGGAAATGCTTAATAGATATTGTTTCTAATTTCTTGAGTTTGGATTATCTTCTTGACTTAAATTCCTTTCTTCTTTTTTTTTTTTTTTCCTCTTCTTTTCTTTCTTTTTTATTGAGCATTGGCTCTATCAATCCAAGTTGACTATTCTATTATTTCTTTATGATTCATGGTTTTTAGTCACAAATGCTCTAAAATGTATTTTTCTTTCTTGAAAACATCATTAGGCTTTGTCCCCTGGTTTTTGTAATGAAGTCTAAATATCTTAACTCCCTAGAAACTGCCCTGATTTTCCAGGCTGTTAGCAACAGTGACAGATAATGATCATAAAACAGGCACATTCCATGCTGGGGTTCAATTGGAAAAAAAAATGACTAGTAAAGTACTTTTCATTTACATTAAAGTAATATACAAAAGAGTAAAACTATATTGTTCACTCTTAATTTTCCTTCCTGTTCTAAGCTCATTTTCAAATATGATATATTAAAATTTAAATCATGTCATTATGTAAATTTTTATGTTTGTTTCTTTATTTTTCTTTTTTGCTATAGGGCACAAGCACTCCCTAGAGAGAGAGAGAGACACACACACACACACACACACAGTAAGAGGGAAAGTGAAAGTCACCCCCCAGAGGGGATGGCCATACCACAATCCCTTCTCTGTTCTCCTCTTAGAATTTGGGGCATACAGGCTGAGACCCAAGAGTATGATTTTCAAGCCTCTGGGGTCTGCAACTAGAATCATGTATAGTATGTCAAATCTGGCATTTTAACCACCATGCCTCCTGCTGGCCGCCATTATATATGCTTTAATACTTTGTCAAGGTGTGGTTAAAAACATCAGAGTGTTTTAAGATTCTTCCTTCATTTGGAAGACTTACTGCTGAGTGAAGCAAGTCATGCTATGAAGGAGAGGCATTGTATGTCCCCACTTAATATATACTGAGTGCAATATAAAAAAAAAGATATATATATATATATATATATATGTGTGTGTGTATATATATATATATATATATATATATATATATATTTGAAACCATACTGCTTCCGTTGTTACAGAGTCATAAAATTATACAAAATTATAAGACATATTTTGAACATTATCTTTAAAATTCAGTATTTTAAAATTCCAGAAGTTGTTTATAAACTGTCAAGAATTATGGAGTATGAGCTAAAATTTTTTGCTATGTAAAGTAAATGTTTGTGGAAAAATGTAAAAATAAATAAATGAAAGAAGAAAAAAAAAAGATTCTTCCTTCATTATTGGCTTTTTCTGATTCCTCTTCTTTCTGACCTCTACATTTTATCTGCCTTGGGTTTAGTCCTTTTCCCTTCTTTCCTGTCTTCATTTACTATCTTTTTCAACTCATTCAGTCTCAGAGTTTTAAACATCATCTAAATGTTGATAAAGCCCAATACTTTATCTGCAGTGGAGACTCTGTCCCAATTCGCAAATTTTTTATCCAAATGTGTGTATATAATGGATTTTAACAAACATTTCAAACCCAGCAGTGAGCTTCTGATTTCCCTCTCACAAGACCTGTTCTACTCACAGTCTTCCCTTTTTTATTAAGTGATGACTCCCCGTAAGTTGTAGGCCAAATACTTGGGATACATCATTGATTTCTCTCAGAGTTCACATTCTACTCACTAGCAAGTCCCTCTCACTCTATATTCTAAATATGAACACTATCAAGTGACTTATCCCTTCCATTATTTCTATCTTGGACCAATAATATACTAGATTACTGCTATAACCTTTAAGCAGGCCTAAACTTGTAAAAAGTTCATTTAAAATCATATAAAATGTGATCTGAAAATAACTTAGTATTTATGTCATAACCTAAAAGTGATGAGATTTTAAAATGAGATATGTTGCTAAAGGCATTTATTGGAAAATACCCTCCAGCATTATATAGGTAGGTAAGATAGAAAGACAGAGACAGAGATCTAATGTTTAAATATAAAAACCTGATTGAATTTTTATGTTAACTAATGGATGTCACTTTTATTACTCAGTTCTTCTTAATTCTAAATTCTTTGCTATTTTGTGGAAGCTATTTTAAATAGGAATTTTTTTTTACTCTTATGCTCTGGCTGTTGCATTATTTGACCTACATAAACCATCTTTATATTTCCCCTTTCTTACTCTAAATTATCCAGATAATCAGAATAATAATTAATATGCATCCTGAATATCTCAGATTGAGTAGAAAAGCTTAAATCCTTTGATATATTTTCAACTTCATTTTTTTACTGGCATAATTTTCTCTTGGTAGTATAAATTATATATAAGAAATTTGCTCATCACCAGCCCTCTAAGTTATTAACATCTTTTTTTTATTTGATAATTCTACAGTAATTTTCTCTCTTCCTTCCTTCCTTTCTCTCTCTCTCTCTCTCTCTCTCTCCCCCCCCTCTCTCTTTCTCTCTTTCTTTCTATTTTTTAAGCCTTAGGGCATGTTCACTTTCCAGACACAAGGGAGAAAGAGAGATACAGAGAGAGGAAAAGTGAGAACTCACACCTGACTACATCACAACCCCTTCTTCTCCGTTCTCCTCTTGGAATTTTGAGCACACACGCACATGTGCTCTGAGTGATTTTCAAGCTCCCACGTAGAGGTCTCAAACTGTGGTGGGCCATGTGAGAGTCCAATGCCTTAACTATCATGTCACCAGCTGGCCCTTACAATTTTGTTTAATTTAATGCACTTTTAAATATCTAAATAAGTGACTAAGAAAATAATTTCTTTGCTCAGAAATACTAGTGGCTCCTGATTATCTCTTAAAAGATACCCAAATATTAAGACTTTAAACTAACACACTACAGACCACCGTTAGTTCATTTTTCTCTTCAAACTACCTTATTTATCTTTAACTTTCAACTTAGATATTCTGATGTATGTGCAGAAAGCTATTCTGTTTTGTGTATCCTGTGAATAAAACAATTTCCCTAAAGCATTTAAATTTATCTAAGGGCTCAACACTGAACCTGAGTGAAACTGAGGCCCATACTCTTAATTACAGGGTTCTATGGAATCCATCCTGCCTACTCCCCTTCCTCTGTTTGGACCAGTCTTCCCACTAGTCACTCTAGTCTTTCATACAGCAAAGTTACCAAACCCATTCTCACTTTCCATCCTTGCCCTAACATTCTCTTAGTCTAGAATATTCTTCCTCTGAAAAGAACTGTACTAATAATGTTTATTTGCCCTAGCATTCTCTTTGTCTAGATATCATTCTCTGAAAAGAGCTGTCCTAATAGATAATGTTTATTTAGCAGACACTATGTAATCGGTACTCTTCTGAACTTTTTATACATAGCAATTGATTTAAACTTATAGCAGTCTAGATAGGTAGGTGATATTATACTGATTTTACAGATTAAAATATATATATATATATATATAAAACAAATTGAGGTTTAGATACTGAAGTATCTTTCCAAAGACAGACACTTGGTACAGAGTTGGGAGAAGAATTCAAACAGATGTTTCTAACCTGAAAATTTAACCCAATTCACTGTAGTGTATGCTATTCACCTGCTGTTGATAACAAGTTCTCTCAATTCTTGTTTATGCCACTGGGATTCTTTAAGAAGAAAAGTATTATATCTGTGAAATTCATTTTTGCCTGAATTGAATTTTATAGATCTAAATTTTGCCAAAGACTTTATTATATCTTACATTTTGATTAATAATAATTTCTTCGTTATTAGCCATTGTCAATTTTATTTTGTATTGAGTTGTTTCTACCAGTAATTGGATTTAATAAAAAGACTAATCATAGAAAGCAAACAACCCTAGAGAAGTTGTAGGGATGATATGTTCACATACCAAGCTCAGTCAACAAGTCTGAACATGCCCTTTTATCTAATATTAACTAATTTTTCAAACAGAAAATTAAAAATTGTGAGGCTTTTAGTAATTGCTCAGAGGATATTACTTTTATATTAAATAATACATTAAACTTTAGTTAAACCTTTTCTTTTTTTTAAGCTAGCATAGTTTCTTTTATGAGACTTCAAAATTACACTCTACAGGGTTTTTTCTTAAAATTATGCACTATATTATACCTGTTCCAATTTAAAATAAGTATATTTTGATAAAGTGAACCTACATAATAATAATAATAAGCTAATACCATGGGATTTTAGTAAAGTACCAATGCAAATATATATGATATAATCATTGAAAAAACAGTAGAAGGAAGTCAACCACCGAGATATGAAACAATATGGAATATGAAAGGAATCAGGACTTAGATTTTTATTTCACTGATTTTCATTATTATGTTCTTTTAAAAAAGAGAAACAACCAAACCTTAGTCTACAATCCATTACGTATACCTGAATTTAGAAGACTAAATTTTTTGGAGGTAAAATTAAGTTGGATTACTGGAGGTACTGATTCATTGAACAGTCTATACTAAAAGATGCAAACAAGAAGTTGTATTCTTTTCTTTTCCAATCTTTACCTTAGGGAAAAATAAATCACCCTTTCCGATGTCTTAATGACATCTTGAAAGAATGCCATAACTTTCTGCTAATTTTAAGGTACAGAAAAATCTAATCCAATCCAATTTAGTACAGTTTAAAATTATAAACTCATATCCTATCCTCACTAAATTAAAATAACCCTGGTCCAAAGGCCAGTAGTAGGTAGCACTGAGGGCTATTCTTTTCCTCATTCTTTCTTCCCTCTTCTAGATTCATTTTAACTGGACATAGGGAGGAATACTTTAGAAAGAAACTACCTTTCCCTCTTTGTTCATTTTCTTGTCCCTCCTTCTAAACCCTCTCTGTGGTAGGCATTTTTTAAAATATATTTTATTTCAATTTTTTTATACATTCAATCACACATGTCACTTAGCTTGCAAAGTGAATATTCCAGCATATATACATTTCTCACCAATCCAGTTAGGAATACTATACACTTCATCCTCAACAGACAATAACCCATCTTTCTGTCCCACAAATGCCCCACTCCTCCATTTCTCTCCCCAGTGGCTCTCTTCAGTCTCTCCTTCACCCACCCTCTTTCTGTACTGAAATTGGTATTTATAACCATTTTCTATGTTTCTATATCCTCTAGTCATTCCGTTTCAGCTAGAGAGTGCGTACATTCAGTATATATTAAGTGGAGACATACAATGTTTTTCCTTCATAACCTGGCTTCACTCAGCAGTAAACTTCCATATTCATTCATTTTCTGTCAATAGCCAGGGTCTTATTGTTTTTTTTATGACTGAGTAGTGTTCCATCAAGTACATGTGCCACACTGTTTTCAATTGTTTTTTAATTAAATTTTTAAAAAAAATTTATATACATTCAATCACATTATTTAGCTTACAAAGTGAACATTTCAATATGTGAGCATTTCTCCCCAGTCCAGTTGATCAAAATGTCTTCAACCGATAACAGCACACCTCCCCATCCCGTCAATGCTCTGCTTCTGTATCCCTCCTCCAAATGTCCTTCCTTAGGTCCCGTTGTGCCACACTTTTACAATCCATTCATCTGTTCATAGACTTTTGGGTTGGTTCCATATCTTAGCAATTGTGGTAAGCATTTTAAATGGTGGTCTCTTATGTATGCCATGAGTTGGTTCTTTGGAGACACCATTGGGAAATACTCCATTTCATCATTTGCAGATGAGGGATATTACTTTCTGGCTTGACCTTTTTTTTTTAAGAATTATTTTATTTAACTTATTTGTCCCTTCAAGTGTGAAAGCAAGCAGCCAGGACCAGGACTCAAACCATAGTTAGCCATGTGGGAGTCCAGTGCCCTTAACCACTATGCCACCTGGTAACCCCTGGTTTGACCTCTTTTGAAGAATTTCTTAGATGGTCCCTTCTCTGGCTGCTTATCCCTAAACTCTTGCCAGAATCTCTTGGTGGAATACCAAACAGATAGCTAAACCCCAGTTATCTTCCATATTATCCATTGGGCCATCATTAGGCCCATATTTACAGCCACCCAAAGAAATGAGAGTGTGTTTGGCTTCATTGCGATTCTTTCTGTAAACTGCCTTCTCTCCCCACCCTCCCACGTGCCTCAAGTTTCCTGTCCTCCTCTTTTTCCTCCCCCACTTCAAATGGACAATTACAGATTAGCAATTTCATTGCATGAACAGTGTTAAAGTCAGAAATTAGGTGACTTTTCTTATTGTCAAACTATGTTTTCATGTACCTCTAAAAAAATCTTTTAAAAAATAGCTAGTATTTTGCTTATATAGGTTGGTGGGGACTGGAGTTAATGTAGAAGGAATTTTTGCCACTGTTGAGTAAATCTTGTGCATATTTATCTGGTGGCTTTTTATTAATCTAACTCAAGTCCACAATTCTTGGTGTTTAAAACATTTTGAAATGAATGTATTTTTTATAATATCTTATTCCCAAGCACCTAAACTTTTTGTTAATAGAAGAATTTGGCCAAACTGTCCTCATACTTATCTCTTGCCTAAAAGAGAAACATCAAAAAGTTTATTTTTAAATTTGAGCATTTTTACCTGAACAATAACATAAGAATCTTATTCGATTGTTTATAAAAATTTTACATTTTTTATTAGGATCAGGACATATTTTGAAGTTTTTTTTTTTTTTTTTTTTTTCACCGTTAAAGAGCACTTTTAGTTTTTTGGTGATTTTTTTCCCTCTTTTGCACAGCTAATATCTCTTTCTCAATTGGCTACTTTTCTCATTTAACACCTCTTACTCTATCTAAACAACTGATTTCTACAGTCCTTTCAAAACAAACTTGGACTATTTCTTAATTTACATCCTCAGATGACAGTCAGTGATGGATAGCAGATGCTACTTATAAGTAGTGCATCAGAAAACAACGAGATTGTAGTTTAGCAAATTAACAAAAGGGAGCATTTCTATATACTTAAATTTATTAAAAATCTTTTTAAAAGTTTATTCCATTTAAAATTTTGTTTAACATCTTATAAGAAAAGACTCTTTGTGAAGATTTTTTTTCTTAAAAATGCCATGTCCTTTATTTGCTAACTATTTTTGATGATGAAAGTTTATGTTAAATTGATGATTTATTTGGTGTCGGGAAAGTCATGATGCAGTTTTGCATAGAAAAACAAAAAATATGTCATGACTCCCCCAATGACCTAATGTTTTGAGTATAATATAGTACCTAATGTTTAAATATAAAAAATTCATGTCATTATTTAATATTCAGGATGAGGGAACCAGAAGGTGGTGTGCTAGTTGGGCCACTGGATCCCACATGGCTGGCCACAATTGAAGTCCTGGACCCAGTGGCTTGAAAAATCACCTCAAATAAATCGATACGTAAACAAATGTTAAGCATTTGATAGAATAAGAAAGTAGAAATGATTCTCTAATTACTCAGATATTTTATATAAATTAATACATATACAGATATATACTAAATTAGTTAATATAGGTATTTTATTTTTAAGAGAGATTTTAGCTATAGGGCACCTGTGCTTGCCAGAGAGACAGAAAGTAAGAAATCACCCCCGGGGGGATAGCCATATCACAATCCTTTCTTCTCCATTCTCCTCTCAGGATTTTGGGCATGCATGTACATGTGCTGGCATGAGTTGTAGCCACTGGGTCAGGGACTTGAAATACATTCAACTACTTAGGAGTCCAGCGACCTAACCATTATGCCATCTGCTAGTCCCAAGGTCTTTGTATTTTTTTTTCTAATAAGGGTAAGAAATTTGGAAACTTTCAAACATTAAAACTGCAGTGCCCATTTTGGGTTCAAATTTTGAAGAACAAATATTATAGAGAAGATTGAGCAGAGTTTATTTATTAAGCTCAAAATAACAGTAATCTCCATTATAACTTTGAACAAGAAATACAATTACTTATCTGAAAGATATTTTTTAAAAAGCTCAAAGAGATAAATAGAGACTTTCTGGTCAAATAAAGGTATAGTTTTGAAAGCAAGGTAGAGTTGAACATCAGTTTCTATGAGTAAACATGATTCTAAATATGAAATACTTAGGGATTTCTTGTTAAAAATTTGACAATCGTTTCTGAGAACCAGTTTTTATTTTAGGGGATTAGTGTGTAAAATCTATTTTAAAATGGTCATAATCTATTAATGCACAATAAAAACAATTGAAAACACCAGGCAAGGACTGAGTGTTTTCCATGTGCTATTTTATTTAACTCATTGCTCATTGGTTTCATTACACAGAAAATTTAGACAACTTTTCTATGATGGAGTTAAAGTAGGGATAGGCTACACGATCTTCCAGGAAGTAAAAGAATACGGCTTACAGAGTTATAAGTCGTGTCTGGGTTTCATGCAACAGTGTCTCAGAACCTCACAAAATGATCTTCAAGAGACAGAGGTCAGAGAAAGATCTCTGGAGAAATATTTCCAAGTTAAATTTGTTTGAGTCTATTTCCTTATAATTCTTCAAAGGAGCTTTAAAAATAATTGTAAGTGATTCATTTTAAAAGAATTTAAGGGAAACTATTCAGAAAGATAAAATTAGAAGTAGCAGCAAAGATTCTGGCCTATTAATGGCCTCATTTGTACTAAAGAATCAATAGAGTGATTTTTTTTTTCCTGTAATGGCTGTAAATCTTCATTTAATATGCATTGAAAATTTCTGATGCCATACTCAAGAATTTTAAAAAATGGAGAAATGAAGTTAAAATGTGAGTTTATTTTAGTGCCAAAAAATTGGAATCATGCAGTTTTTCATAATATGCACTTTCCATAAACTTTTTGAAGACCCCCTTACATAAGAATGTATAGTTTTTTTAAAAAAAAGAACAAATAACTATGTGAGTATATGTTTGTATGCCTCATTTATCTATAAATGTTGATGTCATAAAGAAGTATTTGTTTTAAAATAGTGTTTTACATTGAATGACTTTTTCATTCTCCTTACTGTTTACATGATTGAGGGGGATAGTACTTCTTTAGTAATTCACTACTTCCCAAATAGCATACTTTTAAAAATGCTTAATATGATTTGTATCACTTTCTAAATAGAAATTTCTTCTTAAAGGTAAGCTTTTGAGCACTTTTTAAAATAAATCTCATGGTAGCTTGTATGTCTATTCATCCACTCATTTGACAAAATAGTTCTGATGGTTGTTAATATGGTTAATATGGTCATCTAGTGAGTATTAGGAATGGTAGCTCAGATATCTCTATTAAAAAGTAGGAAGGGTGGGAGATCCAGCAGAGTATAATAGTTACATTGCTGGACTCCCACATGGCTGACTACAGTTCAAGTCCCAGACCTAGTAGCTTCAAAACTCAGTCTAGGTGTGTGTGTATCTGTGCCCAAAATCCTGAGAGGAGAAGAGATTGTGGTATGGCCATTTCCCCTTTGGGGTGATTTTTCTCTTTCTGTCTCTCTGTCTTTATAGCATAAATCTTTCTTAAAAAAAGAAATGATAGGAAGGGTGGTAAAATGAACAGTCTTGCAATAGTAAATTAAATTATAACTCAATAAGGATAATTTACATTTAGTGAGATATGCTTGTAATAGATGTAGTAGGATCAACATAAAAGACAAAAAGCTGGCCCTTTTGTATCTCTAATTTTATCTCCTTGTCTTAAAATATGTCCATTGTGCCACTAACAAGTCTCCTATATTTTAAAAGTTATGTTCTTATATTCCAAAATCAAATTCATAGAACTAAATTGAAATCCCACCCCAATCTGTCCCCATTTTAATTTAAAACCCTTTATAATCTTACCAATCCAACATTTAAAGGGCCCAAGACATTTTTCCCCCAAGAGCATCCCTTCTTTTTCTTCCTTTCTGACTCTTTCATTACGCATATGTCAACATACTCCCAAAACAACCACTTAATTCAGTCAATTCAGTGAAAAAAGAAATGTCAAGTCAGTTGCTAGGCTCCCTGTAGACAAAACATCCAGCTGATTGACTAGATGCTTCACTTATCAGTTGTTTGTTTTGGCATTGTTTAGGCATAGCCTTTGTCTTCCTCTTTTCTCCCTTATTGAGTCTTCTCTAATTGCTTTTGTATTATCTTTTTTGGCATTCTTCTAGTTTCTTCCTTCCACTCTGGGTTGTTTAAACAGCTCTATTTCTAAGTGCATTCTTCAATTGATTGATATGATATGTGCTCTAAATGGTTTAGCACGAGGTATATAGGCTATTTATCTTGATAGTCAAAGTCTGCGCTCAAATAACATGAGTCAAAGTTTGAATTGGAATAAGATTCAAGGCCACATGTATTAGATTGTTTATTTTTAAATATCTGAGCCAGCTTTCTAGTATTTTTAGAAAATACACGTGCAATAGCAAAGAGAAAACTCAAGTAAATTATCAATGATTCAGATACTGACAACTTGGTTCTTTATAATCTCACTTTTATTCTTCTCTTAGATTGCATGGTCCAGTCATCCTATCAATCTGACAAAACATAGTGCCAGCAAAACATAAAACTTGGCTCCAGAAAGGCACACAAGTGCTCAGATTGAACTCAAATTAAATCTTGAAGGGACACTGAACCTTTGCAGAATACTACTGCATTTTTCTACTAAATTCAGCCTTCTTCCCTTCCCCCCATCTTTAACAAACCCTTCCCTTTTAACTTCATATGGTGACCTCTAAGAACATTTAGAGAGAAAGCAATGAAAACAATACATTTTGCTCCACCACCGGCCTGCCTCTGTATGTATCACCCAGCCCTCCATCCTGTTATGAAGGAAAAGGTATTGCTGCTCCTTGGGCAGCTCCTTCAGACCCTGGACCACATCTTTTTGCTATTCAGAGGCTTTGTTCCTGCAACTTTAAACTCACTCCCACCTCACCTGCTCATCAATGTCCCCGTCTCTACAGGATTAGACCACATGCACCTAAACATCACTCATCATTAAAAGACAACTTGGGACAGCTAATCTAGTGGTTAAGGAGGCTGGATCTAACATGGCCAGCTTCATAGTTTGAGTCTTGGACCCAGTGGCTTGAGAAGCATACCTGGCACATGGGCATTCCTATGCCCAAAATCCTGACAGAGGAGAAATGGAGAGAGATTGTGGCATGGCCATGCCCCATGTGGGGGCTTTCTCACTTTCTCTCTCTGTTTCTCTCCTGCAAATACATACACCTTCTGGGAAATTTAAAAAAAAAAAAGAATCTCAACTTTTGACACCACATTTTTTTCCAGCTACTGATTTGATTTTTCTCTCCTTTGCAGAAAATCTCAAAAAGAAAACCTATTCTTATTCTATTTACTTTCTTGCTCTCTATTCTTTTCTCAACCCATTCCTAGAAGATATATTTATTGTTGTTGTTACCATTTCTTGGTTTGTTTTTCCAAACATTTATTGAAGCAGAAACAACTTGATCAGATATTTTCAGGAAAAAAATCAGTTATTTCTTTTGTATGTATGTATTTGTTTATTTATTTGTATTTATTTACTTTTTTGCTTAGGGCACATGTGCTTGCTGGAGAGAGACAGAGAGAGATAGAGAGAACAAAGTGAGAAAGCAACCCCCAGAGGGTTCAATCACACCACAATCCTTTCTCTACTCAGGATTTTGTGCTCACATGCACATACACCCAGCATGTTTTTCAAGTTAATGGGTCTGGGAATTGAACTGTATAGTTGACCATGTGCAATCCAACTGCCTTAACTACCACACCATCTAGCTGGCCCAGTTTTAATGTTATTCAAAATGTTTTTTAAAATGTAGTCTGGCACAGGGACCAGCAGTTAGCGTAATGGCTATGTCGACCGTAGTTGACCGCGGTTCAAGTCCCGGACCTGGTGGCTTAAACTCACGCTGGGCACGTGTGTTTGCATGCCCAAGATCCCAAGAGGAGAATGGAGGAGAAGGGATTGCGGTGTGACCATCCCCCCTGGGGCGTGACTTCTCACTTTCTGTCTCCCTGTCTCTCTCTGTCTGTCTGGCGAGTGCACGCGCCCTATAGCAAAAAGCTCTCCAAAAAAGAAAAAAATAAGTGTCTACAATAACAGTTCATCTTTAGTTTCAGTTGCTTTAACCAGTAGTGTCTTTTTTGAGTGATTGTCTACCAAAAAAGAGTGAAGTCAGAATAGTTTTCTTCAGGTTCTGAGAAAAGTTTAAAAGAGACAGAAAAACCCTGCTTTCAAAAAGGGACATGTTAACATTCTTCAGGTCCTATGTTCATGAAGGTCAGAGGTCATTTCTTCCTTCCTTTTCTCAGTCTTATACTGTAGATGGCCAATAGCATCTTGGTAGCAGATCCACAGCCACGGTCTCTTCTATGTCACACGTCTGACACTGCAAACTTCCTAGTTCTTGAAGCACATCCATGTGGCAGACAGGGGACTTGTGACCTGGTACTCTTTCAACTCCTTCTTTGCCTGGTGCAGGAAATTCTTCTTCAGTATTAGTTAATAGCCTCAAAGAGATCAACAGACTTGGACTTGTATTATTCTTCAGTCTTCTGAAGATTCTCAGCACCTACGTTTTCATACCGCCAACACACACAGAGCAGCCTGAGGTCAGGCTCAGAAATGCCCTCATCAGTTTTACTTCTCTTCCTGAATCTGAATCTGTAGTCCTAGATTTCATCCTTGTGCAGATTCTTCAAAAAGATACCCTCTTCTTGCAAGAAGTCCGCTTTGTGTTCCGGGTCAAAGAGCACTACAGATACCTTGTCAATACTCCTCTCCGGAATTTTGTAGGGTTTGCATGGTGCTCCCAGTTTCCTCTCTCTGAAGCATTTCCTCCTGCAACTTCTCCTGGAAATACATAGTTTCTCTGGCCGTGATGTCATGGTGCATCCCTGTGATGGCTTAGTTGGTGAGCTAGACCACCTGCTGGGACAGCTGCCACGTTTCCTCCTTGTAGAGGTTCTCCCGACATTTTTTTTTTTAGCTGCTTCAATTTGGTCAGCAGAATCTTGTTCTTTTGCTCACAGAAATGCATCTCGTTGATGTTGGTGAAGCAACCATTTGGCTCTGCAGCTCGATCTTCTTGGTAGTACAGGAGTTTTCTGACTCTGTTGATGGCCCAAGACTGAGTAGCACATGGCATACACAAAGCCCTGGGGATCAGATGTGGAAGCTGTAACTGGTGCCAGGGTATAGGGTACCACCCAGGCTTGTTTGTGTGATAGAACACACACGAACTTAGATTACGTAGTTGTGAGTTAAATAGCTCTGGCGTGAGTGGGTTATTTTGAGGTGCTAGGGCTGCCAAGCACCTTGAGGTAGGAAGACAAGGACCTGAATCTGGTAGAAATAGCTGTGGAGGGTGGGTGGCAGTAGGCTGGGTGATGATGGTGACACCATCAGGCTCTGAGAGGAGAGTCAAGCAAGGGCATGATGAGTATGAGCCACTATATTGCTACTATATCTTTTGGTATGGAAATCTCTGAGTGAGTGACAGAGCTTCAACAAAGCTTTTGTTTTCTCTGCTCTTGTCCAATAGCTCTCATTAACATGGTGGACCAATTATATCTTGCCAAAGCCAGCAGTCAGCTTTTTGTTATTTGCTTTCACTCCTCAGAAGTATCTCAAAATACTGACCATTGCCTTCTTTATAAAACACACACCTACCTCAGCTTCTGATATTCATGATTTTTTCCCCTCATTGCCTCTCCTCAGAAACCTTTCCTGGCTCCTCCTCCTCTGTATACTCAGCCCCAAAATTCCAGGGGCTCTGGCATCTACATTTTTTGACTATAGAATGTCATTCTTTCCTATGCTATCAAGTGCTATCTGTCCATTGATTTCTTTCTTTCTTTTTTGAAATTAATTTTTCTTTACTTTTACCAAACCAACATACATTAATTTCAAACGTTTTATCTAGAATTTGGGTCTCTTCTTTGATTCTTAAAACCATATATTCAATTTCCTCTCTTCAATCTTTAACTGACTGGGTAATGAACATCTCAAACTGGATATGGTCATAATAGAACTAACTATGGCTTTTTCCTCTTAATCTATTCTCTTTCAAGTTTTCACCATCCCAGTAAATTAGAAAGTTGTTTAGTATGGTGAGCCAGGCGCCATCTTTAATTATTCTCTATTTTGTGTATCTTAAATGCAACCCCCTCTAAAGTTCAGTAACCATGGCCTTAAAAGTATATCTTAAAATACAACTAATACTTCTTATTACCTCCACTTGTAGGATCCTGACTTAATCAGCCAAAATGTATTACCTAAGCTACTTCTATATCCCTAGTTGTTCAATTATCTCTCTCTCTCTTTTTATTTGGAGAGGTTTTTGCTATAGGGTGCATGCGGTCACTAGAAAGACAAAGAAACAGAGAGACAGAAAGTGAGAAATCACCCCATAGGGAGGATGGCCATGCTGCAATCCCTTCTCCTCCATTCTCCTTTTGGGATCTTGGGCATGCGCTCGGCATTTAAGCCACCGGGTCTGGGACTCGAGCCATGGTCGACTACATGGGAGTCCAGCGAAATAGCCATTACACCAACTGCTGGTCCCCAATTATCTATTTACTCTATCCCTGTTTCCCTACAGTCCATCATATAATCTGGAAATAATTTTTAGAAACATAAAATAGATCATATTTCAATCCCTACTTAAAATCCATTATTGCTTGACTTTGATTTTTTTCTCTTTATGATTTTGTATAAATTTATGATCTCCTATTGACTATAATTATACTTCTATTTCAGTAATTTCTAATTACTAGGTAAGAAGGCCAATGTAAAAGACTATTTGATTCTTATCAGTACTCTCCCACTGCTGCTCACCACAATTAAATGATTATTGTCTTACGTATTATCTACTTTAAAATGTTTATTACATTAAACTAAATAGCTATCCCATAAGAGTTGTTAGTAAATAAAAGTTATAAACATTAAATAGTAAGAATTGCTATTTACTTTTATTTGTGGTAAAGGATTAGATTTGGGCACAATGTTGAATTCTGTACCTATTTCTATTAATATGAATTATTATTATCTAATATTTTTGTAATCTATTAAAATGAAAAACTCATTTGATTAAATAGAATTCCAACAGTATCTGCAATCTGATGAGAAATGAATATTGTAAACACTTTTTTTCTCTGTATAACACACACATATTTACTTTTTTATGAAATGATCTGTTACTGATTATTTCTTTTGCTTAACCTCAAAATTACCCCCTGAATCATCCTAAATAAAATGAAGAATGAACGTGTACTAATTTTGTGTGTCAATTTGACTGGGTCTTAAGGTTCTCACTAATTTGTCAAACATTATCAGAGGTGTTTCTGTGAGGTTGTTTTTCAATGAAGTTACTATTATTTTGGAGAGGTTTTTGCTATAGGGAGCGGGCACTCACCAGAAAGATGGAGAGAGACAGAGAGACAGAAAGTGAGAAATCACTCTCCAGGGGGTATGGCCACATCACAATTCCTTCTCCTCCATTCTCCTGTCAGGATCTTGGGCACACATGTGCACATGCTGGCGTGAGTTTAAACCACCAGGTCCAGGACTCGAACCAGAGTCAACTACAGGGGAGTCCAGTGACATAGCCATTACGCCAACTGCTGATTCCTCAATGAGATTATTTAAATAGGTAGATTGATTGGTTAAAGAAGGTTGCCTTCCCAGTGTGAGTGGGCCCCATCTAGTCAGTTGAAATCCTAACTAAAAGTAATATGCTGACCCTCCCTTAAGTAGAGAATTGTTCCTGCCCAACTGCATCACACCTCGGACCCTTTTTCCTGCATTTGAACTTTGAAATATTGGCTCTTCCTGGGTTTCCAGCCTGTCAGCCTTCAGATGAAAACTACATAATCAGCTCTCCTACTTCTCAGTGCTTCAGACTCAGTGTTGACCTAAATCACCAGGGTATTTAGCTTTCTGGCTTATCCTTCAAATCTGGAGACCAGCCTGCCTTCTTAATTACTATCTTGATAAAAATATCGATAATAATTTTTTTTCCTGAGAGGGTCAGTGCTTGCATGATATCATAGATTGAAAGAGAATCATGGAAAGGAACATTTGATGGTAGTGGTTAATGATTCTCTTTCTTATCCTCATAGTGCTGTGATTGTTCATCTCATGTAAATAATTTTAATCAGTTTTGTTTCATCCAAATAAAATATCTCTATTAATAAATAAGTGATCCATATCTCATCTATTATAATTAAAGTGAAAAAGGAATTTAAACTTTTTTAACTGAAGTTTCATTAGATGTACAAATTATTAGTTTCCTATTATTTCCTCTAACTCTAAGGTAAAGAATCAAGTGATAGGTACTCTCTAACCAGTTGCTTAAGAATAATATATAAGTCTATTAAAATGTTTGACAATATCATACAATAAATAAATAACTTTTTTTTTACCTTGAAGGTTTTTTCTCCCTAAAGCTGATTTGATATTCTCTGTCATCAATGTGAAGGTTTTACTTCTCAAAATATTTACTTCTGAAACTATTTTTTTATGGAAGCATTAAGTTATTGGAAAATAAGTACTGGTTTGAGTTTTACTAAATTATAACAAAGAATTTTCTCTTTAGTTATAAAATTTTCTTTAAAATATTCATAACTGAATTTTATATGAGGTAATCAGAGTGATTGTTTCTTAAGTCATTGCTCAATTTATTTAGTTAAGAATAACTTACTGTATATAAGCATAATATATTATGCTTCTTATGAATTGCTGCTGCTTACTAAAGATTCTGATTGTGTTGGAAGATTGCTATAATTTCACTATCATGTTCATTGTAAGGAATCTCAATAAATTTTCTATTGCAAAGATTGAAAATTTTAGATTTTAATGATTTAATCCTCTGTTTTGTATATGCTACTTATTTCCAGCTTATTTGCCAAACTTTTAGTTTATCACCCTCGTGTATTTTGTGTATTTTCTAATATAAATATAGTTTAAGTATTATTGTCCCATTAAAGTATTATAATTACAGTTAAAAAAATAGAAACAAAGAAACAAAGACAAAAGCATATCTTTTGTTTTCATTTTTGTGTTATCAGGGAAATTGCTTTTATAGGAAGTGGAAGTATTTTCAATGGTATCAAATTTAGAATTGAATATCAGAAAAGTAATTTGATTTGTAAGAATCCATTGACTTTTAGATATTTAAAAAGAAAAAGTACAGATGCTGGTTCATATGATTACACATTTGTTTAAAAATATAATAACTATGTGGCCTGTTCTGTTCCTCTGACTTCTCGGATATGTGGATAGAGCAGAGGGCAGTGATAGGAATTTGGGGGGCTGATGGTGGTGCAGTGGCAAAGCACGATTCTCTGCTAGGCTGTTCCCCGTGAGAAGGTTCTGGGTCCAGTCAGGAGATCTCTGGAGTGCTGGACGTCTGTTTGTCCATGATCTAAGACTGGCCAAACCTGGGGATGGATTGAAGAATCAAGACTCTGTTGAGGGTGCTATCTCTCTGTCTCTGTCTCTCTTGTTCATGAAATAAATAAATAAATAACACCTTTAAAAAAGCCATATGGGCAAAGAACTTTGCTGTGACCTGTTACCACTACACTCTCTTGATACTGATGTGACTGCAGCTACAATAAATATAGTCTTTTTCATAACACAAAGTTATCAAATAAGTATGTTGTAAAATTTTCATTTTTAAAATAAATATTCCTTAGAAAATAACTGTTAGAGTAGATAGATAGTTAGATATGAGTAGGAGGGCACCACCCATGCCCCTAGAAACCATGGCACCACCTATGGGAAACTCCCCAAACTGTCTTTTTTGTAGTTTTGCAGTCAAGAACATCCTGCTACTTAAGATAGGAGGTAATGTGGAGGAGCTTACATAACTTGGGACATGCTCAGTATTGAAGCTAGGAAGCATCACGTCAAAAGACTTTATGTAGTTTGAAGTATGCTTAGTACTGATCTTGGATACCCCTCAAGTAACCTCTAGTTCATTAACATATCATTTGCATTGACTCATGGGAAATTACTATATAACAAGGCCCAGCTGAGCATGAACTGAAGTGAAAGGAGAGAAGCTGAGATACAAAAGCGTACAATGCAGAAACCTCTATGTTGTGATCCACTCTTGGATCCAGCCCATTCCTACCTCTCAGGGCTGTACTTCTGCTTTCATTTTCCCTTGCCTGTACTTCCTTCCACTCTACCCTGTTATAAAGCTTTATCATTCTATATGTATTTCTCTTGGCTAAAGTCTTTCTTCTAAGAAGACTCAAACAGAGGGATGTGTCTCCATGCTAACAAAATCACCATTTAAAGCAAGACTAACCAGAATATATATATATATATATATATATATATATATACACACAGAATATATATATATATATGTATATGTATATGTATATGTGTGTGTATATATATATATATATATATATATATATATATATATATACACACACACACACACACACACACACACATATACACACACGCGGATATATTATGCCATATATCCGTATGTAAAAGCAACAATGATAATACATGTTAGTATGATCTAGTTGAACATCACTTTCGTATTTAAACATTATGGATACCACCGATGGTTTCATGTAACTAATGGTACTTTTGTGAAATAATCAGCAAAGGGAAAGCCAGCTGCCAGAACAAAATACTTACGATGTCCCATTTCAAATCCAGCTTTCATTTGCTCCTTATGTTTATCTAAATGACAAATATGTTAATGCTGTGCTCACTTTAGTCCATTTTTGGTAATGAAAGATAGTCAATGTGACATAGTTGTCTAGGCCAAACCACTATTTCTTTTGGATTTATTATTTGTCCTTGTGAGTGATAAGATGGTGACAGGAAAGGTCAAAATAGAATATTAACGTTTTTATGTGAATTTACTATTCAGAAAGTTACTCTAAGTTACTCTTCCAACAAAGAAGTGGAATCCAGCCCTCCCTATTTTCACACCTGGCAAGGTATAGAGAAGCAGACTTACAGCTCTGATCATAGAGAGAAAAACTAGTATGTTTTAGTGCCTAAAGACAGAAGTTAGATCACATGAAAATCAAGTCATAAAGTTGTACTAGGGTGAACTTAAAGCAAATTCATAAGTGATCATTGAAACTGAAGCACTGACTGCTACAACCTCATGAGATGTGTAGAGCATTAGCCAAATCTTGGAAGAAAGCAATGTAGCTGGAACCAAAAGAAAAATTATTATTTTAACCACATACTATGAATTTTTTTCACCAGTTATATAGTGCAAAAAAACCTGTAAGTTTATCTCAAAACTCTACTATATACCTTTTAGGAATTGTTTTTATGACCCTAAGTAAACAGCGTAGTAAAATAAGTGGTTTTCTGATTTTATAATTTGGATTTGGTCCCTCTCAGTGATTCCTAAGGTCCCAATTTTTTTTTTTTTGGAGAGGTTTTTGCTATAGGGCGCGTGCGCTCGCCAGACAGACAGAGAGAGACAGAGAGATAGAAAGCAGGAAATCACCCCCCCAGGGGGGATGGCCACGCCGCAATCCCTTCTCCTCCATTCTCCTCTCGGGATCTTGGGCACGCACGCACATGCGCCCGGCGTGAGTTTAAGCCGCCGGGTCCGGGACTCGAACCGTGGTCGACTACGTGGGAGTCCAGCGACATAGCCATTACGCTAACTGCTGGTCCCCCTAAGGTCCCAATTTGAGTTGCCATCATTTGTAGAATTCTGGATGCAGTGAGCCTACTTAATCGATTATTTTAGTCAAGTTTTTAGTGTACAAAGTAGACAGGCCCAGATGAAAACTGGTCCATAACCAATATTTATTTCTGATCTCATGCATGTATTTATAATGTGTACTAAACATAATTTACAGCTGAGTAAGCTGCCATTCAATTCAGTGTGGGTCACCAATCTAATCACCATCACCATCATTTTAGATGTTGGGACATTTCTGATGCTAAAAACTTAAACTTGGAGCAGAGGCAACAAGATACATGCAGTACTCTGAATTTACTTAATCTAAGCCAAGACACTAAATTTCTCTGCCAAAGTAATCAAGGCAACAAAGTTGTAGTAAGTGAATCGTTTTCTAAAGTCCCTCTACACTTTCCTGTTACCTAGTGTACTATTAATCATTTATGTTTTTGGTTTAGATTATCCAAAATTTCTGGTGTGCTGAACTTTTTTAATAGGGTTTTGGGTAATATATATGCCAAGCAAAGTTCCAAAAATGGCAGTTTTGGGGATGAAAAAGATGCTTGAATGTGGGTTTCTGGAATCACATTTATAACAGCACCAATATGTATGCTGTCTCCTTCCAGACTGTTTCAAGTTAGCAACTACTTCTTTGAAAATGGTGTGTCTGTGGAGAGCAGAGAAAATTATTTTTAGTGGAGGAGAGGTCAGATAGAGTGCAGTCCACACCATCAACAATAAATAAACACTATTCTACTCTGGGATAAATTCTGCTACCATGTACTAGACATTATGAAAATACTTTTCTTATAAACTTTGTGTCAGGTTGTTTTAAAGAAAGCAGTTTTCCTGCTGTACATGGTTTAGCTTTCAAGGAGGCGAAACCTTTACTTTCTTTCAAACACATAAACAGACAAGTGTTAGTGTGAGAAATTGTGGATAAGCATGTGTCATATGATGGGTAAAATTTGCCTTAATAAAATGATCATTTAATTACAAATTAAATTTTACTTGGCACTTTATGAGGATCCTTGAGATCCACATCTGAGGAGTAAGGGGACAAAAGAACTTTGCATTTCATTGTACCTTGTGTGACAATTTTGTAGAAGGCTGCAAGTAATGTCTGGGAAATACTGTAACGGGATTCTTATTTTGTAAAATAAAGCTTTCTGGAATAAATGTATCAAAGGTTGTTTAAGCAAAATATAATTTTTCTCTTGGACATGAAATGTGTGAATATAGGAGATTTGATTGGAAAAGTCAAATTGTAATCGCAAAGGCCGTGGTAAGAAGCATCAAAATGGGTGCTAGCTAGAAAAACTTGAAGAGCAGAGAGAGCTTTTTTAAAACATGTTGGGGTCAGTTCTGTATAGTGATTAAGGGACTGGATCCCATATGCCCAGCCATAGATGGAATCCTGCCCCTCGAGCCCCAACAACTTGAAAAGTACTCCAGAAATTTGTGCAGGTATGCCCCAAATCTCAACAGGATGAAGGAACAGAGGGGAAGTAATTGCAGCGTCACTATGTCTCATGGGTGGCAGGTGCTTTTTCTCCCTCTCTTTGTCTCTGTCTGTCTTTCTATGGTGAGCACATGTGTCTTCTGAGAAAAAGAAAAAAAAGAAAACATTTTCAAAGTTTTATTCAATGTGTGTAATGCAGTTTCAGGTATTAGAAATATCAGTTGACCTATAAATGAATTTAATCCTTGTTATCATGAAGATATAGTAAAATTGCTTTAAATATTTAAATAAATCTTTATTTGGATAAATAAATTAGAAAGTCAGTGAGGAATACTTCAAGCTCAAAATTAGATTTACAGATGGTTGTAGGTTTTGAGCTAGCTGTTATTAATGAGGAGTTAGAAACAAGGACTATCAGTGTTTATTTTAGTACCTTACCTTAGAGAAGTTTAGGAAAGTAAAGCTTTTGTAATTATAAAATGTCCTAGAGTATAACCAAAGCAAATTTATGTACCATGTTTGACAGTCATAATCTTCCTATGAGGTTCCCCAGGTTGCTTCCTTAGCAATATCCCTTTTAGCCTAATCCACTTCTTTTACCCTCTACTCCTCTCCACCCGCACAACTACCACCTAAACACATCCGAAGGACTACTGAAAATAGCTGCTGCAAAATATAGCTAGCTAGCAATGGTAGTTAGCACTGGGATAAGTCTTGATAATCAAGTTTAATTTACAGAGAAGTATACAATGTAATATATATGATGAGCATACTGAAATGCTAACATTTCTGACAAAATGTTCATTTCTCATTGATTGCACACTATTCATGTACCTAAAATTAATTGGCATTGGCCAGAAAATAAACATTGATATAGGTGTGTGAGGAGCGGAAGTAGGTGTTTACTGTCCTGTAAGCTGAAAACAGTACTGATTACAGGAGTACTCTCTACTTCAAGATCAATGTTTACTCCTAGGACTTAATACCCCTAAGCCCTTATTCATCTTCTGACAGTTCTTGACATGTTTCTGGCTACAATAGTTTTTCTACTAAAAATACTAGTTTGATTCTAGGATTCTCTCCTAGTCTTTTTTCTCTCTCTGCAGTAATTTCTCAGTGTTCCTTCATTGTGCTATTTATTTATTTTTGAGGGCTTTCAGTACAAATTTTACTCTTCCTTAAGTCAGTAATCCCTTCCTGCCCCACCCTTCCTGCTTGGCTCCATTTCCGGTCCTACCCCATCCCCATTTTGAGTAACACGTTGTACGTTTATTTGTATGTGTCTTTAGATTCTTTTAACCGACACTTAAAAAAAATTTAGAGGTTTTTGCCTTAGAGGGTAGAGAGAGAGAGACAGAGAGACAGAGAGAGAGACAGAGAAAGTGAGAAAACACCCCTTAGGTGAGATAAACATGCAGCAATCCCTACTTCTCTATTCTCCTCCCAGGACCTTGGGCATGAGCATGCGCGCGCGCGCGCGCGCACACACACACACACACACACACACACACACACACACTAAGCATGCCTTTTAAGCCACTGGGTCCAGGACTTAAACTGCGGTTGGCCATGCAGTATTGTAGTGACATAACTGCGACACCATCTGCTGGCCCCATAGCTGGAACTTTTCTAGATATGGCATCAAACAAATTTAGATAGTTTTGAGTGTGTTCAGCATGATTCATATGAAAGAACTACGAAAAGTTTGTGGAAAAATGGAATTAAATTATGAGTTTACTTTATTGCCAAAATATTTTGAAATCTTCATTTTCCATGAACATCCTAAAGATTCCATCCCCCCAAGATCCCAAGAGGAGAATGGGGGAGAAGGGATTGCGGTGTGGCCATCCCTCCTGGGGGGTTATTTCTCACTTTCTATCTCTCTGTCTCTCTCTGTCTGGCGAGCGCACGTGCCCTATAGAGAAAACCTCTCCCCAAAAAAAGAAAATGTGTTGTGTAAATTAGACAGCCATATATTCAGTCCTTAATGATCACACTGCAGTCCCAAACAAGTAATTTGACATTTATTCTAGGCTATTATAGGTTTAACTGAGAACTTTCTGCAATTCTTTTAGAGAGACATCTAGAAAAATTACATTCTGAATTACTCTTAGAAAACATGATTATATTAGCGGCACATAAAAGATACTAAGTATAAAGGACATTGCTTTTAAAGTCATTTCATGATAAAGCTAGAGCATAATAATGTTGTGATGATGACTATAATGATGCTGATGATTTTGCTATAATAATGCTAGCTCGAGGTGGTCGGTGGTGTGGGGGTTAATGGTGTTGGACTCTCATATGGCCAACTGCAGTTTGAGCCCCAGACCTGGCAGCTCGCTTTCTCACATTCCTTCTCTCTCTCATTCTGTCCCTCCCTGGTCAAGTTAAAAATAAATAAATAAATAAATAAATAAATAAATAAATAAATAAATAAAGTTAAATAAAATAATTCTTTAAAATAAAATAATAATGCTGACTCTTGGCCATTTACTTTGCTGAGCTCTTTTAAATATATTATTGCATTAATTTTCTGGGTAGCTAAGGGAAATTATTATCATCATCATTATTGCATAGAATAGGAAACAAAATCATAGAAAGGTTATTCGATTTGACTTGTTCTTATATAGTTCTTTTCCTAGAGTGCAAGTCTCTTAAAAACCCACCTGAAAAAATCAGATGCACATTCCTAGAAAATAAAGTGTTGACATCTGAGAACCCCTGTTCAACTTATCCCTCCAGCTGCCTCTTATACTCTTTCTATGTGGTCAAATGAAAGTATACAGAAAGGCATGTTCAGAAAAATAGCTTAGGGCTGGCTTTATCCAGTTGGTGGGGTGGTTAAGGTGACTGGGTGCCACATGGCCAACTGAGTTAGAGTCCTGGACCCAGCAACTTGAAAACTACATTGGATGCATATGTGTGTATGCTCATAATCCTTAGAGAAGAATAGAAGAGAAGGGATTGGCGTAGCCATCGCTTGGGGAGGGAGGAGGGGATGTTTTTTTCACTTTCTCTCTATCCATCTCCCTTTGGCAAGCACATGTGCCCTGTACCATATTTTAAAAAGAAAGAAAGAGAAAGAAAGAAGAAAGAAGAAAGAAAGAAAGGAGGAAAGAGAGAGAAAGAAAGAAAGAAAGAGAGAAAGAAAAAAATAAGCAGAAGCCCAATTGTAGGGAAAGTGGAAGTATTGAGACTTTAGAAAAAGATGAAAAGTATATTTGATAAAATATAAATGATGTGGGGGGCTGTGCACCATTTTTCCCTTTTGTCAATCATTCCTGTCAACTTTTCTTAGGGAACCTGGATGATTAGACTGTGTTTGATACAGTCAGAGAAACAATAAAATGCCTAATAGAGTCTTATTTATAGGACTTTATAATCAAGTTCAAGAGAGAAATCTGGTTAATAATAAGTAACTAATATAGTAGAGATAATTCTGGACTAAATCACACAGTTCATAGTTTTTCAGGAGTGCTGAGGATGTTTTGTTTTTGTTTTTGTTTTTGTTTTTTTTGTATGGGGAGTTCACAGAAGGCTTAACTTTGGAGGAGGTAATGTGCAGATATAAGAAGGACAAGACTATGAATATAAGGTCGATTGGGAATTACAAAAGAGAATATGCAAGGGAGGGGAAGATAAGAGATTTTTAGTACCTGTTTTCTAAGAAACTTTATGTGTCACCACTGGGTAGCAGTAACAGAAAACTTTCCTTTTTCTAAGATCTGGGAATGTGATTGTTGCTTTAATTCTGCTCAAGGGAATTAGCTTGTGTTTGTAAAGCTTATTAGAGGTGCATGTGTGTGGGGAAAACAAAATGAAACACTGTGTTGACAAGAGCTGTCTGTAAATGTCTGATTTTGGCCTGGTTCCATTGCTCTTGGCTTCATACTTCTGGCATATGCTACTCAGGTCAGAAAATGTTACTGAAAGGTTTAAAGCAATTGTTTTTAATAGGAAAACTACAAATATACTTTGTTATGTAGAGTAGCAGAGATCTTTACATGAAAAGTGGGGGTGAATTCTTTTAGTACTATTTGCATAATATATTTAGAAGACTGTGATATTCTCATATTAAAAATGTTTAGGTTTTTATTTCAGTAGTGTGGAACAGTAGAAAAAAAGAAAGGAAAATCACCCACGGCATTGCTTTTCAAACCAACCTCTCTGAAAGTTTCTTTACCATTTTTTCTAGGCTTTTTTCCCATGAAGAGAAATTTGGAGGACCAGATGATAATACATTTATTTTTGGAATGTATGTGTTTATCTGAACAGAGCATAAGGAAAGGATAAAAACTATTGAAATTGTTCATTATTCTCCTGTGTGGGAGCTATGTAGATATGTTTCTTTGTACATAGAAAAATCTTTGGGAAAGTTTTCCAAAATATTAATAATGATAGAAAGAAGGAATTTGGAGTAGGGAGATGTACAGACACACACACACACATGTGCACACACTCCTCTTCTTGCAAACAGCATATATTACCTCTGAAGGTAAAATAATTCAAAACCAGTATCCTTAGTTGTATTTTTTTTAATTTAACAGTTCAATATGATATAAACTTAAGTAAACATTTATAGATGCTAAACAAATAAAACTATTCCTATTCAGATATCTCAACTAAAAGCATGGAAGATACATGGAAATATTCATTAGTAGAGTTATACCCGTCTCTGCATAATGCCCTCTGCACTGAAAGATTAGCCTCAACTAAGATAGGTAAGGTCATTAATTAAAAAAAAATGAATATGGGATAAATTTGAAGTAGTAGGAGTGTGTACTTTGGCTGAAAAATAAAGCTTTTAAAATTTGTCATGTAGAGGGACAAGCAGTTAGCGTAATGGCTATGTCACTAGACTCCCACATAGTCGACCGCGGTTCGAGTCCCGGACCCGGTGGCTTAAACTCACGCCGGGCGCGTGTGCGTTCGTGCCCGAGATCCCGAGAGGAAAATGGAGGAGAAGGGATTGTGGCATGGCCATCCCCCCGGGGGGGTGATTTCTCGCGTTCTATCTCTCTGTCTCTCTCTGTCTTTCTGGCGAGTGCACGCGCCCTATAGCAAAAACCTCTCCAAAAAAAAAGAAAAATTTGTCACGTAGATGTAAAATTCTACTAATTAATATGTTATAGATTATGAGTTTTGTGAGGTTTTATTTGTCTTGGTAGAGAGATGATGAGGGTAAAATGACTGTTACCCAGGGTGATTTTGTTACCCAGGGGTGATTTTTGTCCCCAGAGAACATTGGCAATGTTTAGTGACATTTTGATTGTCACCAGGAGGAGGGTGCTCTTGGCCCTAGTGGGTAGATGTGAGTGACACTGCTAAATATCATAGCATGCTCAGGACAGTTCTCCACAAGAAGAAATTAACCAGTCCTAAAGAATTACCCTCCCATAGTAGAACTTTAAATTTATTTGTATTTTGTTATATTGATTTTTAATGTTATCTTGTACTTTTTTATTTTAATTTAGCATCAGTTGAAGTTATTTTTAACTTTTCTTGGTTTTTAAACATGTGTTTAAAAATAATAACACCTGGGCTATGGGCATGGGTATGTTAAATAGATTCACCTACACTTTAATTTTCATTGTCCCTTGGTACAACTATGGGCATGTGTATAGATAAATACACATGTGTTTGACTCAGATTTAAACTACACATATCTTTGACTCAGATTTACACAATTTTTAATTTTAAAGCTTTAACATATCAAACAGCCTATTGAATAGCATGCCTGAATCAGGGCTGGCCACTGTCAAGGACTGACGCATGGTTGTTATCCTGGGACAGCTCTCAATAGCTTTTCTAGGCTTAATCGTGTTTTCCTCTTTTTTTGATTAACCTTCTTAATTTGGTGGTATGTGTCTTTTATCATATTTTTAAGAAATTATGATAATTTTTGATTCCTTACTCATCCAAAAATTCTTTACAATAATTTACTAATAGAGTGACATCTTTTTATTTTTTGTTACTCATTACCATTCCTGAAAGCTTTTAAATCTTTTCTCTTGGTAAACTTTCTAGTCTGTAATTCATAATGGTTGGGTTTTAAAAAGTTTCCCATACCTTCGTCAATAAGAAAGACAACCCCCAATTCTATTTCTCTTTAAGCTTTATTGTTTGGCTGTGAGAATTCCTGGTCTAGGCATCATATGTTTAATCTTTTTGGGTTTTTTTTTGCCCTATTTTGACCTTTTGCATTTGTGTTCCATCAGCTATGATAGTTCCTTAATGTTATTTTGTAATATTTTTATTTTTATAAATCTTCTTAATTTTGGGGACCAGCAGATAATGTAATAGTTACGTTGCTGAACTCCCATGTAGTTGACTGTGGTTCAATTCCCAGACCCAGTGGCTTAAATTCATGCCAGGCATGTGTGCGTGCATGCCCAAGGTCCAAAACGGAGAATGGAGGAGAAGGGATAGTGGCATGGCCATCCACCCTGGGGGATGATTTCTTGCTTTCTGTCTCTCTGTCTTTCTCTGTCTTTCTGGCGAGCATATGCGCCCTATAGCAAAAACCTCTCCAAAAATAAATAAATTCTCTGAATTTTTAAAAGTTCATTCTTAATCTCATTTTTATGTTATGCAAACTGTATCATTCCTTTCTGTGACACAATTATTCTAAATGGAGGGATTTTTGTCTTTCTGATTTCTCTTTTTACTTTTTTAAGAATTACTTTATTTAACTTAATTTATTTATTTATTATAATTTGACCAAAGAAAGAGAGAGAGAGAGAGAGAGAGAGAGAGAAAGGGGGAGAGGCGAGAAAGCAAGCCACTAGGGAGAGAGAGAGAGAGAAAGGGGAGGGGGAGGCGGGAAAGCAAGTCACTAGGTCTGGGACTCAAACCGTGGTTGACCCTGTGGGAGTCCAGTGCTCTTAACCGCCACACCATCTGCTGTCCCCCTGGGTCTTCTTTTACTCTTGTATAGTTTAAATTTTCTCATACACTGGTGGCTTTTCTCAAATTTATGATCATACTTTCTGTATATCTGTTTTTCATAGAGTGGGTTTTAAAAAATGGGGTTAAAAATTGCAACGTCCATACATGCTGCTGAGATATTTTATTTTTATTTTTTACTTTTTGTTTATCTATTCAGATTTTTCTATTTCTTTGTGAATTACTTTTAATAATTTGTGTCTTTCTAGGAATTTCTCCATTTGATAGAATTTTTCTAGTTTTCTGACAAAAAGTTTCTGGAATTCTTTGTGGTTGGCATTTATCTCCTGTTTCTTTTGATATCTGGAATTTATACTTGTTGTCTTTGTTTCATGAGCAATCTACCTGAACAATTGTAAATTTAATTGATTTTTTTCAAGGAACTAAATGTTCATTGTTTTGCTCTATTGTTTGTTATGTTATTGATTTCCACTATAATTCTTATTTTCTTATGCTTGTTATTAGGTTCACTTTTTATTCCTTTTTCTAGTTCTAAATATGCAAACTTATATTACTGACTTTAAGTCTTCCTTTTCAATTGGTTGGCTTTGCCTAGGCATGATAGCATAAGGGATCACTACATGACAAATAGAGAGATTTGCCCTCTTAAGATGTTTACAGAAAGTAAAAACATAGCTGCTATGGGCTTCACATTAAAGAGTGGGCAAGAAATGAAAAAGTTCTTATTTTCATAGGGTTTGGGATGTTGATATGATACAATTAATGTTTTTTGAAGGTGCCAGAGAAGATTTAAGGAAATATATTGAACAGATGGAAAAAAAAAAAAATAGAAGGGACCGGCAGTTAGCATAATGGCTATGTCGCTGGACTCCCACGTAGTTGACCGCGGTTCGAGTTTCGGACCCGGTGGCTTAAACTCACGCCGGGCGCGTGTGCGTGCGTGCCCAAGATCCCGAGAGGAGAATGGAGGAGAAGGGATTGCTGCGTGGCCATCCCGCCTGGGGGGTGATTTCTCTCTTTCTATCTCTCTGTTTCTCTCTTTCTGGTGAGCGCACACGCCCTATAGCAAAAACCTCTCTGAAAAAAAAAAAAAAAAAAAAAAAAAAACAGAATATGATATCATTGGTAAAATTCATGAAGAATTTCTGATGGTAAAGCCAAAAAAAAGAAGACTAATGTAGCAATGGGAGGTTTTCTGTTTGTTGTAAACTTGCCCACATATCTTAAATTTTCCTGATAAATAATGTGAACAACGAGGAAGTGTTAGTTTTCCTTGAAAATGGCACACACCACTAAGGCATTTGTTTGGATACTTAGCTCAGGAGTTAGGCTGCCTATCTGGGGCATAAAGGTTTGGTTACAGGGATAAGCAGTAGCAAGCGAGCAAAAGGATTAGGCAAAAACTGTTCAAACATAGGTTGAGAAAATCACTTAGATGGTTTTATAACTTAGTTGTGTACAAAATTGCTATGGCATTGGAGTGGTATTTGAATTTGGAAGATCAGGGTAGAGCTGCAAAACAGGTTACATTCATAGAAACCCAGGGCTCTGGTCCTTTGGGTCAGAGAGATTAGATCCAGTACCCTGGATAGCTCCCAGGGATCACTGTAGCTCTAAAGTCCAAGGTCTCAATGAGGTATCCATTGGTTTCCCCCAGATAATGGAATTCTCTGCACATGGTCTCCTTGGTCATCAAGAAGCAGGTTATCACCCTCATTTTATTCGTCAAGTATGAAGGGCCAGATCCTAGGACTGACCTTGGCCTAGACAGAGTATTTTATCTTCAAAAAATTTAGCAGACTAGGTGGAGGAGGGATATAATAGTCTCCAAATCACAAAATGTTACAGTCTCATGTTGCCTTTACTTTTAAGATAGGGATTAAGAAATAGTTTGTGGTAAATTATCCGACCTTATTCAAATTAATGAAATGTGAATTAAAGCTAGATTTATCTTTTTGTTCATTTCTGTGCAAATAATATATAGTGATTGAGAAAGTCTGGGGAAACAGCTTCTAATATCCAGTAAAGATAATGTATTTTAATTGCTAGCAGGTAATTGGAAATACACACACACACACACACACATTCTCTCTTTCTCACCTTTTAGACCTGTAATAACAGTGCCGCAGATAATAGAAATGATCTGAGAAATGTAAAGGTTGATATAGATATAGACATTAATCACAGATTTGTTGATCATCTCTCAAAACTAAAATCTCTCTAAACAGATCATTGATTTAAAAATTATTACATTCAAAAGACATTAAATTGGTAATGTAAGTGTTTTCATATATAACTACAAAGATGGACATGGAAAGATAATATTTAAACATAATATTGTGTGTGAAAATTATAAAACCTCTATATACACCCATACTTCATATTTATAAATAGTATAATAATTAGTACCCCTTCTTCCCATCCTCCAATTGGCCAGGATTGTGAGCACATATACAGACTCCCTGAGAATTTCAGGCTGCTAGGACTGGGGACTAGAATCATGGTGGGCATGTGACTTCTAACTCCATAGTCCAGTAAAGTACTCTCTGCGTTACAGAAGCTGAGCCTTTTTTTTTAATTCAGTACTTATTGACTGTTTATTATGTTCTAGGCACTGTCTTTGTTTATTTATTTATTTATTTATTTATTTATTTATTTATTTATTTATTTATTTATGGGAGATTTTTGTTATAGGATGTGTGCGCTTGCCAGACGGACAGAGAGACAGAGAGACAGAAAGCAAGAGATCACCCCCCCAGGGGGGATGGTCACGCTGCAATCCCTTCTCTTCCATTCTCCTCTCAGGATCTTGGGCATGCAAGCACACATGCCTGGCGTGAGTTTAAGCCACCAGGTCCGGGACTCAAACCACAGTCGACTACATGGGAGTCCAGCAACATAGCCATTACACTAACTGCTGGTCTCTCTAGGCACTGTCTTTAAAATCAGTGGTAGTGATATCATCCCTGACGTCACGGAGTTTACCATCTAAGAGGAAGCAGCAAAGCATGGTCAACAAATATCACACAAGAAAATATATAAATACAAATAATTATGAGCTTTATGACTGACAAGTAATCAGGGAAATGAGACCAGTTAACAGTTTAAATGACTCTCAAAAATAAATAAATTTCTAAATAAATAAGCCTGGATTTGTAGTATTTTTTCAACTTAGATAATTTAAATACTTCCACAGTGGCCAATTTCAGGCTACCAATGTGTAGTTACCGAAAATAACATTGAGAATAAATGCTCATAATCATCCCTAGCAAGCCAGTCTCCAACACACCACTAAATGAGAAACTGCAATAGTAGGAAAGCAACATAGGGTGGAAGGGAAGGGACAGGGTTCAGAAACGTTTAAAGGAAATGATATTTATAAGTTAAACCTTGAAAGATAACCAATGTATTAGAAAAAAGAAATGATAGTGTAACTGTACTGGAAGAAGCGAAACTGAACTGAAGGGTGGCAAGAGAGAATAGTCCATGTGAGTGTTAATGTGCTAACCAGAATAGTGTCAAATTTTCAGAGAATTCAAGTTAAATTATTTAAATTAAACTCTACAAACAAATACATTTCAAAATAGATTTGATCTCCAAGTTTTCTTACAATATCAAAATAGCAGATATGCCAAAGCGTTAATCAAACTCAAATGATATACTGCTCAGAGTTGGTTATTTTTTTTTTTTGTATTTTATGGGAGTTACACCAAAAATGTTCACATCTAAGCATTTAGTTATAATGTTACATGAATATGAAGGTGGGGATTATCCAAATGTGCTCTTTTCTCCAGGTACCCAAAAGAATAGTAGCTATAACTACAAAAGAAAATTATTTTGTTTATTTATAACAAAAAGGTTAACAATATATCAGCAGCAGTAACAATAACAATGTCAAACAGATGTCAAAACAATGTCAAAAACAGAACCGAACAGATATTTTCACTTCTTTTCTTATTTGAACGTCTTTTATTTTAGTAGCTTGTCTGATTTCATTGGTAAGAATTCCAGTACTATATGGAAAAAGAGGAGAAAGTGTGTAGCCTTGTCTTGTTCCAGTTTTTAGTGGAAAAGCTTGTAGTTTTTCCTCATTCACTATGATATTCTCTATGGGTTTTTCATATATTCATTATTGTTTTGAAAAAAAAAAGTCCCTTCTATGTCATTTTGCTGAGAGCCTTAATCATGAAGGAATTTTGTATTTTATCAAACAGTTTTTTTCTGCATCAATTGATATGCTCATATGGTTTTTATCTTTCTTTCTGTTAATATGGTGCATTACATTTATGGTTTTGTGTATGTTAAACCATCCTTGCATCCCTGGAATAAAGTTTACCTGGTCCTGGTATGTAATCTTTTCAATGTGTCATTGGATAGGATTTACCAGTATCTTGTTGAAATTTTTGCATCAATATTTTCAGATATTTTGGCATGTAATTGTCTTTTTTTTGTTGTTGTTATGTCTTTGTCTGTTTTGTCTAAACTAACTAAAAAAGGCTGTTTTTCTTCATGCTATTTTTGACATTGTTAGGAGAGGGCAGTCAGTCCCCAGGTAGTATCAACTTAAGTTTTAAAATAAATAAGTAAATAAATAAAAACTAAACTAAATATTGCATCAGAGAAACTTGGGTATTTGCCAGCCACCCTATGCACCATCAGAGAGATGTCAATAATCAGTATTTTCTTTTTTAATTCAGGTAGCAATGTTTTAAATTCTAAGATCTTTCAAAGATTTAGAATGCAGGCTCCCTGAGGATGCTGGACAAAGGTTCCTTTAGCTACCTGAGTTTAAAACACAATAATTGTAAAATTAATATCAGTTTCACTCCTTTTATGTTTATACCATCTTCCATTTTCTAACATCTATATTAGACCCAGGATTAGCAATATAATAGTTTGGGAAAATGATCTTCATGAAGTATGGTGTTTTGTTTCATATTCTCACTCGTATTTACAAGGGGACTTCAAAAAGTTGATGGAAAGTAGAACTAAAGTACAAATTCATTTTGGTGCAAAACATTTAGAATTTTATGCATTGTTTTCACATAGTGCACATTTCTATGAAGTTTTGAATATTCTTTTTTTTCTCTTTTTTTTAATTTCATTTTCTTCCATACATTCAATCACATTATTATTTTTCTTAAAAAATGGATATTTAAACAGGTGAACATTTCTCCCTAGTACTGTTGAAAAAACTATGAAATATCTTCAACAGATAATACCACACCTCTTTGCGCTATTAATGCTTTGCCTCCCTGTTCCTCCCCCAAATGTCCTTCCTCAGACCCTCCTCTTTCACACACACTATATCTGGTATTTACATCTATATACTGCATTTCTATATCCTTTAGACAATTAGTATTCAGAAATTCATAGGAGATTCTAGATACTTGGTAGGTATTCATGCTATCCCTTGAACTCTCATCTCCAGTTCCACATTTTAGAAAGAGTAGGAGGTTGGTTATTATTGTCTTGGTTCCTCAGCTTCTCCAGAATCAGATAAGAAATTTTATTGCCACTATCTTGTTTGACTGTTGGTCACTGGACTTCCCCCACAAAATTCTTTACAATGGGTCATTGAAAGAGTCATAACACATGTTTGAACACACACACACACACAAACATAGAAAAATGTGTCATGACTTTTTTGATGACCCAATATTTGGAGAACTTGTGATTGGATGAATATTATAAAATGCTTACTGAGGCAATTTTTTATGCTTCATTTACAGCTTTTTCTCCTTCTATCATTCATTATGGTCTTTTTCTCTATGGTTCATTATAGCTATATCTACTCTATATACTGGGAAGCAATGGGGGTTTTGTCCTCAGGAAAACACTGTCTGATTATCTAGTTAATTTTCAACACTAAGTTCACTGTGTTTTGCTGCATGTGACTGATGGGTACTTTGACAGTCCTCTAAGTAAGCACAGCCTATTTGAAGTATGGCATTATTTTCCTGTAGATAGGATTAAACTAATCTCTGGGTAGTCAGACCTCTGCAACCGTTTCTGGAGTTTGTACTCTTTCCAAGAACACAGAGCTGAGGATGACAACGGGAACTTAATATAGCCAATGGTCTTTCTCTCCCTGGAATCAGGCCTTCTATGAGTTAGTGGGTGATCTTACAGCCCATAAGCCATCTTGGTCAACTTCCAGCTTGTCAGAGACACATAAGTGAGGTTCTCAAATGAAGATTGATGAAGATATTGAACAGTTGAGATAGCTTCCTTGTTGGAGACTATTCCAGTGGAGAGGCACATGAGTATCCCAGGAGAAACAACACCAAGCTTTAGAGAAATTCAGGGGAAATAGCTGATACATATTGTGAAACCTTCAGAGAAAGACTTATACCTTGTGTCTCAAAGCTTATGTAGTACCATAGAGGGCACATGTGAAAGTTTACCATTGTCTTTAGTTATTTATTCCTTCTCGTTAGTCCCAAAAACTCCAGGTAGTGTATAATGGCTCCAGAAAGTAGGTAGAGTGGGAGCCTGAGGCTGTGTCAGCTGCTACAGATTCAGATACATGATATTTTTTCCATTTCTCTAGATCCACATCTTAACTAAAGGAGAGAAGCATGTTGTACAGTCTATACTTGACTCAAAGAAGGGGATAGATGGTCCTTTACTTTTTTAATGATGTTTTAATGGCCACCATAAATCTTAGTTATAATAGTCATTCTTCAAAATTGTCCAGACAGGTTTGATGGAGACCCCGGTTGATTAACCTCAAGTGAAAAGACAATGATAGTGATTATTTGTAATATATTTTTATCTGAATCAGATGCTTAATTATTATCCTCATCAAAGAACTGAGAGAACTCTGTTTATGTAAGGAGGTGAATTTGAGAAAATTTGATTTTTTTTTATTTAATGTGATTTGATTCCTGAAGTATCACTCTGCTCTACTTCTGGTTCTAAATTTTTCCCTCTACTATTCTCTGACTGTTGAGCCAAGATGGCAAGAGAGTATAGAATTCATATGAAATACTACAGCATGAAATGAGAAAAATCAGAGGAATACCCAAAATCAGAGTACCCAGGACACTAACTAGATTGGAATTGAAAACAGACCTTGGCTTTATCCTTTATTTTGTGCCAAACTTAAATAGGGTAAACTGTGTTATAAACATAAATCATACTTGAATGATTAGTACCCAGATGGTTAAAACCAGGGTTTATATTATTCAAAACTATGCTATGCATAAGATGAATTTACATGATATATGTAAGAATATTACAATTGTTGGACTCTCAGTTGTGTGAAGTGATAAGATCACAAAATATGTATCTTAACTAGTTTTCAAGCTGTCATGTGATATGCTTGTATATTAAGGGTGTGGGAGAGTGTTTTTAAGAAGGCATGAAAAGTTCAAGATAAGTAGTCTTAACTTGAGCTTTCTGAGAGTTGCTGAAAAAGTTCGACTTGAATAAAAAATGTAAACCTCTGAAATTTAAGTTTGTTCCTTGTTATTGCTTGAGGGTGCCCTTATTATATCTGGCTAAGCTTAAAATAACCATGAGAGGAAAGGAAGTAGGAGTGTACTTTTGATCTTAATATAAGGGGGAAAAAAAATCTATGCTCCTAAACTGCCCATAATAGGCAAAATATCATTAGTCTTTTCTGGAAGATAATCTTACTAAGCTTATTTATCTGATGGATTTTTGCTGCTTGATTTTTTTTAGCTGTTATTTCTAATTTTGTATTTCATGTGATACCTCTGTTTTGACTAGAAGTTACCCTGTAGCAGATTCCTCAAATGGCAGATATGAGTGTGGTCACCATCAGTGGCCATCTGCTTAAAAATGCTTTATTTGATTATCCCATAAGGTAGCGTTTACTATATGATCTTTGGCTGAAAATATTTTTTTTGGACATTCATGACACATGACAATTACTATTTTAAGATACGAATTTATATTTCGAGACTTTTTTCTTTTTCTTTTTCTTTTTTTTTTCTTTGTAAGTGGATACACACACTTTCAAGAGAGAAAAACATAAAGAGAGATGGAGAAAGCCCTTCTCAATGGGGTGAAGTCATGCCTCAATCCCTTATCCTCCATTTCTCTATCCTGTCATGATTTAGGGCAAACATGCACAAATCTAGTATATTTTTCAGGCCACCTGGGCCAGGATTTGTACTATGGTTATCTATGTGGAATCTGGTTCCCCTAACTAATAAGTTTTAAGGATGGCCTAAAATGTGTGGATTTTAAAAGAAACTTATCAGTTCTACAGGGTAAAAAAAAAAAAAAATCCTTACCGTATGTTAAGAATGAGATTAAATGTTGATTTTTAAGGCCCTTTTCATCTGATAGACCACCACAAATGATTTATCACCCATGGCTTGATTAAATAATGCTTTTATCCATTAAACATTTGACATGTTATAAGAGATACAGGAATAAATATGATCCATTTTCTATAGTTAAGTGTATAATCTCATGAGAGGGATGAGTGCTATAGGGAAAATGATAATGGTGGTGATAATAGAGGGAAAAGAGGGAGAGCAGAGAAGGAGGTGATATAAAGACACTAACTATATGCCAATCTCTGAGCTAAATACCACATGTGCTATTTTTTTTCTCCTTTTTTGCCTTTCTAATATTTATGCAGAGAAACTCCTATTATTCTCATTTTACAGGTAAAACTGAGGTTCAGAAAATTAAATAAGCTGCATAAGGTTACTCAATTAGGTTAACTGACTTCGCAGTTTAGATTTAAATACATGTTTTATTATGTCCCTGTCTTTCTAAGCATGACACAGTGATTAAGAAAGCCAAGACCCAGGGCATTAAAAACTCTAGGCAATATGCCTAATTGCCAACAGAATTTGGAAGTTGAGTTTCATTTTCTTAAGTTATTTATTTTATTCATAATACAGAGTACATGTTCGTATACAAGAGAGAAAGGGAAAAGTACCTTCAATAGGGTCTTGCTACGATAGGATCTTCTCCTTGGCCCTCCAACTTGTCAGGATCTTGAGCATATGTCCTACATTTGGTACATTTTCAAGTTGACCTGGGGACCCAAACCCTTGCTTGTTATGTGGCTTCTAGTTCTGCAATTCAGTTTGTTATAGTGTGTGCCACTAGGCTGGGCCTAGTTTCTATTTTTAAGTTCTACATTGTCTTAGTTAAATATGTGCTTGGTGGTTCACTTAAAAAAAAATCTTCCCATGTCTTTTAATTATTTACAGAACATTGATGAAATTCAGTTAAAATAGGAAAAGAAAAAAAAATGATGTACATTTTTGGCAGTTGTCCTGTTCTTGCTTTGGTTTAACAAGGTAGAATTTGTTACTTGTGCATTAGCCCTTAACTAGAAGTCTTTATTTAGTCACTGCACACTCTAAATTTTCATTATGGCTGGAGTTTTGGACTCACCGTGCGATAAAATTTATTAAGCAAAAACATGACTCTTGGTGTTGAAAGCTATATTGGGACAGCCAAACAGGTCTTTGTATGTCCTCGTCATGCCAATAAATCCAGCCAGAAACATCTTCTTAATAGTTGCAGGAGTAACTGGTATTTTAAGAAGACACCCACACAGAGGGGAGAGGTATAAGGAAAGATCAGATTTTGAAGGACTCAATAGGGGAGTTTGGTTTTTCTGTTAAACTCCACCTGCAGTCTAAGCAAGGGGCTGGTGCCGAGTCCGTAACAGCACCGCATGCTTCCTTTATGTATTGTGTGGGATCTGATAAATTTTTCAGGATCCAGTCCAGCTGTGCTCTCATCACATTGATTTAATGGCCCTTAAGAGAAACCATAAAAGTGCTTTCTGGTTAGTAGGACCCAGCTGTTTCTCATGGTATTGCATAAGACAGCAAGCTGAGTTAGTTATAGATTAATGATATTAAAAATTCAGCTTTTTCCATACCATTTTCTTGTCATAACCCCCCCCCTCCAAAAAAAGACGTAGAGAAAATAGGTAATTTGTTAAGTTTTTGGTCCCAAAAGGGAAAAACCTAAAGTGATTATCTAATTCAATCCAGATACATTTATTGGGGCCTCCTAATAAAGGCTGACTCATAATAATATATTTAGTATTTGCGTGAATGTGTGGGTGTGTATGTGTGTATGCATTTGTGAGTGTTTTCCCAAAGGGTGATATGAAGGCCAGTGGTTGGAAGAGGGGCTCTGTTTTCATTACCAGGGAACAGTGCAAGAAGCCAACAAAATTGAGGATTATCAGGCTTTCTGATGAGGTTAAGAACACTGAAAGCCGGTAAAAATGAATAGCTGTGTAGATTTACAGTGTCATTCATGTCATCTGAACCCTTTGGTTTTTTGCAAGCAGAAGGGCAATTGCACCACCAGGCAATCTGCTAAATATTAAGCGGGGTATGAAACAGCCTATATTAAAAATGTTTCTGCTCAGAAGCGGACATGGAGTACTTGGACTTTCTGCACTTCAGGTACTTTTAGGCAACATAATATTCACATGTAGAGTACAGTATTCTTTCATCCCTGTTTGAACAGTAAGAATATGGAGATGGGAAGGAATCAAAAGAAAAATATATTAATTTTAAAATCAAGATGTTAGTATTTACCCTAATTATAACTTCAAAATTCAAAGAGTAAACCATGAACTTACTGAAACTACAGTTTCTCATTGAAAACAAATAGCTGGAGAATTACAATTATTATCTGACTAATTTTTTTGATCACCTATGATTGCAATAGCCCTTATTTAAATAAGACCACATGGAAGTGATTTATTCTTTGCGACTGTAGAAACACAGCACATGAAAGACCTTGAATTACTCACTATTGCGAACTTGAAATGCTTGCAAGTCTAAGTAGGAAAAATTACCTTTACACTCTGAGTGAAGAAGATGTTGCTAAACATGGAACATTTTCAGAAGAAGCTCATTTAAACAATTAAGGACCATTCCTCCAAATATAGAGCTTGATATAAATTCTTATTTGCTCATTAATGCGGTTTCCAGTAATGATTTTTTTTTAGTTAGTTATAGGGCATGTATGTATGTATGTTCATCAGAGAGTGAGAGGGAGAGAGAGAGAGAATGTGTGAAATCCCTCCCCTTCCTTGGGGAGAACAGGCTATGCCACAATCCCTTCTCTTCCTCCTAAAAGTTTGGAACGCTCCTCTTGGGATTTTGGGCACACATGCACATGTGCTCAGCATGATTTTCAAGCCACCAGCTCTAGTACTCAAACCAGTCAGTCACGTGGGAACCAGCTGCTATAACGTCCATGCCAACTGCTGGCTCTCTCAGTAATAACATTTTTATAGCTTATTTTAAATATCATTTGATTAAAGAAACCTAAAATTTTTATATTTTAAATTGAAGGATTATTTTTCCCCAAATTTAAGCAGTAAAGATCATTCTATGCTTGTATATTTTAAAAAGTTGTTCATGGGTTTATTTTTGTTTTTAAATAATACCTTTTGGATATCTATGGGAAATCCAGGAAAAAGAAAATCCACAGAACTATTTTTTGATTGTGAGAATGTGGCATATATGTATGAATCTAGGTAATGAGTAAAGAACATATATATCTTTAGTTGTTTTTCCTTTGGAAAATTGAACATAGCTTTTAGAGTCCTCACTCAACACCTACAAACAGAGCTACAACAAGAACGATACTCTTACTATGGGTATTTTAAGGTCAGTATTTCAGTAGCTGCTGGTTTTGATTAAGTGTCATGTAGACCAATTCTTCTCTACTGAACATTAGCTTCAAAAATCAAAGACTTAGTGGCTTAAATAGACAACAATAACCAATATCTTGACATTGCCAATGATCTCTGTGGGAAACACTAAACCACGTTAACATTTGCCATTATTACAACTCTAGCCAATGCTCTGAAGGCAAAGAGCAGTGTTGTTTGATCATCATATAGAAGTGGTGAGAATGTGGCATCCCTCTGTTCTATTGATTGCCAGCAAAGCCATGTTTTCTTTTGCTGCTAGGAGCAGTGGAGCTCAGGCTCTTGCGCTCTGTGGTTAGCATTCAGTCCGCAAGTAAGAGTCCAGGATAAGACAGTTGTTGGCAACCAATGGCAGGCAAGTCAGAAAAATGCCTGGCTGATGTAATGCAGGCTTCTATTTCACTTCAGAATGAAAAGTTGATGTTCCTGGAGAGTCTGTTACAGAGGAATTCATTATGGTTATCTTATGAATGATGGGCTCTGAAAATAATGTTTGTGCTACATATTTTTGTGGCTAGTTCAGAAAACACGTTCTAAGAGGCAAAAAGCCAGCAACCTAATTCACGCTTAAAGCTAAGAAGTAGAACTATTGTAGTTTAGCACAAACTGAGTTTTTGTTTCTTTGTTTAGTTCATTAGATCAAAGGCCATGTCACGTAGAGCATGTGCTTTGGGGACAATGATCTGGGCAAACACTCTTTTATGAAAATGTTTTTTTCCTTGTCTTGTTTGGCCATTTTGAGCAATTGAATCATTTTGAAATATTTCTAATTAGTATTTCTCAATGTGCTCATTAAACACATACACACACACATACATACACTACTGCATAAAGTCACACATGGAAAATAGAAAAATCAAAGGAAGGGGAAGAATATAAATATGACCCCAAAATACACCTATTGTTCACATATTGATGTATCTCTTACAAATAACTTCCTTTTGCATATATAGGATTTATAAAGGTTGACCCAAATGCAGCAGCATGTGCTGCTATAATGCTGTGCTCTTCCAGCTGGGACCCCATGGGAGGGCCCAGTTAATTTGTGGTCCAGTGTAAAGGCTGGGCAAGGTGATATGCTTCTTGTTCAGGAAAGGGAATACTGGATTTTAATGAACTTCTGGTTTAGGTTTTTAAAAGAAGTATGTTTATTTATTTCATAAGCAAGCGAAATAGAAAGAGACAAAACGAGACTGCATTCCCAACAGGGTCCTGATGCTGTGATCCCCCCCTAGACTTCAATCAGCCCTGGTTCATAAGCACCCAACTGAGTATTCAGGGAGTTCTCCTGTCTTGAACTAAGAACCTTCTCATGTGGGATTGCCTTCTAGAGTGTCTGAATTTTACTTCTGTGCCACCATCTTATTCCAAACATATATATTTCTTTCAAGAGAAAGAGAAGCACCTTCAACAGGATTGCATGCTTCCATGTGCATTATTTCTCAGTCTTCCCAGCCAGCCGGGACCATGAGTATTTCCACCAAGTAAAAGTTAACCAGGGAGTTAAACACATAATTTTCTATATGGATTCAGCTATGCTAGAGCAACATGGCTACTGCTGTTCTACTGAGTTGGCCCTAATGACTATAATTATACCTCTGGAAATTCTACTTTTTTTATAACTGTCCTTTTTTATACCATCATAATTTTTCCATTTTAGTTATATTCTTTATTTTGTCTTTTTTATTTAAAATATACTTATTTCATAATCTTCTATATGTTACTCTTATTATCTTAGAGTTAATAAATGCTTCCATTTTATAGACTCACTTACTCTCCCTCATAGTGGATTATTTTCTCATATACTTTGTAGTTTTTAATAGAGGGCTTATCATTCATGGGAATGTTTTTCCCTTCTAAGAATGTTCTGCATCCTAAACTGGTATAACATTATTCAATAATCTTTTCACATTTTTATCTGCCAGGTATTGGAGGTATTCATGGGACTGGGATTGGTTTCTCTAATAATATTTTTTGGCTTGAAAAGTCAAACATTATAACTTTCATGTAAATTTTACATTCTAGACATGTGTATAGCACAGGTTTGGGACTTTGATTTTCTTATAGAAGGTTTTCTTAATCCGGATTCCCAAGTAGAGGCAAATATGATATTGTATTACTGGATAAAGTTTTATTAGATTCTTTAAAATATTTTTGAGAGGTTTTTTTGCTACAGGGTGACTGTGCTCACCAGAGAGACAGAGACAGAGATATAAAAAGCAACAAATTACCCTCAGGGAGGATGACTATACTGTAATCTCTTCTCCACTCTCCTCTCTAGATTTTGGGCATGAATGCACATGTGCCTGGTGTGAGTTTTAAGTCGCCTTGTCAGGGTCTCGAAATGTAGTGAACTATGTGGGAGTCCAGCAATGTAAATATTATGCCATCTTTTTGGTCCCAGGTTCTTTTTTCTTTTCTTTCTTTCTTTCTTTCTTTCTTTCTTTCTTTCTTTCTTTCTTTCTTTCTTTCTTTCTTTCTTTCTTTCTTTCTTCTTCTTCTTCTTCTTCTTCTTCTTCTTCTTCTTCTTCTTCTTATTCTTCTTATTCTTTTTTTTTGGAGAGGTTTTTGCTATAGAGCATGTGCGCTGACCAGAAAGACAGAGAGACAGAATGCGAGAAATCATCCCCCAGGGGGCATGGCCATGCCATAATCCCTTCTCCTCCATTCTCCTCTCAGGATCTTGGTCACGCATGCACACACACCTGGCATGAGTTTAAGCCACCGGGTCTGGGACTCAAACCACGATCAACTACGTAGGAGTCCAGTGACATAGCTATTACACCAACTGCTGGTCCCAGGTCCCAGATTCTTAAAAAATTTAATGATAGAGATCGCATGTATGTGTATGCATGCAAGAGAGAGACAAAGAGTGAGACGGAGAAAGGTAGAGGCATCCTTGACAGGATCTTACTATACCATGATTCCTTTTTTTCAGTCCTCTAGCTCCTTGGGATCCTGGGCTCCAGTATGTGCTCCACATGTTTTTGAGCCAACCTGGGGATCTGAACCCATGGTCAACTCTATGGCCTCCAGCCTCACAGTGCACATGTGCTACCACTGTCTCACAGCATCTGGGGCTAGATTCTTTTTTAATGAAAGAATGCCCCAAGACTACAGATTTCTGTAGATATTTTAATCCTACATCTACCACCACATTTTAAGGGCAATTAAAAGTCTCAGTACCTCGCTGTTAGAGCCTTTCTTCATGTTTGATAGCTAACAAGGGCTATATCTAATCTAATATCATTTAAAAAAACTTTATTGTCAGCTTATAAGATTACTATTCAGTACCCATTCTAGTCTAAATTTCTGATACCAGCTGTTTTAGATCATTTTTTTTAAAAGTTTTGTGGTATATAGTACACATTTTTCTGTGTTTGTAAAGGGAAGGGTTTCTATCTTATGTTAAAATAGCTTATTCCTAGTGTAGAAATAAATAAGTGAATATATACATACATATATGAGTTTAAGTCATGAATATAAATGAAAGGTAGTTTGACTTTCAAAGTATGTTCAAAGGTATGTTCGTTGAGATAGCAGCAGTCATGATTCCAATGAAAAACAAATGCAGACTAAAATTGCATGGAGAAATGCAGAATATTATTAAACAAAGGAATAGGCAATGTTACATGGAAATAGAGGAAGAGTGGCCCTGAGGTTAAATTCAGAAGAAGCAGTATTTTTATTTGATCAAAGCAAAGTGAACCAGTCACTGACTGGACAATAACTGTAATTTAATTACTATGTAAAAGGGAGAACTGAAGTTAATTTGAGTGAACAAGAGTATCTAGGAAATAATGAACAGAAACAAAAAGCAAATATGATTTCTAGAATTCTTTCTTATATGAATCAGAGACTATTTTTATTAACAACCTTATTGAGGTATAATTGATATATAAAACACTACATATGCTTAATGTATAAATGTGATAAATTTGGACATATACATGTACCTGTGAAAATATCACTATAGTCACAGCAATAAAAACAACTGCAGATACCAGAGACATTGTGGGAAGAGAGTGGGAAATTGCAGAGGGTGAGAAATAGGGGAAAAAATATATAAATATAAACAAGAAATAGAAAATTATTTGTCAGTGATAACATGTATGATTAAGCCACTTTACTGTGTATTCTGGATGAGAAATTGCATTTCGTATACTGTAATGATGTTCAGTGAAAGAATGTAAAATAAATAATAAGAACAACAATAAAAAGAAATAACAGACAGGAAACTCAGGACCCTCAAGCAAGAGTAGGATTTTCTTTGGTAGTTAAGGAAAAGAAATAGATCTTTTCAAAGGCTGCATTTTATTTGAAGTCTATCATTAAAGCTATTGTTCAGTATGACAATCTACAAGAAACTGTGTGTTTCTTCAATTTTTTTCAGTCTCCTTCTGTAGTACAGAAGCATCTCGTCCTTTATTTTGAGTCCTATATTTATGTAGTTCCTTCCTCAACCAGATTTAAGTGTCACAATATTAGGGATGAAACAAGATAAATAATGCTTTACTGTCACTTGGCAGGTAGGATCTCCTGTGTGATTTGTCTACACATCGATGTTCAGTGTTACACGTGTGTACAACCTCATCCCATTTCATCTTTCCTTGGAAACTTTCAGGGGAACTCATATTGTTATTTTTTCTTGATTGCCTTCTAATAAATTTCAGTTAAAAAAAAAAGCAAACAAAAAACCAACAAAATCATCACTACCAAAAGTTTGCTCATGTTCGTTTTGTGTTTCTGTGTAAGTAAATAAGAATATTTAACATGAGATTGAACTTCTTAACCAAAATTAAAGTATACAATGCATGATTAGCACTTTATTGGACAGGATATTTCTTTTTGTGTTGTGAAAAAAATATTTTTCTTCTTCTTTTTACTTATTCCTTTTTTTTACATTTTTCTACAAACATTTACTTTACATATCAAAAAATTCTTGATCATACTCCATAGTTTATGACAGTTAATAAACAACTTTCAAAATTTCCAAAAAAATTGAATTTTAAAGACGGCTTTTAAAATATTTTGTTATACTTTGGTTTGTGACTCTATAACAACAGAGACAGTATGGTTTCAAACATTTTTGAGAAAATATTTACATATCACCTACTCAAATGGTTGGGAAACAACCCAGCGCACAATTCACACAAGAATCTTCCCAACTCAGTTCCGCCTACCAAGTATTCTGTGGTTTACCTCTGCTAGCAAAGATCTCTTTCTTCCTTCAAAGTCTTCCTCAAGGTAGTCCACTGGTTGTGGCTGGTATTTTGCCATCTCTTTTTTGTTTGTTTGTTTTATCATATTTATTTATTTATTTTTACATTTTCCCACAAACATTTCTTTATATATCAAAAAATTTTTACTCATATTCATAGTACTTGACAGTTAATAATTAACTTCCAAAATTTAAGAACTGAATTATAAAGATAATGTTCAAAATATTTGTTACAATTTTGTTTATGACTCTGTAACAACAGAGATAGTATGGATTCGAACATTTTTTTTTCTTTTTTTGGAGAGTTTTTTTGCTATAGGGCGCGTGCACTCGCCAGACAGACAGAGACAGAGAGACAGAAAGTGAGAAATCACCCCCCAGGGGAGATGGCCAGGCTGCAATCCTTCTCCTCCATTCTCCTCTCGGGATCTTGGCCATGCACGCACAGGCGCCCAGCATGAGATTAAGCCACTGGGTCCAGGACTCAAACCGCAGTCGACTACATTGGAGTCCAACAACATAGCCATTATGCTAACTACTGGTCCTGGTTTCGAACATTTTTGATAAAATATTTACACAACCACTACTCAGACTGTTGAAAAGCAAACACCCAACACACAATTCCCACTTAAACTTTCTCATTTCAGCCCTGCCTAACAAGAATTCTGTGATATATCTGTGATCATCTGCTAGAAAAGATCATTCTTTTCTTCCTTCAAAATCTTCCTCAAGATAATTCTCTGGTTGTGGCTGCGCTTTTACAGTCTCTAACAATTACAATGCTGGGCTGGAAAAGCCCAGGTTATTTCTTGGTACAAATTCTTTGATACGACTTCTCTAATCCTCTCTGCCAGGCAGAACTGTTTATGCCAGGCCATCTTTCCAAGAGCTTCTGTTGGCTTACTTGAGATCCACCTTATTTCCATAGTTTTCTGGTTTAATCTTTAGATATGACATTCCAGTCAAAGGCCTGTCCAATAACGAGTATTTTCAATTTATGATTCAAGGCAACAGGTATTATTGAACTTGTGCAAATAACCCTTCTGCCACAAAATAAGAATACTCCCAAATATATTCCAGTTCCAGAAGGGTCAGGAAGGGATAAAAGTTTATGTTTCCATTTAAAGAAACAAACAAGAAGAAAAAATTTATTTTTTCTTTTTAAAATTTTTTATTTTGTTTTTTACTATTATCTTAATCTTTTATATTACATTGAATCACATATAACTTTTTTATTTTTTATTTCTTTTTTTATACATTGAATTACCTTTATTAGCTTACAAAGTGAATATTTTACTATGTGAACATTTCTCCCTAGTCCAGTTGGTTAAACTATAAAATATCTTCAACAGGTAATACCACATTTCTTTGTCCCATTAATGCTTTGCCTCCCTATTTTTCTTCTAAATATCCTTCCTCAGGCCCTACTCTTCCACACACACTATATATGGTATTTACACCCATTTATTGTGTTTGTATATCCTTTAGTCAATCAGTTTCAGTCAGAGTGCGGACACTCAGTACATAATAAGTGAGGACATACAATAAAGAAAAAATATTTTAACAAATTGCTGAGCCTATCAACAGCTCAAAAGAAAGAAAAATTCTTAAATTGGGAAAACAAAGCACAGTTAAAAAGATCAGTAATGTTTTACTCAAAAGTCAAATTCTATTTCACCAGTTCAGTCTTAAAATTAATCTTTCTTCTGTTGTATTTGCAGTGTTACTGTGGTCCAATCTTTCCATTTAAATGCTGGAAATTAACATTCATTCAATGTTATTATTGATATTTCTTGTCCCTAGCATTAAGTTGGTCATTTTCTTGGTTGCTTTTTGTTCTCTTATTTCTGTTTGTGTGTCTTTAGTGATCCTGGTAAAGCACTCCTTTCAGAATTTCTTGAAGAGCTAGTCTGGTATTCCTAAATTCTTTTAGGTTTTGTTTATCTGAGAATTTTTTTTTATCTTTTTTCCCATATGAAAGACAATCTTGCTGGGTATAGTATTCTTGGTTGAAACTGTTTTTCACTTAACACTTTGAAAATATTTTCTCATCCTTTCCTTGCTCGCATTGTTTCTGATGAGAAGTCTGATGTTAGCCAGACCGGATAATCTTTATAAGTAACCTGATATTTCTCTCTTGCCAATTTTAGTATCTTGTCTTTGTGGATTTGGCCAAATGGGCTATGATGTGCCTTACAGAAGACCTTGGGTTGATTCTCTTAGGGTTCCTTTGTATTTCTTGGATCTGGATATTTGAATGCCTCTCTACATTTGGAAAAATTTTTTGTAAGATTTCATGGAGTATATACTATTAATGCCCTTATTAGTTTCTTCACCTTCTGAGATACCGATTATCCAGATGTTTGGGCACTTAATGGTATCTAGTATTTCTCGTAGAATATTCTCTTTTTTTTTTTTTTTTTTGGTTATTTTCTCAGTGTTTTTTGTTGTTTCTTCTAGGTCAGAAATTTTGCCTTCAACATCCAAGATTCGATCTTCTTTATGGACTAGTCTGCTTTTTAATACTTTTGAGTAATGTTTTGATTTCCTGTATTACAGGCTTCACCTCTAACAGCTCCATTTGGTTTTTTTATGATGTATATTTCCTTTCAGATCATGCAAGAACTTCCTCACTTTCTGGAACTCATTGTATTTTTTCTCCTGCATCTTCTGGAGTTCATAGTCTCTCAACTCTTGCATCTCATTTAATTTTGACACTATGAATATTCTGAATTCTCTATCAGACATTTCCATGAGTTCCACTGTACTGTCTGTGGATGATGAAGGATTTGTTCTTTTCCCTTAAGGGAGAGATATTTTCTTGGTTTCTCATATTTCTTGTGCCTCTATGGTGGTTTCTGGTCATTCTGTGACAAAGTCTTTCCTCTACTGTGTTTTGTAATGTGATATCCATTCACAGAAAGAGATCGTGACTTCAGATTTATAAAAAGAAGTTTCTTCCTTAAAGCAGGAGGTCAATAGGCATTGAGGACTTCCATGACCCTAAGCATTCAGATGCTTGGCTGCTGTGGATGTAGGCCTGTCTAGACACTCAGTGTGTGGAGACTGAAAAGCAGAGTGGGAAAAAAAAGGTTAAAAAAAAATAAAACCTAAAGGAAAAGAAAAGAAAAAAAGAAACAAAACTAGATGAAAACAATCCAAAAAAAGAAAAAAAAATTAAAGGCAAAAAATGAGAACTATGCAGCGCCACACGTACACACCAGGACACACTTCAGATTTAAAACTGGCTTCTGAAATTAGCATGAGAAAGAAAGGGCCTGAGGTGAGAAGTGCTTTACAATTAAAATAAATAAATAAATAATTTAAAGAGAGAGAGAGAGAGAGAGAGAGAGAGAGAGATACAGACAGACAGACAGAAACAGAGAGAGGACAGAAGTCACCCTACCTTGTCTGAGTGTTTCTGGGGTCTAGAAGATGGGATTTAGAGCCAAGCTTCAGTTGCCTAGGTTCCTGAACACACCAGGACACACCTCAGTTTTAAAATATCCTCTCAGATTTAAAATGGCTTTTTGTCTGTGTGTTTTGGGGATCTACTGGATAGGATATTTCTAGAACATAATCATCTTGTATAACTGAAATTTCTTACTCATTGAACCACTTCCTCTTTCCCTGTTCTCTCCACCCCTGACAACGACCATTCTACTTTTTTGTGTCTATGAGTTAGACTATTTTGGATATCTCAAAGAAGTGAAATCATGCAGTATTTGTTCTTCTTGGACTGATTTATTTCTCAGCATAATTCTCTAGATTCATCCATGTTGATGCATGTGGCAGGATTTCCTTCTATTTTCACACTGAATGGCATTTCATTTTATCTGTATAGTGCATTTCCTTTATGTATTTATTTATCAATGGGTTATTTACATATCTTAGCTATTGTGAATGATGCTGCAATGAGTAAGGGATTAAAGATATCTCTTCAAAGTTCTATATTTAATTATTTTGATATATAACCAGATGTAGAATTATTGGATAAAATGTTAGTTCTATTTTTAAAAATTTGAGGATTCTCTATACTGTTCTCCATGGCATGTTGTACCGTCTTATATTTCTACTAAATGTATTAAGGAAGGGAGGCAAAGCATTAATGGCACAAAGAGGTGTGGTGTTATCTGTTGAAGATATTTCATAGTTTTATCAACAGTACTAGGGAGAAATGTTCACCTGTTGAAATATCCATTTTGTAAAACAAATAATAATGTGATTGAATGTATGGAAGAAAATGAAGTGAAAAAAAATAAAGATTCAATATTTGTAAAAAAAATAAATTAATTAAAACAAATTAAAAAAAACATAAAAAGTTACTTTTTCTTTAAATCCTTGCTAGAAATTGTTATCATTTGTCTGTTTGTTTTGATAACAGCCATGCTAATGGATGTGAAGTGATACCTCATCATGGTTTTGGTTTATATTTTTTAGTCATAATGATATTGAGCATTTTTATATAACTTTTGGCAATATGAATATCTTCTTTGGAGACATGTCTATTCAAGTCCTTTGGGGATTTTATTTTTCATTGCTAAGGAGTATGTGTTTTCCTCCAAAGCAGAAAGAGAAGAGAGAAAGTCCCCAATGGGATATGGTCATGTCTCAATCTTTTTCATCTGTTTCTCTTGCCCATGAGGATTTTGAGAACACATGCACATGTGCCTGGTGTGATTTTTAAGCCTGTAGAGTCAGGATTAAAAATATGGTAGCTGTGTGAGATTCAAGTCCCACACACAGCATGTAACCACTGAGCTATGGGGCTGGCACTCCAGGACAGAAACTGCAGTCAGTTGTATGTAATCCACTGCCTTAACCACCATGCCACCTGCTGGCTCCATGTACATTTAGTAAACCTGGTTTTTGTCTTTTGCTATTGAATTATAGGACTTACATGTTTTTTTATATTATTCTTATTCTCTTGTTCAAATCTGTTGTTTCTTTATTCATTGTATGTACATTCACTCCATTGTTGAAAGTCAGAAATATTGAAGTCTCCTACAATTATTGTATTGCTATATAGGTCTTTAGTTCTGTTAATGTTTGCTTTATACATTTAACTGTTCTGATGTTGCGTGCACCTATTTTTCCTTTTAACATTGTATAATGGTCTTTATCTTTTGTGATTATTTTGACATAAAATATGTTTTGTCTTACAATACTTACTGAAGTATTGCCACCATGACTTTCATTTGCATAAAATACATTTTTTTTTTGAGAAAGAGATTATTGCTAGAGGCACATGTACTCACCAGAGAGATGGAGAGATATAAAGCAAGAGAAATCACCTCCTTGGAGGGATGGCCACTCCATGGTTCTTTCTTCTCCACTCTCCTCTTGGCATCTTGAGCAGTCATACACATGCGCCTGGGGTGAGTTTCAAGCTGCCTGCTCCAGGATTCAAACTGCGGTTGGCCACTTGGAAGTCCAGCACCTTAACCACTATGCCACTTGCTGGTTCTTGCATAACATACCTCGAATCACTTCATTTTCAGACTATGTGTGTTCTTAAATATAGTGTGAGTTTCTTATAAATAGCATATATTTGGATCTTTTGTTTTGTTTTGTTTTATCAGTTTAGCCATGTTGCTTTTTTTTTTTTTTTTAAGAGTTTAATCCATTTATGTTTAAAGTAGTTCCTGATAGGGAACTTGTTTTCTCTATGTCTTATATTTTGTGTTTTTTTTTTTTTTACCTCTTTCTCTACTCTTTTGTGTTTTGTTAATGTTTCATATTTGTACGTTTTAATTATTTTCTCTTTTTTGTGTGTACTTTTTTAGATATTTTCTTTGTAGTGACTATAAGGCTAACATAAAACATCTTCTAGTTATAACAGAATATTTTAATCTACAACAACTTAACTTCAAATGCATACAAAAACTATTCTTTAACTCCATCCACTTTTTATCATTGATCTCACAATTTACAAATTGCATATATTTCTGTTGACAATTTTTTAGTGTTATTTTTAATGGTTTTTCTTTTACTTTACAATTAAAATAAAAAGTGATCTATACACCACCATTATAGTATTACTGGTTTCTGAATTTGTTTCTATGTCTACCTTTATCATTGAATTTTATACTTTCATATGCTTTTTGTTTTTTTAACTACAACTTAGACAACTCCCTCTAGTTTTCTCATAAAGCAAGTCTACTGACAAATTCCTTTTGCTTTTGTTTGTCTTGGAAAGTCTTTGTCTCATCTTCCCTTTTCTTTCTTTTTATGTTTTTTTTAAATTATTTTCTCTTTCCTAGTTTGTTTGTATGCTTATTTTTTTGTACAGTCCACTACTGTATATCATTACAGCTTGTAAAGTGAATTTTTCCAGCATGAAAACATTGTATATTTGTCCAGTAAAAACAGCATTACCATACATGTTATCAACAGATAATTTTTCATTTTTTGTCCCTTAAATGTTTTGCTTCTTCCTTTTTTCCCCTTGATTTTCTTTCTTTAACCCTTTACTATTTCCCACTTTTCTCCTACACTTGCTCTAGTATCTGCAATTGTTCTCCATGCTTTTATATATTCTAATCTTTTAGTGTCTGCCATAGAGTGCAGACATTTGGGATACATTATGTGGGGACATACCATGTCTCTCTTTAATAGTCTGGCTTGCTTTGCTTAGTAGTAAAATTTCCATTTCCATATTCATTCACTTATCAAATGCTAGGGTCTTGTTTTTCATGACTGAGTAGTATTCCATACTGTATATGTGCCACGCTTTTTCAGTCCATTCATCTATTTGTGGACATTTGCAATGGTTCCATGTTTTAACAATTATGAACAAAACTGCAATATATATGGATGTGCAAGTATTTTTCCAACTGACTATATTCTTATCTTTTGGGTAGATACCCAGGAGTGGAATTGCTAGATCATGTGGTAGTTCTATTTGTAGGTTTCTGAAGAATCTCGTATTGTTTTCCACAGTGGCTATACTAATTTACATTCCCACCAACAGTTTAGGAGAATTCCCTTTTCACCACAGCTTTTCCAGCTAGTAGTACCCCCTCAGTACTTCTTGAAAAGCTGGTATAGCATTGTTGAGTTTTTAAAGTATTTGTCTGTAAATGATTTTATACATTCTTCCCATTTGAAAGATAATCTTGCTGAGTAAGATATTCTTGGTTGAAATTGTTTTTCTTTTAGTATTTTAAATATGTCTCACATTTTTTTCTTACCTGCATCGTTTCAGTTGAGAGGTCTGATGCTAGCCTAATAGGATAACCTTTGTAAATGACTAAACATTTCTCTCTTGTCATTTTTAGAGTATTGTCTTTGTGATTTTTACCATTCTGGCTATGATGTGCCCTGGAGAGGATCTTGTTATATTGATTCTATTTGTTTGTTTGTGTATTTCCTGTATCTGAGGGAAAGAAGTACTCCACTTCTCAGATGTGTTCTTGGTAGAGGTCCTTGTCTTCCAAGCAGTGAAGTGTGTGTGTAACCAGCATTAGGTACTGGTTCCTTTCCCAGGGACCAGGTACACCTGGGGCTGACCTGGAGCAATTCAACTGGAGGAGGGAGTAGGCATCACCACATGGTTCACTAAACTGTGACGTATGACAATACTCCTGGGTGGGCAGAAGGTAGCTAGAGGACTGCTCTGTGGCACAGTCTCCAGGGATTAACGGCAGTGAAGGGATGTGGGAGGGGCCATCCCAGGATGCACCTGGGCCAGTCAAAAGGCAGTGAAAGGTTTAAGTTGGTCTTCTTGCCTCGTTGGCTTGACTGATTGCTGCTGTTCTCTGCTCTGTAGCTCAGGTTTAAGGAATTAATGGCGGTGAAGGAATACGGGAGGGACCTGTTAAGTATGTTTCTAGGGCAGACAGAAGTCAGTGGGAGGTCTGAGGTGATCTTTCTGCCACAGTTGATCTCACTGACTATTGCTGCTCCCTGATCCATGGTGCAGGCTTGAGAGATTAATGTTGATGAAATCTTCAAAAATTCTTCAGTCAAGGTATAGGTTTTTATTTCTTTCAGGGTTGAGAATTGGAGGATTTTTTTTTTCTTTTAGTTCTGTCATATTTTCCTAATTATGTATGTCTTGAACATTTGAAGAAACAATCACCTTTCCTAATCTTTACAAAATTGCTTTGACAGGGAATGACCTTTGCTAATAGCCTGGCTAGAGATTCTAAAAGTCTCTCAGGTCTTATATATGGATGTACACTCTAAACCTGTATCTTTTCCTCCTAGGAGAAAAGTCTCAGGGTTGTGCATCTTCTGTCATTCTCACAGAACTCTGAAGACTGTGGTTAGTGGCTCACACCTTTTTCCTAGAGCAGTGTTCTGAAAGTCTGGGATGTAATATGCATGTTTTATTTCCCCATCCCAATTGGAGAAATGTCTCAGGGTTGTGCCTTTCCTCAATCTTGCAGAACTGTGCTGGTTTCAATAATATGTTCTACAGTTTTCTTTGTTGTTTTTTAGCTATCATGGTCATCAGAACTATGCCAGTTCCTCATTGAGGCAAGGCATGAATCAATCCCCATGGCAATGTAATAAAAGGCCTGCAATATTCACACATGTTCCATGCTCTCTTTTCCCTGAGAGAGATATTATCGGCTGAGGCAAATTCTCTTGGTGCTAAGATGGCTAGTGTGGGAAAGAAATTGAGGCAGGCAACGTGAAATGGCTCATTTTGCCTGTCTCAATGCAACAATTCTTGGCTTTATGTTTATCTAGTGTATTTCCACCTTTTAACTGGATTCTAGATGCCTAAGTAAGGCTTTTCTGGTCCACATGTTGTTAAATCAATATTTTTCTGGAGGGAAGAAGGCCGAGACTTTCTAATCCTGCCATTTTGCTGCCGTTACTTCTCACTGTCTTCTTGGAAAGACATTTTCAATCTTTTATAATTAGTTATCCAGGCAATTTTTACTGAGATAAATGAATAAGATTGGCTCATGAACTGTCTTACGTAATTGCTCCACTATGGTAAAAATTACTTGCAAACTAAATGCACAACTTTAAGCAATGCCCTGCCTCCCAACAATGCTAAACATATAATTTTATAATTTAACTTGCTCTTATTTAAATATTGGTCAAATGTTACATTTCTATTATTGTAGAAGAGTAAATATAAATTATTCTAAAGAGAATGTAATTTTAAGCAATCTTTGAGTACCAAGTGTTTATTAATTGATTTAAATTAGTTGTTAACAAACTCCAGAACTCAAGGACCTAGAGTATATATTTGCATTTTCCTGAGAAATCCACACTCTAGTTTGAGAAAGACTGTCTTAAATGTTGACTCCTATTAAAGACTTCTCATAAAATACTTTACAAAATGTTATACAGCTGGGCTTGGCTGTATTTTCTTATTTCAGCAGCTTAACACAGCTATTGTTAGGAATAATAATGCTTTTGTTCAACCTAATGGTAATTGTATGCAAATTTTAGAATTGCCACAGGCTTACTATTTGTGGTAAATTTGTGGGAGTAGTTAGATTTCCTTTTTCTTTTCAGGAAAACTGCCAGTATCAAGAATCACTGGTTGCCTCAAAATTGCAGCTGTGGTTGTCTTCTCAGATTACTAGGAAATTAAAGCAGAATTTGTAGCAAACTTGAAAATTATTATAGAGCAAAGACTTGTTACTAAGAAGTACAATTAATGAATAAAGACATTTGGAGGAAAACATGGAGTAAAAATAATAGAAAAATGAGAGAATTGGTAAACTAACAAAGTGGTCTTATCCTAACTGAAAAAACTAATGTTTCAAGTTCCTCTTCTAAGATGGTATTTTGTAAACAATCCCCTCATCTTCTAAATTTAATTTCTTTATAATTATTTATTCCTACATATGAAAATAGTATGAAAATTTTCAAGCAAAATATAGAAGGATATACAATGTCTCTAATAAATCACTTAAGAGTAAACATAAATTAATAGCTTGTAAAATCAAATACAGATAAAGGTATTGTTCTGTACATGTTCTAAAAGGAAGCCATAACCTTTCTCTAACTACGTGAGATAATATAGGAAGATAAATAAATATTTACAAACAATGGTAGATTTTGTGACATTGCTTTTAAAAACTAGATTTCATTATGTGTTATCCATTATAAGTCTGAATAATATCTATTTTCTTTCTTTATATTCTCTTTATAAATGGAAAGCTAACCACTCTAGAAAATACATTTCAGTTCTAATGGAGTTTTTTTGTTTGTTTGTTTGTTTGTTTTAATTTAGCTTTACTTATATATTAAATTTTTTGAGAGTATTTTTTTTTTTTTTTTTTTTTTTTTGCTATAGGGCACGTGTGCTCGCCAGACAGACAGAGAGAGACAGAGAGATAGAAAGCGAGAAATCAACCCCCGGGGGGATGGCCATGCCGCAATCCCTTCTCCTTCATTCTCCTCTCGGGATCTTGGGCACGCACGCACACATGCCCGGCTTATTTATTTAATTTGACCAGAGAGGGACAGAGCAAGAAAGAGGAAAGTGAGAAAGCAAGCCACCAGGTCCAGGACTTGAAATGTGGTCAGCCATGTGAGAGTCCAGCACTCCTAACCACCAAGCCACCTCCTGGCCCTCTAACAGAGGTTTTGAATATGGTGTAAAGAGTCTCTGATTCATGATACAAAGTACTCTGAAATAAAATTTGAAACAAAATAAAACTATGTTTGATATTTTGAGAGTGTTAATTATTAAATTAAAGAAGCATTCATGCTATGTTCAGGCCTAATAGTTAATTTAACTATTATTCAAAGTTATTTTTATTTATATTTATTTATTTACATTTTTAAGAGAGTTTTGCTATAGTTCACATACACTTGCCAGAGAGACAGAAAGCAAAAAATCAGCTCCCAAAAGGGTTGAGCATGGCACAATCCCTTATCCTCAATTCACCTCTTGGGATTTGGGGCACATATGCACATAAACCCACCCTGAGTTTTCAGTCACCAAGTCCAGTACTCGAACTGCAATGGACTACATGGATTTCCAGTGATATAACAATTTTGACATCTGATGGTCCCTAAAATAAGACTTTTCTGTCATATCACATGCTGAATCTTCTCAATCTTTATCCTTAGATTTGTCTCAGTTAACTTTTAATATGTCTTCTTTGTGTTGTCAATGCACATAGACAAGAGTTTTTCTGATCATCTCATTTATGGTTTACTTTTTACAAACCAAAATTTTCAAGGGTCCTTTGGCCCCTTAAGACAATGTAAATATTATGTGAGTAAAGTAAATCAAAATTCAGTTCCTTACTGGTTAATGGTTAGTTATAATTATACTTTTTTTTTTTTTAAAGAAAAAGGTAAAAGAGACTTTGTTTTAAGATGGGTAATTTTGAAAAAAGACTTAAAGTTTTGGTTCTTTATATACACAAAATAGTTAAATTTCTACCTGTATAAAATGTACAGTTGCTAAAATTTAGCAAATGCTTCTAAGAAGTCATGAAAAAAAGGACCTTTTCTATAAATCATGCACATAGATGTCTAAAATCATGTATAAATTGTACTAATGTCAGATTATTCCAAATAAATTTCAAAAAAGTTTTCTGAGCAAATTTGACACACAAATTGGTTGTATGCTATACCATTAAATGTTAATTTTATACATAAATTCATGCTTTTATATACATATGCTTTAATTTGTATTTGCATAATATAAAATGCACAAAGTAATTTAACCTTTTTTCTTATCTAAATATTCCAGTATATTTTAGAATCAAAGTAACAGAATTTGGAACATTTTCTAGAACTATGACTCAAATACAAATGTCTTAAGTTTACTTTCTAATTTCATTAAAGCTGGTCTTTAGTTTATGATGCTTTTACTAAGTTTTTAAGTTAAAAACTTGCATAACAGGAATGTTCAAACTATGAGCATTTTAATTAATTTGTAATTACTTTGATTAAAAAGTTTAAAAATAATAGTTTTATAATTATTTGGCATGGCATGATGTGGTTTCATTTGAAAACTTGTGAAGGTTGCATAGAAAAGAAATATAAACCTTATCTAAGAAAGACTCCCTCAAATGTACTGTAACTGCTGAAAAAGGACTATAGAAAAATATTTCACTTGGACTTAAAAGTACTAAATGCCTTGCAAAACTGCCTGTCAGCAAGTTTTTTGTTTTGTTTTGTTTTGTTTTGCCTTTTTATGGACAGCAGAATGAACTCAGAATATATTCTTTATTTTAACATCATATGTGTAGATTAATAGTATAATAGGCTATGGTAACGAAAGTGATGATGGGTCATACCATGACTGCTAGATTTGCCTCAGCATGTGAATCATATTAATGAACAATTATTTGGTATTATTTTACAAAAATAGTGATATTTGTGGTGTTATCCTAGAGGACTGGCTATCAAAAGTTGATTTGATCAGAAAACAACTGTAGTACCATTGAAACTAAGCAAAGAGTGAGCCAAAGTGTTGAGCCAGCAGATGTCAGAGATTTGAGCTCCACCGTCATACACAGAACATTAGTGTTTTAAAGTGGAAAATGAAACCTCACAGTTAATGTTGGCCTGATGGTTGACTGATGAAACCAGAAAATTCAAAATGCTGAACTAAAATAGAGGAACAGGAGTGAGAAAGACAGGAAAAAACAAGTGGGAAAATCGAAAGTGCGGGTGAAAGACACTCATAGTCTTGACATACCTAATTTTCTTCTATTAAAATTTTTGTCAGGCTTCAGGTATTATGAAAAGCGAGAGAGAAAACTATTGGTTTAAACCATATAAAATTGCTGATAATGCACCAGTTTTGACTTACCAGTATGACATTTTTATGTACTTCAACATAGTATAAAGCACCTAACTTTGGTCCTGACTTTTAATGAAGGTTCATTATAAGATAGCTCCTTACCTTCTCTAATTTGAACGCGGTTATTCTTTTCATTTTTCATATTAGTACTCTCCAACTCTGCAGAGATTCTGGTGCCCCACATTGCTGTTGTAAAAGGAATTGGGAAAGAGCTTTCTCCAGACAAGGACAGGAAAGTGAAAGATGCCCAGCAATCAACAAATGTTTATTAAACCTTTACAAATGCCAGAAACAAAATGGACATCCTCAGGGAGTTAGAACTGAAACTGGCCATTAAGTAGAATAAAATGTCTCCAGAACCTCAAGTTTATCTTTTAGTACTATGTGACTAGTACAGTTTGATCTACAATATGTCCCTTATTATTTTTCTGTTTCTTTTATGCCCCCAATGTCTTAGAGAAAAAAATAATTTCCATAAAAGTATACAAGAATGACCTCCTCATTTTTAGCACATCTAAATTCTCAGAGGGGTATACGCATAACCAAGTTTGAGATAATCTGAGTCAAACACAGAAACTATGAGTGGATGAAGAACTTCTAAGAAGCCTAACTGTAGTGAACTGCAATAATTGGAAGCTTCATGGAAAGGATGGAATTTAAGCGGAGCTATTAAAAATGGATAGGTTTAGCAACAGAATGTAGAAGAGGAGTCTGGATAAAGAAGAGACATAATAGAATCTGTGTGGCACATAGAAGAAAACTAGCTAAAGGGGTAAGGAAGTGTACATGAAGGTTGAATGATGATAAAATACTAGTTGATACATAAACTTGTAAAATTTTGTCTTCTTTATAATCAAAGACTTGCTTTGATCACAAAATTATGCACATAGATATATTAATATATGTTTCTACTAAAAAGGATTTTTAAAAGGTGTGCTTGCTCTTCAGAGATTATACAGTGCTTAAAAATAGGTGTCATCTTCCTTCTTTTGGTGGTCCTATTCCAGGTTTCAATGCTATTAAAGTGGAATTGATAGTAAATACAGGATACATTTTCAATATAAAAGCATACTTAAAAGCATGGTTTTCATTAGATAATTTTTTGTTTATTTTGGAATCTTTGCTTGATCTGTAGCAATATTAAGAAAGACTTCTCTGATTAGCAATCATTCTGGATTTGTTTGAGAGTAGTGAGTTTAGCATAATTTGTTTTATTTTGAAAGAGTCTAGTATATATTTACTTTCTGTTTAAAAATTAGGGTATCCAAGAGATCTTTTAATTTGTACATCATTTAGTTAATAGTTTACAAGCTTTTACATATAATTTGCTTTGTATATATCAGTAATATGAATACATTGGAAATATAGACAATTCTTAATTTCACACAGTTTTCCTTGGTGAAGTAGAACCTACTATTGCCAATGACTCTAGATGCCTTTCTCATCTCATTATTGTTTAATAATTGGAGTTGCATTATAGAGTATAAATTGGAAACAAAAATTGGAATTGAAAAGAGTACTGATAATTAGTGGGCACAAGAGTGTTTAGGAATAATCTAAGCACTAATAATCACAATAAATCATAGTGAAAAAAATTCCTGTTAAACCTATAATGTAGGAAAAGGAGAAAAGGAAAATGAGAGAGATAAGGAGGTCAAGAGACAGAAAGAGAGAATTGCATTACAAAGGCAAGAGAAAAATTAAATAAAAATGGCAAAAAAGCTAAAGGAATCATAGTAGAAAGAAAAAGGATTAGAATAGAGTTTTAGTATTGAATGACAACATGGCAGTGGTCTTCAAAACAACTTTCCATCCCCATTTGGGTCAGTGGGTCCTTCTAAGGGGGGTCTAAACTGGGGTTTAGGCAATACAATATGTGCCTGTCTATAATCTACTAATAATCTTTGCCATCTCTCTCAATCCCTGTGTGCACTTAGCTCCCTCTGTTGGACTGGTGTTGTTTACACACAAATGATATTTGCTCTTTGAGGAGACAGCCAAACAAAATTTCCTTCTGATATTTTATATTCTAAAGACAGAAGAAAACGATCTCTTTTTAGTATTCCTACATTTGTATAAATGTTCTAAGTGGTGATAACAACCAAGATGAATTTTGTTTGCACAACTAAAGACTTTTCCTTAAGGCTTTTATTCTAGTAGAGAAATTTAAGTATTTGTATCTTTACCACACTGACTCTTTCACACCAAGTATTCAAAATTGCTACCACATTAAAGGAAAAGTTTGGAAATTTTCCTTATTGAAGGCAATGGCAATAATTTTCAGAAACCACTAGACCTCTTATGATTCTGATTTTAGTATAGAAGCAAAGCTCTTCTTCCCAAATGGGTGAAAGGTACACATTTTTCTAATACTTTAAGTCTCATTTGGAGATAAAACATGAGCAATAGGAACTCCAGAGTTTTGGAAGATTTTGGAGTAGCCATAATTAAGGATATAGTATATCTACAAATGCTTCATAATGAACAATAATATGTGAGTCTGGAGATTGTATGCATTGTTTATTATTTTATGGAGTTGCTCCTAATACATTTTTCTTTAACTTACTGATTTTAGGGGGAAAAATAACCTGAAAAATTGATATGCAGATTTCCTGATTATCTATTTATTTATTCAGTTAGCTACTCAACAAGCAAGCACTTAAGAAGAACAGACTATGTGATGGGCACTATGCCAGTGTTGGGCATACAATTGTGAATTAGACATTTTTCCGTTCTTGTAAGATATACAGTCTTTATTTGCTATTGACTTCTCTCACACAGTATACTTGATTTCTTAGACTTCAGAGAGTGTTAAAGGGATTGTGGTGGTAGTAACAGACCCAGTCATAAGATTGCTGGGAAGTCATCAAATTTGAATGCACATTGAACCCTTATGTGTTATCTAGAACATTACATTTTTGTTATCTAGAACAATACATTTTGAATGGACCTTACGGTTTCTTACAGGGTCTCAGTGTTTATCTTATTGGGAATGACACTGACTTACTATGTATTGACTTTTCTATAACTTGACAACAGGATTATCTAATAGTTTCAAATCCATTTCCCTAGAAATTCCCAAGAGCCATGGTGTACATCTGTATATATGTGTGTCTGTGTGAAGGAAAGGAGAAAGCTGTTGAAGAAATAAAACAAGTAGGAAGAACTAATGATAAGCAATGCTGGGGCTGGCAGTTGGTGCGGTGGTTGACTGCAGTTCAAGTCCCAGACCAGGAGGCTTGCTTTCTCACTCTCTCTCTTTCTCTCTATCTATCTGTCTCTCACTCTGTCCCTCTCTGGTCAAGTTAAAAATAAGTAAACAAATAAATAACGTTAAACTAAAAAGTAATTCTTAAAAAAAGAAAAATAATGCTTAGGACTTTATATAAAATTTTGACCCTGTTATTTTTTTCTTATGTAGTATATATTCTGCAATATACTATACCATATTAAAATAGAAGACCTGTGTGACACTCATAGTCTTTATGTCACTCAGATTCTATATGACTATAAAGAAAAAAAAGAAATAAGCTACATTTAGCAAATGGGGTATCAATGATAGTTTAGTATGTATACTACAATGTGCAAACAATTCTTCTAAAACTAGAGATAGAACAGTCTAATTCTACTACTAAAAGTTACATTGAAAATCAAGACTTTCAGTAATATTCAATACAAATTCACTTGAGTAGATGCCAGGAAATACTCTAATTAAGTGGAATTAGCCTGTCAGTTTATTTTATTTTCCATGGTACTTTGAGATTTCTAAAATATAGTGGTTATTGAGAACAGTTTTCCTACTTATAAGTGGCCCTTCCAATTTTCTGTTAATTAAGTTCTGCTATTATAGCTATGTGAAATTATAACAATAGAAAGTTGTGCTATAATGAGGATGATTTAGAAGTTTGGAAACGTATTTTGAGTACTCTTGACACCATTTGTATGTAGAAAAGGAATTGCTAAAGGATTTGGACCATTTTACGGTCTGTATTAAGTTTCAGAAGTTGCATACATACAAATATTCATTCAGTTGCATAGAGAGAATTTAGAGCCAACAATAACTTTGGGATTTATTAAAAGCAGGTCACCATTTAATGGTGAAATACTCTGTGCTAAAAGCAGGAATAGTTCTCTTTACTAGATTTGTTAAGGCTCTAAAGAGCACAAGCATCTTTCTTGGAAAGGATCATTACTAGCACTCAAAATATTTGTTAAACCAAATATTGTTATTATTTTTTCTGAAAGGGCAAGTATGCTAAGCACATAGCACCATTCAATAAATTAACTATCTGTTTAGGTGGAAATAAGTAAACAATTTAATGTTGTTAAAATCAAATTCTGTCTTAGAGATAATACTGAATTATTAATAATCTTAATTAAACACTGGGCATATGAAGCTCCCTACCATTTCTCTGTTTTTATTTACTGATTCTCTGACAATTCTCATTGACTAATTAATTGTACTAATATTCCACTTTCTAAAATATCCTGCTAAAGGAAGGAGGAAAGAAAGGATAACCTAATCATTATTATGTACTTATTTAAATAAACCAAGTAAGTAAACATAGTTTATAGCATAACTATATATTATTATTTTCTTGAGAGAAAGATTGTTGCTATAGGGTGCATGCACTTGCCAGAGAGACAGAAAGACAGAAAGGGAGAAATCACTCCCCAGAGGGAATAGTCACACCGCAATCCCTTCTCCTCTTAGGGCTTTGGGCATGCATGTACATGCACCCAACATAAGTTTTAAACTGCTGGGTCCAGGACTCGAACTGCAGTGGGCTACATGGGAGCTCAGCATTGTAACCATTACACCATCTACTGGTCCCAACACTACATATTATTTATAGAAGAAAAATTGAGCATCATAGAGATTAAATAAATTGTCCAAAATTAAAGAGTTAATAAATATTGGAACTGGAAGCTGATCAGGTCTGTATATCCATAAAGTACCTATTCACATACTTGTGCATTTTACACATATGATATGTCAATGATTTCCCATTTCTTGTCATATCCAGTTGAACCTGCTCAGCCTGCTTTCACGATCACCTGTCAACTGATGTCTCCTTACTTTACCAGTTTTTCTTTCACTCTTTCAACATGAAGCTTGTTTTTCAGTATTCAGTCTACTTATAGGCCATTATTTTATCCACTCCAGAACCAGAAAGCTCAATCCCTCTTTTGTGTAAATACAAACCCTAAATTTTCCATGACACTACTTTCTCTTATTGTGGATAAATTTATCTTCTCTGTTTCATTTTTATTTTACTTTATGCTTTCTCTTTTCCCATGTCTTTCTTTTTTCATTGTGTTCTGCAGACTTATTTGCGGTCCTCTTTTCGTTTATCGCATTTTTGATGGCATCTAAATATTACCTACATCTTGCACTACCTAATTTGAAATTGGGCCGTTTCTCTTCTAGAGCTTTCGTGCACTACATAACTATCAATCACGTGGTCACACTGTGTGTAGTGTAGGGTACATAAGTGTATGTACTCACATAGGAATTATTTAGCACCTACTTTTATGAATATTTTGATTCTCCGAAGAAACAAAATATGTGGGTTGTTCATGTATATGAAATATAGATAACACCTAAAATAAAGGGAGATTTTATCTGAAGACAAAAATAGAAAGAACTTCTGTTTTGTTTTGTTTTGTTTTCCTTGATGGAAACACACACTCTAGGCTACTTTCATATCAAAATGGACAGTAGAAAAGAAGGAGGATAAAGAGAGAAGACCTTCTGTCTGGCAGAAGTATGCGTCTTTTACAAACTTAATTTTTACCAGTTCTAGTGGTGTTATCTATCTTACTATATATGATTGCCACTTATGAAAGGGTCTGAAACTTAGATATTTAATTAAATTATTTTAAGTTTAGGAAAGATTGTGCCTAGTAACTTGAGGAAACGAATAGCTTTTAACACCCATGTCAACAATAAGGATCCGATGAAAGAGATCTGGGCCTGGAATCTCGTGATTCTGCAGGCAGATTTAAGAATCATCAAATGCTCTGTGGTTTCGGATACCATTTTTTTTCCCTGAGTGAAATAGTACTTACTTGGGGCAGTGTAATTCATGTTGTCTTATATTTAGCTGCATTCCAAAGAATTTCGTAAGCATTTGCCTGAGCTCACATTCCCCTTCTCAGCCTGATGGCATGAAGCAACAGGGGATTTTTGATGAATGTATGAATATTTTGCATCTTAGAATGTAGATTAGGGATATTTCATAAAGAGGTAAAAAGGGAAAAGGAATGGTAGGAATGAAAATGATTTCTTCTGGGAATCCTCACTGATGCTGATCATGTCCTTGCACTGAATAATTTGTACATTAGGAAACATAGGACCTTCTATACTTGCATGCTTCTTTACTTCTACTTTTTGCCTTGTTTGAATTGATATGTGTGAGTATCATATTATATTTTACCTTTCCTATTCACTAGAGACTGGGTTTCTAGCCTATCTGTAAGAATAGGATGAGAAATGAATATAAAATACTGCAAAAGGAAGAAAAAAAAAAAGGATTCTTACATTATTTTTCTTTTCTCTCCCAAATCCTTAAACTTAAGAGTTCAACAACTTCAAAAAAAAAAAAATGCTAGCTTTCATTGATTCTAATCTCTAGCTTTCTGAGGGTATGCACGAGCATATGTTGTCTTCCCGAGCAATTTGGGAGACAGATGGGCAATGGAACTCAGTCATGGACAGGCAAAGGAATGCAATTAGTGAAAACTTGTGCCCCTTATCTCTGTGTTCTGCAAGGAACCTTTAGCTCATGTTCGACTTTTACATATCTGATTTTTATTTTTTCATTCTTTCTTTAGCTTTTTGTCACTGTATTTCTGTAAAGAAGTTAAACATTACTCCTAATGAAATGATTGCCTCTAAACTTAACTCAAAACTAAACTACTCCAGGGACCAGCAGTTAGCATAATGGCTATGTCGCTGGACTCCCATGCAGTCGATCCTGATTCAAGTCCCGGACCCGGTGGCCTAAAACTCACGCCGGGCGTGTGTGCGTGCGTGCCCAAAATCCCGAGAGGAGAACAAAGGAGAAGGGATTGCGGCGTGGCCATCCCCCCTGGGGGGTGATTTCTCGCTTTCTGTCTCTCTGTCTGTGTCTGTCTGTCTGGCAAGCGCACGCGCCCTATGGCGAAAACCTCTCCAAAAAAACAAAAACACTAAACTACTCCATTCCAATTGGAAATTTAACTCCAAATACCAACATATCGTATCCCACAGATAGTGTGTATTTATTGTTCCTATATAATTTAGATATAGAAAATTTGTGTCTATTCTCTCATTTATCTTTTCTGGTAGAATTTTCCTAGAATTTAAGGCTTTCTGAGTATTTGATTAATTTGCATTTTTTCAAATAATCACCTTTGAAATAAATTAAAGACTCTATGGTGTGAAACTATATTTTATAGTTCTTTAAATTATTTTTCACTAAATTAATAACTTTTTTATTTGGTTTTATTTATTTTTACATCAAAGGAAGTTAATGCATTTTCTGTTGAGTAAATGGATGAATTACCTGATACTTACTAAGAATGCTCAAGTAATAAAACAAGATATCTTTTTTAAAACTCTATTTAAAAACTCTGTTGATAATTTATTATAACAAATTTCCTCATATATGACTCATATTTTATGAGTGACCAATGTACCCAGAAACATATCAAGCATTTTGGGTAACTTAGAAACAGCTCAGGGTCATGACTGTCACTATCAGAGAAGTTGAGGTCATCTGACCTCCCGGTTTTCTATACATGTGTGTCTTTGTGAGTTTATTTCTATGTTCATCCTCTATTGCACGGCTGCTGCTGCTCAGAGCACATGTTTATTTAGCCATTTGGGCCATGGCAACCTGTCTTCACACATTTACTTGTCAGCACTGCTTAACCTCATTTTTCCAGACAGTGAATATTCCTGGATTGGAAAAGGAGAAATGGCCATAGATTTTCTCAAAGTCTCAGGCACATTCAAATATAAGAGCTTCAGTATATCTGTGGATAGAAATGTTGCCAAAGATGTGAAGATTTGCAGTTTCTAGCTTTAAAAGTCTTTATTTCCAATAGTAACTAGTAGAAGTTACTGACTGTGTCAGAAGCTTGGAACTTACTGGATCGATGAAATGGGACTTTTGGCTTCTCAGTTAGGTGGGGATCAGAAGTTAGACATGAAAACCCATCAAACCACAAAATGTTAAAGCTACTGTTCCACCTTATTCCTGCTGTAGAAACTGTGTCAAGTATTTTCTGTACAGTTCTCTTCTAGTGGTAAGGAATTAAGCCCCAAATGCCTTAGCAAACCTTACATTTTGACTCACTAAACCTTCAAGAATACACTTTCTTCCATAGATTTTTTTGGTCATGATTTTATTTTTAAAAATGCAGGGCTTTGTCTCTACTTATTCATTCCCAGAAATTGTTAGAAATATACAATACATTCACAGTCTTTTCTCCAGTTGGTGAGTACAGTACACTGAAGGAGAAAAAATAGTAGCATGAGCACCAAACCAAGCCATAGCTGGGCATTGGAACAAGCCTTGTTGCCGGGGCCTAATAAAGATAAATACTCATCCATCTAGCGCCTTCATTTCTGTAATGTCTCCCTGTCCAACTTAATAAATGCTTTCTTACTGGTTTCTTGGCATCTATTTGAAGGAGGAATGTAAACTGAAAAGGCCTAGGAGAATAAAACTGGCACAAAACTCTATGATGAATAATATCAGGAGACACAGAGACTAGCTCAGTAGTCCCATAGGCAGTGCCACAGTCTTTACTAGAGGGCAAATGGATTTGCTGCCTAAGACGGGGTTGTTGCATAATGTGTGTTTATATATACAGAGAGAAAGAGAGAGAGAGAGAGAGAGAGAGAGAGAGGAAGGAAAAAAAACAAGTTCAATTTTACACAACAGAGATTAAATATAATAAAAGAAATGTATAGGAAGGATATTCAAGGCAAACAATATAAGACCTTAGTAGACAGAACCATCAGCATATCTTTAGATATTCAAAAAAGGAAAATATAATGTGGATTTTTCTAACAACACTTAGACATTTGGGGAGAAACTTTCAGCAAAATTAGAAAGAAACTATTATTTAGTTATCTCTGTATTTATACTATGTCATAAACTATTACTGTTTAAAGACCTGAAAAAAAATCCCCTGGAAAATCATGTTAATTTTTCAAGTTCAATCCCACTAAAAAAAATAAAATTTTCATTTATTGCTGCAGAGTCTGACTGAACTTTTGTTCAAATTTTATTCCCCAAAGAAGTGGCTCAATTATTATTTTTAACTTTCTATTTTTCTTTTCACATTTTAGAGAATTTTCCCAGGCTACCATATTAAAATCTTTGATTATGATATGGAAGCCCTGCTCCCAAATAATTGAAGTAAGTATCTATTATTTACTCTGATCCATCCAGGAAGTGGGTAGTTTGGTTTACTCACTATCACTTAGCTTTTAGGAAACCAGTTTTTAAGTGTGTCACAGCAGATGGAACTGGGGAACCAGAGACAGCACTCACATGGCATTGGTTTAACACTGAGACTCACTAGAGGAGGTTACGGTTAGATATGGTGCCAATAATCTACTTACTTTTCTAGGGTCCTACTAAATCAAGAACATAGAGCTTTAAGATATAACTGAAAGAATACCTCATGTTACAAGAGGGTTCTTAAAACTATAGCGATTACATTAATTAAAAAGGAAAAAGAGATGAAGGCAGGAACACACTTTTCCTTTAAGGACATTCCCTAATAGTTGTTCAGTATATTGAACAACTATTGGCCAGAATGGAGGCAACTAATCACATCTAGTTATAAGAAAGTCTGAACAATGTATTCATTTTTCCTAATAGCCATGGGCTCTGAACAAAAAATGAGACTGTATGAAATAAAGAGAAGATGGCTATGGTATTGAATGACAAATAGCAGTATATGCCACAATCAAAAAACAAATAGAGCTGTTGTATTTCAATAGAGGACATGTTCATTTATAGTGCTTATTATTTTATTTTAAAAGAGAATGAATTTCTAAATTTGACAACTTGTTGGAATTATTTTAACTTTACATTTCCTGTGATGAAACCACTCTTGGTATTCTCAGTTTTTTTTAAAATATATTTTTAACAATCGTATAATCTATTAACATCTTTATTTCATACATTACAATGAATAGTTTTCTAAATAAAGTTTCAAGTAACAAACTTATTTGCTAGTTCAAATATTTATCTCTGTTGCTAATGATGACATTTTCTAAAGTATCCATTAGATTCTGAACTTAGCTTATTGTCATTTTCCTTTTTGCTGTTTGTTCTCCATAAGAAGAGTTTTAAGCATGTGAGGATTATGTGTTAGTACACAATAGCTGAGAGCAGACTTCAACTTTGGTGGAGGCAAAGACATCTGAACATTTATGAAGATTCTTTTGACCAAGCTGATAGGTCAATTTCTTATAGTGTTGCTTCCCACAGGTAAGGAGAACAGTATGAGAAAACTGATGTAAGTACTCATTCATTTCTACTATGTAAGTTGTACCAGAAATGCACCAGTAGATAAAAGTCATGACTCCAGGCTGCAATCTAGCCTCAGTATTTTTCTTCTATAAAATAAGCAATGAAAAAACTATATAAATATTCAGATCATACATTTACATTTTAATAACCGTGATGTGAACAATAGCAACAGAAAAAGTAGGTGAAGTTTACCTTTTTTTTACTATGTTTAAGAAACAAAATGTTTTATTATTTTATTTTGTATGTGTGTTTTTATTTTACTATAGGGTGCATGTGCTCCATGAAGAGAAAGCGAAAAAAAAAAAGTGAGAAAGCACTCCCCACAAGGGATGACCACAGTCAGGTTGCAACCCCTTCTCTTCCAATCTCCTCTTGGGGTTTGGGGCATTCATGCACACACCAGACATGTTTTTCAAGCAGTCAGGTCCAGGACTCAAACTGTGCAACTGGTCATGCAGGATAGAGCCACCTTAACCATTACTCCACTTCTTGGCCTAAACAAACAACTTTTAAACCAGCACAACCTAATGTATATGTTTGGGGACATCAAAAAGTTCATGGTTAAAAAATGATATTAAAGTTTAAGTTCATTTTGGTGCAATAAATTTCTTTAAATCCATGTGTAGTATTTTTATAATATTCATTTTCCATGAGATTTTTTTTAAATTTCATTTTCTTTTATATATTCAATCACATTATTATTTGGCTTACAAAGTGGATATTTCAACAGGTGAACATTTCTCCCTAGTACAGTTGATAAAACTACAAAATATTTTCAACAGATAATACCACATTTCTTTGTGCCATTAATGCTTTGCCTCCCTATTTTTCTTCTAAATGTCCTTCCTCAGACCCTCCTCTTTCACACATACTATATCTGGTATTTACTATATATACTGTGTTTCTACATCCTTTAGTCAATTAGTTTCAGTCATAGAAGGCGGACACTTGTTATATATTAAATGGGGACATACAATGTCTCTCCTTCATAGCCTGGCTTGCTTCACTCAGCAGTAAATCTTCCATATTCGTCTACTTCTTGTCAAAAGCTAGGGATTTATTGTTTTTTATGGCTGAATGGTATCCATTGAGTATATGTTCTATCCAGTCATCTGTTCGTGGGCATTTGGGTTGTTTCCATGACTTAGCAATTGTGAATAGTGCTGCAATAAACATCGATGTGCAAGTACTTTTCTGATTAAGTATTCTTCTATCCTTTGGGTAGATATCAAGGAGTGGGAATGCTGGATCATGTGGTAGTTTTATTTGTAGATTTTTGAGTAATCTCCAAATTATTCTCCACAGTTACTGGACCAATTTACATTCCCACCAGCAGTGTAAAAGAGTTCCTCTTCCACCACACCCCCGCCAGCATTTATCATTTTTTGTTTTTTTAATCTTAGTCATTCTGACTGGGGTTAGGTGGTTTCTCATTGTTGTTTTGATCTGCATTAAAGGTAATCAAAGTTTGTCTGGAATCATATAAGACCCCATATTTCCAAAGTAATTCTGCACAAGAAGAGTGGAGTGGGCAGCATCTCACTCCCTGACCAAAAAATATACTACAAAGCTGTGGTAATCAAAACAGCATGGTACTGGCACAGAAACAGACACGTGGACCAATGGAACAGAATAGAGTTCCCAAAAATAAATTCCAAGAGCTTTTTGAAACTACCTCTTGTATAGAGTAGGTATTAGCTCCATTAGAAATGTGACTAGTATAGTTGTAGGATGAGCACAAAGTTGGACAATGTTTAAAACATAGTTGATACCTGGTGAGTGTAAAGGGCTGGTTCCGGTGATTTATGCAATTCTGCTTCTTGCCCAAAGGCTCTGTGCTTTATATAGTGTGTTAGTTATCTATTCCTATGTAACAAGTTGCCCCCAAACAGTAGCTTGAAAAAACAAATATTTATAATCTCACAATTCTGTTGAGTAAAGAATCAAGATGTGGCTTAGCTGGGTGTCTGGCTCAAGGTCTCTCATAGGCTTCAACCAAAATGTTGGAACTGTAGTCATTTCAAGGCTCTCCTCAGGGAGAATTTGGCTATTGACTGCCCTCACTTCCTCCTTGCTGACTTTTGACTTAAACATCCACTCCTTGCCATGTGGGCCTTTCCATAGCTTACAACATGGCACCTTGCTTTCCTCAGAGTGCATAAAAAAGCAAGAAAGCAAATACCACAGATGAAAGACATATCGTCTTTGTTACCTCTTTTTGGAAGTGACATAACATCACTTTTTCTATTTTATATTCATTCTATTCACTGGGTCTCTGCCCACACTCAAGAGGAGAGTATTATAAAAGGGCACAAATATTAAGAGACAGAGAATCATGCGAGGTATCTGAGAGACTGCCTGTCGTAATTTGTGAGGCAATTTGACACAAAAGAGAACACATGGATTCTTAGATGGTCCTTTTGACGTAGTTGGGATCTGGGCTGTGCAGCTTTCCAGCTCTATTAAGGTAGGAAAGTCTTCACCTTTATTGAGAAGATAAATAGGTAAATGCTAGTTTAAACTGCCACCCTCACTTCAGATATATAAGATGGGCACAATACTTCATAACTAACAGGGTTCTGGTTAGAATTAAATAGCATAAATGTGAAAATATGTCGGAAGCATGTAGCAAATATTCCCTTGTCTCTAGCAGAAGTAACAAATTTGTTTGTAAATTCAACAACCATTCATGGTGACTATCCCTTGAACTTCCTAGGTTCAGCATCGGTGCTTTATTGCAGGATAACTGACATATTTATATCTTTAGACCTCAGTAGAAGTGCTGGTTACTTTGGACCACTTTCTGTCAGAAGCAGAATATTGTGAACCAACTGAAAGAAGATATTTTTTCTAAGTTTTTTTTTTTCCTTCTCTTTCTCTTACTGATACTTGAGTTCAGCCAAGATACAACAATTCCTCATTATCCCATTAGTAGTTAGACTTCTAAATGGTCTACTTTGTACTTGGCACTGACAGCATGATTAGAGTGTTTTGATAATTTCTAGATGTTATATTTCAGAAAGGGGCATGGACCAATGAGAGCATGTCCAGAAAGAATAATCAGATTGATGAGTGGAGTCTAAAACTAGCCACATGTCATCTGGAAGATGAACTACCAGAAAGAACTTTTAACTCACGGATAAAGTGGACAGAGCTGACTTTGAATCTTTGTTTATTTCTCTCACCAGAGCACTTTCAAAAATTCACTTATTATCTTTGATACATGGTTTCTGAATCTGTATACATAACAATAACAATAATGATGATTATTATGGATCAATCATGTGTCACGCTTTGAACAAGTTACTTTGTCCATGACACCAGTAATCCTAAGGCTGTCTAATATTCTTTTTCTTTTATACATAGTAGGGTAAATTGATATAAATAAGTTTGATATAAATAAGTTTCAGCCTTCTGCTGAAGAGTTTCTCCTCAATATTTTTGTCCACACTGAGCTAGTGCACAGGATCTTTTCTAACTGAAGTAATTGCCTATGTCAGTGATTAAACCCACTCATATCTCACTTTTATGTTACCCTTAGTATTTAAAGTTGAATTTGAAAATGAGTAACCAGAGTGGACTTTTAAGGTTTCAAAAGATGAAACAGGCTTTGCAGAATTCATATATTTTTCTTCACAATTTGTGAATTTAAATTAAAATATTACAAGAAAAATAAAAATCATCATAGTACTCAATAGTAATGTTAAAATAACATCAGGTGTTTCTGTTTGTTTATTTTTTTTCATGGCCAATATTAGAAAACTATGAGAAAGATTTTTCCTTGGTAGAATCTTGCAAATGTACCTAATCTCTTTGAATATCAATTTTTTTATGAAATGAGAAAATTGGAATACTTCATTTCTCTTAGTTTTATATATCTGTAGTTCTACAAATAGAACAAAAATAACTGCATAAATTGGAACTAATGAATTGAGGTTTTTAGATTTTACTTGTAATATTCAAATATTATAATTTAGGTGAAATAGAATGTCACCTTTTATTCTTATCAAATATAATGTTCTTATATACTTCAGTTGCACATGGTTTATTCCATTAGGACTTGGTGTGTGTGTGTGTGTGTGTGTGTCAATATAAATATCAGTTTGTAAGTACAATAACAATAAATATGACTATAGAAATAAATTAGGAAATTATAGAGTGTTAAACATGTTAAAATGGATTGCAATTTTATTTATGAATAAATGCTGAAGTGGAGCTAATCCTGAAAGAAAAATAAAGACAAAAAGTATTGAATAAAATAGGATAAGCAAAGAAGGTAAATAAAGAGATCTTACCCATTCATAATTGGAGTTCTCAATAAGGACAGCTAACATTTATGAAAAAGGCATGATTTTACAAATTATAATGTAATATTACTTTTACAAATAAAATGATACTCAATTGTAAATATTAAAACTGTAAAATATATGTGTAAAAATGGATCCAGAATAGCCATGAAAGATGAAGAAAGAATATTTTATGCAAAAGTAAAAGAAATAAAAATCACCTTTTAAATCAGACTAGCCCAGATTCCCCCATAGCAGCATTCAATGTCATTCAGTTGAATAACATCTAAGAAATTTACTACATGAGACAGCAATTGGCATAGTGGTTATGGTGCTGTATTCTCACATGACAGACTACAGTTCAAGTCCTGAACTTGGTGTTTGAAACTCATGTTGGACACATGTGCATGTGTGCCCAAAACCCCAAGAGGAGAATGGAAGAGATGGGAATGCAGCATGGCCTACCCTTCTGGGGGTGAGTTTTTACTTTCTGTCTGTCTCTATGTCTTCACTGAATGCACATTCCCTATAGCAAAAATCACTCTCTCAAAAAAAAAAAAAGAAAAAGAAATTTAGCAAAGAAAAGTGTCACCCAAGGATTTTGTACCTAGCCAAAGTGTCCTTCAAGTAGTAGCAAATCTAAACAATTACTTCCATACAAAAATTTCCTAAAGCTTTTTGGATACTGAAAAAAAGTCTATATATCTAATAACTTTTACAAACTCTACAGACAGATGACCAGATTATATTTGCCTTCCTCTGCATAGCCATTTTGGCACAGCAGTAACATTATGCTCTGCAATGCAGGAAGCCATATGGAAAATCAGGTTTTGGTTCCCAGGTCAACTTGTATATGCTAGGTGTTTGTGTATCCCCATGATCCTGGCTGGCTAGGGAATGCTGGTAAGAAGATCATGGCATAAGACCCTATTGAGGGTGCTTGTCTTTCTCTTTCCTTCTCTCTCTTGAAAAGAAGGAAAAAGATAATCTTAAGGAAACCCCTAAAAACAGAAATCACGACACACTATATAGTTATAAATAAGCCAGACATATATGTCATATTAATAAATATGAATGGCTTAAAAAGAAAAATATTTATTTAAATAGATTCTTATATTGAATCATAAAGCCAAAACTCTGTATTGTGCACATAAGGAATGTATAAAATGTATGTATAATGTGTGTGGGGCAAATACAGACAAATATAAAGGACTTTATGCTATCAGAAATGGCAGCATAACTTAAAGAAAAAAACAAAACCTTACTTTGAGAATAATTGTAAAGGTTAGATACACATACAGTTTCAAGAGATTGGAGAACTAAACAGAGAGACCTCAGAGGAGGTTGAGGATAACAGAGAGAAGGAGATTAATGAGATAAAAGCCAGTATTTAACATTTCTACTTCACTTTGGTCAGTTTGGAAGCAGCATCTGAGAAGCTAAGAAACTCAGCACGGTTTCTAGCAATCCTTTCAGAATATAGAGATAAAAATTGAATTTACAGGTTCTCCGAGGAGAAAGGTCGAACATACAACCTAGGATTTAAAATGAAACCTTTAATGGGCTGCACTCTAGAAGTAAAGGAAAATCAGAAATAGACAAGGCTTTCTATAAATAAATAAATAAATAAATAAATAAATAAATAAAAGCCTAGTTAGAGATGGTTAAATTCTTAATTAGGTTAAGGTGACCTGCCTTCAGCTTGCCTGCCTATAACAAAGTGAATCCTCTCTTGAGAATACCATAAAGAATTTCAAATTGTCTCTACAATTTTTCATTTGAAAGTTATGATATTTAGTTTATAAAATATGACCAGGAAGATAGGGAGATAGACTGTATGGCATAAAAAAGCAAAGAGAATACATAGCCAATAGAAACAGAACCACAGGAGATGCTGATACTGGAGTTATTAGATACAAATAAGATTTGAAGTTTGTGGACTTCCGAGCAGAAAATAAATGGTTACATCAAACCTATACACTTGAAGTTTACAACCAGAGAAAAAAATTACATAAAATAATACTTTTGGAAAATGCTCATATAGCTTTAGAAGTTATGAGGACCAAGTGGGCCTAAATTACAGAAAAGAAAAACATTCAGTGGTGAGTAGATAAATAGTAACTGTTTTTATATATGGAGGAATTCGCCAATTCTTGGTGTGAGCTGATGTTTGTGGCTTGGCTCATTCAAAGTACAAAAGCTGAAAGATGAAAAAAAATCAGTGTAGCCTTTAGCCAATACTTGGGAACAGAAAGACAAAATTGAAGACTTGAGGACCACAGATACATAACCATTTTCCACAAAGACATTTGCTATATTCTAAGACTGTGTAAGAGGCCAAAGTCTAAACTAAAACTTTTTGAAATTCAAAGGGAAATCTATTGCAATCTCATAGTAATTAGGGAACAAAGACCTGAAAACAGAAAAGGCAAGAGACAAAAGTTCCATAAAGTGTAGCATATTGGTATTAAAGAGCTACAGCCTCTTTTCACTAAACAATTATGAAATAGCTAAAAGTTGATAAACTAGGCCTCTGGGAGACTGTCACTAGGAAGTTAACATTATCTGATGAATTTGAAGTATAGATTGATACAGCCTCAAAAAATTCTTCTCACATATTACTTAATAGTTCCAGAGGAAAAGGGATATTTATATAATAAGAAAATTTTGACAGACTTAATCTTAAGAAAGTGACCATATAGTATTTGACTTCCTCTGCACAGTGCCTAACCATTGCTCATAGAGCTAGCCCATAATTAAAAAAAAAAAAAAAATTTGGAATAGAGGAAGTGGCATGTAAAACAGAATGGGGAACTCAGCAACTCACTCCCCTGGGAAAGTAATCAAAATTATTAAAAATCAGAAATAACAATTATAGCATCTGAATATGGTTCTAAGAGTATACGACAAATGAAGATACATCTATTAAGAAAAGAAACCACAAAATTTGGTAAGAAACATAAGAATCTGTGCTCTCAAATTGAGATTGCTCCCTTTCTCCCCTATTCTATTGATAGTTTAGAGAGGAAGAAACTCTAGACTGGTGAAGTCAAGAACACAGAGCTCTCTCTTCTATCATTTCTCAAGCAGAAGACTTTCTTCCTAAGAGGAGCAAACTGTAGTATTATCTCATTCTGCCTCCATCTATGTGTCGCTGTGGCTAAATGCCAGGTTAAGATGTGGGGGTTGGAGGGTTCTCTTCTTCTGCCCAGTGTTGACTCTTGGAACAGAGGTTCTATCTTGGGCTAAGAATCACTGAAAATACTGGGTTCTTTATTGGCCTTGCTCTGACTCATCAAGTGGTAGTTCTATACCAGGAAATGCAGACCAAGAAGACCTTAGGTTGCTACAACCCTTTCCCCTACAAGTGCTCAGTTTCGGAAAGGAACATGTCATGCAAAAATAAATATGTTATTGTCCCCAACCCCACTCCAGAGGCCTGCCTCAGAGATTTGGTCTATAATCATGGGGGGAGCAGGTAGCAGCACCTGCTTCTAATCTAATCTAAGAGATTTAAGGTTCTGATCTCTCAATGAACTAACTTCATTTGCAAAAATGCATGGAGAAATTACACCTAAGGGTACTCTTGAAAACAGAGGATGTTGTGATGAAAGTCAATTGAGAAAATACTCATAGATTTAGTTAAGATACAGGCTAAACTCTATGCTGATTATTTTTTAGGAGAGAACTAGGTAGATAGTAACTGCGAGGAACTCTCTTGACATTAGAACAAATCTTAAACACAGATCTTGGGATATGTTTCTTCAAAGGACTCTGAATTATATCGAAATCTATGTAGAGCAAGTTATATTCACATGCATTATTGAAAATAGTTGTGTGGGGCCAGCAGATGGCATAGTGGTTACATCACTGGTCTCCCACATATGCTGTCCATGGTACAAGTCCCAGACATGGTGGCTTAAAACACACTGGGCTCATGTGCATGTGCCCAAGATTCTGGGAGGAGAATGGAGGAGAAGAGATTGCATTACAGTCATTCCCCTGGAGCGTGATTTCTCACTTTCTTTCTCACTGTCTCTGTCTTACTCTCTCTCCCGTGAGCACACATGCTCTAAGGCAAAATCATCTTAAAAAAAAAAAAAAAAAAAAAAAAAGAAAGAAAGAAAGAAAGAAAGAAAGAAAGAAAGAAAGAAAGAAAAGAAAAGAAAAGAAAAAAAGAGAAAATAGTGCAGTCAACTGGCAATTAGTAGAAGTTAACATATGGGTGTGGTATAATTAAGTAAAATTAAATATTTCATTAGAAAATAGTGCAAAATAAAGCAGTAAAGATATAATAAAGAAACAATAACAGGGACCAGCAGGTGGTATGGTGGTTAAAGCACTGAATCCTACATGGCCAACTCTGTGGCTTGAGTACCGGACCTGGTGGCTTGAAAATCACATGTATATGCCTGCCAAAGTCCTGAGAGGAGAATAGAGGACAAGGGATTGCTTCATGACCATCCCCTCTGGGCAGTGATTTCTCTTCTTCCCATTCTGTATTTAGTGAGCACATGTGCCCTATGGAAAAAACAAATAAAAGAAAATATAAATAGAAGGAAAAAAAGGAACAATAACAACTAAAAAAGACATGAGATATATAGTAAACTAACAGTAAAAATGGCAGACATGAATTCAACTGTACCAATAATAATATCAAATATTAATAAATTAAACAATGTAATCAAAGTGCAGAAATTGTCAGACTGGATTTAAAATAAAAAAAAGCAAGATCCTACTTTGTGCTATCCATAAAGTACATGGTTTATACATAAATACTTATAGCAGCATTATTCATAATAGCCATGTAATAGAAACAACCCAAATGTCCGTCATCTGGCAAATGGATAAGCAAATTGTGCCATAGATTATTCACCATAAAAAGGAATTAAGTACTAATCTGTGCTATAAGATGCATGAGATTTAAAAACAGTATGTTATACGAAATAAGCAAGTCACAAAATACTACAAATTGTGTGAATTAATTTACATGAAATATTCAGAATTGGGATATCTATAGAGACAGAAAGTAGATGAGTGATTGCTTGGGAATGAAAGTAGGATGGAGAAATAGAGGAGTGATATGTAGAGAATACAGTTCTCTTTTTCATGTAATAACATTTTCTAAAATCAACCATGGTGATGGTCATACATGTCTGTTAATATCCTAAAAACATTAACTTATACATTTCAAATTGGTGAGTTATATGGTATGTGAATTATTAATAAATCATAACGAAGCTGCTTAAAACAAAAAAGAATAGAGGGAGGTATAGAAAAATAAATGAGTTAAAGTTAGGAAATTCTAGAAAAGGACACCATAGTATTATAACTTGGAACACTAAGCCCAAACTAAAAATTCAATAGTTCCCTTGTGAGAAAGAACAAGCTATTATCAGAATCCAACTGTATAAAGTATACAATTCATTGTGTACATTTCTACTTAAGTTTTAAGGTTATAGGGTTTAAAAATAGATTCTAAAATGCAATGATAATACATAATATTTCATAGGCATATTTACAAATGTAGTAAAAATAGAAGAATATTCTTAGATCACTGTTAATGTTAGGAAGGAATGTCTATTTGCAGGCTTCATGTTTTCAAGTCCAGGGGCCACCAGAGGCAGATTGCTTGCTTTACTCTCCCTACCCACTCATTCCTCCCAAAGACAATAGGAGTTACTTATCTGATTGATGATTTGAAGAGAAATAATTGTGCTTGCCCAGTTCTGCCTTTCTGTCCTTTTCTTTCTAGGTCTGTCCTTTCTTCCTAGGTCTGTCTGTCTCTGAAAGAATGACCATGTGCTCTCCTTTACATAGAAAGTTTACTGGAGCAAAATCAGGTCATGGAAATGTAAGGGAGTCATGTGACCAGCTCTAAAGCAGTTAACTTTTTCATCTCCTTCTTTCTGACTTTGATGTTTGTCTTTCTCTTGGTTCTGAACTCAATTGCGGAGAAGAATGTTGCTTTCTAGGCCCATTCAAAAGCCAGTAGTGAAAGAAAAAAGTTGCCGTACTATTTAGCAGCATGAGACTTAGAGTTTAGTATTTTTAGAGTGTCAGAATTTTCTCCACATTTCTGTCATTAAAACCATGGCATGAGACTCAATTTCCTTATTAAAACTAATAAACAAAGCCAGAATTTATGTCATGATAAAAGAAATGAGGAGAGGGTATATGATCAAGACAGTGTTCAAAGGTCTTCAACTCTACTTGTAATGTCTGATTCATTAAGCTCATTATTGCACATGCCAATGCTTATTAAGTTATACCTAATATATTTTTGTTTTGCTAACGTATATTTTATATGCTTTTTTTTTTTTTTTTGGAGAGGTTTTGGCTATAGAGCGCCCGTGTTCGCCAGAAAGACAGAGAGAGACAGAGAGACAGAAAGTGAGAAATCACCCCGTAGGGAGGATGGCCATGCTGCAGTCCCTTCTCCTGCATTCTCCTCTCGGGATCTTGGGGATGTGCTCGCACACATCCAGCTTGAGTTTAAGTCCCCAGGCACAGGACTCCTATGAGTTGTCTACATGGAAGTCCAATGACCTAACCATTACACCATCTGCTGGTCCCACACTTTAAAAAAAGAAAGAAAAGATGGGGCATAACTAAACTTTTGATATAGAGTGCTATTACAGGAGGAGAAAACTGGACAAGGACTTTATGATCTTTGAAACTCAATATTTCTGCTTGCAAATTTTTCTGAAAGAAACATTTCATTACCCTATAATAACAAGCCACTGTTTGCAAATGCTTGAGAAGCTATATATTTCTATGTAAGTATTTAGAGAAACACTTAAGCAGAAAAGTTTCAAGCCCACATAGTGACAATGTCCTAGCTTTGTGTAATGGAATGAAACCAAAACCTCTGTATATATTCTACTTGACGCTTCATATATTGTCACACATCACAAATTAGAACTCTTTAAAATAATTTCCAGTCAGTATGTTTAAGACTTTCTTGTTGCATGAAGGCTTGCAGAGAATACTCATGTGTGCTTGCTTTTTGACAAGTAGAATCGGTCAACAACAACAGGATGGGGAGAAGCAGTGGAAACCATGCACTACTGTCAACACATTGTCTAATGTAATGCTACTTAGCCTGTTGTGAAGGCAGTTGTTAAACATTTTTCTAAAGGTTTTTGCCATAGGGCACATGTGCTAGCTGGAGAGAGACTGAAAGAGATAATGATATAGAAAGTGAGAAATCAAACCCTGGGGGGATGGCCATGCCTCAATTATTTCTCCATTCTCCTCCTGGGATTCTGGGTATGCTCACATATGCACCCGGAGTGATTTTCTTTCTTTTTTAAAAAAAAAAAAAATTAAGATTTTATTAAGTTATTTTATACATTCAATCATTGTGTATCACCACAGCTTGTAAAATAAATTACCGAACAAGAATACACTATACACCAATCCAGTTGATGATATACATGCTATCATCAGCAGACAATCCTCCATTTCTGTGTCCCCTAAATGTCTTTGCCTCTATTTTTCCTTGATTCTTTTCCTCTCACTCTCACTCATCTCTCACACTCTTCCCACACTGTCTCCAGTATCCGTATCTATTTTCCATGCTTCTATATCTTCTAATCTTTGACTTTCTGCCATAGAGTGCAGACAGTTGTTATATATTCAGTGGAGACATCCATTGTCTCTCTTTCATAGCCCGGCTTGCTTTACTAAGCAGTAAATCTTTCATATTTGTCCACTTTCTGTCAAATGACAGGGTCTTTTTTTAATGGCTGAGTATTATTCTACAGTGTATATGTGCCACATTTTTTCGATCCATTCATGTGTTCATGGATATTTGGGATTCCATGTCTTAGCAACTGTGAATAATGCTGCAATAAACATAGATGACCAAGCACTTTTTATTTTCATTTATTTGTCTTTTTAATCTTAGCTATTTGGATTGGGGTTATGTGGTATTTCATTGTGGTTTTGATTTTCATTTCCCTTATGATGAGGGATATTGAACATTTTTCATAGCCATGGGGACACAAACCACAGTTGGTCATGAGAGAGTCCAACACCTTAACCTCTATGCCCCTGCTGGTCCCAGTTAAATATTTTTAAATGTCCATTTTAAAACTTGTTTACACTATAAAATCCAACTATAATTAACAAAACAATCCAAAAAATGTAGTGATATAGCCCAAATCCATTTTCATTGGAGTATACAGACTACTCTATTCTAGTCTATCAAATTATATGAACATTTCTAAATCTTACTCTCAAGTTCTATACTTATCTTATTATGACCAGGTAAAGCTGTTTGTGGACTAGCACTGGACCTGGACCCCACTTGAAGTGCCACTGATCTAAGCAATTCTAAGCCACTTATTTCTTAAACTCATCTTCATTTTGATGGTAACGCACAAATATACCTTCTGTTTTGGCCTTTGTGTTTCTTCCTTTGAAACATTTCAGCATGGTTGGTTTTCACTTTCTAGATTTATTTTATGATCTGAATATTTTTCCCTCTCTTGTCTTAATACATTTCCTTTCACATTGAATTTCATGAGAAAATAGCACTTCTCCCATGTCTTTCTCTTGATCTCCAAAATCAAACTGACCTAATAGCAATAATCACAGGTAGTATCATGATCATTCCGTTCTTTTATCCCTCTTCCTGCTTGCATACTTCCACCTCTCCTTGTCTCTTTTTCTTCTTTCCTTTTCCCCTCCTTCCTTCCTTCTTCTCTTTTCCCTCAATGAGCACCTAGTTTGAACCAGGAAGTAGGAATCCACAGACAAGTGAGATACCCTAGGCCCCCATTGTCCAAGAGCTCAATGCCTGCTGGGAAAGCTCTCATTGAATACATAATTAATTATTTAGAAGAGGGACATGTTCTTCAAAGGGGAAATAGGGGCTACTTTGACAGAGTTAAAATGCATGCTGAAATTTGCTAACTTACACAAAACAAAACTTTCTATAAAACAAAAACTTACAACTTTTTTAAAGAAATGGATTGTTTGATATGTACCATCTTTAAAATTAAACTTGATCTCTTTTAAATGACATTATTCATTTTTAAAGTATGAAATTAATAATTTATTAAAAGTAACTCCATTTGGTTGAATTTAAGGAGCTGAGAACAATAATCTAGTTATCGAAAATGATCTCTTAGCCCAAAGGATTTTTAAAATCAGATTTTAAAAATCTGCTTTTAAAGAGGATTCATAACCATATATACTAAGATTTTTCTTTTGTACTTCAGAGTTATTTATTTTTGTTTTGGGGATAATTAAATATATATCACTATTTTGGTTTCAGTAATACAACCTTCCCCAATAATGTTATATGTTCATATGAATTTAAAATATCTTTACCCTTGTTGATAATTTCAGTGATTAAGCATACTGTCAATATTTACTTATTTAGGGGGCAAAGAGTCACTGGATTCTGATATGGCCAACCATGTTTGAGTCCTGGACCCCATGACTGTAAAATCATGCCAGCACATGTGCATGCATGGCCAAAATCCCAGGAGGAGAATGCAGGAGAAGAGATTGCAATGTGGTGATTCTCCCAGGGAGTGATTTCTCACTTTCCCTCTCCCTATCTCTGTCTCACTGTCTCTCTCTCTCTGGTGAGTGCATGTACCCTAAGACAAAAACCTCTTTTAAAATTATTTATTTATTTATTTATTTATTTATTTATTTATTTTGACTTTAGTGCATCAGTTTAGATGACTGGTCTAACTTTTTTTTTTTTTTTTTTTTTGAGAAGTTTTTGCTATAGGGCGTGTGTGCTTGCCAGGAAGACAGAGAGAGACAGAGAGACAGAAAGTTAGAAATCTCCCCCCCGGGGGATGACCATACCACAATCCCTTCTCCTCCATTCTCCTCTAGGGATCTTGGGCATGCATGCACACATGCCTTGTGTGAGTTTAAGCCACTGGGTCCAGGACTCAAACCGTGGTCAACTACATGGAAGTCCAGTGACATAGCCATTACGCCAACTGCTGGTCCCACTAGTCTGACATTTTTGATAGTTCTGTTTTATCAGTACAAATCTTCTCTAATTGACAAAAATATTAACTTTAAACTTTCACTTATTTACACTGAAAAAGAAAACAGGGATGATTTTATTCACATATGAAACAAATCTCTTGTACCATCCAGCTTTTGAAACGTGTACTATTTTTTAAATGTAGTCTATTTAAAAATTACATAAAATTATTCTTGCTTTTTATTTCTTTCTGGACAAGTAATAAAATGTTTGGGGATAAAAAAAGAACTTTAGTGGGACCAGCAGTTAGCGTAATGGCTATGTCGCTGGACTCCCACGTAGTCGACCGCGGTTCGAGTCCCGGACCCGGTGGCTTAAACTCACGCCGGGCGCGTGTGCGTGCGTGCCCAAGATCCTGAGAGGAGAATGGAGGAGAAGGGATTGCGGTGTGGCCGTCCCCCCTGGGGGGTGATTTCCTGCTTTCTATCTCTCTGTCTCTCTCTGTCTGTCTGGCGAGCGCACGCGCCCTATAGCAAAAACCTCTCCAAAAAAAGAAAAAAAAAAAAAAAAAAAAAAGAACTTTAGTGATTGTTACTGGGCTAAAAATTTGTGTATACTCCAAAATTCATATGTCAAAGCCCTAACACCCAATGTGATTGTACAAGGAGGTGGAGTTTGGAAAAGTAATGTTTGATAAAGTCATGGGAGTAGGGCCCACATTATGGAATTAGTGATCTTACAAAAAACTCGAAGCAATACCAGAACTTCCTCTCTCCACCATATGTGGATACAGGAAGAAGATGATCTTTTGCAAACCAAGAGGAAATACCTCATTAAGAACTGAATTGTTCAAGACCTTGATGTTGGACTTCCAAGCCTCCAGATCTGTAGAAAATAAGTTTCTGTTGTATGACTCATTCAGTTCCTTTGTATTTTGTAGTAGCAACCCAAACTGGCTATGACTTTGGTTGATAAAAATTCAACAAAATGTGGGGGGGAAAGGAATTGAAGACAACTGTGGACAGCAGTAATAGTGTGATCAGAGGGTGGGAAAGGGCAGAGGGTCAGACATGGGGGAAAAAAAAAAGATACATATATATATATATATATATATATATATATATATATAACTAGAATTGGGAAATTATTGATGATAACATGCATGATTAAGCCACTATGCAGTTTATTCTAGATGGGAAACCACATTTGGTGTGTTGTGACGATGCTTAGGGGATGAATGTAAAAGTTTCAGGAGAAAAAAAAAATTCAAGAATATTATTTGTGCAACTACTGAGAAGACTTCAATAAATGTTTCATTGCATAAATAGACCAAATTTTGTCCCCCCTGCTATTGAAAATTATCATCCTGCAAACTTAATCATTTTCCTTGGTTATATGAACAAGGTTGAGAAAAGATAACAAGTAGCAGAGAATGATAAAGACAGAAACTGCAAAAGTTTCATTATCTCTTGCTAAGTAGAGAATTTAAGAACATATGCATCATTCTGAGATATTCTGTCCAAAAAACTACAAATATATGTATTCTTCAAGAATTTTTAATAGTGTTTAATATGAGATTGCTATCACCCAACAAGAATCAAAATAAAACATCTATTAATGTGTATGTGTGGGTAAATTTATGAGTATATGCAGTCTATATTTATTTTTCTAAAAGCGCATACACACAATGATAAATTATGCTTAAAAAGTGTTTTAAAATTCTACATTCAAATCAATGTTATAAAAGTTTAAAAAATTATCCATTGAAAACAAAACATTCTGTTAATTTTTATGAATGTAACATTGGACAGCTGGAGAAATATTATATGATACTAGATTATTGTGAAAAGATAATGCCTACTTTTGTTACAAAAGTCTAGAAAGTAGACCACCAAAACCAGCCAACAGAAGCTGAATTTTTCATTTCCATCTGTGCTGACAAAAAACATTTAGGCCACTTCCCAGTAGATGAGTTAAATTTATTCTGTAGTAAGTCTTCTGGAACTACAATCCTGAGAACACAGTTGTTAACCTTATTGATATTTATGTCCATGTTTTATTTAGCAGATATATCTTATTCAGTGTCACTAAGTTTGTAAGAATGATTGCTTTTATTTATCTACTGGCAAAGTTCAGAATAATGTCAGAAAAAAACAAGAGAGTGGAGTGTTTCCACATGTGAGGAAGTGTATTTTCCACCACGAGTTCACTGTAATATGGCTTATAACTAAGTAAGGGTTCTCAAATAAAACTGAAAAAAAAAATTCTCCTAAATTACAATATCAGAGTGTATTTATTTTAATTTCATTAGCTCTTATAAAACCGAGATGTATACTGGCAATAAGAAACAATTTTAGAGTTAAATTATTTAAATAAATTTCTCCATGATAGTACAGACATGCCATATTATTTAATATCTCTATTTTCACTGCATTCACTTTTCTTACTCTTGGGGTTTCATCTCTAACCTCCTCCCAATAGATATCATATATTTTCTTCCATTTTTTTTTCATCCATCTCACTTGTCTCCTTCTCAACTGTATGACTAGTAACAGATTATTTTTGCAATCATTTGAACTATATCCTCTTAAACTTACCTGCAGTGCTAGTGAAATTCTTATGCTCAAACTTTTAGCAAAGTCAGCTGGGTTTACAACTACTGTAAAGGAATACCCATGTGTCTTCAACTGAGCACAGAAAATCATGACCATCAGATCCACAGGAGAGTAGCATTGGCTTTTCTAAGAACAGTACATCAGCCTGTACATACATTCATAGCTTAAAGGAAAAGCAAACATACAAAGCCTGTAGAGAGTTGGGACCAGAACAATATGATGCCATGGTTAGCTAACTCTATAGGCACATCTGGTAAGCAATTGTAGTCCATGAAGTCTGTAAACATGGCCTGATGAGTATAAAGGCCCTTTATATCTGACATTATATTGACCAGTCTCTTGCTATCCCCTCTAGAGAAGCCCTTCACCCTGCTCTGTAAACAGAGAAGGAAGTCAGAGGTTCGTTCTTGCATGCAGGCCATTGGCAGCTCACCCTGAACTTGCTTTAGCCGAAGCACACTCAGGCGTCATGGTCAGTGGATATCTCAGAGCTTCAAAGGTGAGTCCACTGCTCAAAGAGAGACATTTCGATGACCCAGGAATCCTGGTAGATTTTATTTCAGTTGCTGGAAGTTTCTCAAAAGAGCTCAAAAGCCCTCCAGCTGCTTGGAGAGTCTGTGAAATGCATGCAATGAGTCTCCCAGACAAAGCTTTAGAAAGCTGCTAGCACCACAGATCCAACCCAGACTCTGCATCTTGATTTCACTAGAACAGATGTTATCTGCAAGCAATTAACATACTTGTCATCACCAGTGAAACAGATACAGAATTCTTCAGGGTTTTTTTTTTTTTTTTTTTTTTCCAGTGTACCTTAAGAAAAGTATTTGTGAGTAAAGTAAACTTTTTTGTTAGTATTAATTTTCAATGAAGAAAGTATTAAAGTAATATTCAATGAAGAAAGCTTCACTTTTTAAATATTTTTGGAAAATTATACTGAAGTATTTTTTAAATGATAGGAAAAAATCATCACCTAATATTAATAGTAACTGCCAACTCAATTAAAGCAGTATCTACTTGTGATTATTGCATATTTTCATACATTGATAAAATGTGCCATTTGATATATTTCTCTCTACTTTAAATTTTCAAAATTACTTGATTTTATAGGATTATAAGTGAAATAATGGCATTTAAGTTATAATATCTACACAAAAATCAAACAGTAAAATATTATAAATAAGCCCTTATGACTAGTACAAGTAAAAAGATAAGACTTAATGTGTAAATAATGTCTTAGGTGATAAAAACAAAAGCAAAGATAACACTGTACAATTTTGCATTCTTACACTTTTCCAAAAATGTCTAAATAGCATTGTATCTTTGTATTTTATAACTATACTTTTGATATCTAATCATTTTTATAAGCTAACTCTATAACATGATGGTCTTGAATTCCTTATCCTCATTAGATTAGTTAGTGAAAATTGAAAGACCATGATTATAACATGTCAATCTCTGATCACAAACATTTCTGCTGTTTTTTTTTTTTAATTTTATAATTCTTCTAAATTGAAACAATCAGTGTAATTTTAAGACAATTTCTGCTATAACAACAGCTTAACTTTTTTGGAAGTACAAACATAAATTATAGAAATAAATACTATGGTTGATACATTTATTCTGAATATGGTACTTATATTTGAAATGACAAATATTTAATGAGAAGCAGATATGGGAAAATAAAAAGATCATAGGACTAGAGTCTGATACTCTAGTTCACTCTCATAGGTCTCTAATTTATTAACTGATCTTAAAAGATGACTTAAGTTTCTTACCTAGAAAATGTGCCTTCTTAAATACGTCACTTTGACAATTACTTAAGATAACTTATTTGAAAATACTTCATAAAGTATGACATATTTTATAAATGAAATAACATTTTAATCATAGAATATTTCACATGGTATTACACTCAATACATCACTGATGGAAGGCATGCTCAACTTTAGGGCGATCCTAGCTAATGTGCACTGTTTTCTTTTTTTCCTTTCTGATAGGAGGTATTTAACTAGTGCAGCTAAAGTGCTGGGTAAATTGGGTGTCATTTGCCTATCGATTAATCCCTCCTGTATCATATAGCCCAGGTGTACTCATACTCTTCTCCCAATGTCTTTCATCTCTGTCTTTGTTTTTGGCCTTTTGTATAATATTTCCAGGCCTTGACCACATCTTACATCAACTTGTCAGAGTAAAAGTCAAATTATATACTTTGTAATTTTCACAGCACTCATTAGCTACTAAAGAGTACTGTACCTTATATTTTAAAATCTTCTACTGAATTTTTGGTGAATATTTTCTTCTTTTTAATTATATCAGAATCCCCTTGTGGTTTTTCAGTGAGTTTGATAGTCTCAGCACCTAAGAAGTAATGTTCTAAATGTTTGCTAATATTAATGAATTGAAATCTCCACATTCAGATCCTGAATACTGTGAATGAGGTGTTGTCCAAATGAGAACAGAAGTCCTGATACTCTTGGGTAATCCGCTTGATCTACATCATGAAAGGCAATTTGAGCTTGATATACCCATTGGTGTATCTTTTTAGAATTCATTTCTTCCAAAAATATTTTCCTAATCTTCATTCTAGTTAGAATGTCTGGTTTACTTATGAGTTTTTTGATTTGTTCAGTTAATATTTATGAATTACTTCTGCTAGATGTCTTTAGCATATTGTAGATGCTCAATGAATATTTATTAAAAAAATGCCTATATTTGATACTTGCTAATTACTACTTACTTGTATTCTGATTTGGCTTTATCATCTTAAATGTTATATCGGTTCCTATTTTTTTGTTTTGTAACTCTAATCCAGATTCCCTTTATCTCTCTTTTTATAATTTAATTAATTTTTTTTACTTGGAGAGGTTTTTGCTATAGGGCACATGAGCTCACCAGACAGACGGAGAGGGACAGAGAGACAGAAAGTGAGAAATTATCCCCCCCCCCCAGGGGGGATGGCCACACCACAATCCCTTTTCCTCCATTCTTTTCTCGGGATCTTGGGCACACACGCACATGCACCTGGCCTGAGTGAAAGCCACCTGGTCTGGGACTCGAACCACAGTTGACTACATGGGACTCTAGTGATGTAGTCATCTGCTGGTCCCACCCCCCCCATTTATCTTTCCTAAGATACTAATGGGAAGGCAATTGCATACAGTAAACTGATGTACATTCTTCCTTTTCGGTTTTACTATAATGGCTGTGTCAAATTCCATAGTGGCTGGGTGGCTTAGTCTGTTTTGGCTGCTATAACAGAATACCATGGACTGGGTAGCATATAAACAACAGAAATCTGTTCCTCACAGTCCAAAATCTGGCACGTCAAGATCAAGGTGCCAACAGATTCAATGTCAACCGAGAGCCAGTTTCCAGGCTCACACATGGTGCCACCTTCTAACTGTTCTCTCCCAGGGTAAAAGGAACAGGGTAGCTCTCTGGTGCCTCTTTAAAAGGGCACTAACCTTACTCATGAGGACTCTGCTCTTAAGAGCTCATCACTTTCCAAGTGTCCCAATTGGTGATTGGGTTTCAACATTTGGATTTTGGGGGCACACAAATATTTAGATCATAGCACTAGGGAAAAATGGAAATGGGATAGGAAGCCACAGAGGTGAAAGAAATGAGAACTAGCAGAATCTAAAGAAGGATTTAAAAAAAAAAGAAAACTGTCTCAGTTTCTCTGAATACTTACAAAGGCTCATTCTACCCAAAGACTTCCACTCTGTCTTGCCTTGCTCATTAAGCAGTATGTCTAGATCTTTTGCTCTCTTTTTAATACTTAATATTTTAAGTATTATAATTACTTAATTATAATACTTAAATCATTTTTATGTCCATTTTGGTGGATATATTAGAATAAATGAGGATTTGAGTGTTGATAGTGATAAATTTAAAGATTTGAGTGCTCAGAAATTACAATTTAAGCTTCTCAGTGTAGAATTACATCTACTTCACAAAAAATAATTACAGTTAAAAATTCCAAGTATTTTTCTCATTATGGGCTACACCTTAATTTGGAAAACTTTCATTATTTTTTTAAAGTGTATAGAATATAATATTGGACCTAGCAATTGCTCAATAACCAATTGCTATAATAGTAAATTAATTCTAAATGTCACTGCCTTATATGTTAACAAAGACTGGTTTCTAGTCTGCGTAGTTTTACTCAATATTCCAAAAGGAGAAAGGTTCCACCATTTTATAGCAGCATCTTCTGAAACATAGAGCACCCTTGATTTTCAGGAAAGAGGAACAGACATAGGAAGATAATGGGTGAGATTTTCACCTTCTCAACCTGGAAGTGACACAGACACCTTCCACTCTCATTTCATGGGTCAAGACTAGTCATGTGCTAGTGCTGAACCGCAAGGGGGCTGACAAATCTAAGTTGGAAGATGGAATTCTGTTGAGCATCACATATTTGCAGTGTTCTTCAAACATATCACTTTCAGAAGACTGACAAGCCTAAGACTTTTGATACTACAGGGATCATATTACTCTTTCAAATCTGTACTTTCAATTTCACTTCTGCTTTCCTTTAGCATCAGGGCACTCTGATTATTATGCAGTCACTGGAAGCACCAGATGTATTTCCATAGTTCCTGTTCATGTAGAATATTAAATAAACAGATGTCATTTCTAATTAGGCATATCCGTTTTTTTCTACCTAATATAAAATGTATTATTTCCAAATTAGGAAACTTTTTCCTTTATACTGTTCATGCTCTTAGAGTAGGTTTCTCTAAGAACTGTTAGCCTCAGAGTCATTGCTTGTCCCAAGTGTACTTTTCATATGCTAATTGATTTGAAACACAACTTCAAGAAATGTGAAAGTATCTTCCAATTTTTAAATAAGATGCAGTTGTGGTCTCTTCTAAAGTGATATACTGTGTTGGCACAATACCTATATGGTGTCATCGTTATTGTAATATTGAAGGTTTAGGCAAGTGTTCAGTTGTGTTTTCACTTATTTTGGAAAATTGGATTACATTGGTAAACTTACAGGATGTTATCAAGAAAAAGAACATGGCTCAAACATTTAAAAAAATCTTTCAAATATGGTTCTAGGATTCAAATTGAATATTTCTGTAAAATGTTTGGGAGATATTGGAAGGCCATCTGTAGCATGCTGTCAAAGGAGTTATTTTGTCAATTGGTAAGTTAAACTGGAGGACTTCTGGGTTTTCTTTAAATGTTTCATTCATCTCTACAGTTTTTTTGGCTTTCAAGATTTGACAAACTCATTAAGCTTTCTCCCTGCTGCCGTCCTCCCCCATCTTTAATCATTAGGTTCAGAGTCCAGGCACAGAGCACTTTCCTCCATTTTCTAAAAGTTTATTTATTTATCTTCTCCATGAGAGAGGAGAGAAAGAGAGAGCGAGAGAAATGCCATCCCCGTCCAGGTACTCAGACGACAGTCCTGCCTCAGCCGGCCCCAAATCGTGAGCACACACATGCCTGACATTATCAAGGAGGCATCTATTTCCTAGACCAAAACTCTACTATGTGGGTTGGCCTCTAGGAGCATCGTGTTTTACTGTTGTGCCATCATCTGACCCTATTCTCTCATTTTGCAAACATGATCATGAATTTTTAATTAATCTGACAGAAAACAGTTGTACTTTTAATTCCAGCAGTGTACCAGATATTCTGAAGTTTTCTCCAATGAGCTGAAAACTAGAGGCCGTATTAATTATAACAAGCAATTTTTAATAACAGTATTTTTCACTAAGAGAATAAAAATTACCAAGAGAGAGAAAGGACAGAAAACAATGAGAATCTAGATGATAAAGAATAATTAAATCCATGGCTAACCTTGCCATGTTCACAGATAGAAACATTCAGTATTTAAAAAAATATATCAGCTTGTTTTACAAATTGATAGATAGGGCTAATCTTATTATGGTCAATATTCTCCAAATTGTTTCTTAAAAACTCAAGATGTAGATTTTAGTACTTAATGAACCACCAAAACAGTTGAAATATATCTATAAGGGGAAATTGTCTTGCCAGATAGTAAGACTTACTATGGGCTGAAATAGGGCTAAAAATGCCCAATAAAGCAGAATGCAGAGCCCAGAAATAAAGCCATTAATGTATATAGAAGAATATAGGTCTGAGGTAGCTTTGCAGCTGATAGGAGAAAGGAAGAATTTTGAAATACTTATGCTAGACCAGCTGATTATCCATATGGAAACAATTAAATTGGAACACTACTTCAAACCATACACAAATGTCAATTTCTGATGGGCTAGAAAAACATTTTTTTTTTAATATTAAGGGAAGTGTAGGGAGGTATCTTTATAGCATCAAGATAGGGTGAGATTTCCTAAGTAAAGCAGAACATGTACTAACTGTAAAGGAAAACATAGATACATTAGACCATAGGAAATTTATAAACTTTGTTTAATAACCTTAAAAAGGCAAAAAGGCACAGTATTTGAAAAAGATAGTTAAAACACACATTGCCCACAAAGGAGTGTTATTTAAAATATACAAAACCTCTTAAAGTAATAAAAAGTTTATTTAATTTTTTTTTTTTTTTTGGAGAGGTTTTTGCTATAGGGCACATGCACTCACCAGAAAGACAGAGAGAGACAGAGAGATAGAAAGCAAGAAATCACCCCCCCCAGGGGGGATGGCCACACCACAATCCCTTCTCCTCTATTCTCCTCTCGGGATCTTGAGCATGCACGCATACGTGCCCAGTGTGAGTTTAAGCCACCGGGTCCAGGACTCAAACTATGGTTGACTACATGGGAGTCCAGCGACATAGCCATTACGCTAACTGCTGGTCTCAAAAGTTTATTTAATTTTTTTTTTTTTTTTTTGGAGAGGTTTTCGCTATAGGGCGTGTGCACTCACCAGGCAGACAGACAGAGACATAGAGACAGAAAGCGAGAAATCACCCCCCAGGGGGGATGGTCACACCACAATCCCTTCTCCTCCATTCTCCTCTCGGGATCTTGGGCACGCACGCACACATGCCCGGCGTGAGTTTTAAGCCACCGTGTCCGGAACGTGAACCACAGTCGACTACGTGGGAGTCCAGCGACATAGCCATTACGCTAACTGCTGGTTCCCAAGTTTATTTAATTTTTAATTGGCAAAAACTATACACAATTTCGTAGGAGAAAACACAAATGACCAGCACATACAGAAAACTTATTGAACTTATTAGAAATAATTAGTAATCAGGAAATAAAAATTAAACCTAGAGTTAAATACCATTTGTCTTAGACTATTTGTGCTGTTATTAAAAAAATAAATAAATTCCTGATTTCTTTTCTCATAGTTCTGAAGATTAGGAAGTCTGAAATCAAGGTTCTGGAATATTAGGTGTCTAGTGAAGGTTGCTCTCTGTTTTCAAGAGAGTGCTTTTTTGCCATATTGTCACACAATGGAAAGCCAAAGAAGCAGAAAGGCAAAAAGTCTAGTTAATTTTCTTGAGCATTTTTATAAAGGTACAAATATTCCTAAGAGTGAAGCCCTCATGACTGTCTAAAAGCTTCATCCCTTAATAGTATCACATTGTATTTAAGTTTCAACATAGGAATTATTAGGATGAAACATACATTCAAAATATTGCAACCTTGGGAACATTAAGTGGTATAGAGGTTAAGGTGCTGGACTCCCATGTGACCCATCATGGTTTTAGTTCTGAACCTGTTGGCTTGAAACTCACAAATGCGTGCCCAAGATCCTGAGAAGAGAAAGAGGAGAGAGAATTATGGCCTGGCTATCCCTCCTCAGGGCTGAATTTTCACTTTCTGTCTGTCTCTCTGTCTCTCTGGTGAGCACAGAACCCTATAGCAAAAACCTCTCTCAAAAAAGTATGAACATAGTACCATTTTACACTCTCTAGAATGACAATGATAAGAACTTTTGGTTAATAATTTATCAAGAGTGAAGAGAAAATTATTCTGTAGTATAGTTTATTCAAGAATGAAAATTGACACACATCATTTTGGAAAATAATTGGACATAATATAGCAAAGTTGAACAATGGTATAGTTGACAATCAAAGGCTTCCACTCAGTAAAGGTTTGTATCAGTAAGAATTCTAATAAAAGAAACAAAGCTAGTAGGAAAAACATATATCTACTCTCAGTCCCAACACATTCAACATGTTTGATTATTTATTCAAAGGAATTGGCTTATGTGATTATGTGATGATGGCTACTGAATAGGTAAGTCTAAAGTCATAGGGCAGGCCACCAGGAAGGATAAGCTGGGGACTTTTAGTCTGGAGTTGAAGCTACAGGTCAGAGCTGGACTTTTCGTTTTCCTCAGGAAAACCTCAGTTGTACTCTTAAAACCTTTTAAGGAGGAAAATGGATAGGCGAGACACTTATGGGACACAGTAATGGATTATTATCTGTTGATGATAATGTGTTTTGTATCCTTAACTGTACTGGTGTGAAGTGTATTTCATGTAAGGTAAATTCAGCTTACAAGCTGAGTGATGTATAGTGATTAAATGTATAAAATTTTAAAAAATTCAAAATAAAAAATATTTTAAGGCAAAAAAAAACCATTTTAAATGAATGGATCTGGTGCACCAGGTTATTCACTATTACCTTCTTTATAACTGTAGATGCAAATGATAATCACATCTACAAAATTCTTTCAGAGCATCACCTACAATACCGCTTAAATAGCTGAGGAAGGTAGACTAGCCACGTTGAACATAGTATCATAGGTACACAACCTAGAGACAACCTAGAGAAATTCTTACATATGCACCTTTTTTTAAATGTGTAAAAGAAAGTTTATGGAAGCATTATTTATAATATTAAGAAAACTTAAATATCCATCGAAAGAATAACAGAGAAATAAATTGCAAAATATTGATACAGTAGGCTATTATACAATAGTAAAAATAGGCTACGATTACTCACCATGGATGAATCTTAAAATATATGTGAATAAAAATCAACCTCTAGAATATTTTGCTCAGCACATAATTTTATAAAGTTTAAAAAAGCATTATCAGGCCAGTAGGTGGCATGGTAGTTAAGGCACTGAACTCCCACATGGTTGACCACGCTTTAAGCCCTGGACTCAGTGACTTGAAAATCATCTTTCTGTAGGTGGATACCCAGTGTTTTCAGCACCATTTGCTAAAGAGATTTTCTTTCTCCTACTGGATTATCTGGTGCAATTTTTCAAAATCAGTTACCTGTATGTTTTCTGATTTATTTCTGGGGTCTCTATTCTATTCTGTTGGTCTATAGCAATTCCATTCTTGGGTATCAACTCAAAGAATAGGAATACACTCAGTCAAAAAACACTTGCACATCCATGTTTATCATGGCATTATTCACAACTGCTAAAACATGGAACTAACCCAAATATCCACAAACAGATGAATGAATTGAAAGAGTGCAGTACATACACACTATGGAATATTACTCAGCCATTAAAAAGCAATGAGACCCTGGGACCAGCAGTTAGCATAATGGCTATGTCGCTGGACTCCCACGTAGTCGACCGTGGTTCATGTCCCAGACCCGGTGGCTTAAAACTCACGCCAGGCGCGTGTGCGTGCGTGCCCAAGATCCTGAGAGGAGAATAGAGGAGAAGGGATTGCGGTGTGACCATCCCCCCTGGGGGGTGATTTCTAGCTTTCTGTCTCTCTGTCTCTCTCTGTCTGTCTGGCGAGTGCATGCGCCCTATAGCGAAAACCTCTAAAAAAAAAAAAGCAATGAGCCCCTGACATTTGATAGAAAGAGGATGAATATGGAAGATTTAATGCTAAGTGAATCAAGCCAGACTATGAAAAAGAGGCATTGTATGACCCCAGTCAATTTATACCAAGAGTCTGCACACTGTGGCAGAAACTGACAGACTGGGAGGTATAAAAGCATTGAGAGCAAACTGTGGACACTGGAGAGAGTGTGTGAGGAGAGTGGATGATGGAGCGTGGGAGAGAGAAAAAGAGGGAAACAAGGAGAGAAAGAAAGAAATGAAACATATAAAGGACAAAAATAATGAAAATTATCTGTTGATAATAATGTGTATGATAATATCTTTGGACTGATACACAGTGCATTCATACTGGGAAATTTCATTTTATATGTACTTGTTATAAATAGCAATTGAATGTAAAAATATTAATAATAAAAGAGATTATATTAAAAAGAAAAGAAAATCCTGCTGGGTACATGTGCATGCATGCCCAACTCCCAAAAGGAGAATGGAAGAGAAAGGACTGTGTTACGGCCATCTCCCTGGGGGTGATTTCTCACTTTCCTTCTGTTTGTCTCTCTTTGTGTCTCTGGAGAGTGCACACACCCTATGGCAAAAACCTAAAAAAAAATTAAAATTTTTTAAAAAGAAGCCTGATTAGTTTATATACATGAGAAACCAAAAAATAAAAGAATAATATATTCACAATCTTGATTAGTTATGTTGGTTTTAGAGAAAGTCAGAGAACTTAGCAGTGAAGGTGCTTTTTGACAGACTTTAATGGTATTGAACTGTTCTAGGTCTTTTGTAGAGTGGTGTGTTTCACAACTTGCATGTTACCTATATTCTTCTGTATATATTTTTAGTAAAAATATAAAACTAAGAAAAAAGTTTATGCTATGTCTTGACTGACATTACTATTTCTTGATATTGTAGTGCCAGATGCTGGGCTCAAACCCACTAGGCAGAATTTATTGGGGCATAGATCTTCACTAAATATCCTGAATTATTCACTGAATACTTGCAAATACTTCATTGTTTCTGGCTACTTTTCATACTTCCCTTAGCTTCTCTTTACATCTGTTCCTGCTACCTCTTCTCTTTCATGTGCAACTAAGCTTTGACTTCAAGGCTTGACTTTTTTTTTTTTTTTTGGAGAGGTTTTTCGCTATAGGGCGCGTGCGCTCGCCAGACAGACAGAGAGAGACATAGAGACAGAAAGCGAGAAATCACCCCCCAGGGGGGATGGTCACGCTGCAATCCCTTCTCCTCCATTCTCCTCTCGGGATCTTGGGCACGCACGCACACGCGCCCGGCGTGAGTTGTAAGCCACCGGGTCCGAGACGCGAACCGCGGTCGACTACGTGGGAGTCCAGCGACATAGCCATTACGCTAACTGCTGGTTCCCAAGGCTTGACTTTTCCTAAATTTAGTGTCAGAAATAAATTGGTTCTGAAAAACTTGAGAACAAGCCACAAGTGAGTCAGAAATATTTCAGTGGGAAAGCAAGCAATGAAACAGTCATTTGCCTTTGACTATGAGTTATATGTCTTTTTTTTTTTTTTTTTTTTTTTTTTTTTTTGAGAGGTTTTTTTCGCTGTAGGGTGTGTGCGCTCGCCAGACAGACAGAGAGAGACAGAGAGACAGAAAGTGAGAAATCATCCCCCAGGGGGGATGGTCACGCCGCAATCCCTTCTCCTCCATTCTCCTCTCGGGATCTTGGGCACACACGCACAGGGCCCGGCGTGAGTTTTAAGCCACCGGGTCTGGGACGTGAACTGCGGTCGACTACATGGGTGACCAGCGACATAGCCATTACGCTAACTGCTGGTTCCCTGAGTTATATGTTTTTTGATTTTGACTAATTATTGATCAAATTGATCTTGCTTTCACATTTCTTCTTCTAATATTTTTTAATCATTAACAGTCATTGTGTCAATGAGAAAATACTCCAGAAATGCCATTTTGAAGACAGTCAAAGAGAAGTAGATTATTCCATTCCTTATTCTACTTCTGCTAAAGATGTAAAATTATTTTTTACTTTTTTAAATTTTCCAGAGAGCACATGCACTCACCAGTGAGAAAGTGACAGACAGAAAGAAGAAAAGTGAGAAGGCACCCAATCATGGCAAATAGTTCCACCACAATCCCTTCTCCTCTATTTCTCCCTCCTTTTGGGATTTTGGGCATATATACAAACATGCCTGACAAGTTTTTTTCTTTACTTTTTTTTTTTTTTTTTTTTTTGAGAGATTTTTGCTATAGGGTGCATGCGCTCGCCAGACAGACAGAGAGAGACAGAGAGATAGAAAGCGAAAAATCACCCCCCCAGAGGGGATGGCCACGTCACAACCCCTTCTCCTCCATTCTCCTCTCAGGATCTTGGGCACGCACACACACACACCAGGCGTGAGTTTTAAGCCACCGGATTCGGGACTCGAACCGCGGTCAACTACATGGGAGTCGAGCAACATAGCCATTACGCTAACTGCTGGTCCCAACAAGGTTTTGAAACCTCTGGGTCTGAGAATCGAAACATGCAGTCAGCCATGTGGGATCCAGCTCCCTTCACCATTACACCATGGATAAGCCCTAAAGTTATTGATGAGTATTTTATTTTTTACTCCAATGACTCTACAGTTAATCTATATGCTAGGCACTTAAATGGCCAGTATTCTCAGTTTGCTTCATTTCTGCTCTTTTTATTTCAGACTTGATACTAAGAACATAAAGGGCCTTAATCTTTCATCCTCAAGATGAGAAACAATAAATATGCAGAAAGAATTAGAATTTGAAATATAGCTAGAATTTTACTTTCTTAGTTTTGTAATTTATACAAGTTATTTACTACTATGAACATAAAGTAACATTGTTCTAAGTAATGTAATTAGCAAAGGATAAATCAAAGATATGTTTACATAAGTAAATTGAGGAAATCTGTTTTTCTTACCTGTCTTATTAAAAATCATTTCTTGTTTACATTTAGTTATTGTACATCTTTATGGCATACATCATGGTTTTTCAAAATATGCATATGGTTATTACCAAATACATCATTTTGAACAAAGACACTTTTTTTTTGCTGTTAAATGCTTTGTTCTTGACCCAACCCCTGCTACTCCCCCTTTCCATACAATATCTATATTTCTTCTCCCTACTATTATATCTTCAAATCTTTCAATTTCTGCCATAGAGTGCAGACATTCAGTATATATTGAGCAGGGAAATACAATGTTTATCTTTCTAGTCTGAATTATTTCACTTAGTGTTAAATCTTCTATATTTTATTCACTTTGAATCAAATGAGAGAGTCTAGCTGTTCTTTATGGCTAAGTAGTATTCCATATTGTATATGTGTCACATTTTTTCGATTCATTTCTCAGTTGTAGAGCTCTTAGGTTATAATCATTTCTTAGCAATCTTTACTAGTGCTGCAGTGAACATCAACGTGCAAATGTCTTTGGGTATATTCCAAAGAGTGGGATTACAGAGTCAGATGGTAGTTCTATTTGTGGATTTTTTGAAGAAATTCCATATTGATTTTCATAGTGGTTGTGCTAATTTACATTCCTGCCAACAGTGTATGAGCATTCCCTTTCACCATAGGTTTGCCAGCACTTGTTCTTTTTTGTTTTGATCTTTGGCATTCTTACTGGGGTTAAATGATCTTATTGGGGTTTTGATATGCATTTCCCTTATAATAAGAGACTCTGAACATTTTTTCATATCCTTTTCGGCCATTTGTATATCTTCCTTAGAGAGTTATCTATGTGGTTCATTTGCCCACTTTTGATTAAATATTCATTTTTATTTTTGTTTGATTGTTTGTTTTTTGGCAAGTGAGTTGCTTGAATCCCTTATATATTCTGATTGTCAGTCCCTAATCTGAAGCATAGTTTCCAAGTATTTTCTCCCATTCTGTGGGTTGTCGCTTCACTCTATAGTTTCCTTTGCTAGATGTGAACTTTTTAGCCTGAAATAATTACACTTGTCTATATTTTTTAGATAATTGCCTGCGTTGTAAGGGTCCTATTTAAGAAATCTTTGCCTCCTTCAATGTCTTCAAGTGTTCTCTTGTATTTTCAACAAGTAGTTTTATAATTTGAAGCTTTACATTTAGATCTTTGATCCATTTTGAGTTGATTTTTGTTAATAGTGAGAGATAGGGGTCCAGTTTCACTTTTCCAAAGATGAATATCCAGTTCTTCCATTTGCTGAAAAGAATTTTTTCTTCCCACTGGATTGTCTTCAGTACTTTGTCAAAAAATCAATTGGCTATAAACTTGAGGGTTTATATCTGGATTTTCTATTCTGTTCGATTGATTTATGTGTCTTTTTTGTGACAATACCATGCTGTTTTGATTATCACAACTTTATAATATATTTTGAGGCCAGGTAGTGAAATGCCACCTACTTTATTCTTTTTGAACAGTATTGCATTGGTGATATATAGGTCCTTTATAATTCCAGATAAATTTTATACTGTTCTTCTATTTCTGTGAGTAATGTCACTGGTAATTTGTAATACGATCAGAATTCCATTGAATTTGTAGACTAATTTGGGTGGAAATGACATCTTAATTTTATTGATTCTTTCAATGAAAGAACATGAGATATCCTTTTTTTATGTCACACTTAATTTTTTTTTCCCAGTATTTCATACATTTCCTTGTATAAATCTTTCACCTCTTTGGTTAAGTCTATTGCTAGGTATTTTATTTTTTCATGGCTATTATAAATGGAATTGATTTCTTTTTTAAAAAAAATTATTTATTAAATTTCATTTATTCATTCATTTTATTTTTTTTAATTTGACAGAGAGAGACAGAAAGAGAGAAAGTGAGAAAGCAAGCTACCAGGTCCAAGACTTGAACCGTGGTCAGCCATGTGGGAGTGTCCAGCACCTTAACCACCATGCCACCTGCTGGCCCCTATGGAATTGATTTCTTTAATTCTGTTTTAGACTGTTCATTGTTAGTGTATAAAAATGCATTTTTTAATATATTGATTTTGAATTCTATTACTTTAATGAGTTCATTTATCACTTCTAAGAGGTTCTCCCTTCCCCCAATAGGTTCTTTTGGATTTTCTGTGTATATGATCAGGTTTTCTAAAAATAGAGACTATTTCACTGATTTTACTATTCAAATGCCTTTTATTTTACTGTCCTGTCTGATTGCATTGACTTGGACTTTTGGAACTATCTTTAAAAGATGTGGAGAAAGTGGACAACCCTGTTTTGTTCCAGTCTATACTGGGAAGGCTTTCAGCTTTTCCCCATATAATATGGTATTAACCAGAGGTTAATATTATATGGTGCTATTTTGTTGAGAGTTCTAGTCATGAAGCAATGTTGTATTTTACCAAATACTTTTTCTGCATTAATTTATATGGTCCTATGGTTTTCATTTTTTTTTTTTTGTTAATGTGAGGAATTTTGTTTTGTGTATACTGAGCCATTTTCACATGTCAAGGGTAAAGTCTACATGGTGATAATGTATAATATTTTTTATTTGCTATTGGCTTCTATTTGTAGTATCTTGTTGAAGATTTTGAACCTATATTTATCAAGGATATTGGTCCAAAGTTGTATTTTTTTGTTATGTCTTTGTCTGCTTTTGGTTACAAGGTGGTAGAGGCTTCATGGAATGACTTAGTGAAGGTTCCTTCTATAATATTTGGATCTTTAGAAATAGTTTGAGGATGGAGGGCTGGCAGGTGGCCTGGTGTTAAGGGTGCTGGACTCCCACATGGCTGACCATGGTTCAAGTCCCAGATGTGGTGGCTTGCTTTCTCACTTTCTCTTCTTCTCTCTCTCTCTCTCTCTCTCTCTCTCTCTCTCACACACACACACACACACACACACACACACACATGCACACCACTCTGTCTCTCTCTGGTCAAATTTAAAAAAAAGAAATAGTTTGAGGAAAGTGAATTTGGCTTTTCTATAAAAGGTTTTTAGTATTCAGAAGTGAAGTCATTGTGACCCGAGTTTTTCCTTGTTGGAAGACTATTTTATTATGAATTCAATAGCATTTCTTGTTATTGGTCTTTTCAGTCCATTTCTTTCTGGTATACTCTGGGTATGTTGTATGTGCCCAGAAATTTATGTAACTCTTTTATGTTTTCCAATTTGTTGGCATATACACACTCATGATCTTTTGTATTTGTGATCTTTTGTAATGCTGGCTGTTTCATTACTAATTTTATTTATCTGGTTCTTTTATATGTTTTTCTTGGTTAATATAGCCAATGGTTTGTCATTTTGTTTATCCTATAGAAAACCAGATTTTATTTCAATGATTTTTTGTATTGTTCCTTTATTCTATATTTCATTTATTTATGCTCTAATTTTTATTGTTTCTTTTCTCCCAGTATTTCTTTTGTCATACTTTTCTAGTTCCCAGAAGCACATCATTAAGTTATCACTATTTTGTTTTACCATCTCTCTATTTTATTTTTTCTTGTGGGTACTCATTGCTATAACTTCCCTCCTAGAAATGCTTTTGCAGTGTTCCAAAGATTATGGAGCATCATGGGTTCATTATCAATGGTTTCAACAAATCTTTTCATTTCAGTCTTGACTTTCTCAGTAGTTTTGAAGTTGTTCAGAGGTAAATAACTTTTTTCTATTTTTTTTTTTTTTGTGTGTGTGTGTGTGTGAATTTTAAAAGGCTCTTTCTTTTGTTGCTTTTAAGTATAACTTCATATTTTTTTTTTTGGAGAAGTTTTTTCGCTATAGGGTGCGTGCGCTCTCCAGACAGAGAGAGACATAGAGACAGAAAGCGAGAAATCACCCCCCAGGGGGGATGGTCACGCTACAATCCCTTCTCCTCTATTCTCCTCTCAGGATCTTGGGCACGCACGCACACACGCCCGGAGTGAGTTTTAAGCCACCGGGTACAGGACGCGAATTGTGGTCGACTACGTGGGAGTCCATCGACATAGCCATTACGCTAACTGCTGGTTCCCAATTTCTAATATTTAGAAAAGATGCTAAATATTATTTCAGTACATGGAGAATTATGTTTCTCATTTTGTTATACTTTTTTGAGTTTTTTTGCATTATTTTATTTTTATTTGCTCCCTTATTGATTTCCTGATTCAATATTCCCTTAAGTGTTTCTTTACAAGCTGGTCTAGTGTTGGCAAGTTCAGTTTTTTATTTATCTTGAAATTATTTTCTCCTTCTCTTTGAAGGCATCTTGTCAGCACAGTAATCTTGGTTGAAATTTTTTTCTTATAGAATTTTAAGTTTGTCTTTTCAATCTTTCCTTGTCTGTATCATTTTAAATGAGAAGTCTGAGGTCAGTCTGATGGGATAACCATTGTAAGTAACTTGACATTTCGCTACTGCCTTTTTAGAATCTTGTCTTTGCCAATCTGACTATGATGTCTTTTGGAGATCATTTTATGTTGAATCTTTTCAATGTTCTTTGTATTTTCTAGATCTATATATTTTCATTTATCTCTATATTTGGAAAGTTTTCACATATTATTTTATGGAAGATATTTTCTTTTTCCCTGGTGAGATTTTTGCTATAGGGCATGTGTGCTAGCTGGAAAGACGGAGAGAGACAGAGAGACAGAAAGCAAAAAATCACTCGCCAGAAGGGATGCCCACACTGCAATCCCTTCTCCACCATTCTCCTCTAAGGATTTTGGGCATGTGTGCACATATGCCTGGTGTGAGTTTAAGCTGCTGGGCGTGGGACTTAAACCATGTTGACTACATGAGAGTCCAGCAATGTAACCATTATACCAGCTATTGGTCCCTATTTCATGGAAACTATTTTCTATGCATTTATCTCATTTTCTAGAATACCCATCTTGTGGGTATTCATCTGCTAAATGGTGTCTAGAATTTCCTGTATGTTGACCTCATTTTTAGTAATCTTTTAAAATGTTTTGGATGGCTAGGACTAAATTGGTAATTGTCTTCCAGGTCAGAGATTCCTTCCTCTGCATGGTCTCATTTGCCATTAATATTTTCAAGAGAGATTTTTATTTCCTATACTGTGTTCTTCATCTCCAGTTCTATTTGATATCTGTCTCTTTATGGAATTCCTTTTTCATGTCATGGAATTTTTTTTCCATCTCTTAAAATTGCTGAGTTTTGTTACAATGAATATCCCAAATTCTTTTCTGACATTTCTGCAATTTCCTGTGTTTTATTCATTGTTGGTGAGGAGTTATTTTGTTCCTTTAGGGGAGAGATATTTCCTTACTTGTTCATAGTTCTTGTGTCTCTGATTGATTTGTAGGCATCTGGTGTAGTACCCACTTCTTTCTAATTTTTGGAGTAGATTCTGTAATAAAGTCCTAGGTCTCATCCCAAGTGTGCCCCTGTCCATGTGGTTGAGAAGGGGCCTGAAGTCAGCCATGTCTTCTAGAGTAGATCAGGGCTTGCATAGCCTGTGAATGGAAGCTGGAGGTAGGAAGCTCTTCAGACCCACTTGGAGTCCTGGCAAGGCAATCCAGGAGGGCACAGAGGCAGGCTTATTCATGAGACCCAAGACATGGATCCTGAGAAGCTACTATGTAACAGCCAAGAGTGGTGCCTTTCTCAAGACCTAAATGTGGCTCTGAGAAGGTGATTTAAGGGAGGGGAGCAGCCCTCAGGCCATTTATGTGGTCCTAGCATAGTGTTCCAGGAAAGGCCAGAGACCAACCCAGGCTTATGTCCCCTGCCTCTAAATTTTGGCAGCAAGTGATCCTTTGGGCCAGAATACAGCCCTGGCAAGGTTGTCCTTCAGAGGCCAGAGGTGCCTCTGTGAGAAGCTAGAGACAGGCCCTATGTGGCCTATGTAGGACATCCAGAGATAAAAGTGAGCCTCCATGCCTGAATGTGGCTGTGGGAAGTTGTTGACAAGTGTAGAGGCAAACCTATTTGTGAGGCCTTTACTAGAGACTGCAACCTATAATGCCTGGGGGTTCAAGAAGGCTGCTTGAGTTTTAACAGATTCCCACTAAAAGTTGGCTACATCATGCGCTCCAAGAGCAGGTGTTGGTCTAAGGTGGTGTGCTCTCTTCTCCACTCTGACCTGAGGGGGGACTTCCTGGTACCTTCTGTCAGGTTTTCCTCCCCTTTCCTTTGCCCACACTTGAGGTTCAGGGAGGTCCAGAAGAGCTATGCTGTGGGTGGTATCAGTTGGGGGAGGTAGCTTTTTCCCTGGCTTTAATTTGATGAGAGGAAGAATGTATGTCTGCCCTGCATGCCAGACAGGGCGTAGTGACTAGATTCATCACTGTCTGTTGGGTTGGAGGTGCTCTCTTCTGTGTCCTCTGATCCTTTTGGGCTGTGGAGTCTTGATCATAAATGGAGCTCCACCTGCTGGTCAGCTCATAAGATGGTACAACTCTCTTGCTGGCTTGGTGTACAGATGGGCTGGGAGGTCAGATTTTTTTTTTTTTTTCCTTAAAGCTATATACTCTTGTACATCCCTATGCTATGTGAGCTCCATTCCAGTTCTGTTGCTCCTCTATGGGTGGGGAATGTTGGAATCCATGGGGGTTCCAAATTTCAGTAAAGTTTCTTTCATTTTCTCTTCCATAGGGGATGTGGGAGGGAAGTCCTCTAGACCCTCAAAAGCTTCAAGCAATTGACTGGCACTTATGCTTCCAACCAGCAACTATTTGAACTGGAATTTCCTGTGACATTTTCTTGCATGATTTCAGTTCTGCCTGATTTTTCTCTCAGTGGATGGTATGCACAGGCATTGTCTACTGCCTAGCCACCTGCAGACTGCAGAAGTCATGTTGGCCAGCTCTCCTGTCAGGAAGAACCCGTATTTCTTTTTTATTATCCATCTTCTTTCTGGTGATTTGTATTTTATTTTATCTAAATTCAAAATGTCATACGTTGTTCTTGTGTTTTTATTGCCAGACGATGTATGTGGTTATTAAAGAGAGACGAGAGAGAGAGAGAAGATGAAGAGAAAACACACCCTGATGAGCATGGTCATGCCACTATCCCTTCTCCTTATTTGTCCACTTTTCTGGGATTTGGGGTACACATACACATGCACCCAATATATTTTTCAAAGTCATCAGGGTCAGAACTGTAACCACAGTAGGCCAGTAGGGTCCAGCTCCCTTAACCACTAAGCTACTGGGTGGCCTTGTAGTTTTGATTTTGTTTCAATTTTTAAAATTTATGGTGGAGTGCATGCACAAATGCATGAGAGTGAGAAAAAGGAAAAGAGAGAAAGATTAGTCCCTTTTCACAGGGTCTATGATGCCACAGTGCCCTTCCTTCAGTTCTTCAATCCTTCATTCCATCAGACCTTGGACATTTTTGTGCATTCCTGGCATGTTTCAGGTCAACCTGCTAAGGATTTGAACTATGGTTGCCATGTGGGATCCAGCTTCTTTTGACGAATTTATTATCACCGAGCTATGGGGCCAACTCTATATATATAGTTTTTTATACCCTTTTCTTCCTGATGTTGCCACTTCCCCACTCACAGACAGTTGTATAGTGGGCTAACAGCTTGTACAGCTGTTATCATTGGGACCTGTTGAAGTCAAGGGGAGTATACATATTTAGCCATCTTTTAGGGCCCTGAATTCTGACTTGACCATCAAAGACATCCTCAGTGCGGTGGCCAAAAATGTTTAATACTTTGGACCCTTTAGTACTATGAGCATTTGTCTAAGAGACAAATTTCACTTTCCTCTTAGATCAGCTGGTCAGGAATACCATAAATGAAGAATGAGAATTTAAGATATAGATTAGAAACCCCATGAGCAGCCATTAAAAAAATAATGGGAAAATAGCCTTTGCTGTTGTTTTGTATTTCTTTCTTTTTCTTTTTCTTTTTTTTTTTTTTTTTTGTTTTGTTTTAGGTTTTTGCCAACAGGCTCATGCACTTGCTGGAGAGAGACAGAGAGGGAGAAAGTGAGAATTCACTCTCCCAGGAGAGATGACCATGCCATGGTCCTTTCTCCTCCATTCTCCTCTGGGATTCTGGGCACATATGCACACATGTCCAGCATAAATTTTAAGCCATTGGGACCAGGACTTGAACCATGGTCAGCATGTGGGGGTCCAGCACCTTAACCACCATGTCACCTTCTGGCCTCTTAATTGACTTTTTTAGCATATATAAATGGCAATTTATATAAAGAACTGAACAGTACATATTGGAGGAAACAGACCTTTATTTTTGGTAATTAAAAGCACCTAATAGAAAACTAACAGAAATGAAGCAAATTATAAAACCAAGGGGGAAAAATTAATCACAAAGATTTACAATTTATAATTCTTTCTTTATACTTATTGTTACCATCCTGAGAAGTCTAGCAAGTTATACTCCTTTGAATTCTCAGAACCAAGACAAAAGTATTAAGAGTAGAAATGAGCAAGCGGAAGAGCTATCTGCTCTTTGACTTGATTCATTAATTGTCATTTTTCAATCTGTTTTGTTTTCTCCTTCAAGTTTTCTTTTTTATTTTTTTGGAGAGGTTTTTGCTATAGGGCACGTGCGCTCGCCAGACAGACAGAGAGAGACAGAGAGATAGAAAGCGAGAAATCACCCCCCAGGGGGGGATGGCCACGCCGCAATCCCTTCTCCTCCATTCTCCTCTCAGGATCTTGGGCATGCATGCACACGAGCCCGGCATGAGTTTTAAGCCACCGGGTCTGGGATGCGAACCGCTGTCGACTATGTGGGAGTCCAGCGACATAGCCATTACACTAACTGCTGGTCCCCTCTCCTTCAAGTTTTCTAGATCTATAGTTTTTACTACTGTTAAAAGATTCAATTAAAATTAATGTAGTTTTGTAGATCTCAACTGGCTTTTATTTGTGATTCTAGGATCGGGCAGTTGACCCAGCCAAAAGTGGTTCAGAATATTATTCCTAACACATGTGCAGGTATTACTGACAACCAAGAAAAGGAAGTGGCTTTGAGCAAACATTGAGAAAAAATGAGGTACAGAGACAGTGTGAATGATGGAAGCTCAGCTTTGGCTTAATCGAACCTGGTTTGAAAAGTTCGCAGTCTATTATTGACAGGAACTGATGGCTGTAACTGGCTGAAACTAACCTATTTATTACAAAGACAAATTTCTAAATTGGGTTTTCAGTTGTTTACAATTTTTCTACTTTATTTTATTTTACAATTTTTTATGCACTTAATCACTGTATACCATTACAGCTTATAAAATGAATTTTCTCAGCATGCATACAATGTATTTTAGTCCAGTTAAAGATACTACCATACACAGTATCATCAGCAGATTTTCTATTTTTGTGTTCCTTAAATGTTTTGTTTCTTTATTTTTCTACTTAATTCCCTTCCTCTCACACTCCCCCATTTCCCACCCTCCTTCCACACTCTCTGGGGCATACTCTTTCTTTCTTAGTCTGGCTTGATTCACTTAGCAGTAAATATTCCATGTTCATCCACTTTCTATCAAGTGTTATGGTCTCATTTTATTTATTTTTGAGATATTTTTGCTATGGGGCATGTGAGCTCACCAGAGAGAGAGAAAGTAAGAAATCACATGCCAGGGGAGATGATCACACTGTAATCCTTTCTCTTCCATTCTTTTATTGGGGTGTTGAGTATGCATGCACACACACACGGTGTGTTTTAAGTCACTGGTCAGGGACTTGAACCACAGTTGAATACATGGGAGTCCGGCAATGTAACCATTACACCATCTGCTGGTCCCATGTCTCATTATTTTTTTATGGCTGAGTATTATTCCAAAGTGTATATGTGCCACACTTTTTCAATTCATTCATCTGTTCATGGACATTTGCGTTTGTTACATGTCTTAGCAATTGTGAATAATGCTGCAATAAACATGGATGTGCAAGCACTTTTCTGAGTGTGCTTCCATCCTTTGGGTAAATATCCAGGAGTGGAAGTGCTGGATCATAGGGTAGTTCTATTTGCAGGTATTTGAGGACCCTCCATATTGTTCTGTACAGTGGCTGGACCAATTTACATTCCCACCAGTATTGTAAGAGAGTTAGTTTATATTCTAACTTAGGTCACTGTTACACAGGACTCCTAGGAACATTTCTAAAACCCACATTTAGTTTCATTTGACATTAGTTTTCTATTTTATTTAACTAAATTTTTGAATTGTTTATTTTTATTCTTTCTTATTTAAGAGAGTACTTAGCCACTTTTCTGTTATACTTCGTTTAGTCCAAAATGTCATATTTCATTAATTGTAAGTTTTCTCTAACTGATTTGATACTGTTTTAATAAGTTCTAGGATATTTTTATATTTCTAGTTATTAATTAATTGAAATTTGCCTGTGGGCCATATATAGTGTTGTTTTTGTTGTTGTTGTTGTTTTCTCCAGATAATTGACAGCCAGGAAGGTAAAATATAAACCAATGCAAACCTCACTAGTTGAAAGTTATTTCATTATTAATTTAAAGATGGGAGATGAAGAGGGACTGAGACATAGTGGTTGCTTCAGAATGAATAAATAGTTTAGTCAAAGTCAGAGAGTTTTAGGGAGAAATGATCCAGGTCTCCTGCCTCCTGATGTCTTAGTCTTTCTAATACACCATATTTACCTACCTGTGATTTTTGCTATTTGCAGAACTATGCCAGACTTTAACTTTCATTTCATTGCACAGGTTATTGTTTTAATGTCTGCTTCTCCTAATCTTAAGAATAATAACAAGAAACAATAAAAAAAAACACTAGGAGGCATGGCCAATGACAATGCTTACATGCACTAAGGAGAAGAATTGCAGAGACATAGAGTAGGAATGTCCAGAGAGTATAATAATTTCATATCAACTATTACCACTGTACCCTAGCAATATGAACACAAGAGTTGAAGATCACCAGAGTGAATGGTACAAGGATAAAATATACTTTTATAGGCAGTCCTAACTTTAGAAGTTTGATGGAGGCTTTCTGAAAAACTGAGTTGAGAAAAATTCAGAGGTCAAACAACATTAGCAAGTAGATCTGATTGGTTAACAATGTCTGTCAGAGTTATGGAAGGAGACACAGAATTATGAGTACCACAAATCTTCCATTCTGACTTACTACATTTTGTATAATTGCTTGTACATCATTCAGTGAAATATCTTGCCTGCCATAGTAGACAATTTGTATGTGTTTATTGAATTAACTTTCATTAACATCAGCACTTTACTTATAACAGGGGCTGAATACACACTTGATGAGTAACATGTGTAGTGATTAGAGATTTTCAAAATATGCTGATAGAAAGATATATTAGAAAAAACAAAAACTACTCTCCAATAGCAGAGCGCACTGCATAGCTCTGTTGTCTGGATGTAAAGAGGGAAAGAGATTTCTTGATCCAAAGAAAGCTGATTGACATTACCTCCCACGCCAGTGGTTAAACAAAAAAATGCCATTTAATTGCAATATTTTAGAAAAGTTTCATTTGGTCTACATTTTGAAAATTTGGGGGCTCAAGTCAATTAAAAAGTACAAGAGAACTAGGTTAAACTTGTGGTGGATGTGGTTGCACCATTTGATGACATGTGGGACACATTCTTGGATGGAAGAAGTCATCATCCAAGTTTAGCATTCACTGAAATCTGTGGCTTTTGAGATGTGAACCCAACCTGAACTTTTTGGTGCTGTGAATTTTTTGTTTTATTTTGTTTCCTGGCAAGAGAACATGTGTGTGTGTGTGTGTGTGTGTGTGTGTGTGTGTATGTGTGTGTGTGTTTGTATTTATACTGAAATTGTAAGAATTATTGTAAAGTCAATTGGCAAATATGTTTTTAAATGAACTTTGATGAATTAACTGTAAATACATTATATCAAGAGGATTAAATTTCCATTAAAATCTGTTAATATTTAAAAATTGAAGTGAAAGATACTTAGGAAAACATAGTTCAGGTTTTATTCAAACCAGAACATTTGTAAAAATAGTTCAAAAATATTAGATGATCTCAAACTGTGGTCCAGCTCAAAACCTTAAGTTACATTGTTTCCCAATATTCAGTCTCCCTAGGATCCCCAAGCAATATAAGGTAAAGCTATTGCTCCTCAGGGAAGAGAATTTTAGATCTCTGATTTTGGTCTCCTGCTCATTCATCAAACCACACTGGAACCTGTCCTTGGTTGGATAACATATAGGGCCACCATGCAAGTTCTAAGAGCCACCTGGGAGAAATGATTAAAATCATGTGGTTAAGCTCTTCAAAATATATAGAAAAATTGGTACGCCTGTCCCTGTGGGAGGAAAAGAAATCCACAAGAATAATGATTTTAATGGAGTCTTGGGTGTTGCTCGACTTCCAGCGTGTATTCTATAGTGCAGCCAGATCTTCTAATTTGTAGGAGTGTGGTGCTGGCCAGCAGAAGATAAAATAAATGTACAAGATATGGGACACTGTTTGCTTGTAGTTTTATAAGAATAGCATCATTTTTGGGACCAGCAGTTAGCGTAATGGCTATGTCTCTGGACTCCCATGTAGTCGATCGCGGTTCGCGTCCCAGACGCAGTGGCTTAAACTCACGCCGGGTGCGTGTGCATGCGTGTCCAAGATCCCAAGAGGAGAATGGAGAAGGGATTGTGGCGTGGCCATTCCGCCTGGGGGGTGATTTCTCGCTTTCTGTTTCTCTGTCTCTCTCTGTCTGTCTGGCGAGCACACACACCCTATAGCAAAAACCTCTCAAAAAAAAAAAAAAAAAAGAATAGCATCATTTTAAATAGTATATCTTTTACTATTTTATTTAGTTTATTGTTTTACTTTATATTGTAGAAGAGATATCACTTTGTATAATATGGTAGAGTGGAAAGAATATGAGCTTTGATATTAAGGCGATTGGCCCTTCCTAATTGAGAGAATTTCAGTAACAGCAGTACTTGGTTTATGGCATAAGTAAATAAAGGAATGAATTAACTAATGAAGGAAATTAACCACCTTTTACTCTCCAATTCCTTCCATACAAAGGGGATGCATATTTCTACCTCGAAGTGTTATAGTCATGAGTTTATACTCTTATATAATTGTTATAATGTAGAAGGGTCAACAAAGGTTAGTTATTACAAGATATTTGTTTTTGATTTTTATTATTTCAGAAGGAACATGTGAAAGAAGATTATATTTATAAAATAATAAGATTTACCCATGCTTGTCAGCATTTGTTTAATTTTTATTCAGTTAGGCCCCATCACAAGGCATTTGATACAAGGACATGAGAATACAATTTCTTTTCCTTACTAAAGGTTTTTTACAAAACTGCAAAAAATTAGAGAACACATCAGGGTGTGTCACAAAATAAAGAAATTAAGAGATTGCATTTAAAATGATTCCTTGCCAGTGTCTGGGTTGTGAAAACATTCAACATTGCTTTTTGCCGCTGTTGTGACATCAAGCTGCTAAGACACTCTGAAGTAAGTAAATTTTGGTTTTGTTTTTGCAGTCTAGCTTTTGAACTTTATAACCTTTAGATGAGAAACAATATTACAAAATCTACAGCTAGGTTTAAAAAAAAGAAGATATCTTTTCTGAGTTTTTCATGTCTCACTTGAACCAGTTTCTAGATATTGCTGATTGCCCTGAGATACATGTACCTATTCTAGAAGCCTATGGTAATACTCCTGTAGGCTTATAGGGTGCCTGACATTACAGCTATCCCATTCATATAGATTGTTAGTGAGTTCTACACTGCCTTAGATGTTTGCTTATCTGTCTCACTCATTCTCCCTTGAATGATTGCTTGTCCTATCAAATAAGCATCAATGACTGTTTAATATAAACCACTACATAAATATCTTTTTCACATAACTGCCTTTTGCCATTACAGCAGAAGTGGTGTTTCCTTTCCCTTTTCATTAATATCAGTGCTTCAATATTCAAAATTCTCACCAGTTCATGACTTAAATTACAAGAGCCTTCTATCTGATTTTTCTGTGTCTTCTCTCACCTATCTTATCTATTTCTATGTGCTATAATCATAATTGTAATACTTTCTGTAAGTACCTAGCCTAGTTCTCTATGGTCTTTTATTGTAAACCTTTGAGATCTAATTAGGTATTCTCTAAGAGCTTAGAGTTGAATTTTTAAAATCTCTCTGAGTTAAGCTATACAATCAACAGAATGTAATTAAGGTGTGCTTGCTGAATTGAGTCTCTGGCAACATATTCAGATTTGCTGATATATCTAAAAAAAGAGTGTGAGTCTTTTTAGAAAGAAGGATTTGTTATTTCTAAGCATGCAGGAAAGAGGTGAGCATCAGATACATATGTTGACATTTATTCAAATATAGTTCAAGGATAGGAAAATTGGCGCCAATCTGGAATATTCCAGTTCCTTATGGCAGAGATATTGCCATGGTGAAAATGAATGTAAGTAGTTAGTACCAGTGGATAGTAGATCCTATTGTCAATATCATCCTTACTGTGAGATAAGCATATCCACCTAGTTTAATCTGAAGCAATTTAACAATACATTTGTTTAATGATGCTTGCTCATATCTATGCTCACCAAATTCATGTGTCTGATAGGGTACAGAGAGCTCATACTGACATTAAACCTGTCCTGTCCCAGTAACAAAGGTTTCCCCCTGGGAATTTAGTAAAATTGTATCTGATTAATATTTACTTCCTGTTTTGGTCACTTTTTCTCGACAGCCTTCTTAAGAGTACCCCTCATTTACTTGGGCATTTGCCCTTTTACTTGTGGTTATAGATTTCCTTGAGGTTAAAAGCAGTCTCTAAGCAGGAAGGCAAATTCTGAGGTGTCTACTTATCACTGATTCTCATTCTAATATAGTGACATACATAAACCAGCAACAATCCTGACTTCTGATACGTAAAAGCAATCTCCTGGTAGGCCCTAGGAAGTTCCTCATCCTTACCCTTGATACAAAAGGAAGCATGCCACCTTTCTTTTGAAGGCTCTGTCTTGTATAATACTTTAGAGAACCGCAATGACTGCATGAAGGGAGCTGAAAATATGGTAGAAATAGAGAAAGAGAAAAGAAAGAGTCTAAACCCTCCATGATACAGATCTTTTGGATTAATTACCTCTGGAACTGCTCTCCCCCTGTTCTAAAGCATGTAGCACAAATTTAAGACTTGGTTTTTCTGTTACTTAAACTGTCTTATAGTTTACTAAGGTTAAAAGCGTATATTCTGAAGCCAACAACCTTGCTGTGAATCTCAGCTTTGCCAATTCCTCCATGGATCATTGTGAAGAATTTAATATAATTGTGCCTCAGTTTCCTTATATAATTTTGTTATTCAGATTAAAAGAGTTGATACAAAGTAAAGATCTAAGAATTCTGGCAAATCATAAGTTTTCATGAATCACTAGGGAGAAAAGTCTTACAGCAAAAAGTAACGTGATTGATACACTTCCAGTTGTGCTACAGGGAGAAAATATTAAGATTCATGCCAACATGGATATTATGATTCTTTTATATAGGTCTTATTTTTTAAGGAATACATTGGCATTTTGATATTCATCTCTTATGTGTATTAAAGTTAACGTGAGTAATTCTCCTAAGGTCTGGTAATCTCTTGGCACTGCCAGCAATGAGTTTTTAAACATTGAAGGTGGTAGACCAGATGATCCAGCAAAGCTGCCATTGCATTAGTTTTTCCAAATACCTCTCTGTGGACCTGTTTAGCTTATGATGAAGAGTTCATCAACCTCCAGTAAAATGTGAACATAAGGAATAGATTTTTCTCTTTCTTTCTTTCTTTTATTTTTTCTTTTAATTTGCTAGAGGGCACATGTTCTCACTGGAAAGAGAGACAGAAAATGAAAAAAGTACCCCACCCCATCCCATGGGAGATGAACACACTGCAACACCTCTCTTCTCTTTCCCTTTTTGTGATTTTGGTCATACATGCACACATGCCCGGAGTGTGTTTCAAGCACCTGGTCTGAGACTTCAAACACATAGTCAGCCTTGTGAGATTGGGCCACCTTCACCACCACAACATAGGCTGGCCCAGAATGGGTTTTTCACAAGCCACATTCTTAATTTAAAAGAATGTCCTTTACTTTAAGATCATACTGTATTTTTTTTTTTAATTTTAGGTTAATTTTACTTTGTTTCATTAAAATGCAAAATCCAGTCTTTGCATGGCATCTTCCTATCCTCTGTGTTTCTAGAGCTTCATTCAGACAGGATTCCTTGCTTCCCCTGATGTACTTGAGCAGGACTTTTATGTCTAAAGTTCCACTCCTCGTGTGTTTCTTAGAGGCCCCTGGGTGTATATAACAATGCCATTCCCAACACCTCTTTGGTGCCGCCACACCATACCTTAGCAGTACTACTTTCCAGGCTCTACACCAGTATATGAAGTGGGCTGCTCCTATATGCTCTTCCAAATTCTACAGTTTTCTGAAGCCTGTCTTAAAGTACCTGAAAGTTGATACCCAAATGGGAAAAACGCCCTCTCATTTTGGTATTTCTCTCAGAGATGGCCTAAAACAGCATTAATTGGCCCCCTAATGCTTTTTGTTTGGGTTGAACAATCAGTCTCATGGCAGACTCACATCTCAGCTCTCCTGAGACTGAAATCAGTCACTGAGTCAAGTTCGTCAGATGGAGCTATTCTCCTCCCTCCCCGCCCCGCACCCTATCTACAGAGAAATCCTTTTCAGGAAACTTTCTTGGGACCTTGTGTTAAAAATGTTTTGGTAAAGCCACTCTCCATTACTACCCACCAGTTTGAACTACAATAGATGAAATGTGATTTTTTTCACAGAGAGTACAAATATATTTCCATTAAGTCTGTCTTATCAGCTTGATAAATACACTTGAAGCTCACCAACTGGTAGTAAAACCCATGTGCAACTCAAGCAGAATAATTTTCATCATCATCATTTAAGACGTTTAGGATGGAGTCCAGCTGGTTGTATGGTAGTTAAGGTGCTAGGCTTTAACAAGGCAGACCACAGCCAGACCTGGCATCTTGCTTTCTCTCTCTCTCTCCTCTTTGTCTCTCTATGGTGAGTGCAATGTCCCCTTTAGTAAATTAAAAAATAATAATAATAAATAAAATAAATAATTCTTTAAAAAAAGGAAGAGCTGGATAAATAAATCTATTCTCTAGTTCTTTTCAACTTATGTGAATTACTTCATCTCTCTAGATTTCAGTGTCTTTATATATAAAATAGAAATACTAATGGTACCTATCTCCTGTGTAAATTAAATGAGTTAGTATATAATAAGGATGCATAATAATGCATATATAGCAAATCCAACATACTTGTCAGAGATAATTATGATTATTAATTCTGTCACATTGCCTCCTAAGATAGAAGCACATAGATATTTTGATTAATTTAATACTTTCTAGAGCTAATGTATTGTTACCAATTTTTTGTTTTGTTTTGTTTTGTTTTGTTTTGTTTCATTTCCAGAGGGCATATGTGCTCACCAGAGAGAGAATGAGAGACAGAGAGAGAGTGAAAAAATGATATAGCAACCCCCATGGGCATGGTCATTTCTCAATCCCTTCTTTTCCATTTCTTCTTCCTTTTCGTATTTTGGGCACATAGACACCCACACCTTGCATATTTCTTAGGCCTCTGGGATTCAAATTGCATATTCATCCACATGAGATCCAACTGCCTTAAGCACCAAGCCACTGGCTGACCCCATGTTACCACTTTTTTCTTAAGACACATATAATACTTTTAAAGAGAAAATGTTATATTACTATATTTACTTAAAACTTAATCTGAATAGTTACTAAACTACAATATAAACTACAATAGTTACTAAACTACAATATAGCAAACAAATCTTGGAATACAATATATATACCACTCAATAGTAATGTTCTACAATTCTAGATGCATAAAATTGGTAATAGAATTACCTCAGATAATGGGATACATAAAATAATAGAATAGAACATTGTTCTTATATTATAGATCATGCTTTTTATCAGAAAGTGGCAGGGAAATTCAAATGACCACTCACATTATAGCTTTTGTTCAAGTCATGGTAAACCTCACAGAGGCACAATTGACAATTCCAGATGTCCATTAGTCATGGAAGCATCTAGACAGACCCCACTGATCAGTTTGTAAGCTGTGGTCAGATCATGAAATTGTCTTGCCACCATACAGATAAACAAAGCATATGTGCTATTGGTTTAGAACTAAAGATAAAATTTGAATGTTCACTTAAAAGTGAAAATAGAAGCATACAAAAATGGTAAAATTGAGGAGAGAAAATACACACGCTGAGGATACAAATAAGGGTAAGCTATAACGGAGAAGAGAGCTTGATTTTTGTAGTACTATTACTGTCTTTGATGGTTGTATGGAGCAGATTCACACTGGCTGAAATTATGTCTAGCATTTTACACCAGTGGATTGGACTAGCCAGAGGCTTGGAACCTTGTGGATTTGTGGCTCTTCAGATGTGCTTCTGTATTGGAATGTGTTTGTGTTTGCCTTTATTTGTTTTTAATAGAAAAAACTTGAAGAAATTTCTGTCTTGGTGGATTTTCTTTGGAATCCCAGAAAGGGCTCTTGAGGGCTCTGAGGCTCTTTTGTGATGATAAACCAAAGCTTTGAGCTTGTACCAGTTGGAATTCCAGACACTAAAGAAGCCATCTTTAATTATTATTATTATTTTCTACAGAACTGAGCCCCTTTCTGATTATTCAGGTTTATACTAATAGTTGTCTAAATGTATTGCCTTTTTTCAAATCAGCTGGGACTACAAAGCAAAGCAGGGGAAACTACAGTAAGAACTCAGAGACACCAAGTGTTTGAGTCTCCATGGACTGTACCTGAATGGGGGATTTTACTGGAATATAAACATTCATAAAAACAGAGACTGCAATGAAGAACAAGATTCTCAAACTTGTACAAGAGATTATCAGTTAAGGGAGAATGGCAACTGAGATAAGCATGATTTCTATGGGAAAAAAAAAATTGTTTCAGTATCTGAATCTTCAATCTAAAATATCAATTGATTACCACAGAATTTAGAGTTATAAGGGCCTTACAGATTTTCAAATCCAATCTTATTCTCCTGTAAGAACTAGGTATACCATGTCCCAAACAGATTTCTCAGTGTCTATTTACACATATACCTCAAAAGAGATATTATCATATAAGAGCCCTTTCCGAGTGGGAACAAGTCTGACAAAGGTCAGCCTCATATTAGGCCAAAAGTTCTTCTCTTTTAACTTTGACCTATTAAGCATAGATCTGTTCTCTGAAGCTATTCCTTTCGTGTAATACCTCTCAATGATTACATAGATATACCTGCCCTATACCTAAATTCTTTTCTTGTCAAGAATCCTAATTTCTTGCAACCATTTCTTTTTTTTTTTTTTTTTAAGTTAAAATAAGTCAAGTGAACATTTATGGAAAACAACTTTAAGCCAAACTATGTGGTAGTGTCTCAGAATACAAAGGTCTAGGGAACCAGCAGTTAGCATAATGGCTATGTTGCTGGATTCCCATGTAGTCGACCGCGGTTCATGTCCTGGACCCGGTGGCTTAAAACTCATACCGGGCACGTGTGCGTGCGTGCCCAAGATCCCGAGAGGAGAATGGAGGAGAAGGGATTGTGGCGTGACCATCCCCCCTGGGGGATGATTTCTCGCTTTCTGTCTCTCTGTCTCTCTCTGTCTGTCTGGTGAGTGCACGCGCCCTATAGCGAAAACCTCTCCAAAAAAAAAGAATACAAAGGTCTCTATTCTGAAAATAACATTTGGGATGGGCAGCCTGAGTGATGCACAATCATATCATTGCAATACCGTTTAACAAATGTCATTTAGAGACTCACACAGACTGGAGGATGGTTAGGGAACTATCAGGCCTGTCTACCTGGGGAAGCTGGGGAATCCATGTCTATACTCTGGCATTTCTTCCTAGAGAATCAAAATCCTTGTGTAAGACATAGATGTGCAAAAAGCAAGTTGTATTAGGAGAAAGATTATGATATTTTAAATATGACACATGAATGGGTTTAGTGATCTCATTAACATAATCAAGCAGGGACTTTTTTCTAATTATCTATATTGAATTTCCATCTCCTCTTAAAAAATGTTTATTTTTCCTTTTCTAGTTTCAGAATGATTCTACTTCATATGGAAGACACAGTGAAAGAGGAACTGAGAATTCTGATTTTCTCACAATATAATTAGACACCACATCCTCCTATTCCAATCAATTGGTTGTGTCATCTCTTTTCTTGACTATTGCACTTCAAATAGCTTCAATGTGCTTCCATTCTTCAGGTCCTTTCTCTCAGCACAGACTTAACCTTACAAATACTCTTCTACTCTTACTCTTCTTCTTCCCTGCAATTGTTTATCTTTTCTGTATTTCTTATGATTACCCATGGAAAATAACCCCCGAGAAAGCCATCAGTGCTTTTGAAGTTATTCATCATAATTATTTTACTATTAGTGCTCATTGTTCTAAGAGTTTGAGGTATTCATTCAATCCTTACAATAGCTGCAACAATGATTATTATTCATAATTCACAGATGAAGGAAGCTCTGAGAGGAAAGACAATTTGACCCCCAAATTTTATTCCAGTGGTGGATTTTCTTTGTATCCAGTTCATTGCACTGACAAAAGTGACTTTTACATTTTTCCCATTTTTACCACCTTCATCTTATTGGTATTGAAAGTGAGGAAACTACACTTCAACTTCCTGCTACTTATTTTTTTCCTATCTTAGCATCTCTAACCATACAAACAATCTTTCTTCTGAACATTCGGAAGTCTTATTTGTAGTTTTAGACAGTTAATCACTGAACATCCCCTGAATTGCTCTTTGTGTTCTTAGATACTAAAATTCCCTTAGATGATTACTGCTATTTAAACAATTTATTTTTTGTAATTCATGGGTCTTATTTATAAATAATTGTTTACATTAAGTCTTTAAGTCTTTTTTTTCTTTCCTTCATTTTTTGTTTTGTTTTGTTTTGGTTATAGGGCCCATGTGCTCACTGGAGAAAGACACAGAGAGAGAGAAAACACGAGAAATCATTTCCCAAGGGATGTGGGGCATGGCCACCCTCCTCCTCTAGTCACCTCTTGGGATTTGGGGCACACACGCATGCACACCTGGTGTATTTTTCAAGCTGACAGATTTAGGACTTGAACCACATAGTAGGGCATATGGGATTTAGACATCTTAACTAGCACACCAATGGCTGGCTTAGTCCCTTTTACTCAGAGATGATGTAAAACAAGTGTCAGAATTTAAACTCGAAATTATAAAATTTGAAGATTATTAAAATAAACAAAAAGTATCTTCATTAACTCTTAAAATACAGAATTCTGTGTGCCTTGTGCTAATCTCTCAACTTTACAGACTCCCAGAACCTCATTGAACACAGGAATACCCAGTGGGTAGTCACAGACCTTGCCATCTCTTCAGCTTCAAAATGCCTTGGCTGTTTTTTATTTTAAACCCCCAAAAAACTAGAGCTTGGGATCAGTATAAAAATGTGTGGGCAGATACTAAAAACATAAATGGGAAATTCTGTTATGTTAGCTTTTATAAGATGGGAAAAATGTGTTTTGTCAAAGTAAACTACACACTTAGGAGACTTCTGTGGAGAAAAAGAATGGCAACTTATTGGAAAGCATGTAGGGGAAATTGAACTGGAAGAAGAACAAACAGAAGCAAAGTTAGAGGCTTTGTTAAAGGAAAGCACACTTATTAGTCTGGATGATATAAATCTTTTTGAAGACGAGAAAGCTAGCAAAAACAGGACAGTGTCTGTCTCCTGTTCCTGAGAACAGAAAAAATGAGAATGTGCACATTCTGTCAGCTGGCCAGTACATGAAGCAAATTATATTCTGCTAACAGACAAAATGGGTACCATGGAGATGGTGATAACTCTGCAGAGAAACCCAAGGTATGCTGGAACAGATACATAATTTAAAATGATTTATCTCTCTACCAGTTTTCCTTAAATAAAATAAACCACTGAGAAGTGTTTCTGATCTTGTTCATAATTCTCTTATTGCTCTGAATGTGAAAATGCCTTGCAGGCATTTATTCTAGCAAACTGGAAATAATGTCCTTGCCAATCCCAGAAGAGGAGAAAGAAACAACTCCTGGGGAGAAAGAAAAGGAAGAAGAAGGTGTGAAGAGTGTTGAAGTAAAGGAATGCTGTTTTGGCATCTCATCCATGTCAGTGACAGCAGGTGCCACAGAGGAAAAGACAACCCAATAAAAAGCGAGGAGACCAGGAGAGCAGACACAAAGGGGAAAACAAATCCCTCTGCCCTGTGCCTCATTAATCTTGTCAAAAATACTTGCTGCCGAGAAATGCTAATCTTCTCACTACCCAAAGTAGCCTCCCTCACAAGAATGTTTTAAGGGTCTGGTGTATCTAATGACTGAGCCATTTAATAAATTACTTACTTACGCTACTATAAAAGCCAGTCCAGCAGCTGTAACCTACATGTAAAGCACTAAATCCTTTTACCTGACTTTCCAAAGGTTCCTCTAAATCATATTTAGTGACAGGGTGAGGTACACAGGAATCAGGATTTAGTGGCAGGGCATACTTCATGCTGTTTCGGGTAGGTCAGGAGGTCTGACTTGGATTTCTTCCCAGTAACCTGATCTAGGTGAATCAGCAGGTTACAAATGAAAGTCAGTTTCAAAGATCTCCTGGCTTTCTTTAACTATCAGAAACTTTATAGTAACCCAGTGAGAAACAGGAAGAGACCAAGATATAATAAATACCATTGACCAATATTATGATATCAAAATTTCTCTTTCCTAAGACAATGTGTAAAACGGTGCCAATTTGTACAAGGTAAATATTTATATAAATTCCTGAGCTTTTTTATTTCCATTATTAGCGAGAATAAATACCTGAATGACTGACTAGTGTTTAGGAGCTCACATGTCTTTTCTAGGTCACAGAATACAGCATTACATTGTGAGTTCTTCAAGACAGGGACTAAGATTTTCGCTTATTTTTATCACTTGTAGCATAAAGTATCTCCTTTTAAATCTTCTCTTTTAATCACAGGAGGAAGGAGAGGGGAGAAAAGGAAAACAAAGGAAATAAAATATATTAAAGCGTTGTCACATTCAAGAAATTGACGTCCATTGCCTGATTTTATGCTCATAGCCTCTCTTGATGAATTAGGAAATTTTGGTTCAAGGACATGATAGCTGTAATAAAATTAGCATTTGATTATAGCTTTGTCTGATTGGAGAGCTTGCATTTTTGCTCTAGCAGAAAGATGTTTGGGAGTAAGTAAACCTTCCAGTCCTTTTTTTTTTTGAGAGGTTTTTGCTATAGGGTGCGTGCGATCACCAGACAGAGAGAGACAGAGAGACAGAAAGTGAAAAATCACCCCCCCCCCCAGAGGGGATGGCCATGCCGCAATCCCTTCTCCTCCATTCTCCTCTCGGGATCTTGGGTACGCACGCACATGCGCCCGGTGTGAGTTTTAAGCCACTGGGTCCGGGACACGAACTACAGTCAACTACGTGGGAGTCCAGCGACATAGCCATTACACTAACTGCTGGTTCCAAACCTTCCAGTCCTTTAAACTATACTCATTGATAATTGTCTTCTTGACCTACACACAACGTGGCTTTGCACCAAATAGAGTATTTCTAAAGGTTTTTATTTTCAGTTAAATGGCTTCTGAGACGAGTATAGAGAAAGATAGCAAGAGAACACATAGAGAGGCATGACATTAGTAGGACACAGATATAAGTTATTACCTGTTGATGATGACGTGTATAATATTCTCAACTGGACTAGTCTGAGAAGTATTTCATGATGGGTAAAGTCTTTTTACAAGAAAAATGAGAAATAGTGATTGACTATTTAAAAAAGTAATTCAAACATAATAATAATCATAATTGGGAAAAAATGAAAAGATATTGGATGATGAAATGGGGATTTTAATATCTCTGTATTGACTGATATGCATGGTATCCATGGTATCCTAGATAAAGAAATGTAACACACTGTAAAGTTACATATGATTCAATGTAATATAAACAAGATTATGATGATAATGCATTTTTTAAAAAGGTTTCTGAGTTAATATAGCATGGAAAATCTGAAACCTACATTTAAAAAATCTCATGGAATCTCAAGGATACCTCTAGTACTTCTAGTGACAGGTTCCCTTCATTATAAAAGAGACAGTAACCTTTGCTTTCATTGAACTGTCCCCGAATAGACACACTGGGATTATTCAATCACTTTGTGAGTAAGCACAGAAAAATGTTATGAAATATGAAGAGGCTGCCTCAATTTTCTCATCATGTTCAAATGCAATAATAATGGTTCATAAGTGTTTATGAAGACTGATAAGCCACTATATATGCCAAGCAAGTAAAGCAGCTCACCACAAAGAACCTGTGTTAAGTCAATGTTACCTTATAATACAGTTTTGTAATTATGATTAAGATTATTGAGTGTTTGTTTGCTGAGACAGGAGTTCACTAACTTCAGAACTATAACACAAAACATGTCTTCTGTTTATTTCCACTCCAAAGGTGATTTTATCTCTTGTACCTTAAAGTCATGAGTATGATTGTAAATAACATAAATATGTTATATATGACAAGAAACTGATTGCATTTGTACATATAGTCATTAGCATATGTTTCTAAATAGCTCAGAAATCTCTGCTCCATATGTACAAAACAATAATTGAAATTCAGTTTCTCTACACCTCTCTATCAATCTTCCCTCAAGCCCCAAAATAACAAACATAGGAGACTGCATGAACAGAGCTAAATGATACAGCTCTGCCCTACTGTTTACCTTTTTCTGAAGGTCTTAATGTGTTTCAGGAAAGCCCACCCTTGATCTTGATGGTTCACTACTCTAAAATGTCTGATTTTACTTTATATTTGTTGTGTATTAGGGTGAAGACAGGCAGGTAAAGGTTAGGCTATGTGGTATCCAGAGACTGGAAATTGAAACCCCCTGTTTCTTGCAGCCCAGGTGTGGTGCAGACAGCCTGAGACTCCACATTTCCTCACTGTGCCCTAAAAATGACCTTAACCCTGACATAGAGAAGTAACATCACTGTGAATGGCTGTTGTTGGATGTCTGTGAGGGAGAGAACAGTTTCCTGAGCACCAGGGCTCTATTGCATTGCTGTCTGCCATGTAGTAACCCTTCTGGTCTCTCCAAGTTGACCTGGACCCTCTGAAGCCACGACAAGTCAAAGTTAATCTTTGGTCCCCATCAAACTCATTTTATGAGTTTGCTCCATGAAGCAGTGGGAAAATGATTTAAATCAATTCTCTTCTTTCTATTCACTTTTTCAATCTATTGAAAAGAAGTATTTCTTTTAGGATATGTCACTCAAACACATGCTGCTTTTTCTACCTCTTGTTCTATTCTCATAAGTAAATAAATGTGTGTATATAAAATAATTATGATAAACCAATGATCCAACAAATTACATTTCCTTTGCTTAATCATTTTTTAATATTCCCTATCTTTGCTAGTTATAAATCTGACAATGATAACAAAAATATCTTTATGGCTTCTTTACAAAGTAAGTTATATGCCCTCCTTTTTCATTTTTTTTCTCTTTAAGGCACATGTTCATGTTTACATGATGTCTACATTTTATGAAGTCCAGGTAGGAGAATACTTGTAGTTTTTTTCCTCCTATATTTCTCAGAATAGATTGATAGAAAGTCATCAAACCAAGGACTAGAGGAGCTTAGGCAAGCAGAATTATTTAAACCAGGATATATTGAAATAACAAGGACAGATTTTTTTAAAAGAATTATTTTATTTTTATTCATTGTCATTATTTTTATTTTGAAGTTGACCAGAGAGAGATAGAGAGAGAAAAGGAAAGTGAGAAAGCAAGCTGCCAGGTTTGGGACTTGAACTATGGACTGCCATGTAGGAGTTCAGTCACCTTAACCACCACATCACCTATTGGCCCCACAAGGACAGATTTTATTCTCTTTTGTAAAAAATAAATTGTCTGGCAAAGTTAGTTCTATAACATATTCTTGCAACAAATTTAAATTCTTAAGTTTTAGGTAATATCATATATAAACATTCTATTATAATCCTATATAAACATGTATATGTTTTGTTTTACTCAACACTATTATCCTTGCTCATAAATATTTCCTCCAAAGGATGACCAAGAAAAATAATTTTCATTGCAGTATGTTCTTATGTCATTGTTGAGCACTACTAGTGACTGAAGAGGAATATTTATAAACTATTTTGGAGCAATCTAAATAATAAGAACTTACATAAGCTGATGATGAATCACAGATTTCAGGGCAGTGTAACTTACATTTGACTATACCCAAAAGGTAACCTTTCAGCTCATTCTCAAAACTTGGCCTGGGCAATTCTACCCAAATTAATCTACATGTTTAAAGCAATTCCTATCAAAACACCAAAACTTTCTTCAAAGATCTAGAAAAGACAATCATAGAATTTGTCTGGAATCATAAAAGACCTCGAACTGCCAAAGTGATCCTGCACAAGAAGAATGGAGTGGGAGGCATATCACTCCCTGATCCCAAGATATACTATAAAGCTGTGATCATCAAAACAGCATGGTATTGGCATAAAAACAGACATGTGGACCAATGGAAGAGAATAGAGACCCCAGAAATAACCCCCAAAGCTTACAGCCAACTTATTTTTGACAAAGGATATTAGTAAATCCATTGGGAAAAGAAAAGCCTCTTTAGTAAATCATGCCGGGAAAACTGGGTATTCACCTGTAGAAAGATGAAACTGAATCCCCATCTTTCACCATTAACAAAAATCAACTCAAAATGGATCAAAGATCTGAACCTAAGACCTCAAACAATAAAACTACTGGTGGAAAATGCTGGGGAAACTCTGGGAGACATTAGAGTAGGAAAAACTTCTTAAATAAGACTCCCAAAGCACAGGCAATAATCCCTAAAATAGACAAGTGGGACTATATCAGACCAAGACATTTCTGCACAACAAAGGACACAGTAACAGGTGTGAACCAACAACCCTCAGAATTGGAACATATTTGTGTTAAATATGCCTTAGATAAGGGACTGATATCCAGAACACACAGGGAACTCAAGTGCCTTATGCAAAAAAAAAAAAAAAAAGACTAACCCAATTAAAAGATGGGAAAATGAGCTGAACAAAAATCTCTCTAAGAAAGACATATAAACAGCCAAAAAGCATATAAGGAAATGCTCAGCATCCCTCATCATAAGGGTGATGCAGATTAAAACCACAATGAGATACCATCTAACTCCTATCAGAATGGCAAAGATTAAAAATATAAAAAGTGACAAGTGTTGGTGGGGATGTGGTGAAAAGGGAACTCTCCTACACTGTTGGTGGGAATGTAAACTGGTTCAACCACTGTGGAGAACAATATGGAGGTTCCTCAAAGATCTACAAATAGAACTACCATTTGATCCAGCAATCCCACTTCTGGGTATCTACCCAAAGGACAGTAGAATGCTCAGTTGGAAAAGCGCTTGCATATCAATGTTTATGGCAGCATTATTCCCAATCACCAATACATTGAACCAACCCAAATGTACACAAATAGATGAATGGGTTGAAAAAGTGTGGCACATATACTCTGTGGAATACTGCTCAGCCATAAAAAAACAACAAGACCCCTCATTTGATAGAAAGTGGTCAGATATGGAGGATCTATTGCTAAGTGAAGTAAGCCAAGATATGAAAGATATTATATCTTTAATATAATATCTTTAATTAAGTATCCACTTAATATATACTGAGTATCCTCACTGTATGGTAGAGATCGAAATATTGGAAGACATAAAAGCAGTAAAAATAGCTAACGATGATGAGACAGTGTGGAATGGGGTGGGAGAAGAGAAGAGTATAGAGAAAGATAGCAAGTGAACAAATAGAGAGGCAGGACATTAGTAGGACACATATATGGCTTATTACCTGTTGATGATGACATGTATAGTATTCCCAACTGGATTGGTCTGAGAAGTATTTTATGTTGGGTAAAGTCTTTTTATAAGCAAAATGATAAATAGTGATTGTCTATTTAAAAAAAATTGTAAAATAATAATAATAATAATCAGGAAAAAATGAAAAGCTATTGGGTGATAAAATGGGGGTTTTAATGTCTCTGTATTGGCTGATATGAATGGTATTCCTTCTGGAAAAAAAATATAATACACTGTGAAGTTATATGTGATTCAATGTAATATAAACAAGATTATGATGATAATAAATAGATAAATGGGGAAAAAAAAACAAAAAACCTTGGCCTGAGCTCAATGAGTGGTAGACCACTGGACTTAGACTTGCTGGTGTGGTTCACTCAGGGTTTTTTTGACTGTAGCAGTACCCAGGAAGGCTACAGAAGTCCGAGGACCAGCAGTGTTTTCTCAGGAGCTGCCCTCAAAAGAGACAATGAGGCTATTATCCTGGGTACAAGTAGGATATGAAGGTTTCATTCTTTTTCCCTCCCTTCGGTATTTGTCCTCCCTAGAATTATTATTATTATTATTTTTAATTTTTGCTATAGGGCATTTGTGCTCCCTGAAGTGAGATAGTCATAGAGCTAGAGGGTAAGTGAGAAAAAGTGAGAAAGCACTCCCAGGGTGGATGACCACACTCTAATCCCTTCTCCTCTTGGGATCTTGAGCACACAGACACGTGTGTCCAGTGTGCCCAGGTCTGAGTCTGAGACTCAAACTGCAGTTGGCCATGTGGTATCTAGTCACCTTAACCGCCATGCCTCCAACTGGCCTGAAATGTATTTTCAATAGTAACTAAGTTTGAAATTTTTATCAAGATGCCAATCTAAACTATTACTTTCTTTTTTTAAAAAAATGCTTCCAATATCTAATACATAGGTTTACACCAGTGTGAGCCAAACATGCTATTAGGGAAGCTAATAAATATGTCTCCTTTGCTTTCTATTAAGTAAGAAAAAGCAAGACAGTATTGCTCTTGCCCAATCAGGTTTTGACTAGTATGTGCTTATCCTTTACATAACAAGTGTATTTTATAAGAACAAACACAGGGGAAATATTTGTATTTATTTTATTAGTTGTACGAAAGCCATGCTGGCAACTGAAGAACCTATAAACTAAAAATGTCCCATGTGGTTCCTATTATGAAATCAAATAGTAAAGTAAAAGGCAAGCACGCACCAGTCATAACTCCATCTGAGTGAAAGAACAGGAAAATGTGGCTCCATTTTCACTAGTATAGAGAGGCATATATATCATGATGTGTTCAAACCTGACTCTAAGGACACTCCCAGTGCACTACTGCATGTTGTGCCTTCAAGGGGTGTCATGTCTATGGATACAGGTTAATGTCATCAATATGGCTTAGAGGGAGAGGATTGCTCTCAGCTTTGCAAGACTATTAACAGGGGCACCAATAGACTAGAGCACTATATTTTGACATTCTGGAGAGGAAAGCAAGCTGAACCAGCCCATGATATATATATATATATATATATATATATATATATATATATAGTCTTTGTGCTATACACTTAGCTTATTTGCAGCAAGTACGTTGACATGATTATAACCACCAAAAAAAAATTTTTTTTTTTTTGGAGAGATTTTCTCTATAGGGCGCGTGCGCTCGCCAGACAGAGAGAGACATAGAGACAGAAAGCAAGAAATCACCCTCCCGGGGGGGGGTTGGTCATGCCGCAATCCCTTCTCCTCCATTCTCCTCTCGGGATCTTCGGCACGCACGCACACACGCCTGGCATGAGTTTTAAGCCACCGGGTCCAGGACGCGAACCGCAGTTGACTACGTGGGAGTCCAGCGACATAGCCATTATGCTAACTGCTGGTTCCCTACCACCAAAAATTTTTTACAGAATGTTTAGTATTTTCAATAATCAGACCAAACCATTCAAGCCCTGGAATCAAAAGATTATATACATAAATAATTTGTTTTCTTCAGTTCTATTTTTAGTTTATATTCAAGGAAATACAAAGGTAGTTATTATCGATGGAAGCTGGGAATATTTCGTAGGAGGTTGGGTCAGCAAAACATTGTACTAATGAATCATCCTTAGGACAACAAGGAGTGGTCATGCCAGGCCTCTAGGAAGTGTTGACACTTAAGAGCACTAGTTCTTTATTTGGAACAAGAAAATATGGGCCCTGAGAATCAGGTTGGCTCTCTTGACAGAAGCTAATTTTCTAACCTTTCTTTGAGGCTTACTTTTGCAGTCTTTTTACTTCAACTTGCTTGTGAAGACATGACTAGCATATCATCTAGAAATGCATTTGAGTCTCCTGATTTTTTACCTGTTTGTGCCATAATCTGAATGGAGTTATTTCCGGGACAAGCAGTTGGCATAATGGCTGTATCGCTGGATTCCTATGTAGTCAACTGCAGTTCGAATCCCAGACCCAGTGGCTTAAACTCAGGCCAGACATGTGTGTGTGCATGTCCAAGATCCCAAGAGGAGAATGGAGGAGAAGGGATTGCAGCATGGCCATCCCCGCTGGAAGGGGATTTCTCACTTTCTGTCTCTCTCTGTCTTTCTGGCAAACGCATACACCCTACAGCAAAAACAAACCCCATCCCCCCGCCAAAAAAAAAGGAATGGAGCTATTTCTCTGTTCTGAACTTGTTCCAGAGTACAAAAGAATGATAATTAGTTCTTGACATATTTTGTTAAATTGATCTGAGACTTTTATATGAAACCAATTTTTTTGTTTTTATTTGTTATACCATTTATTTTTAATTTTGACCAGAGAACAACAAAGAGAAAGGGAAAGCGAGAAAACATACCATTAAGTCTGGGACTCAAACCAGGGTCAGTCATGTGGGAGTCCAGCGCCCAAACCACCACACCACCTGCTGGCCTCAAGAGACTGATTTATTGGCAGAAAAATAAATGAAGAAAACACAAGTCACGCAAAAGTTCTAGATTTATAATTCTACTTATATATCTATATGCTTTATAAATGTCATTTAGACTATAGCATTAACAGACAAAAACAAATGAAATGTATTACTAAAATAACTGTTTTTAAAGAGTTAATGCAGCGTTTTCATCAGCAGCATCCGTAATTGTTGATTGAATCCAGAATATATATTACTGGATCTGTTTATTTAATAACTAAATGCTTGACCAGAGATGATATTAAAAGTGAAGCAACCATTTCATTGGATATTGGCTAACCAAAGAAGATGATATTAGAATAGTGTACTTAAGGATATAAGAGTATAAGTGGGGGAAATACTTTTGTTGACCCGTTTGAGGACTACTATATCTAGAAATAATTGGGGGTCATATATAAAAGGGCACAGCTGGCTTTTGTCACTATTTAATTACCTTTTATTGAGAAAGATTGATAAAGAAATGTCAGTCAGTCCCTGACTCCAGAATCGGGAAGCGCTGGACCTGTTACCTAATAGCTATGATGTTACTTACAAGATTACCATTTCTTTGAAAATACAAGGAGAGAATGAGCTGTGAGGATTTTTGCTTATTTCTTTATCCCAAAAACTAATCTAGTGTGGAACATAGAATAGATATTTAATATGAATTTTTAGGGAAAAAAAGTGAATAAATAAGGATCTCTAAATTCAATGTTCTTTCTCTCATTATTTATAATATTTAATATTTATCTTACAGTATTATTTTAGGGACTGAGTATGATATTATATGTAAAATCTGGAGCAATTCTTGATATAGGTGGACGTTAAAAATGTTTCATGGTATTTATCTGTTTAATAGATCATTTGCTCACATAGAAATTACTTCAGCTCTTTACCTAGTGCCTTACTTGATTAGACTTAATGATTAATTTTCATAATAAAGATGAAGATGAGGTAAATTTTGAAACAAGTAAAAGAATGTGAATTCAGAAATAATGTCATGTAATTTGGAAGACAAATTCAAATCAAAACATTTTTGTTTCCCAAAATACCCACAGCCTAATGAATACTAATGAATGTTGATATATCTCCTCCATTAAACCCTTGGAAAAGTTTTATATAGATTTCAAATATAAAGTACATTATATTGTTTTTAAAAAGTATTTCAATTAATTGATTTGAATCCAACAGAATTAGAGAGGGATGCACAACAGCTCATTTTTTTCCTCATGAAGGCATTTTTGTGTGTGTGTGTGCTCTGTTAGCCATATAACGGATCAGCGTGAGTTAAAAAACAGATCAGAGTGGAAAACGAAATGTCGATCATTTTAATTCTGTGTTGCAGAGTGACTCACAGCAACTGAATGAAGAGAGAAGTAGAGAAGGACTTTGGTGAGTCTAATCACACTGCAGATATGGGAGACAGAAACCAGCCAGACCTAATCCTACAGGGCATGTCTGCCAGGAACTGCTGCCTTTACAGAAATGCAAGACAGCAAGGATGGAGGACACAGGTTTTCTGTACCAGCTTTCGGGACTGCGTATGTCTACGGCCTCAGGCCTCCTGTGTATGGGCCACTGATGAATCCTTTGAACAGGATTGCTTCTGTTTCCGAAGGCAAGGCTGAAGCTCAGCCCCGCTGCCGTGCCAAGCCACTAGAAAGGAAAACCAGAACCAGCGCTGATCTTTCAGCCCTGTGTTCCCATCTACACTGTTTATTCCTCTAAATCTTTTAACAATTAAAATACTCTCAATTAGTAGACAAGCATCTTTATGATTTGCTATATTCTTTCAACTTTCAGTGTAACATTATTTATTTTAACTTCAATTTACTTTTGATGTGGTGCATGTATACAATTTACCACAGGACCGGTCTTAACGTGTAACAGCACGCTTCCTTTTCCCTTTCTCAAACTATTTTAAATCACATGTTTTACATTTTCGTTGGATTCAGATATGTTTTCAACAGATAGACAGTAAAACAAACAGAAATAAATTGATTTTGGTAAACAGCGGAGATGTAACACGAGGCAAAAGTTCAATTTACACTTTTCATGTTTCTCATCCTTATTTTTTTTTATAGTCAAAGGATACAATTTTCATTTTAACAGATAAAATAATTTAAACTAGAGGCAATACCAGACTGCTATAGTCTAGCTTTTTCTTCATTTGAAGCAAAATCTCTTCCACTGTCTGGATTGTCACACCATGTAAGCCCTTCTTTAAGATATAGTACATGGTTGCATAGAAAAGGCACGTATCGTGTCATGTTATTTATTTAAATATGAAGCACTGCTACCTCCACCATGAACATCAAAAATTCCTTGTCAAAAAAAATTCCTTGTCAATCACATTGTCCCCCACAAAGATATACAACAATTATGAAATAAATACAAAATTTAAAACTGAACTGAAAATCTTCTGAAATTCCATTTGATTTTTAAAAACCTAGTATTAATGAATAAAATTATGGCATTCCATTCCATTTGAATCAAATTCAGATGACATTTCTAACTGCCCACCAAATGAGGGCTCCGTTCCTCCTTCAGGAAATCAATGTGACTGTTAGAAGTTTCAAAGTGTTCATTGGAAAAACTTTCTCCTTGTCATTCTAAAGAATTTTAAGCAAGTATAATCCTGGGGAATAAAAATAAAGGAAAGTATTACAGTAATGATGTCCATGTATGGTTTCGGAATCCTAGTGTTGTATTAAATGACATGTGGCTAAAACTATTATGGAATGCTGTTGAGTCAATTAGTATTTTAATGCTTATCAATGTTATCTCATTCATTCCCTAGAGATTCACTTTCAAGGAGATGCTTTCTCAATTTTACTTGGGGAAACGGGGCATAGAGAGATGAAGCAACTGGCTTGTAATCACACTGAGGAACCATCATTAGACCCCATCCAGGTCTGACTGAACCAACGCCATGGACATCTTGCTCATTATAGCCCTGTCTAGACCACAGACCCAATTCAGAAAGAATTGACCTGTAGATTTAATGAAGGATGAGGGGGGAGGGAGGTGAGTTTTGCTTTGTCCCATATCATCTTGCGTATTTATTTAAAGCCACTTCTCAACCCCTTGTTTAGTTAAAGCATTTCATTTTCTGGATAAGAATACTAGTTTCTGGATGTGTATCTGATTTGTGGGTTGCTTCATAACAAATGGCCACCAATGACCCTTAAAACAGCATCCACTTTTTAGCTCACATTTCTGTAAGTTGGAAATCTGGCAAGGCATGACCAAGTTCTATATTGAGGAGTATCAAAAGGCCACAGTCAGAGTGTTGCACAGACTGAGTTCTCATCTGAAGGTTCTGGATAAAGATCCTCTTCTAAGTTCATTCTTATTGCTAAGAAAAAAAAAAATCCAGTTTCTTTCAGCTGTAGGACTGATGTCTCCACTATCTTGCTGACTATCAACACCTGCTGAGCTCTTCTCAGCTCCTAGAAGCTCCTCCTCTCAGATATTTCCACATGGCCTCTAGAAGCAATTTATAGCATAATGTTTACTGTCTCCCAGGCCAATCAAAGCATGTTTCTTTTCTCTTCTTCCAGGCATAGAAAACTATTCTGAAAGGTTCATGTGATAAAGTTAGGCTCACCTACAAAATGTCTCTTTCTTAAATTTAGCTGTACCCTATTATATAACCTAATCAATGGACTGTCCATTATCATCACAGTTCCAGGAATTAGAGCAGAAATCTTGGGGGGGGGGTGTTATAGAGTTTAGCTTGCCCATAGTGAGATATCATCTAAAGTTATTCCTATATTTTTTAAATGACATTGGAGTAGAAAAGAATGTATTGACAGGGTTATTGTTCAAGTGTTTTTTTTTTTTTTTTTTTTTGAGAGGTTTTTGCTATAGGGCACATGCGCTCGCCAGACAGACAGAGAGAGACAGAGAGACAGAAAGCGAGAAATCACCCCCCAGGGGGGATGGCCACGCCGCAATCCCTTCTCCTCTACTCTCCTCTCAGGATCTTGGGCACACACACACACACACACACGCCTGGCGTGAATTTTAAGCCACCGGGTCTGGGACGCAAACCGTGGTTGACTACATGGGAGTCCAGCGACATAGCCATTATGCCAACTGCTGGTCCCATTGTTCAAGTGTTTTTTGAAATTAAAGTTTCCTTTAGGGACACTGTTGGAGGTATGTGAGGTACTCGTTAAAGGCCTCTAGGTACCAATCTAGAGGAAAAAAAAAACAAGTATCTTTTCTCTAACTCCTAGAAAAAGGGTAGTCTCCCTGTCAATTTTACCTACTATCTCTATTTTAAGGTAAAAGCTAGGGGGTATGCACCCAAAGTAAATATATCAAAAACTGAAACAAAGTAAACAGCAAAGCAGTAAAACCAAGCAATAAAGTAACATAGAAATCTCAACTAGGCAAAACTTCTCAAAATGTCAAGTTTTTTTTTTAATTTAAAAAAAAAAGAAAAAGTTCATCCAAATTAATCAATAATAAACATATGACAGAATTCTTGACTGCTCGGTGTGGCATTCTGCGTGAGGAGCAGGACATTAGGAAGGTGCAGATAACGTCACCTTAGAGATGCTAGTTATACCTCTTACTCCAGAGGCAGAACTGGCACTTCAGTTCTATACCCTAAGAGGAGTGGGTTTTGTTTGTTTGCTTGTTTGTTTTTGTTTGTTTGTTTTACCATAGGTTCATAATGAACTTACTTTCCTCACCTCAATCAGCACATTATCAACCCCTCGACATGGCTTTCTCAACATTTTGCTGTTTTCTCTTTAGAATAAGTAATGCAATGTAGACATTTTTCTTGAGGTGATTCATGCACTTGCTGATGGGAACAAACCACCAGATGCAGAATGTGTCACTCTAGGCCCCAGCAACTACTGCAGGGCTTAGTATTAGAGGCAATTTCGAGATATTAGGTACCTAATCTTATCAAAGTAGCAAGCAAACATATTGTCCTATTTCCTTGTCTTCTCTCTCCTCCCACCCGAGACCCCTGTCTACTCTACTTTTGCCAATTTAAATGTCTTTTCCTGTGTCCTCTCCTACACACCCATCCCCACTCCTATTTTCAGTTCTCATCTTCCAAAATAAGAGAACCATTGCTCTAAATGTCTCATTTTGAAATGGGTGCTTCAGTTTGGAGATTTTCAGCAGCAGAAACTACGAGTCAGAGGTAGAAACCAACACTAAATAGAGAAGAGTACCTAAAGCAGAAAGATGAGCCCGAGGGAGGGGAGTTTGAGGAGAAAAAAGTTGACTGTGAGCACAAAGAAAACAGTCTGGCCAGAAGAGTCATAGACTTTCAGAATAAAAGAGGGAGGAGTGAAGGGGAGTGGAGAAAATAACACTCCTTCCTCCCTCACACACCTACCCCCATAGTTCCTTCTGAATTAAACCTTCACATACTTCAAAATGCTGAAGTGAATCTAAACTTTATTAACTTTAAAGTAATGCTTTTAAATGGAGATTACACGCTAAATAAGTCAGTGAAGTAGTACATTAGTATTGCAGTGCCAACTCCTGAAAGGTAGCACATCAGTGTGAATGAAGCTCAATCAAAATGCAAATTATGATCATTGATCCCCCATCCAGCATTTTGGAGGAAAGGGATGGGAGTTAAAATAGAGATGGAAAAGGAAAGACTGGCACCATATATATTTACACACACACATATATATATGTAAGATATATATTAATATGGATACACACATATCTAGGTTAATAAAGTCCTCAGTCCAAAGTCTAGAAAACTAGTAAACAGAAATTAAAATCGGATATACTAAGGGATTTTACTGTGTTATACTTTGGCCACAGATTTATGATCTCACATACTTTTTCTCATGTAACTTTCACAATAAACTTATATTATCACTTGTAATTTTCAAATGATGAAACTAAGGTCCAGACTGTTTAAGCAACCTGCCTATGCTAGAGCAAGCAAGAGTTAGGAGAGCCAGCCCTGGGACTGCAGGACTTTGATTTTAGTTCCCATGTTCTTTTGGTTTGTATTTAAAGAAGTTTTTGCTTTAGGGCATGTGCACTTCCTGGAGAGAGAGACAGAGATAGTGAGAAGAAAATTGAGAAATCACCCCCTGAGAGGGTTTGGCCACACTACAATCCCTTCTCCATTCTCCTCTCAGGATGTTAGGCATGCATACACACATGCCTGGCGTGACTTTTAAGCCACTGAGTCCAGAACTCGAACCACAGTTAGCCACATGGGAGCCCAGCAATGTAACCACTACACATCTTAGCCCCCTCATCGTCTCTCCATTACATAAGAGCAACTTCTTGTTTATCATACCTGCCCACAGACACAGTGACTTTGATGTCTTTCACTATCTGAGTGAGAACAACTAAACCACTGAATAAACTCTGGACACTATCTTCCAATAAATAAAAGTAGTTGCCTGAACAACTGATGGGGCATTATGATACGTGTTGCCTTTTCTTTTGGAGAAAATACCACACAGAATATTCGTGATCTGTGGTTGATAGCCTTACTATAGGGAATCATAAATAAGCGCTGGAATTTAATTTATTTTTCTATTTATCCTTGAGGTCTAGATTGAAATACTAACATTTATATATTTTTGAAACTGGAAAGATACGATGCTGTCAATTATAAAGCAAGCTTAGCTAATCTCAATGGGTAAGTTAAAGCTCAGTAACTTCAATTAAAATGGCAAACATTTATTCAGTGCTTACTGTATGCCAGCTACTCTTCCAAATCCATCAAATGGATTAACTCTTAATCCTAATAGTTGTTTGAGTGAAGGGATACTGTTAATCTGCATTTTACCAAGGAGTAAATGGAAATCTGGAAACGCTGAAGAACTTGTTTAAGAGTTCACAGTTTGCAAGTTGAGGAACTGGGATTGGAAATTAAGTGATCTGGATGCAGAATCATACTCAAACATGATGCCAAGCTCCTAAATGTGCCTCAATATAAGGATCAGTGCTCTGTGCTATTTACTAACTGTATGGCTTCTGCGCATTGTTATATTAACTGAATTTCTTCCCAGACTCATGGGCTTCCCTAGCTATTAATTACTATATTTCATTTTGATAGCTCTATTTTTTCCGCATTGCTTTTCATCTTTTGCAGCCAGGAGCTAGGTCTGTTTCAGCCCCAAATTGAACATGGCCTTGTTACATACTCTTTGAAAGACGTCTCTAATTTATGTAATGAATGGATGAATAAAAGAATGGGTGAATTATTACATGAGATAGCAAAATGTTTATAAACCTGGTTGTACATAATTTTCAGGGGGAGGAGGTTCTGTTTAAAGCTTTCCCTGAAATGAACTCTATAGAGAGGTCACATAGGAAAAGTACAGGAATGTAGCTAGAAAGCTGGTGTGAAAGTATAAAGCAGCAGATTTTAGTAAGTCAGTTATATTTCCTGGACTTTATTTCCTTACCTATGAAATAAAGGTTTGGCCTATGATTTGTTGGATCCCTCTCAGTTAAAAATTCTATGATGCTATGATTTTATAATTGGTAAGTGTTCCAGTGACCAATGTTTAGAAGCCTTAAGCTTTTGTTTCCGTCGGTTGACTTGATTTTTGCTGGGTTCATGAATACCAGATCTTTTTCTCCCGTTTGCTCACTCTTCCCCACCCTCCCTTCTTTCTCTCTCTCCTTCTTTCAACGAAAAATAATTCCCTAAGTGATATAGTTATTTCTCAGACTCTCTCACAGCTGAAATTATTTACCACATAAAAAGCCCAAACCAAACAGTGACATACCCCTTGTAAAGTATTCACAAGCTATTCAACGAACATTAAACGTGGAAAATACGTCTTTGCTCGTAAGGGGACATTGGCAAAGATTAAATAGACTTCTATGAAGTTCAGGGGGTGAAAGCCATATTACATCATTATCAAAGCTAGATATTTTTCTTCAAATAATGGGTAACAAGAGAGCCATCTTTGGTCTTTGCTGTGCATGTGGAAATCTCTTAGACAACAATGGAAACTTTGCATGAAGAACTGAGCATACAATGCTTATTTTACTTATTTATATGATTTATTAAATCTGCTTGAGTCTCTGAAGACACGAACATTACTGTAAAAAAATACTAGTGTGCATAAATCTCAGTCTCTTTCCCAACCTCACAGTTGGGATCCTCCATATCAATCAGACAAAACCCTGGATTCGGCCCAGGATATTAATGAAAGTTGTATTCTCATTTTGCAGTCCTAAACAGAATTACATTTGTTAACACATTTTCCTCTCTGATCACTCTGATCTCGGTCCAGAATGCCTCAGGTTTTCTAATGTTTATTTTGTTTTTCTAATTTCTTTTCTTCTTCCAGAGGTCAATTGCACTACAAAATGAAGAAGGATTGATGGAGGCTTTTTTCCATCAGGACTTGAGTCAGGACTTTATAACTTAAAAAAATTTCCTTGGAAACCATGATGCAAGGCACAAAACAGAACTGGGAGAGAAACTGACCACCAATTTTCCTTTGTAATAGACATCCCAATTGTTCTCATTGGTGCTGATATTATTATTATATCTACTGATGCAGGAGGTATTGGGTACCAACTGGCATTGGTTACCTGTTGATCCCTTTTCTTGAAGCAAGATCTGACATTTCCAAGGGTCATTCACGGGAACAGCTAGCTTTGTGGGCATGCAATCATGCAGTCACACAGGGCCCTATACTTAGAGGAGCTCCATGGTTGGTTTAATGCTTTACTACTATAGTCTTGAAAGTCTTAATAATCTGTTTGTTTGTTTTTGTTATAAGGTAAATGTGCTCACCTGAGAAACAGAATGAGTGAGAGAGAGAGAACATGAGAAATCATCCCCCAAAGAGTATGAACATATTGCCATCTCTTCTCCTCCAGTCTCCTCTGCATTTTGGGTATGCACACACACACTCTTGGTGTGATTTTCAAGGCATCAGGTCTGGAACTTGAACCACATAGTTGGACATGTTGAATTCAGACTCTTGACGTCTGTTTAGGTTAATCTAATTAAGTAATTTCTGTAATGTCATAGATGTCAATTTAATTTCTACGTCATGGTTAATTAAACTAGAAAAGCAGTGGAAGCTGCCATTCAATAGTCTATGGGTACTCTGAATTGAATGATGGACCAACTTATTGATATATGGTATCTTTGAAATCCAAGACATATCTTTCTCATTTTTAAAAATAAGAATTCTGAGTCTAAGAAACTTTAAGTAACTTGCCTAAAAGTACACTAGTAGTAAATATTAGAGACAAAACTTAGACCCATGCTTCCGCCTCTGAGGTCCATACTTTCTCATGTGTAATGCCATTTTCTGTGAGTGTTTGTGTTAAACCTATGTTGGAGCATGAATTCATAGAAGATACTACGTTGTAGGCATGGTCTTTTGAAGTTTCAGAAACACTTGGGTACAGTTTGTGAACTAGATACTAAAATGTCATGGGGAGGGGGACCCAGTTGGCGTGGTGATCAGGGCAGCTAGATCCCGCATGTCCTGGATTTAGAGGCTTGGAAATACACTGGGTTGTAAGCATGCATGCAAAAAATCCCAAGAGAAGAATGGAGGAGGAGGAGGGATTACAGCATGGTCATTCCCCCAGGGAGTGATATCTTACTTTCTCTCTCTCTCTCTGTCTTTATTTGGCTAGTATATAAGCCATATAGCAAATAATAAAAAATAAAAAGTCATAGGAGAATACATTTACCCACATGTGGTTTCTTAACTTGAGAGAATTTTTTAACCATGGTAAAACAAGATACTTCAAGGTCGATTTACTTTGCTTATAAGTAAAGATACTACTTTGGCAATTCAGACTGTGCTTGGAATCTTCAGAATACTTTATACATCCTGAATCACTAGGAAAACAGTGGCAATAAAGAGAGCTTCATTTGTGAGCTTCATTTTATCTAAAATGTTTCTTTCAACCTCTTCATTCATCTTCTACTGTCACTATAAGGCATTGTGAACATCTACACATCTGACCAGAAGGAAGTCCCTTTGTCACATCTTATATTTCTTCTGTCTTTCTCATTATACTTCATAATAAAATTTTAAATTGTTTCCTGCTCTTACCACATTGTGAACTTTCTTTTTTCTTTTTTAGATTTTTTTTTCAACAGAGCATGTGCACTTCCCAAAGAGAGACAGAGAACAAGAATGTAAGGAATAACTCCTTTGAGGGGTTTGACCATGCTGCAATTCCTTCTCTAGTATTCTTCTCTTGGGATTTTGGGCACACACACACACACACACACACACACAGACCTGGAGAGATTTTTAAGCCACCAGTTCAGGGACTTGAGCCATAGTCAGCCACATGGGCGTCCAGAACCTTAACCACTATGCCACCTGCTGTCTCTTTCAATTTCTTTGCTATCCTTAGTTTTATTTCTGATCTATAAGTTATTAGGTCAAGAAAGTCATGAAAAGTGTTTTCACATAGAAAAATACATGACTTTCCCAACAACTCAATAATTTAAATGAATTTGTGAACTAAATATTTGCTGTTATTCACTTAATGATCTTTATTTTCAATTATTTATTTATTTATTTGCTATGGGGAGTGTGTGAGAGAGATGAAAGGGAGGCAGATACAGGAAAAGTAAAAAGTACCCTCCCAGGGACAATGGCCATATGAAATCCCTTTCCTCCATTCTCCCCTTGGGGTCTTTGGGAACAGGGGCACACGTATTTGGTATGATTTTCAAGCCGTCGTAACTGAGACTCCAACTATGCATAGTCAGCCATGTGGGACTCCAGCACCATAACCATCATGCCACTTTCTGGCATCATTTCACTTACCTTTTTTAATGCCACGTATGTCTTCTACCAAATTTAACTCACTTTGAGCTCTCATCTTTAGTGATGAGTGGATTGAAATAACGTGTCATATGTACTCTATGGAACGCTATTCGGTCATAAAAAGCAGTGAGTCACTGACATTTGATGCAAAGTGGATGAATACAAAAGACTTAAGGCTAAGCAAAGCAAGCCAGACTATGAAAGACAGATTTGGTATGTCCTTGCTCTCTATACATGGAATGTCTGAGTTCTACAGCAGAAACTGAAATATTGGAAGGTATGATAGCAGGGAAGGCAACTGTGGGTAGTAAAAATAGTGAGAGAGTAATAGGGGTGGAGAATAAGTGGAGAGAGAGGAATGGGAATAAAAAAAAACAATATATTTAATTGACACAAAAATGAAAAGTTCTTTGCTAATGATAATGTATAAGATAATGTCTGTCTTGACTGATATGCACTGTATTTGTGCCGGAGGGGAAAAACCATGTTTTGTACACTGTAAAAATGTATGGTGATGGACCAGCACTTGACATAATGGCTATGTTGCTGGACTCCCATGTAGTTGACCACGGTTCGAGTCCCAGATCTGGTGGCTTAAACTCACCCCAGACGCGTGTGCTTGAGTGCCCAAGATCCCAAGAGGAGAATGGAGAAGAAGAGATTGTGGTGTGGCCATTCCCCCTGGGGGGTAATTTCTCGCTTTCTGTCTCTCTGTCTCTCTCTGTCTTTCTGGCGAGTGCACGTGTCTTATAGCAAAAATCTCTCAAAAAAAAAGTATGGTAATTAAATACAAATAATAAATAAAAGAATATTGAGAAGACAAAAAGATTTATAAAAACGTTTCTCCCATAATATTCTGTCTTCTTTATTAATGAGAAACATAGCATGTTTGTTTACTAAGAAAGAGCTTATATACAAGATGAGTAGCTGCAAAATCTCCTGCATATTGTGCAGATGGTGAAAAAGAAGGTCAATTTCCGCGTGCCGTGGCCGGGGTTCTGCCCCGCGAGCCGTGGCCGGGGTCTGCCCCCGCGTGCCGTGGCCGGGACTCTGCCCCGCGTGCCGTGGCCGGGGTTCTGCCCCGCGTGCCGTGGCCGGGTTCTGTCTCCACGTGCCGTGGCCGGGGCTCTGCCCCGCGTGCCGTGGCCGGGGTCTGCCCCGCGTGCCGTGGCCGGGGCTCTGTCCCCGCCGGCCGTGGCCGGGATCTGCCCCGCGTGCCGCAACCGCTGATGGCCGTCTCTGCTTTCCTGAGCCGCGTTCCTGAAACTGTGTTCCATGGAGATTCACCTACATTTGCGGGGCTGCACGAGACCTACCCTTGGTCCAGCCCTGAGTGCAGTCTACGTTTCCTATTGTTGGGAACTTTATGATCTGATAATTGGAAAAAAAAATCATGTTTGTCATAAAAAATAATTAGAATAATAATAATAATGATTGGGGAAAACATAGGAAAGATATTGAATGTTGAAGCGGGGAGATTAATGTCTCTGTACTGACTGACATGCATGGCATTCCCTTTTGAAAAAGCAATGTAATACACTGTAAAGTTGTATGTAATTCAATGTAATAAAAAAAATAGATAATAAAAAAAAAAAAAAAACAAACAAAAAAAAAAAAAAAAAAAAAAGAAGGTCAATTTAAAAGATCTTTGTGGGACCAGCAGTTGGCGTAATGGCTATGTCTCTGGACTCCCATGTAGTCAACCACAGTTCGAGTCCAAGACCCGGTAGTTTAAACTCACCCCGGCCACATGTGTGTGCATGCCCACGATTCAGAAAGGAGAATGGAGGAGAAGGGATTGTGGTGTGCACATCCATCCTGGGGCGGGGTGATTTTTCACTTTCTGTCTCTCCGTCTCTCTCTGTCTTTCTGTGAGCACACATGCCCTAAAACAAAAACTTCTCCAAAAGAAAAAAAAAGAATAAATAAAATAAAAGACCTTTGCAATAGATTGATAAGTTTTATACTCTTTTTGCATTTCATGGTCTAGTGAAAGGTACAATTACAGTTGTTAATTTTAAAATAACGAGGCATGCAGTTTTATATATGATCTTATTAAAAGTCTCATGTTAACAAATAATTGTAATTTCAAATAAACACTAAAACTTTTGTATAATTAATCTTTGGCTAATATGTTTCACCAAATCGTTGCCAGATGAATGGATATATTCTAACGTTTCCCCTTCTGTTTGTCTTCAGAATATGGTTTAGGAATTTACTGCACTCCTACATACACACACACACACACACACACACACCCCACATACATCTTCACCTATAAGAAACAAGGAATCTAATAGGTAGAGGAAAAAAATTGAGATTAGTCATACATGATTTTTATTAGACAGAAGCCACATCTTTTTAGATTTCCCATAAGCAAACAGTAAAATCATGTTCAATTATTATTTGGGGCATTCTCCAAGGTGATACAAGTTACATCCCTCTCACCTTTTCTTCTAAACAAAATCCAACAGAAAATGAGAAGCCGTGTCAGCTGACACACATTAGCAATGTTTTCCTCGACGTCTACCTACCTCTTTCATGGTTTTACATGTTCTTGGTTCATTTCTTATCTTTAATTTCTGAGAATACAAAATTGCTGAAAAAGACTTATCAGGCAATGGAAAGTTCTAGCCAAGAGATGATGCAAACACTACTTGTTGAGCTTGAAAAAGCATAAACTAATATAATGTGCGAGAGAGAAACCTCATGGATATGATCAGAGGCACCACTCTGGTACTGAGTCTTATGTTCATCCTCCCAACATAGGGCTGGCACCTGGAGGAACTCTGGTTAATGCAGAGAATCTGGGAAATCATATGAAATGTAGATTAAAATAGAGTTTTCAAATGTTTATAGATAACGAAGTACAAATGTATTTAAAAATTATTACTTAGGGGACAGCATATGGCGTGGAGGTTAAGGGCACTAGACTCTCTCTTTCTCTCTCTCTCTCTCACTCATACACACACACACACACACACACACACTGTCCCTTCTGGTCAAATTAAAATAAATAAATAAATAAAGTTAAATAAAATAATTCTTTAAAGATGATTATTTTGTGAAAAACTATTCATAATTGTAAAATTTGTCATCCAATAAATAAATTATGTAAGAGTGTAGAAGTCTACTTCTCTTTCCCTTATGGTAAGAATGGGTCTTTTTAAAGTAATGGAGATGATGCGGGTGTAAGTAGAAGCTACGCTCAAGCATGTGGGCATTGCGGTCACTCTTACATGGAATAAATCCTATATCTATTTCTTCCTAGCCATATGAACTTGGACAAGTCACTTTTCCTCACCTCCATTTCTCATCTGTTGGATAATGGTAATAATATCTATCCCATAGGGCCATTGTAAGGATTATATGCATGATTATAATTAAAATATTTAGATAATTTTTACCACGTAACATAAGCTTAATAGACGTTATCATAAACTCTGTTCTACAACTTAAAGTAGTTCTATAGTGGTCACTTTTGGTTGAATGAGTTTGAGAGATGTGTGCTTTCTTTATGATACTCAGCCTAACCAAGCTTGTGAAAAAACCTTCTGTGCACCATCATTAACGGCACCCTTCATATGTATTTAAATATAAATACATGGTATTCTGGCTATGATTTGAAATCTGAATGGCAATTTCATCACAGGAATTATCAGCAGTCACTTTGTTGCTTTTCACTGCCACTCGGTGATCTGCTCTGGACTCTTTCCATCCTCGACTTCATAGCCATATGTCTATCCAGGCCTTTCTTCTTTCCCTCAAATCCCCAAACACACATTGCTTGAATGCACTTCATGACAAGTTTGGGACTATGCCCTCCAAGAACCAGAAAGATGGGCACACACAATCCATGGGTCAAAGTTGTAAAGAGAATCCTGATTTGTTCATGGAAGCCATTCAAAGGGTTCCAGAGCCTATCCACAAAGGCTGTCACATTGTTATACCACATTAAACACAGACCTGTGTAATATTGATGTGTTTCGTAACTTCAGAAATAACAAAAACCTCAACTGCTTCCAGGCTTTTAATTTCCTTTTGTAACCATTGTTAACTGACTCTCAATGCAAAATTAAAAGCTAACCCTCAAACCAACTAACCCCTCCAACCCCTTCCCCTCTCTCTAATTCTCCCTCCAACACCCACTTAAAAACTAGCCCAGTCTCCTTTTAACCTTATTTCTTAGTGGAAAACTCATTCTGCTCCCAGGCATATTCTCCCAGAGTGGTGTGGTCTGTCCCTGTGGTCAGTCTGCAGACCAGGCCTGCCAGAAGGACCAGCCATGTCTGGAGCTATTGGGGATCCTCTGGCAGAAGAATTATTTGAATTCCCTGAGTTGTCCATGCATTGCTGTCTCCAGACGCAACTTGGGTTAGTCAGGGGCCTTCTGTCAGGGAGAATTTAATTATGCTGTCCCTGAAAGAGTTTATACTCCTCACCCCATGAGAAAAGTGAGAAGAAAAGCAATATCCCTCTCCTGCAAAGATGGTGCTAAATAGGGAGTTATAAGAACTATTCATACTAAAAATGCAGCACATATTCTGTAAATTAAAGATAAGAATATAAAATTATCTTCAAGCCAAAATGCAGTCTCTTGATATTTGACTTGATTTATCTCCTTCTTCATTCTTTTTTCCTATTTAACCAGTGGGCTCCTTGTCACTCCCAGTGCTCCTACATGATCTCAGGTACATTCTCAACTCTCTAAAGAGATTCTGAGACATTCAATAAGCTTTTCCCATCCAAACGACTTATTCTCTCTGACACAGATCTGTCTAGACTTGTTTTTTTATTAAAGTTTGCTTAGCCTAGGTTTTGTCAGGTTCTTACTGAGCTCACTGGCTGTTTAGAAAATTGAAACCATCTTAACAAATTAAGAACTATTGACTTGGAAACAGCAGAAAGAGTAATGATTATGTCGCTGGACTCGTACATGACTGCAGCTTGAGTCCTGGACCTGGAGGCTTGAAACTCACAACCAGCATGTGTGCATGCGTGCTCAAGATCCTGGTAGGGGAATGGAGGGATTGTGGTGTGGCCATCCCCCCTGGGGGGTGATTTCTTGCTCTGTGTCTCTCCAGCGAGAGCATGCACCCTATAGCAAAAAGCTCTCTTAAAAAAAAAAAAAAAAGAAAGAAAGAAAGAAAAGAAAAGAAAAGAACTATTGACTTAATAAGCTTACTCTCGGGACCAGCAGTTAGCGTAATGGCTATGTCGCTGGACTCCCACGTAGTCGACCGCGGTTTGAGTCCCGGACCCGGTGGCTTAAACTCACACCAGGCACGTGTGCGTGCGTGCCCAAGATCCCAGGAGGAGAATGGAGGAGAAGGGATTGCGGCGTGGCCATCCCCCCTGGGGGGTGATTTCTCGCTTTCTATCTCTCTGTCTCTCTCTGTCTGTCTGGCGAGCGCACGCGCCCTATAGCAAAAACCTCTCCAAAAAAAGAAAAAAAAAAATAAGCTTACTCTCTTAGGAACATTTGCATTTTCCCTGAGGAATCACGGAGATAAAATATTATAATCTAAATTACAGAAAGATTCAAGGAAACTGAGGGAGAAGAGAGAAGGATTTCTTGGTAAGGACTAAATAAAACACAAAACGGTAAACCGAAACAATGGGCTCTTGATATAGTGTTGCCTGTATAGTGATTCCAGACAGAAGACCGATGAGTATTGGAGAATAGTAAGGGATACTATGGGGCAAGACTATGAATGTTGCTTGAATTTTAAAATAAAGATTTATATTAGAAAATGAAAGTAATACTTTTTTGTAATATACTAGAAAATAAAATTCTGCAAAAGGTCCTGGGAGATTCTATAATTCTCAATCTTGAAAATTACTATATTCTCTTCTATGCGAGGGGAGTGAGTATATCAGAATCTTATGCTGCTGCATTGAAGATTATGATGAAAACAGATTAAAGAAAAATACATGACTTTTGAAGGCACATAGACTTACAATAGAATTCTCATTAAGTTCTTACTGAACTGAGTAATGTTTTACAGGCTACTTAATTTCTTTGAATCTGGTTCCTTATCTGTGAAACAGGGATGATGTACATACCTATATTGTGCAATTGTCGAGACATCACATGTTAAGGGCCTAGTGCAATGTTCTGCCTAGAGCAAATTGTCAATAAATAGTAGATCTTATTAGCAGTTGTATATTGCCAAGAATAATCCCTGCATTACTGTTTAATAGCAATTGGAAGTTTCTAGGAAGGCCCTGAAATAGTCAAAATTTTGAATTATTAAGGCATTATTAAATGGCAATTTATACAGTTATTTAATGCTATTTAAAAATGTATCATTGCAGCTGCCACTGGACTTATTACAGTGATTTGTACTTAGTTGGTATCCAGCCCAAATTTGCTAAGTTAATAAATTTGACAACTGGAAATATCCATTTGGGGTAAAAGATAACTTTGTTGATCCAATCAGAACACCCCAAGCCTCAAACCAATGTGGTATTCTTGAGTGTCAGCAGCAAAAGTTATTGGGGGACATCAGGTTTTTATTTTCAATGGAGAAATACACTTGCATGCGTGTGTATGTGTAAAACTAAAATGTTCTGGCATAAAGCAAATATCCAAGGGGCAAACAATGAGGAGGTTATTTATTTATTATAAGTTATGGATGAGTTCTCAGGGCTCCCTCATAGCTCAACCATGTGTGAGAACCATGAAACAAAAGGGTCTTAATGAGTATGTAGAAATGACAGAGCTTGTCCAGGTCAGTCCACAAGACAGACATCAGTTCTCTTAAATAGCCCTGTTGGGGGCAAGAAGGTGATTTCTGGAAAGCCTATGTCATCTGTTCTTGCTGAACAATGTGGGGCTGACCTTCATATTTGAATATTAAATTAGCAAAGGCAGAATCTACACAATACCAATGGTATTAGTCATGTCTGCTGGGGCATCCAATACCAGATGTCACTTTTCTGATCTTTCAGGCTCGAGCTTCACTGTTTTTGGCACATCAGAGTTCGCATCTGAGTACAATTTAAGTTGTAACAATGCAATCAGCATGCCTAACTATTTTTTTTGCTTTCCTCTCCTGCTATTTTGGGAGCTGAAGCTATGAAGTCCCTCTGCCTATTAATCTGGGAAGTTAGAGAGGCTTTTCCTAGGCTCCCTTCCCCCATCTCTTATGAGGGAATCAGAGAACCTGCTCTCTGCTGCCTTACAAACATTCATTTGTAAGATTTACGGCAACCTTGCAAATAACCATTCTCCAATGGAAAGTAATAATTTATGTTGTGTGAGTAGAAAAGAGTTCTGATCCCACTCATTTCCCACCTGTGCACCTCCTGGGAGGGAGGCACTGGTTAGAAAAATGAATGTGTGATGGTGAACTGTTTGTACTTACTTTCAAGGTTGACTTAATGTATGATAGTTGGGAATTCACCCATCTGCTTTGCTTCTTAAATTGTGTCTAATTTGCAAATAGGAAAGGGGCATAAATCCAGATCTGCCTCATAGTTTCTAATCATTAAACATTAAGACTGAAAGTAATGTTTTCAAGCCCAAGGGTCTTCAAATTTTGTGGACTGATATTATGATTTTGTATCTGTGCACAGTTTACTACAAAATGGTACTCAAAAAAAAAAAAAAAAAACTATACTAATGTGACTTAGTTGTGTTTATGTTACTCCTATAACCTGGGCTCAAAAGTTACATCAATTGCCAAGTTCCAGTTCTCACTTTGAAAAATCTGCTTTCCCCTGATCATACACCTTAGAAGTTCCATCTCTAATGAACAACATATACCAATTCTGGCTCCGGATGATATTGGGCAAAATTTCTAAGGTGCTTCCTTAGCAATGCTAAAGGGCACATTCTTTCTCTTTGGCCCATCTTCAACATGAAAAGCTTTGAACTTCCTCTTTACCTTTTAGTAAAAGTAAAAGAGTTTGTCCACTAAAGTGAATAGTGCATTTATTTTATTAGCAAAAGGGGAGGAAACAATACATGATTTTAAGTGACCTTTGAAATGACAAACATGGATCCTTCTAAGTAATTAGGGATAACGGTTATGACTATGAAAATGTTACAGTTGCCACCTCTCCCTTTCATCTGATTATCCTGTTGGATCTTCTGACATTCCCAATTTCCTCCACATATAATATTCACCCACTATCACTTGCTAGTTCCTTAGTACCACTGTTCCTCTCTGGGTTTTCCATCATTATTCTCTGAGAAACCTGTAATTCTTCCATTCTTGAGCTTTGTTTCTATCTGAAGGGTTCTGGATAGACATTTATGTTTTAGTCATTCCTTTCATTTGGCCTACCATTTAACTACAGACTATGCTGTTTTAAAACTTCTTGTATAAAAATCTTAGCAAGACACACATAATACTTTCAAATTGGGTAACATGAGGAGATTTTATTGACAAAATCTGGGCAAAGTATAGGAAATCACAAGAAAGAACAAGTACCATAGAATCAGTAGTAGCATAGTACTATTACCAATCAAATGAGTTGAGGAAGGGAGAAGTTCCTTGAATTTAGGGAGAGAGAGGACAATGTTGACAGGGCTACTTTATAGGAACTCTGACATTTGAGGAGCTCATTTAGCCTTTGGTAAGTCAAAAGGCCCCAATTGTATTCATTTTACCATGTGTGTGAGGATTTATTTCCTTATTCTTTCTTTCTTTCTTTCTTTCTTTTTTTTTTAAAAAAAAAAACTAATTATTTATAACACAAAATAGTGACAGAGTGAGGGAAAGAGAGAGGGAGTGAGAAAAACACTCTTAACAGGGTCTTTATATTGTGACCCACCACCAGCCTCAGCTAGCCATGTGCACACCTAGCATGTATGTGGAGGTCTTGGGATGTGAACACAGCGTCTTCCTATAACATCAGTATTGTGGAGCATTATGTTACCACTATGCCATCATAGCTGGTCCAAAGTATTATCACAATCAAAATCTATAATCATTTCAAATCATCAGCAAGTGAAAGTATAAGAAGCTGTAGTATATTTATATAGGAAATACTCTCCTGAATTATAAATGAATTAATTACTGTTATGCTCAACACAACAAGGAATCTCATAAATGTTATATATAGAGAAAAATGTCATCCAAAATAATGTATACCATATGACTATATATGAAGTTCTAGAACTAAGCTATAGTGATAGAAATAAAAATAATTAGTAGATGAACATTGACTACAGAAAGGTATGAAGGAACTTTCTGGGGTAGTATATATGTCCCTCATCTTTAATGTGGTAGTAGTCACATAAATAGATACCTCAAATTAGACCATAAATTTTGTGTATTTTAAAAATATAAATTATGCATCAATAAAGTTGATTTTTTTAAGTTTTTTCATTTTATTTCATAGAAGGATAGTGGTTAGTCCATTGACTAAATATGAATAAGAACTAATATTTTCTACTGTTTTTATCCCAGTTTGTGCATTAGAGGATACATTAATTCATCTTCTTTTTCTGTAAATTCAAGAGTACTAATGTCTTTGGCAAGTTTCTTAAAGCTTTCTTCATATAGATGACATTGGCATCCCAATGGAAAGTGAGCTGTCCAGGGGTGCCTAATATCTCTCATGATTCCCTGGGGTATACATGAAAATAAACTTTTGCAATCTTTGTTACAATGATTTTAATTAATTAATTTCCTAATGTTTTTCTTATTAAAAGGGATATTACCATATGAGTTACCTAACTTAAAACAGTATATTTTCTTCCCTACTTAGTCTAGGAATTTTCATTTACTGTTTTTGAAATGACAACCCATTATAGTAAAGATTCAATGTTCAGCAGGACCCTTATTAAATAGAAGAATTTTAATTTACAATTGGCCTCCATGTCTTCCCTCTTTTTTTTTTTTTAGGAATAATTGCCTTAAGTAATTCCAGATTGATTTAATCTATATCTTATTTTTAAGCATTTGCTAGGAACAAAATTTCCCTCTCCTCTGCCCTAACATTTAGAATTACACTCTTTTCAGTCTTATTTCAAGAAAACCCTTCTTTACTCTAAGTCAAATTCTCTTTGCAAAGATTTAGTTAAGAAGGCAAGGCAAGGTATCCACTGTGCATAGCAACCTTCAACATGTCATTGGTAATCAGAAAGGACCCAAAACGGTAAATGGCATAACAGTAGGTATAATAAGAGTAGGGACCCAAGAGCAGAAAAGAGAGGAAGGTGATGCTCATCAGATTTGGCTAGTTTACAGCATGGTAACTAATGTTGTGGCTCAGAACATGATACTCTGAACTATGGCACGTTGGCATACTGACTGCTTTGAAGTAAAGGAAAATGGAAAGTCTCAACAGTAGGGTCTCTCTGACATTCTTCTGTCTTCTTAACTTTCACCTTTCTTTTTCTGTTGAAGAAAATCACAGAAACCAAAATGTCTCTTCTCCAAGGCAGGACACTGAAACTACAACCTCTATTTCTCAAACAAGCCATAAAACCTAGAAAGGTCATTCTCAGGGCTGACAAGTGGCATGGTGGTGAAGGTGCTGGGCTCTCACATAATCCTTCACAGTTCAAGTTCCAGACCTGGTGACTTGCTTTCTCACTTTCCCTTTCTCTCTCTCTGTCTCTCTCTGGTCTAATTTAAATTTATTTATTTATTTATTTAAATTTGACCAGAGAGTGACAGAGTGAGAGAGAAAATGAGAGGGAAAGCAAGAAAGCAAGTCACTACATCCAGAACTTGAACCATGATTGGCCATGTGGAGTCAAACACCCTTAACCACCTGCCGGCCTGACTCCAGCAAAATTTTAAAATAATATTAATAAATAAAATTATATAAATAAATAATTCTAAAAAAAATAAAGAAATGTCACACTCTTTATTCTCCCTTTTCTTTTGAAGACTTTCATTCCAGCAGGTTACTGACCCATATATAAGAGGAAGGAATGCTACACAGAGAGGCCAAGAAAAATCTAGACAGACAGATATTGCTAGATTTTTCTTCTCAATATATTGCCATTAGATCACACCCTTTTGTCTAAACATATTTCTACATAGCTGTTCATTTTTCATTGGTCTGAACCATAAAAGCAGATGATTTTCCTGGTGTTGGAGGTCTTTATTTCTAAAGGCTCCCACATCACACAAAACTTTGAATAAATAAATTTGTTACACTTTTTTATTGCTGGCAAGTTTTTAAAGAAGTGTTGGCCATGACCATTATACCTTTTTATCCTTACATTCACAGTCAAAAAATCTCAATGGATTAAAAAAAAAAAAAGGGTCAGAGCAAGCATTTGTCGTGGAGGTTAAGGCGCTAGACCCCCACCCACATGGCCAACCACAGTTCAAGTCCTAGATCCTGCACCTTGAAAGTCACACCAGGTGTATGTACATATGTGCCCAAAATCCCAAAAGGAGAATAGAAAAGAAGGAACTATGGCATTTCCATTCTCCTGTGGGGTAGGGTGATTTCCCACTTTTTCTCTCTCTGTCTTCGTCTTTCTCTCCTGGCAAGTGGATGTGCCCTATGGCAAAAAAATCTTAAAAACAAGAACATAAACAAGCTAATAAGGGTCTATTTCTTCCTAATGTTCCATTTCTCTCAAAGATCACCGGGGGTTAGAATGTATTGACTCTTGTCCAAGTCTCCCTCGCGTAGGCAGTCAGACGAATGGAGCCACCACTCTCTGTATGATTACTATCACTTCCAACCACATTTTACTGGAAAAATTGCAAGTCCTTATTTGGAAAATCCAACCTTTTAGAATAGAAAAAAATAGTTTTGGTGTTTAGTGAGATTGTTAACCACATTGTTATTTAAAAATACAGGAAGGCAAAAGTTGTCAAAGGATAGAATATATTTGCAAGTAGTAAAGCTTAAAGATTTCATGAAGCAATTGTGCTAGAGGACAGATCCAGAACGCCAATCAAAAGAGATGGGACTGAAAATAACAAGAGAAAGTGGAGGACTAGGCAGAAACTTGGAAGTGGGCAAAATTACATTTGTAGCCTAGGAAACTATGGCAATGGCGATAGGTATTAATTGGGTTCTTCCCAGTAGGAATTAACATCTTTAACATCAGAGCATAAATGAGAAGAGATGGGATCTAGGCAAGCCAGAAAAACAGTGATAGGTCACAAGGGCTTGGAGAAACTAAAAAAAACCCACAGGTTGTAACTTGGTTTCTCTGGGTAGCAATATGGAAAACCAGAGTGCTAGTGCCAGCTGGGTCTATCATAAGCTTTAAGATCAAGATTTTGTAGAGAGAACATTTATTACGTATAACTTATTCTTATAAAACTATCTGTTTTAAACTTTGTTTTAGCCTGATTTAGTGTGATGTTTTAGAACCATTCTTTGAAGAATGAAACACTAGCCATGACTGAAAAAAAGAAAAAAAGAAAGGAATTGAAGTCTCTAAAATTTTTTGTGGTTCAATTCCATATTGCATAGGAAAAGGATTACTAAACCATTAAATCTGTGGCATATAAATGTGGAAAAATGTGGAAAGAAGAGGCTGAGATAATAAGCTGAGATTGACAATCTCTGATGTCCAGTATTTGTAATTTACTTCTCTAGAGAGGAGAAGAAAGGAAGTGCATGCAATAGTCACTACTTATCTGTGGTTTCACTTTATCAGGTCAACCACTCTCTGAAAATATTAAATTTTAAAAGCCTAGAAATAATTGATAAGTTTTACATTTAATGCTGACCTGAGCAGCTTGATAGAATCTTCCTCTATTCTTCCCTGTCCCACCCAAAACAAGAATTATCTATTTGTTCAGTGTATCCATGCTTTATAAACTACCACCCATCAGTTACTTAGTAGCTGCCTTGGTTATCAGGTGGAGAAAACATAACATATACCGAAAAGGGTTCGATACTCTCCACAGTTTCAGGGATCTACTGGGAGTCTTGGAATGTATCACATCTCCCATGGATAAAGGAGGACTACCGTACATGAAAAAGTACACAGTACTGCTGATTTGTAAATGTTCTAGAGCAGATCCACAGAAGGGGAACTTCAGGAAAAACTCCCCTGTTGAGGTAGGTATTGTAGTTTCCTCTGCCAGCCCACTGTAAAGTAATTTTCTAGCTTCCCAACACCTTGAGTAAAAACAGCTCCAGAATGATAGGAATTAGATGGTGTCTTTTACATCATATTGAAAATAACTTTTAACACATTTGCTTCAGTTCAATGCCAAACCTAAAGAATTCTTTCTCCGACAGATTATTTGCTATACCTGAGATACAGAAATAAAGGATTTCTGACTAATTCAGGGAAGTGAGTCCTGTTTTAGCTTCTAAAGATTAGACAGATAAGAAAATCTGGGCCATATAATGTAGCCTTATGGCTTCAAATTTTCCCTCTTCCTGAAACTTCCAAATCTAAATCTTATCCCAGCCTCCTCTTTCAGAGCTTCAATTGCATAGTGAACTTTTAAACATACTTCAAATCAACATGTTCCAAAATAATTGTACGTATTTATCACAAAACCTGTTCCTTCTCCTACTTGTCTTAAGATGATAATCCTAATACTCAAATAAGAAACCTCTGATCCTTGCTTGTCTCCTAGTTTTTCTAAATATCCAAATCCAGTCAGTCACCAAGTCCTAATAATTATAACTCCTTAATAACTCACATCTTTCTCCTTTTTCCATTCTCATTCCTCAGGTCCTTAGCATTCCTTGCCAGGTCTGTATTATCGGACTTGTTCTCTCACTTCCATTTTCTCCCCATCCTTGTCCTCTATTCTGTTTTTTACAATTAGAAGTTTCTTCCTAGACTGTAACACTATCACGTTAATCCTCTCTAAAAAAGCTGTTGCCCTAAGGATAAACTCCAAATTACTTAACTGGACCTTCCTGATCTGGACTCTGCTAACCTAGCTAACCTTTAGTTCTTAGTCCAGAGTCTCTGCACTCTGCTTTCCAGATGCATTGAACAGTATTCACTCTAACAGATGAATCCTATCTTTTTGGTTCAACTCCACATGGCTAGTAGTGCAATTCAAATCCTGGATCCAGCAGCTTAAAAAATACACCAGGCATTGTCCCGACCTGCAGGACAGTCAATCAGGTTTCCTGAGGGAAGGAGTGAGAGATGGGATGAGCAGCGTGGAGATGACGCAGTGTTACAACACAGAGACGACACAGTGTTACAACTCTTCAGGGTCGTTCATTTATTGTGGGCCAGGGATCGTGGTTATATACATGTTGGTGGGCGGTGATTGGTTAAATGAAGGATTGTAAAAGGTGGGTTATGATTGGTTACTTTTGTGGACCAATCATGAGGTACCGGATATGCAAATCTGAGGGATTCTAGTGGCCAATCAGAGTATGGTTTTGAAGGTGAGGTTTTGAAGGGGAGCCAATCATGGCCTTTGTCATTGTGCAATTGTTTGCTCTCTGAGCCTAAGATGACAATAGTAAGAGACTCATGAAAATGGCCTCGGCAGACTCACTGATGTGCAGCCTCCCACAAGACATGAATGTGTGCATGTCCCAAGTCCCAAAAGTAGAATGGAGGAGAAGGGATTGTGGTGTGGCCATCCCCCTTAGGGAGGATTTTCTCATTTTCTTTCCTCTCTCTGTCTCTGGCTATCACACATGCCCTATAGCAAAAATAAAAACAAAACAAAATAAAAAGATTGTTAATTTTTAAATCACTACTAAACTAATAGAATCAGAATACAATTAACACTGAAATTAATTGAGGAGGTAACTTAGATTATATCAGCAGAAAGTTGTGGCTGTAAGGATCATTAATATTAGGAATATAGCAATGAAGGATAAGCAATAAAATTAGTTAAAAATGTGAAAAATCATTTAGGCATAGCAAGGCTTGACATTCATTTCACTGAATGCCTCCTCCTTTCATTTAGTTTTATGCAAGGGTTAGATTGGTGATGAGGATGGGAGGTAAGTTGGGAATAGGAACAAGGAGTAGAGTGGCCAGGAAATCAACTCTGCACCAAGCAACAAAGCTAAGCAACATGCTCTAGAGTGCAGGTTGATTCATGTAGGCTTCAGGCTTGAGACATCTTTAATAGAACCATAAGTGTGGAGCATCTTTTTGTGCTTTCAGCTCTTAAAGGAAATTCTGGTGGGTTCCAGGTGATCATATGCCAGTGTAAGTTTTAAGTGATCCTTCAAATTCCAATTACACAAGCTAACATAGAGGGAAATAGCTGGCACATGAGCAGTGTTGAGCACAAGTATAATTTCCAGAAGGAACCAAACCCTAGGTCATTGTGAATCAGAGCAGTGACTCTAGGTATTAAATCCAAGAGAAAGCTCAGGATTCGTGAGATGATACTGTCAGTGAATTAAACTGGATCCTGAGGAAAATAACTTCTTTCCAATGAGAAAGAAGACGGTTCATTGCCAAGTGGCTGAAGACTATCCCACAGAGGACTTTTAACCAGCCAACATAATCTCTACATGACTATAAAGCAAAAACTGATAATTCTCAAAGTTTTATATGTCTTGGCAAACTTTTAATTCACTTCAGTGTTTGGTCTTCATTTTTTTTCTGCTAAACACAGAACAAAAGCCATATATTCTAATTAATTAATAGTTGTTGAATTTAGTCTCTAGGGAATAAAATGGTGTAAAGTGGTGTGCTTTGTAGGAATGGAGCTTAATATACTGCCCAGGACAGCTTATACCATAAAATAGGACTAGCTGGTTGCATTGTGCTTTCAAATATTTTGATTGTAGCTATTTGAATTCAATAAAGTGTAACGAGGTACCCAGCCTCTGGGCAAAAGTTGACACAGAATTTAATTTACACTAGTTACCCAGGCACAAAACGTTCCTGGGCAAAATTCTCCTGTGCTTTCTATGCAAACATGCAACTCTTACTGACAGGGCTTGGAAATCCTATGCATAAACTTCCTAGAGAGTGAGAGGGGCAGTATTCATAATCCCGGTGGAATGAAGTAGAATCTCCACTCTTTGACATAATAATCTAAGTTGTTTCTAGACCCTGGTTTCCTCCCTAAAGGTCAATATTTTTCATCTTTGCAATTTCTAGCTAAGATTACTGGTAAATAAAGCAAAACAGTGTAGGTGGTGAAAGTGTCTATTTAAGGAAGTTTGGTAGAAAAGACACCATTTGAAATAAATTCTAAATTACTTTTTAGTGGTTAGTACATGACCTCCCACAGTCATGAGAACTAGAGGCGAAGGTGACTTTCTTTCAGTAAATGGGATGGATGATTGTTTTTTCCCTTCCTGGAAAGTCAGGATTATGTGACCTTATAAATTGGTCTCATTACAGAGCTACTGACAGACATACATATTGGTTGTTGCCAGCAGGCATATGGGCTGAAATTTGGAGGAGAAGGAGGGGGAAACAGATGGAGTGGAAAACAGTGTTGGACTAGCCCCTCACACAGAGACCAGCTGGTAGGGAGCAGGTCATGTCTGTTATTGCTAAATAGAGAAAGATAAGAGTATCAGCAGTGGGAAAGGTGACATCCATCCATCAGCTTCTTCATTATGGCAAGAATGAGTCTTGTGGTCTGAGGGTGGAAGAAGGGGCCAGTCATCCCACACCCTACAGGTGGCAACTCTGAAGGGAGTTTATCTTTCACATTACCAGAAGGAAGAAGAATGTGCCCTTCATGAGTTACCTTTAGTCATTCTCAGCCCTTCAGAGAACACTCAGCTGATGATTTGATAGTTTAATATTTATTTTTAAATACTTACATTTTGAGTCAAATATTACTTAAATGTCACACTTCATAATGTGAAAAAACAAAATTACAAAATTTTTCCATATGAACCCCGGGGTCTCTTTGGTCACTATGCACCGTTCAAGGCAAATGGATAGAGGCAGAGAAGCTACCTAAGGATTTCTGGAAACTAAGTTCCTTGAGGAGTGGCGTGGTCTTGCTCATCTCTTAACAGCCAAGTGCCTAAAGTGGAAAAATGTTTTAAATATTTATTGAATGTATTAAGTTAAAGTTACAGGAACTGCCTCAAAATTTCTTTAACTTCCAAGCAAATATATTTTCTTGCTGTCTTCCTGACATCTCTTAGCACTTTACCAATGGTTTTTTACCACTGGTTGAACTGTCTGAGGTATAACAGCAACTTAGGTAAGAGGCAACAGCAAATGGAACATTGACCCCAGAAGTAGTTAATAGCCACACTGAACTAGTTAAGAGTGATACTTGGTTAATGTTGAACCGATAAGTTTAGATGACATTTCATATTTATAGGATTTTCTACAATAGGTCCAATTTCCATAAATGAACTTAACTTTCTGAAATATATCAGGGAGAAAAATATAAACATAGAAAGCTAGAAATATGATCCAAAGATCATTTTATTTGAAAATATTCTGCTCTTTAATATTTATTTCAATAGATACACATTTATCTTTTATTTTATTTTAGTGCCCTCTTCTCGCCCAACCCCCCACCCTGCATAGGGCACATACACTTGCCCAAGAGAGACTGAGAGAAATAAAGAAAGGGAAAGTGAGATATCATTCTGGGAGTGGAGGGATGGCCACACTGCAATCTGTACTCCTCCATTCTCCTCTTGGAATGTTATATATACACACATCTCTTGTCTGATATTCAAACTGCCAAGTTTGGTACTCAAACTGTGATCAGCCATGTGGGAATTCAACACCTTACCACCACACCACCTGTTGGCCCCACCTTTATTCCTTTAAATAACACTTTAATAAAATTAAATTAAATATAATTTAATAAAATAATAAATGGTCACTTGGAGATCATAATGGTTTTGAAAAGCAAGGAGAGCAAATAGATGAATCTAAAAAATTTACTTTAATAATTAATTAGTAATGTAGAACAAACTAACCATAAAAAAGATGAGTGTTAGTGACCTGTTGATGCACTTGAAGCTTATTGACCTGATCAAATAGGGTAAATAGCTTAGATTCTATTCATATTTTCTTTTATATTCTCAATTGGGATTAATAACATATATTCCCCATAACGTAAGGCAATGACAAACTTTGATGAGGTTTCTGATTACTATTTTCTTTATGTATATGACTTTAAAGATATAAATTCTCTGTTGAGAGTTTTTATTATATACTAACATAATGTAAGGCTATTTACTTATCCTAAAGACAACCACTGGGCTAGCCCGTGGTGTGGTGGTGAAGTCAACTGAGTTCCACCCACATGGCCAACTATGCAGCTGAAGACCTGGACAAAGTAGTTTGAGAAACATGCCAGGCACCTGTGTTTGTGCCCCAAATGTTTTTAAAAGAGAGATACAGAGGGGAAGGAAATGCAGGAGTAACCATGCCCCATGGGAGTTTTGGTCACTCTCTCTCTCTCTCTGTCTGTCTTTTCCTCTCTGTGCCTTCTGGCAAAATTGAAAAACAAACGAACAAAAAAGACTGTCTGTTTGCGAAATGGGGTTTTGAATACTTAGGATTTTTGTCAAAGTTGAAAATATGCCTCTATTTAAAGTGTGCAAGATGGTGGATCCATGTGGTAAAATTTACTTTCAGGATCCTACTGGCCTCAGTAATTGGTTGTTATAGGGGTTTCCATATTGATAAAGATGGGTTTGAATGAAAAAATAAGTCTTGGATTAAAGAAGTTTACTGCTGTGTTAGGAGAGGAAACAAGTAATGAAATGGTTGGAATTTAGAAAGAGAAAAACTCAGCCTCAAATCTAGTCATGTAGTCTTACTTGATCTAATTAATCTGTTTCTTTATCTTGTGAGTCTGGGTGGACATTGAAACAAATAACACGTGTAAAACACTACTCTAGTGTCTGAGAGAGAAATAACATTCATAAACATTAATGATCTTTTTTTTACTTCATTATAGTTTGGTTCCTAAAGACTCCAAAGATATTTAGTGATCTTTTGTTCCTACTAAAATTTATTTTCAAAGGAAATCTAATAATTAAGTCCTTCTTCCTGCCTTCCCTCTACTGTCCTGCCCTCCCTCAGTCCCTCCTTCTCTTCCTTCCTTCTTTTGTCATGTAGTCAACAGATTTTGAAATATTTACCTTATCTAAATCCAAGCACTTTTGTAGGTACAACACTAAATATTGCAGTTTCATTGTCTATAAACAGAACATTTTAACTGATTTTTATCATAAAGGGAAAATGTCCAATATTAGGATCATTGGTCTCCCATTAGTAGGGATGAGAATTTGGACACCTAAGATTATTTTTTTCATCAAATAATATTGATTGTACTATAAAAGTTTATTATAGATTGAAAGTATGTCCTATTTTAGGTATCCCAGTGACCTATAGGAGTGTTACTTTCTTGATTACCCCAGAAAATATGTAGCATTTTGCCTGAATGCATTTGCTTCTCCCAGTATTTAAGATATTAATATGCTGGTATTTATTAAAATAAGTTTATTTATATTGGGCAGGTGTGCCACTCCCCTCCCAAGGAAAAGAAGCTTTCTCTGCCCCTTCATTCAATTTGTGCACACTTGTTTAAATTTCTATTGATTCTAAAATAACATAAAAGTGACAATAGTAAATATAGATGTGTTCAAGCATTTCTGTATCTATACATTGAAATTATGGTTTGAAACTTCAGAAATCAATGTGCAGAAACTGAGAATTGACTATAGAGGTTGGAGCTCAACCACAATCTGGATTATTTTTCAGATGTTTTAGGTTTGGCAAAAAACAAAATGTTTGTTGCCAAGCCCCTTTCCTCTTAATTTTAAAAAATCATGTGTGTTTCAAGGGAAATTTAATCCACATGTTTCTGATTCATTTGCACTTAAATTGTCAAATTGTTTTGTAATCACAAGTCACTATCTTTCTCTCTCCACAGAAAGTTGAGTTTTTACAAGTGTGCATATATAACTGCTCAGAAGAAGGAACTCAATTTCAAATTTAGAAATCAGGGAAGAAACAAAATGTGCATATTTCATCTGCTCTTGGGAAAGGGAAAGATGGCTTTTGACCTTGACTCAAACCTTTTGATGTAAATATTAACTTGCTCTTGGAAATACATGTTCTTCTCTTCAAGAAAAAGTATTTTCAGAATTCAAAATATACAGTAGAAGGTGCTACATGACCAAGGAAGCAGGAAGATATTAATTCTTTCAAATTATATCAATTATTATAAATCAATGAATAATACTAGAGTTTGATTTTATAATATATAAACAAAAAAATTATTTTTAAGCTTTGCAATTGGGTTTATTTGAAATTATCAACTCTTCCTCTCTTAACAAAGCTTAACAAAATAAAAATACAAACTTTCCTTCCCTAAAATACTCTGTAAATTTAGTTGAAGTTACAAATAGAAGAATTCACAGGGGCAAAATACGTAATTCTTTTAAAGTTTATTCCATTTCTGAAAATAGCTAAGATTTTATGATATTTACATTTTTTTAATACAACATATAGTGAGTGTTCAAATGCACTATAATAAAGCTTATTATAATAGAATGTCCTACTTGGGAACATTAAAAGCTTTTGTTTTATGAGAATTTACAATAGGTCCTCCCATTTGGATCACATAGGAAGTGCTAATTCCAAACACTTCCTCCTTTATCAAGAGATCAAACCATTTGGACTGCTTATTATCATGTACCAGTAAAACTCAATCTGTTGTGTTAATTAGTTGTGTAAACACATTTTATAATTGTGGAGACAAAGCAGAACTAGACAACTGGGTAGGTGAGAAAAGATCAAAGATCTTCCTTAATAAATTGTTACGGTAATTAGTGCTAGTCTTGTAGTTCTTCTCCAGGGGGTCCTTTAAACCCAAGCTTGGGAAAACCTGCTTAGCAATACGGAAGCATTTGCCAAAACAAATCTTGCCAAACTCCTAAAACTGACTTAAAATCACTGGTGTGAGAGAAAAAGGAACACAAAAAAAGGGGGAGATAAAAAGGGCTATAAATTTCTCTTGGGGAGCCCCTATTATCTTTAATAGCTGAAGAGTAAAATGTGGAAAGAACCGTTCACTCCCATGTAGCCTACTTTACACTAGGAAAACAGTTCTCCCTAGACCCCCAACTCTAACAAGAGAAATTGTGAATAGCTTACTTTGAAATTAATCAGAGTACTATTGTGTCTGTAGTTTAAAAAAAAAAAAAGTTATTAAGAAGTACCTACATGGGCTGATTCCATGGCGAGTAGTTAAGTTAGCCAGATCCCATATGGCTGACCCCAGGGTTTGAGTCTCACACTCAATCCCTTTAGGAACATACTGCATGCAAACATGGCAGATGTGTGTGTATGTTTCTGTGTGTGTATGTGTGTGTGTGTGTATGTGTGTGTATGTGCATATATGCCCCAAATCCTGAGGCTGTAGTGGAGAAGGGATTGCTCTGTAACCATTCCTCATGGTGAGAGAGGTGTTTTCGCCCTCTGCCTATCTTTCTCTCTCTGGAGAACACATGCACCCTCTGACAAAATGTTTTTTTAAAAAAGAAATATATAACACATGGCCAATGCAGTTTCAGTCCTGGACCTAGAGGCTTGAAAGTAACACTGAGTGTATGTGCATGCATGCCTTATATTCTAAAAGGAGAATGGAAGATTGGGGATTGCAGTGTGCCCATTCCCCCCTGCCCCCCCCCGGAGGTGAACTCTCACTTTCCTTTTCATTGTCTCTTCCCAGTGTATACATGGAGAGAAAAAAAAAAATTAAAATGTAAAAATGTACCTGTATTTAAGAAACAAAGTCCTTTGGGATATGCCCTGTCTCTCATCCATATTATCTGGTCTTCCTCCCACCTTATGTTATTTAATGTGCGACATACTTATTCATACTTTTTTGCTATGTCTTCCAATTAGAAGGGCCATGAACGAGGGCAGGAATTTTTGTTTGTTTCCCACTGGTAAGTTCAGTGATGGACTGAACAAGAGAATAAACAGATTTAGAAGCAGCGTGGTATAATATGGAGTTGTTCTACGACTTAAATGCTATAGAATAGCTTTGAGCAACTCTAACCATTCTAAATTCTATCTCCTCAGCATGTGAGGTTATTGTTATCTACACTTCAGAACGGTGTAAAGTCTGGAGATAACCTATGTAAACTGCCCAGCAGAGCATCCTGCACTCAGTAGGTACTCAGTAAATTGTGGTTGTTATTTTGTTGTTGTCATCATTTCTTTTCCTCTTCATCTTTACAGAAACCAGATAATGTTAGACCCTTATATTTAGCACAATTTCTCTATGCTTTTTATCTTGCTCCTTATGTTTTCAAATTTTATTCATATTTTCTTAATTTTATGATATGTTCTTGGCTGTTAGTCACCTCAAATAAATCAAACCGATAGAATAACAATAATGATAATAATTGAATAACTTATTTCAATTAAATGCAATAACTTTTTATCACTCTTCTAAAATTTCTACACATCTGTAAATTTATTACTTATTCTTAATTTTTAAATACACATAAGTAGAGTTATAGAATTCCATTTTGAGGAACTCACATTTCCAAACTCCACGACAATAATTGTCAACTTGCTCAAGGTTTTCAAATTAGATTTTGTAGGTTTCCTTGAAGAACTCCCAAAGATGGATTTGTCCCTGATCTGCATCTAGCATTTGCTCTACCTCAGCTGTTTCTTTCAACCTCAGGTCTTGTCTCTAAATGACAATCCTGTCCTGAAATCCCATTCATAAAGTTTGGTAATGTAGAAGAACAGAGGATGATAAAAGAGCCCAGGAGATTATCCTTCTCCTTCATCTGGCCAGATTTTCTGGCACCCTGCCTGTTTTACAAGTTCCCAGTTGTTGTGTGATAGTTGACTTAAAAATACTTTTTTACTTGTTATAGAAATACTGTGTAAAAACATAGAAATATGGCTTGTTGTAGAAAATTTATAAAATATGAAGCAAAATAAAAAGAAGTAAAAATAATGTAATCTCACTATCTAGAACCTTTTTCTAGCACACAAATATATATTTATTACTAAGAAACACATTATAGTATAGCATAGATAAATATATTTTTAAATCTGTTTTTTCTTTCTATAATTTAGCATAAATATCTTTCCTTATCACACATGAAATATTAGTAATTTTAATGATATAATGGAATGGATGCGTGACTGTCCATTAAAATAATTTTTCATCAGTATATGTGATGAAAATATCTATATATTTGAGCAAAAATAAAAGCATAATCTGTGGCAGAAAAGAGGAAAATAATTTGTAGCTTTAGTGTTATATTTTTTGCCAGCACATTGCTACCCAAACAACAGTTCTTAATAAATATTAATTAGATAGTTGAACAAATCCATCTAATGTTAATTAAATAGTTGAACACAGGCAAATACAAGGGAACTTCCAAAACTTCATGGAATGGAAAAGTAGAATTAAAATATGAGTTCATATTGGTATAAAACAGTTTTTGAAATTCACGCATATTTTTTTCATAGTATGCATTTTCCATGAATTTTCTGAAGACCTCCTCACAAAGCCTCTTGTGAGATATATTCCAATAGTTTTACCAGCTTGTTTTACCACTTTGTGAATAGGTGAGTTGAAATAGTTTCTCTTTCTTTAAGCGTCATCATTACTTACAACCAGGTCAGGGTATTCCAAAATGTGGTCCATCTGGATCAGAATTACCTAGAATACTTACTAAGTATAAATGCAGACTCCTTGGCCCCTACCCTTGACCTACTGATATAGAATATCTAAATGTAGAGCTCAAGAAAGCCTGGGAACTGCCTTCAGAGGATTTAGAAGCCAAGTAAATATTGCATAGCAATCAATAGAATATAATGCATTCTCAGCATGTGTGGAATTAATGTATCATGGGGAAAGACAATGGAGGGTGGAGGAAGAATCAGATCTGTGTTTTCTCCATAAATGCAATAGCATTGCATTCCCTTCATGATTAGACGATAGAAGGAACTAGTGAGGGTAGCAAAGTCAGGTTCTAAGGTCAATTTTCTTTTGTGTGGAAACAATTTCATTGGGCAATTCTAATCAACAAAAAAATGAGACAAACAATGTGGGTTTATAGAAATTTCTTTTCACCGCTAGTTCTCTTTGTATCTGTGACATCTTTCAAGATTCCAGTGGAAGTTATTAAGCAAATTCCCCATCCATTGTTTATAAACAAAAATCTAATGTATTAAGAATGTTTTCTTCTATACTTCTGGTACATAATAAAGCTTTTAGAGATATCTAAATTTGCCTAGGTATTGTTCAACCTATGAATGTATTAATATATCACTGTCTAATCAACCTGACAGAACTGAAAAACAGTCTTAATTTTTTTTTTGTTGTTTTGCAGGAAGATGTGAAAATTAATATGGCATGGAGGTGCTGTTGGTTCCAATTAAAATCAATATCTGTCCTGATTTGTGCCTCTTGTCTCTATGACAGCAAAGGGTCTGGCTAAGGGGATACATCTGCTCCTCTCTCCCAAAGGGGCTCAAAACAAGTGAATGACCTGCAGTGTTTATTATTAAGTTTTCAAAGAGAAAGTTGTTTTGGTCTAATTGAAGCAATAATATGAGAGAGGTTATTTCTGGTCAGTTCCCTGCTGTTTTCACTCTGGAGAATATATTCCAGGTGTTCACTGTGCTGCCCAGCAGTACAGTGGTGCCTTCCCTTGAGGTTTCGATGCTATTGCCAGTGGAACAATAAACTAGCGTTAGTAGTTGAAGCCAGTTTGGGCCTTTTGGAGACATTTTTAAAGTTAACTTCAGTAAACCAGATGGTTAACAACCATTCACTTTCAAGAAGTCCAGTTACTATGGAATAAAGCAATGAGAATTTATGAATCCCTTATACAGTACAGAAAATTTTCTTGCATTTCGCTTTCAGTCTTTGCCCTACCATAAAGAGTAACTAAGATTTTATGTCATTATGCTTCACTTTTATAACCAGTGTGCTTTTTTCCCCCATCCAGATTCACTAGTCGCTCATTTCAAGTAAATATGGGGAAAAATCAAAATCTCTCTAATTAGTCAAAATATTAGGCATTATTGGTTCATGACTACTTGTTTTTTTTTAATTTAAAAAGATATTCTAGCTCTATGATTGTCGAATATCTTCAAGATGTCACAAATACATCAAAGATGACTCATTAAGGACATAGACTCCAAAACCAGATTTTGGATAGAAATGCAAATATCTATTATATAATGTGGACTATTATTTGCCTGAGGTACATAAGATTGGCCATTTCCAGTGAAGGATTAAGTTTGTCACAAACAGGGTGGGCATTTCAGAGTTCAATATATGTCATAAACTTTTACATTACTTTGAGGTATTTTTACCTCAAAATTACAAACTTGAAAACAAAAGATTATTCAGTAAAATTTAATTTTAACAATTGTGTGCAGTATTAATATAAGATAGTTTCATTTCAAGTAAATTCCCAGGTAATCTATAATGATAATTGCTGAAACAAAAGGCTATTCTAAAGTTGAAATTCAGCTTCTTCCTGGTTCCAAGTGAAATTTTGAATCTTGATTTTACTTATTTTCATCTGTGAACCTAGTATGAACCCACACACCAAAATGGTCACATGAAGAACATGGGCTGGTTTTCAGGCTAATCAGGGGAAATGCCTGGGGAGGGTGGTGGTGGTGATGTCTGCTGTTCACCGCTTAATCACGCAGACTTCTGGGTCCGGGATTCTTCCAGAGACTGAGTGGTAGCGATTTCTCAGTTCACATTCCCAGATGTGTGAGTCAAAGGGTCTAGCACCAAACGTCCTCAAAGGAGGGGCCCCAAGATGCAAATACCTTTGCCTCTCCAGAAAGAGAATAATGAGTGGCACTGTGTCAAGGGCATCATTTTTATAAAGCACTTTGGGTTCTTTGGATGATATTCAAAGTGCTTTGCAGGATGATGACTTATGTATTTTTACTAACTCCAAGGAAAGGGCAGAACCCCAGCTTCGGTGGCTATGTATCAGGCCAAGGAAGCTGACACGTGCATTCCTCTCATTATTCTTTCCCTGCCCCTCCAAATACCACACACATAGCAACGGTCAATTACAGGGAAGCAGGTGAGGTGTGCAAATTAGCACAGGAGCAAAGAGGTGAAAGTTGTGGGGGCGGGTTGGGAATGAGGAAGACGAAGGAACATAAGCCAAAATACCACTTAATAAACATGACAGTTAATATAAGAAGATTTAAATTCTTCAACAGGAAACAAAAACCCTGCATGCTCCCATTCTGAATGTTTCCAAAAGGTTTATGATGTTATGGCTTCATTTGAGGAGATTTGTCTCTAAATAAAAATGAGATTTTTCTTTTTTTCTTTTTTGGTGTGCATGTGTTTTAAATATGTAACTACAAAAGAAAGAAATAACGTTTGTAGCTCAAACGATTTAAAATAACTAAAAAAGAAGAATGGTGTATTACCCTATTTCAGGGGCCCTTGTTTATAGAGTGTGCTTAGACTATTTGGCTTATCAAAGACTGTAGTCACATTGCAGAAATAATTATTTGCTATTATTTAATAGTCATAAAAGAACCCTTAGAGATGTAGGTGAGATAAGAAAGGAAGTTATCTGTTACTCCCTCCCCCTCCTTTAAAAACCTCACAGCATGGGGCTGGCAGGTGGCTTGGTGGCTAAGGGTGCTGGACTCCCACATGGCTGACTATGGTTCGAGTCCCAGACCTGGCAGCTTGTTCTCTCTCTCTCTCTCCCTCTCTGGTCAAGTTGAAATAAATAAATGAATAAATAAATAAAGTTAAATAAAATAATTAATAAGAAAAAACCTCACAGCAGGTGATGCCAGAAACTATAGAAATATCTACCAATCTTAGTAGACATGATGTCTAAGGCTTTATTGTAATGTAGAATTCACTGTACTTTCTTTCAATGTTTGCATCCTCACTGATTATTGTGATGAGATAAATACTCAAACCATAAAGTTAGCTTCTGAAAACATACTGTTCTATGAGTCAAAATGAACTTAAATCAATACAACCATTTTAAAGATGACAAGCTGGAGGTTTATTTAATTTAATTTAATTTTTTTAATTTCTTATTTTTAATTAATTAATTTATATTCATTCACTGAGCATTGTCACAGCATACAAAATGTAATTTTCCATCCAGAATGTGCTGCATAGTAGCTTAATCATACATGTTATCATCAATGATTTTCCATTTCTAGTTTCATATATATATATATATATATATATATATTTTTTTTTTTTCCCCCCTATTTCTCACCTTCTACCATTTCCCACCCTCCTCCCACACTATCTCTGGTGTCAACAGTTGTTTTCCATTCCTTTTTCCCCACACATTTTATTGATTCATAAGATTTCTTAAATAATCTAATTACTTTCAATAGCAAGCTCTGCTGATATATACATGTCTATAAATACATGTCTGACTTAAGGCATGAAATTCTGAGTAGAATGAATATACTATAACATAGCACCTAGCTGATGCTATATAGTTTAGTACCGTCATTAATTATGTATTTTTACTATATTTTTTAATTTCAAGAAAAACATATTTAACTTTAGTAAATCAAAGAAATGCTAAGGAAATATGCTGGAGGTTAATTTTATAGTTTCTTTGTTTTGGAATAGAGAATCACATATTTTGACAATTGGAGAAAGATAAAAATGCAGGTAGTGCCAACTGTGCTGATTGTTAAGTTAGGCTTTTTTTTTATTATTAATATTCCTCAGGATCATACAATAACCCAGAGTAATGAGCTTCAATTACACATTACTGGGGACATTTCAAAGAGATTTATAGTTGATAGATTGCAAGATAAAAGATCATTTACACTATTGTTCTCCAGAACACAGAGGTGACTTTGAAGTATTTTTTTCCTCACGATTTTTCTGTTAGGCATGACAGATTAGCTCACTTTCTTTTCCCAAATAAGGAAACTAGCTGCTTTATTTATATTTACTATTAATAAAAGCCTTGGATCTCCTATAGTTAAAACTGTTGTGTAATTACAAAGTTTTCATTTGTTTGTTGGGCTCGTGGGTTTGCTGGAAAGAGACAGAAAAAGAGAGAGAGAAAGGGGAAGTAAGAAATACCCCTCAGAAGTGGTGGCCATGCTGCAATCCCTTCTCTTCCATTCTTCTCTTAGGATTTTGGACATACACAAGACCAGCATGGTTTTTGAGCCTCTGCAAAGTCAGCCTTGTGGGATGCAGCCACCGTAATGTCTGCAACACCAGCTGACTCCAAAGTTTTTAAGAAGTAGTTGTCCATCACTAACATAATGATTCGCTCAATTAAAACCAAGTCTCCTGGAAAATAATTATGTATCTCCCAGCCATGCTCTGCTGAATGCAAACAAGCAAGTTTAGTAATCATGATAAGCTGGGTTTATGGTTTTTCACTATATTAATATTCATTATAACCAATGCTCTTAAGCTGGAGAGTATCGACTGGTACACCCTTGATTCTTGTAGATAACTCTGGAGCAGAGATTGTGGGGTAGGATCAGTTTACCACTACAGAAACTGTCGTGGAATAGACATGAAGGATGTCAATATCATTTTGCAGCAGCTGTTATAGGTACTAATGCCTCCTATCTGTATGTTTATTTCCTCTTAGAATTTAAAGACTCTAGAAATTAAATAGCGAGGCCACTTGATTTTACAGAAACCCATAAAACTGACTGTCTTCTCTTACACATAAGTACATGGAAATTAAGGAGTAAAATCTAAGAATCTGATTATTTTACTCTATGACCCCATGATGTATAAATAGATGTATCTTATTTGATCCTTATAAAATCATTGTGATTATGTGTGCTTATATATATATTTGTTTATATATATATATATGTTTATATATATATATATATACACACACACACACACACTTGCTTATACTTGCTTTATACACAGGAAATATAGCTCCAAGGATTTTCATGACACTCCAATCAGTCTGAAAAGCTCATTTAGAATAAAATTTATCTTGGTAGTTAGGCCTGATGCTAAATTTTAATAGTTATCTGAAAGGGCTCCCAGCATTTCTACTAAGAAACTCTTGCACTATTTCAGCTTTTCTGTGTTATCTAATAGGGTCAGTTGTAATAAGTGTAAGTTGAATCTCTTGAAGACCTGTGAAACTAATGTGGCTTATGGTAATTTATAACTGTCCGTGGACTAAAAGTTCATTGTTGTTAATTTTGCATACTAGATATTAATAGATGAAAAAAATTATCTTGCTTATGATTCTAAGATCTTAGACTTGAAGCTATTATCCCAAAATAAAGCCATAAAAAAAGAAAGAAAATAAATAAAATAAATAAATTAAAACTCTTCACTTTTGTTTCTGAACTGTTCTTTTGTCACATTATTCCTTTGGTTTCCCAAATATTCTAAACTGTTTACATATTCTTGTGAAGTGAACATACTTGTCCTTCTTAATGAAGACATTAAAACACTCTGATTATTTGTTTATCTCCTGGTTGCCCTTCATTTATTTATTCAATAAATATTTACTGAACACCTTGTTCATGGCAGGCAGTATTCCAAGAGCTAAGGAAAAGTATACATATATATATAGAGAGAGAATAAGAAGAAAAAGTTCTTATTCTCTGGTTAGTTTATGGCTGGAAGAAACACTGAACAAATACATTTATAACATGTCAGATGAGAAAAGTGTAAAGGGTGAAAATGTAAAAGGGATAGGGAGTGCTGAGGAGAGGATTGCTGTTTTGTACACAGTGGTCAGGGAAGGCTCCTATAATGATGGAACACTTTAGCAGAGAACCTGAAGGAAAAGCAATATAGTGACTGATAGAACAGCAAGTTAAAGGAATCAAAGTGCTTGGCATATTCACAGTAGAGAGGAACGTGAACTCGGAAAACTTAGATGTAGTCAAAAGGAGTCCGAACTTCCAGGGCTTTGCAGGTCATCTTAAGGGCATTGAGTGAATGACAGGAGGTGTTATTGAAGGAGTTAGAGCAGAGGAATAAATAAAAATATTTACATTTAAAATGGTCTGTTTGGATTGTGTCATGAGAATAAACTGGAGTGGTCAGACTAGAAAAAACAGGGAGATCAGTGGAGTGCCTACTGAGAAAAATCCATACCATAAATGATGATGGCTTAAGTCAGGAAACGACATCAACCGCTGGTCATATTTTCATGATTAAGATGAAATGACCTCTTTAGAGATTTGATGTGCAGTGGAAGGAAGGAAAATAAACAATGATGCTTACAAGGTTTTGGTCTTAAAAAACTAGAAGGATGGCAGTGTCCTTTTCTAAAAAGCAAATAGATAGAGGAACATTTTGATTCTTGGATTCAGAAATTTCTTTTCTGACATCTTATGTTTGAGATCCCTGCACATAAATAAGGGTATTAAAAAGGTAGTTGAATTATAGTATCAAGATGGGGTGAGGATCACAAATAAGAATGATTATTTGAGACTGTTGAGAATCAGGACCCTGGCTAGGGAGTAAGAATAACAATAGAGGTTAGAGGATTAAGTCTCTTTGCTAACAAAGGGAGACAATAAGGAGTTACCTAGAGTGCTGATAAGGAATGGCCATTGGGGAGGGCTGTGCTCCCTCAGAAGCCAAAGAGAGAATTCTAAGGAGTGAGTAATTAGTTGGGTTTGCCTTTTCAGTTGCTTTTTAGTCAAGTAGGATGTTAAGGGATTGTTTCAAAATGAGCATCAAGATGATGTAATTTGATTGCACATTTGAAAATTTGCCTACCGAGAAAGATTTTGGGAGTGTGTGCGTTTTTGTTTGTTTGTTTTTTAAATAGGTCTTTGTCCACAGAATTTCTTTTTGTATTTTATGTTATGTTCCAAGCAATGGTTGAGTCTGAGAAAGCTTGCTGTAATTGCGCATTCTTATAAAGTTGGTAATATGGAATAACTCCATAGTTCCAAGGACCAAATTTCCTAGAAAGGCAGTATGGTGTAATATAATGGACACACACTTTGAAGAAAAAGCAGCATTGTGCTTGGACCCAAGTTCCACACCTACATTAAGCAATGAAATCTCTTTCAATTTTCTCTATTCCCTTCCTCCTTTAAAATAGGAACATTAATCCCTAACACCTAGGATTTCTATGAAGATTGAAAGAAGAATTTAGATGAAGAGTCACAAACATTGTAAAAACTTAGTATTAATCTCCAAACCATTAAGTATATTTCAAAATGATAAAAGAATTGTATGGCATATTAGCACCTTCTAGATGGATGTTCAAATTGTTTCAATTATGAACTGTTTAGTGACATATAGCTTTTTGTAGATGATGGATTTAGTACTTTAAAATTTCCTTTTTTTTTTTTTTTTTTTTGCTAGAATACTTAAAAATGTCAAAGCTGTTGTTTACTTTTGCCTAGTTTCAACTCTGGAATAAACAAGTGAAATACCTCTTCTTATTCTTCTTTCACTTAGCTATTCTGGCAAAGTCTACCAACCTGAGGAAAGTTATTTTTTCTTCCCAAGACTTTGTTCAACCCAGCTGGACTATGTGAGTAAGAAAGACCTCCCTGAAACAGCTGTTGCCTTCATGTTGAGAAGAATTCTCTGGAGATACTACATTTTTAAAAAGCATAAATAAAATGATTCTGTGACTAGTTAAGTACTCTACATGTATTTTCTCTAAATTACTCTTAGTGCAGACCCTAGTGAATACGGAATGAGAGTGAATGGTTATCTATTTCATCTTAACCTCACAAAGCGATTACAGTGTGAATTCAGATGATGGATCTGTAATCTATTAAGAAATGAAAGAAAATTTATCTTCAGAAGAAACCTGAATGTAAAGAAGATTTTAATGAGATGTTATTTGTTTTTAATGGTGCTTTTTTATCCCTGGGGATGAATAAGTTCTATTGTCACCAAGACACTCTATCATTCAGTTGGTGTCCCTGCCAGCTCCAGGCCCCACAGTCCAGTCCAGTGGGGACTAGACCAGGATCCCCTCAGTACTCATTAACATGGAGCCTATGCTGGCTAGGGACATAGGTTTGCTTAAAGTTAAAATGTTCTTCCTCCTAAGATATTGTTCTTATGCATTAAATGTGCTTTTATGGAGGAAGAGGGTTATCTTTTTATAAAAAAAATTATTTTAAAAAATTTATATTTAATCACTATAAACCTTTACAGTGTGCAACATTGCTTTTCTAGCATTAATATGGTGCATATCAGTCAAGAAAAAGACAGTAACATATATACACTATCATCAGCAAAGGAAAATATGACCAGCAGTTGATGTCCTTTTCATCATTGTGTCAATTAAACATATTATTTTCCCCCTGTTCCACTCCCTCCTCTATTACCCACCCCTGTATTAACCCTCTCCTCTAGTATCTACAGTTGCCCTCCCTACTACTACTATACCTTCCAAACTTTAAGTTTCTGCTATAGAGTGCAAACATTTGGTATATATTGAGTGGGCACATACAAAGTCTGACTTACATAGTCTGACTTACTTTGCTTAGCGTTAAGTCTTCCATATTTTTACACTTGTTTATCAAATGTCAGAGTCTCATTGTTTTTTTTTTTATGACTGAATATTATTCCATAGAGTGCATATACGACAGTTTTTCAATCTACTCCTCTATTTTTGGACATTTGGGTTGATACCATATCCTAGCAATTGTAAGTAATGCAGCAATAAACATGATGTGCAAGTGCTTTCCTGAGTGAGGGTTTTTCTTATCGTTTGCATAAATACCTAAGAGTGGAATTACTGGGTTGTATGGTAGTTCTATTTGTAGGTTTCTGAGGAATCTCCATATTATTTTCCACAGTGGTTGTACTAATTTGCATTCCCACCAGAGTAGATGGGAGAGTTCCCTATTCATCATAGCCTTGTCTGTCTCTGTCCCTCTCTGTCTTTCTGGCAAGTGCACGTGCCCTATAGCAAAAAAAAGAAAAAAAAAAACTCTCCAAAAAATAATAAATTGCATTTAATTTAATTTGTAGATTAATTTGGGTAGGATTGACATCTTGAGTATATTAAGTTTTCCAATCCAGGAGTATGGATGTTTTTCTATTTTCTCTTTTTTTTAGGGGGGAGAGGAGATTTTTCCTATAGGGCATACGCACTCACCAGAGAGACACAGAGAGACAGAGAGACTGAAAGCAAGAAATCATCACCAAGGGGGAATGACCAATCCGCAATCCCTTCTTCTCCATTATTCTCTCAGGATCTTGGGCAAGCCTGCACTCCCACCAGATAAGAGTTTTAAGTCACCAAATCTGGGCCTCAAACCACAGTTGACTATGTAGGAGTCTGGCAACAAAACCATTACACCACCAGCTACTCCCTTTTCCACATTTTTGGTATCACTTAAATTTTTTTCCAAGTGTTTCATAGTTTTCCTTGTAGAGATCTTTCATATCTTTGGTTAGTTTTTTTCCTAGATATCTTATTGGTTTTGTGGATATTGCGAATGGAATTGCTTTCTTCAATTCTGTCTCAATTTGTCCATTATTGATTGATGTATAAAATTTCTATAGATTGTTGTATATTCATTTTGTATCCTGCCACTTTACTATATTTATTTATCTTTTCTAGGAGTTATTCATAGTTTCTTTGGGATTTTCTATGTATAGCATCATATTATGTACAAATACAGATAATTTCACTTCTTATTCTATTTAAATGCCTTTTATTTGACTCTCTTGTCTGTTTACACTAGCTAGAACTGCCAGTATTATGTTAAAAAAGAGTGGAGATGGACCAGCAGTTGGTATAATGGCTATGTCACTGGACTCCCATGTAGTTGACCGTGGTTCGAGTCCCAGACCGAGTGACTTAAACTCATGCCTGGCACATTTGCGTGTGTGCCCAAGATCCTGAGAGGAGAATAGAAGAAAGCGATTGTGGCGTGGTCATACCCCTGAGGAGTGATTTCTCACTTTCTGTCTCTCTGTCTTTCTGGTGAGCGCATGCAACCTATTGCAAAAACCTCTCAAAAAAAATTATAAAAAAATATGGGACCAGCAGTTAGCGTAATGGCTATGTCGCTGGACTCCCACGTAGTCGACCGCGGTTCGAGTCCCGGACCCGGCGGCTTAAACTCACGCCGGGCGCGTGTGCGTGCGTGCCCAAGATCCCGAGAGGAGAATGGAGGAGAAGGGATTGCGGCGTGGCCATCCCCCCTGGGGGGTGATTTCCTGCTTTCTATCTCTCTGTCTCTCTCTGTCTGTCTGGCGAGCGCACGCGCCCTATAGCAAAAACCTCTCCAAAAAAAAAAAAAGAAAAAAAAATTATAAAAAAATAAAACAAACAAACAAAAAAACAGAGAAAGTGCACAACCTTGTCTTGTTCTAGATTTTAGTGGAAAAGCTTTCAGCTTTTCTCCATTCAGTATGATATTAGCTATGGGTTTGTTATAGATAACATTTACTGTATTGAGGAATGTCCTATTCCATGTCTATTTTGCTGAGAGTCTTAGTCATGAAGCGTTACTGTATTTTACTGAATGCTTTTTCTGCATTGCTTGAATAGGATCATGTGGATATTATCTTTTCTTTTGTTAATGTGATGTATTACATGTATTGTTTTGTGTATGTTGAATCTTTCTTGCATCCCTGGAATAAAGCCTGCATAGTCATAGTGTATAATCTTTTTAATATGTTGTTGAATATGATTTGCTAGTATCTTGTTGAGAATTTTTGCTTCCATATTCATCAGGGATATTAGCTTAAAGTTTTTTTTTTTTTTGTTTTTGTTTTTGTTTTTGTTTTTTTTCTTTCATGTCCTTGTTTGGTTTTGGAATTAAGGTGATGGAGGCTTCCTGGAATAAATATGGGAGTTTTGTTCCCTTTTGAATCTTCTTTATTTTTTCATCAATTAGGTTTTATTTTAGTTTCCCTTTTTACCACCAATGATACAGGATTGATTCAGGCAAATATGTCACCTTAAATACATCTAAGGGGAAACCCTCTGTGTCAAGCACATCTTGCAAACCAGTACATGAACATGGGAACAGAGAACAGAGTTAGTAACATCATTTAAAGTGCTTCCTGTCACACTTCTTTCAGAAAGGGTCTCTCCCTCAGTGGTATAAATTTAATTTTACTTACAAGAAGCTCAAAATTTTATTTATTCTCCAGGGGCTACATTGAGAAAATTTGTTTATTAAAAAAAATTTTTTTTACAAAAATAGCATGGAATTCACTGGAGTTGTGTGACAGTGATTTTCCTGACACCTGTGAAGCAATGCCAAGATGCTCAGGGCATCCCCTTCTGCACGTCATCCTTGGTGAAGTCCATCACTTGATCCTACACAACTGGGTAAACAGAGGGATTGCAGGATAAGCAGGTATGTCAAGAGGAAGTCACCTATGTGACTAGTGCCACCCACTAGCACTCAGAGGCCATCAACTCACTTCCACAAAGACTAAGGTTCAAAACCAGGCAGAACAAAACTTCATCTCTGTGTAAGCCCTCTGGACTTCTTTCTGGAAGAATTGGTGCTGGCTTTTGGGAAGCTCTGTGACTGGCACTGCAAAGGCTCTCAACCCAGTGCCACTGTTCCCAGATGGTCAGCATCCTGGTGACAGGAACTTGCCCCCCACTTCAACCGCTAACAATTCCAAAACTCAACAACAGGAAACATTTCTTAAAGTGAACATGAGGCCAAAGTGTGTCTACTGGAGGCCCTCCTTTTTGAATCTTTAGAAATAGTTTGAAGTGAATTGGGATTAGTTCTTCTTCAAAATTTTGTAGAATTCAGAAGTAAAGCCATCGAGGCCTGGACTCTTCTTTGTTGGGAGACTATTTATTACTGATTCAATCTCATTGCTTGTTATAGGTCTATTCAGACTTTCTATTTCTTCTTGGTTCAATCTTGGTAAGTCCAGAAACCTGTCCATCTCATCTAGGTTGTGTTTGTTGGTATATAATTGCTCACAGTATTCTCAATGATATTTTGTATTTCGGTTATGTATGTTGTAATAATGCCTGTTTCCTTGCTGATTTGATTTATCTGGTTTCTTTGTCTATTCTTCTTGATTAATCTAGCTAATGGTGTGCCAATTTTGTTTATCATCTCAAAGAACCAGATTTGGTCTTACTTAATTTCTGTGTAGTTCTTTTATTCTCTATTTCATTTATTTCTGCTCAAATATTTATTATTTCTTTTCTCCTGGAATTTTTGTTTGTTTGTTTTGTCAGTTTCCTGAGTTGCATTATTAGATTGTTTATTTGTCACTTTCCTGCTTTTTTCTTGTGGGCACTAATTGCTATAAACTTCCCTTTTATGACTACTTTTGCTGCTCCCATAGGTTATAAATACTTGTTTGTTATCATTGGTTTCTATGAACCTTTTGATTTCAGGCTTAATTTCTTCTGTACTCGTAAAGTTATTCAGGAGTAGATTGTTTAATTTTCATATATTTGTGTATTTTTGAGGGCTCTTTCTGTAAGTGATTTCAAGTTTGATTCCATTGTGGTTGGAAAAGATGATAGATAAAGTTTCTATACTTTTGAATTGGTAAAAGCTTGTTTTGTGCTCTATCATGCTGTCAGTCTTTGAAAATGTCCCATGTGGGGGTGACAAAAATGTATATTTTCTGGTAGTTGGGTGAAACATTATGCAGATGTCTGTCAAGTCCATTTCATGTCTGTCTTTCTTAGTTATCCTGATACCATACTCTCCTCAGTACTTCCTGTAGAGTTGGTTTAGTATTGGTGAATTCTTTCAGTTTTTGTTTATCCAAGACTACTTTCATTTGTTCTTTCCATTTGAAGAATAATCTTGCTGGATATAGTATTCTTGGTTGTAATTGTTTTTCTTTTAATGTTTTGAATACATCTTCCCATTCTGCCATTGACTGCATTGTTTCAGTTGAGAGATCTGACGTTAGCCTAATGAGATAACCTTTATAAGTAACTTGACATTTTTACCTTGCCATTTTTGGAATATTGTCTTTGTCTTTAATTTTTACCAATCTGTCTATGATGTGCTGGGAGGGAGGATATTTTTCGTTTGATTTTTTGGGATGCTTTTTATTTCTTGGGTCTGAATTTCTCCATGTTTCTCTACATTTGGAAAATTTTCAGGTAGTATTTTATGAAAGAGGTTTTTCATGCCTTTAGCAGATTCTTTACCTTCTGGAATACCCATTATATGCCCATTATATGAATATTTGGGTATTTCATGGTGTCTAGAATTTCCCATCTGCTGTCCTCATTTTTTTTTTTTTTTGGTTGTTTTTTTCATTCTTTTTTGAAGATTTGGACTATGCTGGAGACTTTGTCTTCAAGGTCAGAAATTCTTCCTTCTTCGTGGTCTGATCTGCTGTTAATGCTTTCTAGGTCGGTTTTAATTTCTTGTATTGTATTCTTCATTTCCAGAAGTCCTGTTTAACTCTTTTTAGGGTGTCTATTTCTTTATGAAATTCCTCTTTTGTGACCTAAAATGATTTTTTTTTTTCATTTCCTGGAACTGATTGTGTTTTCTCTTGCATCTCATTGAGTTTTGTTACTATGAATATTTGAAATTTTTTTCTGACATTTCAGTGTATACCTCTGTGCTGTCTATTGATGTGAGGGGCTACTATGCTCACTTGGGAGAGAGTTACCCCCTTATTTTCTCATATTTCTTTAAGATCTGCAATTTTTTTTTGGTCATCTGATGTAGTATTCACTTTTTCCTGTTTATTAGAGTTGATTCTGTTGCATTGGAAGAGAAAATTTTACCCTTAGTCCTTAGGTGTGTTCCTATTAAAGGGCTATGCCTTCCAGTTACAGGTAACTTCAGGTATTTGGCTCCTCTACCAAACTTTGAGCCCTTGATGAGGAAGTAGCAAGCTGAGGAGATACAACTAAGTGAAAAGGGTCAAGTCATGTGTTGCATTCGGATGGTGTGATGAAAGTTTCAACATTACTCCCAGAGCTTAGGGGTGCACTCAAAATAGGAGGCCCAGCTACAACAAGGCAGGGGTCTCCGGAAGGTGGGCGCATTGTCAGCTTAGACAAAGTCTTAAATGAATAAGAAGAAAAACATATAAGCAAATTAAGTGCAGCACAGAATTAAGTGAACAAGTGAAGCTAGACAGAAGAAGCAGTTATTTAATGGTGATCATGGAAGACTATTTCTGAGTGACATAAAATATTCACAGATAGCAGAAAATGAGAATATTTTTGTTCAATTAAATAGCTTAAGTACAGCAGTGGAGTTGTGAATGTTACTTATTTGTTCAGGGAATAAAAAGACTTGGTTAGCCAGAGCATAGGGTCCGTGATTTGATAAAATAAGGAAAGGTTGGAACTGTAATCTAGATATATCTCTATACCATCTGATGATTCTGGACTTCATCCTATACAAACTTGTAAAGCTATTTTGGGTTGAAATATGTCTAGTTATCATTAAGAAAAGATTGCTAGGACTATATATGAAGTCATTATCAGAAAAAAAAAACACATAATTTGCCATGTTAGCTCTAAATGATGAAGTGTAGACAATTTATTCAGTATGGATTCAGTCTGCTCTAAGTTCTTTCTTTCTTTTAAAGCCTGAAACTGAATTTAATATTCTTTCCTGACATTTAAAATCACTTTTATTTCCAATGAGGGTAGGAATACCATTGGCATAGCATTCTGTAGAGTGTTTAGATACAATTGGCATCTTGTCTTGGCAGCACTAAATTTATTCCATAGCCTCTGTCTTTCCCAGTTAGGTTCACTGATTTTGCCACTTAGAGGATATCCCATCCTTCATTCTTGGTACATCCTGGAATGAAATACATCTTTCAACTCACATTTCTTCTATTTCACTGAAGTTTGGTATTCAGGGATCTGGTGTTGATTGCTGGGCTCTTTGCCAACCATAACAAGAAACCAGTACTCTCTAATGGCACCAACTAAGCAAGAGTATTGCCAGTCCTCATCCTGTCACTATCCCCTGCCAACCTAGGATTAGGATCCCATCCCTAAACTTCATGCTAATGACTAAGGCCTTACTACCTACAATCAAAGGCATCTTGGCTGCTTGTCATTCCACCTGGTTTGTAATTCCTGCCCCGGTCTTATTGCTGAATGTTATCTGACTATACTCGTATCCAATCTTTGCATTGAGGAGAGTTCCCTGACCCTACTTAGCTATTGGGTAATATCTACTGTCAAATCTTAGGTCTCTCTTCCTTCTTACATTTCCCCATTGTTGCTTGGAACCATTGTAGCTTATGTACAAATGTCCACATGCAATAGTCAGTGCAACTTTAGAGTCTCCTAAAATATAGGAAACTGAAAATTCCTTCACAGAAAATCAACAAAATATTAACTTTTGCACTACATTAATTAAAATAATGACCAAAGGTTGTTTGGTCTGCACTTTGGCTGCAAAGAATCAGAAGTATAATGCTTTCTCTTAACTCAAACAAGCAAATAAACATCTGAGTTGCTATATTCTATAAGGGACTCTATGTGGAGGTGACTTATTTCTCCTCATCATCACCTTGCTTTGTAGCCAGAGTTCCAATTGTACTTAATCACAAGAACATGCTAGGAATGCAAACAGGAAAGGAAGGAATACAGGTCAATTGATTGGTGATTGGTCTGCTGGCTAGTCCCATAGAAAAAAAGGTCTATCTCTTACTTTTTAAAAGTCTAATTTGTTCAACCAAAAATAGAGAAAGCAAGGTCAAAAGGACCTTGAGTGAAAAAATTAAAGAACAATTATAGAAACTTTTAACTTAATTGTATTTTCTCCATGTTGTTGCTAACTGGTGATTTTAGAATCTTAAATGCCAAGACAGGTGCTGGACTAATTAAAGTTTATAGTTCCCAAGCCTGGAGTATTATGAGTTTCTTTCCATATCTATGGAAAAAAGAGCTCACACTGGAGGTACCTGGAAAAGCGGGTTTTTACTAAGCCCCTTAGGTTTGATATGAATGATTGATATAGGAGGAAGCACAAACATACAATACGAGACTATTACAGTTATATTACCTTATGTATTTTAATTGATTGCTTTCTGTTTGAGTGTGTTTGGGCTGCTATATATTATAAGCTGACATCTTAAAAACAACAAAAATTTATTTGTCACAGTGTTGGAGACTAAGTCCAAAATCAAGGCCTCAGAAGTTCAGTGTTTGGCGAAGGCCCATTTTCTAGTTTATAAACTGCTATCTTGTCTATGTGTCCTCTCTTGGTAGAAGGGATGAGGGAGAGGGAACTCTTCCAAATGTTTTTTATAAGAACACTAATCCCATTCATGAGGGCAGAGTCAAATCACTCACTTACTAAAGGTAGCACTTCCTGATACCATCACATTGAGGGTTAAAATCTCCACCTCTGAACCAGCCACAATGCTAATACAATGTTCTGTAACGCTGAGTTCCAGGGGAGAAGCCCAGGTCTGTGTCTTGTGGTCTCCCTGTGCAAGCTGTATATGTGAATGTGCCATAACCCTGGCAAACTAGAGCTGGGGTTATTCTAGCAGGAGCTTGTCATCTTTCTCTCCTCCATCTCATGGAATAAATAAAAAAATAAACTTTGTTTATTTAGAGGGATTTTTGCTATCAGGTGCATTTACTTGCCAGAGAGAAAGAGAGAAAAAAGGAAGAAATCCCCACCACCACCTGCCCCAAGAGGGAATGGCCACACCAAAATCCCTTCTCCTCCATCCTCCTCTTGGGATTTTGGGCATGCATGTATATGGTCCTGGTATGAGTTTGAGGACACTCGGTCTGGGACTCAACCTGTGGTTGTCCATATTGGAGTTAAGCAATATAAGCCATCTTCTAGCCCCCAAATAAACTTTAAAAGAGATTTCAACACTTGAATTTTGTGGTGACATAAATATTAGCTTATAGTACCTTCTTTTTTAGATTTTTCCTATAGGATTAGGATATGTTTTACAGATGAATCAATTGTTTCAATTGTTAATTTTTTTTTCTTAAAAGATGTTTTGCACATGTGCTCCCTGAAGAGACAGAGAAAGACAGGAAACAGAAAGTAAGAAATCATCTTCCAGGGGGAATGGCCACCCCGCATTCCCTTCTCCTCTCAGGATATTGGGCATATACACACACATGTACCCAGTGTGAGTTTTAAGCCACCCAGTCTGGGACTCAAACTATGGTCAATTATGTAAAAGTCCAGCAACATAACCATTATGCCATCTGCTAGTCCCTGTTAATTTATCTTTAAGTCATAATTTTCACTTCTCAGGACGAAATAAAATAGGTTATTTGACAGGTTAAGACAGTGAGAGGAATTAGTGAGAAGCATGAGAAAATTGGATGAGAGATCAGTAAGTGAGGTTATCAAGCACTTGCAGAAACCTAAGGATGATTTTATTCTTCTTTACAGTAATGAGTTTTAGAGCCAGCAGGTGGCATGGTGGTTAAGGCACTGGACTCCTACATGGACAGCTGCAATTTCAGTCCCAGATCCAGCAGCTTGAAAATCACACCAGGCACATGTGCAGGTGTGTTCAAAATCCCAGGAGGAAAATGGACTGCAACATGGCCATTCCCCCAGGGAGGGAGGGTTGATTTCTCGCTTTCCCTCCCTCTGTATTTCTCTTTCACCAGCAAGTTCACACACCCTATGGCATAAATAAATAAATAATAATAGTTTTTGTCTAGGGGATTGATGACCCTGAGACATAACATGTAACCATTGTTACAATAATTATTATAATTTGTACATATTGTAGACAGAAAATTCAGGCAATATCTCAATAAAAATGTCAGTATCATTTTTGTGATGAAGGGAATTTTTATAGTTTTAAAAATTCAAACCTAATATGAAACTGGAAAGTCCTGATAAAAGTTAGAGAAGATCCTGGGGGTTGAATGGTGGTGAAGAAGTAAAACATGAAGTGCTCAGTGAGGCAGACTCACATTAGAAGTTTCTTTGTGTTCTGGCTGTTTGAGGCTGCAGGTGGATCACAGTGTTGAGACCCTGTTGGAGGTACATGTGTCTCTGTCTCTTTCACTCATGAAATACTATAAAAAGTTTTAGAGGATCCTATTTGTTCACTGATCTCACCAGACACAGGTATCAAGAGAAATGAGGATTTGCAGGTAGCGCTTAATGTAACAATTTACCCTTGAGCTGCAGAAACTTCTCTGAACACCAGTAGAAGAATATTGTTTCAGAAACTGCCCAGGGGATCTGTTAAGGCTAGTAACAGTTCAAAAGAATTGAGAGACAGTTCTGACTAGGCCAGCTGCCATGCAACATGAAAGAGGCAACAATCTTCCCATTCTCACTTTCCCTCTCTCTCTCTCTCTGATCAGACTGGAAAATAAAAATAATAAAAAATAAAGTTAAAATAATTCTAAAAAAAAAGAAGGAAAGAAAACAGAATTTTACACTTTCACTAATGAAGTTCAAGAAGTTACATAGATTATCTCCCATCATATTAATATCTTAACATTCCAGGAAATGCAAACCAAGTAAGGTAAATCTCAATTTCAGAGATCAATAGGAGAATAGTAAACAATTGCCTAATTATTTTATTCTAGTTTTTTACAACAGCTATCATTGCCCTTGCTGCTGACCAATATCCTCTCTACTTAATTCAAATAATCTCCTTGAAGCAGTAGCTTATTTTTTCTTATAGTTCCTTAGTAGAGATGGGAAACAGATGGTCAATCCTCCTCTCAATGTCATTTTTTCCTTTTAAAATACAAGGATCCTTAGCAAGAAGTTTTAGAGAAGTCCACTTCAATTCAGGTTCCTTTTGTTTTTTTGATATAATGCTTGTCTTTTACAGCTGAATGTATCATTCATGAAAGCTTTTTTTCATATGTATGTATTTCAGCTCTATTTATTTAAACTTTAATGAATTAGAAAAATGATTAAAAATGTGCAATATTTTTCAATTGGCCTTTAATTATTAATATGAATTATTTAAAAGGTCTGTGTAGTTCAAACATTAGCCATTCAACCCATGTGTTGCACACTGAAATTTCTTACTGGGTACAATAAGTTTCTAGACAAATTGCTTTTGTTACTTTGAAATGCAGTGAACAAATCATTAGTCCCTAGCCTCATTCTTTCTCTTTCAGTCTTAGGGATTTTCCATTTCTTTTATTTTCTCTGATAATATTCTTAATTTATTTACTTGTTTACCACTTAAAAACCCACTAGCTCTTTAACTCTCTATACTTTTAGGAGAGATCTACTTCTGATATCCTTTTACATCTGTAAAAATACTGCCTAAACCTAACATGTTGATAAATATTAAAAATAAAAGGATAACATCTTCTGTAATGATTAAGAAAAATAAAGGGATGTCAAAGTTGAATATATTCATTAAGTGTCACAGAACAATCCCAAATACTATCCTTAGCTCCTCCTTTTTAGGAAACATACACAGTCACTTCCAATCTTTCTCACAAAGTGCATGTGGAGGCTGAACCCTTTTTCTTCATCTTTCACTGCATAATTAATAAAAAAAAATTTTTGAAAGAATGAGAAGACAGGGAACTATAAGATTTTATTTCCTTGATTAATGGGATCATGTGAGGAGAAAGAACTACAAATCAATCTGATGTTTGCAGTCCACTGAATCTCAGATTGCCCAGGAAAGGCAAATGAAACCACTTAAACTTAATATTTGGTTATTTGAGTTCATCGAAGGGGCTACTGAGGCTGTGTTAGGATGGGTTCTAAGGTTTCCAGTGGCCTCAGTAGGTAAAAGCAGCTTGCTATGGGTGACAAGAGTCTACCCTGGAGGGCTGCCTTTTGTGTGAATGTTCTCTTGGAGAATGTTTACTCAGTGTGAAATCATAAATTAATGTATGATGGTTCCATTCTGATATCTTAATGAATGGTATCAAATGAATGGTGTGCTAAAATTTAAAATAATATTCTTAGCTAAACACAATAGGACGTCATGCTGTACTGGGAGATATTTCCCTCCTCCAAATGGTAATTTAGGAAATGAGCCATAAACTCTATGTGCACAAGTGTACCATAAAAAGCCCATTAACTAAGGTGCAAGTGAAATGGATCTGACTACCATGTGTCTAGCATGCCATCTCAAAAGGTGCCACTTAATAGCATTCCCGACATCACCTTGAATCCCCAAGGAGAAAAGAAAATGAGAAGAAGAGAGTTTTTTTCCACACTTGGAAAATCGAGGGGCATTTTGTCTAAAGCAAAGCAATGTTAGGATCGAAAAAGTAACAATATGATATAGCTTGGTCTTCTTCCAGAATCAGTGAGAGTCCTCGCCAAAAAGCAAGAAATAGTATCTGAAATGTTTGAAAGGCAGGAACCATGCCAACCTTTCCCACAAAGTTACTTGAGATGGGGATGAGGAGTTCTTGAATGACTGCCGTGACGTGTTGCCATTGTCAATTAAGGGTTAGAGAGATCACTAGACATGCTTGGCCGTTTTCTCCAGTGTCAGAATTTCTCCGTGGCTGAAAGTGTTTCAAGTCTGTGTAACATAGCTAATTGAAGAATGGCTCTAAAAGTAATAGATTTGGTCAAATTTGTTTGACAACATCTATTGGCCCTAAATCCAAGCCATGAGTGATGTGCCAGTTGTTACACAATTTAATCGTTTAATAATGATTATCTCTCCCCCAGCCAAATAGCCTCTTTATGAAGCAATACCAGGTACTTTTCTCCTTGTGGATAGTCCACACAAAATGCAATGTTTGGATGTGTAGAGTTCTGCTCAAAGTGGCATACACTGAGTTGTGAGGGTAGGATGCAGAAGTGTCCCATATGCTTGTAAATCTGATTTGTTTTCCCTCTGAATGCTGATTCTTCTCAGGTCCCACAAGAGTGCAGAAGGAGAGTAACCTGGGATAGGTCAAGAAAAGAATGTAGTTTGCATCCTTGCTTATTCCTCCTGCATTTTATGTAAATAGAAAACAGGATGAGGATGCAGAAATTTAGATAATTGAAGATGAAGTTATGACAATAATCAAATGAATTTTATACTTCCTTTCTATTTTTGACTTGAAGAGAAAAAATCTGAAAATACAGGGTTTTAGTCTAAGAAATAATTTTCCAGGATCTCCTGGTACAATTATAATTTCCTTCCCATAACTGAAATATTCATTTTAGAATCATCTCTTTCATCTAGTGAAACCCATGACTCTGGACAATGGCCTGTCATATTCAGTATCACATTTAGTACTCAACACCTATTTAAGGAGCAGAAACTAAGGTAGGCTATAGGCATATACCAATTTCATTACATTTAATAACTGACAGAAATAATTACATAGGTTTAGAGAGAGTGACATTACAAATAAATTAAAAAATATTTTTCTTCTCTCCATCTCCTATTCTGCTGCTTTTCCTCCTCCTTTTGATTTTTTGTTGTTTTAAAAAGGGCATTGTCTCAGTTTACACTAGGTTGTAAATGATAGATAGAAACTTCATTTCATAGACAGTTTGATGAAAGTTTTAATAAATGTAATATTAAGTTTGATGTCAGTTTAAATGCTTTGCAAAATTCTTTGTGAGGGACCAGCAGATAGCATAATGGTTACATAACTGGACTCCCAGATAGTTTACCGTGGTTCCAGTTCCCAACCTGGTGCTTAAAATTCACACTGGTGCATGTGGGTACTCGCCCAAGATCCCAAGAGGAGAATGGAGAAGGAATTGAGGTGTGGCCATCTCTCCTGGGGAGTGATTTCTCACTTTCTGCATCTCTCTGTCTCTCGAGCAAGTGCCCTATAGCAAAACTCTCTCTTTAAAAAAAAAAAAGTGTAAGTGTGCATTATTATTTAGAGCTCATATGCTTAGAATATTTAGATGTGATCTTAGAGAAAAGCTATCCAATTTTCTCAATTTAGAGATTTTTTAAAAAATGAAATACCGAGATTAAAATGAAACTTGATTAAAATGGTGGGTAGAATGCATGTATTTAGTTATGCTAACAACAAAGAACCCACTCAAAGAATTGAAATGATATGCAAAGACAAAGAGTGGAAGAAACAAGGACAACAACATTTAGAATGCTCGAAAGCAGATGGCTGAGTGGTAATATACTTGGCAGATTTTAGAAACCATATCTATTAACAGTCAGCAGTGAAAAAAAGCTGAGAAACAACTGAATTCATATTTCAGAACTTCCCAAAGCTGAAGGATTGGTGCTATCAGACACCCCAAGAAAAGGGATCATGCTAGCAAGAAACAACAGAAAATAGCCTCACTGTTGTCTCCTTGGCTGATTTACCGGTTGGAAAAAAAAAGAATATTTTAGAAGGAGTACTGGGATAACAGCCTAGCAATCTGGCTCACTATACTACATTTTATTCATTATGTGTTTAGTGTTTTGTGTGTGTGTGTGTGTGCGTGTGTGTGTTTGTGTGTGTGAGAGAAAGAGAGATAAATATTCCTAATAATGTCATTAGATGCTAATAAACAAAACTAATCATGATCTATCTCAAAGATCATTATGGGGCTGTGAGTCATTATTTCAAAGTTAAAAAAAATTATTGTTCACATGTTTAGGCATTACTTGCAAAACAATTTTTTGAGTGAACATATTGATTTTCTTCTTTAAATATGGGTGGATTTGGGGGCTTTTTTTTTTCTTGCTCGATGATCACAGAGCTCCTGAAGGAAGCCTAATTTCCATGCTGAGAGAAATCCAAGAACCAGTAGCGTACAAGTTGTGGTTACATGTGAATTATAAGGCTCCCTGTGGGGGGATGGGGAGCCACATTTACTGGGACTTACAAATATCTAGTGTTAAAATTCTCACATGAAGAGGGAAGTGGAAGGCTATTTTGAAACTCAAGAGTTTAGTTCTTCACAGAAGAGATTATGAAATAAAAAAGATCCCAAGTATTTACAAGGTATTTGAAAGAAAGTGAAGGGCCTACCCATGACTGTTCCAGTGGTAGGGTACTGCTGTGACATACTGGAGTCATATAGGAAGCTTGAGTTCAAATCCTACCTTGGTCAGAGTACTCCAGGTATGATCATGGGCACACCTACGATCCTGGCTGGCTGGAAGGTTGTTGCAGGTGATCACAATATAGTAAGACCCTGTCTAGGGATTTTCTCTCTCTCTCTCTCTCTCACACACACACACACACACATGCACACACTCTTTTTAATGCAATAAATGAACTTAAGAAAAAAATGAGTGAAATATTTTGGGACCAGTTAAATCAAAGATAATTAAGGGGAAAAAGTTAACATTATGAAAACATAATTTTTCCACTCTACCATGACCATACCCAAATTCTGGAATTTCAGAGTAGAACACATAAAAAGCAAGAAAGCAGGGAAGGGTGGAAGGACAAAGAGAAGGAAGGAGGAAGAGTGAGAAAGTGGAGACCAGAGATCACGGAAGGAATTAAAGACAAGACAAATTTTCCTTCCTGAGAATACTGGCTAACTGGAGAAGCCATGGCGTCATGAAAACTAAAGAAACACAGAGGGAAAGAAAATAAATTTGCATCTGTGTTGGAGAGGTTGGGAGATGAGGGAGGAAAAGAGAGTAAATAAAGACGGGGACTCAGAACCCAATTCCAAATCTATCATCCATATGCTTTGCAGACCATATTTTGTAGACTGTATGCTTCACAAACTATACTCTATGTGACCATTTCTAGTACATTCTCTGCATAGATATATGCCTGTTTTCCCAGTATTATTATTGATAGCACCCTCTTCACTTCAAAAGTGTCTGGGTAAGGATACCAAATTATATATCATTATGGTCTCAGGAAAAATGTATCAGACAGCCCCATAGGATGGTGATTAAGCACTGTGCAGAAGGAGCCAGATCCCACATAGTCAATGGCAGTTCAAGTCCCAGCTGTTGAGACTTGAAAAAAATTATTGAGTGTGTGTACTTGTACCCAGGAGCCTGACAGGATGGAGAAAGGAAGTAAAAAGGAATTGTGCGGTGATCAGGCTGTTTGGGGAGGAGATCATGAGAAAATGAGCTAGAAGGTTGGACAGGGTTTTCACTGAAGACAATTTAAAAGAAATTCCTTCATTCTGCTTAAGAAGAACCAAGAGGTGTCAGCAGATGGCGTCGCTGGACTCCCACAAGGCCAACCATGGTTCAAGTCTCGGGCCTGGTTACTTCAAATTCATGCTAGGTGCATGCCCAAGATCCTAGGGGGAGAATGGAAAAGAAGGGATTGTGGCCTGGCCATCCCCCTCATTCGTGATTATTCACTTTCCCTCTTACTATCTCTGTCTCTCTCTGTCACTCTCTCTCTCTCTCTCTGGCGAGTGCACACACCCTCAAGAAAAAAAAAAAAAAAAAAAACAACAAAAAAAACTCTCAAAAGAAAAAAAAAAGGACCAAGAAATAAAATAACAAAGCACAAATTGTAGAAGAAGATTGTAGATTCTAAGAAAATATAAAACATATCATTTTGGGACAAATGAAAATTTCTATATGGTGTTTTAGTTATAATTCTTAGAATCATGATTTTTTACTAGACAATATCTTAGCCCTGGAAACTATGTTAAAACAGTCCATAAGGTAATTATTCAAGTATAATTTCTCCTTTTTTTAAAAAAAGCTTACTAAGATAGAATTTAGTTAAGGGATATGATATAAAAATAATTTTGTTTCTATTTTTCTCAAACATCATTATTTGATTTCATGTAAGATGACGTCATGTCTCTGTTGTACCCACTTATAAATCAAATGTGGTTCTATCTAATATCACAGAACCAGTAGAAATAATGGTTATTTTGAAAAAATCTTTGGTTAAGATCAACGCTCTATTTGTAATTAACACTGATGAACCGGTAGACTGAAAACAATAGATTGTGACTTGTTATATTCTACTGTAAACTTTAATCAAAATTTAGTCTGCTTTGGAAATGTTCATGTTAAGGTGAACTCACCCTGATTACCAGGGACATTCTTTGTCTTGGGACTTAAAAGTCCCACATCTAGGGAAATCTACTTCTCAACCTTTGTTGACAAACTGGGATGGTTGTTTACCCCAGTTCATATAATGCCAAATTATTATAAAGCTATCTGTTAAGTAAAGTTTTCACAAAAGCCCAAACTCTTACTGATATTCTATTGATAAAACAGTAAAATGCACCTTTTTCATGGTTAGTGTCTTGTTTGTAGTTTGTAAGCAGCACCAAAATCCAAGGTGCCAAAAAATCCTTAAGAAAGACCATCTTTATGTAGTTCTAAGCCATGTTCAGTAAGAAAGAGCCAGAAATTTCCAGACCAATTCTGAAGACTTAAAAAGTTCAGATAGTTCGGATAAGCTTTGGACAAGCAGCCAAATTCTGGAAGCATATCTGAACTTCTTCCAAATCACAAACCTTTTGAGGTTTGCTTCTCCTTAGTCCTAAGCCACTGCAATAGCTGACAGCCCCTTCACGACTTCACATGAGCATTAATGAGTATGAGATTATTGGAGGCGCCAAGTCACGCCATCCTCTCATTGTTTGGATAATAAAGTTCAGAAGTACTAAGGATAATCTTACTAGAGACACAGAGACCAACTTTTACTTATCATTCTTGTGTTCACTTCCTTTTTAGCTAATTAAACCTTAGTTTTTCACAGGAAATAAAAATTTTGCAACCTCCATCAGCTTGGCTTGGTAATACTGTATATATCTTTCCCAGTTTGTCTGGAAAAACAGGAAAAGAGAGGTGCCAGTGTGAAGACCCAGGACAGTGAGCTATCTTTTAAATGAGTGGATTTTTCATTTGCATGTGGCCAGGGCTAGCTATGCCACCGGGTCAACAGGGTTGCTTGCTGAATCACTGCAGGAGGCTTTAAAGAGGAGAGAATGGAAAAGAGACTATAATGGAAGATGAGGGAATCTTTAAAACCACAAGTCATCCATTTCTCTGAGTGCCCTATAGGCTCCTTTACATGGGCCTCCAGATGAGCTGGGTAGAAGGCTACAGAGTGTACTAACTAAAGAGAAGAAGATGAAGGCAAAGCCATTTTCAGAATTCAGTCATATTTAAGGCATATAGAAGTTTTTGATTCCCTATCACCTTTGTGGAAAATCTAAATCCCTGTTGACATCCAGCCCCAACTTACTGTTTCTTGTCCACAAAACCCAGTCTTAGACAGAAAGACAGACATTATGGGACTAGGACTGTCATGAAGTCACACATAGCATTATAATTTCTATTTCAAAAACAATCTGTAGACATCTTTTTTTTCCTAGTGTATTTCTAAAGGAAGGCAGGGATACAGAAAGCAGAGGAAGCTAGATTTATAGATACATTTTTTTAAAATTAACACATTTAATCTATCACTTGGAATTTTACATATGGAATCCAGTAAAAATTAACAAATGTTCATAAAAGATAACAAACTGCCAAGTAATGTGCTAATTAAACAGATTTGGTGGGATAAAGAGGTGGGATAAATATGCTAAAATTAGAAAGGAACTCAGCTGGAATTAGTGCATTACTTTATTCCTATACTTTGAAAAATCCTGTGATTTCCCTCACCCCTGATGGTTAAATTAGTCAATAACAAGAATTCATTGTAACTATTGGCTTATTATGTGGCTAAAACCATTTTTTTTTTGTTAGTGGTATTTAGGCTTAGAAATAATAGCATGTCAAAATATGAGAATACCATCTTATTTGTATAATAAATAGATTTCTAAAAATTATTAAATCAATTTACTGTAAATTGAATAACAATGGTTTTGAAAGAAACTTTAGGAGAAATTCTGTTACAAATGCCTTCTTTTGTAACATGGCCAATTCCTAACTTCTTTCTCTCTTTGATAAATATAAATTATTTTGTATGGGATTTTGTAAGAAGGAGCCAAGTTTTAGATGGAAGAAAACAGTTTGTTGTCATTGCACAAAAATAACACTCATTTAAGAATTTAAGCCTAGAACAGTGATTAAAGCCACAAGGTAATATTATCTTTCAAAAAGAATATATAAGAATTTAGGTGTCTGAATGGACTCCAATATTTCAACAAAAATCAACTTGTGAACCTGTGAAAGAGAACAGAACACTAGATAATAAACATCAAATTTGGAAGTGTGATTAACGTTAAGATTAAGACTAATGTACTTCAATGACTATAATAATTAATACTCAAAGGTATCTGTATCTTAATGAGGTTAAACAGGCAATTATAATGCTTGGAAAATTATTAATAGTTTTTCTTACAGATATAAATATTCATAGCTTGTAGGTGGCATGAACACAATCATGTGTTTTTAATACTTATATTGATTTTAGCTGGGCTACTTCCACTAGAAGGTACTCAACTTCCTGTGAATGGCAGAGAGAGTATGAAAAAAAGATCTTAACTCCAATTAAGGTATTTTTTACTTTTGCAATTAACAATGGGAAAAGTATTTGGTAAGGGGGTAGAAGTGGTACTGAGTCTTAGAGGCCCCCCTCTAAAATATATCTGGTTTGGTTGGAAATAGCTAATGAGGTGATGGTGGTTGCAACAAGCAATAAAATGGATACGTGCCCAATCAGTTTCCTTATTTCCCTGTAGGCTAGATAATCCAAGTCACTACTCTGGCCTCTC